>CAWUFW010000274.1:0-2400000 GCA_963921515.1 Calotriton arnoldi | reverse complement strand
TTTTAAAACCTATAGTGGAGAACACTAGGTCATATCTAACAACTTCTGGTGACCCTAGACATTGTGTCACTTTACACGAGCATACCACAAGGACCCGCCCTAGAAGTCATGCAGGCAGTCCTCAACCAAAGAACGGCTCCCATGGGGGTACCGACTGACTTCATTATCAAACTTCTCAAAATCGCAATGATGCATAACTTCTTTTATTTTCAGGGCGACTTCTATCTTCAAACCAAAGGCATAGCCATGGGTGCTAGTTTTGCTCCAGACCTAGCGATCATTTACATGGATCACTTTGAGAACTCCCATGTGTTTGCCATTAACAACCCGTACAATGGGTCGTACCACAAGACCGCGGTAGTTTAAGGACGCATTACTCAACATAGCTTTGTTCTTCCCTTTTTTAGAAATGCAGCACTTTCGAGGCTCAATGTAATTTCATGACTGCGCTATTCTCCAATAAGGTAACCAGCCTTATTTCATTTTTATTTTTTACGACAGTCCAAATTTTATACTTAATGTTTGTGAGTGGTGGTTTACTATTGGTCCCGTTTCTTTTTTGGTTGTCTTACTGTAATTTGGAACCTTGGATGGGATCTTGGCCCTTTCAAATTAAGAAGTCAATATTTTGAGTGGAGAATTCATAACCTTTATGAAGTAAGTCTAATGGATCGTGCCAGCCTCAGCGGACATGTATATTTAGTAGAGTCCTTTTGTCATTTCTGACTGATGGCGTCCACCCTTTTTTTCAGGTGCCACCTACCCTGTTCTCTGCTTCAGGAGCCTACAGGCCCACCTACACCATTTCGACTGCCCAGTAAATGGTGGTCCACGGTAATTCAGTTGTCTTTCCCTAATATTCATCACTCCACATGGAAATCACACTGGAGTTTAAGTTTTTCTCTTGTTAATTCCCAGGTGCCCCATACACAGTCCTGAGGAAGACCCCTTTGTAAGGACCAAAGCCACCTACGTATTGGGGTCGAAACGTCGACTTTGCCATATTTTGATGCCAGTTTGGCCAACAGTGCTTCTTTACTGTGTCTATTCAATATATACAATGGCTATCAATTTGTTGACACTCAATTGTCAGGCTGGACAAGCCCTTTCGTTGTAAATAGTATTGTGATGCATATATTGTCACTACCTTTCCTTTCACTTTTAACCCTCACCTGATGCACACAACTCCCCTCCCCTCTTTTCTTTTTTGTGGGGCACTTCTGTTGTACATAATTTCCAGATGTTTTGCTGGCTTGCTTACATCTAAGGATTTTCAATATGAATAAATAATATTGAGCATAAATTTATAGTGCAAGTAATTCAATGCCTGTCGGTATTTAATTGTGTGTGTTCTTAGAAGTTGCTCTACTGGGACGACTCTTTTCTATTGTACTGTTCATTACCCAGGTCCCAGTGGCTTATTTGGGCTCTACCCTTTGCTTGTAACTATGTGGTGGAAGCAGCACCTGCCACAGAATGTCTCATCAGCTTCAGGTCCCCAGTTAAATTGGGCCTCCTACAAGTTAAAGTGTCAACTTGTTGCCAGTGTGTTAGAAGAGGAGGATGCCACAGACGTCTGTCAAACATTTCCTGAAGTTTTCCAAGGACTACTTCACCTGCATATTGTGTTTTTTGGGGCATATCATTCAATATCAAAAAGCAGATTGAAAATAATCTGCTTAAACGGACATCAATCTATAAGTGAATGGTCCCACACACTGCAGGTCACCCATCGTACCAGTGCCCAAACATCATTCAAGAAGCAAAATGTATATCTGCGTGGACATGTGATGTCCAAATATGACATAAAGAACCTCACATTTAGGACATGATACACCAACCCCATGGTGCAAAATTCTTCCCAAATCTATATTTAAATGTCACCATCAGCTCGAGCTAGAGGAGACATCCAGACACATCACACTTTTGCCACCCATTGTGGTCTGTACAGGTACCAATGGATTCACACCAATGTTTCCTCTACCGCAGAGGTCTTCCAAGTAGAAAATTGTTGTATCATACGAGGCAATCCTAATTGCCTAAATTAAAGTGATGACATACTTGTGTTTGGAGCATTCAGAACGGAAAATGATGAAACATTTGTCGAAGTCTACCAGGCACAAAAGGAGGCAAATCTGACATTAAACAAGGAGATATGTCACTTTGGCAGAACGTCACTCAAGTTCTATGGACACATCTTCTCTCATGAGGGTATGCATCCTGATCCTATCACTCCCCCAAGGCACCATGGTTCAGGCCATAAGGAGAGAGCGCAACCTGGTCTCTTGGAACATGGCGGCTTCTACTCGGGCTCTAAGATACTTTAACACATTTTTGGAGGATGATGAGGTGGTTAAAGTCTCCAAATTATGCTGTGAAGAGATCCGAAGTAGTTAAAGGATGTGGGCAAAGGCCGTAAGAACCAGACTAATTGCACTTAGGAACCTCCATTCAGTTAGTGGTACTATTACATCTTGGTTCCCCTTTCCAGGCAAGCATGCATTGAGAGAATCTGTTGCTATGGTGTCTGAATCAATTGACCTATTGTATCTAAGGAAGAAATCATCTATCAGCTTTTCAATCTCTACACTGGGCCAGGATAATGTTTTTTCTTATTTATTGCAGTTACCAGACCCAGGATTCAGAAATGAAATATTAAGGGTTATGGTGGGATGCAATCTAATCTAGTCATCCCGCCCACACAGGATCAGGGTGCAGAATAATAGTGGCCTTTGCCCCAGCCCCTTGAAAGTTAAATGCTCCCTTACGCATATTCTTATGGACTGCGTCTTTTATCTTGCAAATCGAATTACGTTTTTAAGACCTTTGCTTTTTAAATATGATGCTCTCCATAGGAGGAAAGCTGTGAAGCTATTGTCAGAAATTTGCTATTTAGATGTGGCAGTTGGAATTGCTCCGTTTTTACGATCTGTTAAACAGAATTTTAACGATGAAATGTAGTAGGTACGGGGTGTTGGGTAGTTATGAGGGGTTCTTTTAATGATTTTAATTGCTAATTGAGTTTTTAGAATGTTTTATGGACAATTGTCTATATAAACTTGTTTTCATACCTACATTCCTGATCCAGTGAAGACTGCAGCCCTTACATCTGCTTCAGCACCTCAAAATATATCTGCCCTCACTCCTTCCACTTATTCTGCCAAATACATTATAGGTTTTGCTACATAACCGAGGCCCCAATCAGAAATCTCACGAAGACACACTTTCTGTTTGAGAGCTCCATTTAGTGTCAAGAGTCTTTTGAGTTGATTCGTGCCAGGATTTAAATTGCAGAAAATATGGCATAGTTTGACTCTGACTTACAGACAAAAGTTGTTGCAGATACACATTCTGTGGGATTAGGAGTCATTCCAGCCCAAAGATACACTGACCCAGAAGTGCCACTTCGCATTGTGGCTTGTGCCATCCACACCTTCAAGGGTCCTGAACAAGCCTATTCTAGAGCTGAAATGGATAGCCTGACTGTGATATGGGCTAGTGAACATTTACATCTATTTGTATACAGCAAGCTGTTCACAATCATCACAAACTATCAAGCTGTTATCTCCTTCTTTGGCAACCCAATGGCGAAGATGTAAGGGTTTTCCCCTTAACTCGTAGCACCAGGGTTGGGTGTAGTCACAACATTTTCACCCTTCTGCGGGCTGTGGTCCTATCTTCTGCGGCCCATGATCTGACATGAGCGCTACAGCTCTTCTCTTAGGCTGGCTCTACCCGTGTTTATACTTCATTTGCCTCAGAACGTGATGGCATTCTTGGGCAATTTTTTGCGTGTCTCTTTCATGTCATGTCATGAAAGATAATTCTGGGCCATTTCCTTCCTGCATACTGGCTTTCCATATGCCGCATGTAGGAAGATTTAAACAAGCATATAATATACTTATAAATGTCATGATATTTCTTGATAACATCTTCTTAGATGTCCTGTGATTCAGTGGTAATTAGCAAAACCATGATGGATTAAACTCAGATCAGTTGACTGGGGGTGAGTGCTTGCAATGTTCAACACTCCGTCCATCATCCCCTTTGGTTTTTCTATGTTCGCCCTAAGTTGGCAGGGTATGCCCAGACGTGGGTCCCTTGCTCACTTTGCCACTGGATTCAAGATAGCCTGGCTGATGACGGCTGTAAGCCAGAAACCGGTCCCAGGATGCTTGTTTCCTGTCCAGGGAAGACATGGCTTGGCAGTTCGGGCTGGACTGTTCCCATGAGGCACAGGGTCAGACTGATTTGCATATGGCCATGTCTGAACTGGGGTGGCGGAGTGAGCTAAAGAATGATGATGGATTAAACCCAGATCAGTTGACTGGGGGTGAGTGCTTGCAATGTTCAACACTCTGTCCATCCTCCCCTTTGGTTATTCAGTGGTAATTCCCTTATACTTTTCCTTACTGTTTATTTTTTTAATATTAATTGAGTTTTTTCATTCTCAATACAATATGGCCAAATCCCTTTCTGATGACATCCCATCCTAATCAGTACTATAAAATGTGGAGTCCATTTTGAGTCCTGCTGGGTCGCAATTTTTTCTGCTTGATTGCTCGCTCACTGCATTTTCAGTCTTCTCCAGTTCCTGCTTGTTGCTCTTGCTCTCACCTTGCTGCTTGGCCTGGACAGCTTGAGTGTTTTTCTGGTCTCCAGTTTTTCCCTTCCTGCTGGATATTATTTTCTGGAGTAATACTAGATTCCCAGTGCTAGTCTGGCATCTGGAATTGCCTCTGGAGATAGCAGGCCTTTCCAACATATGAAGCAGACTTGCCAAGTGCTGCCAATAAGACCACCTTTTGACAGAACATATTGCAGAGGATTGAAAGATGGGGTCTTTGTTTTCAAGACAAGTTTAACATCATTCATAGCCCCCAAAAAAGGATAAAAATCTGACAAAATTTGAATTGATGTTACCACTAACCTAATGTGAGACAAAACCTTCTGCCTTTAAGGAGTATCTGTGATATCTCATTAGACATGCTCTTCACTGTGCAATCAAAAAAGTAACAATTGTACTTGTAATTGTATTTATCCCTGTTCAACGGAAAAGAAATTAAGACTTTGCAGCTGACCTGGGTTTTGAACATTGAAGAACCACATCATTATGGCCATCAGCCATGGCATTGTTGAGATGTTCATCAAGATAAAGCTACAAATAGCCAAGAGAACTCAATCATTTATATCTGAAATCCTCTTTTAAATTTTACAAGACTATTGGGACATCACACAGCACAACAGGTGTGTCACCAGCTGAATTTATGTTTGGACAAAAGGTATGAACAAAGGTCCCTTAAATTCCCACCAGCCCTGTTCTCCATTTGCAACAGCAAGTAAGTGCTTGTGATGCTGATTGGAAGTACATAATGAGGCATATGCCAACAAACGAAGCAGAGCGTGAACACCTGATTTGCACAAAGGACAGCAGGTATTGATGAAGCTACAAGAGATATTTAAAGATGACCCCAACTATGACCCACATTCATACATATGTGCAACAGGTGTGCCCGTACGGGGGTCCCATGCTCACTGTGTCACTGGAACCAAGCTGTACCCGACGGAAGAGCCCCAATCAGGGCAAAACTGGTCTTGGGTTGCTTGTGATCCTGTTCAGGCAGGACTATTCATATTGGAGCAGGGTCAAGGCTGATTTTTATATGGCTTGGTTCAAACTTAGGTTACATGGTGTAGAAAAACGATGGACTGAGATGCAGCCTGAGTATTTACCAGTGACTAAGATTAATTCAAGTATTCCATCCCTCCTTTTTGGTATTCGTCAGTGCCACATTTATACATAATCCCAGGCATTAAATGATCAAGGATCACTACCTGGCAGGATTACAGTTTCATCTCAAAGAATTCTTTACACTTTGAATGGTTTCTAGGTGTCCTCTGTGGGCTCCAGTGAAGGGGAACTTGCTGCTACTGGCAGAGTGAGTTTTCTAATGCTTTGCTGGAATGTGGGTATCTATCCTTTCACTCTACTATCGAGGATGACCTTGCTGAGTTGAACAATTAGATTATCTCCACTGTTGATTCTGCATTGGTGTTTTCGGCTAGTCTACATCTGCTTGTCACAATTCCAATTTGAAATAAGCCAAAGAGGAGTGTGAAAGACTAGAACACAGTTAGGTTGTGATCCCGACACCAAAGCAATATTGAAAACTGCATTTAAGGAGCATAAAATCTGGTTCTAGCAACAAAATATAATTATTATGCTGCTAAACATTTTAATGCACACAATACGCCTAAGGACATTTTTAAGAGAGTAATTGCACTGGCTGTACAAAAGTAGACTGGCTATTCTCCAGAATCCTCACAGTTGCTGTTTACTTTGAGAGTATGATTAGGTCTAGCTGTGAAGTTTTTCTACCCCATCAGGTTGATTTAATGGATGTTTCTAGACCTCTTGTGTCTCTTGAAAAGGGTGCTATGCATTCTCTCTGTAATTTCAATTTTCTGTCCTCAGGACAAATCATATATATTATCTGTGGCCTCTTCAGGTTCTCTTCTAGATCCCTGCCATCCTCATGTTTTGTGGAGTGGTCTACTACTACAGGGCCTGTAGCCTTATACAGCAAATCTATAATTTCCAAGTCAGTCCCAAAAGCTTGCAAGCAGACTTGTTTATACCTTTGTTAATAAAGCCAAATGCCAACCCTTTTTGTTTTGTGCAAAATTACCTGCCTATTTCCTTGCTTCATTTGTCTACCAAGATTCAGGAGAAGGCCATTAATAAACAACTGTCTACCTTCTTGAAAAGCAATAAGATTCCCAATGAAGTTCAGTTAGGGTTCTCATGGCATGAAGACTACATTGTTCTAGATCTCGGATGACCTTCCACTTCTGACAGACTAGGGCAGTTCTTCTACCTTGTTCTGCTGGATTAATTGGCTGCTTTTGATGTGGTCTCTGGTGACTGTCTGCTGAGTCGCCCTCAGGCTGCCGGAATGCGTAGCTCAGCCTTGGCATGGATTAAGTCTTAGCTTTCGGACGTGGCCCAAACTATTTATCTTGACACTTTTCAATCTGAATGCAAATCTCTGTCCCATGGTGTTCCACAGGACTCCTCATTGAGCCCTACGCTTTTCAATCTTTTGGTTGGTTTTTCCACTGGCTATGCTGACTCGTTCCTTTGGCTTGAAATTTATGTGCCATGTTGACAATACGCAGATTTTGATATCACTGAACGATTATTTCGAGCATGAGTCCCCACTTTTATGTTGGCCATTGCGGATTGATTTTGCAGCAATTATTTAAGTTAAACACAGGTAAGATAGACTTTCTAGTGGTTTCTGGATGCAATTCTCCCATGGCTTACCTGCAGGTTTTTTAGCCAACAGCGTCTGTTCCGATTTCCTCTCTCAGCAATATTAGGTTTCATTTGGATCAGGGCCTTTCCTTGGTTTATCAGGTCAATAAACTCTCTACACCTGTTATTTCTTGATGCAATTGCTTCTGCGGCAGCAAAGCACCGTTTTACAGAAAACGGTCATCCAGCAGTGGGCCCATGGGAGTGCTGAATTTTCACAATCTTCTTGCTATACTTTACCACAGAGGCATTGGTCCTCTGATGGACCTATCTTTGTCGTAGTAAGGGGTGGAATCTAGGACAACCCACTGCTGGTCTACCCAATGAGGACCATTAATTGGTAGCCAACTCCCAAGCACAGTTTCAAAGAAAGAACATTAAATCTCAAATAAATGACTCACAACAGATCTTTAAAATATATGGATTATTGTATCAGAGATTCAAAATGAATACAAGTAGGTAACATTTTTAGGAATTCTATCATGCATACTAATGTATGCAGCAAAAAGCTAAACATTTAGTCAATCAAATCAAAGAAAGGAAAGAATGGTTTCCAAAGTAAAGGATGGTTAAATAAAATTCTCTCAGTAGGGACACAGGATTCAAATTAAAGTCCGCTAGGGGAAAGTCCATGAGTTTAGCCAAAAGAGAAAGGAGCATTAATCAAAGGTCCAGGTCTGGATTCTAACCAGACAGCTCCAAATAATCCAGCAGATAAGTTCATTAGCATAAGGCAATAGGGAAAATGAGATAGTTTGGCAGGCAAGATAGAGTCAAGGAAGTAATGGAATGATGGCAACGGCCACAGTTCTCAAGAGCATCGCCAAAGAGTCCTCAAGCAGCCAGAACCGAAGAAGAAACAGGGGAGCCCAGCCCACTCCTCCTAAATCCAATAGTATGTATAGTGCATATGTGTCATCATGACATTGCTGTCAGTCACTGTGGAGTGATCCCATATGATCACTCTTCTGTTTAGCAGGTAAAATTGACACTCCAGGATATTTTCTCATATGAATCATGAGAAGAACAAAAGCATTTCACCAAAATTGTTTTCATAAATCTAAAATCTATATATTAGGCATCTTTACTAAAAACGTCAAAGCTCTAACAGTTAACATGAGAGTTTTGCACTGTGTTGTCAAGTCACTCTGCTAAGAAATGCTAAGTTTTCATGTTTCATTTTCACATCTTTGTTAGAAATATAAGTAATCAGTTATTAAACTTATCTCAATATCACTATGTGTATTGCCTCTACCATTCTCTAACTAACCAAGCACACCTTTACGGTGCTGGGTGGTTCAACTTAACTCGTTCTCTGTATTGTTTTTCTACACACGTGCAAAGGTGCATATTTAAATTTCGTGGTCGTTTTCGGTAGTTTTGCCTCAATCAGAAAAATCTGCATTTTTGCTCTAACACTTCACAAGGTTCTACCTTATTTACCTGCCTATACCTAGCCGTTGGTGTTGAAAGCGACCATACTTAGTCGCTTGGACTACTGTAATTCTTTGTTCGTTGTATCTCGTGCATTAATTCTGGTTTGTCTTCACCATATTCAAAATGAGGCTGCCAGCCTTGCTCTGAATTGCCATAAGGACTTGTCTGCTGATCATAATTTGCCCTTCAGCAACAATCTGAAAATCTGTTTTTTTTCCAACCTGCTGTTTCTATCCTTATACCTCTGGAGTTCTTAGTTCCAGTGCCAGTACACCTTACATGTAAGAATGTGGTCTATAAATCATGTTTTCATTATATTACTCCCAGGCAACCTGTTTAAACAGGTGTTGCCCCAGCTGAATTCGACATATACTGTGAGTCCGACTGCGATACTTTTGCATCCCATCGGTATTCTTCAACAATTCCCTTCTCATCCTCCAGTTTATCACCCTTCTTACTCCTTAGTTCCTCTTTTAGTATCATCAGCCTGTTGGGAAAATGCAAGCAGTCACAACATGACCATTTTGTATTCGTAAATTAGCATTAAGTGGGAGCAGGTGATAACCAGGTTCTAGTATAAAAGGAGGGGTAAACTTTCTTCTTTCACTGTGGCTGCTCTGTATGCTTTGGCAAGGAGGGTGTGGATGTTTACACCACACCAGAAAGGAAGAAGCTGACAGGAAAGAAATTTCAGAGTTAGAGTTACTTTATAGCAATAGACTGAGGAGATTTATGACAAATATTGTCTGAGCAGTAATACCACTTTGGACCTCATTGGTAAATTAGATCCATTGTTGTTTAAGGGCAGACACTGGAATGAGTCTATCAGTGCTTTATTTGAACAAGTGGTTGCAGGTGAAGCCCACAGGCACTCATTTTTTGAAACGAGCACTTACTTTTCCTCAACAAACTTTGACCCCATAGAGAAAAAAACAAAAGGGGAAAAGATGGAGGAATAGAAAAACTGAAAAACAGTGACAGAGGAAGAAAGCAGCGTAGAAAAAAAACTTGCAATAGTGAGATAAAGAGGCAGTGAGTGTCTGGTGGTGGATTAAATAGGCAGGAGGTGGAATCAGGACTACTCAGCCTTGGCATTCGGCCCCCGATAAAGCCATGGGCTTCTGAATGAAACTTTGGGCAGGGCACTAATTCTTTTACAAATTAAGCACTGGTCAGTATATTCGCACACATGTGCAAGTTCTTTGCTGTCTTTACCTTCTGGTGTCAGGCAGTTATCAGGGTGTAGTACCCACTGCAGGAGTGGTTTCATAGAGCTCTCTTTCTAGTTTTTTTCACAGTTTTCTAAATACAATGTTAATTATCATGCGCACACACATTGCTTCCCAAACATTCCTCATCAACTGCAGCAAGCCCAAACAGACTTTTTAAGAGTTACAGTCTTCCCATAGGTTATAGGTTGCGGTGGATTGTGTCCATTTTTTAGTATGTCGACCAAGTACGACAGAATATCTTTATATGAATCACAAAAGCCAGCCTTCCTTAAACATTCAAGCATCCAGATAGTATGCAATTCAGGCTCTTTAAATACCAATCTTGCAGCTAAATTTCTAGGAGGTAGCCATTTATTAATGCATTTTTAGGCTTTGTAGCTTATACAACCGTTTTTCTAACAGTGACTTTGGGGAAACCTACTTATTAGGTTTCCTCGCATTAATTTATTTAAAATAACTTAATTTAAAATATTTATATTATTTTGAGTAACTTTATTTGTCCTGTAGGTGACAGTAAATACGCTATGCGCCCTTGGATTATGACACCAGACCTCAATTTAGCAACATCTAGCAACAGGAGGTATAAAGTTGCTCATATATATACAAGAGCAGTAGTAGAATGCACCTGTGGACTTCTGAAATTCAGATTCAGGTGGCTGCATAAGAGTGTTGCCCTTCAATATTCCCAGACATAGCTTGTAAGACTGTTGCAACCTGTGCTATGCTGCACAACACAACTACAATAAATGGACTCCCACTACAGCCTGATGATGACAATTCAAGTGACAAAGAAGACATATCACACCATAATCCTGTTCAGATGCCACAAAGTCTGCAGAAAGAAGGGAAAGTCACACATAAATAACAAGAAACTATTTTTAAGGTAAGTACATTATATGTTAATTGGAAAAGAAACTGACTCATTTTTCAGAATATTTAGCTATTTCTTTCAATGTTTATTCACAGGAAACAGAATGAACTATCATTAAATGAGAACTGTACATTTTTTACGTCATCAAACAATTTTTTTCTGTACAAGCATACCCAAATAAAGGAACAATTTCTGTTTAGGAGTATAATTTTGAAGTGTCTTTTCCTTGTTTTGGAAAATATAGGCCTGACTTTGGCTGATTCCGACACCTCTCCTTCTATTTCAGATGCGTGACTCCCAGTACACCATCGGTGGTGATGCTCTGATATATACACTACTGTAGCCAGAAGACTCCACGCTTTTCTGACCAGGTATGCACTGATCACTGGAACGTCCCTGGATAGTTTGGAGTAATTCAGGTGATGAAGTACCCTGACCAAATCCTTTGGCCACAATCTTACTGCAGTGGCCCTTCTCCTGATGGATATTAATGGTTCTTCTGCTGAGAACCCCTGCAGCACTAACCAATTTGTTAACATTCTTGCCACAACTTTGCATGTGCATACAAACATGACAATATCGTTTATTTTCATTGAGACTTTCTTCATGGATTGCACCACGTAAAGATGGTATGGCCCCTGTCAATTATCAATGTCATTGGTGACAGATATAAAAACTCTATTCACCTTGCTACCGTGGTAAAGTTAATATTTTTGTGCAATAAATAAAGAATGACAATAATTCTTATGTTGAATCCAGTACGCATATGATGAGCTAATATGATTACGTTTGAAACAAACTTAACATGATGTATACAAGTGTGTTTATTAATGTAAATTAGTTATGCCACACTTATGTTAAAATGACATTTCGTTTAAAATGAATGCTAGTTCTGTCATTCACTCCTGTATTCACCCCCATCCTGTTCCCACGTGCATCTTCTCTCCTCACAAGCTATGCAGAGCGAAGTCAGCTGATGAAATCTTTTTTTTTCACTGTTATGAATGCAAAGCTTTAAATTAACTTTTCTGTGTTCCAGATATGTTTCTACTTCCAAGGCCCTTCCACTGTTTTCTGCTGTGTAGGCTGGTTTTATTCATTTCTGTGAAGCAAGCAATATTCTTAAATGGTTCATATTTTGCTTGAGCATCTCCGGGTGGCAGTAGCATGGAAACTGTTGAATGTTTTTCTGAAAATGGGATAGTGCTTCAGTGTTAAGGTAATGAAGTTCTTAATTCTGATTTGGCAAAAGAGTTGATACTTTCAATCACACCACGAAGATTCTGCTGTTTTACTGATTTGTTATGCAACAATTGTGTATAAGAACCCCTTGATTCTGGGGGTGAGCCAGATTTTAGAAGATTTACGATTTTTAGGAGCCTTTCCTGTTCTATTAGGGATGCTGCCCAATTTCTTTATTTGGGACTTATAATGTTTTCTGATTTGTGACTACTCTGTATAACTTGCATTTTGATGCCGTCATGGCATTTATTCCGTACCACTTGATCTTGAGATTTGTATAATAAAACCCTTTTGACTTTTTCTCTGATCTAGAACTCAATTATTGAGTGGTCCCAGTTAATTATATTTGCTACTCTGCTAAATTGATGTTGGGTAGGATGCCTTTTCCGTGCAATTACTTTCAGTGGGAGAACCATCTGAGGTATAATTTTGGGTTTTCTGAATTTTCAGTTGTCCTGAATATTGGGATAAGGTTTTTGCTCCCACACTACCAATGTCCTTAATAGCATCAGATTGCTTTGCTTGGACTTCTAACATTGAATGTTCAAAATACGTAAGAATTCCTGCGTAGAGGGTGTTTCTTCTGACGTATCCCGTGAGACTTGAATCTGGGCTCTCTAGCCACCCATCTTTGCCTTCTAAGTCTTTGTATGTGCAAAGCAGCCATAGAAAATTAGCATCATTGAGGTTGAGCAATGGTTCCAGTTCCAGCAGCTTCTTTTCTCCGACCAGCAAGTTTCTCTTTTATCCTCGAGCGAAAGTCATACCACTGCTATTTGATTTCCTGTATGCTTCTGGTCATTCCAACACCAGTAATCCTTTCCTCACTTTGGGTCCATATCCTTTTTTTTTTATTGTTTTAGGAACTGCTAGCGATCCTTTACCAAACAAGTGGCTGTTGTTTGCAACATATTTTTCAATAAGAATTTCTATTTCTTTGTCTGTGAATGTATGTTTGCTTATTCGCCCTCCCTCCTCTCTATCACCCTGCTGGCTTGCCTTTTTAGGTGATGGAGTTGGATGGCTGCTGTTCAGCTCCTCTCCTGTCAACTCCACAGCTAAGCAATGTGCATGAAATAGTGTACTTCCTGCTTGTGAGGTCGTCAGTCAAGGCAAGTGCGACATTCGGATCAAATCGCTAGTCGCAATTTGCTATTTTAAGGGAGCGAATCTTAAGAAATCACTTATTCAAACTAGTGCTGCTTTGATTTGTGACTTTTAATTTGCTATTTGATTCCATTTGCAAATTACAATTCACAACAAATATCAATACATCTGAGCCAAAGTTCAATACTTGTAAATGAGAGGAAGCATAACAACACATTTGGACTACTCGTGGGAGAGATATGGGGATGGTGGTCTGCATATTGATTAGATGTCCTTCCAAAGTCTTCACATCAGAGCAGTGCTAATTCCTCCAACAAGATAGGGGCATTGTGTAGACTGCAGGCCCAGTGGTCACACACCCACGTCTATATAGTAGCAAAATAAAGAGATTCAGCAAAGAGAGAAAAAGACAAATTCCAGCAAAACGTCTACACAGCAACCGACGGACCCTTCAATTTAGTAGCAATTACGCCATTAAACCTTTCTTCAACCCATTGTAGCCTTGGCTTCCCTCATTAGGGAAACCCAACACTTTGTGGTATGTTGGTATTGGCCAGTGGTGGAAGTGGGGGAAAAGTAGGGGAACTGTGGGTGCGGAATCAGAGGACGGGAATAACCCGAGGATTGGGTCATTGGGAGGAGTCAGAGGTGTGGACAGAAAGAGCCAATCATTCTAATTTTTAGTATTTGTTTGGCATTTCTCTACCCAGTTACAGCTTATTACGTTATTTAATTCAACCAATGGATACACGTTTATTTAAGGTTCAATATGTGTTATTGACATGAAAATACATTCACCAAGTGGGGTTCGTTTCCAATCACAGTATGTCCCAAATATGCTTAAAAGTGGAAGCACAAGCCATTTGTCTCTGAGCCATGGAGTTTCTGTCATCAGCACTTCTCTTCCCTTTTTCCACAAGAGCAGTTCAAACATGAATAGCAAAATATCCTAGTCTGCAAATGTTTTCTATATAATTATGGCTCTGCAGTATTTGCCACATAATACATCACGTGCCTCATAATTTAACGATTTTAACTAATAAATTGTTTGTAGCTCAAATGGATCAAAAGTTACTAAAAAATGTGACTTGTGTTTCTGTGAAGTGGACAGCCCTTTGCAAAGGTTGACTGATCTCCTTTCTCACTTCTGCATTGTATGTTACACTAGTAATAATAACGCAAAATCTTTGCAGAGACTGTTAGCATATGTAAAAATGTCAAAATAATGAAGTATCAGAACATTTACTGCATTATGCTGCTGCCTTTTTTTTGCTGCATAATTTAGTCAACACTGCGGCATAATTTTGTCCTCCATTACTGCATAATTACAGTGGCCCCAAAGCAGGCAGCACATGTTAAAAGTGCTTGTGCATGAAGCAGAGAGATCGTGAAGTTTGTGAACTTAGTTTGGTGTGCGTGCAAATCCTGCATTGCCGACCCCGGGTGAGTTGCAGCTACTCCTGCTGAAACAAGGCCAATGGAGGTACCAATGGGTGAGGCAGACTGGCCTCTAGGGCAGGGCCGGCTTTAGCGCTGGTGGAGCCCCGCATGACAGTGTTTGTTGGTGCCCCCCCATTGACTCCCTCTGCCACGGATTCCCTCACTACCACCCTTTAACAGTGTCCCTCAAGTCTCCATAAGCACACTCTTGCTCAGATACATTTAATTTGATTTACAGCGCCACTGATACCAGTGTAGGGTGTCAGAGCACTTTACATCACACACATTACACAGAGACAATCAATCATGCGTGCGTAAATCACTGTATAAGAAATGTTACGTAAGACAAAGGATTACAAGGTGTAGGAGTCACATGACAACCATACTAGTAGGCAGTATAGTTTAATAGTGATTGGTTTGGAGAAGCACAAACTTAGAATTCAAATGGTACATGTTCCTTGCAGCAGGCACATTAACCCTCTGTGCTACCCTTCCACGAGTCAAATCTTCCACTTGACAAAACTCCATCTCTCTTTAGGAAGAACATTAATCACTGAGTTATCATGACATTTTTATTGTTGCTGAAAATTGATGGAGGCCAGGAAGGAGGCAGCAAGTGCTTTTAGAAACATAATATACTTGCAAACATGACGCCCCCACCCTAAGTCAACCCCCAGTGCGATCACACCGGTCGCACTGCCCTAGAGCCGCCCTGTTCAAGGGTCCTGTGACCTCAGTGACAGTCACTGTTGCTCTAGGGTGTGATGCTTCGTAAGCCTGCCTGCAAGACTGGAGGTGAACTTCAGTATGAATTGTGGTGGACAGGCCTTCAAGGTTAACCCACACTTGCTACTGTGAGGATCCACCTGCTGGTGCTAAGACACTAGGGCTTCTAAGGTCTTGCGGGCCTTCTAAGGTCTAGCACGGGAATGTGCTCCCTTAGGAGAGTGGTCTGGTGGACTGGTCATGAAGGCTGAAACTGGTTCCCCAGTTCCAAATTCAGCAGCTCTGGCCATAGTGCCACATCCTCACCTTCACTGAACACCACACTGCCCCACTGAGAGAAACTCACACTGCCTTCAACTGCAACCCAATTGTGCCCCGCTATAAACACCTGGATGCAACTCAATTCAACTTACGCTCTAGATAAGAGTAATATGCTGCCTGAAAAAAAAATTTAACAACATCCTGGAAAAAGTAAACGCTCAAGGGAATGCAAGATTAAGTAATGCATGAGAAATGTAAGAAGGAACAACATGGTGACCTTCACGCTTTGCACTTATTATTCAGAAATCAATGAGTGCTTTTGCCTGAAAATTTAAGGACATGACTACAGGGCCCGGAACAAACGTCCATTGCTTATATCCTTACAAAACGTAAGCAGTATGGTTTTAAAAGACCACATCCTTGAACACAGAGCCGCTGTACACAATTTGTTTTCCAATCCACCCATCAAGCATGTATTGCACAGTACCTCCCGGAATGGTGCACTTCCCCACCCAGGGAAAACAATGTTGTTGAAAGAAATACGAGAAAACAAAAGTAGTGCTTCACGCACTAGCAAACTCTGTAAAGTTTAGCTAATGTGTTTGGGTGTGAATAAAATCAATCTGGCCACTTTGCGACCACCTGTCTTGCTTTATTTAGTTATTTTTCACATTTTGAACCTTGTATTTCTCTCCGTCCCAAGGCTGCCCTTTGGAATAGAAAAATTTCCAAAAAAGACGACATTTCCAGCAAAAGTGTTTTTCTTTTTTGGATCAATTTCACGGAGGAACAAATAAATGAAAGGAGAGGAAAGAGGAAGTAATAACCGTTTCTTAAGGTCACGGTTTTCAGTAAGTGAGGAGGAGCTACACAGAAAGAGAGGGAGGAAGAGTAAGAAGGGGGGGGGGGCAGCTGCCAGCGGCAGAGCAGAAGAAGTGGGCACCGTCCTTGTCTTCTCTGGACAAGAAGGAAAAGACAGAGTCTTTTTTCTTCTCTGCCCACCCGCCCGTCCCTGAACGGTCACGAAGGCCGAGCCTTATCTGTAGGCCGTGGCTATTTCTGCCGTCCTGGGACGCATGTTTAAAATAAAAAAAGTAGGGGAACGGAATCTATTAAATTAAAGAAGTAGGGGCACGCCGTGTCTTGGCGATCTCGACCACTTCAACCACAGGTATTGGCACTAATCTATACGGGGGCAGATACATGTCCTAGTTTACAGTGTAGACAGGAAAATATACTCATAGCTCACACTCATGTTTACGTGGGGCAGATTTCAATGTCCCATCTCATATAAGAAATCATTCCATAAACTATGCCTTCAAATGAGTCTTCAGGCCCAGCACCCCAGCATATGTGCACCATTTACCAATAAAGACTCATACTCTGCTTGCTGAGTGGCATACTTTGGCCTTTTTATTTTACAAATTGATGACCCATGACACAGAGGTAGACTTCAGTCATCTTTCTGGCTACATGACAAATAAATCCATATTAACTTAACCAGAGCACAAGTAAGGCACGTATCACAATAATCCAGGGAAACATAGAAAACACCTCACTCGTTCAAGACCTTGTGACCTGCTGTCACTCCTAAACAATAAATCATCTTACTTCTTATGTTGCTGATGCTCATTCAGGGACTTCGGCTCTCTGTCCTCCAAGGTGCGCCCTTTCATTTTCTCTGGTGATTTCGCAAAAAAAGCAGGGCGGCAGGAGTAAGGTAATGTGAGCCAGTGTGAGGGTCTAACATGTCCACATTCCCTAAAGGTCAACTAAAATGGTGAGTGTGTTTTAGTTCCCAGGCAGGAAAACCTGTAGCTGATAAGCAGCTGAAGATGAAGCTTGGACATGAAGTATGTCCCAACTAGGGACATCTTAAGGATTTCAGGGGGCCTTGGCCAAACGTAATTTGGGGGCCCCTGTTCAGAACAGCTTCGGATTTATGAGCCAATTTCAGCTCTTTCATGCCTTCTTTGCCCAGGTCACTGACAGTGCACAAGCAAACTCGTCCAAATTCTAAATGTGTTTACTTCAAATATTCAAGAATGGTGAAGTGTTTTCAATATTAGATTATACAGCTGCTCCCTAATGTTATTGCAAATAATCTTTGTAACCCCCACCAAATTCTCATATGTGAGGTCTTGTTTTGATCTAAAATAAACTTTTTATGAATGTTGCAAAGTGTTGAAAAAAAAAAAATTCTCTGCAATATGTCTGTCATATTCCCACACATCACCCACATTAAAATTAAATTAATGGAAAACAGTATTTCAAACAATCCGTTTAAGAATTATTCAAGGGCATCAGGGCTAGACTCTGCAGAACAGACCTGACTCTATCACGGGCCCCTGAAAGACTGGGGCCCTGGGCCAGAGCCCACTTTGCCCATGCCTTAAAACGACCCTGGTCCCAACAGGTGACCTGGCTCACCATTCGGGTTTGGTAGCCCTGACAGTGTTGAACTACTGCAGACCAGCTACGTATTTATTTTAAAGTCACAGGTCTGGGCTCCAATCTCAAACCCAGCTCCACTTTCTTCTTTACACCTTTATCCCTCCTAAAAATGGTCTGGGGACCAGAGTGCCTCTGACCTTGCCATGTACTAGCCAATACCATCTTTGGCTTCCAGAGGCAGCTATTCCACCTCCTTGACTGACATGTGCATACTTGGACCCTCTTGGACATCCTCCTCTTCCAGCCCCAATGCCAGGTTACAGTGCTAGAGTCAGTAGGTCTACCCTTCTGGCAGCTCACCTGCAAACACTCTGCTCTCTCCGTATATCTGGTGTAGTGAGTGGTTAGGAGGTAAACAAGTTAGGTCTACATCAGCCACGTGCCAATTGCTCTTCCAGATGCCTTCAGCGCCTCTTCAATCTATTGCCTAGGATGCTCTACTATGGTGCTATGCCTGTTGGTAGATCACTGAATGTTTTTTTAACCTGACAGCTTTTGTACTTTTTGTGTTTTATATTTTGTAACTACAGAAATATTTGTTTAAGGATAAAATGGTTTTCTTTTCAGTTCATTTGTTCAATTACATAAGGCCCTATTCATATAGGTAAATTTGGGCGTAAGGGTATGTTTGGGTGGGAAAACTAGGCGTTCCAAGTTGTGGCTAGCCTTGGAAGTTTGTGGATACCCATAAACGTATATGTTTGTGAGCATTCACAGACATCCCTCATTCCCATTCCCACCCTGGAAAGGATGTTTTTACTCCAGCCAAATGCTGACGTAACTCCCTTTACCGAATTGCATTTGGAGGCGGAGTAGGAGAAGGGCTTTTATCATGGGGAAAAATATTTTCCTCATAGAGAAAAAAAGCTGGGTTTATCCATTATGGAGAACTCCGACGAATGGGAATAAAATCCTCCTGGGACTGTCACCTCACCTTCCCAGAAATACACATAGGTCCTGATTTAGAGTTTGGCGGGCGGGTTACTCCGTCACAAACGTGTCCGCCATATTACAAGCTCATTATATCCTATGGCACTTGTAATTCGGCGGACGGGATATCTGTCACGTTTGTGACCCCCAAACTCTAAATCAGGCCCTTACATGCCTGAGTCTGGCACAGTTTTCATGTGTTTTCCTGGGAATGTTTGAGAATTCCAGAATAACTATGCACTCTCGCATAGGTGTAAATCTGAGTTTATTTGTTTGTGAATTGGGTGCATACAGTGAACCTCTACTGACCACGAGCAATCAACAAGACTGTGGTGGAGGTACTCACATCACTTCAAGGACTCTCATTAACTGTCCAACTCTTAATATGCCAGTGAATATGCTCCGGGCACAAGTCCTAAAAAAAGAAGTGGGGGGACTAACCTAGTTAGACATCACGGCGCGCGACATCACGGCGCGCAACATCACGGCGCACGACATCAGGGCGAACGACATCACGGCGCATCACATCACAGCGCATGACATCACACATGGCATCACAGGAATTGACATCATAGAACGTGGCATCACAAGCCATGACTTTACAGGAAGTGGCATCACAAGAAGTGACATCAGATCTAAAGCCCTCACATATATGTTTAGCAGGTCTATCATGTGTACGTTTGGGCGCATTGCGAGGATAATAGCACAGTGAGCTATGAAAGATGATATGTGACTTCTACACCTTGCAATCCCCCAGTTTTATGTAATACATCCTGTATCATTTACAAATTTATATAATGTATTGTACATGTAATATGCGCCTGTTGATGTAAAGCGCTCTGACACCCTGCATTGGGATGAGTAGGGCTATACAAGAACAAGCATTGGCATAGCAAATAGGTCTCGCCTTTGGGACCTTATAAGTGTTTAGCCATGCAACAGTTGATGTTGTTGCACCAAGGATATTGTGCTGGATAACTAAACACTTATAAGATCCCAAAGGCGAGACCTATTGACTATGCCAATGCTTGTTTTATTTATTGTTTTGTCTTCTGCAGACAAAGTGTATGTATGTTACAGTGTTGTACTGAAATTTCAATATAATGTTAACCACCAGGTAATATAATCCTATTAAAGTAAGCTACTATACATGAGGATACATAAGTGTAGAAACGTAAAGAAGACTGTGGAGGCTATTCCAGTTATAAAGTAGAAGTTGTGAGCTGAACTGACTCTAGCCCCGTGGGTTTCACTAAGGTCGCTGAAATAAAACGGTTTAGGTAACAACATCATTGAAATATTACAATCATGATGTTTATCCGAATCATTTGGCGGGAATGGATTCATGCAAATTGGACCAAGCAGACACTCTGTTTTGTTGCGCAAACAAAAAGCATTAAATAACGACCACAACAGTTTATCATAAGGTTCTTTAGGTGCTGTTATCTTTTTAACCTCTATATCACTCACTCAACTGGGTTCCCATTTTAGATATGTGCAGATGATAGCCCATCCTATTGTGAAAAAGGCCAGATATTGCAAATGCTTGTATTTTTTTGGGTAAATTGCTTTATCTTACTGAACATCTGGCTGCAAAAAAATGTGTTTTATAAACATAGGTGAGCGGCAGATGTGGACAGGTTCACACAAAATGATGAAGTCAGGGAGTAGTTGCCAGGATGTCAGAGGTGCACCTTCACAGGCAGAAAGAGTGGCAGGTGGATGTAGGCAGGCACACACATAGTGACGCCGTCAGAGAGTTACAGGGAGAAGCTGCAAGTCAAGCAGAATAGGGTGCAAGGACGCAGTACCAGCAGACAGACAGCCTCAGGGAAAGGTGGGTAGAAAACATCAGAGGGTGAGAAGAACTGAGAGAATACCGACATGCTGGCTCTCATTAGAAGGTGGATGCAGTATATAACCACTGACAATCAGAAGAAAGTGTAGGCAGAGGGGGAGGGTACAGACACGCTTACAGAGATACAGGCTGGCGAACAGTCAGGATGAAGTGCAAGCAAACAAGGAAGGTACAGGAAGACTGAAAGTATATACAGGCAGGTGGGCTGTCAGAAGGCAACAATCAGGGAAGGTACAAGCACCAGGACCGTTAAGTGAAGAGCAAGCAAGTAAGTACAGGCAGAAGAGTTACACACAGTCAGACTGTAAGCAGTAGACAGGAGGAGGCCGTAAGTCATAAGTAGTCGCAGGAAATGCAGGGAAGTACAGCCATATCATGGGCAAGGTAGTGTTCCACAGAGTGAAGGGGAGGCAGGCAGAAATAGCTTCAGACTTGGGAGAAACAACCTCCTCAGGTAGAAGTGACCATTTGACGACCTCCTTTCTTAACGATAAAATCATTGGTCAGACTGTAGAACAACTTTTCCATTCAGCGCTTCCAAATAATCAAAAGGAGAAACGTGGCACAGTACTCCAAAAACAGCACACATTTTACTTCGTCACTTCTGGTTTCAGAGACGCTAAGCATGGCAGTAAAAGAGAAAAAGTGACTGCCCAAGAGTGTTCAATTTGGCCAGGACACCCACGCGTAAAGCGCGGGTGCGCGATTATAGCAAAAGTAAAGAAATAGATGTTTTTCTATTTATTTACTTTTGCAGCAATCGCGGCACCAGCGCTTTACTCATGGTTAAAGGTAAAGCGCCGGTGCCGCGATTGCTGCAAAAGTAGAGAAATAGAAAAAAACATCTATTTCTTTACTTTTGCTATAATCGCAGCACCCGCGCTTTACCTTTAACCATGAGTAAAGCGCCGGTGCCGCGATTGCTGCAAAAGTAAAGAAATAGAAAAAAAATCTATTTCTTTACTTTGCAATCGCGGCACCGGCGCTTTACTCATGGTTAAAGGTAAAGCGCCGGTGCCGCGATTGTAGCAAAAGTAAAGAAAAAAGTCTGGTGGGGGAGGGGCATTGAAGCAAGGCATGCGCGCTTGGCCGAGCAAGAGGAAAGCCATATGGCGCCTCTGCTTGTGCCTGTGCGCAAAAGGTACAGAAAAACAGAGTGAAAGGGAAAATAAACAAGTGATGGCATGGAAGACAGGAGTTGTGTGTGCGCGCGCTCGTGACGCGGCCGTCAAAGTGAAAGTGATCGCGATCGCGAGCTGGAAGGGTGCCCGCGAGCGATGCACTTAATGAGCCATGACGGAAGCGCGCGCCCGCGCGCGTAACCGCAAGCTCTAGGCCACAGTGGTAGCATTTTCTGGAGCCCTTACTAAAAGTCTCGCCAGAGCAGCGCATGCGCTGGCTCAGGCGAGACCTAAAAAATAGTGGTACTTAAATTATTTCAACGCCCCCTCAGGTGTAGTAAGCTGTGTGTAAATACTGGGAAAGACCTAAACATCTGACATTCTTACAGTGCATGCATATCTCCTAAACAGGGACTGAACAAAGTGAAAACAAAGTGAAAAGCTGCCTTTCTTAAGTATGTGTGAAGTGCTAACGTTTGTTTCCCCTCCGCTTCATTTGCTTATAGGTGTGAGGCTCCTGACTGCTCCTAGCCAAGAGACTCACAAAACGCGGCCTGATGACTCCTCAAATTCGGCCTTTATGGGCCCAGCAGGAGTCTAAAATAAGAAAGCCCCGTCCCCACCTGCACGTTGTTGCTTGTTGCAGTGCAGATGGAAAGCAGACAACGTGCAGGCGCTGCTGAAAGTGTCCCGGTGTTTGGAAATTACACCGGGACGAGTTCAGCACATTATTTAGTGGGGCCCAACTTATTGGCAGGGTGGACGGAGTTCACCCTGTGAAAATAGTGGGCGAACGCCGTCCACCCGCGTGTACCCCGGACTAGTGCCCTGAATATGCTAATGATTCTTACAGACAGTTGAATGATCCAAAAGAACGTGGCTGTCAGTCACTACCAGCAAACTATAAAACTTTACCTAAACTCAGATTAATTTGCATATGCGCCCTTATGATTACGGAGTCATGCGGCCTAGAAGGAATTTCTGGTGCTTAGTGATTTAAGTTACATAACAGTCTTTGTTCAAGCATGCCGACTGCAAAGCTGAAGGCAATGCTTCTGTTAATTCGATGTTGGCCATTCTGTCATAGAATTACATGACTGTGCATCATTGTACATGTAACACGTCTCTTTTGCCGGTGTACACTGATCACTTCTGAATCCTCGCTACAATTCCGGGAGATGAACTGTTACCTGTCTGTGATGTTCCTTTGTTTTTGAAAAGGGGCTGCTGTGAGTCAGCCTCCAATCAGCTTGTGGTTTGGATCAATAGAAGCTCGACGTTCGGTTACGTCATGTTATGCTTTCATCCTTCAAAATGACTGGAAATGTGACTCATCTACAAGGTATTTATGAGGCCACAACCCTTCAAAATGCCCTAATAAAAAGGTTGCCTGATAACCGCATTGTTTTCAGAACTGCAGTGCATATGCCTGAAGTGTGGGCATTTTTGTTCTATCCACCGCATACTTGTATTTCAAATGTACTTGTGGTTTGTAAATCGAGGCAGGACCCAGCCTGTAGCAATTTTACGCTTTCAATTAAAAAATAATAATCAACGTTTACAATTTCAGATGTGCTGTAAACTGGCAGAAATTGTATCTAACATGGTGGTTGATATATAATTGTACCGATCTGGCAGGCATTTAATATTTCTGAAGGACGCTATCATGAGCGATTTTGATATCTGATGCCAACAGCACCTCTGTCACCAAGAGCAACTTATTGTCTAAATGAGGCAACCAATTGTTAGTTACTTGTTTATAATTAGAAGAGCGCAATAAGGATTTCGGGAAATGAATTATGTCAGCTTATGAGTTATTACGCCAATTTTAATTCTTTATAAATCATGTAAAATGTACAGTGTTGTACCACCACACATATTTTTGTTAACCTGTAACGCAATTTGGAGAACAAAGTCATCCTACCCTGGGGCTGTGTTGAGAGGCTACAGACGCACACCCGCCATTCCTAATGTGTTGAACTGTCTGCTTCCACTCAAAAGGCCTCGTTCTTAAATGTATTTACATGTGCCAATCTTACACGCGTTGATAGCTTCCTTTACGAGTGCAAAACCACTTTTCGAATTCAGAAAAGTTAGTTCTGTATTCCTAAATTAATTTACTCACACCAAGCATTCTGTGTAACTAAATCACTTGCTGTTGGTGAAAAGTGGCTTTGGGCTTTCTCGGGAATGCCTTCAAGTATGTGCACACCCGCAGACTTAAACGTTTGTGGGTAATCGCAAACCATATGCAGTCCCCAACCCATTGTGGAAATGGCTAGAGATTTACTATTCTCAAGAGCAGGAGTAAATCCATTTCCATGGTGGGATGGAAACACCACAGAATTGATGGGAGTTTTGTGAAAGAGACAGAGGGCCAGATGTGCGAATATGTGGTCGCAAAATACTGATCGGAAATTGAGACCAGTATTTTTGTGACCAGTAAAGATTTTTAAGAAGTTGCCTATATACTAATTGGTTCGTTCTTACATATCCGAATTGTAGTGGGTCACAATCTGATTTATCTCATAAATGTTAATAAGAAAGATTGCAAAGTGCTACTCACTACAATTGGAGGCCATCACAGAGATGGGGGCAGCTGGGACCAGGAGACAACCAGGTCTGTGATTGCTTTTAAATAAAGCAAACTTTTTTTCTAAATGCAGGGAATGGGGCTGCATTTAATTTTTAAAGTTTGTGTAAGAGTGGAACACTGCCAACTCTTGAGTAAAAGTTTTTTTTACAGTTACATAGGGAAAGGAACCCCAAGATGACCTTTTCCTTTTTGCAAATGCATTACCATCTTCTTTGGGGTGTTGGTAAATTTCAATGTTTTGTGACCGGATTTCGGTCACAAAACATTGATACATATATTGATTCTGTGTTTGGAAGGGACGCCTACAACACCGCCTTTCCAGATACCGAATCAGTATCCATTCAGAATGCCATTTTAGGAGTTTGTTACAATGGGATAAGTACATAGGAAAGAGCATTTTTACTGGCGTAAATTCTGAAGTGGAGTGTTTGCAACTGTTAAAAATCTGAGTACATCTGGTCCCTGGTCAGAAAGTCCATTTAAACCTGTATATTCCTGCCTGCAAAAATGGAATTTGCAAAAGGCTTCCAGGATTAAGCCCGAAAAGCTGACTGAGAATGGTGCAGGTTTCCAGATGCAACCTTGAACAGTATGAGAATTTTGAAATAAGTAAATCTATAAGTCGTAAACCGAAAGATGGATATTTACTCATTTCTTTGAGACTGAGGACCACAGTGTATACATGGCTGGAGAAATCCACTAATTGTTGGACGGAGGCCTCATTAAACTGCATCAGCCTGTTTCACACAGAAAGTTAACTTGATGGGTTGTAAGTTTACATCTATGATTTTTGTGATGTCACACGCTTTTTGGGATTCAGAAACAGCAAATAGGCAATACATGAAAATGTACAAAAAAGTTAATTTATTTGCATTGCACTTCACTACAAAATGGTGGGTTATCTGCCAGAAAAAAATCTAATGGCTTATGTTAGAGTTAATGTGTAAACGCACCTTAATTTTTTCTTTTTCTCTCCAAGTGGAAATATGTATTCCCATGTGTAGAGATCCCTTGCCTCGCAAAATGGACTATATTGTGAAATGTGTTCCTTAACAGAGCTGTAAAGGGTTAGGAGATGTTAGGGAAGTGGAGAATGAACCACTAGTAATAAACCACAACCCAAGAAGGCCCTGACTTCTTTTTAGCTTGAGGGTCGCTACATACTGTGGAGAGCATCTGTCCTAGTGGTTTCACGACGTAAAGAACTGCCACTTGGTCTATTTACCAATTATTTGACCTGAGGCTTCCAATTAGTCTGGTTGAATGATTTGATCCATAAGTCATCCATAAGTCATTGAAATATATCAGGTGCTGCTTGTGATCCGAAGGACAGTCAGTATTTTGAAATAGAAGAGACCTCCTGAGGTTGAACAGGAAGCTGGGATTTTTAAACGGTGAAATTAGTCAACAGTATTTTGTTAGAAGAAGCATAATGAGGCATCTGGTCTTTACCAATTGCTCAAACATTTCATAGACTTTGGGTATAAAGTATGCGTCAACATATTAGATGGTATTCACTTTTTTGAAATGTATGCCGTATCAGTTTGAACCTTTGGGTACTGGGACCAAAACCATCGGAGGATCCCAGGGACTTTATGTGGGCTCTATACACTTTCTGTAGAGTTATCTGTATTGATTTTCTTTGTTATAATCCCACTACAAATAATTCAATAAATCATATTCCACATATGAATGCAATTATATCAGCTACAGAACATTGAGGTAGGAGAATACTTAGCCATCATAATATGAGTTATACACCAATAATGCCTAAGGACATAAGAGGGTGTAGCATCTTCCTTAGTCTTGGAGCATGCGAATGAAATACGCCACACGGGAGCTGCAGTCAAATACTTCCTTATTCCTCAGTATACAATCACACACTGCGCATTATCTCATACTCAACATTAACCTCACCCTAACACTTCCCCACATATGACGTAGCTTCTGTTCAGAGTCTGCCCCAGAACCACAAGGGTCCTAGTGCATTTAGCATCAATATACTACATCTCCCCCTATGTTAAATACAAAATGGTGAACATCACGAAAATAACATTTCTTCAATCAGTCGGCGAGGTGCTCACACTTGTCAGCCGGACCGAGTGATCCGAGGTGATCGAGGTCCACCCTGATCAGAAAGCGGTGAAATAGGCTCAGGTGCTCGAGCCGGACCTACTGGCAGAGCCGCTTCACTCTAGGCTCAGGGCTCGGCAAGTGTTGCGGTAGGTGTCTGAAATGTGACGTGTCCCGAGTGATGGACTGTCCAGGACGATGCGCCGTTATGATATGTCCCTTGCACACCACTATCTGTAGAGGATCAGTGGCAAAATGAGTGTCTGTTTTCAGTTTGCATTTCTGTTTAACCAATACCCAATTTCCTTTGTCAATGACTGTCTGCTGGGCATGATGGCGCTGATCAGCATATGTTTTCATTTTTCTTTTCAGAGTCACGTCGGTGTCTCAAACTTGGTCAGTGTTCACTGATTGATCCGAGGCCCATTGAGGTAGTTTTGTTCTGATGGCTCTAACAAATAGCAAGGTGGCTGGACTCTCACCAGTTGTGGAGTAAGGAGTTGATCGATAGGCCCGGAAGGCCTGGCACATGGCCTGGTTAAGAATAACTCCTTCCACGGATGATCGTTGGATGACTCTTTTGAGGGTACCAATGAATCATTCAACTACACCGGTCATAATGGTAATATTCTGACCGCTAGGATTTTGCTCAGAATTTTAAAGTCCACATTTAGCATCGATAGAGGTTGATAGTCTGACTTGTGTGGATTCAGCGTTTTGACTTTTGGAAGTGGGACAACCAGCGCATCTCTGGTCGAGGAAGGCAGTTTCCCTCTCTCCCAGGTCTCGGCATACATCGCCTCCAGCTTTGGTGCCAGTGTCTGGGCATAAGTTGAATAAAATTCCACCGATATGCCGTCTGGGCCCGGTGTCTTCGCTTTGCCCATTTTTTTAATCGCAGCATTGATTTCTATCTCAGTCACCGGCCCTCCCAAGTCTTCCCGTCTATCCGGCTCCAAGGTTTCCAGGGGTAGAGCTGCCAGATAATCAACTAACGTCTCCCGCGGCAGCAGCCTCGGTTCATTGTATAGTGTTACATAATAAGTTCTAAATGTGTCATTTATGTCCTTAGGGCTATATATTATCTGGTCGTCTCCCAACCGTAATTCGGGAGAGGGGGAACCCCTATTTTCAGGGCGCACCAGCCATGCAAGCATACGACCTGCTCTTCTCCCTTCTGCATGTACCCGTCCTTGGTATTCCCGTGCGTCTAAGCACCTTAGTCTCTCAAGCGTGCTATCGTATTCCTTTTTCTTTTCCCTTAATCTACCCAGCGCGTCTTCCTCCGTCGTCAATTGGTCTTCATGTAGTTGCACCTCTAGGTCTGTGAGATCTTCTAGGATTTGTCTCCGCATTCCCACTCTCTGACTCATGCAGTGTACCCTTACTACTAGCTTGAAGGCTTCCCATTCATTAGCTCTAGAGCTGGTAGTGCCTTGGTTAAACTGAAAATATTCCTCCACTGCCGTGTGTAATGACGTGTGAAAGGGAGCATCCTTGAGAAGAGCGGGTCTAGCCGCCACGTGGGTGTCAAAGTGGGCTCTGGGATGGGGAGAATGTGCAGCATGAGCGGGTTGTGGTCAGATATGGTACGTCCGAGGTATTCCGTGTGTGTGACGGCAGGTCCCAGCTGAGCTGAACATGTGAACATATCTAATCTGGTATCTAGCCTGTACATGTGTGAATAATATGAATAATCTTTGGTGTTCCCATGTTGCAATCGCCAGATGTCCACCATGTCCCACCCCTCTAACCAAGTTCGGAACCCTCTGGACACTTTAGATACTGGGGTGTCATTTAGGGGTGGAGTCGACCTGTCCATTTCCACGTCCGCCACACAGTTAAAATCTCCCTCTAGTAGCGTGTGGGATGTATCTAGTGTGGCGAGTTGTGTAGACACCTTGTCAAAGAATTGAATTTGGTCCTGATTTGGGGCATAGATGCACCCGAGCGTGATCACTCTGCCCAATATTCTACCTTGAAGTAAAACATACCTGCCCTCTGTATCTATTATGGATCTGTCTAGTTCAAAAGGGGTGCCACCCTGATCCATATTCGAGTCCCCCTCGAGAATGCTGAGTATGTGGTTGCATATATTTGTCCACGCCATTTATGTCTCAATCTTGTACTTTCCTCTAGTGTGAGGTGTGTCTCTTGTAGCATGGCGATATGTATTCCTCTACGTATTAGGTAACGGTGAATTTTGTGCCTTTTAGCAATCAAACCCAACCCTCTCACATTCCAAGTCATCATTTTGAGTTTGTGGTACCGTGATGTCCCTATAGCCATTACCACGAATTACATAATTCTCCCCTCCCCCCTCCCCAATCGCCCCCTACTATTTCAGACCATAATTGGGGCAAACACCTGGGGACCACCAACTACCTCAAGCAAGTAACTCCCTCACCCCAGGGCAGCTTCGCAACGGCTGGCCGCCCAAACCTGTTAAACCTAAAAATCATTAATATAAGATGGTCCTCTCTATCCAACCAGAGAGGGCTATCTAGTCGGGGTGTGCAAGGAAGTAACCACATATTGCTCCTTTGCAGACGGCCTCATTGATTCATGGCAGGGACCGCAGACCCTCCTGTGGAGGGTGCCCCTCCCCTCATGTCCTGTTCACTGCAACCAGGGTCCATCTCCAATCCTCATCTACCAACATCCAGCCTACTTGCAGATGGTGTTGTTCAAGTACAACTGGATAAGCCACCCTCTTCGTCTGTACCTGTGGCGGCTCCCAATCACTCACCCCCCCAATCATGCTTAAATGATGTTATCTGCAGTCTGTGGTGTTACGTCCGGAAGCTTCGGCTCGCTTCTGGCTGAGTCAGCAGATTCCGATTCCACTGCGCTGTGTTCCGACGTTTTCCCTGAGCTGTCCTTCTCAGTTCATTGTGTCAACACTTCTGTCACTGCTTGGAGCACCGTCTTTCTGTCCTGCGCTGTCTGTGAGGCTGAGGGCTTCCGCAATTGAAATGTTCTGGATGACCGTCTGAGTCTTTTCCATTGTGGCTTGGCTGTAGACGTGGCATCCTCACCCGGTCTGTGCGCTGGAGCCCCTGTCTTGTAAGTCTCCAGCCAGGACCACAGTTCATCTGGAGAGTCGAGAAGTGCGTTGCCCCATCAAGCACTACGCGTAATTTCGCTGTGAATAGTAGGGAGTACCCGATGCCTTCCGACCGTAGTGCCTTTTTTGCCTCTAGGAACGAAGCTCGTTGGGCTTGCACCTTCGCCGTGTAATCTGAAAAGATGGATACTTTGCTATTTGCGATTACAAAGGGTCCATTTGTGCGAGCATTCTGTATGAGTATATCTCGGTCCTTGTAGTGCAGGAGATGCGCCACCACCGGGCGGGGTGGTCGGCCTGGCGCCAGGGGGCGCGAGGGTACCCTATGTGCTCTCTCCAGAGCAAATAAGTTTGTGAGCTTCCCAGGGACCAAGGTGTTTTATGTTTTGATGATCTTTTCATCTTCTTCTTCTAGTGCATCTATGAAGTCATGAAATGTTTTGATCCACACAACCCACCTGGCACCAATGTTCTGCTCCTTAGAAGTGCATAAGGGCGGTGGAGGCTTCAGAAACATTGCTCCATTCTGTAAGGTCTGGAGTCTCTTGAGGAGCTGGGTGGTGATTCCGGCTTAGAGAGCGTTCCCTTAGTCAAGATGGCTGGTGACGAGGGCTTGGGTGAAGGTTTTCCTGGTGTTGACGGGGATCCATTTGAAGATTTTCCAGAGCATGCAAAGGGTGTAGAAGCACAAGAAGTCGACTGCGTTGATTTGGCGCTTCATGGTGAATTCGGTCTCGAAGATTATGCCGACTTTGCGGGAGTGGTCTATGAGTGTGTGGGTGGGTCCGAGCTTGTAGGGCCACAAGCTGCTGTCCCACGGGGAAGTGTTCTTCCCAATGATCAGCACTTCCGTCTTGTCCGTGTTGAGCTTCAGGTAGTTGGTTCTCATTCAGTCGGCAACGCTGGTCACAGCAATGCGGAAGTTTTTCTCTGGTGGTGGAGGGGTCGACAGTGAGAGAGAGGATGAGTTGTGTGTCATCTACGTAGAAAAGGATGTTGAGCCTGTGGGATCTGATGATGTCTGTGAGGGGGGTGTCATGTTGGTGTTGAACAGGGTGGGGCTGAGGGATGAACCTTGGGGACGCCGGAGGTAATGGCATTGGGTTCGGAGTTGAAGGGAAGCAGGCGGATTCTCTGAGTTTGTCCCATGAGGAAGGATGAGATCCATTTGAGGGCGTTTCCTTGGATGCCGATGTGGTTGAGTCTGTTGATGAGGGTGTGATGGGAGACGGTGTTGAATGCAGCTGAGAGATCAGGGCTGCTGTTTCACTGTGGTCGAGGAGGAATCTGGTGTCATCAGTGGTGGCGATTAGGGCTGTTTTCTGCTGTGGTTTGTGCAAAAGCTGGATTGGGAGGCGTTGAGCTGGTTGTTTTCTTATATGTATCTGGTGAGCTGGTGGTTGATGGCCTTCTCGAGGACTTTAGCAGGGGTATGGAAGTAGTGAGATGGGGCTGCGGTTCTTGAGTTCGCTGGGGTCGGCGGAGGGTTTCTTCAGGAGCGGTCCTACCTCCGAATGTTTTCATCTGTCGGGGAAGGCTGCTGTGGTGATGGCGGCATTGAGGATTTTGGTGAGTTCTGTGCTAAGGGCATAGGTCCGTGGGTGTTCCAGAGGTAATTGAGGATTTGAGGACTGTGGTGGTCTGCATGGTGATCAGACTCCATGCAGTGATTGAGGAGGTGGTTTCAGTGGGTGGGCTGAGGTTGTTGAAATCGACGTTGGTGGGTCAGGTTGAAGTTTTTGTAGATTGTTGCTATCTTGCCGAAGAAGTACTCCGAGATGGAGTCGCAGATTTCTTGTGAGGGGTGGACTGTGTTCTCAGTGGCTGATGTTGACTATGTTGTAGCGTTCCATCGTGCTATTGCCGATTGTTTGGATGCAGTCTGTCAAGGCGTCTCTTTTGAGGCCTGATTTGAAGGTGGTTCAGTCTGTGAGATCTTTGGTGGTGCGCCATTGTTTCTCTAGTCACTTGCAGTTGTGCTTGATGGTTCTGAGTTTCGGTGTGTACCAACTGGCTCTTCTGGAGGCTCTGCAGGTTTTGGCTGGTTTCATGAGGGTGACTCTGTTGGCACATTTGGTGATCCAGTCAGAGAAGTTCTGGATGGCCTCGTTCCAGGTTTGATGCGGTGTCAGGCTGGGAGGAGTTGAGGGCCTTTGTCCATTGGGTCTCTATTACTTTGTTCTGTCTGCGGTGCGAGAAGCTGGGTGGCTTGGTGGTGGTGTCCTTTTAGCCTGTGATGGTGAAATGGACGATTGAGTGGTCGGTCCAGGTGAGTTCGGAGACATGGCTGTATTTGATTCTGTCACTGTATGTGGAGATTTTATTGAGTGTGTGCCCTGCTCTGTGTGTGTAGTCGGTGACCAGTTGGGTGAGGCCGAAGTCATATTTTCTAGAAGACTGGTAGAGTTGGTGTCGTTGGGATCGTCAAGGTGGAAGTTGAGGTTGTTGAGTAGTACGTAGTGTTCGGAGTCAATGACTAGCGGGGCGATGAATTCGGAGGTGGCGTTACAGAATGCTGGTCGTGGCCCAGAGGGTCTGTAGGCGAGGGTGCCTTTGCTGGTGGTTTTGGAGTCAGTTCGAAGTTGGAAGTTCAGATGTTCCATGAATTGTGTGGAAGTCTTCTGTGGCGGTGCATCGGATTGTTTCCTTGTGGATTATGGCGATGCATACCCCGTGTTTGTCGGTGTGGTCACGATGGATCATTTTATAACCATTGGGCATTGCGGTGGTGATGTTGGGGCCTGAGGAGGCATTGAGCCAGGTTTCAGTTATGAAGATTACGTCAGGGTGAGGGTGGCGATGGTGTCCCAGAGTTCTGTGGCGTGTTTGCAGAGGGACCGGGTGTTGAACAAGATGCACTGGAGCAGTCTGGGGTGTTTGTGGCCTTCTGGGTGGGCGTGGCGAGAGTTTCTGTGCGAGCTGGTGGTCCTGCGGTACAGGTGAAGCAGCAGCAGCGGCAGGCGAAGGGTCCTTCAGTAGATCGGGTGAGGTAATGCAGCAGTTGTTGTGGTGACATCTGGGGCCGATGGTGGGGAGCTCGGCAGCGGAATATGGGAGGATGGTCAAAGGGCCAGAGTTCCTGGCGCTGTGCATGGTCCACGCGGGGACGGGCCCAGATGGGCTGAGGCCTCCATTAAGCGGGTCCTGGGAGGGGTGTTGGGGAGGCTGGCAGCGGGAGGCGAGGGGCGGGAAGCAGGTGGCGGGAAAACCGGCACCTGGGGTAGCTGGCTTGGGGCCTGGAACCTAGGGCAGAGCTGAAGGCAGATACTGTCTGTCTGACTAGGCTTGCTACCAAGGCAGGAACAGCCTAGCAGCAGTCAGCATGAGGTGGGCGGGGCAGAGAAAGACAGTCCGGCAGCAGTACTGGCAAATAAGCAATTTCATTTATCGGTTTTTAATGTGGTCAGATTTTTGAGTGATCTAATACCCAGTCGAATTTCAAATCCAAGCCTCTATTGAGAGTTGTGCTGCCCTTTAAAGTGGATATTTTTAAATATAATTGCATGTCATCCGAGTATTGGTGCACTTTTCTTAAGTTGACCATGCAGTTCCATGTAGAGGTTAAAAAGGACTGATAGGGATCCTTGCTGTATCCTGCAAGCAGTTTCTTGTATTTCAGATTTGCAGACTTCTAATTATACTAGATTGGATTGGCCAGTTTAAAATGATTGGAACCAATTGAGTACTACGGGTTTCAGTCCCATTTCTTTTATAGAGGTTCATAATCAATTGTGTCAAACGCAGCCGACTGTAAGATTTCAGCAGATATCAAGCAAGACTTTTACTCTGGCTGTTTCTGTACTATGCCTTGCTGTAAATCCTGATTGTCAAGGTAAAAGAAGAGAGTTATGATCAATGTATTTGTTTAGTTGGAAGTCTATGCATTTCTCCATGGCTTTGCTTAGCCACAGTAAGTTGTTGACTAGTCTGTAGTTGTCATAGGTTTCTGGCTCGACATTGGCTTTCTAGAATTGGTGTGATTTGTCCAATCATGAGGCTATCTGGACAGTAGCCATATTGTCAAAACATGTTTGTCAGAGAAAGCCAACATGGTGCTAGAAAGTGGAAATTGTATTCTGTTATTGTAGCAGGCAATGAATCATCAAAGTAAGATGTTGGCCACAATTCTTTAAGTACTTTTGATAGCTATATGCCTGTTCTGAAGACAGATACAGCATTGTATACAGTATATATCTTCTCTAAGCAGCCTAGAAAATGTTCTTTGGAAACACCCTTGCTAAGAAGTAGACAGAGGTGAACTGTCCAGTGTTGGGAAACAGTAGGCTTTTGCTTAGCAAGTATGCAGCAGGTTACTGTAGTAAATTTAATTTTAGAGGAAGAAATTCATTCTGATAAACATAATATGGTTGTGGTATTGATTCTTATTGATTCAAGTGGTACTGGTAATGTCTCTGATATGGCCCAAGCTTGATAATTGGTGACTTCCATGTACCAAAAAAATTGCCCAGAAGCTGGGGGGGTCTATGAACAGTACTGACTTAATGTCTGGATCATCTTCACCCATTCTGTCTATAAACAACCATTTAGTACTCCAAGAGCCGGCCCTTGCTCCAATAGCACCTTGGGCAGAAAGAAATGTGCCGCCCTCACTGCTGGTGAATAAAATGAGGCAGCAGTACCTTTCCACAGGTCAGTCCCTCGCTGTCTACATCAAAGCAGCGACTTGCCTCTGAACACACATCTCTGCACCTGCTCGAAACATTAGGCTCATATACCAAATGTCCTGGACCCTCCGAGTAGTGCGAAAGGCTCAAAGTAATGTGGTATCCAAGACTGCTCCTATTAACAGGAGGCCTTAGAGGGGTTCCAGATGGAATTTGGGTGGGTTGATAGAAAAGCCCAGACCAAACAGCAGTGATACTGGCTCCAGGTGGAGGGACACCAACTCTAGCGACTCAGCGCTCTGAAGCTAGCCATCCAGGTAAGGGAATACTAAGATTCTCGACCTCATGAGATAAGCAGCAACCACCGCCATCCTCTTTGTAAAGACTCAAAGTGCTGTTGTCAAACCAAATGACAGGACTGCAAACTGATAGCGAGTAGGGCCCACAACAAATCTCTGGTACTTCCTGAGTGACTGTAGCATCGTAATATGGAAATATAGGTCCTGTAAGTCCAGGGACATCATCCAGCCTTCAGCTTCCAGTGCCAAAATAACCTGAGTTAGGGAGAGCATCTTGAATTTCTCCTTGCAGAGATAAAAATTAGAGACCTTGAGGTCTAGGATCGGATTAAGACCCCCGTCCTTCTTGGGAACCAGGAAGTACCAAGAGTAACACCTCTGACCAATTTCCTGCTCTGGCACCAACTCTTCTTCTTTCAGCATTAGGGCATCCACCTCTTGTTGCAAGATGCGGATGTGTTCTTCCTTTGACTGGAGGGATGATGAGGGAGATTGTGGGGTGGGGTCTGTTGGAAAGGCAGGGTGTACCCCCTTTCCACAATTTGAATGACCCACTAGTCTAATGCAGCTGCCTTCCAAGTCTGTAGGAAGGAGGACACCTGGCCTCCCACAGGGACCCCATGGCTCAACAAGTTTCAACCAGAACTGCTTCCCATGAGTTGAAGGGGAGGTGAAGGAAGAGGAGATGGAAAGCTGACTCAGATGTGACCTCCCTTTGCCACAGCCATGGTACTGTCTATAGAGAGGGTCTTGAGGCTGTTGTTGCTGAGGTTGTGAAGCCTGTCATTGGCAAAAATTAAAACCTCTTGCAAGTTCTCTAAATTTGTGAAACCTTCTGTAGTTGGTGTAAACCAAGAGACCTCGCTCTTGCCCTACCTTCCTTGAGTCTCTCAAGGGTTCAGTCAGCTTTACTGCCAAATAGCTTGGATCCATCAAATGGAAAGCCCCTCAGGGTAGATTGAACATCTGATTAGAAGACAGAAGCGCAGAGCCAATCATAACAGCATATATCAACAGAAGTGTCAATGGATCTTGCACCAGAATCTCTGGTATCCAATCACAATTGGATAATTTGTTGTGCTGCAGCTTGGCCATCTTTAAGCAGTTCTTTAAAACAAGGCTGAAAATGTTCTGGCAGGTTTCATATCGCAATGCTGCGCATGTCCCATTGGGTATAGCATCCAAGGGGCAGGTTGCATTGAGCAATTTATATGCATGACTGCCCGCAGAAAAGAACTTCTTGGCAAAAGCCTCTGTTCTTTTTACTCCCTATCAGCAGGGACTGTAGGAGTGGTCAGTGGCGGCTGATATTTACCAGCGGTGAGGTGGTGGTTTGCGGGGGGGGGAGAGAGGGGATGGACATATGCGTTGTGATTGGTCTGTACGCCGTGGATCGGCGCTCAGCCAGAGAATGGGAGGCTGGGCATGTTCTCCATGCAGGCTGTAATGCAGCCTGCATGGAGAACATACAAAGTGTGCATGGCGGTTTGACTGGCACGAGAGGGCTGGCCAAGGCGTTGTGTGCACTAGGAGTGGGTAAACCATTCCTTCCCTGCCCTGCTCTGTGAGCAGAGCAGCCCCGCCCGCCCCAGCTGATCAAGGACGTAAAAATAAAATGATAAGAACAATGAGTTATTATCATTTTATTTTTACCTTTTTGACCTTCTCAGTGGGGCGAAGCTCCTCCGCCTTAGCCGCCACTGCTTCCCACAAGTTTAGCAATGGCTGTGCAAGCAACGGCTTGGGGCCATCTGGGCCTATCTGCATAACCACCTTTCTTGCTGCATTTCTTCCCTCCTAATACCAGCCAAGATGGAAATGAATACTCCTGAGACTGGCCTTAAGAAAACAGATATGCAGTAAATGAAATACATATAACTGCATTGTGGAGGTGAGGATGAAGGAACAACCAATAAGCAGTAATTAAGTTCTCAATTTACATTTTGCGCCACTAGTAAAATCAAAATTCGAAACTATTTTGCTTGCAATTAATCCTTTCCCTGCCCACCTCATCGAAGTAGTGAACATGTGTACAGTTGTGCAGCTATGAGAAGATTTGGGGATACAAATCCATGTAGGTCGCTTCTCATTCAGGCTGTGTCAGCAGATTCTGAAAGAGCTGGGCAGCAAAGTACTTTCTTTTGGTCAAGGAACACAATTATCAAAGGCCTGTCAATTGAGGTGACGTTCACATCAGTAGCAATTAATGAAGAGCCTTAGGGAAAAAGTCTTCAAAATGAAACACAGAGAGGGGCAAGCCTGGGCTGCAGAGAAGCACAGATTGAGGTTTCTGCATCCACACATAGAAAGCATGCTTCAGCTGGTGGCCGACACACTGCTGTGTCTCATTCTACATCACACAGAAGGTGGAAGAGGAGCTGGAAATGCTGGAGAAGGCAGAAGTCATTAAAACTCCTTCGGTTCCCCCCCCCTTTATCAACACCTACAAGGCTAAACAACCTGGACAGTAGAGGACATGTGTAGACATGAGGTTCTCTAATACAGCCAACATTCCAGCATAAAGCAATCACAATACTCTGGGATCACATTGGACTCCTTTGATCTCAAGGACTGAACTGCAAAGTGACCTTTCGCCGCAGGCACTGATGTAGCTACCAATAGTGAAACAGTGGTATCAGATAGAATGGGTATGAGGAGACCTCTGGACCAAAATGATGGCTGCCTTTACCACCAAAGTGTGGGCAGGGAGGCCATTTCTCTTGTTGCATGAGGGCCCATGGAACCCTTCCTACACCAATGGCAGCATAGATATTCCAGAACTTCATCATGGAAGAGCTGGAAGGTTCCCTATTAGTTCTAAATACAAGTGACATCCTGTCATAAAGGGGGGGCGGGTTTCTGCTTACTGCATTGTGTGGCTCATGCGCTTTGGAGCGGTACTTCCAGATCCACTTGTGATGGGTACCTTTCAGTGAAGGAAAGACTGGTGGTCATGATGGAGGAGCTGGCACAGTCTGGACGGAAGCTGTGAGAGTGGAGGACATATTGGCAGTAAATTATGATTCCCAGCAAGCCATGAACCCTCAGGTGTTTCGAGAGATGCCATCCATTTTGGATATGCAGGTATAACTTCCATTGTGGTTCACGATGTCCTTAGCTTGCCAGTCATACTATAATAGACAAAAGCCAGGACCTCGTTAAATTGATTCCAGATTTCTCTTGCATAGACTCGCTGCTTTATAAAGGTTAGTTCACCAAAGACCCCATCACCACCAGACTTAACTTCCAGGAAGGAATGAAAAACGTCGCATTCTGGATGAACAGCTGCTGCTTGAAGCTCAACTCGGAGAAAACAGCGGTTTTCGTCCTTGGACAATCCCTCTCTGCATGGGACAACTCCTGGTGGCCCACCGCCCTCAGCAACGCCCCCACTCCCACAGCCCACGCCCGAAACCTCGGCATCGTACTCGACTCCTCCCTCTCCATTACCCGACAGGTCAACGCGATCACCTCCATCTGCTTCAACACCCTCCGCATGCTCCGAAAAACCTTCAAATGGATCCCAACCGATTCGAGGAAGACCGTCACCCATGCACTCATAACCAGCAGACTGGACTACGGAAACGCCCTCTACGCCAGGATCAACAAGTCTCTACTCCGCAAACTCCAGACCATACAGAACACCGCAGCCAGACTCGTCCTCTGCATCCCTCGACACGAACACATCACCCAGCACCTGCGTAACCTCCACTGGCTCCCCGTCAAGAAACGAGTAACCTTCAAGATACTCACCCACGCCTACAAATGCCTCCACAATACCGGACCCCAATATCTCAACAACAGAATCTCGTTCCACGTACCCAAGAGGAACCTCCGATCCGCCGACCTCGCCCTCGCCAACACCCCGCGCATCCGCAGAGCAAGAACGGGTCGAAGAACCTTCTCCTACATCGTGGCCAAGACTTGGAACGAGCTGCCGATCAACATCAGGCGCGCCCCCACCCTGCACATCTTCAGGAAAACCCTCAAGACCTGGCTCTTTGACTGACCGGAGCTGCCCCCCTCCCTCCCCCCCCCAGCGCCTTGAGACCCTCACGGGTGAGTAGTGCGCTTACAATTTCCCTGATTGATTGATTGATTAGTTAGTATGAACCAATTTATAACAGAGAAGTATCCTGACGTGTTGTTGATGCAAGGAAGATTTGAACTATTCTCTTGAACAGATAGCTGTAGAGACTGAGGCTATAATTTACTAAGGAAACTGAGGAATTACAGAGAAATAGTTTGAAGTCATGTTGTTGATGAAAGCAAACTTGGAACTATTCTTTGAACACTCATTAGAACTCGTAGGTCAGGGGTTATATTCTACTGAGGTACCATATGAAGATACAAGGAGGGCCCCCAAAGTGTGGATAATTACACATTTTACAAACGGCAAATTTAAGGCATTAAAGTTCTGGTAAGTATATACAATTGCTGAGATTAGACTATAGAATATTAACAGTATTGATTTTCTTTAGAGTTTTACAGATGCCTAGTAGAAACTATAACTCATCTACCACAGGAGAGTGTGTAGTGATGATGCATGAAATAGTTCTGCAAAACATAGGGAGAAATACTAGTTCACATGTATGTTTGAAATACTTATTATGTGTAGGCTTAGTTTTTTGGAATTACCTGTAATGATGAAGAAGTCAATTTGTAGTTAAAGATCCTTTAATCCCAACTCCGTTACAGTATGGGAGATACATCCATCCTGACCGTCTACCCTCCAGCAACTGCTCTCCCAACCATCTTCCCTCAGAATACTACCTCCCCATCGTTCTACTACATCATACTTCACCCCCCAACATTCTACTTCCCCAACATTAGTGATACCACAAACCTTTCCCCTTTATATACAAGAAATCAAAAACAACATTTCCAGTAACATAAAACAACTAAATATGTCATTATACAACTTAAATAACAATAATACAATTTGTGCATGAGCAACACAATACGAATATGTTTGATATATGTACTAATAACATTTATTCCAGAATAAAATTCTTAAATTTTGCTGGGGCACGAATGATCCTTCCTGACCTTCCAATTCTATCCCCACCATCAACCTCCTTCCGCACAGGACATTCCACATGGTCACCTGAATTTTTTTCCATCTCACACTCTGCCCTTAACTCATTCTCCCACAGTCAATCATCCTCCATTGTTTCTTTTTCCACAGTTCCTTTTCCCTTTGCACTATAATGGTTGCATCTCACTATGCAACTCATGTGCCATACCCGATTGTCACTGAGTCTGACTGCATTTTTCAAACACTCTATTACCTTGAGCGGTTCAGAATAAGCACTTTACCCCTTCTGTACTTTTTCAACTCTCTTGACTTTCACCCACTCTCCACTCTCCAACTTCCAACTTTTCTTCCCTTGCTCCCTTCCTTTCATCATACTTTTTCTTATACACCTGCTGCGCCTTCAAAATGTTGCTCTTTACTGTTTCCGGGGACCAATCCACCTTCTTTGCCATATCCATCCAACCCAGATTATCTTTCGTAAATGGTTCTCTTCCCCTCATCAACACAAACGGACTAAAACCAGTGAGTGAAGGAGTTAGCCTATATGCCCATAACATTTTCTTGACTTCCACAATCTATTTTTTTCCATTTCTCTTGGCCATCAAAATTGTACCTTTAATTACCTGGTTAAAACGCTCCACAGCACCATTTCCTGCTGGGTGATACACTGATGTTACAAGGTGTTTCACACCATTCCTTAGTAGGAACTTCTCTACCACATCTGACTTAAACTGTGGGCCATTGTCCCTCAAAAGTCTCTTAGGTAGTCCCTCTCTCATAAAAACTGCATCTAAAAATGTCACAACGGTTTCGGCATACGCCTTTTCCACCACTTCTAGTTCTACCCACTTGCTAAAATAGTCAATTAAAACAATCATGTATTTGCTGTCACCTGACTCACTGCACACAGGCCCTACAAAATCCACTTCTACCATTTCCCATACCATTTCTGGGCATTCCATGGGACATAGTTCAGGTCTCAATGTCTTTAAACTCTTATCAGAACTTGCACACTGGATACACTCTCTTACTAATTTCTCAATGTCTCCATCCGTTCCAGGCCACCAGTAAATAGATTTTACTCTTCTCTTAGTTCTCACTACACCAAAGTGCCCTTCATGACAAATGTCCAAAACTCTGTTCCTTAAACTCTCAGGGGGAACCATTTTACCACATCTTACCACAAATTCTGACTCCACAGCAAGTTCATTTCTCACTTCCCAGAAGGGCCTTAAATCCACAGGACATCTTTTCTTTTCTTCCCACCGTTCCAAAATGTACTGTTTCACCCTCTTCAATTTCTCATCCACACTGTATGCACTCCTCCAGTCTTCCTTCCCAATGGAAATAATTCCTTTGTCATAGGTGTAGGCCACCTGCATGTCATCCCATTCATTGTACGGCAACTCGCTTATGGGTAAAGGTACACGACTTAACCCATCCGCCACTTTTTTTGCACTCCTGGCACATATAGAATATGGTAATTGAAATTCTGCAACCTCATTGAGAATCTAGCAATTCTCGCTGGTGCTTTAAGAAAGCCCTCTGTGGGTAACAATTTCACTAATGGCTTATGGTCAGTTCTTACATCGAATTCGGTGCCCCAAAGGAAAGATTTAAAATGTTCCATACTCCATACACATGCCAGCGTCTCTCTATCTCAATCACTGAATATGCTTCTTCAGCCGGTGTCAAGCTACGCGAAGCAAAACCCACAATCCATTCTTTACCACTCTCTTCCTTTTGAGTAAGCATAGCTCCGAGCCCCTTCATACTCGCATCCACTGTTAACATACAACGAAGCATAGAATTGAATCCATGTATAGGTACAGCAGTACACATTTACTTTTTTATACTTTCAAACTCTCGGGAACACTCCTCGCCCCACATGAACTTATTTCTTCTTTTCAAAAATTGTCTTAGCGTGTGTGTTTTTTCTGCAAAATTCTTCACAAATTGGAGTAATACTCCGCTAGGCCTAAAAAGGAACGTAATTCATCTTTGTTTGTAGGTGCAGGTGCTTTGCTTGTTGCCAACATGAACTCGTTTTTGGGAGAGATTCCATTACCACTAATGACATGACCAAGGTAGGTCACTTGCTCTTCGCAAATTTACATTTTTCATACTCCGCCGTTAACCCTTCCCCCTTAAGCTTCTCCAACACTCTTTTCAATGTGTCATCATGCTCGTCTATTTTTTCCCATGATTATTACATCAAATTGAAAATATATAACACCCTCGATTCCTTTCAAAATGTTCCCCATTAACCTCTGGAAAACGGATGTGGCGGATGCCAATCCAAAAGGCATCCTAATGAATTGGAATCACCCATACGGAGTGACAAATGCAGTGATTTTCTTGCTCTTTTCATGCAGCAGCACTTGGTGGTATCCATATGCAAGATCCACTGTTGAAAACCATCTCATGTCCTTAGTTTTTGATAACAATTTGTTGATCTTTGGTAACAGGTACTTGTCCACTAGAATTTGCTTGTTAACACCCCTCAAGTCAATGCATAAACACATTTTTCCATTAGGTTTTCGTGGGACGACCACCGGACACTCTGATGACTCTACATGATACTACATTAATTACCCGGCTTCATTATAACGTCATTTTTATAAATATAAGAAAATATTTGTTTTTAACTATTTTCTATCAGTCATAGATAACACGCCTGGGCCTATCTTAAGCCATGCAGGAGAGCATGCTAATCAATGGGACGTGCAATTTGTGTTCTAATAAGCTGAAAGATTGTTAGTGTCTTCATTACATTATAGAATGTTATATGTCTACTTATCACTGTCGACCCTGTCCTTATTTTGGGGGGCCACAGACAGGGCCGTACTGGGAACAGAAACCGGCCCTGGCAAACTGCTCAGCCGGCCCCCCCTGGGGTGAGGGGGAGTGTGACCGAGCAGTTTGCGAGGGCCGGTTCCGGCCGATTTTGTTACCGGGGGCCGATATTGCCGACCCCCGGTAACAAAAACGGCCCCCCAGGGGCCCAAAACCGGCTCCCACCCTAGCGGCCTACCGGGGAAACGCCCAGTGCCCGCTATGGCCAGTCCGGCCCTGGCCACAGACCATATTTAATATATATTTATATCTCCACAAAATCAGATAAGCATTCCTATTAACGTATGTTATTCAGATGGTGCCAGGGGATGGAATCATTCAATCCCTTATCGCTACTCTAGAGTCTGTGTACCCATCTTTGCTCTTGTTGAAACAAGAATCTTGTTATGTCTTTTACAGTTGTGGGGATGTAAGGTTTATCAATTACAATCCACCTAAGATCTTTTTCGGAATGATTTGTTTCCAAAAAATGTGGTGAATTTTGTCATTGTCTTTTTGCACCTGACATTGCTCATATGTTCTAGAATCCTTATCTTCACCCGTCTAGTGGTCATGCCTACGTATTGATAACTGCATGGGCATTGGATTAAATGGTTGACATTCTCTGAGTTACATGTTGTATGGTTCCTCAATTGCCACAGGTATTTCAAACCCAGTTCCACGGATTTACTGTTTGTGGTCAATGGGCAGGCATTACATGTTCCACAGGAGTAATGTCCTGTTATTGGGGGTAAAACCCAAGGTGTCAACTCCGCCTTGTCCCTTGGTCTTTCTTGGGCCTGCCCCCCCATTCCCTTTTTTAGTCTTCTGTATTAGTCCTTCTCGGATAGTGAGTGGTATAGGTTGTTCGGGAGAGTGAGGGAAGGCGTAATCTCTTTTTCCTTCTGGTTGTATTTAAAGTTAGTCTGTGAAGCTGTTTGTGTCAACTGCAGTTCGGCCACAATGGAGTGGTTTAGAGGTCATCATCAGGCAGCAGAAACGAGTTCTGAGCACCACCATTTATGGCATTTTCATCAAATTAAAGTGCAGTGGTAAATGGAAGCCTACAAATATCAGAACCTGAAGGGGCTCACAAATGGCACAAATAGTGTGGAACAAAGTGACTAAACTGCTGAAGGCTGTGACCGGATTTCCGGCATTGACTGATTCTACACTTCAGACGATCTTACCAATTCACTCCTTAGCACCTGTTCACATATAGGGTATCCATTCTATTCCACACTAACCATGCAAAGAATTTGAGGGGATGATGATTTTGTGGTTTTCAAATTGGCAACTGTCACCCATGGTACCATAACGGAGTCAGAGTGGATGGATGTTACCCTCAATAAAGTCTTAGAATTTATGAGGGTCAGTTGGCCTGTCTCTATTGATCTGGATGATGAGGTAAGTACTCACATCATGCCGGAGCTGACTCTACTTAATGGTAGAGTCAGAAGGTTGGATTTGTTAGTTGTGCCACAAAAACTCCAGGAGAAAGAGTAAAAATTGTTGCATGAAGGGCATATTGGCATTAGAGCCATGAAGCATAGGATGAGAACGTTTCTGGTGGCCTGTTCTGGATAAATGTGAGGAGCAGCATGTGAGACAGTGTATTTTGTGTGCTATTAGTGATAAGTTAACAGTCTTTTGAGATGATGTCAGATCTTGACAAGGCGTGATCGAAGCTGGGACTAGATATCATTGATTTGGATGGAACTGTGAAATTTAAGATTGTGTTCCTTGACTATTATTCACATTGGTCGGAGTTTAAATTGTCAATTGTGCCAAAGTTACTAATGTCCTGGACAGTCTATTGAAAAGGGAAGGTTCACCACATAGAGTTGTTAATGACAATTGTACTCAGTTTATTTTGGGACAATTTTCTGTGCTCCTTAAAGATTTGGGAGTCAAGTGTATTGTCACGTGCTCTATCACCTGCAAAGCAACAGGCTGGTGGAAAAGTGTAATAAGGTGATAAAAGACAATGTTCAATTGTCTGTAGCAAATAGGTTGAATTGGACGCAAGAGCTGAAGAATTTACTGTGGGGGATACATACCACACTGAATGCTGACACTGGTATTTTGCCATTTATTCCTTTTAGGTGCAGGGTCCTGGGTTCAAAGGTTAAGTTGGTCTTGGATGGAGAAAAGGAAGTTGCCGGTTGAGAAGGTTTGTGCAGTGGGAGATAGAAGGAAATGTATTCAATAGAAGTACATGAATGTTCAATAATAGCATTTGAACTTTAAGGTGGGAGACCCTGTGACAGTGAACTTACCAGGCTATGTGCCAAAGGGTTGTGCTAAGTTTTCAGCAGCTAGGAAAGTGTTGGAAGTGAAGGATTGAGTGGTCAAATTGGAGGATGGCAAGTTGTGGAACAAGGAACAATTGTACATAGCTGTGCATAGTGTACAGAGTAAAGTCAGGAGCTGTTGGAAACTTAAATTGCTGTAGGAGCTAAAGTGACCCTAAATCCAGGAACAGTGGCTGACAATTCGGGAACAGTATCAGCTTCCTGTGTTGAATCAACTCTTTGGGTTCATAGATTGCATAGAAAGACACTGTTCCTGGAAAACATAAAAAAATGTGTATGCAATATGTAAAATGCTAATTAACTCCCTTTTTAAGTCTCACCGGCAAGCAGCACATGTGCGTTGTCACTTGCAACAATCTATTGTTTCTTACAACTCTAAAGGGGTTTTTAACTTCTCCTATTGCTTACCATTGGTTGGCTTCATCGTTCCCCTCATTTCCTTGCTCCTCTTTGGTCAGCGCGTGCAGACTTCACTTCCTCTTTGTTTATTTGTCCTTTTAATGGAGCATGGACCAAGTAGTGATCAATGTATTTATTGGTATCCTTCTGCTACTCACACTCTAGGGTCTTTCTTTTTTCATCCTCCCCCGTTGTAGCTTGACCTGCTGTTGCTTGTGTCTGAAGCACTTCATGAGAGTACATGTTTTATCTAGCTGTCTCCATTGTATGCTTCTCACCCCCCCCCCATGTTGCATGCAAGCACAGTGTGCTTCTGTGTAATTCTTACCTCCATGTAAGTATTTCACTCATATTCATAAACCTGTATGCTTCTGGAGCGCTCTACTTTGAGCACCAGTTACGATGGACACGGTCACATTCATTTTTAGGCATGGATCGAATAAGTGATGTGCCTAGAATCACTGGATGTTGAGCTCACCAGTTCCCCAGTTCCAAAGTCGGCAGCTTTTGCTCTAAGGCCACATTGTCTGCACCCCATCACTCTCTGTATTTCTTATCTTGTCTGAGTGTCCCTGTCCCCATTGCCTCCTCCTCACACATACCTGTGTTGCTTTCCCTTCCCCCTTCCCCTCCCTTGATTCAAATTGAATGATAGCTCCATTGTATCTGCTATTGTGTTGCAGCCCAATGGAGCCATGAGCACAAGTAAACCTCCAAGGGGGCAGCTCTCTCTGCCTCCCTGCTTCTTTGTTTAGGCTTGTCTTTCCGAGGGAGCCTGTCGCATCAAGTTTCCTGCTGAGCGACTTCTGTAAGAACGCCAAGCCAGCAGAGGAGCTGCCTTCCACCCTCAAGGGAGTCATGTTTGGTATGTGCTGGTGATTGACAGCTGTAGGGAAGAATGACATGACATTTTACATTTCAGTCAGGAATGGATCAAACTAGGATTAATGGGAGTCCTTGGACCCCACTTATGTGGCTGGGCCTAGTGCCTGCGACAGAAATGAATCAAAGCAGGGTAAATGAGAGTCCTCATGAGCATTAAGTCCAGCCACACAAGTGGGTTGCGTTTTAATCGGTACAAGTAGGGGAACACTGGGTTGTATGAATTTTGTGGATCTCTGCTGAAGTTTATGTTTAAAAAGTGCAAGGAAAATGCACAATTTCGGGCAAGGGATGAGGTTTGCAGGGCATTGTGGGCAAGAAAACATTGTGGGATCCATGAAAGGCACACCTCTAAGGACTCCCTGGGTGTCTAGATTTCAGAAATGTCTGGGTTTGGCAGGTTTCCTTGGTGGCTACCCAGCATTGGACCAAATACCGCTGCTACCCCTATTGCCGATTTATCCATGTCGCGTTTTGGGGCTTTTTGAGTTGCAGGTGTTAGGGTCAGCAACACAAGTGGGGTACCGTTTTTATTAGGACAAGTAAGAGAATGATGGGTAGTAGGAAATTTGTGAGGAAAATGCGTGATTTTAGAGAAAGTTTGAGGCTTGCAGGAAATTGTGGGGGTGAAAACATTGTGGGATCCATGCAAGACACACCACCCTGGAGTCCCATGGGTGTATAGTTTTCAAAATGTCTGGGTTCAGTTGGTTTCCCTGTGTGGTAGAGCATAGGCAAACATTCACCATGCCAAGTAGAAGAAAATTTGGATTTACGCCTATTCTGCCGGTCCACATGTCAAAACCACGGTCAATCCTTCTGCTTGCCATGGGAATGGGGTTGCTCCATTTTTTCTTCAACAAAGAAAAATATCCCAGGTATCTAATGGGCTTTATGACCCTAGGGGGCAGATTGGTGGTAAACTCTGCCAACCTACCCCCAGGCGGGCAAAAAAGACTATTTGGCTTGTTCTGGTGTGGGAGCACAGCCCGATGCCTGGGCCGGCGGCCCCCTTGCCCCTTCTTTTCTTAGAACCATATTTTCCCTAGTAGTCTACTGAGATTTTTGTCCCCCACAGGAAGATTGGGGATAAACTCCCCAAATCTGCCCAAAGGGGGTGCTGAAAGACTGCTGGGCCTGGAACGGTGAGGAGCACAGCCCCATGCCATGCTCATGGGGGGAACCACCCTTCCCCAAAATCAAAATACTGCCCTTCAACTCTCCCTGGTGTGTAGTGGGCTTTCTGCTCTCCAGGGGGGCAGATTGGGGTGAACACCCCCATACGGCCCCCAGGGGGCAGAAAGATTAACTGGGCCCGGAGCAGGGGGGTAGCACTGGCGCATGCCATGGGGGCCACTCCTCACCCCAAAAAGTACTACCCTTCACCTATCTCTGATGTCTAGTGGGCTTTCTGTCTCTTCAGCGGCAGAATGGCGAAGAACACCCACATCTGCCCCCTCACGGGTGCAGAAAGACTAATTTGGCCCGAGGCAGAGGGGAGCACAGGCCAATGCCCAGGGAACCACTCCCCCTGAAATCTTTATCCCTGGTGGTCTAGTGAAGTTGATACCTGCTTGAGGATTACATACCCAGTGCAACCCCGAAGCAGGGATCTACTAGGAAAAGGCAGAGTTAGAAACAGGACATTGTTCCCTTTCCAACGCTGCCTCTTCGATGATGGACGGTGCTCGGGGCAGAGTTACACCAGCCCCGGCACCGCTCAAAAGTAAAGGCAGACCATGCCGTTAGCCGGTCTACATTCACTTTTGTTTTGCTGTGATGTCATTGCACTCTACGCACTGGCATTACAGCAAAACAATAAAAATCCAACTCAGGATGTGAGGGAAGCTGTTCTCTTGCGTCCTGACTTAGATTTTGAAAAACAAAATGCTCCGGATTTTAAAAAAACGTAATAATTTTCTCTTTCAGTCCTGAGGCTGATCAGTTTACGTCCTCGTCGTTACAGAGATAATGCTGAGGATGTCAACGGGTCGTCCATAGCACTTAAGTGGTTAAAAGCCCCCTCCCCAAAAAAATAGCTATTTTGGAAAAAGACGTTTTTATTAATTAGGTTTGAGAGGTACACTACTGACTCCTCGCCTTTCTCAAGAAACATCTTACATTTTTAATGGCTATAGTCAGGGCTTTAAGTGGGCCGGGTCTCACCGGTGCTGAGCACCGGCAGTTTTTTTAAGGGGGCCTCGAAACGGGTCTCTATCAGGCTCTGTTTTGAGCCCTGGCACAGGCGCTCCGTTTTTTTTCTGGACTGCAGTGACAGCAGGCACATTGATGTGCTCGTGCTTACCTCTCACTAGTGAAGAAGTTACAGCATGACGTCATGCCAGGTGAGCCTTGTAGGGGAAGGGAAATCCTTTAAAGAGTTATTTTCTCTGTGGATTTCCCTTCTCATTTTGAAAACTCAGGAGCAGCAACATTGTCGTGGTGTCACCAGGGCTTTAAGTGGAAGCTTTTTCAATATTATATACAAGCCATAGTTGCTGCTTATTTGTCTTATGCAACTAACAACCATTGACAAAGCCAATTGTCCTGGCTTGTTGTAGGTGTAACGCTACTTGTCTTATATATCTGGATGCAATGACAGAAACAGCAAAATACAAGTCAGGCGGCACACTATGCTAAGCACAGATTTTTAGCTTACGTGTTTTTAAGCCACGCCCTTAATTACATTGGCCACGCCCCTTTGAGAGACCCCCCAGTTTTTTTTATCCCACTTAAAGCCCTGGCTAGAGTACAACACATCCACTAACCCAGGAGGCTGGTAAACCTAACAACCTCTCCACTAGAGATTGTTCTGTTAACACCTTGATTTAGGGACCGATCATCAGATTTTAGACTCTCTGTACACAAATGCCTTCAGTCTTTCCTACCAGAAATCTCACGGGCAGGCAGCGTCTGTCTCACTAGCATCACAAACTGTGAAAATGATACGTTCACTGCTGTGGTCTGGGGACAAAATCCACACTCACCACCAGATCCACCTCTGGGATCTTGCTACATCTCTGTCGTTTTGTCAAATTTATGGAGCATTTTGTAAAGTTGTTTTAATTCATTTTTTTTTAAATCAAACTTTGACCCACAAAACTTAAAATTATCAGTTTTATCTTGTTATTTAGACGGGGCAAAATATACGAATACTGATTTTATGCTGGTTTTGCAAATTAGTTTATTCAATTTGGTGTTTTCCTTCTTTTTTTATGGTGTAACAGATTTTATTAACCATAAACAATAAAGTACATTATTATCATTAGCTGCACCTCTGCACATCCGATGATCCCTGGATCCGTTCCATGAATGAACAGGCGCCCCCCGCAACTAGGGGAGGGGCGCCCTTAGTTGCGCCACGGGGCTGAGCCTCCTCCGTGGATCAGAGAAGGAGGTGGGGCTGGCTGGATAATGAAGGGCTGGCGGTTTGGAAAAACGAAACTTATCAGAAATTAAACTTAGCAGAGGTATTTAAGGCTGTGCTCCAGGGGTTTCGTTCTCTTTGTCTCCTCGGACCACAGCCTGGCTACAGGAGCGTCGTTGACCACCCACCCACCCGGCAGAAGGCCAAGGCTTTATGAGGCGGAGCGCTGACAGTTGACAACAAAGGGTGATGCACAACAATGGAGATGCAGCCATTCGATGGACCCCTGGAAGGGGTAGATTCCACGAGTGCAGTGGGTAGGCGGGGAGGAGGGACTGGCCTGCCGGTAGTCCTGGACTCTAATGCCCTAACCCATCACGTATGGACTGAGTAGAATCTTGTGGAGGATGCCTGTGTTCAGGTACCCCGGAGGACCGGTGCGGTATGCGGTGCCCAGGATATCAAGTAATGTAACTGTTGGCTGTAGCACGTTGGGGCCTGCCGGCGCAATGTGCGCAGCCGAGTGGGAGATTGGCGGCCTAGACGGCCAAGTTCAAATGTACGGCCAAGTTCTTGGGTACGGCCGAGTTAAAAGTTAAAGTGTAAGTTCGAAATGTACGGCCAAGTTGTTCTAGTGTACGGCCGAAATAAATGTTAAAGTGTAATGTCGTACCTAATTTCCTTACTGCCTTTGACATGTTGATGCAGATAAAATGTGATGCTGTGAATAGTTCTTATATATCCAAGAAGGATACTTTTATTTGGTAATGAACTATGATGATTCACTTGGATTGATGTGAATAAAAGGCTACGCCGTAGACAACATGTCCTGATTCCGAGAGTTATTGGGCGTAGCGGGCGGTAAGGGAAGGAATTTGGGGAGGAGGGAATGTCCTGTTGTGCGCATACAAAGATCCTTTACAGATGTTTTCTTTTAACAAAGATGAGTCCAGATTTCACATTCTTTGTCATCAGTGTGTTCAAGAAGACATGAAGAGTGTTGAAGCCATTATGAAATTTCAATTTGTTTTTCCGTTTGAGATCAAGAAAAACTATTTCAATTTGGTTCACTGCATGGAAAGTTGCTTTTACAATTATTGGAGTTCAATTTGTTCACAGATTTCTCCAATTCTCCATTCTCATGATTAACATATCCTCAATGAAATGGATCCCCAGCATGATGTGTTCCATGAAGATACTGTGTTCCAGTCATTGATTCCCCCATGATTGGGCAAATGTACAGCTCACTGCACTGCTACAGACATGCAAGTAGAAATTCTCATAAGAAACTGTTAAAGAAGTTATGTCTGGTAGCTCATTGGACTAATGCATCTACTCCAGGATCTCTTTTAACCTTATGGTCACAGATTTGAAATCTTGTGAGTCCACTCATCCTTTCAAGGGCGATAAAATGGGTACCGTTGAGTTGGATAACAAGAAACTATATTCAGCGCTAAGATGCCTAATGGGGTGAATAAGCACTTTACAAATCCACGTTAATTTCTAGATCTCCATGGTAAACTTACATGTGAATCTGCCTCCATTAAATCACTTTCTGCGGACGGTGACATGCAATTTGGTCTCAATCATGTATGATAGTGGGAGAACTTTAGCTAGACCACAGCGACATCAGGACATCACTGTTCTTTGGGCGGCAGGCAATAGCTAATGGTTGAGGAAGTCTAGAGCTGGTCTGTGGGACTGGAATCCCTGTCTAGGAATCTGGATCAGCGCAGATGCTGATGTAGAGTTACTTCCTGGCTACGCCACATGACATGGAAGGGGCTACGGTCTCCTGGAGAACCCAGGAAGTTCCAACGCTTAGGCCATGTCCCAAGCATGGACAGTGAAGGACTATGTGTAAGAAACCCATCACAAGAGGTTGTGTTGCGATAATGAGCTGCCATGGAATCACAGAACTGATTTATCATCAGGTGGGGTACAGATGAGGCACCGAATTTCAGACTGAGAGATGCACTTCCATACTTCGATTGGGATGTCTCATGCATGTGTTGATTGAAAGAGGCAGTGGGAGCGGATAACGAGCCCTTCCCCATGGGATTGTCACTTTACTTCTGACAGTCAGGAAGTTAAACAGCTATTGTTGTTGTACCTGAAACAGTATGGCTTGTTACTAACAGGATTCTGAGTACACACTGCATCTTCATAACAATAGTACATAATGGATGACCTAAGGTGTACGTACTTGGGGGTGCATAGAATACCCATGTACCATCCACTCAGCAACTGCACTTTGGTAATAATGTGTCTTTCACATTTGTTTTTGTGGTATATACCAACAAGCCTTTGAAAACTGTGAACGTGAGGCTGACTGCCACTAGCAACAGTCACAAGCAGAATTCTTTCTATTTTGTGGTGGAGGGAGGTGGAGGAAGGGACCACAGAAGTTTGTCTTCAGAATGGTTCTGAGTGTGCAGATCCTCGAGGGGAACCCATGTGAATTTTCCAGCTGTTATGAACTTTGTTTAATTATTGTAAAGTGCTCTGATACCCTGCTGGGGCTAGTTTGTGCTATATAAAACTGCTAGTAAAGTAGTTCTCCTAGTTCTGTATCGCTACACTCAACCGGCATTCAGACTGCCTTCACAACCCTATAACTAAGGGCCCCATTGCCTGAAATCATATCCATTGGCTCCAAATCTATGTGATCACAACTGGCCCAACAACTTCAAAAGAAGGGGAACTGAACAGGGGTTGTGTATAGTTTTATTGCTTTAAGTTTTGTCATTGACTCATTTCTTTAGCTAAGATAATTAAATCAAGCTATAATATCTTTAATGGGTGTGCGTGTTAGCTGTGTTGTTTTCATATATAAATGCAGACTGTGTAAATGAATGCCTACCTATTACTGCTCTTCCCAAAGGTGTTCAGGACTCATTTATGCTCTACAGTCATAAAGCCCGAAATAGGATGCGAAACTCTACATAAGCTCCAATTGGAGGCATCATCAGGTAATTGTTCAGCATCCATGAGCAGGTTTACCCATCCTGAATTCTGCACTACTCCACCTCCCTCTGAGTGTTGGCTTTTCACCTCTGACTCTCCTGCCTGGCTCTTCATGGTGCTGTCTGATTGGTCATGATAATAGAGCTCTCTCCAGGAATTCCGGGCAATGGGAGACACTGGTAATGATTCAATAACTTACCGGTAATCTTCATTACCCCAAATTGGAGTCCCCCTCATCACCTCAAACAGTAAGGACTGGAACTAGGAGGACAGACATCAGGGGGTAATGGTAGTTTGTTTGGAGTGTTCCTGTAATGCAGATGTGTTTTGGCCAAAAGTATCTCTGCTAGGTGTTTTGTGTGCTATGATCCACTGTGCTCCACCGCCAACGAACACCTGGGACCTGGCCTACTAAGAAACACTGTGTCCCTTTTATGCAGTCTCTCTGTGCGGCAGAGGTACACACAAGCCTGCACTGAAGATGCGGTTGGCCTCGGGCCAACCTCCTGAACCTCCCTTAATCATCGCCGACCCAGTCACACAGGTCAGTATAGACATGGAGGGATACGGGATCACTCCAGTCACTTCCACACGCTGCTTTCCCAGTTGCGGTACTTCAAAATCTTGAATAGATTTACAACTGAAGTCCAGAGTATCCAGCCACGGGCTGAGACTGCCAATGTGAGTTCTCTATTCTCTTTTGAACATCCTGTGGTCATTGCACAAGTTCTTGGTTTCTCTATCTGCTTTACTCCTCTTGGCCCTTTCTGTGGTTTTGGATACCCTTTGGTCTGCTCTGGTCTTATCTCATTTAGGTCCAGAAGGCCAATCTAGTAACCAAGAGTCCATTCAGGTCCCTTGCTGCCTTCTTCCAAACTCTAGTTGGAGTTGACAGTCTATTTTTGGGTCTGAGTTGCAGCTCCTATGGAGATTTGGCTCTATACTTCAATGAAACCAAAGCCCTTTAGCCTGCTTGGGAGCGCACTAGTTTACTACCTTTTCCCGGGACACGTTCATGCCAAAGGGGATGGGTGTGTCATGCACACCCAGTTACACTATGACCCATGACCTACACTTGAGACTATTTGCGTATGTGTTGGTAAATCCAAGTAGATGTGGAAATTCACGGACACACCTCATCATATAATAAAGGTTTACATCTGGAAAGTTTTGCAGTTTGAGCATGAATTTGATTTTGACTTTATTCTTTATAGTTGTATTTATGGCCTGGCTTCACAGCACAGCTGTCACCAGACAGTTATGTGAAAATCACCGGGAGAAGGGTGTTCACTCTGCCCTCATTTTGGGAGCCAGGAGTACCTGTTTTGATTGAGCACACGTTATGTGCTTCCACCAAAAAAAAGTGCTTGCCCTCCACACAGCTGTGATCATTTTGTTTATTTATCCAGCTGCCTGAGCTTGAACGTTCAGGGTGCACGCACATGCCATTGTAATGCTATTAAAATGTCTTAGATAACTAGATAATTTATTACGTTTTTCTCTGGGAAGGCGGTAATGAATGGACGTGGATTTTTAAGTATGGCTCGACAATGCATTCGCAAGTCAGACCTATTGGCATTGTCAATGCTCGTTAATACTTCAGAACCTCCTATGGTTCAGTTTCCACCAAATTTCCCTTTTTTCCCCTCTCCATATCTACGTACGCAGAGTTGGCCCATACTCCACTAGTGTCCTGGGTGGAAAAAAATGTGCTGCCCCCTGTACTGCTGGTGAATAAAATGAGACAGCAGCCCCTTTTTCACAGGCCAGGCCCTGGTTGGCTACATCAAAGTAGCAACTTGCCTCTGAACGCACATCTCCGCACCTACCCCAGCTCACCTGTATCACCTTAGCTCTTTCAGGCTGGTTCCAAGTTGTTTGGAGGAGCGAGGGTGTTGATGTGTTTCAGCAGGGGGTTACAGATAGATAGGAGGGCCAGGTAGGGGGCTGATAGGGTGCTAAAAACAGCGACTGCGGCACGTTAGAAACGACTGGCAGCACTTTAAACGAAATCCCTGGAGTAGGAAGAGGAACGTTGCTGTTTGCAGGACTTTTATGCAGACAGTTCTTTTGGTCCCTCTGAAGATTGGCGCCCTGAGCCTGGGCACAGCTCGACAATTAAAAAAGCAAGCCCTGAACGTACGTATTAGGAAAAATGTACCGCATTTCAAGGGATATTGTTTGCATAAGTGTTGGTATGCCGAAAATCTGACTAGATTTTATCATTCAAATGAAACAGTTCGAATAGTGCTCTATTAGGACATCCTGGTGCATGCTTTCCAACAACCAACCGTTCACGTTGTACCTTTCATTAATCTCCTGGTATGGTCTGCGTTTTCTCTCAGGCAGAGGGGGAAGCTGTTGTGCCATTCAATATTCATAAATACTTATTCATTTCACATTTCTGTGGCACCTTCAATATATTTTGCATCATTGATCTTATTTTTTTGTTTTGTTGGTTCCAGGACCATAAGCCGTGATTACTGCGAGGCTCCAGAGGTTGATCACTTCCTGCAAAATCTCGAAAACATTTCAAACTAAAACCTGTGCTTACAACCAAAATCATAATGAATATGCTTGTTTGACTTCAGCCTGGCGTATAGCAAGTAGATCGCGCCCCCGAACAAAAAGTGGCTGGAGTGAAAAATCATTTGAGTGCATTAAACCAATTTGCCACAAGATGTCGCTAGAGCAAGCGTTATGCAAAAGTGTCTCGCCCGACTGAAAATCCATGCTGCAAGGGCGAGCACATAAAGTGAGCACGGGAAGGGATAATCTAAGGTATCTCTGCACCAGCGTTTTGGGCTGGTCGGTGTCTAGCTTTGCACCAGCGGTCGAAGTGTAAGTGATTTGAGCTGTGATGCTGCGCGCAATGGGGGCGGGCTGAGTGAACTTAGGGGGTGGCGAGGGTCAAAGGCGTGCCTAAAAAACACTAAATGTTCTGTAACGTTTTTCGATTTCACCTTCAGGTAACTACCATATCAAATAACGCACACCTTAAGTTAAAAATGTGTCTTTTCACGAAAGGTAGGGGGACGGTTTTTCTTAAATTAAAAAAAGTATGGGCACGTGGTGACCCTCAGATCCCGCCCACTTCGACTACTGCTTTGCACCTGCGGCAGTGGTAAATGTTTGCTTTCACTGGATCTCTAATTAATGCTCTTCTGTTTCTCTCAATATTCCTTGCCATACAGTTCCTGATGTCCTATGCCATAAATGTCTGTTGCTATCCCATTTCGCCATTGCGACATTCCTTTGTGTAAACTGCAGCACTGACTCCTTTCTACCATCTTCCCCCTTCCTTTGAAAGGTTGCAGGGTGGCTGGTAATTAGCACAAAGATATCCTTGCCAGGCTTTCGTCAGGACCGGAGACCATGGCCGGCCCGGCTTTATCATCGGGGTCCCGGGAATGGGTACTATTTAGGCACAACGCAGGCGGTGTACTATGGATTACGTGTGACTATTAGTCACCGCCTCCCGCCGAGACCCATGCAGTATAATTTCGCCGCAACAAATGTTTGCAAAAGGCGTTCAATAATTTGGATGATATTAATCGTGGAACCGTGAGTAACTCGGTCCCCTTGTTCAGACCATAGGTTAGGGTGCGCCTTAGCGTGCGCACACCGCCATGGTCTCCGGTCCTGACGATTAGCATTCAGAGGCTGAAACATGTAGACCAGATTTCTTAACTTCGGATGTGTTAGAGCAATATACTCAACCACAGCATCCATCACATATTTTTAACTTGGCCTTACTCTCCATTGAATAAATTTTTTTTTTAGGAAGTAGTAAGTTCGCTTTTAATCTCACTTTATGCACCAGCACTTGTCACTAAAAAAAACCCGCTCCGCTGTAATCAGGCGTCGTAGCACACCGGAGAGGCATTCGGCCTCTCTGGTGGGAGCCCAATGATGAAGCATGTCACCAACTAGGTTGGTGAGTGAGGGCTCTTTTAATAAACATGAGTGATCCCTGTTTAAGCTTCTTTTGAACTTTTTTGCTTCACTCTTCTGTTGTTTATTTGATATTTCCCTGGGGAATAAGAGTGGAAGCAGTGACTTCCCTTTCTCTCTTGTTGTTTATACATAGAAGGAAAAGCAGACATTGCGTGGTGCAGCGTGCTGACAAACCACAGCGTACGTGTGTTGCACTCTGGACAAGATGGTTCAGTGAGAGCACAGCTGCAAAGAGTGCACATGTCATGTGTGACACTTTCAGCTAACTGTGCTCTTCAACCAGCACCAAATTGCACCGTGGGACGTGTAGTTCGTCTAGTTTCAGTTTTTCCATGCGCCGCACAATAAAAAAAAACTCAGAGGAAAAAGAGGGGAAAAAAGGTCCCAATCCCTAAGTAACCGTATTATTAAATTGAATATAGGTAACGTATTTGCCCTTAACAGTGGGGAATCCCCATCCCACTGGCAATGAGAGAGTTCCAACGGAGTGTCAGGACAAGTCTTGGTTATTTGTGATTTTATGCGGAAAGAATTCCAGACAGCAGTTTTCTCTTTTGCAAACATGTTTTATGCAGTTATAGGGATACTGCAACTTTCTCTTGGGTGAGCAACATCAAATTACAGCCAACACGTGTTTCGCCCTTGACATGGCCATACGGCCTGGGGCTTCCTCAGGGCTGTACAATATATGTGACCAAATACCATGCAATATATACAGTGTGACAGAAAACATGGTTAGAATCGTTATTGGTGTTTTTAAAAATTGTGCGTGCAGTATTTACAGTGTGGGGAATAAGACATAGGACATATCACCACGTATATATGATGTCAAAGATGGTCATCATACGGTACATATGGTGGGTAAAAGGTTTAGACATAGACAGACAATGGGAGGCCGCACAAGGATAAGAAGAAGTAAAGGATAAGTATTTTAAGACGTGAAGTAAGATAAAAGTTGGACGGTGTGTAGACACATGCGAGGGGGGATCAGAGGGCAGGGGGGGAAAAAAGAGAGGAAGGAAAGAAGAGAGCACGGCAGTGAGGATCAGAGGCCAGAGTATGTAGACATAAACATGTCGGTGCAGAGGCGTGAAACAATATAGTCCAAAAGACAGTAAATGACATGCTGTGGGGGGGTTGGGGGGGATGGGAGGAAGAGGAGGGGGGGAAATTTGGAGGAAGGCAAAAGTGCAAGTCATGCATAATAAAGGCGTAAGGACGTCATAGCGGACATAAAAATGATTAAGTATACAGTAGCAACCATATAGTTTCAGTACACGAATTCACATGTTGAATAATGAATACAGCATCGTAAACATAAATGAAAAAAACATAAATGAAGAAAACACAATAATATGAGGGTAATTATTACCGTAAGGTCATGTTTCGTGGTCCCGGGTCGGGGCGAAGGGCGGGGAAGGGGAGGAAAGGGTGAAAAATTAGGTATAAAGCCTTAGAGTAGCACGGGGTGAAGGGAGGGGTGGGACCCAGGCGATAACTAGTACGAGTTAACTCTGTCCTAACTTCTGGGTCTCAAGTGCTACGAGGTATCGAGGTAGGGCTATGCCATAAAAGCTTATAGGCGAAATGGGAAGGCTGGTTGGAAGGCAAGAGTGGTGTAGTAAAATCGTGAGTGAGAGCACAGGACTGGAGATATATATAAAAAGATTCTATCAGTGCGGGAGGACGGTAGTGAAAGTGAGGTAGCGTGTTGGAATTAGCACGCTTACCGTATAAAAGAATGAAGGGACACGAATATGTCCCGTGTTGTCTGGTGGGATTTCCTTTGTATCTGTGGAGAATTGCAAAAGGATACCCGGACGGATTAGAAACTGGTACCGCATATAGAGGCCACGTAAAAGAGCATGAGCCACGATACTGGCTTACCTGGTAACAAGAAATAAAGGGCGCATTGCCCGCGTGCGATCAGTCCTGTCGGTCGGCTTCAGCAACTAGCTGCGGGAGAAGGAACACTTAAGTGTGTCCTCTCCTGTGAGGTTCCGGGTTGGGAGGGGGGTGGGTGCGGGGCCGGTTGGCAGTAGTTCCGGGTCAAGTCCTGATGGCAGGCGCCATCTTGGAGTGTAGTTCCCAATTGGGAAGTACATAGATTAGAGATTGGTGGCGATATCACGTAGGAGGCAAGGCACAGGAGAAGGTGTCATTCTGGTATAGCATGACCTGAGAATAGCCAAATATATATAATTATATATATTTATAAGTAAAAGAATGTAGATTTAGGATACAATATTTTGAAGGGAGGACTTTCAAGGGAAATTTTGGATTGAGGAGTAATAAGTCAGAATTCTTGGGAGGGATGGGGGTTGGTAATAAATGAGTAGATCAAGGGAGTAGCGGTTATCAAGAATAATCAAACAAAATGAGAAAAAAAATATAAGATAAAAAAAGTAAGATGAAAAAAGTCGAAGTTTGGATGGAAGAAAAGTTCATGGGGGAATAGGTTAAAGGAGTGTACATCTCAGCAATATAATGTATCAGCAATCATAATATCTTGCTTCGAACCAAAGTCACTGTTGCGTTTTAGGAAAACCGCCTATATCAGTGTCTGTTGTCCGTACTGGTGTAAAATGGACTGATGTATAAACATATGTGCGGCAGTTATTCTTCACCTAGCCAAACATGCATCTCTGCGTCTTTATTAAGACCGAGTTTGACCGTGTTGAAGTGGAGGATGAGTTCACTTTCCCTCCGCCTGAGTTTGAGTTCACGGTTGCCCCCTCTCTTAGCTGGTCGTACTAGTTCTAAACCAAAAAAGAGGAAATCTTTTTTGTGCGGGTGTGCGAGATGAAAGTGTTCGGTGAGTGGATGGCCAGTGTTATATTTGTGGATGTTTCTGTAATGTTCTTGGATGCGAATGCGTAATGGTCGGATGGTGCTCCCAATGTAGGGTCGGTTGCATGGGCAGATGATTACATAAATGACAAATTGGCTATTACAATCTATCCACTCCCTGATGGAATTTTTTTCCCCTTGAGGGATAGGTACTGTGGTTGTTTTGTTAATGCTCAGTTTGCATATGCTGCAATTACGGCAGATGTGGAATCCAGGGGGTCTATCTAGAAATGTGGTTACTTGTTTTCTTTTGTCTGTGAATTCAGAACGGCATAGCATTTTCTTCAGGTTTGGTGCTCTTCGGAAAGTCATTTCCGGGTGGTCCTTAAGGTGTTCATGTAGACTTGGGTTGTGTTGTAGTAGGTGCCAATGTCGTTTCAAGATTTTTCGTATGTGCTGATGTCCATTATGGTAGTTGGTGATAAAGCGGATGCCGGTATTTCCATCTTTTTTATTTTTGGATTTCAGGGTATTCTTCCGTTCAATTTTGGAAACCGTCATCAGTGTGTCTTCCAGATTGTTGCGGTTGTATCCTCGTTGTTCTAATCTGGATACTGTTTCTTTTCCTTTGTCCATGAATACTTGATCTTCGCTGCAATTTCTACGGGTTCGTAGAAACTCACCTTTTGGGATGTTTCTTATGTTGTGATTGGGGTGGCAGCTGTCTGCCCTTAGAATTGAGTTGGCCGCTGTTTCCTTCCGATGGAGTTTGCTGTGTAGGATGTTTTCTTTGACATACAGGGTCAGATCCAGGAAGTTGATTTCTGTTTTAGAGAAATTTGTGGTAGTTTTAATATCCCATGGATTTTCATCCAGTTGTTTGAGAAATCTCTGTAGCAGGGGTATGTCTCCTTGCCAGATGCATAGGATGTCATCTATGTACCGTCGCCACATAATGATGTGGGTGGTGAAGTCGGAAAAATTTGAGTCCCATAGCCAGTATCTCTCCACATGACTCATAAAGATGCAGGCGTACGGAGGAGCAAATTTTGCTCCCATGGCGGTCCCGCATGTTTGTCTATACAGTTGACCATTGAACCTGAAGATGTTGTTATTTAGACAGAGTTCAAGCATCTCTAAAACCATTTTGTTAGTTTCCCAAAAATTGGCTGGTTGTGTCCAAAGAGATCTTTGTGCCGCCTTTATGCCGTCATGGTGTTTGATTGAGGTATATAGGCTCACGATATCAATGCACACTAGCACAAAATCTGGTTCCCATGTGATGTCCTGTAGTTTGAGGAAAATGTCCTTAGTATCCTGGACATATGATGGTATGTCCTTCATGATGACTTAAAGTTTTATATCTACAAATTCTCCCAGTCTGGAGCATGGTGAGTTTATTCCAGCTATGATTGGTCTGCCCGGAGGTGGGTATGTGCCCTTGTGTATTTTGGGTAGCAAGTAAAAAGTAGGGATCGTTGTATATTCAATGAAGAGGAATGTTTTTTCTTCATAGGATAATAGCTCCTGACTATACCACCTCTCAATTTTTTCTTTGATTTTATGAAGGATTTCTGGTGTTGGGTCCTGTGGCAGGGGTTGGTAGCATGTTCTATCTGCTAGTTGGCGCTCGGCTTCAAAGATATAGTCATCAATATGCAGGGCCACTGGATTACCGCCTTTGTCCGCTTCTTTCAGAATCAGGTCCTTCCGATCTTGTAGTGTTTTTATTGCTATTCTCTCTTCCTTGGTAACATTTTGTGGTAAGAATTTGGATTTTTTCTGGTATTTGAGGTATTCTTTTTCTAGGTCATGGGTGACTGCAAAGTGGAAGGCATCAATGTTATTACCCGTTGGTAGTTGGGGATTGAATGTAGATTTTTTGACTAGACCTGTGTTGAGGGATTGGGTTATATCAATGCCAAGTTCCATTACAGTTTGGGTCAGAGTTTCTGAGTCTGATCCTTGTTCAATAAAAATAAACACCTGCATGCACTGTGCTGTTGAATAAAAAGCCAGCGCTGACTCAAGATGTAACACAACAAGGGTCTACTTGGCAGTCATGCCATTTGTAAACTAGCTTCCCCAATGTGATCTGACCTGGGGATCCCCAGTTGGACTCGAGACAAGGCCAACTCAGCCTTTCATTCTTATGAGATCGATGAGCTGAGTGTCATTACGTTTGTAAAATGTAACACCTCACTTACAAGCACTGTCTTACTTTAACACTGCATTACTAGACACTATTTAAAAATATTAAATATACAGCCTGTTCGCATCAACGTGCTTCATTCCATTAAATGTGTCGAAAATGATGTTTTAATTCATAAATGGAGAAAAGTTCAAGCTAACAATTTCTGTGAAACAAATGTTCAAATGCATTTATTTTGCTATCACTTTCTAAGCATAGAAGTTTGCGAAAGTTGAAGATAGTGAGGGCATTTTGATAATTGATGCTGAACAAAGTTTTTAATACATGATTGATTAAAGACGATGATGTCGCGGAATAGGTGTTAGTCCCTTGGTGCTTCTCTAGAAACATGTACAAAACATTGATTAGAGGACTTCAGCAGCTTACCAGTGGCTTCTACTGAGATCTACAGGTGACAAGTCGGAATTTGTCAATTCACCAAAATGCCAGGGGTAGCGGACATGACACCACACGCCCTTTGACCTTCAATTTTATTCACACACTCGCTAACAAATGCACATATTCACATCTATACACACTCACCCAACATACTTTTTAAAGCATTTTTTTACTTACCTCAACTGCTAGGGAAGGCCATATTCCAGCTAATTGTTCTTCAATTTTTATTACACTAATAGTGAATAAAGTAAGATTATTCTGTATTAATGTAATAAAAAATTGAGAGACAACAAAGAGTGGAGACCCAACTGGCCGAGCTGCCACTGTGTTCCTGCTACTGATTTTGCCACCTCTGACGCCCGGGGTCACAAAGACAGTGCCGGGGTCGCAGGGGGCAAGCATGAATTTTTTCATCAAAGGTCATACTGCGGGCCCAAACAAGTTGAAACAAGCACTTGGCAGAGACAATGCGCCCGGCTCGCCTGTTTTTACACAAAGTAGGCTTAAGGCGGTACCTTAGTCAAGTAATTTGAAACTGTGAAGCAAAAGTCACTATTAACGCTTCACCCGCGATACAGGTCGAATGTAAACGTCCACAATATGGCGGGGGAGTGGGGGGCGGCTTGCAGCACGGAATTCATTATCACCAGAAAACAAACTTATCCGCCTTTAACCAGATTCTAAAAAGAGTCTGTTTTAAAGTTCAAAGCAGGCCCGCCCCTATGACTAGCCTGAGAAACTCGGGTTTCATGATAGAGCAGTGTTCAGTGTTTAAAACAAATCCTGCACCAACTACTGTATATGGCACATTATACTGCGTGGCACTAAGTATTCTGTGATCCAGCCTTCGGCACCATATACATCAACAGATGGCTCGGTGAGTATAGACCCTGGGTAGCATTTAAAGGCAGAAGCCTAAATGCCACAAACGTTCCACAGTAATAAAATCACAGTTTGCTTGCTACTTTAGTTCATATCGCTGTGTCGAGTCCAAATATGATGTGTTCTCTTTATCCAAACTAGTCCAGATTACTTACCAGTAATTTCATTACTTCAACTGAGTTGGCCTGTTTCAGGCAGCACTGAGTGGTCAGTGGTGTGTCTGTATCTGCTGCCTTCTTTATCTTCAAAATTTTGGATAACAGCATGTGATTCCATCTTTAATAAGGACCTCGCTTGCCCCCCTTCCTCTTTTGTCAACTAGCAAAGTCAGCTTCCAACAAAGCTGTGTACCTCCAAGGTCAGAGAGAGGCGCCTATGGCATACCAGTAGAGTATTGAGATTGATGGCAAATCATTGAGTTTAATGCCACTTTCGGCAGGGCTTCCATTGAGGACCAGGCCTTATAGCAGACCCTGGGTGTCTCCAAATAATATGGTCTGCAATTCACTTATCGAATATGGGGTACGATGCAATGATTTTCAGCCCCTCCCCTTAGGCAAAACTTAATTTTGCCTCTTGGAATGCCCCCAAAAGACTTAAATCGACAATTGTTCGATCCTTCTAAAGGAATTTAGCTTTGTAACCAGGAAGCATAATAAAGAACCAATATACCTCCATCGGTACACCCCCTCTTTCAAACCCAAAAGATGAATGACAACAAAATCATCAGAAAATATTTGCTTATAATCGACACTTTACTGTTTGATCACATATTGTTTCTGCCTATGATCCCAGTAGCGCCATTTACTGTTTCCCTCATGGTTGACCAAGCAGTACTTAACTACTTACCTACTACTTCACACAGACGATCTTGCATACCCACAAAGCATATAGATAGGCATCTGCATTAACTAAGAAATACCCTTAAATCCTTTCATTTGTAATGTTATATTAGCTCTACAATGCTAGGCCTGGCTCTCAGATCAATAAAGTGCAATGTACATTAAAAATGTTTTGTGAGGCACAAGATGTATAATCAATATTATCTTAAAAACAAGTCTTGTCCAAGGAATGTTTTTTCTTTTCCAATATTTCTTATTTTTACGGTAGAGCCATTTCCTTCACAAAAAGACTATATAATACATCTGACATAGCATACCATTTGCTTTCCACCAGGACTGCAGTACATAAGAATAGTGATATGTTACAACTTTCAATTTTTAGCAAAGATTCAAAAAGTGGTTTATGATTTCAGTCAACACGTGTTTCGCAATGTCTTGCCGCATTTTCAAGGCTGAAATGACATTAAAAATACAGAAGTAAAATATAAAAAATAATTAACTAGATATGTACAATAAGTGCTTTTTAAAGCTAATCTTTCAAATGATATAATTAACAAATGGCAACCAAGTTCATAATTGCATTAAGTGCCCATTTCTTTTGCTACGAAGGAAATAGTGTCATGCAACGTATTACAAAGACTAAGGGAAGAGGGGGTGTTAGTGAAGGAATATCTAGACACTATACAGTATAATCTACATTACTTTCACCTTTTATGATTTATAATTCATCCCAAAATAACATATTCAAAGTTGATAACGGAATTTTCACGTTAAATAGAAAAAAAACCTGTGCATATCCAAAGGCAAAATGAGATTTAACGACTAAGAAATATGATTGGGATTCTACATATTGTTCAAGATTCCAACACAACTACCCCAATTTTTACAAAACTATAGATATCAGGTACCTATTAGTTATATCTCTGGCCGGTCAGCATTAGAAGAGGATAGTTTCACTTGGTACGCCTACCTTTCCCAGGAATTATACCACATTGGGTATTCAAATGTACATTGCGCGCCTCTTCACAAAGACGTTAGAATTAAGCACAGAGATTGCTGAACTGTAGGTAGAAATGATCCAGGACAGATTTGAAATCAATAGAGTGGATCACCCAGATAGAAAGGGTGGTGACATTGCTATTATTTTTAAAAATACATTTACGAGTAAAATTGACAAGCTCACTATCCCTATTTGTGAGGCACTTCTCTTCTCGCTATCCCTATCGAAGAAGTTCACTATGTCAGGAGCATTAATTTATCGTCGACAGGGTACTCCTAACAATTGCTGTGCTAATATCACTGAAAACCTCTCCCCTGCAATTCTTAAACATGTCACCTTCACCATTTTGGAGGATTTCAATATCCATTTTGAGGATATAACCTGTTGCACTTCTACTTCTCTTATTGAAGACTTTAGGGCCCTGGACATCCAGCTGATTAATAACTCTCCTACTCATAAAGCTGGACACTTGTTGGATCCTATTTTTTCCAACTTGAGGAATCTGCAATCAGACCCTCCTTTACCCATGTCTTGGTCTGATCATTTTGCAGTCCCTTTCACACTTTCAACAGGCATAAGGTCACAGACCCGTGAGAATCGCCCAGTCTCCTCTTGTAGGAGCTGGTCAAGATTGGATGTCCCCCTGTGGAATGCCATCTTAGAAGCCAATCCCCCCTTACTGTGTAACTCCATGGTGCCAGATACACTAACAATAGATTCCTGGCTCAGGTCCTCACTGGACACGTTAATTCCCTTCTCTAACAAAAAGCACCATAGAATCCTCCCACCAGCCACATGGTACAGTGATTCGTAATCTCTGAGCTTGTGCTAGCCACGCTCCAACCTTGGCCACAGTGAAAAACTTCTGCTCGAGCTGAACCGTTGGGGTGAGTTGGTTTAAAAATAATCCAAACTGCAATGGTGCACACACCTCACAGAAGTACATATATTACTGAAATTACCTTCAAAAACTCCACTAAACAGACGCCACCAGACAGGGTGCCAACGTGCCGCTTGAGTGAACAGTTCAAAAGAAAAACTCATGCTAACTGCTAGAGAGGGTGTGGCGCAAACCCTATAGTAATGAGGACAAGGAAATCTATAAACCAGCTTTAAAGTCTTTTACCCAAAAACTTGTTGTGAGGCCAGAGCCTCGTTCTATACAAACAAAATTACTGCAACCCAAAACTGCCCTAAAACACTCTTTCAGGTGGCTAAAAACCTCTCTCACCCCAACAGCATTGTACCAGTTACCCCCCCTCTCTCAACTCCAGTGCGATGAAATGGCTGACTTCCTCCTATATAAAAGTGGCACACATCCAGGCTGCTTTTCCTATTGCAGGTGAGGCTAGCTGTCAAACAGCCCTCCCTAATGCAGTCTGTACGCTGCATAGGTTTCAGCCCTTAGATGTGCCTTCTTTTATGGTGCTCCTTGCATTTATTAAATCAGGATCCCCATTGGATCCTTTCCCGCCTGCAGTACTTGGCAAGCTCTCCCAGCCTGCCCTGCAGCAGCTTACTCAACTGATGAACTTATCACTGTTGGAAGATATTGCCCTCAAATCCTGTAAAATGGCTTTGGCCACCCTCCTATTGAAAAACCCCAATCTGGATCCTCTCATTTGGTCGAATTACGGACCCATATCTCTGTTACCCATCCTTATTTATTTTATTTTTTTATTTATTAAGTTTTATATAGCGCTAGCTTGACCCGTGGGTATCAGAGCGCTTTACATACACAAAGGAAAAGAAAAATTTGCATTGCATCGCAGGATAAGAGGAAGCATAAAGATATAACCAAAAACATAATACTTATGAATACAGTGAAGGGGAGAAAACGCATTTGGTTGGAACAGTCAGATAACCACCCATCCTTGAAGGTCAAGTGAGAGGGGAGTCCACTAGGTTATTGAAGCCTAGGTTAGCTGGCTTGGATGGTAAAGTAATTGCTGAGGAGATGGAGTTTCAGGTCCCTTTTGAAGCAGGAGAAGGAGGGGTTGCATCTGAGGTCTATAGGTAATGAGTTCCACATCCTGGGTACGTTACCAGAAAAGGCTCGGCACTGGGTCGTTTTCCTTTTCAATTTCGGAGGGATGAAAGAAGAGAGTTGGTGCTTCTCAGAGTTCTGGATTTTCCTGCTTTTACCAGTTTTCTGTTTAGGTAGTTGGGGGAATGTGCGTGAAGGGCCTTGTGTGTGATGCAGGCCAGTTTGTAGATACATCTACCTTCCATGGGAAGCCAGTTGAGGGCGTTGAGGGTTGGTGTGATGTGTTCAAATCTTTTTACACCAGTTATGAGTCGAGCTGCCATGTTAAGGACTGACCTTAGTGGGGCTAGGTGAGCTTTTGGTGTCCCTGTTAGGATGGCGTTCCCATAGTCCAGTTTGGAAAGGATTAGTTATTGAACTATTGTCTTGAGATCATCCTGGGGAATGAAAGGTTTAATTTTCTTGAGGTGTTTTAGTGAGTAGAGCGCACCTTTTGCAGAGTTTTTGATGTGGTCCTTCATTGATAGGTTCTTATCTAGGGTAATGCCTAGTGACTTTACCGAGTCGGATAGGACGAGGGAGCAGTTTAGAGCATCAAGATTCTTGAGCCAGTCTTGAATTGGTCGGTGGTTACTTTTCGGAGAGAATAGTATTAATTCCGTTTTGTCCGGGTTCAGCTTTAAGTGGTTTGCGTTAAACCAAGTTTGGATCTTGGTTAGCGTGACATTGAGGTGTTGGACGTCCCTGGGTGATTTGATTTTGTAGTAGATTTGTGTGTCATCTGCATATAGGTGGTATTGAACCCCTGCTTGTTTCAGAATAATTGTAAGGGGTTCCATGAAGAGATTGAAGAGGGGTGGTGAGAGGATCGATCCTTGTGGGACTCCAAGTGTGACTCGTGTTGGTATAGAGAGGCAGGAGTTGATTTTAATTTGTTGTGAACGTTGTTGAAGGAAGGAAGTGAACCATTTTAGTACTGTGCCATTGAAGCCAGAGCGCCTCTGCAAAGTCTCAAGTAGAGCTGGATGATTTATTGTGTCGAACACCACTGATAAGTCAATAAGGATGAGGAGACAGGCTTCACCTTCATCTAAGGCTCTGTGGATATCGTCTGAAATATTGAGCATCGCTGTTTCAGTGCTACAACCTTTCCTGAATCCTGATTGAAAGGTGTTGAGGAGGTTGAAGTCATCCATATGTTTGTTAAGTTGTTGGCAAACGCACTTCTCCAATGTTTTAGCTAGGAACGGGAGGTTGGAGATAGGTCTGAGGTTGTTGAGCTCGTTAGGGTCGGCTACTGGTTTCTTGAGTATGGGTGTAATTTGTCCTAGTTGAAGGGAGTCTGGGACACAGCCTGATGTAAGAGAGGAGTTGATGATTTTTGTCCAGAAAGGGGCAATGATGTGGTTGAGTTTCTTTACTATTGTGAATGGGAGGGGGTCCATAGTGTGGGAAGTAGGCTTTAGGCTTGCAATTATATTGAAGACCTCGTTTTCCGACATGAGTTCGAAGTCCGACCAATTAGCATAATTTTTCAGTTGGAAGCGGACCTGGTTGTCCGTGGTAAGATTTCGATCTGTTTGGTCAAGGGTGAATAAAGGGGGGCAGGTTGCGAGGGAGGGAGGATTTGAGGTTTGGAGGAAGGATTGCTCAATTTTTGTGATTTTATCTGCGATCTTGGCCATAGTACTGGAAAAACATGTGAACCAACAACTCACAGTGCATACGGAACTCAATGGCCTGCTCCACACTCAGCAATCTGGGTTTCGAGCAGGCCATAGCACCGAATCGGTTACCGGGTTCTTGAGGCATCAACTAGATGATGGAGGAGCAGTGGCACTGATTTTGTTAGACCTCAGTACAATATTCAATACTGTAAATTACACTACGCTCCTACAAAGATTAGAGCTAATAAGAGTACGGGATACTACCCCATCTTGGCTAAAATCCTTTTTGCATGACCGCACTTTCTGGGTTCATACTCACCAATATAGGTCAAAACCTCACCCATTCGCCTCAGGCGTGCCGCAGGGTTCTACTCTAAGCCCACAGCTCTTCAATCTGCATGCAAGACCTTTGGCAGAGATAGCGGAAAACCATGGCTTCACACTCTTCGTATGCAGATGATACGCAAATCGTAGTATCTGTCATCCAAAGACAATCAGAATGCGAATGTCCTTAATTCCTGTCTTTCCCAAGTCTCGTCAAGGATGGGTGCCAACTCCCTGAAGTTGAACGAAGGCAAGGCGTAGGTCTTATTGTTGGGCAATCTCCCTAATCCCTGGGGACCCCACATGTGGCCTACGACCATGGGTAATCTTCTCAGCCCAGTAACAGTCATAAAGAACCGGGGAGTTTGGCTTGACGACAAACTTACCATGAGTCTTCAGATTAATAAGGGGGCAGCCACTTGTTTTGGCATCTTGACATGGCTCAGGAAGATTGTCTACAGTCTCCCTACCTCTGCCCTTAGAACTGTGGTCTAAGCCCTAGTCATTTCTATACTGGACTATGGGAATGTCTTATATTTGGGGGTGACAAAAACATTATTAAATGTCTCCAGATTGTACTAAATGCTGCTGCACGTTTTCTGCTCCACCCTCTCAAGCTTACCTCCACAGCAAGCATGCTACAAAAGTTACATTGGTTGCTGACTGAACGATGTGTGCAATTCAAGGCTCTGTGCTACATGCACAAATGTTTATCAAACACCGCACCACTTTACCACAGATCTTTGGTGTCCCTGTATTCGCCTGCACGCTTGTTGCGTTCAACAGATCTTAGGTTGGCTGCTACGCCCAGAATTATGAAATCCCGCCAAGGAGGCCGAGCGTTCTCTTTTATTGGACCAAAACTTTGGAATGATCTGCCTCTAACATTAAGACCGTGCCACTCACTATCTGTGTTTCACAAATTGCTTAAAACTTGTATGTTTCAATCTCTGGAATTTTCCTAAATATGTTTCCTCTTGGACAGCACTCTGGTGCAACCTTCATTCCACAATCAGTTTAGCGCTGGGAAACCTTTTTGAAGTAGCCATGTGGTATATAAAACCGCATAATACTACTACAAATAATAAAAATAATAATAGGGCCAAAGTACGTTACTGCTTAAAAATGCATACCTTATCAGTAAGACTACAGGGAAATTAAACGAATAATTGCTAATTTCATATATGCTCGATATTCTTGCACGGTTCAGTCCATCACCAAAATGGGTACATGTTTCCAAATGAATCAACGATTTAAATCTGCAGTGTGCACTATTCGGCCATAAAAATAATGACCATCACCAATTCACAATTCTGGACATGTACCTAACCAAAGGCTATCCACTCTGTCAGTTAAGCCCATTCTAGTATAATAACATTTTCCCATCATGCACTCGGCAAACTATTGGGGGTGGGGGCAGATTTTTATCCTTCTATTTTTGCTTAATGGCTACGATCCTGAGAAAACTGACATTATTAATTCTAGGCCAACGAGTTTTTAAGTTTCACGGCAATCCTGTAAGTGCAGTTTATCCTGATAAAGCAGATTTCCCTTGACAATAGATTTCAATGAACTTGTAATGAGGATAATCCAAATTGTGAGCTTCCTTGTTCTAGGATGGATGTATAATACACCAGAAAAGTTGGGAAATATGAAGATTGTCTAACATTAGCTCCCTGAACAACTTATGAATTTTGGACCATACTTGAGTGATCCCTTCCTGTATGAAGGTTATCCCTATCTCCTGCCATTTGATCATAATTTCATCAAGCATTGCTTCTGAAATAAGCTCCTAACTTCTGTGTCTTGATGGATAACCTTCTCTGAATGAGATCATGCAAGCTATCCTTGCCGTGGATGCTTCCCAGAGAGCTCTGTTGAATACAAAGTTATCCATCTGCAAGTACCTTTAAAAACACTCTCAGCAGGGGAGCCCAAATTCTACTTGCAGCTCAAAAAAGAACCTTTATGCTACTATTCATGATGAGCGCGCCAAACATCCCAATACTATGGTCATCCACAAAAGCCCTCCCCAATCTTCTATAAGCCCTGGTGGAAGCACTCGGTTTGATCTCAATATGGTGAATTCATGCTACTTAAGATTCTTTAAACTTTGGCAATTAAATTAAAAATATGTAATGCAGTTTAAATCAACTGGAATAATTTTTAGGTCTCGCCTACGCAGCGCGCATGCGCTGCATAGGCAAAAAGACCTTTTGCCATCGATTCGGCTTTTCAGCCTAAAACGTGCACGCGTTCCATTGCCTTCAATGGCAACGCGTGCACGTTTGGCGATTCACTTGCGGGAGCGAGCGGCTCCTGGCGCCGCTCGCCCCCGCAAGTGAATCGCGCAGGCTCCCTCCTCTCCCCCCTCCCCCTGCTGCCGTGCGAGGCGCGCGCGCTTGTTAATGGAAGTTTTGGGCTGCTCCGGTGTCAGGAAACGTTCAGCTGGTACTCGGGGAGGGAGGCTGCCCTTGGGCTCACGCAGGAGAAGTCAGTATAGCCTGAGCTGGGACCGCTGCTTACCCCACGCGGGGAATGCACACGGTCTCGCAGCGAATTACTGTGGGCCACGCTGGTGCTTTGTCGTTCTCCATCATCCGGTGCTCCGTTGTGAAGGCCCTATATGGAGCGAGAGCACTTTCCTCAGTCTCCATCGCCTTTCCCCTTCCTGTGCTCATTTCAATGCTTCAGTCGTAAAATGTTGATGCGGTGGTTGCCGTGAAACACTGACTGGAGGCTTGATCAAAGGGGCGTCCTCTGACACATTAGTGCTTCAAATCGCCCGACCCCCATTATGGCAAAAAACATTAACCTGAATCGTACACAGAGGCGTTTTTTACTTTGAGAATTTCCGTATTTTAAACAGCCCTAACACCACACGTTAATTCTCCAAAGGATTCTTAATGTCTGCTGTCAGATTTGAGCTCTATAGGACTTGGGCGTGGTCTTTAAAGCGGTGTCACTTGACGTTAGGTGCTGTTTTAAGGTGGTAGTACGTATGTTACTTTGATAACTAAAGTTGCCACTGATGATCTTCCATTAATGATTGTCAATGGTATTGTAGCAGCTGAAGGGTTAACATCTCTAAGATAGTTGCGTTTTTGCGGCATGCCTTGACATTTACCTGTTTCTGTCATAGTTGGTCGACGTTTATGTTGGCACTTTGTTTCCGGTTTTGCAGTAAAGTAAGCAAACTGAAATCTGCATAAACATTGCAGGTCTTCTTTCGTTACTTCCTCATGACACAGCAACATTGTCAATCTATAGTGCCCGGGCCACCGCAACTCTGTAATCTTTGTCCCCTTTCTAACTTGGTTGCTCCATAGAGCTAGTCTTTCGCTTTTCCTGAACAATGCTCTGACTGCTATAAATTATCCAGTGCCTCATGACATCCGAGTAAAACCCAATTTTCTCACTTTAAGAAAGCCCGTAAAAAACCTCACACACTGTCCAACTGTTTCTTCCCTAGTTTACTGTATGTGATCTCTTGAGCTGTCTATAAAACTCGTACTGGCATTTGGTGTAGAAGAACTTAACACGACTCTTAGCTTAATAAATTACTTCTGATCTTGTTCATTGGTCGCCTTTATACTATTAACCAGTTGCATCTCCCATGTCTGCTTCTTCAGCTACCTTTGGTTTTCCTTCGCTGGTCTAATGCACCTACGATATTGTTGCTCACGATTCCTTGTATACCTATTCTATTCACCAGATTTATAAAGTGCATGGCTACTACCCTACCAGGGCTTCCCAGCGCTGTCTGGACTAGCTAGAGTATGAGTACCTAAAGGGACAAGGGGAAAAGATAGGTTTTTAATTTCTTTCTAAAGCTCTGGAAGATTTCGTCCAATCTCAAATTGATAGTAGTTAACGAATTCCAGAGTTTGGAAACAGGAAAAGAGAATGTGCGGCCTCCACCTCTAGCCTTTCTAACTCTGGGGACAGTAAGAAGGCCCCAATTATTGGATCCCAGAGCTCTATTGGCCAAGTGGGGGCTGATCAACTGCTGCAGGGCCTGTGGGCCCCCCTTATATTTTGCCTGATGTTTGGTGCAGAGTACCTTGCTTGAATTGTACTCTATAGTTAATGGGCAGCCAATGAAGAGATTTGAGAGCTGCTCTAGCTGACTGTGTTTTAGGAATACCTAAAAGTATTCAAGCAGCCGCATTCTGAATGACATGGATTTTTTTGTGACTGATATTGGACTGCCCAAGCAAAGGGAGTTACCATAATCAAGGCCAGAGAGGATCAGCCCTACCCTAAAATATTAATCTTTTACCACATTGCTCCAAAATAAGCTAACATTTGTCTTGCGTATCTCTAAAATGTGTATCGCGTTTCTGTATTTGTCATCCCACTCAACCATGAAAATTGTACGTCCTTCTGTCAACATTTTTAATTTAAAAGCATAGTATACTTTAGGTTGTCTAATCCATGACCTCTTTAGACTTTTGTGGATGCGTGATTTGGATATTTAAGCCTTTTATTAGCTTTGAAATTCTTTATTTTTGGCTAGTGGAGCAAATGCAGCTTTTTATCGATCATGATCATTTACCCCCAACCTATAGATGGGGTTAATTGCTTTTGTTGTTATGTACTTTCGTTGAGGCAAACTTGCCAATTGATGAAGCAGAGAGAAATGTTTCATCGGTTACCTCTCTACCTCTCTACCTCTCTCTCCTCTCTCTCTCTCTCTCTCTCTCTCTCTCTCTCTCTCTCTATCTCTCTCTCTCTCCCGCTCTATCTCTCTCTACCTCTCTCTACCTCTCTCTACCTCTCCCTCTACCTCTCTCTATACCTCTCTACCTCTCTCTCTCTACCTCTCTCTCTCTACCTCTCTACCTCTCTCTACCTCTCTCTCTCTACCTCGCTCTCTCTCTAACTCTCTCTCTCTCTACCTCTCTCTCTCTCTACCTCTCTCTCTCTACCACTCTACCTATCTCTCTCTACCTCTCTCTCTCTCTACCTCTCTCTCTCTACCTCACTGCCACTCTACCTCTGCCTCTACCCCTGTATCTCTCTACCTCTCTCTCTCTAACTCTCTCTCTCTACCTCTCTCTCTACCTCTCTCTCTCTCTCTCTCCACCTCTCTCCCTCTCTCTCTCTCTACCTCTCTCTCTCTCTCTACCTCTCCCGCTACCTCTCCCTCTCTACCTCTCTATCTCTCTCTCTACCTCTCTCTCTCTCTACCTCTCTACCTCTCTCTCTCTCTCTACCTCTCTACCTCTCTACCTCTCTATCTCTCTACCTCTCTCCCTCTCTACCTCTCTCTCTCTCTCTCTCTCTCTACCTCTCTATCTCTCTACCTCTCTACCTCTCTCCCGCTCTACCTCTCTCTCTCTCTACCTCTCTCTCTACCTCTCTCTCTCTACCTCTCTCTACCTCTCCCTCTACCTCCCTCTATACCTCTCTACCTCTCTCTCTCTACCTCTCTCTCTCTCTACCTCTCTCCCTCTACCTCTCTACCTCTCTCTCTCTCTACCTCTCTCTCTCTACCTCGCTCTCTCTCTACCTCGCTCTCTCTCTACCTCTCTCTCTCTACCTCGCTCTCTCTCTACCTCTCTCTCTCTACCTCTCTCTCTCTACCACTCTACCTATCTCTCTCTACCTCTCTCTACCTCTCCCTCTCTCTCTCTCTACCTCTCCCTCTCTACCTCACTGCCACTCTACCTCTGCCTCTACCCCTGTATCTCTCTACCTCTCTCTCTCTAACTCTCTCTCTCTACCTCTCTCTCTACCTCTCTCTCTACCTCTCTCTCTCTCTCTCCACCTCTCTCTCTCTACCTCTCTCTCTCTACCTCTCGCTCTCTCTACCTCTCCCGCTACCTCTCCCTCTCTACCTCTCTATCTCTCTCTCTCTACCTCTCTACCTCTCTCTCTCTCTCTCTACCTCTCTATCTCTCTACCTCTCTCTCTCTCTCTCTCTCTCTACCTCTCTCTCTACCTCTCTCTCTCTACCTCTCTCTACCTCTCTCTACCTCTCTCTATACCTCTCTACCTCTCTCTCTCTCTACCTCTCTACCTCTCTATACCTCTCTCCCTCTACCTCTCTACCTCGCTCTCTCTCTACCTCGCTCTCTCTCTACCTCTCTCTCTCTACCTCTCTCTCTCTACCACTCTACCTATATCTCTCTACCTCTCCCTCTCTCTCTCTCTACCTCTCCCTCTCTACCTCACTGCCACTCTACCTCTGCCTCTACCGCTGTATCTCTCTACCTCTCTCTCTCTAACTCTCTCTCTCTAACTCTCTCTCTACCTCTCTCTCTCTCTCTCTCTCTCTCTCTCCACCTCTCTCCCTCTCTCTCTCTACCTCTCTCTCTCTCTACCTCTCTCTCTACCTCTCTCTCTCTACCTCTCTCTACCTCTCTACCTCACTACCTCTCTCTACCTCTCTCTCTTTCTACCTCTCTCTCTACCACTCTCTACCTCTACCTCTCTACATCTCTTTCTCTACCTCTACCTCTCTACCTCTCTCTCTCTACCTCTCTCTCTACCTCTCTACCTCTCTCTCTCTACCTCTCTCTCTCTACCTCTCTACCTCTCTCTCTACCTCTCTCTACCTCTGTCCACCTCTGTCCACCTCTCTACCTCTGTCCACCTCTCTACCTCTGTCCACCTCTCTACCCCTCTCCACCCTGTCCACCTCTCTACCCCTCTCTACCCCTCTCTACCTCTGTCCACCTCTCTACATCTCTACATCTGTCTAGCTCTCTCTCTACCTCTATACACCTCTCTACCTCGCTACCTCTCTCTACCTCTCCCTCTACCTCTCTCTATACCTCTCTCTCTCTACCTCTCTCTACCTCTCCCTCTCTACCTCTCCCTCTCGCCCTCTCTCTATCTCTCTACCTCTCTCTCTCTCTACCTCTCTTTCTCTTTACCTCTCTCTCTCTCTCTACCTCGCTCTCTCTCTACCTCGCTCTCTCTCTACCTCTACCTCTCTCTCTCTACCTCTCTACCCCTCTCTCTCTACCACTCTACCTATCTCTCTCTACCACTCTACCTATCTCTCTCTACCTCTCTCTCTACCTATCCCTCTCTCTCTACCTCTCCCTCTCTACCTCACTGCCACTCTACCTCTGACTCTACCCCTGTATCTCTCTACCTCTCTCTCTCTAACTCTCTCTCTCTACCTCTCTCTACCTCTCCACCTCTCTCTCTCTCACTCTCTCTCAGTCTACCTCTCTAACTATCTCTCTCTCTAACTCTACCTCTCTCTCTCTACCTCTCTCTCTCTCTCTCTACCTCTCTCTCTCTACCTCACTACCTCTCTCTACCTCTCTCTCTTTCTACCTCACTCTCTACCTCTACCTCTCTACATCTCTTTCTCTACCTCTACATCTCTACCTCTCTCTACCTCTCTCTCTACCTCTCTACCTCTCTCTCTACCTCTCTCTCTACCTCTCTCTCTACCTCTCTCTCTACCTCTCTACATCTCTCTCTACCTCTCTACCTCTCTCTCTACCTCTCTCTACCTCTCTCTACCTCTGCCCACCTCTCTACCTCTCTACCTCTGTCCACCTCTCTACCTCTCTCTACCTCTGTCCACCTCTCTACCTCTCTCCATCTGTCTAGCTCTCTCTCTACCTCGCTACCTCTCTCTATACTTCTCTACCTCTCTCTCTACCTCTCTCAAATATAGCTACAACGTCTACGTATAATACGGTACGCTAAGTGGCAGCCGCAGCCTAAAATCACTTCTTGTCCTTAAAAAAAAAAAAAACAATCATTACCATATCCAATATATCTCCCCTTTATGACCTTATAAGTATTTACTTCTGCAGCACAATATCCTTTCGTCAACAACATCAAATGTTGCACAGCTAAACACTTATAAGGTCCCAAAGGCGAGACCTATTGCCTATGCCAATGCTTGTTTTTAAATGATGTAGAATGTCTGAACTTAAGGAGGAAGGACTTCACATCAAGGAGACTGGCTCTCCTGAATGACAGAATTATTCAGACCTGACGACCACAAAAGATTGATCGGTTAAAAAACAGGGCAATGTTACAAATCTCAAAGTCAAGCAGAGCACACCTGCCTCAATGAAGTGCGAGAAATATCTTCTTAGGGCTCACCAAACATTTCTTCCGGCCTCAATTAACTTAATTATGGCAGAATTTAGGATATTATCATCGTTATCAAAATTTCTTACCAGTGTGAGTGGTAAATAGTCAAAGGAGTTGAATTGTTTCCTATATTGTAAATAGCATAGGGGAGAAATTCAGAACATATAGCAGTTTTCTGTGGTGATGCAGAATACACAAGCATCTCTCAGGGGCATTATTTAAAGACGATTTGCTCTCATCCAACAGTCTCCTGGCTAACCTTGAATAAGAATCTAACCTCTGCAGGGTGGATGGAACCTGGGACAACTTGAGTAGCCCGCAAGAATTTACAGTTCAGAAGCTATTCAGCATATAAGATGGCAATCAGCCACTTTGTCCCCTCATGCATTTAAATACGAGACAGCCTCCACCAAAAAATGTGCTTGTGCGAACAGCATCCAGCCTTTAATTAAATCAGTCTGATCAATTGACACCATAGTTACAACTGCACCAGCTATGGATTTAGCTAGAATGCTCATAATACATTTTATAATCAGAATTTCAGAGCGTGATTGGAATAATATAATCAAAATTTTCTAGGATCCTTTGTTGGCTTTAAAAACAGCTTGGGTTGTCCTCTGTAAAGGTCTGAGGGCACACCTCTTAATAGGATTATACTTTTTTAAAAATAAAGTTTTTATTGAGAATTCAAACGAGGATGTCAAAAATATAATATTTCACTTTACATGGCAATATAGTATGAAAGAACATTGCACGTCACAATTTACAGCACATTATAATGAGAATAAAGCGTATTTCCAGGTCTATTGTACAAACATCTAGGCTTGATTAGGGTGCATATTTACTATTCAATGTGTGCCCTGACGCGATAAAGAACAGCGGGTATCTACTGACTGTGTGGGGCTATAGCAGTGCTCAGTGCTCCCCCATCTATTACGCCCCCGCACTATTGTGTTGGGACTGTGTTGCGGTGTCAGTCCCCTTCCTCGTCATCAATAGGTAATTTTGGAACGGCTGCCATATATCAACTGGTCTTGCAGCTGGTGGCTGCAGCTGCGCGTACGTATCACTGGTAGTGTTACAGTATGACATACTACGTAACCAATCCTGCAGTGTGGGGGTCCGCTTACTACCCCATTCAAGGGCAATTTCACGCTTAGCAATAAGGAGCGCTATAGCGAAAAAGCGTCTTTTAGATTTAGGGAGGCTATATATGTACCCCAGTAGCGCCATGAAGGGTGAGGATGCAACCACAATCTCTATCATACATGATATTTCTACAAAAACTGTCTGCCAATAGCTCACTATCTTGGTGCACGTCGATGTGATATGCGTGAAGTCGGCATCCGGGCAACCACATCTCAAACATGCCTTGGGACGAGAGGGATCTATGCAGTGCATTTTACTGGGTGTCACATATGCCCTCCACAAGAATTTAAAATGCAGCAACTTGTGCTGATGGTTGGGGGATACCCGGCATATCTGAGTGCAGCACCGACCCCACTGCACATCCATGATTGGATTGCCGAGGTCTCGCTCCCACGCCGCTCTCACACCTGCGTCCCTACCAGGAAGCATAGAAATCCCTGCCTTGTACATTCTCGCCATGAGATGGCTCCCATCCCCATCTTTTATAACCCCTGTCAATATTGTAAAATCTGGCGGTTCTAAGGGGTAGTATGGCAAATTTGCTCGTAGTGCCCTCTGCAGTCTGAGCAACACGAAATGATCCATCACCGTGGCGTCACGGAAACGGGGATCCTCCGTGCGCGAAAAAACATGACCCTTGCGGAAAAGATCGCCAAATGTCACCAAGTGGAACTTGGCCAGGGTACGCTTCACTAAACCTTCTCGTAGTATAGGGATTGAGCCATTCCCAGCTAGTGGCAATGCAGCATACGAAATCCAGTCAATGTTTTCAGCTTCAGCCACGCCCAACTAGTCGTGGATAATGTTTGAATGTCGTGCGGGTCTCGTGGGAACCCAACTGGCAATAGAGTGTTAAGGGGCGCCGGCAGCACCAAGTCTGCCTCTGGCCTGTAATATGGGATCTTGACGTCCACATGATACCAGTGATGGGCAAAACTGGCTTGCGCTACCAGATAATAAACCCGGAAGTTCGGGACCCCAAACCCACCTTTCTCATATGGGAGCATTAGCGTGTCCCAGCAGATGCGAGGTTGCCTTCCCCCCCATACCAGTGTTATCAGCAAAGTACAAAGTTCTGCAAAGAAACTATTATACAATGGCATAGGAATGTTATGAAAAAGGTACAGGAATCGTGGAAGGACCACCATCTTTATTATGGCTATTCTTCCAGCCATCGACAAAGGTAGGGATAACCAACGCTCTATGTTATGTCCCAATTGTTCCATAACAGGGCCATAGTTCAGTTGCAAAATGCGGTCCTTCTCCCTGTGAATGTGAACCCCAAGGTACTTCACCGACTCCTCACATCAGGTCAGCGGGTATTCCGCCGATCTGTCGCAAGGCGCTACTGTTAGGGGAGAAAAGCTTCCGATATTTTTTCCAATTAATATGTAACCCTGACAGGGCGCCGTACATGGTCACTTCGCGCAACAGCGGTGTCAAGTTGTCATCCGGGTGTCTCACGTATAGAATAATATCGTCGGCGTAAAGTGTTAAGAGCAGGGGTCCTGTATTAAATTGCAGCCCACGATGACTATGCTTATCCTGTAAATGCCACACCAATGGGTCGAGGGCGATCACAAACAATGGGGACAGCGGACACCCCTGCCGCGAACCCCGTGTAAGCCTAAATTCCTCAGTTAGTGTTCCATTGAGACGGATGCAGGCCGTGGGCAGCGTGTACAACAGCTTAACCACCGCCAAGAAACGTTCTGGCACCCCAAGTCGCCCCAACGTAGCATACAAGAAAGGCCACTCCAACGAGTCAAATGCGTTTTCCGCATCAAGCAGTACAGCGACTGCTGGGACCGTGGGAGCTATCCTATGCAGTGTGGCAAACAACGTGCGCAAATTAAGAGCTGTAGATTTATGAGGAATGAAACCCGACTGTGCCGGTGAAATCAGTTTCTCAACAATAAGTGCCAGCCGAGTCGCCAGTACTTTGGCCAACATCTTATTGTCAAAGTTTAGGAGTGACAATGGCTGGTATGAGCTGCAATACCTCCAATCCTTTCCTGGCTTTGGCAGCAGTGTTATGACCGCCTCCCTCAGGGTCGGCGGGAGCACCTTCGCTTCCACTGCCTCTTGATACATGTCAACAAGATAGGGAACAAGTATAGTCTTGTATTTCTTATACAAACACCCCGTGAATCCATCGAGCCCTGGCGCTTTAGAGCCATCCAGCGCATCAATGGACTCACTGATTTCATCCTCCGAGAAGGGCTCTGCAAGGAACTCCTGGTGTGCCTTCTCCATCCACACCATCGCTATCTCGTCCAGGTAACCGCTATAATCCGCAGGGCACCCTGAAACCCGAGACTTATACAATGTGGTATAGTATGTAAGAACCTCCTGAAGGATACCCAAACTCCCAATTATGCGTGTCCCACCCCTATCTACTAATTCCGCTATGTATGTTGGTCTGCGGGACTGCTGCATTAGTTTGGCTAATGTTCTGCCCGGCCTCTCGCCCTCCCCATACCGTATGGCAGTTGCGTTTTTTCCGAGGTAGTGAGCTTCACGCTCTGCTGCTTCCCGGAATTCAGACAGGAGCGTTGCACGTTGCTGCAAGTTGGGAGGACTAACCTTGGTTGCCTCGATGCGATCTAGTTCCGTGAGCTGCCCTTCTATCTGTGCTAGTGTTCGTCGCAGGTCTCTAAGTACCCCAGCAGTCTTGGAGATGCATACACCTCTTATGTACGCCTTAAAGGCCTCCCATAGTACAGCCTTGGACTCACCCCAGCACTCTTGGAGATGCATACACCTCTTATGTACGCCTTAAAGGCCTCCCATAGTACAGCCTTGGACTCCACTGATCCCTCATTGAGGGCAAAGTATTCTGTGACCGCCTCCCCTAGCTCGACCGCAAAGACAGTGCCTCTTAATGCCATGTCAGGGAACCTCCAGGGATGCTCTACCCCCCTAGCCCTGGGGATTCTCAGCTTGACCATAACCGGGGCATGGTCAGATAGCGTCCGCGGTAGGTGACTAACAGTGTCTATCCACAACGCCACCCCTTCTGAGAGACACCAATAATCTAGGCGCGTCCATGTGTCGTGAGGTGCAGAGTAATGAGTGTAGCCATAGCGATCCCTACAATAATATCTCCAGGCATCCACTAGTCCAAACCTACCCATGGTGTCTAACAATGAGCGTCTTGCCCTGGGCTTGGTGTCCGTCGTGTGGGCTGTGCTATCTTGCACCGGGTCGAGCAATAGATTAAAGTCCCCCCCCCCCAAGTATATATATTATCTGCTCCCATGCGTTCAATGGCTGTGTAAACAGTGTAAAAAAAGCCGGGGTCATCAACATTTGGTGCATAGATATTAACAAGTAACACAGAATGTTCAAGCATGCATCCCTTAACCAACAGAAAGAGTCCACCCGGATCCCGGCATACCTCCACCTCCCGAAACGGTACCCTCTTATGTATCAGTATTGCCACTCCACGAGCGTACGAGCTATATCCAGCAAAATACCTGTGGGCCCCCCAGGTTGTCACCAATGGCGTTTTGACTGCCGATTCCAAATGCGTTTCTTGTATAAAGGCGACGTCCACCTGGTGGCGCTGCAGATATTGTGTCACCTGTTTACATTTACGGGCATTATTTAATCCTCTAACATTCCAGGACATTATTGTAACAGTAGCTTCTGCCTGCACCCTATTAGCCACAACTGTCTGTGCAGCCTGACAAGACCCAACTGCTGATATCTGTACTGCAATTGCAAGTTATAAATAAACCATGTTCTGTATTTCTGCCTAAACACACCAAATCCCCCCTCCCACCACCCAACCCCTTTCCCAACTTCAGAGGGAATACCCATCCCCATGCAACAATGGAGGAAAACCAAACCAAACTAGAAGGTGAAATGGAACCATTGTGAGATTGCATCAAATAAAACAGGTGCATCCGCACTCGGGGGGTGGCAACACTGCGCCGCTTCCCCAAATTCTTGGCACGCTAGTGCCTGGCTATGTAGGTATGATTCATCCCTGGTGGCAGTTCAATGTAGCTTAAACAAAAAACTAAGGGGAGGACCAAGTCGGTCCCGTGAACGCTCCCTCATTCACCAACCACTCAAGGTGCAGAGACGGACAACAAATTATTCAACTGCCGGTAAATAAATCGGCACTGGCTCCAGAGTCAGGTATATTTTGCGACTGCTGTGGAGATGGCGATCCGCGCTGCCTGTCTGTCTTAGAGTATTTCTGACAAAACTCCTGGGCATCATGTGGGGAGTCAAAAATTCTCGAGCGGCCATCCACATCAACCTTTAACCTTGAGGGGTATAACATCTCATACCGAAGAGCCAATTTCCGGAGGTGTGCCTTCACCCCGACGTACTTGCGGCGCGCCTCCTGCACCATCGCAGTGAAATCAGGGTACAAGGAAAGGGACGAACCCTGCCAGCTTAGCTGCCCCTTCTCCCGTGCCATGCGCAAAGCGGTGTCCCTGAAGTTGAGAAGACGGGCAATGATTGGTCTTGGCGGGCAGCCGGATTCGGACGTGGCCCCAGGATACGATGCGCTCGTTCCACCACGAATGTGGTGGTGAAGGATTCACTACCAAACAGATCTGTAAGGAGTGTTTCCACAAACCGGTCCAGCCGCCCGGTGTTGGTGGACTCGGGCACCCCCATTATACGGATGTTGTTGCGCCGCCCTCTCGCCTCCAAATCTTCGTTCTTAACGGCAACTGCTTTGAGGAGCTTCTCCATTCTGTCCAACTTTTTAGTCACCTGGGCGGCGCCATCTTCTAGAACAGAAATCCTGCCCTCAGCCATATTCAGGCGCCTGTCATGCTGATCGAGTCTAGCCCCCCATGGACTCCAATCTCTTGTCTAGTGCATCAAAACGAGTGTCCAACGCCCTGAAGCCAGCCCGAAGCTCCTGCAACATGGTATCCGGACCGGCCGGCTCCGTCTTGGGCGGTACTCCGCTTTCCGCCATGTCGACCCTCTGCGCAGTCGTACTGGTTCCGGGCGCTTTGAAGGACAGAGTAGTCTGCTTAGGGTCCTTACGACCCATACCACCTTCCAACACTTACTAGTACTCCGTCTTGTGTGTTTCTGAGTCATCGCAGGGGCTCTCAGCAGTAATAGTGCACCCAGCCCGGGCAGTCCAACATCACAGGACAACTCAGCTCAAAGGTCTAATGTGGCGCCGCAGCCTTAAGCAGTCACATACTCCACGCGAAGGCCAGGATCTGATAGCCTCCACCTTGCACCTCTGCAGTGTCCCTCACCCTGCTCCCAAAACGGTTATCCCGCAGTCTCCACAGCCAGGGGTCAGTGCCATAAATCAAGTCGCGGCGGCCCCGTTATGCCAGAGTGTCAGATTGTGGCCCCCACTGGGGATCGCTCTTCATTTTGGGGGCATCTGTATCTCATAGTGCCAGGCGGGCCCGCCGCAGCAACGCCACATGAAGGGGAGCAATGAGGGGCCGCGACTCCAATACTGCCAAGGGTGGGACGCGGGGGGGTCACCATGCGAGTCCCGCAGTTCGCAGCTGGATGGCCGGTCCCCAGGCTCACCCGAGGCCCCTGTCGCCACGGGGTCTTCGGGGAACGTCTGCGGGCCCGCTAGTGCGTGGCAAAAACTGAGCTGTGTGCCCCCACCGCAGTCACTCACCCCGCCGATGCTCCGAAGTCAGGACGGGGCTCCGCCCTCAGCCGCGCCACATCAGAGGCCGGTCCAGCTCACTCGAGTCCCCGGCTTCCTGTTAATTGGTAGGCCGCACCACGCACGTCGCAGTTTCTTCGGTGCCGATCCGCACCTCACACATTTTTCTAAGCGGTCTCCGTGTCGGCTGCGCCTCCGCCCCCTCCTACAAGATAGCGCCGCGCGACAGGTCCACCAGTGCCACCAGGGAGGACATTTCCAACAGGGTCCGCGGCGGAGCTTCAAGCCTGCGCGGCCATTTCGGTCGGCGGCTTGGCCACGCCCTAATAGGATTATACTTAAAAAAGACGACAAAGTGTGGGACGAGGCTCAAATCATTTATATAGCTCATTCAGGAAACCATCTGGGCCGTGGTCCTTGCCAACTGCCAATTCTTCAATAGACTTTTCTAACTCAGCGATCTTCATTGGGCATGCTAGCATGCACATTTGGCTCCAAACGTGAAATAGGCATATTATAAAAAACATCTAAATACCTCCTATTTTTTTTAATGTAATAATGTTTCCTTGTATCATCCCTGATAGAACTTAAAATCAGATATGTCCTCCTGCCCAGTAACCTCCAGTGAAGTTACTAGATCCTCTATCACTTTATGGTCTTGCTTCGACTTTGCTAAGGAAGGAATTTACCCTCCTGGCTACCATCTTCTTCAAATTTTGATGATATTGTGTGATATATTCTTTGATATATACATTTCATTTCCTGTTGTAACTTGTCCTCAAACTCCAAAAAGGTTGTGACTCACCAAGACATCAAACCTCCCATTGACTCCTTTCAAAGGCAACTCTCGTGGGCACCCCAAGAGATACACAGCCCCCCAAAGACATCCGTAAACAATCCAAGGATCCCCACTTTCAGAGTTTGCCTCAAAATAATCTCTGATACATTCTTGTATCTTAGATTTAAATGTTGTTTATTCTTTAAAAAACCGTAAAAATTCAATCTGGGTGCTGATTTCATGGAAGCATTACTTCCTAATTTAGCCCACATAATCAAACAAGGAAGCAAAAACTTTATTTCGGCGATTGCCAGAAAAGCACATGCGATACAGTACGTGTATACAATAAGACCTTTAAAATCCACACTAGTGTTGGTCCAAAAGGGAAAAAAGAAAGCCAAAAAAACGCTAGGATAAAACAAACATATAAGTGCTATACAAAGTTAAAAACAGTTAAACCAGGCAAAGTGGATACAAAAGCAGCTTTAGAGGAGGCATACAAAGGGTAAAAACAATTCCCTTTGGTTGGGAGGGTAGCAGTACCAAGGGCAGTACTTTCCAGTCGACATCACATTGAGAGTGAGAAGCAGGAGACAGCGAAAGCAGTCAGTTGGGACGGATTGGAGCAATTCTGAAGTCTCTAGCGCCCAAGTTGGGGCAAAATAGCAAGATTCATGCCCTCCTGTAGGCAAGATATTGCGGACAGAAGAATAATACATGATCAATACATTCCCTGGTCTCAGGGCAAATTGGGCAATTCATATCAGGTTCGGAACAGGGGTGACGCCACTTCGCAGCAAAAGTGCGGAGCGGCAATGTCCCGACCCGAACTTTAATGACCAGAGACCTGGCGAGCGGGGACTCAATGAGGTCCATGTAGGCTTCCAAGCAGTAAGCATCCTTGAATGTCCAAAAAGCTGCAGTCAGGGTCCCCCCCTCCCAGATTTGTGGAGCGCTCTGAAAGGATGGGGTCCACAGCATGAATACTTGAGCAGGAGCTTTATTAGTGGAACAGGTACATAGGTCTAACGGGCCCAGAGAATCAGCACCAACTGAAAGGCAAGGTGTTCTAATCCTCTGTAGCCATACATTCTAATACAGAATTACACTAGGTAGGAGGTCATAACAATCTCAACATTCTATACCATAAAGAACATGAAAAGGGGACATAGCAATATGCAGAACACCACATATCTCCCCCCTTTTCAAATAAATAAATAAATAATAATAAAGATAATAAAAAAAACAACTACTAGTCAAAACTACTAATCACGCAGTTTGCATGGAACATTTCTAGCTCTACAACTTCTCCTTAAAGTAGACTCAGCAGGAGGCAAAGAGTTTGGCAACATACCACATTGTGAGAACTTGGCTAGACATGAAACATTCTACCATTGGCCATTGTCAAGGCGAACAGCATGATTTTTCACTTCAACAATGTAGCAAGGTTTTCTGAATTTGGATTTTCCTTTTTGCAATAACAAGGGATCTTTGACCCTGACCAAATCTCCAACAGTGAACCTTATTACTCTCTTTTTTCCAGAATGACAAAGTTTTTCATATTTAGAACGATTAGAATTATCGGAAGCAATCCTAGCCCTAGAAGCTTCAGAGGATACATTACAGTCACCTCTGATAGCGTCCAATTTCCAAAAGGGGCATAAAGAAGAGGAAACCTTTCTGCCTCTCATCAACTCAAAAGGAATGGCACCAGAAACAGAGTGGGGAGTGGTCCTATATGCCCAAATCATGTTTCTTACAGCAGTTTCACAATCACCATTGGTATTGAGCGTACTCTGTACACATTCAACCAGAACCCTATTAAACCTCTCAACTTTACCATTCGATTGAGGGTGATAAAGAGGAGTGCGCAGATGTTTCACACCCAGTTTGGCCAGGAACTCTTGCATGGAGACAGAGGTAAACTGTACCCCATTGTCAGTTAGTAGTTCCTCCGGGACGCCTTCTCTGGAGAAAACATCCTGCAAGAAGCGAATGGCAGCCTTGGAGTTGGGTTCAGAGACACCTCTTACCTCCACCCACCTGGAAAGATGATCAGTGAGAACAATAAAGTACCTCATGCAGTTGGGCAAAACGTGAAAAGGACCAAGAATGTCAACCGCAACTCTTTGCCAAACTCTAGCTGGACACGGGACAGGCTTGGGTGTTTGAGTGCTGGTGGTAAGATGCTTGTCACTATAGCAGCACTGGACACAATTCCTGACTAAATTATCAATATCTCGGTCCATACTGGGCCACCAAAAATCATTTCTGATCCTGCGTTTTGTGGCATTCATGCCCAAATGGCCAGAGTGAGCGGTTTCCATTATTCTTACTCTGAAAATGTCCGGGGGAATGAGTTTGCTATCTCTAACCAACAAATCATTCTCAATGGAAAGTTCGTCAGAAATTTTGCAGTAAGGTTGTAAATTAATTGGGAGGGATTTCTCCTTGGGCCATCCTTTATAACAAAATCCATTACTTGTCTCAAAATGGAGTAATTGGTAAGAGCATCCTGCCAAAGTGACATGTCAGAACAAATAACAGTGTCGTCAACATTGGCAATGATACATTCTTCAATGTCATCAGAAATATCAGGGCTAAAGTGAGAATTATCCACGGGAAGCCTGGACAAGAAGTCCGCTTTAACATTCTTTCCACCGGATATATGGAGGACAGGAAAATTGAACTCCAGCAGTTTGGTGGACAACCTAGCCAGTCTGGCGGTAGACTTTTTTTATTTTGGTGCCAGAAAGAATATCTACTAAAGGTTTATGGTCAGTTCTCAACCAAAATTTCCTCCCCCAAACATAAGACTTAAATTTTTCAATGCCCCACACACAAGCCAGCATTTCTTTTTCTATTACAGAATACCTCAACTCTACATCTCTCATCCTCCTGGATACAAATCCTACAGTGATCTCTTTTCCACCATCCATCTGGGATAACACAACACCCATACCATATGCGCTCGAATCAACAGTGATAAAGGTGTCTCGGCCTTCCACGTAAGCTTGAAGTGCTGGGGCAGACAAAATACATTTTTTTATTAGATCGAAATGTTCTTGACATGTGGCTGTCCAAATGAATTCAGAGCCTTTTTTTAACAAGTTCCTAAAGCAATCAGTGAGACTTGAAAAATTGTTAATGAACTTGGAATAGAATTCGCACAGACCAAGGAAAGAACGTAACTGGTCTTTGTCCGTGGGGTGTGGTGCATTGACAATACCATCAACAATACTGGGCTTGGGTCTGACACCATCCTTAGTAAGAACATGACCAAGATATTCAATTTCGTTCACAGAAAAGATACATTTATCTTCTCTCAAAGTAACACCATTGCTTATGAGGGTCTGTAAAACGAGATCCAATATTTGGTTGTGTTCTAGCTCTGTGTTAGTATGCACAAGAATATCATCTTGGAAGATTACAACATTGGGAACATTATGAAACATCCTAGTCATTACTTTCTGGAACACAGAAGCTGCCGAGGCCAGTCCAAATGGCATGCGGCAAAACTGAAAAGTACCATCAGGCGTTACAAAAGCTGTGAGGTGGCGAGATTGTTCATCAAGAACTACCTGATGGTATGCTGAACGTAAATCCAGCTTTGAAAACCATTTAGACCGACCTACAGCAGTAATGAGATCATCTATACGAGGTAACGGAAAGTTCTCCACCCAGATTGCTTTGTTGAGAGATCTTAAATCAACGCATAAGCGAAGTTCTCCAATCCTTTTTTAGCTAAAACTATGGGAGATAACCAGAGACTGGCATCAACACGTTCAATTATGCCATCATTGAGCATCTTGTTAAGCATAGTGGTGAGATCGCTTCTTACACTGTGAGGAACATTCCTTAATTTGTGCTTAACCGGAGGTACACCTTCTTTGATCTTAATGGAATGCTTAAAGTCTTTAATTTTTCCAATCTTATTATCGAAGACCTGTACAAATTTTTCTTTCCAATGGGAAGAATCGGAAATAGAGTTTACTAAAGAAACAGGATTCTTTTGACCAGGTCTAATAATCATACCAAATTCTGCCTGGTGCCACCACCCCAGAACGTTAATACCTTTCAGAGCAACATAAACTTTGCCATGGATGGTTTTGTTTTGAAAAGAGATATCAGCCCAAAAATATCCAGCAAGATCAATCCTGCTACCCTCAAATGCAGTAGTGATGACATCAGGAGGTAGCAAGACCATGTGAGACCAAGTTTGTTTAAATTTATCAATGGAAATAATGGTAATTCTTGCACCCGAGTCAATGAGTAGTGGAATATTATGACACTGGATGGACACTTGGACAAAGGAATCCCCAAATCTCTTTTCTGTGTGTACATTATTTATGTCCAAAAATTCAACCGAGACAACAGATAAGGATAACTCTTCGACTCCTTTATCCAACTCATCTGGAGTCCCATTGGGAACAAGCTCTTGAACACTTCTAATAGGGAAGCGTTTGCCCCTTCTACACACCTTCCCAAAATGACCAGTTTTTTAACATTTATAACACTCTTGGGCAATAGCAGGGCAGTTTCTGAAATTTGAAAGATGGGAGGGTGAACCACATCTGTAACACTGGAAGCCAGAAAGAGGGCATGCCGGAAACATATTCTTATTGTTCCTCTCAGCAGGAAGCTCTTTACCCTTTTTCAACTTGACATCACTGAGAGGCTGTTGAATGCTAGAAGAAGAACTAGTGGCAGCAACCGTAGAATACGTATTGGACTCCAACTGTTTAGAATCTAATTCAGAGCGTTCAATGCTCTTAGCGATGTCAATAGTCTCATCCAAAGAAGGATTTTTGCAGGAAAGTAACTTCTGTTGGATCTTCTTGGAATAGCACCTGGAAACAATTTGATCTCTTATTAACTGAGAGGAAAAGTCATCAAAGTCGCAATAACTGGCTAAAACCTTTAAATCAATGACGTAAGTTTCGATAGATTCAGTTGGTGCTTGGACACGAGTAAAGAATTTGTGCCTGTGCACAACCAAATTGACTTTGCCCTCAAAGTAGGTACTAAGTTGTTTAAGGGCTAATTGGTATTCGTCCATGTAACCACTGTTGTGGCAAGTGTAAGTGGGTAAATGATCAAACACATTTTGCCCCTCTACGCCCAAGTAGTAGTATAGGAGATTGCGTTTCCTATCAGGTTTGAATACACTCCTGTTAGCCATCAGGTTAGTATTTCTGCTGTGTTCTCCTGAACTTCCACAAGCGTAAGTGGGTGAAGAAGTTTTGGCCTTAGAGGTTGTTGAGTAATTGCGCCCTCCTTAAAACCGCAAATTCCAGGGTAAAAAAAAATTCAAGAGGGCATGCGGATACAGCACTGAAAAGGCGGGAGGTGGAGGGGCCGCTATTATAGAAAATAGCGCCAGATACAATTTCACTCTTCAATGCACTTACTCAACACAAATCCCTTCTTTCTACAGTATTCAGTGGCTTCTAGAATGACCTCACTGTGATGCTTTGAAAATGTCTGCTCTTTTTCATACACTCTGATGATCATCTCTGCCCTGAACAAATAATGTCTCTTCCTCCCACATACACCTTGATGCCAGACCTCTCCATAACATCAGACTCTCGGTGGCAGGTATGGAGCACCTCTCGTCTCGCCACCCTCCTGAATAAAGGAATGAATATTCCCTGGATGGTTTAACCGGTGCTTTTTGTTCCACCTGATTACTTATTTTACATTATATACTTTGTACCTGACATCCACCCATGTGTGCCTAATGTGCCTGCTGACGGCTCTGCAGAGAGGCTGCTCACAGCCTCGCCACTCCCCCATAAAAGCTTTTCCCGCAGTTTTCTAGGAATCCATTTGTGTAGGTTCACTGGTGTGTCTTTGCTTAGCATGAGCAGCTGGGAGGCATTTCAGAACCTGCCTGTCAGGCGCTCCCTTTGTTTTCACGATCACTTTCTAAGCATCATTTCTCAGGCGCTGCTCTACGCTTGAACAGCATCGGAATACCTTACAACACTGCGCTCTGCGTTGAAAGAAATTCAAAGTGGACATTTTCGGAGCTCTGACCCTTTTTGCAGTGCCCCCCCCCACACTTTTACCCACCTGATTCTACTAGCTTTAGGATCTGTGAGCCTTACCACTACTAAATTGTGCCCAAAAGATTTCAGCGGAGATTAAATAGTGTTCCGTTTTCTGATCCCAAAGCCCATAGTACACAGAGAAGAAACATATGCTACCCAGGAACTACGTACAACAGCTCCTGCTTTGGCATTTGTTGTCAGGACAGCGCCTACCCCTAGCAGCTAATCGCACAAAATGCTCTTATACCTGGAGTGACGTCCATCGCTGCTAGATTGCGGCGTGCGGTACATGACAGCAGAAGCAGCCCGAGTCTTAGAGCCAGGTATGAGCAGCTCGTTGCCCGGGGCGGCGATGCATGGTGCGGTGGGTATCTCTGCACGGGGCCAGTACACCAGCACTGACCGGTGTGAGGAAAGAGGAGACAGCGGGGGTAGCTGGGGGAGCAATACCGGGTGAGGTGCACTCTCATGGCAAGAGCACCCCTAGCTCTGGCTGCAATGACAACAGCACCCCGGTCCAGCAGCAGTTCGACCCCATTTCTAAACTTCCTTTGCCTGCAGCTGAAGCAGAGCAGGCACCTCCCACTTCCGCCTGACTCCTTAACCCATTCACTGTCTCTGCGGGAACGCCTGCTACATCAACTCGCATATCACGAGACCGCTTTCCCTTGGAGAACTGACGGCAGCTCTTCTCCCAGCCTTAACAAAATCTACCACGGCACCAAGCTGCTCTGAAACACGCAACACTCATTTCAATTGGGTGTACTAGGAACAGAACACAAGCATTTGCAATACGATAGGACTCGCATTTATGCGAGACCTATTGCATTGAAAACGGGAGTGCAGGGAGCGAGCAGGCACGAACGCGAGTGCAGGGGGAGGGGGGCCTGAGAAGGCACGGACTGCGGGAGGGGGAGGAGGCACGGGATGAAAAGAGTGCTGTCAGTAAAGGGGCCAGTAGCCGTGGAAGGACACAAATGACGACATGCTCGTCATTAAGGAGGGACTAACAAGCCTACAAGCAATTGGAAGGCAGCATTTAAGAGAGAAGCCAATGAAAAAGATGGGGGCGGAGAGTGGGCGGGGCTTCCACGAAGCTTCCAGCTATAGTGTATACTGCATGCCTCGCAAAGCGATGGCAGCGCATTCGCGCTGCAACGCTACGCGAGACCTAAAAAGCTAATAAACACTGATTATAATTTTTGGAAAGCAGAGTTTAGTTGCATTAACCCCTTTCTAACATTTAAGACATCTTTTTGCAGATCTATTGTCATATGGTGGCTGTACAGGTTAATTGTAAGCTTATTTGTACGGTGCTAGAGGAATTGGGTGGGGGTTTAGTGGAGAGGAGTGACTTGTTTGCTGAGCATCTGGCAAGTCATGTACTTAGAGGCCGGAGAGAAAACGAACAGTGCATCTCTACCAGAAATGAAAGTTGATGCCAGAGCTCGAGAGCTTGTGGGTACTTGAATGGCGTGGGGCAGCAATGTGTTCTGGTTGGTCAACTCCCATACTGGGTATGAGTAAAACATTTGAGCAGTTAGTTCAGTTTTAGTTGCCAGCTGGTCTCTGGAGAGACCGAAGCAGGAGACTGAAGCAGACTTGTTGCTCCCCAAGGGCTTGTCGCTTGTCATGAACCATTAAAGGGAGGGATCCGAAGATCAAAGCTAAAGTAGATGGTATAACCATTGAAGTCAGCTTGCCGAGTGATGACCAAAAGAAACTGATGGAAGGGGTTTCACAGTCGGCAAAGACACTATTGGGGCTACAATCCCAGACAAATGCAAGACCTGACAGAGCGAGTGCGCTTCGTCTAGGGCAGAGCGGAGAATGCAGAAGGGTGCTTGCGATGCTTAGGATAGTTGGTATGCCTGAGGGCTCTGAAGGACAGGACATGATGAAATTCTTAGAGACATAGATCAAAGGTTTTGTGGCGCCCCACAGCATCTCATTCTTCTCCACTGAGCGGGCCCATCCGGTCCTGGTCCGCCAGCCCCCTGATGGCGCTGTCCTGAGGCTAATAGTTGCTAAACTTCTGCATTTTTTTAAAACTGTTTTTATTTATTATTTGAAAAAACAACCAAACCATCAGCAGGTATATCTCACATAGCACCAGTGTGACACAATAAATGACAATCATAATTGGTAGAAATACAGAGTTCGCACAGTAGCAGTTCTTCCTCATAGGTCCCCTGCCCCCCCCCCCCCCCCAGCGTTAGATGCGTCCCGTTCCCCTCAACTATTCGTGGGATCTGAAGGATTAAGCCCATCACCTATGGGTCTCCGTGTGGTGGGTTGTGTTGTGTCTGTTTCCTCATCCGCCACCTCCAGATTGTAATAACTTAACCATGGCTGCCAGACTTTCCTGTACTTCTTAGGGCACCCTCTTGCTTTATATACTGTTTTTTCTGCCCCCATGTACATATCCATACCAGCCCGCCACTCTTTCATGGTGGGGAGTTCTGCTCTCCCCCAATATCTTACTACGTCTCGTTTTGCAACTATAAGTCCTAGATGACTTAGTACGTGTTTGTATCTGGGAATGTCGATGTCTGTGTGAATGCCTAGGAGGACGTATTTTGGATCCATTAGAATCTGCGTTTCTAGTAGGTTATTCAATTCGTGTAGTGTCCGTGACCAGTATCTATGTACTAATTGGCATTCCCATAGGGTATGTATAAAGGAGCCTCGCTCAGTTTTGCAGGGCAGGCATTCTGGCGTCTCTGATCTGCCCATCGCCTGGAGTCTCACCCTGTCATAATATACCCTGTGCAATACTTTGAACTGGATCAGCCGTAGCCTAAGCTTAATCGCCACCTCTCTAGGGTGCATCAGGGCCACCTCCTAGTCTATGTCTTCCAGAGTATCTGTAGTTTCTTCCCATTTGCTTTTAAGTGTTAATAAATTGTCCGGCATGTTGTTTATCAAGGTCTTGTACGTCCAGGAGACTGCCTTTGTGGGTATCTCCTCTTGTAGCAATCGGCCTTCTAATGGTGCATATTCTGGAATATCTACGATGTCGGGTTTTTGCGTTCTCCAAGCGTGTCAGAGCTGAATGTATTTATAGTGTTGTTTATCAGACAGGCTGTATTCGGCCTGGAGATCTGCAAAGGTAATCAAGTCACCTTGCCTTATTATATCCCCAAAGTCGTGATCCCAATTGTGTCCCATCCTTTAAACCCCCGCAGCTTCGCTAGTTCTGGCAGTCGCTTACCCTCCCATAGTGGTGTGGACCTAGTTAACCTTTTCCACCATATCATCTGCAGTTACGCCTCTTTCCACGCTTCAATCACCCTCTGTGTTGCTGGCAGCAAGCCCCTCCTTCCATAGCCCCCATATATGTAGTGTAGATAAGAGTGTCTTCGGAATTGGAGTCTCTCTAGGGCGTATATGGGATGATCCGTGGGCGCATGCCCCCATTCGTTAATTACTGTTAGGTGCACCGCCCTATAGTACGCCTGGATGTCCGGTAGCGCGATTCCCCCATTGTACTGGCTGCGTTGCAGCATTTGCAATGCTATTCAGGGATGGCCTCCGTCCCATAGTAGTGTGCACACTTCGTCATTAATCGCCCGAAAGACCGCATCTGGAATTTTGCAGTATGTATTTTGGAGGATGTAGAGTAGCTTAGTTAGCGCTATCATTTTATACATGGCCGCCCTCCTGAGTAGTGTCAAGGGGAGGCGTCGCCACCTGACTACATCCTCGCGAAATTCCGCTAGGACTCGCTGGATGTTTTGAGCGAGGCAATCTGTCACATTAGTGGAAATATATAGTCCTAGGTATTTAAAGCAATCTTTAGTAATGGGAAGGTGTTCCGGTATGGAGTGTGTGTCCACGGAGCCTTCGATTGGGTATAGGTTTGACTTCCCCCAGTTGATGTTGTACCCCGCCTGCCTACCATATTTCTTAACTAAGTGGAGTATTAGGGTGAGTGTTGTGTCAGGGCTGGATATGTAGAGTAAAATATCGTCTGCTTACAGGGAGATTCATTCGTCCGTCAACTGCCCCTCGACTTCTTGAAACCCCTTTATGCCTGGGTGCGTTCTGATTAAGCATGCCAATGGTTCTAGGACAAGTGCAAAAAGCAGGGGGGATAATGGGCAGCCCTGCCTAGTCCCTCGCTGGATAGAGAAGTCAGCTGATTTGACCCCGTTAACCCTGACTTTTGCTCTGGGGTTCGTGTATAGTATATCCACCCATGACCGGAAGTTACGTCCGAAGCCTAGTTTTAGAAGCACTTGTCTCATGAATGGCCAGTGGACAGTGTCAAAGGCCTTCTCTGCGTCTAGTGACAGAAGCATCTGAGGGGTAACGCTCCCCTTCGCCGTATCCAACCAGTTTGCTAGTCTGCGGAGATTGAGGCGTGTGGCTCGTTTGGGCATGAAGCCCGACTGGTCTCTATGAATCAATGATGTAATAATCGTCAGTAGTCGTGTCGCAAGGATGGAGGCTAAGATCTTAGTTTCAATGTTTAGGAGCGAAATTGGGCGGTAGGACCCACATTCCTCTGGGGGTTTGCCCGGCTTTGGTATGACCACCACTGTGGCCTGACATAGATCTAGTGGCAGTGTCCCCTCCTCCCTTGCCGCTAGGAACATATTTAGTAGACAGGGGGCCAAAAAACTATTGTTTTGTTTAAAAAATTCCGCTGGTAGCCCATTTGGGCCTGGGGTTTCCCCCGATTTTTGTTTAGTAATGGCGGCTTGCACTTCCTCTAGAGTTAGATCCGTTTCTAGGGCATCCTTGTCCTCTTGCCGCAGAGTGGGCATGTCTATGTCACTGAGGTAGTCTCTTCTGCGGTCCTCGTCTTCTAGTGGCCTGGCCTCATACAGGTCAGTATAGTAGCGCGCGAACGCTCCCACTATTGCGTGTGCTGTTGTGTGTCGCGTGTCTGCTTCTACTATCTGACTTACCCAGTTTGCCTCTCTTTCCTTCGGGCTTAGCCAAGCTAGGAGTTTCCCCGCTCTATCCCCCGACTCATATAATCTGTGTTGTGTGGCCTGGATTTGAGACCGGACTTCTCTGTCTGCCAGAGCCCGGAGTTCCCTACGTGTGACTTCTAGCTGCCTGAGCAGGGCTACCTCAGTGTCTGGGGTGATATTACCCTCCAGTTCTAAGAGTTTGCCTTCTAAGTTTTCTATTTGTAACGTTTCTCCCCTCCGTTTCTGTGCTATAGTGTCTTGTAGTCTACCACGGAGGACTGCCTTGTAGGCCTCCCAGAAGGTGGCGTCCGAGGACACTGATCCCTCGTTCTCCTGAAAGAATAGCTTAGTCTCTGTTTTAATTACGCCCGTTACTGCTTTATCGCAGAGCTCCCATGCGATCAGCCTCCAATCTGAGCGCTGTCTGCGTTTCCCTCTCCCCACTTTCAACCACAACGGTGAATGATCTGAGATGCCCCTTGCAAGGTAATCCGCCTCATCTACTGTCTGAATTTCCCCTGACGGGGCGAAAAGGTAATCAATCCTAGAGAAAGTCCTATGCGCCCCTGAGAAATATGAATAACTGCGACCTAGTGGGTGGTGTCGGCACCAAAGGTCCGTCAATTCCAGTGATCTCACAAAATCCGCTAGTGGGGTAGGGACACGAGTTCCAGCAGCTGTACGCAACCTATCTAAGCTTGGGTTCACAACATCATTGAAGTCCCCTCCAATAATATGGGTGGGGGATCCCGAATCCAGTAGTATCTTGGCGAGTGCGCCCAGTGTTTGGCGTTGCAATCGTGGTGGGGCATAGACACTAGCGAGGGTGATCTCCCGCCTTCCCCAAATTCCCTGAACGGCAACATAGGTCCATTTGGGGTCCACCCAGGTTTTAGTTGTGCGAAACGGCTGGGTTTTCCTAATAAGAATGGCCACTCCACACGCCCCTGGGGAGAACCCGGCGTGCGCCAACATAGTATAAGTCCCCCTCCCTATAAATGCGCATTGTGTGCCTCGGAGATGGGTTTCCTGCAGGAGGACCACATCAGGCTTGAGTCTCTTGATGTATCTGTTAACTAGTCCCCTCTTAATTTTACTGCCTAACCCATTGACATTCCATGTCAATACTGAGTATGTCGTATCATGCATTATGTGTGTGCTTTATAAGAACCTCACAGGGAGTGGTACACTCGCCTGCCAAACCCCGTCCCACCATTCCTGACCATGGATCCTGAGATGCCCTGCTGCTGTCTGAGTTGAAAACATATAGAATCTTTAAACTACGAACTTCCCTACCCCCAACCCTGATCCCCCCACCCCACTTTCTCCCACACCCTACGCCTACCCCATGAACTGTCAACATGACAACTTAGCGTACATGTCATTTGAGAAGTCTGTCGATCCCCCCTTCGCCTCCCCCAACCCCTAAATTATATTCAAAACAGTAAAGGATATAGTCTTTTTCAGAGAAAAGTGTTTCGCACAGTCTCTCCTGAGCGTCAGTAAGTCTGGGAGGGGGGCCTCCTTGCGGCCTTCCTGCCGCCGATCTGCTCCTGGCCCACGCTCACCTTTGTCTTGCTGCAGCTGATGCACATTTCCAGTCACCTGCGTCTCCGCTCCTGGCTCCTCTGTGCGGTTGATGTCTTTAAGGAGCGGATGATCGCTGTCCGTGTCCGCCTGAGAGTCTTTATCAGAGTGATCCGTATGGGTGCTGTCTCCTCGGTTCGAATCCCTGCTGTTGGCTTTAGCCTGTCTTGATTCTTCAATTGAGGCTACTCTCCTTCCTCTGTATGCGGTCCCCATCAGCGCGGCCCCTGTTTGCTTTTTGTGTCCCCTAGTAAGCAGCCTCCTCTTTTTTAGTCCCTGGGGCCTGGGCTCCCACCTTGGTGGCGTCTCTTTGGGTCGTGACTCGTTGCTATTCACCTCTGGCCGCGGCCTAGGATGTTCTTCTATCCACGCCCAGGAGTCTTCCGGAGTTTGGAAGAATTGGGTCAAACCTTGAAAAATAACTTTGAGTTTGGCCGGGAAGAGGAGCATGTATTGAATTTGCATGGCTCTAAGTTTAACCTTCACTGAGTCGAAGGTTCTCCGCATCTTCTGCACCTCTCTGGAATAATCAGGAAAGATCATAATTTTCGTGTTGGCCAGTTTGAGTTCTTCCACTCGCCGCGATTCCCTAAGTATTGTGTCCCGGTCTTGATAATTTAGGAATTTTGCTATCAGCGGGCACGGGGGGCCCCCGGCGGGGGCCGCACATTTGGCATCCTGTGAGCCCGCTTAATGATGAAACAGGTGGAGAATTTTGCCCCCGGGAGAACGTCCCGCAGCCATGCCATTAGGAGGGTTATCGGGTCGGAGCTCTCCTGTCCTTCTGGTATCCCAATAAAGCGGAGGTTATTTCTCCGAGCTCTGTTTTCTGCGTCATCGACCTTCCAGACCACCTCTCTCATGCTTGCCTGAAGTTCTTTGATGTCGGATTGAAATGTATGCGTCGTGTCTTCCACTTCCGAAATGCGGGTTTCTGCTTGGGTTACTCGTTCGGCGATGTTGCGTACATCTTGCCTCAGGAGAGACACCTACGATCTTATCTCCGCCATTTTACCTTCTAAGGCATGGATTGCTTGAAGGATGGCCGTGCCGTCCGGGGGCCCCATGGACTCTCTTTCCCGCTCTGCCTGTGGTGGAAGCACTTTTGTGTATTTATCCATCTTCCCCTGTTTTTGCGCTTTAGGTTCCTTGTCCCTCGCCATTTTTGGGTACAGCAACAGTGGGCCGTCTTCCGTATGCCCAGGAATTATAGTTTCACGTGATTGGACAGAGGCCTGCCTCAGGAGGACTCTCGACTCAGAGCGGAGTTCCTGCAGTCTTCAGACGTTGCGCTGAAAGGACTCACTCCTTCCGTTACGGAGACTGGGCTCTATGGGGATGGCACTAACATGTGTCACTCTACTGTGAATGCCAGCCAGCTCTCGTCCCACCAAGCAGAACCGGCCGACTGCCTCGGTGGCAGTGCAGTGTCTTCCGGCCGCACCCCGTATGATGTGCCCCACACATCCGGAGACGAACCTGGGCGTAATCTGTCGAGTCTATATGTGACAGGTCCCTCGGTTCCGCGACTACCAAGGAGATGATGGAATTGGGCCACGCCTCGCTGTCGCTGATCCCCACGGTCTCGGGGCTTCTTCAGTGATCTGCCCGTGGGCCGTCCCTCTGCGCAGGTCCCAGCTTTTTATTTGGTTTGGGGGGGATGCCTTGTCTGCCTCCACCCTCCAGAAGCGGGCAGGTGCACCTGGTCCGCTGGATTCTCCAGACAATGGAAAACCTGTCTCCAGGCTAGGGGCAGGCGAGACTCCAAGCAGCATTTGGTTGTTCCACTGCCTGAATAAATTAGTTTGCAGCTTTCGATTGATCTGTGCCTCTTTCTCCCCTCTAGACTCAGAAAGGCGGCTTGTTGGGTGTGGACGTCACCAGTCTGGTCGCAGTATGGGACATCTGGGTGGAACGCCAAGCAATTTTAAAGGCAAGATTGTCACAGAAGCTCTCTGGCCACCACACGCCTCTCAGCTGCCCCAGGTTCCCCAGCCAGCTGCCAGCAGTAGATAAGGCCGTCTGCCTCCCACTCACCCTGACACAGTCCCTCTCACCTGCGCTCGGGCTGGGCTCTTGGTTCTGCCGCAGCTCCCCTGGTGGTTCTTTCTCTGCCCAGTTCCTGCAGGCTTGCCGTCAGCCCCGTGACCAGGGGCCCCTCACCGAGTCTGGGCGGCTCGGGTGGCTCCTCAGCGCATTTTCTCTCCGCGAGGGGGGGGATCTCTTAGCTGCTCTCACTCGCCTGCGATGGGGACGGGATCCCACAGCTCCCCCAGCTGCTCTACCAGCTCCCAGTGAACGCCGGCGCCGACGATCTGTTCTTCGGCAAATTTTTACTATTCCCCCAGTCCGGCGAGCGGGAGTCCGATTGCCAGCCCCCAGGTGTGTGCGCGTGCCCGCCGCCTCGGCCTATCTGGACCCAGCGGCCATCTTGCTGGTATCTATCTGTGTCATCACCGGGGCCGCTCACACAGTCTGAGTCCAGCCGGAGGGAGGACTCGGTTCTGCCTTCCTAAGACGGGGGGGGGGGGTAGCCCACCTACCGCTCCGTCGGTCTCGTCCTTTCTCATCCGGCCGTGCGCGGCCCCTCACGTGTATCTGGTGCAGGCTCCCGGAGCTTCCCAGACGGCGCCGCCGGCTCCCAAACTATCTCCGGTGGCGGCTCTCCGCGAGTCTTTAGCTGCAAACGCTCCCCTCAACTACGCACGCGGGCAGCCAACAGCAGGTCTCCGGGTGGCAGGCACGGGTTAGGGCTGTGGTCCTATCGGGTCCCATCGGCCATCTTGGCAGCCGCGGCTCGTCTCCACTCCGTTTCAGCTTCCCTCGGCCTCGTCTCACTGGCCTTCGCTGCAGGGGCCCCAGTCGTGCACCTGGGGTGACAGGGGTATGAAGCAACCAAGACGGCCGTGGATGGTGGCTCAAAGAGCAGGATTCGTGTCAGGATCTACGTCGGGAGGCCGGAGCTCCGGCAGATGCGGCTAGTCGGCCATGTTGCTAGCCACGCCCCCTAACTTCTACATTTTAAGGGTCAAGATGAGGTTCTGAGGGCAGCATGACAGGCAGGATGGCTGGAGAGAGACAATCAGTTCCTAGTCTTTCCAGACTACATGCTAGCAGTCCAACACTAACAAGCATTCTTCTTAGGCACGAAAGAGATGGGCATGAAATACTAGTTTACTGTTTGTAGCCAAACTTAGGTTCTGTCAGAACAGAAAACTTAGGGTTATATGTACAACACACTTTCCCATAGACACAGAATGGGTAAAACCCTTTGATACATCTGGCCCTTACTTCTTTGTTGAACCTGGGAGTGGACTGAGAGCCAGGGATCTTCGTCGCAGGCAGATGATCCATGCAAATGGCAGCTCTCTCCCAGGAACAGCCCCAAGACAGTGAAAGTTCTGCATTGGTGGCTGCTGCATGCTTTCACGACCCAGCTGTGGTGGCTATTGCCACCTCCAAAGACAATGATACATCCTTGCTTCTAATGCCTCTAAGAGTGCCGGGTCCACCCCACAACGATACTCCAACACCCCCCCTCCCCCCGATGGAGGATAATCTCCTGTGAGGACCACAGGACTCCTGCAAACTCTGAAGGGGCTCGGGCGAGCCTGCAATTTCTCACCTCCACATTTATCACCCTGAAGCCAGAGACCATCTTCCCTTGTTTACTTGGGGTTCTTTGACAATGAGCATGAATTACCTGGTCCTACTAGGGGAGTCCACATTTTTACATGTTGTTGATATTAATATCTACCTTGATATCTGTCAGAACACCTTCCAGAGGGCCACGTGTGAAGCAGGGGTTACTGGGCCCCACCATGCTGGTTGAGGCCTTTAACTCCTGATGTCCCAGGACCCAACTTACTATGGATTCTGAGAAACTGGGCCAAGTGCCCCTATTGTACTTGACTCTCAAGATATACGTGGTCCAAGCAGACCAAGGCCCACTCGGGGAGGTGGTGTGGATACAGGATAATGAACAAGGGCTCACAACTCAAAAGGTGTGCAGCAAGAGCAATAAATCATTGTCCAGCAAAATACTGACTTTTATAAAAAAAGAGAAATATTTTATTTTTTACCACTGCCAGCACAAAGTAGAAATATACGACATTTCTAAACAATCACACAGTCCCCCTTGAGATTGGGGCTCTAATGTTTCTGTGAAGACTCCCTGTCCCACTCCCTCGTCGCATTAGCAATAGTGGTTATTCCTTATTTACTATTGGTAACATCCAGGGCATGCCCACTAGTAGTCCGAATCTCAAGAGTCCGCTTTGACTCTAATATAAAGTCAATAGTGTCTCAGTGCTACAGCACTAACTTAACAACAAGTTTTCCCAGGGCTGACCGGCCTGAAACCAGCCTTACCCGCACCGGCATACGAAGAGGCAGGAATTTCTGAGTGTGCCCTATCTACGGGCGCTTGCAGTGGCTGCAGCTGAGTTCAGGTGAGTTGGCCTTATGCGGCCCGAGAGGCTACACGCAGCAAGTGCTGAGTCTCTCACTCGCGGTCGTGCTCCTGAAGCGACCAGACTCTCTCTGCAGCTCCTCCTGCAGGGTAAGTGTCCTATTTGTCTTCCGGTGATAGGGTGGCTCCAGCGATCCTGTCTTGTGTCCCTCACCTGAGTGATGATGCACATGTGTTCCCGCAGCATCCTCACTTCTCCTGCAAGAGGGGGAGAGCAGAGGGGGTGGGGGATCAGGTCGCAGTTCTTGATGGTCCTGGTGAACCCCTCTGGCACACAAGGTCACTGTATCTCACAGCACGCGGCCTCCTGCCTGATCGACACAGTGAAGTCCATGGCAGCCCCTGCTGGCATAAGGGTTGCCGCCCCATACCGCACAAGGATACAGCTCTTACTGTACAGTAGTCTTTTTCATGGCAGCCTCTCCTGGCATATGGGGTCACCGACTCCACACTACGCACAGGCTCCGGCCCGATTGATGCAGTGTGGCACCCGGCTCAATGCACGGGGCCCTCTCCTGGCATTCGGGGGTCACCGACTCTGTCCTGCACACGGGAAATGACCTGGTCGGTAAAGCGGTTGTTTTCACACACAACTCACAAGAAGTCCAGTCGACAGAGCTCCCCACTGTACGTTGCTCCCTCCAATGCTACAGGGCACACTGGTCTTGGCAAGCAGGCAGATGCTGGTGCTCCAGGTTCCAGAGAAGGTGGACTTGAATTTCCTGGGTGATGTCCCCTCACCCAGCAGGAAGACTAGCAAGCCTTGGCCTCCAATCTTTGCCACCAGTAGAAGTCTTCCAGAGCTTCCCCTCCTCGCACAGCCTATTTGGCTGCTTGGCAGATGACATTTTTGGAGGGCTCAAACGCCATTTCTTATAGTCCATTTCCAGACATGAGGGGCTGGATTAAATATACAGCACACTTTCCCTGTTTGTGCCACGGCGCACCTTTCAAAAGGTGCACCGGGTGCAAACAGGGAATGTGCGCCCTATTATGCAGAATGTGCTGCATCCAGGGCAGCCGTGAACTTGTGCTTCCCTTGGGGCAGCGCACTGAAGTGAAACACGTATTGGCTGCTAAAAAGCCGCTCCGTGTTTCACAGTGCAGGTGGCAAGTGCCTACTCTTTAAAGAGGGGAGAGAGCTCCCCTTCCAGGCAGGTCCATGGGGCCCCCCCTTCTCCCACCAGAGGGCTACGTTTAAGAGATGCACTGAGAGTACCCCGCCTTTCTGTGGTGCACTTTCAGTGCACTCCCTAAAGGCATGTCTGCCTCTGCGCGAACATTGGTAATATAGCATGGGTGCAGAGGCAAAGTGATTCCCTCATTTGCATGGGGCCATGCCCCCATGCAAATGAGGGAATGCCCTCTTGTGATAGGGCTGGCGTAACATGTTCTCCAGCGCTATCAGTATTACAGAAGGGGACCCACAAGCGTCTGCTGCCCCTACTGTAATAACATTGTGCCCTGGAGGTGCACAAAGCGGACCCACACGCCCATTGCGTCCGCAGGGCGCAATGTATAATATGGCTCCAAATGTGATTTAGGGTCTAAGTCTTTGAATTTTTATGTTGGGGGTCTGCTTCTTTTGAAGTGTCCACTCCTCTGCTCTCCCTTCCTCTTGAAAAGCAGTCTGTCAGAGCCGGAGTGACTCCAAAGCTAATAGTATCACAACACAGGCCATGGGAGTGACTAAAGTGGATGTCAGCCAGAGTGATATGTGCATCCAAAGGGTAGCCCAGGGCTCCCAGCCCTACTCTTTATGATTCTCTTATCAGCCCCATCTCCTTCCTGAGATGTAACAAGGCCCCTTCCTTATGACCTCACACTGAATCAAAGGGCATCCTTTGAAGTGTACAGGGAAAGGCTGGCTCCCTCGCCCCCCATCTTCCCTAGTGTGTGTCGCACGCAGATTACAGGAATGTAGCAATATACAAATCTGTCTAGGGGACTTCTCTACCTCAGCTCCATGTTTCACCATGCATGCCTGGGTCTCCCAAAATGGAACCCAGAGTCCTGCATGCAATGTATCATTTGGAGGCACACTTACACCTAGTATATGTATACAGAATACACACACTGCACAGTACTGTCTCCTCCATGTTCTGTACAACTCACAGGCACACCTATATCTAGCACATACATCTAATATGCATGCACTGCACGGCATGGTATCCTTCATGTATTGTACCACTCATAGGCACACATACATCCATCTCTTGCATTTAATACGCACGGACTGCACCCTTCATGTATTGCACCACTCACAGGTACACATACACCCAGCACATGCATTTAACATGCACCCTCAGCACAGCACTACATCCTTCATGTACTGTACCATTCATAGGCACACATACTTCCAGCACATGCAGGGAAAGGGTGCATGTCCATTGCCATGCAGAGGATTTTTCCGTCCCAACAATACCTACCCTTGATATGATACGAAGATCGCTGGCTATGGGCTTGCTGGTCCTCCAAGCTCCTTTAGTCAGAGGGCTCTGGGTGACCCCCTCCTCCCCCTCCACCCAGAAGCTCAACACATCCCTAATAATATTCAATGGTTCTTTTGTGTTTCTTTGACGGTTGGATGTTTGCCCTCATCCTTATCTTGGTTAACACCCATGTTTAAATCCCTTTGTTTAGAATTGCCATAGGCTGAAGGGCTAGATTTGGAGACAAATCTGTGGACCACATGTAATCTTTTTATGGAGGATGGGGAGAATGGGTGGTGTCATAAAACACAAATCGATGGATTACTACTGGTCCCATTTCACACCCAAAGGGTTTCTCTGTGATCATATGGAACATTAGGGGGATGCATACTTTGACCAAACGTTACAAAATCTACTCCTTTCTTAAGTGCAAGGGGATCCTTATAGCCTTGCTCCAGGTGCCTTGCATAACTCTTGCTCAGAGGTAAGACTTTAAAAGCATTGGTGTGCAGGAGCGGCCGGTCCATAGGAGCTGAGGGGCCACGCCCTCCACCTTTTGCCCCTCATGAACACTGTCTGTCAGGCTGCACAAAGGTCAGCTTGACAGACAATGTTCACTTTCAGTTCTAGCAGCCAGGAGCCAGACATGCGCATTTAGCGCAGGCTCCTAGCTGCCTGAGCTGAACTTTGCTGGGCTGAGGAAGTCACAGCTCCTGTGGGTATGACGTCCTCAGCTTAGCAAAGGTCCCTGAGGCCCTCCCCTCAGTGACGAGGGGTAGCGTCACTGATTGCCTCGCACCCAGGTGCTTCAGTTTTAAGCCCTGAAACACCCAGGGTCGAGTGTCAATTAGTGACACATCATTACAGGGTGGGGTGGGGTCAGCAGTCTCACTGACCCCATCCCACTCTGTGATGACATTGGGACTGTTGTCTTCTCTCATTGGCTGACCTTAGAGGGAAGGCAGCAGTCCCAAGCCTCCTGGAACATCTGAGGCAGAGCGGGCTGCAGGTAAGTGTTTGTTTTTATTTTAAACTGTTTGTTGCGTGCGTGTGTGTATGTATGAATGTTTTATGAAGAGTGTTGTGAATGGATGTGTTTGTGTGCGTGCGTGCATGTATGTATGAATGTTTGGTGAAGAGTGTTGTGAATGGATGTGTTTGTGTGCGTGCTTGTGAATACATTGTTTTGAGTGTTATGTGTATGTGTGCGTGAGCGTGTCCCGTCCGCCCCCCTCCCTCCAAAACTTACCGGCCGCCACTGTTGGTGTGTTCAGAGTTTATCCAACAACGTCTGGCCTTATTGCCAAGGGGTCTTAATCTGGCTCAAAGCAGGGTTCCATGTAACATACCAAGATGACAGATTTGTCCTGGTTCAGGTAAATTGGATGGCGATCAAGTGGTCATTGGCAGAATCTATAACCCAAATATAGAGCAACAAACTTTCCTCAGCTAGCTGCCTAGTTAAGTGGCGAAATGGGCACACATCCCATGGATACTTGGGGTGACTTCAATACCGTCAGATCACATCTGCCTCTCCCACAAGCCCAAACGACTCACAATGTCACTTTGGCTTCAACAAGGATTGTTAGTAGATGTCTGGCGCCTCCATTACCCTAACTCTAGCCTTTATTCATTCTACTACTCCTCACACACTATATATGCACAACTGAACAGATTAGTTTCCTCTACATCGCTCAGCCCACTGATCCTGATTATTTAGGTAGGGAGGTATTGGATCATACACCCTTAGAATTCTTCTGCCCATTTATTTATTTATTTAGGAGTTTTATATAGCGCTGGCCAGACCCGAAGGTATCGGAGCGCTTTACAACAGTCATCATGCGAGAGTCATACAATCTAGCAAAAAGTATACATATTGGCTGAAGGCGCTTTGAAAGTCTCAGCGCAATGTATAACATTAATGCATGGAGGTCAAGTAGTATTGAAGTTGTGTGCCTGTTGACTTGGACCGAGCCTCCTTTGGGGAGGGGTGATATAGGTAGGGGTCGTGGAGGTGGAGGAGGTAGGAGACTTAATGTCCCAATAGCAGAGTGCAGCAGTGTGCTGGCTTGTGAGCTTCGACGGCAGCTATCGGTACGGGAGCGAACGATTGAGGAAGAGGTCTTTGAGCTGTCTCTTGAATTTTGCAAAGGAGGTGATAGTCCTGATATGGACTGGAATGGAGTTCCAGATTTTTGGCGCATTTCCAGCGAAGGACCGGGCTGCAGTTTTTTGTTTGCGTGTTTTCAGAGGGATGAGGAGTAGAGTGTTGGTGCACCTGAGGTTCCTTGCCTGGTCGGCTTTCATGAGTTTGGAGGCCAGGTATTCAGGCTTCCCTGTGTGTAGGGCTTTGTGCGTAAGGCAGGCAGTTCTGAAGCTGGCACGCATTTCGACTGGGAACCCTTTTAGTTCTCTGAGTGCGGGAGAGATGTGATCGTATTTCTTAACTCCGGTGACCATTCTAGCTGCTACGTTGAGAGTTGTTCTGAGGGGAGCAAAGTGGGATTTTGCTGTACCTGTGAGGATTGCATTCCCGTAATCGAGTCTAGACAGTACCAGCGATTGAGTCGCTTGTTTGAGGTCCCTGGGCGGAATGAAGGGTTTTATTTTGTTGAGTAGTTTCATGTTGAGGAAGGCGCTTTTTGCGGAGTTCTTGATGTGTTTTGCCATGTCGAGTTTTGGGTCTAGGGTGATTCCCAGCGATTTTACAGAGTCAGCCAGGATGAAATTGCCGTTGAGAGCATCAATAGCATTTAGCCATTCTAAGATTTGGGGCTTCTCTTCTTTGTTGGAAATGAGGAGGATTTCCATTTTGTCTTGGTTGAGTTTTAGATGATTTATTGTTAGCCAGTGTTGGACTTCTCTTAGAGTGTCGTTGAGTCTCTGAATGTCAACAATGGAGGAGGTTTCGAGATAGATCTGGGTGTCGTCTGCATATAGGTGGAAGGGGATGTTGGCTTTTTTGAGTATGTTGGTGAGGGGTTCCATGTAGATGTTGAAAAGTTGCGGGGAAAGTACTGATCCTTGGGGGACACCCCTGCTGTCGGGGTGTAAGTCAGACGTGAAGTTTTTGATTTTTATTCTTTGGGTGCGGTTGTGGAGGAAGGAGGAGAACCACTGTAGAACCACCTCATCCACACCTACCCTTTCTTCAAGGACCTTAATGAGTCGATTATGGTCAACCGTGTCGAAGGCTGCCGATAAGTCCAGGAGAATGAGTAAGCAGCATTGGTCCGTATCGAGTGACTTGTGAATATCGTCTATGACGCTGAGAATCGCGGTCTCAGTGCTGCAGCCTTTTCTGAAGCCCGATTGGTGGGGGTCTAGAAGGTTGATGCTGTCCATGTGTTGAGTCAGTTGTAGTAGGAAGCACCTTTCTAGGATTTTGGATAGGAGAGGGAGATTGGAGACAGGTCTGAAGTTGTTCAGATCATTGGTGTCCAGGCCTGGTTTTTTCAGTAATGGTGTGACTTGGCCGACTTTCAGGCAGTCTGGTATGTCTCCGGTTCTTAGAGAGCTATTTATGATCTTGCTCCAGAGCGGGGCAAGAGAGAGTTTAAGTTTTTTGGCCCTTTGGGCAGGTATAGGATCGAGGACGTGAGAAGAAGGTTTGGAGGAGGAGATTAGTTTGACTATCTCCTCTTCCGGGATGGGGTTGAAGGATTTCCAGGGTTTTGGGGGGTGCTTGGGAGTGGGGTCTTCTGTCCCTGGTGGAGGGATCTTGTGAGGGGGACCGAGGTTGTTGTCCAGTGAAAGCTCGATCTTGGTGATTTTGTCGTTGAAGAAGTTGGGAAGTTGTCACACCTCTCTTTGGAAGCCTGACCTCAGGATGTAGGGGGCTTGGAAGTTTGCTGCCTAATGAGGTTGAAGAGTTCTTTGGGCCTGTTTTTTGCGTTGTTCAGAGCGTTACAGAAAAATGCGGATTTTTAGTTCTTTATGTGGTTTTTGTACTTCGCGCGAACTGATTTGAGTTGATCGTGGAGGATTTTGGAAGGGTTGTTCCGCCAGAGTCTTTCTGTAGCTCCAAGTTGTCGCCTTTCATCATTGATGTCTGTGTTGAACCAGGATCTGGATGGAATGTTCCTGACTCTTTTTAGTTTCAAGGGGGCTAGTTGGTCCAGAATGGAAGTCATATTTGTGTTGTAGTGGGAGGTGAGTTCTGTTGTGGAGAGATCCTCTGTGGGGATGGGAAGGAAAGAGCTTACCTTTTCTTCTAGGTCAGCCAAGGGAATCTGAGTTAGATTTCTCACCCATTTGGGGGGGTCATGTGTGAGGGATTGTTCTCTGATCGTTTGGTTGATGTTGAATAGGATGATGTGGTGGTCGGACCAGTCAACAGGCAGGATGTGGTCAATCGTGACTGTCTCTCTTTGGGCAATAATGGCATCTAGGATTGCTCCTTTGTTGTGAGTTTCCTCCGAGCAGTGCTGGGTGAGGTTGTTGGTGTGGAGGAGATCCTTCAGGGTTTGGATTAGCAAGTTGTTTTCTTCGTTCCAGTGTAGGTTGAGGTCCCCCAGAATTACGTTGTTTGCGTCTCGGAGTGAGCAATTGGCAATCAGGTCAGACAAGTGTTCGCCGAATGTGTTGGTGTTGCCTGGTGGATGGTAGAGGAGATGACCGAGTAGTGTTTTTTTGTCACTTGTCTTAATGTTGGCCGTTAGGCATTCAAAGGAGTTGTAGTTGAAGGTGTTGGTTTCCGTTATGGAAATGTTGTTCTTGTGAATGATTGCTATGCCCCCTCCTCGTTGGTCCTTTCTGTCTTTATTAATGATTGCGAAGCCTGGAGGCACCAGCATATCCATGATTGGGTAAGAGAAATCATTTAGCCATGTCTCGGTGATGAACGTAATGTCCATGTCATGTGTGAGGATTGATTCTGCCAGCTCAGTTGCATGTTTGGTGGCTGATCTGCAGTTTATGAGCATGCAGTTGGTGGAGGTCTCCTCTTTTTTAGGTTTCTTCGTTAGGGGGGCCCTGGGGATGTTCGTGAGGACGGCAGGGGGTCTTAGGGATCTCAGAGGGGAGTAGTCTCTTCTGAATCCCGTGATCACCTGGATCTTGGAGTTTAGGGTGGCAGTGGAGGAGGTGTCATAAGAGGAGGCAAGATCCGACGCTTCATTCGTGGACATTGCAGCTCTTGTTCTTTTTGGTCTCTGTGACTGGTTCAAGAGGGGCATTGAGATCCAAGTGGGGCAGAGAACCTTGGAAGGCCTTTGTTGTGTGGAGCTAGGAAAGGCGGGAGTTAAGTGGGGGCGTTGGCTGGGCTTTCGGAGCGTGGCGAGGTTCAGTGTGATTTCGCTAAGGCCCAGGATTATAGTTTCTAGCTGGGTTTATAGCAGGGCGAGACGATGAGCCGTTTCCTCAGAGGTGGGGTGGGGGAGTTCTGAGCGGAGTCATCCTGAGAGTGGGGGAGTTTGTCATTGCTATGTTGCCTTTTGTTTTTTGTGTTGTCCGTATTGACTCTGTGGGGGGCCGTGGGCACAGGGTGTGGCGGGTTGTGTCATGGTTTCCGCATCATCTTGTGTGTGGGAAGAGAGAAGACATTGGGGGTCGTAGACTGTGGGTTGGGATCGGTTGTTGTTCGTTGGAGGTGGTGATATGTGTGGGGGGGTGTAGGGGACGGTCAGCACGGGGGTGGAGAGCCTTGTTTGTGGCGTCCCTCCGGTTTGTATTGGAGAGGGGGAGTGTATTGTGTGTGTTTTGTGCGTGGTGGGCGTAGGTGCGGTTGATGCCCGAGGGGGAAAGGTTGGCGGTGTTGGTATAGGGCGTGTGGTTAGTTTGTGGGCTCTCCTGTCGTGTCAGGCTGTCCGGGGGTAGGGAGTATGTCCTGCGAGGGGGATGCGTGTGCGAGGGGGCATTTCAGAACGAGGGGAAGAGGGAGTCAAATGTATCAAGATTGTCATTACTGGCTTGAATCAGTACTGTGCCGTTAGAGAAGATGGTCACAGAGGTATTACCGCTCCGCCTAGGGCGGTTAGGTATTGAGATCGTCAGTTTGCAGCTATAGGGAGTGTTAGTTGTTTTAGATATGTGGAATTGTGATCTGAGAATGGAGTTCCAGTTTTCGGGTCTTTCCGTATGGAAAATGAGATCCATTTTTATCTGTCCTTTGGAGGAGCAGTGATATATGTCCGCGAATAGTGTTTCTGGGTGTTGTCTGATCAGTCTATGTTTGAAGTTTCTTTTCGCTTTCGGTGAGAGGTTAGGGGGGAAACTAATAGAGAAGGAGTTCGGGCCATGTGGTTTTAGGTGGTTCAGTGTGGAGGGGCTGATGTAGGTAGGCGTGGCAGATGGCATTCTGTCCAGTCAGATGTGAGGATGACTTCCTAAGGGGTCGGATTGATACGTTACCGTGGGGGGAGTCAGGGGCTTCAACAGGAGGAGTGGGTCACATGTGGCCTGGAGCCGCCATCTTGGTGACAGGCATCGCGTGGTGTGGGGAGATGAAGTGAGGAGCGCTTTCCGTTTTTTTTTTGAGTGTCTGTGATTCGCTGTTGACATGTTCAGAGGGACGGTGGGGCAGTGGGGATGGTGAGTGGGATCGCGGGCAGTGCTCGGCTTAGTGAGTGATTAGTATGGGTTGGAATCCATCATTTTGAGGACGGGCATCGGGGTCAAATGACCTGTTTCTCATGATCCTGGGTCTGCGCTTCTTGTAGGAAAGTACTGTTTTTTTATAGAGGAATCGTCGGAGCTGACTTCTTGCTCTTGATGGGAGTGGGAGGGGGCCGTTCTTGCCACTAGGGGGAGACTTTTTGCAGCTTATCCCACAGAAGAGTTATTTGCTGCTCATTCATTAACTTCTCTCCATTTGTCCTCTACTTCTTCATTTGGGTTTGAATATTCTCCGTGTTGCTCCTCCTGCAGTTGTTATGGGAAGTGGTAAGTCAGTATGTAAGCTCGGTGCGACCAATATCTTAGGGGCGGGCATTTCTGACCCGATGAGTGGCCATCTCAGTGCCAGGCACCCCCATGATCTCAGTGCTGCGGGCGCTTCTGGGACCAGTGTATGCAGCTCTGTTCCGGGTGTTCTATGTGGGTTTATAAATTGCCAGTATTGCTCCTTGCGCTATTGTTATGGGTAGCGCTTCGCCCATCCCTTCTTGGCCCCTCCAGGCATACTTGTTGGACGACCCAGTTTTTCTAGACATCCTTGCAGACCAGATACCGGAATTCTCTGTGAATTATGAAGGTAAAGCCTCCCCGCAACAGTTGAATGGGAGGCTTTCAAAGAAGTTGTCCAAGGCCACTGCATACAAGGAGTAGAGTGTGGGCGTAAACCTATAGAAGGAGACTTGGCCAAAGTGGAAGATTCCTATATTAGGATTGAAAAGCAATTGGTAAATGGTCCAGCCCTGCAGAAGCCATAAGTCAGAGTGCATGAAGAGGAAGCAGCCCTAATAAAAAAATTGAGATGCATGGCCTACACTGCATGCAATCACTGATAGGTTATTGGCATGCACAGTGGATAACAAAAGTAGGCAATTGCCCATAACTTCACTTCAAGGGAGGAAGGGACTCTCATGAATTCCTAACAAGCTATTGATGAGGCTTTTTACAAATTCTATTGCAGAGTCTGTGAGCCCAGGCCTGATTAACCAGGAGTGGTGAGAGGCAATTTCCTCAAGGACCTGGCCCTAACTAGTGCACCCCCAGAAATGACAGACAAAATAGATAGCCCTAAATCAACTGAGACATCCAGGAAGCTATTTGAGAATTTGCGGGGCACTTATGGGCTTCCAATAGAATTTTATAAGATGAATTGAGACATCCAAGCACCCAAGTCTCTCTGATATCAATGCGTAAACCAGGGCATGCTCCCATGCAACCAACCTGTTGTGGGATTACCTCTTCAAAGCGTTAGCAAAATTCAGGTTTGGAAACCACACCATGCAGCTAATCAAACTACTCTAAGATCTACTACTCTAACTAACTAAGATCCCCCAGCTACTGTCTGTCCCAGTAAGCCCATTTCAGATCCCCTGAGAGTGGACAGGAGAACCAGACACAGGAGTACCCTCTATCCTCTCCTCTGTGTGCTAGCCATGGAGCCTCTGGCCATTCGGTTGCAGCTTGAGGAAGAAACATAGGGGATCCAACTAGCGGGCAGGACCCATTCATAATCTTTCATGCCAGTGATATCTACTATATCTTAAAGATTTTGGAGGGGACATTGTAGCATCGCCCAGACCATTACCTAGGTGGGAACAGCTTGTGTCCTCTTTGTCAATTAGCAGAAGTCCTGACTGTTCCTGCTGTGTCCTCACTCCCTACCAATCAACACAGTTTTAGAAGGTGACTATGTTAGGTGAAAAAATTCCTCTTTCGATGCTTTGGTGTCAGTATATACCACTCAGAGCAGTGTCTTCTAGTTGGCAACTTCACCAGGGTAACTCAAGTCACCTTTTGCAGGACACTTCTGCCTTTAAACAAAGGGTGCATTTCTTTATCCAAGATGGTGATGTTGCCTCGCCACTTGTATTACTTTGCTAACATCCCAGTTTTCTTCACCTGAAAGTTCTTCCTAGAGAAGGACACACTTCTAAGAGAACTCAATTGGCGCAATGCCCATCATAGGGTCAGCCTGGCTGTTACATCTCCTGTTTGCCCAGGGAGGGTTGGGGACCCCTAACTGTGAGCACTATTACTTGGCAATGCAACTCCAATGGCTATCTCATTGGCTATCGAGCCTGCCAGTAGAGGAGGCATATACAATTGGTCGACCCATGGATCTTGAAGAGTTGGTGCTCCCAAGCATCAAATCCAGGTGTAACTTTCCTTGACTTAAACAATGCAGCGATGCCTTGTCTGAAGTTTACTAATAACCCTGGGCGTAGTTCGCGAAGTAGCGCTTCGCGAAGCTACGCAAAGTGAAGTTCGCACTACGCGAGCTTTGCATAGCACTACGCGAACTGCGTAGTGCGTGTTCGCAATGATTACACAGTGCCGGATGCTTGTCCGCACTGTGCAATCATTGAAAACGGCATCTTGCACAGTGCGAGCTGTCTTTACTGCCGCTCGAGTAGATTTTTACTCGAGCGGCAGCTTTCTCAACGCGGACTGGTAGTTTCTCATCGCGAGCGGTCGCGAGCATACGCGACCACTCGCAATGAGAAACCTGACCTCCCCGCGTTGAGAATCTCGCCGGGAGGTTTATTTTCCACGCTCGCGATCGGCAACTTGTGTTGCTGATCGCGAACGAGGAAAAGGTCTCGCCGGGATGTCATTTTGCTTGCTCGCGGTCGCCAACTTGACGTTGAGGGCCGCGAGCAAGCAAAAAATGACCGCTGCACTACGCTACGCTACGCGTGTTTGCACTGTGCTACGTGCAATTCGCGTTGTGCGAAGTAGCGCAAACTTCGCAAACTACGCGAGCGTAGCGTAGTTTTCCGCCCAGGCCTATTTACTAATCACTAAACATGTGAAATGCCTCCACAATACCTTTACTCTGCCTTTCCAAACATCAAGGGTGCTTCCCCGTAAGGGACTTGCAACATCGGTATTGCAGCCTTGGGTGACCTATTTCAAGACAGCTAACTGCTATGCTTCCACATGCTCTGGGACCAACAGACCATAGTTGATACAGAACCTGATATCCACTCTCAAACCAAATCTTTTGTGTCGTAATGGCAGGAAATGCATTAGTCGGACATATTTCATTATGGCCCTTATAAAAAAAATTAGGAATCAGAGCTTGGAAGGTTAGTCCATGACAAGGAATTTGTCAGAGCACTAAAATATCCACATGTAGTCTCATGTAACGCTGAAATTAAATGAATACAGTTCAACATTATGCACAGAGCATACTTATTCCCCCGCAAAAATTAACAAACTCTTTCCAAACGCCAACGCCTCCTGCGCATGCTGCGCTGCCCTATCAGTGAATTTTTATCATACGCTATGGGACTGTCCGTCCCTGGAAACACATTGGTCAGAAGTAACAAAACAGTTGGCAGATACTGATGGATTACCTGGCCTTGGCTCTTCGGAGGCCTGTGCTTTGGGACTATATGGGAAACCCAAGAGGAATAAAGTAGTGGTCCTGTTCCTACACCATGTATTATTAACAGCTAAGGGGACAATCACCATGAGATGGAAGACTGTACTCCCCCATTCTGTTGTGGCCTGGCACCAGGCCACCATGATGTAGGCAGAGGCAAAAAGTAGGGCCTTAGACAGAAAAAAGGCCAGAATCTTCCGGAAGCACACAACTGTCAATAATATGGATATTGATCTGGTGCTCCAAAGCCACCCTCGTACACTGGAGCTGGTCACGTAGCGAACGCTACTCTCGGGGGTCTTCCCTGCCCAATAGAATCTCGTCACTGCCGTTTGGATCTCCACAAAGAAGATTGGGGGAAGTACATATGGATGGTTTTATAGCACATATAAATAGCGGGAAAGCACCATCATCTTGTAGATCGCTACCCAACCCAGTAGGTTAAGTGGGGGTGTAACCAGAAGTCCAAATCACACAGTGCACCCACTTCGTAATAGAGACTATGTTGTGGTCCCAAGCAACCTGAGGTTTCAGGCAATATTTATGACCAAATAACAGAAAGGTTCCGGAGTAATAAGTAGTCGAGCCTCTGGCAGCGGCGAGGGAGATGAACCCATCAACTGAATAAAACGCAACGTATCTCAATTAACTTGTTGTCTGCTGTATCTCAATAGTTATACAGAATTTAGATCAGATGAGGTAGGGTTGTCTGTGGAGACTGTATGCACAACAGCGTAGCATCTGCATACAGAGCCACTCAGTCCTCATGGTCGATCGCCCAACAAAAGCCCGTAGCCACGCTTCGACCCTGATCCAGGATGCCTGGGGTAGTATCACTAGGACAAAGAGTATGGGCGAGAGAGGACAGCCCTGTTTAATGCTTCACTGAATCAGGAATTAAGCCGAAAGCACCAATGTGCATGGGGAAACCTAAAGAGTCTCAATCAAGGTAAGGAATTTCGGTCCAAATTTTATGCGGCATAGTATGCAGAGGAGAAATGGCCAGTGAACTATGATAAACACTTTCTTGTAGTCTACCACAAGCAGGACCGCCGGACTCTGTAGCCTGTAGAGCCATGAAAGGGCAACCTGAAGCCTACGCAGGCAGTGGTGTATGCCTCTGCCTGGCATGAAGCCATTTTGGTCCTTGTGGATTAGTGACGTGAAAATGTCCGCCAATCTGCAGGCCATTATTTTCGCCGTTCTGCAGGGAAATGGGCCTATAAGAACACCATTTGAGCGGCTTGCTGGGCTTAAGTATGGTGGTGATGGTGGCAGTCCTGAGGTCTACCTGGAGCATGCCTGTGTGGTCCATGTCAGCAAAGAGGCTTAGAAGATGTGGGGATATGACGGCACAAGAACCTCTTGTAGAATTCAATAGGGAGACTGATGGGTCCCAGTGTTTTATCAGAGGGAGAGGCTGCAATGGCAGCCTGAAGTCCTTCGAGGGTCAGCGGAGCTTCCTGGTCCATCCACTGTACACACATAAGCCAGTGAACAGACAATTATCCAGCTATCGGGCAGAATCTTTCCAGCAGATGTGGAGATTTTTGACTATAGAGGGTACATACTAGCACATGAACGTTTTGGCAATCTCTGTTGAGGTGCAGACCAAGTGTCCCTCTGAGGTTCGGATTATAGGGACCACGCGGTTTACCAGCTTTATCACCTTGTTTGTATTGGCGGAATTTAGGGAGAGCTACGGCTGTGTATGCAGTGTCTGGAAATTTCTGTTGTAGGGTATGGCAGAGCTCGTTCAAGTGCTAACCGATGCCCGGAGGGGAGCCCGACAGTGCAGAGCATTCTAGGTTAAGTACTTGGTGTTCAAGTTGAGCTATATCCAGCTTCCTCTCGCGCTTCAGGCCCCGGAGCATTGCAAATGTGCAGCCTAAGATCACAACTTTAAAGGCTTCTCATAGGTTGACCAGGGATTCAACCGTGTGCTGGTTCAGCTCAAAATATCCAATAGCTGCCTGGAAGAGGTCGACTAGGGAGTCCTCCCTAAGCCACCAGGCAATGAACAGCCAGATCCCTGGCTCCTCAGTCTCAGTAATGGTCATTACATTTAATTCTCTATAGTCTATACATGGCCTATAATCTCTTACAAGTTTTAGGCTAACGAAGCTAGAGGTGAGAAGTGTCAAATAAAGCCTGTTGCTAAATCCTTATTTAAATATTCTCTCAGGACTTCATCGTCTTTAAGCTCGAGAAAGTAAATTTGGCCATGTTGTATCTTGGCCCCAGGAATCAGGTTGATTGTACAATCATATTCCCTGTGAGGAGGGAGAGTGCCCTCCCCGAGAAAGTATTTGTAAGCACCGAGTAATCCTGTTTTCCAAGGTTTCTGCAATGAAAACCACAATAGGAGCTGTTGCACTAGAGATGATAAACAAAGATAACACAGTTGTTGACAATGTGTTGTATTCAAGATTATCTTGCCCTTGGACCATTTGTTTACTGGGTCATGAGATAGAAGACCGAAAGTTCCTAAACTCACGACAAACCCTGAAGTATCTATGACACCACATTGTATTTGTTCCAAATATCCTTGCTTGGTTAACATGACTAAAGCGTCTATTTCATTAGTTCCCTCTTCAGAAGTTAGGGTGGTCACATCCACTCCAAAGTAGGTTTTGGATTCATCTTGTTATGAAAGGGTATATTGTACTTTTGTAGAAAAGTCTGATCCATAAAGATGTCAAAAGTACCTGAGACTGAAAGATGTCAAAAGTACCTGAGACTGCTCATGTTAATAAGGCAAGAGGACCTTGTTTCATAGTCAATTAACTGGAGGGGAAAATGTACTTTCTTTGAGTCAGATCTTTCTAAAAGAGAAAAGCTTGGTTGTGGTTTTTTGTTCAGGACCGAGCAGCCTCATTTCCCTCTAAGGCTGGCCATTTCCATACAAAATGACTCGACTATCCACAGGACAAACATGAACCTTCTGTTTGTCTTCTCTTTCAGTTCGAGGCAGAGGTTCACATATGATTCTTATCTGCAGGGGTGTAGCTTGGCCGATAAGAGTGTGGGGGGGGAAGTTGAGCTTTAGATTTCCCAAGTCACGCTGGGATATCTTGTTCAAACACATTATATAATAAGCAGGACAAGAGGGGGCTTAAGGGGCAGTGGAAAGAGAGAGAGGAGGGCGGATTGTTAGGGGCACTTAAAACACTATTTTCCAAACTAATCAACATTTTTTAAGGCCTTCAAAACAGAGATGAGAGAGTGTGTGTGTGTTTTTGTCAGTGTGGGTATGTAAACATCCCTGGTGAAAACCAACAGACACTTGATCATACCTGACTGTAAGCCCTTGTACCAAACTATTTACTATAGATTTAGGGGGGTGTAACATCCACCCTGAAGCTACGCCCTGGATTATCTGCTTAGGTTCTTCCTTATCTTCTTCACTGGCAATTTCTCGCCTTTGAACAACAATGGCATCTTATGTACAGGACCACAACATTCTCCTCAATGCCTCCTTTGCTCTACGGCAATCTATAATTTGATGACAATCAAAGCTGTGGATGCTATGGGTAGGTTCACCACCAATGATAAGGCACCCTTGAGATTGTAGTGAGAAAGAAGACTTACCTGATGGCTTGAATATCTTTTCTCTTTGGTAGCAGATCTGGAGATCTGCAGCACCTAGGGAGGAGTAAAACCAAAGTGAGAAAACTGAGATAGAAATTGAAAAGGGACAGAAAACTCAGATGAAGGAAAAGAGAATAAAAACTGAATATGGACTCCCTTGCGTTGCCTTGCATGAATTTGATGCAACGCTGAGGAGCATGTTCCTCAAGGAGAACAGCCTCAATGAAGTACGTGCAGAGGCAGCAGGGGCGAATGCAGAGGAAAAAGGAACCCCAGCTGGAGAGAAAGACCCGCAGAGCAAGTGAAGGCACGAGAAGGACTGTGAGCAGTGAGGGGGCCAACCAGAGCTTCTGAACCCAAGGGAAGAAAACACCAACAGCTGAGTGCTTCCCAGTCCAGGCCAGGACATGCACTTAGCTTCTGCCACATTCCAGGAGCGTGGTTTACCCAGGTGGTCCCCAAAGCTAGTAAATGGAGAGAGGAGGACAATTAAAGCAAACACACTCCAGAAAGTGCCAGTTCAGAAAAGGAAACAAGTGTGCGCTAAACAGACCTTCCTCAAAGCTATGAGAAAAGTATTTGTATTTAAGTAAGTAAAGTATTCTTGAGAAAGAGAACAGCATACAAGGTTTTTTTCTCTTTATTTCTATTACTTCTTTATTGGTCATGAAATCAGAATCTTTTACAGCGTCAACAGTTCGGTGTGAGCCGATTAGAGCATCTGGCATTTACTAAATGTAATAAACTCACAAAAAGGTAGGGCACTTTATGAAGCGGCTCACCTGCACTCATCCGGGTATTTCCCGTGAACACAGGGACCAGAAAAGCAAACACACAGGGGTTTATGGTTGGAAAGACCTCACCCACTTAGTTGTGGCATACTTCATCATTGGACAAAGTCTGCCCCACAGTGTTAGGACAATGCCAACAAGGTGATCTCAACCTTTTTCCTAGAAAAAAGGGAGATAAGACTAAAATAGTTCTGGTCAGTACAGGGGTCCAGATATTAAAGTTGAAACAACCTCTGTGTAAACCCAGGAGATATCCTTTATTTATTTACCAAATACAGCCCAAAATTGTTAACCAGATTGTAATTATCCAAACATGGATTTATATTCAAAATCAAGCGTGTAGCCCAAAATATTGCATCTTTTATCAAATAAGATTAAAAAAAGCCACTTTTATTTTCTCCAACTGGAAATACTGGTGCCAGGCCATATAATGTGAGGTACATTGTGCAAGGAAAGTCTGGACGTATGTAGCTCAGTTCCATATTTTCAGGGGAAGCGAGCATATTGCGGAGGCTTTACTCATAAAGTCATACTCAGAGTTCCTGTCATGGAATCCGGATTCGTAATAGCCCCCCCGGCTGGCAATTAGTAACCCTGAATCACTGATTGAGGTGGGTGGCATGGAAACTACCAACTGAATAAGCTTCTCAATAAGAAAGATCTTATCCTTTCAAGCTGTTTCTAATTCATCTTGAATTTGAATTATGCCTCAAGCCGTAGCCTGCAAACGCGATAATCAGAGACCACCCTCAATGGTTAATGGCACTCAAACTGTAAACCTTTTCTGGGAAACAGCCCGTATCTGACAACCCATGTGATAATTAATTAGGAATGCTCTATACTTTGAGGGAATAATGATAGCAATACAGTTTCCCCTTTAGCTATTCTCTTATCAGTACTTCTGCCAATGAGGCTGTGATGATCACTGCAGAAGACCAGGAGACATGCGGAATCATGCAAAAGTCGCTGATACGAGCACCAATACCTGCAGAGGGAGGAACAGGACACAGAACACGGCAACAACAATCTGCCAGACTAAGCATGGGAAAAGGAACCAAGGGACGGAGTAAAGAGTAATAAAAACGAACGTGTAGGATGGCAAGCAGGGGTGACAAAGTAGACCAATAATGGAAAGCCATACAAGCAGGGATTCCTTCCAGTGTGATTATGCTTCATCTCTGAGAAGACCTTGACGAGTAGCAAATGCAAGGCTTCACAACAGCATTTTGTCCATCTTCATCCGCTTTGTGGTAGCTGAACATTTTGCTAGTATCCTAGGTTACGGTGCTTGCTAACAGAATGTTCAGGTATTCTTAGAATTGTTTATGGTTGGAAATGTGACTGTTGAGCTGTTCTCTGTACTGGTGGAGTTGGCTGGCCCTGTCTCTTCACAGCTGTGTAGCCTATTACGACAATAAATATTTCTTTGCAACTTTGTGGATCCAGAGTTCTTACTACACAGTACCAAGTGCCAGACAAGAGTGCCTGAAAGGGCAAAGACATAAGACTCGTTTATTTGACCACCCTGCAGCCACACTCATCAAAACTAAGGATCAAATCTCATGCTTATACAAGACCTTGCATGAGGAAAGTGTAGGAGACTGACGAGGAATGAGATGAGTACAGTCTTTCTCTGACATGCTTAGAGATGTGTACTGAAGTCACCAACTTTGAGGATAAGGTTTTGGTACTACAGAGCAAAGGGAATAAGGAAAAAGAGTGCAGGCGTATGGTGAGCATCTGATCCTGTTCGGGAACAGGGCTGACAGGGGCTAATGAGCCCATCCTAGTTGAAAGGACCAGTCGACAATACTGACTCACAACGAGCCCACAGAGTCCACCTCAGAGATATCCATCTCGTGAGCCACTCGAGTCAGGTGCCCTGCCCATACAGTATTAGTAGTACCGACACACAGAGTGAAAAATTGTAAGACAAATATATTACACTCTTTCTGTGACGGATGACCTTAGGGGTACTAGGAACAGCATAGGGTATCTACAGATAACCTAATAATAGGGACCCCTTAGCTGATGAATGACCAGGACCCCTTTGGTACATATAACATGGGCAGAACCATGTTGACCATATAATATACCAAGGATCTGCATTACATAAGACCATTGTTTTTTCCTGGTTTTATTCATGCAGCTGGGAAACACCAATAAATGTTTTTACTTTCCTGTGCACATTTTTATTATTTTATTTAGAGTCCCAGTCTTCCTGGACAGTTGGAAGGTACCAAGGTAAAATACAAAAAAAAACTCTTAAAGAGCTTTGGGTGGGGCCTGCCGCATCCTCCAAATATAGGGACTGAAGTGGAGGGGCTCAATGATGAAGCCTACCACTTCGTCGGGTGAGGTCCTTCAACCTATTTAGGAGTGGTTCCTCAGTGTTCTCACCCAGACTAAAGAAACCTTTCTTTAGAACAGGTTTTACTATTTAACCAAGGATCAGTCTGTGGATTACTGTCACTGATGTCCTGGGGTGCATCCTCCTATATAGCTCTGCTAAGTGGACCAAGTACAACCCTTTCTGCACTTGACTCTCAGGGTAGCAAGGGCAAGCAGTCCAAGGTGTCTCAGGGAGGCAGTGTTGGGTAACAGAACTCAGAACTCAACAGTCAACCAACAGCCACAATAATGTACTGTCCAGCCCAGTGTTTAGCAATTTAGAAAAGAAAGTCTCACAGAAAAACAAAATGATATACAATTCAACATGAATCACAATTACAGGGTTGTAATCTGTTAGGATCTTAAGTAAGGGGCCATACCCCATCAGTGCCCTCTCTTTCCATTCTAGATCTCTATTATCTACTGTCTCCCAGGATGATGTGAGCATATTGCAGATCACTTCTGTTTACCGTACTGGTTACATGCACAAATCAATTCAATAGGTTTCACCCCAGAGGTTCAATCAGGCAAAAAGTCTTATGTCCTCACTCCAAATTCATCTGTACACTTATTTCTTTCATACACTAAACCCTGCTTTACTTGCTTGATAGTTGTTGCAGATCTAGTAGTGTGACGAGTGCAGCTCAGATCTTCACTCTTCGCAGCAGCAGCTTCTCACTTTGGCTTTCTCAATACGACCTCCCTTTGGAACAAAATCCCTGGATAGTCATTGCGGAAGGTCCAATGCAGCAGCACGCCATCTTTACCAGTTGTGGTCCTCTAGCCCAAGTGCAGACGAATATCCAGGTATGGCAGTTGTGGCCCGGACTGATTCATCAGTTACATTCTTTGTAACTTGTGGACTTCCAGGCCGATTGAGCTCCCACCGCAGTGGCATTGCGGCTGTTAGAACCCCATTCAGAGGGCCACTGGGCAAAAAGGAGTTACTGGGCCCAACTGTGGGGGTTGAGGCCTTTTACTCCTGATGTCTCAGGTCTCAACCTAATATGGATTCAGAGCATCTGGGCCAAGTACCCCTTCCACACTGGATTCTCAGTTGTAGCGTGGGTCGAGCAGTCCAAGGCTTTTCAGGGGATGGTAGACAAGGGGGTGAACACAACCTCACAACTTAAAATATGTGCATCGGCAGCAATAAATAGTTGTCCAAATACTTGCTTTTATGAAAAGAGGTGCATTTATATACACCCACAAAGTAAAATATGACATTCACAAGCAATCCACACAGTCCCCTGAGGTCAGTGATCTAGTGTTTCATAGGCAGGTCCTTAGTCCCAATCCCTTCTAGCTAGTAGCAGTAGTTATTTCCAATTCACTACAAAAGACATTCAGGTTAAGCCCCACTAGTAGTCCGAGTCTCAGGAGTCCAACTCAGACTCTCGATTAAAGTCAAAAGTGTTCCAGTGCTGCAGCTCTATCTGACAAGCAACTTTCTCCAGGCTGTCTGGCCCGCAAAATCAAACTTACCCACACTGGCGTGATACGAGCAACCAAAGTCTTTGAGCGTGCCCTCTTTGCGGGTGCTGAAGCTGCGGCGGCCTCTCTTAATAGCTTTCACACGAGGTGCAGGAGGGCTGCAGTTGGGTGTCTGAGTTCCTCATACGCTGTCCGGAAGCAGCTGGGGGGCATAGGGGGTTTGATGCCCTTCAATGCTTGGCAAGTTCTTCTGGTTTCTTCCTATGGATTGGGGGGGAATGGGGGAATTGCAATAATCCTGGTGCTGGTCCTTAATCATGGCTTGGGTCCACTCACGTCCCCACGGCAGCCTCAGACAACAGTCTCGACCAACCACGCTTCTTGCTTTGTTCCAGAAACCCCCGGCATAGAGGGTCACCATTCCTCCTCTGCGCATGGGCTACGGCCTGATCTGCGGGAAGCAATATTCACTGCAGCCTCGTCTGGCATATAGGGTTGCTGACTTGATACCGCACCCGGGCAATGATCTATTCAGTGCAACAACGGTTAGAGCTAACTTCAAGGCGGCCCTCCTCTGGTACACAGGGTACAGGGGGTCACCGGCTTTTCCCTCCACAAGGGCTCACACCTCGCTATGGGGATCCACTTGCCAGTGTCCCTCCATTGGATCTTGTTCCAGCCAACGCTCTCCTCTCCCTCACAGGGAACACTGGTCTTGGCAAGCAGGAAGTCACTGGTGCTCCAGGTTCCAAGGGCAGGTGATCTTTGATTCCCTGGGTCATATCTCCTCAACCAGCTGGGAGACTAGCAGGCATTGGTCCTCAAGTCTTTAGCATAGGCAGATGTCTTACAGAGCTTCTCCCCCTCGCAGAGCCAACTGATGCTTGACAGTTGACAATTTTGGGGGTTTCAAGCTCCCCTTCTTATAGTCAATTTCCAGACACCAATGTGATTTAGAGTCTGAATCTTTGAAGTTTATAGTGGGGGTCTGCTTCCTTTGGAAGTGCCCACTCCTCTGTGCTCTCTTTCTCCACAAAGCAGACAGCCACAGAAGGAGCGACTCCAAAGCTGATAGCCTCACAACACAGGCCATGGGAGTGACTAGAAGTTCACACCCGGATGTCAGCCACAATGATATGGGTATCAAAAGGTCACCCCATGGCCTCAGCCCTACTCTTTGATTCTCTTATTAACCCCATCTCCTTCCTGACCTGAGATGGGCAAGGTCCCTCCCCAGCAGCCTCTCTATGAATCAATGAGTACCCTTTGAAGTGTGCTGAAAAGCCTGGCTCTCCCTTCAGTGTGCCCCACTAGCTTACAAGAATGCTGCAATATACAAATCTGTCTGGGGGGATGGGATTTCTCTACCTCCTCACCTCGTGTTTCTCCAGTCAGCCCTAGGTCTCCCAAAATGGAACCCATACTTTTCCATGTATTGTACAATTCACAGGACACATACACCCAGTCCATGCATACAGCATACATGCGCTGCACAGCACTACATCCTTTGTGTTGTACCATTCACAGACACACATACACCCACCACATGCATAAAATATACACTCACTGCACAGCACTGCATTATACCTGTATAGCACCATCATTCACAGGCACACATACGCCAGCACATGTATACCACACATGCACTGCACAGCACTAAATACAAACCCGATGTAGAGCAAGGGTGAGTAAAGCACACACCAGCAGAACTTTAAATGAGTGAGCCTGTAGGCCTCACTCCAGTGACACAGATAAAAAAAAGACTTGAATCACTTCTACTGATCACTACACTTTATGCTGCCACCACTGCGCTCGTGCTGCTTAACTCCTGGCAAAGGCAGTAGTCTTTCACCACTATCAGGGCATCGCTTTGGGAGCTCTTCCCAGTCCAAAAAGGCCGCAGTCCAGGAGACAGGCCTATGTCTTTGAGGACATGCATGAACCGTGTTAATCATGACAACAAAAAAATCACCATTAGGGATCTAGATATCAGTACAGTTGGAGCACTCAGGGCAGGGGTGCATCACCATGTGAAAGCATTTTCCGTTCCAACAGCTGCTATTCTTCTCTGGCATTTGCATCAACAACAGCAGTTCATGGAGCATCTGTGAGCTGCTGGATAAAATGGTGGCGCAAAGTCTTTGTGCAGTTCACATTGGATCCACTCAGAGATAACAAGGGCCCTCATCACAGTATGGGTTGTTCCTGGCTTTTCTATGGCAGTCAGCTCTTTGAGTGTAATCACACCAGGAACATGCTGGGCTTCTTTTTATGAATAGTCTCTGCTCCTGCAGGGCAAGGCACTCTCCTTACCTTTCTGAGCAGGCAGGCTTCTAGGCACCATACAGACCATCAGCTCCTTCATCAAAACGTGCAGACTTCAGATGGTGTCCACTGACCTTGGGGCGAATCCCTGCCATTCAGGCACCACCCATGGTCACACAGTATTCCTTTTTTTTTTAAATAGTCTTTATTGATTTTCAGCAATTTATACAAATTAGCTGTAACAGCAGTAACATGCCCAGTATTTCACAAGCAATTACAAGAGCAGCTTTAGCGGGGCGTCTAGCCGTAACAGAAACAGTAATCTGAAACCAATATTGACATTTTATATTGGAATTCCACATTGTTCTAACTTCCACAGCATTAATAACAAAACTTGCGTAAAATTGTCTGTTCGCTTTACGTCACATAACAAGGATTTATAGTTAGCCGTTAACAGTCGGATGTAAGTTTCCAGATATATATTTAGGTACGTTGACGAGGGAGAGTCCGCTCCACATGTGAACGTGGATGTAACTTTGACCATTTCGGGTCTGGTTCCACGATTGCGGTCAGTAGGGTTTTGCCATCGTAACATATTGTGTCAAAAGTATGGGGCAGTGGTGTCCTTTATGTTGCAGTTGAGTTTATTGTGTTCAATTTCGTTTCTACAATGGTTAGGTACTCTCTGCATTGCACAGGATTGGACAATGGTTGCATCTGTGATGTATTAGACAGTTGGGTCTCGTGTTCAGCCACTGGTGCCCTACGGAGGTCTAGGAGCCATGTCTGTTTGCAGGGACCGGCCGGTGACTTCCAGGCCATGGCTAATCTACGTTTCGCTAGACCCAGCGCTAAGTCTAAAAACGTATTCAGGTTCTTGTGGTGAGCGTTGCGCTTTGTTATCCCGAGTACGAAATGTAGGCTCTGAGCTGCTATTGGAGTACCCGCTGCATCTGTCAATGTCACAGCAACTTCATCCCAAAATGGCTTGAGTTGAGGACACATCCATACCATATGAGGGAATGCAGCGTCTGTAGCTAGACACCTGGGGCAAATGTCAACGGAAGCGGGGTACATGCGCGCCAGTCTCTGTTTTGTCAGGTACGTGTGGTGAAGGAAATTAAATTGCATGTATTTCAGCCTAGTATTAAAGGATACAGATTTAGGGTGGCTTATGCATTGTGGCCACTGTTTGTCAGTGATACTGGTAATCAATGCCGAGTCCCAGTATTCACGTAGTGGTGCCAGCAGGGATAATGAGACGGTCTGAGGGAATTATAGATTGCTGTAATCGCCTTTTTATCCCGACCGTGCGTTTTTAGGGTCTGCAATATTTGGGATGTAGTGGGTTCAGTAAGCGTGTTGCCCCATGCCTGGAGGATTTGTTGTGACAAAGTTACGTGCAGCAGGAATGTCCCTGCTGGTACCCCATAGTCGTCCATTAGTGTCTCAAAATCGCAGAAGGTCAAATCTACAATTAGATCTCCCCATGCATCTAAACCTGCCGCCAGCCATGTTTTCAGTTCTGGGCGCTTATGACAGGTGTATGAACCCGGGAGTACTTCAAGAGGGAGGTTCAATGCGTACGGGGTAGGCTGGTCGCTAGGTAATACGTATTTCCTCCAGCTGTGTCTAGCCGTTGTCATTAAAAAGATACCGTGTGTTTTTTGCAACAATGTTTTAAGATCCTGATAGCCATTCTATCATGGCTGGCTGTCTCAATGTGACCACCCAGGGGTCTAACTCAGTCAGGTTACTGTTTGCGAACCACCTCATGGGCCATTGTAGCTGCGCCGCAGTGTAGTAGTGCTCATAATCTGGTGCCCCGAGGCCCCCTTCGGAAACCGGGAGATATAATTTCTGGAGTGCAACTCTAGTTCTAGAGCCGCCCCAAATCAGGGACGTAAGAAGCGACTCCAGGTCTTTAAAGAACTTGTGCGGTAGCCTATATGGAAGGGTAGAGAAAAAATATAGAAGGCGAGGGAGTAAGAGCATCTTGGAAATAGCGACTCGGCCCATAGGGTATAAGGGCAGACTCGACCAAAATGGGAGAGCCGCTCGGGCTCTAGTGATCGCCTTCCCTAAATTGCCCTCTATTAGATCTGCCTGAGAGTGGTAGATTTGTACTCCCAAATATTTAAAGGTGTCAAAAGCCCAAGTGAGTGGGGTGCAGGGTATAGAGTGTCTTTGATCTATGGGCAGAGGTTTCATTGGGAATACTACGAAATTGGACCCGTTAACCCCTAGGCGATAAATTTAAGCGTGTTCCTCCAGCAGCTCTATGCAGGACCGTGGACTGGCCTCGTAGATAAATCAATGTGTCATCCGCATAAAGAGAGACTATATGCCATTGCCTGTATGCCCCGTCTAATGCACGACAGCGGAGCTTGCACGCCAAGGGTTCCATAGCCAGTGCAAAAATAATGGGAGCTAGAGGGCATCCTTGTCTTGTACCATGCTCTATTTCGAAAGACAGGGAAATGACGCAACCCATCTTCACTCTGGCCTGCAGTTTTGTGTATAATATCCTCACCCATCTCAGGAAGTTAGGGCCCATGCAGAATCTAGCCAATACTGCCAATAAGTATTGACATCCCAAAGTATCTAATGCCTTTTCGATATCTAAGGAGGCTACCCATGACAAGTCCATTTCCGTTCGAGCCCATTCCAGCAATTTAAAGAGTCAACGCAGATTCAGTCTGGTATTCCTCCCTGGGCTAAAACCATTTTGGTCATTGTGGACCAGGATCTGTACTGCCTCCATTAATCTATTGGCAAATATCTTGCCCAGGATTTTGTAGTCTGAGTTTAATAGAGACAGTGGGCGGTAAGAGCCCATTTGGAGCGGGTCCCTGCCTGGCTTTGGTAGTACTATCAGTATTGCTTCACGTAGGGAGGATGGAAGTTCTCCCCGCTCAAAGGCCTCGGTATATATGGTGCATAACCTTGGCGAGAGTTGTTCTGAATAGGTTGAGTAGAAGTTCGATGGCCACCCATCTGATCCCGGAGCTTTGCCCTTAGCTAATTGCTTGATGGTTTCAGATATCTCGGCTACAAATATGGGGGCCTCCAGAGACTCGTATTGGGCCTGCGTTACTTGTTGGAGGTTTATGTGCGATAAGAACTGTTGTGTAGTCAAAGGATCTGCAGGAGCTTTGTAAAGAGATATGTAGTATTTATAGGAGTCATTGATTGTTTCCTGCGTGTTTACCAATTGGCCACTGGAATTGTGTATTGCAGTAATGGGGGGTTGTGCGGCGTCGGACCTTAATAACCACGCCAGCATCCTGCCCGCTTTGTCCCCCACTGTATGCTGTCGGGCCAGGTATTGTTTGTAATCTAAGTTGCAGAGCCTGTCCAAGGTCTCCTTGTATGCTAGGCGGGCTTTAGCTAGCGTGGGTATAACGTGCGGGTCCGTAGGGGAAAGTCGTTCACAGCGATGTACCTTTGGCTCTTGTTGCTGGAGTTCCGACATGAGCGCCATGCGGGATCAGTACACTGTCTTAATGGTCTGCCCACGGAGGACAGTCTTAAATGCATCCCATTCTATGCCTGCAGTCGAGGCAGAGCCTGCATTTGTTTGGAAGTATGAGTTGATGGATTGTATTATGGATGTGCGAAGTATTGTATCTCTGAGTGTCTCTAAGGGGAGGCGCAAGGTCGGGATGCTGGCCCTATATGTTCCCCACGATAGTTGCAACTGTAGTGTTTTATGTTCCGATATCGTGCGACTAGATACTCTGCACGCGTCACCCTGGATATAGCTGTCTCAGAACCATATATGGCATCTATCCTCGTATGTAAATCGTGAATCGTGGGATAATATGAGTAAGTTCAGGTTGTGGGGTGTTTGCAACGCCAGGCCTCACTTAATTTCATGTTGCTGGCCCAGTCAGTCATATGTTTTACTAGACTAAAAGATTGTGCCCCTGGGAGTGGCGGGCGTGAGCGATCTAAGTCAAGGTCGTGTACACTGTTATAGTCTCCTCCCCTTTATGTTGGCGCTGTGGGATCCCTGAGTAGTGACGGTGTCAGTGTTTGCAAAAACGAGGATTGACCTGAGTTTGGGGCATATAATGAAATCCAAGTCCAAATCCAAAATAGCTTTATTCGACAAATATGTCATCAAAGCATACTTACAAATATGATATGTAAAAGGTTAAAAAAATTATCATAAATACTATAAAACTGTGCGTATTTACAGAGTGGTCACAAATATTGGAGCGTCAGAACCTTGTTACCTTTGTTCATTTCATCATCATTTATATCACCAGCCACCTTTTGTATATTCAAAAACTACAATTCATAAAATAAAAAAGATAAAAACACAATAAAAACAGCCCTTAGTCAGAAGAGAGGTCACGTGATCTGATTGCCCAGACCCAATTTAGATACTTTGCCATGGCTACGGCAATAGTGCTAGTTGTGTCAGTACGTAATAATCTTAGAGCAACTTCTGACCTTCTTGTGCCTAGAGATCTACAAATGGGCTTCAGCCATACTCGTCGGGGGGTAGCATAAGCTGGAAAAACAAATAATACATGGGCTATAGACTCCGGGTGGGTAGAGCAAGTGGGGCAGGTATTAGTTTCAATGTTTCCCCATCTTGCTGTAAAAGATCTTACCGGCAAAGTACCCACCCTAAATTGAAAGTAAAGCTTCCTTGCATGTGGCTTGGTGATAATATCCCAATACTGTTCAAGAGTCGGTACTGGTTTGGCAACAAGGAATGTCCCTGTAAGTGAGGAGGAATCACTAGTCCCGTAGGCACCTTGGACCACCCATTCCCAATATTTTGCTTTTAATACTGCTTTCGTGGGGAATTGCGTACCTGCCGGGTTTTCCCATAAATGAGCCATCCCAAGATTGATCAAGGAAACTCTAATCCCCCGCAGCCATTTAATCTTATGAAAACAGTCAGCTTTAATTACATCCAAAAGGCCTGCAGCATAGTTAGTCAGCTCAGGGGTACACCAGATTCTCCGCCAATAGAGCAAGGGACGCAATCTATCTACCATTGCCTTCTTGCCTAGATCGTATAGCAGTGGGCGTACCGGAGTACTTTGGGGTAGACCAGTGATCTTGCGGAGAAACCTGTTTTCTTCTGTTGTTAATTGTGAAAGGTTCTCAAAACCCCAGAGCTCGGCCCCATATAAAACAGAACTGACCACCTTCAAATCATATATTTGCAGTATTGGGCTTATTGGTTTTGTAAAGGAGGAGCTAAACTCAGATTGTAAAACACCGGCCTGCTGCCGGTGTTTTAGTGAAGCCAGGTTGAGTTGTCGCTTCCAGCTAAGGTCTCTCTGCAGGGTAACCCCCAAATAAACAAAGTCAGTGACTTGTTCCAAGGGCCCATTATTCAACACAATGCCACCCTTGAATGCTTTGTATGGATTAAAAGTCATACATTTTGTTTTCGACACGTTGATTTCCAAGCCCCTTAATTGACAAAATTCTTCAAACCGATTGAGGGCTCGCTGCAAACCGCTTGGCGTTTTTGATATAATCAACGTGTCGTCTGCAAACATTAAAATTGGTATTTTAACACCAGCCAATACAGGGGCATCAGACGAAATGGTGGCTAAAAATCTGCAATCCCATTTATAAAAGGGAAAATAATGTGGGAGCCATTACACACCCTTGTCGCACACCTCTCTATGGGAAATGGAGTAGTAACTTCGCCCTGAACTCCCCAGCGAATCTGGGCGAAGTTATCCTCGTGAAGTCTTATTATAAGGGTTAATAGCTCCGGAGACATTCCCATTTCTTGTAAAACAGACCAGAGTTTACTACGGGAGACGAGGTCAAAAGCCGATTTAAGATCCACAAAGGCAGCATAAAGGCTGCCCTTGTTCAGGACCACCGTCTTCCAGTAAAGCATAATAAAGCGAAATACCTGGTCAGTGGTACTGGTACTTGCCCTAAAGCCTGCCTGTAAAGGGGACAAACTTTCTGTCTCTTCCACCCAGTCCTGTACTTTATTCAAAACTAGACGCCCAATTATTTTTTGGAGTGAGTCTATCAGACTAATAGGTCTGTAATTACCTGGCTGGGATTTGTCCCCCTTTTTAAACACGGGAATAATCTCCGCCCCTTTCCACGAAACAGGGACTGGGGTACCCTGAGCAATTGCGTTCGCCACTATCGCAATATAATGGCACCATTTGACTTTTTCATGCAGATATATGTCCGGTGGGATGCCGTCTGGGCCCGGTGCTTTTCCTCCCGTGACTGTCCCCAGAGCCAAGCTAACATCAGCATCTTCAAAAACTATGCCTGTATAGTACCGGGCCGGGGGCTTCTCTTCCATTCCCTCCCCTGGACTGCGTGCATATTGGGGCTTGAAGTGAGTAACCCATTGCTCCTGTGAGACGTGGTTTTGCGGCTGGGTTGGCAAACCACCCCTATCCCACTTAGCTATGTTCCAAAACTGTTTGGATTTTTTATTTGCACATGTTAATTTAAGTTCCTGCCATCTAGCCTCATCCCAGGATTTTTTTGCCTTCACTTGTGCTCTTCGGTAACTATACCGTAGTTGCCGTACTGCACAAGGATTTCCCTCCATGATCGCAACTCCTAGTTTTCTACGTACCTCTTTACATTCAATGTTAAACCACTGTGGGCCTTTCCTGGGATATACTCTCTTGGTCTTATGGTATCTAATGAAATAAGAGCGTAATTTGGCGAAAAACCTGACATGAGTGCCAATCACCGGGTCAGGAACAGATGAATTTACCATACAAAGTTCCAGCTCTGAGATCGCCCCTACAACGTCTATAGATATAGAGGCTAAAGCTTCAGGGTGCTCAAGTATATTGGCCCATTTTAGGCATCTCATATCGTTTGATGGAACCACATCCCTCGTGAGCAAATTATTCTCTAAACGCGTGTTTTCCTGTTGCGGTAAGAGGTCAAGGGTTGCACACAGGGGGTTGTGGTCACTCTCCGGCCGGTCTCTTACAGCCATATCCCTTACAGCATGCCACAGTCGCAAGTTGATTAACAAGTAATCTATGCGACTAGCACAACGACCATTATTAAAAGTATTTGCTCAATGTCTATCGGACATGGATCTGCCATTCGCCGCCCGTAGCCCCTTCTCAAGACAAGTCGCATTAATTTGAATTGCCACATCAGACCATTTCTTTACCGATGGCAGTTCTAATTTTGGAATCCCCCATTGCTCATCAACCTCTGCAATAAAATCACAGTATTCAAGGGTAAGGGGCTCAAAAGTCACATTAAAGTCTCCCGCAATCAGAATGTTTGAGTCAAAGGAGTGTAGGTCTATTAGGTCGTCTAAAGCCGCTATAACTTCAGACTTTTTCCCCTTTGAACTCCTAGCGTAAATATTATAAACATCCACGACCCCTGATTGACCCCACTTCAACCTGATCGCAATGATGTCATTACTTTGTGTTTCAAGAATCTCGATCTTAAAGCCAGCGGCTTGGCGGACCCAGATTACCAATCCCCCTGATGGTCGACCCTTACCCCCACATATTGCAGTGATATAGTAATTTAGATAGCCTAAACAATATAGTGGCTCTGTTGACCAAGTCTCTTGAAAACAACAGACATCAAACTGGTCAATAAAAACGAGCCAGTCAGGAGAGACAATCTTTGTCTTCAATCCTGCTACATTCCAGGATAGCATAGATGTCCCATGGGAAATGGGTGAACTTAGCCTATGTCCATTTAGAACATCAATCGATGCATCATTTGGCCCCGATGCTCCTACCGATGGAGAAGACATCATCCAAGGGGTGGTAACCTCCCATCCTAAATGAAGGCCGGGGGGTTGTATACCCACTAAGGGTAGAAAAGGGGTTTCCTTAATCATTTGCGAAGCAAAAGCACCATCTGATTTATTTTGGGCGTTACAAAACAGTCAATCATTGGCCTCCAGGTTGGAACTACCTCTTAACCTGGGCAGTGTATTTATTAATGTTTTGTGGCACATGCTGCTAGGTAAGAATCGTCTAAATTGGATCGAGGAACCTTCCGGAGGGCACGTACGATATTCCAGAGAGAGAAGGTTTTCCGCAACATCACTCTCATTCAATGTTAGCTCGATACAATCTGATACTTGGGTTCGGGAGGTCAGCCTAGAAACCCTTGAAATGTCTTCACGAATTACAGAACGACAGCCTCTAACATGGCGTATCCAGTGAATGACCTTATTAGTCAGGGAGTCGTTATTTTCATAGTCCTTGCTTGGGTCAACCTTGGGTACGTTAACCATGTAAATTTTAGGAGAGATGGTGTTGGGCTGCACAGGCAGCTGAGTAATATGATTTTGCGTAGGGTGCTGCAATGGGGGTGATTCGATAGATCTATTAGCCAGTGATTGTGTCGGCTTTAGGAATGCACTGCTACTGTGTGCCCTATATTGGGCATGGCCAGGGGCTATTAAACGCTCAGTCCTAGAGGAAGCTAAAACCGCTATTCGCGGCATAGCTACAGGGGATGATTTACTAGAGGGTGCCTTCTTGGGAGCCTTATCTACAGTAGATATTTCACGCACAGGATAAGTCACCTGTCGGGCTGTAGGGTCAGTGGGTACAGAGCAAGAGGGACAGAAAAGATCCTTAGTCAGTAGCTGATTTACCAGGGAAGTAAGGCCCTCAATCATGGTTCTCACTTCCTTAACCTCTAGTCTAAGAGTGTTAACAAGGCTATGTGTTTCTTGGGGAGCCTTATTGGAACTACTATCTAACTCTAGGATGCATGTCTCAAGATGCTGTGTTTGATGGGACAAATCACACCCAAACCCCATTTCGGTATCCTCCTCCCGCAACTCCACCAGCGGTAGAAACCTATTAGTGCACAGGATTTCCGGGCCTATCTTCTGTGTTTCACATCCAGATGATTTATTTAAAGATAGGCTATCACTTGCAACGTCTGGGCTTCCCTTACTACCTGTAGCTAGCTCCCCTTTTTTTAATGTATTGCGGAACATAGCTGGAATAGCTAATTGATGAGCCGTAGCAGGGTTGTTTGAACTCACTAGGTGGGTTGAGCGTGGCGGGGATTTAGTATTTGCTACATGGGTAGGTGCATCTGTCACTAATATATCCTCACACTCACTGATAAGGCTGTCTATCCTGTCCAATACACAATTGCTCCCTGTATGTTTCTGTATCTTCCTGACCTTTTTCCCTTTGTTACCTCTCCCCACCCCTCCCCCTCCCCCATTACCCTCCATACTTTTCCTTTTCCCCATGCTACCTCAATAATAGAAGTTAAAACTAAACAACCAGTCTTCGCAATCAGCAGTCAACAGTAAGAAAGGCCTCTAGGCCCCTTAAACGAGGAGAACCCACAGCCCACCCCTATACCAACCCCACCAACCCCTTAGGAGAAGGAAAAAAAAAAAAAAAAGACTTAGTCAACGAAGGCAATTTAAACAATACTATATGGTGTCCATGTTGGCAGTACCTTAGCTAGTCCACAACAGTTCTTAATGTCCAGTAAGTCCGAACAGGCATGAAGTTCAGACCAGATGAAAGGGAGGTGGCCCTGCCCTGCCTCTTCCTGGCAATGACGGGCAAGGACGGGCCCGTCCTTGGCCCGGGCTTTGCCCGCGCGCGTCCCGCGCCACGGGTGTTACTGCGCGCTTTTGAGCGCGATGTCGGCCCCGCCCACACAGGTGTACAGACGGAAGAGCAGTGTTGCACTCTGGGATTTGGAGTCCCAGCAGAGTGTGTTGGCGCACCACGGTGCGTGCAGCGCGATTCCGGGCAGAGGTTCCCCCGACGAAGACAACGATGACAGGAGCAGGGACAGAGGCCCTTCCAGTGCCCAATGAGCCGGTGCAGTGCAGTGAAATCAATATCATTGGGGAACCACCTAGCAGTCCCGTCAGGATCGTGTAGCGGCCCTATGGGTCTATCTTGGTGTGTGATATCTGTAGCGGGATCCTCTGTGCTACCCATATTAGGGTGCTCCTGGCATATCCCGAGTAAGTGGTTCCTATCACTGTGCCCCTCCAACGTTTGCGCAGTGAAGCAAGGGTTTGCACGGTTACGTACGTTTCCTGGATCAGTGCGATTGAGATCTTGTGGCTCCGTAGATATAGATACACCTTGTGACGTTTAACACAACCAGCTAGGCTTCTAACATTCCAGGTTAATAAAAGGTAGTTGTTTCCTGTCACCTGTTTTGTTGGCGAAAAAGAATGAGAAAGGATATCTGCACCCACCCCGTTACCTGCGTTGGCCAGAATTTTCCCCCATCATCCAACCCCTGAATATTGTTACGGCCAGGGTATATGTATTGTGCATAGTACGCGACATATCGAAGCAAGCAGATTGCAATAACCATACATGTTGCCCAACTCCCCACCCCAGGCCGGATTACCAATGGGCAATAGGCCATCTGCACTTACATGCAAGTAAACAAAACTGTATTTATAAACAAGAGAGGAAAGAGAAGAAAAAATAAAAAAATAAAAATAAAAATGTACAATTAGATATTTCACAGCAGGCAAACAATAACTAAGCAGAGAGATACAAGTATAACGTAAAGGTGCTATATCAGCCACTTATCATAAGTGGGGGCGTAGCAAATCCTCGCGTTCAGCTGGCTAATGGCAGCCGTGATTGTTCATTACTGCAATAGCTGTAGTTCAATCCCACGGATGCCGCCCAAAGTCCAGTACGTTGAGTTCTGTATTGTTAATGTATGAATGTTCCAGTAACTAGGTCCTTCGATCATTGCACGGAAGATCACCCAAGCTCGTCAGCGATTTGCGGGGTGACCGCCGGGCCACCCTCTGACAGCGCCACATGTTGACAGGCAGTTAGTTGGAGTGTTTGGTCTAGTGACATGTCCGTGTCGGACTCGGATCTTGGTGGGGACGCTGAGGCACTGAGGTGCTCAGCTTGTTTGATGGCTTGCTCTCTTTCTCTTGCTGCCTGGGCTTTAGTTGGACGTGGCGCTCTACCTTTGCCGCGGGTTCTGGGAGTGTTCGCAGTTTTCCATGTCTGGCAGGAGTTCGCTGAAGATGCGGCCGGAACGTGTGCAAAGCCATTCTGATCTATCCAGGACCAGGCCTCCACAGGAGTGGAGCAGATGATAATTGTGCCTGATGCGTAATTTGGCATGATATTGCAACGAATATTGCACTTCATGATCTCTGAGACATTTTTTAACTTCCAGGTATGAGGATCCACAACGCTGTACTGACAACATGCAGTCCAGGTAAATATGTACCGTAGCGTTTTCAACATGCCATGGTTCGCGGGCCCTTGTTACTTGGGGGATGTGGTCCCAGTCACGATAATTAAACATTCTGGCGAACACAAGTCTAGGAGGGTTGCCTGGGCGGGGGGAACCACTTGGTACCCTGTGTGCCCTTTCGACCGAGAAATTTTTTGAAATCTTACCATTGAGAATGTCCGTGGAGAACCAGGCCTCAAAATATAACTCCATACATTGGCCCTCAATTCGTTCCGGTAGACCCACTATGCGTACGTTGTTTCTCTGGGATCTACCTTCCTGGTCTTCTTCCTGGTTCTTTAGGTATTCCACCTCTTTTTGAGGGATTTGATCTGATCCGCTGTCATGGACACAGTGGATCGAAGTGATGCCAACGCCGATTCCGATTTCTCTACTCTGTCCTTTAATGTTTTGTGGTTTTCGTGCAAGAAGCTCATTTCTACACATAGCGAGTCTATTTTGGGGCCTAAGGTGGACTTAATATCCAGAACCGCCGCCATTAGTTCAACAAATCGATGTGAGTTGTCCATATGATCTGCAGGTTTCTGGGCCTCCGCGTGCGTGGTACCTTCTGTGCCTGTTACCTAGGACAGTGCATCAGGCGGCTGGGGTTGCGCTTTGTCTGCTCTGGGCTTTCCCATTACGTGGCTTTATGGTAGAGCGTTATGCAGTCAGTTAGTAGTGCTGATGGAGATGGCCCTCTTGCAGAGACAGGGCTATCCCACTATTATTGGGATACGGGCCAACAGGCCGTGGTCGGATATGACAGGTCTAGAGGGATACAGAGTTCCCTGGGAGCCAAGCTAGGTCAGACAGTATGTTCGCATTGAAGGGCTCCTGGCGCAATGATATTATGCTGTTATGGGCCGGTCTTGCTGCATCACTCTTTGCGACAGTGGCGAACCTGTCAGTGCTTGTCTATTTTATCTAGCCGAGTTGCAGTAGTTCCCTGTGGGCGGTATTTTAAATTACTGCGTAGATAGAGAATCCAGGTGGGGAATTATTCAGGAGTGGCAATGTGCGGTGCCGCCGCGAAGCGGAGCGTGTTGTCGAGTGGAAGCGCTGATTTTCAGTGAACTGTGTGGTGTCACTGCACTGGAGGGCTCTTTCCGCTGTGCACTGATCCGCAGTCGTACTCCCGGGCAGCTCGAGGGGTCAAAGGCCGCTGTTCGGTTACCCTGCGGTATTATCCACAGTAATGATGTTTGTAAGTGGCCCTAGGGCCAGGCCACCAGTTCTGCCTAAGACGCACCGGGACCGGATGGTGCCAGAAAATTCTTCAGTGACGTGCCACTCACAGGGACTCCAATCAGTCTGCTCCAAGACACACAGCAACCCCAAGGAGCCGCCCCTAGAGGGCACCCTCTTCGGGCCTATCTCTTAGTCCTCCCACAGTCCTCCGCTCCCTGCGGCATCGCCCGATAAGGTCCACGGCTGTCCCCTTCACCTACCGCAGCATTCACCAGAAAGATCGCTCCCTTTGCGTGCCTCAATGGATTATTATGCTGGTTCCGCAACTGTGAGCGGGGGGCCTGGGCGGCCCACCCCGCCGTCCGTGACTCGAATTCCAGCCAGTCCGTGGGACCTCCGGGACCCCCACACGCGACCACCAGGGGGTCCCCCGCGGGTCCGAAGATCCACCGGTGCAGCCAGCACCCGTCTTTCGACTCTGTACCCCGCCAGCCCAGGCAGAGCCGGGGGGTGGGGTGATCGGCCCAATCCCAGCGGACCTGAAGCAGGCAAAGCAGAGGATACGCCCCGTGTCGAGCTCCCACTCGCGGGCCGAGTGCAATCTTTCTCCCCAGTCTCCGGGTAGGCCCACGCAGTGCAGCGCCGTTGATCTGCTGATGGCGTCCAGTGGGTTCAGCTGCAGCCAGGCTTAATCCTCGAAGGTTGCAGTAGTGTCCAGAGGTAACGTTCAGCAGCTGGCGTTATATATATCAGGCTATTTCGAATATTATACAGGATTTTTGGCGGGCCTGTAGCGCTTGCTGACATCTCAGCCACGACCCCACACAGTATTCCTTTTAGTACTCTAGAGAGCACTCCCTTCCTTGGTCAGAAAGAATTTGGAACTGGAATCAAGTGGCTGGTTTGGATCTCACTTTTTATACAAATTTCCCCGACAGAGGATGTGAATCCAATATCTTAGGCTTCAGAACCAATTTGGGGTGGTTCTCTTTAAATGTCCTTTTCTTTTTTTACCACAAACATAGGCTTTGTGTAAGGTGACGCTTCTCACAGCAAGCAGCAATGGTGCTGCCTCCTAGCAGCTGTATTCAAAACATGTTCAAAATGGAGCATGTCATTTTTGCACCTGGCTGTCATCAGTCTTCCTCAAGCAGTAATCAGGGACAAACAAAACACAGGCCCTGCCTCAAAATGTCTTCATCTTGAACAACAGAAACTGAAGTCTCCACTTACCCATGCCATGTACCGAATGGCAGTACTCAGGAAGAACTAATTAGCTGCCCTTTGCTAATAAAGTCCTCATTTAATTTCTAAAGTCTCAATCCTCCTAACTTTATTGTCTGTATCTCCACCCACCTACCACAGCCATGCATCTTGAACTATGCTCCTGTCCCACTTGCACTAGGTCTCAGACTCTCATATACATGTTCTACGCACTTACTACACATACACACCCACTCGACACAGACATGGAATGTCAGCACAAGTTTCTATGTTACGCATAACCGGGGCTCTTTACACAAGAGAAACAAGTAGGCTCACTGCTCCTTGACACAGAGAAAAAAGGTCTTGTCATACTACTGATTCACAAAAATCAGTACACTGCCACCAGCGCTTTATGCAACTCATCCAGGGCATGGAGAGTAGACTAAAGACCACTATGAGGACATACCTGGTGCACCCCTCCAGGTCACAGGTAGGTTTTGGGACTTGCATTACCAGGGACAGACCTAGGGCTCTATAAACATGCTAGATTAGTGTGTCACCAAGGCCAAAAACAAAGTCTGGACACCAGTTTCACATGCAGTTGGGCACTCAGGGCAGGAGTACATGCCTGTTCCTCATGCAGCGATACAAAAGGGGATGATGGACGGAACGTTTGAGCCAATCAAACACTCACCCCCAGACAACTGATCTGGGTTTAATCCATCATCATTCTTTAGCTCACTCCACCACCCCAGTTCAGACATGGCCATATGCAAATCAGTCTGACCCTGTGCCTCATGGGAACAGTCCAGCCCGAACTGCCAAGCCATGTCTTCCCTGGACCGGAAACAAGCATCCTAGGACCGGTTTCTGGCATTTCAGCCGTCATCAGCCAGGCTTGCTTGAATCCAGTGGCAAAGTGAGCAAGGGACCCACGTCTGGGCATACCCCCGCCAACTTAGGGCGACAAAAGCGATACAAAAGGGGATGATGGACGGAACGTTTGAGCCAATCAAACACTCACCCCCAGTCAACTGAACTGGGTTTAATCCATCATCATTCTTTAGCTCACTCCACCACCCCAGTTCAGACATGGCCATATGCAAATCAGTCTGACCCTGTGCCTCATGGGAACAGTCCAGCCCGAACTGCCAAGCCATGTCTTCCCTGGACCAGAAACAAGCATCCTAGGACCGGTTTCTGGCATTTCAGCCGTCATCAGCCAGGCTTGCTTGAATCCAGTGGCAAAGTGAGCAAGGGACCCACGTCTGGGCATACCCCGCCAACTTAGGGCGACAAAGCGATACAAAAGGGGATGATGGACGGAACGTTTGAGCCAATCAAACACTCACCCCCAGTCAACTGATCTGGGTTTAATCCATCATCATTCTTTAGCTCACTCCACCACCCCAGTTCAGACATGGCCATATGCAAATCAGTCTGACCCTGTGCCTCATGGGAACAGTCCAGCCCGAACTGCCAAGCCATGTCTTCCCTGGACCGGAAACAAGCATCCTAGGACCGGTTTCTGGCATTTCAGCCGTCATCAGCCAGGCTTGCTTGAATCCAGTGGCAAAGTGAGCAAGGGACCCACGTCTGGGCATACCCCGCCAACTTAGGGCGACAAAAGCGATACAAAGGGGATGATGGACGGAACGTTTGAGCCAATCAAACACTCACCCCCAGTCAACTGATCTGGGTTTAATCCATCATCATTCTTTAGCTCACTCCACCACCCCAGTTCAGACATGGCCATATGCAAATCAGTCTGACCCTGTGCCTCATGGGAACAGTCCAGCCCGAACTGCCAAGCCATGTCTTCCCTGGACCGGAAACAAGCATCCTAGGACCGGTTTCTGGCATTTCAGCCGTCATCAGCCAGGCTTGCTTGAATCCAGTGGCAAAGTGAGCAAGGGACCCACGTCTGGGCATACCCCCGCCAACTTAGGGCGACAAAGCGATACAAAAGGGGATGATGGACGGAACGTTTGAGCCAATCAAACACTCACCCCCAGTCAACTGATCTGGGTTTAATCCATCATCATTCTTTAGCTCACTCCACCACCCCAGTTCAGACATGGCCATATGCAAATCAGTCTGACCCTGTGCCTCATGGGAACAGTCCAGCCCGAACTGCCAAGCCATGTCTTCCCTGGACCGGAAACAAGCATCCTAGGACCGGTTTCTGGCATTTCAGCCGTCATCAGCCAGGCTTGCTTGAATCCAGTGGCAAAGTGAGCAAGGGACCCACGTCTGGGCATACCCCGCCAACTTAGGGCGACAAAAGCGATACAAAAGGGGATGATGGACGGAACGTTTGAGCCAATCAAACACTCACCCCAGTCAACTGATCTGGGTTTAATCCATCATCATTCTTTAGCTCACTCCACCACCCCAGTTCAGACATGGCCATATGCAAATCAGTCTGACCCTGTGCCTCATGGGAACAGTCCAGCCCGAACTGCCAAGCCATGTCTTCCTGGACCGGAAACAAGCATCCTAGGACCGGTTTCTGGCATTTCAGCCGTCATCAGCCAGGCTTGCTTGAATCCAGTGGCAAAGTGAGCAAGGGACCCACGTCTGGGCATACCCCCGCCAACTTAGGGCGACAAAACTAAAGAATGATGATGATGGATTAAACCCAGATCAGTTGACTGGGGGTGAGTGTTTGATTTGCTCTAACGCTCCGTCCATCATCCCCTTTGGTATCGCTTTGTTCGCCCTAAGTTGGCAGGGTATGCCCAGACGTGGGTCCCTTGCTCACTTTGCCACTGGATTCAAGATAGCCTGGCTGATGAGGGTTTTGAACCCGAAACCGGTCCCAGGATGCTTGTTTCCGGTCCAGGGAAGACATGGCTTGGCAGTTCGGGCTGGACTGTTCCCATGAGGCACAGGGTCAGACTGATTTGCATATGGCCATGTCTGAACTGGGGTGGTGGAGTGAGCTAAAGAATGATGATGGATTAAACCCAGATCAGTTGACTGGGGTGAGTGTTTGATTTGCTCTAACGCTCCGTCCATCATCCCCTTTGGTATCGCTTTGTTCGCCCTAAGTTGGCAGGGTATGCCCAGACGTGGGTCCCTTGCTCACTTTGCCACTGGATTCAAGATAGCCTGGCTGATGAGGGTTTTGAACCCGAAACCGGTCCCAGGATGCTTGTTTCCGGTCCAGGGAAGACATGGCTTGGCAGTTCGGGCTGGACTGTTCCCATGAGGCACAGGGTCAGACTGATTTGCATATGGCCATGTCTGAACTGGGGTGGTGGAGTGAGCTAAAGAATGATGATGGATTAAACCCAGATCAGTTGACTGGGGTGAGTGTTTGATTTGCTCTAATGCTCCGTCCATCATCCCCTTTGGTATCGCTTTGTTCGCCCTAAGTTGGCAGGGTATGCCCAGACGTGGGTCCCTTGCTCACTTTGCCACTGGATTCAAGATAGCCTGGCTGATGAGGGTTTTGAACCCGAAACCGGTCCCAGGATGCTTGTTTCCGGTCCAGGGAAGACATGGCTTGGCAGTTCGGGCTGGACTGTTCCCATGAGGCACAGGGTCAGACTGATTTGCATATGGCCATGTCTGAACTGGGGTGGTGGAGTGAGCTAAAGAATGATGATGGATTAAACCCAGATCAGTTGACTGGGGGTGAGTGTTTGATTTGCTCTAACGCTCCGTCCATCATCCCCTTTGGTATCGCTTTGTTCCTCATGCAGGGGTCATTCCTGACCAACAGACGCCCTCCTAGATCAGACTACCCAGACATTTACTCTGCTGTTCGAGAAGTCTGGTCGCCTGATAGGCAAAACCATTGGGCAAGTCCATCTGTATTTCCATGATCCATTGCAGCCTTGTGCTCTACCATGAAATTTAGGCCTTACAATGAGATAGACTATCTCAACAACTTGGGATTCTCATCCTTCATTGTCATCGGGCACTTGACTGGTTTGTGATCCGTTAGGACCAAAATCTTGGTACCAACCAAGCAATGCTGGAACCTCCTCAGAGCTCACACTATTGCAAAGCATTATTTTTCAATGACCATCCAGTTCTGTTCTCAAAGAAGCAGTCTGCAGCTGATAAAGGCTAACGGATGCTGTCCCTTTTCATCAAGTTGAGCCAATACCATGCCAACTCCTTTCTCTGAGACATATGTCTGTACAACGAAGGGCTGACAATTGTCAGAAGCCTTCAAAATAGGTGCATTACACAGCGTTGCCTTCAGGTCCCCAAAGGTCTTCTGACTCGGCAGTGAAAATGACTTTTTTAGGCTGCTTCTTAGATGTCAGGGCTGTCCAGAATTAACTTATGGTCCATTATTTTGCGACAAAGTTCCTAAAATACCTAGTGAATCCTAAGAAGGTTCTCACTTGAGTCTGGATGGTGGAATCCTCCCACTCCAACATACTGCATCTCAGCATCCAATTGGCAGAGCTTCATTTTGCCCACTTGATGCCCAAAATATACTCCAGAGGACTCCCCAATTGGAACTCAGTTTCCTTGATTGTTTGTTACGCTCTCAGTATCCTGGCCAACCTCTGTTGTAGATGCCTCAGGTAGTCCTTCCACAAAATGTTAAAGATGGCAATGTCATCAAGGTAGGCCACACAGAACTTTTCCAGCCCAGAGAAAACATAGTTCTCTAAGTGCTGAAAAGCAGCACAAGCATTCTTGAGCCCAAAAGGTATGACTTTAAACTGGTACAATCTCTCTTGTGTATAGGGTGTACTCTTCTTCTTGGTACTAGGCTGCTCATAACCAATGATCAGATCAAAAGGTTCTCAAGAAATAAGCAGCACCCAAATGTTCCACTAGCTCATTCACTCTGGGAAACTGTGCAACTGCCTAGACCACCTCATTGAGGGCACCTAGTCCACACAAAAATGCAAGTATGTGGATCGTTGCTTGGGCACTAATACCACTTGACTGGCCCAAGGAGTCTGAGAACTCTCAAACACCAAAAAAGCTGAGCATCTTAGCAACCTCTGCCTTGAAGCATTTCTGGACTCAGTCTGATATCCTGCAAACCTTGCTCTTCATTGCCAAGTTAACCCTGTATCTATGTTGTGCACACAGCAAAAAGAGATGGGAAAATCAACCCAGTACCACTCTACATTTTCTTTGCTGCTTAAGTGTCAGTCAGTTGAGGGGCAAGTTGTACCCTAGCCAGAGAGACATTATCCTCATTGCTGTGTAATAGGTGAGGAAGTGGTTCATTGTATTCATCAGCCTTCTCTGACATTGTCAGGATGCTGACTGTAAGATTTCTCTACAGGTAGAGCTTAAGCCTGTTCTTTGGCTACTGTGTGGCACCTCTGGCCACCATGGGCTCACTCTAGAAACCTTTAGAACTTAATTGTATGCCCAACACCACTTATCCTCTAAAGCTCTTGGACAAATGACCTTCAACACCAAATCATTGTGAGCCTCTTGGTACCCAGTCAGCTTTCTGATCATACCATTCCTTTATCAGCTTTCAGCTTGCCTTAATGTTTGTCTTCATCAAACTCATGCATTGAGCCATCAGCTTCCTGAAGCCAATCACATAGTCCACCACATCCTTTTCAGGTGGCTGACGTTCCCTCCCTCCCTTCTATGACTAAGGTGAGTGGGAAACACACTGGGTGCCCAAACAGATGCATAAGGGGACTTAAAGGTGAAAAAGAATTAGTGTAAAACTGTCAGGATAATTTTTAATAATGGAAATTATTTATCTATTTGTTCTAATATTCATTCCTAAACTGCTTAAACATTTTTTTAAAAATATAACTGATTTCTTTATATATATTCTATTTTAGAGTCATGTTTCGGAAGGAAAATAAATATCTGCGGATTTCACTAATTTTCGCAATTACTAACATGGACTTAAAAGCAAGGGCCAGAGTGGTCGAAGAAGGGGCCAGGTGGCAACCACAGTCTGTGGTGGGCCAACAAAGGAAGCCTCTGTAGGAGGTAGCAAATGCTAGGGGTGTGGAAAGCGTTTGTGTGTGCTATTTTCGTAGACTTGCAAGTTACTAGGAAACGCCTACAAACAAAACATTCCATTGATTATTTTAAAATTATAGTCATTCTTCCGAGTTCCACGACTTAAGCCTGTTCCAAAATTGAAAGGGTGGCAGTACGGGAGCACTCTACTGCAATCGAGAAACTTCTCCGTTGGTGTAAACAATGACCAACTCCAAAACGCTAAAGTGACATGATCAGGCAGCGGCCATGGCAGGGTCAGGCGACATTCCAGCATTAAGTTGAAGTCTGTGCCTGAACCCGGCTCTTCCACAGTAAGAACACGATTACCCTTTGCTAACCTAGTAATGTTGAAAATAAAATAAACACTTCAATGACCACCAGGAACGTTCTAACCTTGCATTTACAAAGGGTTACCGTCCGACGCATTCGTCCTTCTTCACTTTCTATTTCATGGTTCTGCCTTCCGTGAACTTAACACGAGATCGGTATATCGTCGCTCGTTTATTAATTATTTTTTCCTAACTGACGCTCTCCTAATATCTATCAACAAGGTGGAACATCGAACTCGAACCAACACCTTTCATGTGCGCTCTCAGCCTATTCTCTGTTTACGTCACAAGCAGAGCCCCGCCTTCTTGCGCCCTAATTCAGCGACTGTTGCGTTGGAATGCGAGTTCTTTCACCGTTCATTGGTTGGTGCGAAGGTGACAGTTGCGTTGAGTCATCGGAGGTAGGTTAGGTTGGCTGCTCTTCCTCTTCTAGCCGTCAGTCGTGCTGCTTAAGTCCCCTGTCCGCTTCCTGTTCCGGGGGCGCCCGAAGAAGGCGTCGAGCCGGCTAGTTCTCGTTGTTTTACAAGTTGAGGGTGTTGGCCATGGAGGAGCGGGACGTCCGACGCCATTGGAACGGTGGCTACAGAGCTCTGTGAAGGTAGACTTAGTCCGGAACGTAAACGGACTGTCAGGAAGGTCGGAAGGCGGGGCTTTAAAAAGGGGCGGTGCTATCTGGATTTTTTTTTTGGGGTTCATAGAGCTTGTTCCGATGGTTATTATAGTTAATATGGTCTTGTTTTGGGTTTAGTGGGTTCTGATCTTGGTGTAGATAAGGGAAAACTGATGTGGGGCGGCAGTGCTTAAGGGATCTTTATTAGAGAAGAGGAATAGTGGTGGGGTGGGGTTCCAGTACTTGTTGGAGCCAAGAAGCAGGTGTTTGTGTGTGGGGGTCAGTGTTCTTGTAATTATGGGTACGTTGATTGTCAGATGTGACGTTCTTGGCTGGAAAGAGGGCATGAAGTATTTGTTGGGGTAAATGCATTCACGGCATCCAATTGATCGGTCAGTGACAGTTAGTGATTGATTCATATTTGGTATTTTACTTGAATTCTGCCATTCGGGCCCTTATAAATGACGGGATTTCCGCGCGACAGATGGTGTTTCTTCCCTGGAGATGGCACTGTTGGCCGTTTTACCTGACTGTGAGGTTGCTCCTTTTCTGAATGTGGTGGGTGGGCCTACGGGTGGTGGAAATAGTTACTGGAGCCTCGGAATCCCTGCTGCTGGAGGGGGTGAGTGAGTCACAGGCGGCTACAGAAGCCTGGTCTCAGCTCACGCAAAAAGACTGGTTCCTGGGTGTCCCGGGGAGGCAGTCTACATACAGGCGCTTATGCCTTCTGTTGTGATCCGACATGTTCACCTGCCCGAATAGATTTAAAAAGGGACGGTGAAGTGCAGGATCTCGGTGTCGGGCGACCCTCTGAACAAGTGTGCCAGGCTTGATGATGTGGTGTATGACAGCGCTGCTCTTCTTTCCCTACAGGTGTGACCCTGGGATCTTTGGGACGGATGCCACCCGCCACCGCTGAGCCTGCGCCGCAGCCATGGATCTGAGGACGGCCGTATTCAACGCAGCCCGCGATGGTAAACTGCGTCTTCTGGCCAAGCTGCTGGGCAGCAAGACTCCGCCCGAAGTGGTGGCACTGGTATCGGAGCGCACGGGCGGCGCCACCCCGCTGCTGATGGCGGCACGGTATGGCCACCTTGACATGGTGCGCTACCTGCTGACCCAGTGCAGGGCTCCCGTGGAGGCCGGCGGTGCCGTCAGTTTCGACGGGGAGACCATTGAGGGTGCACCACCGCTCTGGGCTGCCTCGGCTGCGGGCCACCTGCCAGTGGTGCAGGCGCTGCTGGAGCACGGGGCCTCGGTCAACAACACCACGTTGACCAACTCCACCCCTCTGCGGGCCGCCTGCTTCGATGGACACCTAGAGATCGTCAAGTACCTGGTGGAGCACAAGGCCGACCTGGAGGTGGCCAACCGGCACGGCCACACCTGCCTCATGATCTCCTGCTACAAGGGCCACAAGGACATCGCGCAGTACCTTCTAGAAAAGGGGGCAGATGTGAACAGGAAGAGCGTGAAAGGTATGAGAATGAGAGCACACTTGAAATTCAAGATCGCAGGTCCCTTAAGTAATGAGCCTCATGTGCTCATTAGAGAGACGTTTGTAGGCACGATATTGGGCAATCATCGTTTACCCCAAAGAAGTAGGTATAGTGCACTCCAAAACCGGTGTCCTACTGCAATTTTCCAGTAATGGGCCATCACATCGCCAGTGCAATGTAGGTCCTATTTCGGATGTAGGTTGTCATGCATTTATTGGATTTATATCGATTCTATTGTATTGGCTTAGTACATGTATTTAAAAGTTTATCAACCTAAATCGTTGGCTACTTTTATTCGCTGATTTTATAAATAAAATAATTAGTTTTAAGCGTTTACAAGACTTTGCAGAATTCTGAAAGTCTAGCTAGAGATTTCTCTTCCTCATGGAGTCTGATTTAGGGGCATTAATGTATCCCAATACGCGTTTTAGTAAATAACTGATGAGCATGCTATTAAGTCCCAGACTGCTAAGGAAAAAAGCATTGGCAAAGTAAACAGCACTCCCTTTTGCAATGCGAGTGCCAAGGTATTGGCTTTGCTAAAGCTTGTTTCTAAAGCATTGTTAAAAAAAGAGTAAAAGGAAAAACACTTTAAAATATTGGAATAAAAGCAAACGCACATCTTGATGTAGCTCGAAACTGTATATTAAAAATTGTACATTGAATATTGCTAATTACATGAATGACCTGGTACCATTTTGAGACCAATAGTTTTGAGAAAATATATCAGTTTTATGGTCCGGATTCAACTCCTTGTTCAAACCGACAGGAGCGACTGTATAAAAGGTCCTTTACTTCCAACCTTACAGAATAAGGACACAGAGGATAAGGTAAAAGAAAAAGAAAGACAACATTTGTCTTAATACTGCCCTCACACACTTTGCAGTGTCATGCTTCATCATAGGGCCGCATCTGAATCTAAAATAATTGCGCTCCGTCCATGGTGTTGGTCTGCACCGGGACGTCAGATGCGGCCCTATGATGAAGCATGACACTGCAAAGTGTGTGAGGGCAGTATTAAGACAAATGTTGTCTTTCTTTTTCTTTCTCTTTTGCTTTTACCTTATCCTCTGTGTCCTTATTCTGTAAGGTTGGAAGTAAAGGACCTTTTATACAGTCGCTCCTGTCGGTTTGAACAAGGAGTTGTAATGGTTTCAGTTCTTCTCTGTTGAGTGAGTTTTCATTGATGACAGGGGAGTCAGAGAAGGCTTTTTTTCCCTAGTCTCTCTTCTTTGTGATATTTTATGGTCTGGATTGACAGATCAGCTGTCACCAGACAACTATGTGAGCAATACTAGAGGAGCTTTGTCTCCACCCACATTTTGGGAGCCAGGAGTACATGTTTTGATTGAGCAGAAGTTGTGTGGCTTCCACCCAAAAATTGCTTGCCTTTCACCAGCTGTGATTATTTTATTTATCCACCTAGCTTACCTGAACTTTCGGGGGGGACACACACATGGCATCATCATGCTGTAAAAGTGTCTTGGATAACTAGATACTTTGTAGTGTTTGTCTTTCTCTGGCAGAAGCACAGAGGGGGGAGGGGGGGGAGAGGGAGTATACTTGCATATGGTGTTTGACTTTGCATCACCAATGAGCGGAGGGTGATTCCCATGAGCACACTAACCAGTGGAATTTTGATGAACTATTTATAAATTGAAGTATATTGAGTGCACAGGTTTTTTTTTTTCTAATTGTGCGCCTCTAGATATTTTCCTTTTGTGAAGCCCCCGATCAGGCTAGTTCTCTGATATCTAGAAACGTAGAGCATCTGCGTCCAGGTTAACTTAGGAGGTGTGTAGGTTCTCCTAGTACTCTTGGAACTCTGCTGAAATGTGTTTGGCCGCAGTTTTTAATTTGACCTCCTTCTCTAGCTCTATTGTAGTTCATTGAGTTTTGTGATTATTTTTTTTTCACAGGAACTCAGCTAGCATTTTACTTGGATTATCTCGCCCTCCGTACGATCTAGCCATGGCTGCTTCACCTAAATTTAATTTGCTTTGTACAGCCTCATATTCATATAGCTTAGCCTTCACCTGGGCTAGACGTTTTGTGTCGCCTTTTCAAGGTGGTGTCTCTCCAATGTTCTGAGTTAGGGTTTCACCCTTGGCATTTCCTCCAGTTTGGCAGTTCAGAACCCCCGCACCCTGTATGACTGCTCTATATGTCTCCTGCTATACTGAGGGGCTGTCCACTGACTTCATTGGTAGAAAAAAATGCCTCAGTCTCTTGCCTGATTTCCTCCCTGAATACAATGTCCTAAGAGCTCTATTTGGGAGCCTCCAATAAAAATGCCGAGAGCGTCTGCCCTTGTATGCTTCTCTTCAGTAACACTGAGTAGTGGTCAGAAAGTATTCTCTGAACATGATCAACACAGGTGACCCACGGACAGATGTCTTAGGAGAGCAGCCAATAATAGCGTCTGGACCAGGTGCAGCGGAAGTTGGACATGCATGTTCCCTCTTGTATCTCTGGGTTTCTAACATGCCATACATCAATTGTTATTCTCTTTTATGATCTCAAGCACATGTTTTGTAGCAAGGGGATGTGGGCATCTGCTCTCGCTTGATCTAGCTACACTCTGGTCTAGTATTACATTAAAATCGCCTTCCTCCAGTTCCACTTTGTCACCTTTAGCCATACCTCCTGAAAGAAGGGTGGACTATCGTGTGTGTAAGTGTGTGTGTGTGTAATGTAGTGATCCTCTGATTCAAGGATTTAGTGTAAGGGATGGATTGGGGGTGCCATGCCTAATTAGAATGGCAGCCTTACTGGTGTATGACGAATAAGATCTTGTGTAGCTGGCTTCAACCCACTTGGCATGAAGGCGACCATCAGTTTTTCGTGTGAAGTGCATCTCCTGCAGGATGCTAGTATCCATTTTGTGTCTTTTATAGGTACATCAAGACTAGTCGCAATTTCACTGTATCCTTAAGCTCATGGATGCTTCATATAATCAGCTTAGTTGGTCATATTACTTCTCGGGTATGCCCACCCTAGATACGCACAATGCGTCAGCCTTCTGGGGTATGTTTACTTTGTAAGGCTGGATCCCACTATTACTGGATAGTTATTACCAGTGCTTAATGTGAGCTGGTGCTTTCAGGTGTTCAGCACTGACACCTAATCCTCAGCACCGGCGCTTATAGCACCATTTAAGGACACACTTATTTGTAAGGCACGTGATTTTCCCCAGAATCACAGGATGTTGAGCCACGCCGAGATTCTAACCCGGTTTCCCCGCTCCGAAATCAGTAACTCTAGCCATTAGGCCAAGTCCTCTCCAGAACAATATGTTCAGGGGTTCTAGTCAGGAGGCAGTTTGTACCAGCACATTTCTCCTGTTCGCGCTGCCTCCTGAGGCGAGCCCTGGCACTTTTTGTTTTTTTACAAATTAACCATTGGTTATTACCCTGGTGGAATTGTATGCCACATTTCATAATCAATTGGTGCCACAGCTGGAGCGTTTATATGCCTCCTTCTTGGAGAGAGGTGTGTTGCCCCCCACCATGGGGCAGGCCCTGGTGACCTCCCTGCTGAAGCCCGCAAGGGTGCCTGCTGACATGGCATCATATAGGCCCCAATCGCTACTAAATACAGAGTACAACATTCTGAGTAAGGTATTTGCTCATAGGCTTCTCCCCCCTATTTCCTAAACTTATCCATGTGGACCAGTGCGGATTTGTGCTTGGCTACAGCACAGCTCTAAATCTACTCACTCTACCATGTCATGGATGCTGTCTCTGTTCGTTCCCCATGGGCAGGTTGCCCTTCATTGGATCTCTGCGAAGTGTTCGACACCTTGAGCTGGGATTACATGTTGGCTGTCCTTAGACGTTTTGGCATCCCCTCTAATTATATACGTTGACTTGAATTGCTATACACTCTCCCACGGCGAGGGCACAAACCGGGGCACACATCAGACTCTTGCCCCGTTCTCTGAGGCACTAGACAGAGCTGCCCACTCTCCCCAATGTTATTTGTAATTGCGCTAGAACCCCTAGCACAGAGGCTTAGACAAGACGCTCATGACTGGAATCTCTATTGGGCCTACAGTTCACGCATAATATTGTATTCCAAGGATCTGCCCGAGAACCTACAAACAGTAGCCCAGATGTCTACACACTTTGAGTCTACCTCAGTGTTTGCTGTCAACGCTGATAAGTCCTACTCTTTTCTCTTTGCTGACATGCCCCTTGCCCTGACTGTCCCCATTGGAGATAAACTAATCCAGGTGGCACCCACTACATTCAGATACCTGGGGGTTCAAGTATACAGAGACACGCAGGATCTACTGGAGGGGAATATCCAGAAGGCGATCACCTCCCTCTGCTCGTCGGTTGCCTTTTGGACCTCGCTTCCGCTCTCGGTGGTTGTCCGCCTAGCCGTCTCCGAAATGGTGAGGCTTCCACGCCTTCTCTACTTCTTCGTAAATTTACCAGTAGTGCTACCAGCTCGATATGTTAAGACTTTGAATACTCTCCTGATAGACCTGGTGTGGGGTCATAGCAGAATGCGCATCAGTCTTACTAAGCTGCAACTGCCGTCGGACGGTGGGGGATGGGAGCACCGAACTTTAAATCTTATTGCCTTGTGGGCCAGCTGCAGTGGCTCTGCTATTGTCTGGCCGGCTGCAACCTTCGCGCCGGGACATTCTTGCAGTATCTGTGCGTGTTAGAAATGCAAATAACATAACACTGCCCTGTCTCACAACCCCCTCCCCAAGGGCAATGTAACTGCTGAGAGTTGCTCTCGCATACTGGAAAACAGCCATGAGACACACTGGCCTAGCTGTCCCCTACGCCACCCGTGCGTCACCTATGGCTGCATGAGTGTGGGGACTGACTGAGGAGCCATATTGCCCGAGACTGTTCCTGTTAACTGCTGAATAACATGGTATGTTCGCTAACCGACCTACTTGCTACCTAATGCACTGCAGTGTTTGAATGGATGAATGTCCTGTTGAGGGAGAGGGGACTGTTATATTTGAATATTGGACCTTTGCTGGGCCTTCCCACGACTGCTGGTACACTAACATGGTGCCGACTACAAGTGTGGAACACAAAGGAGTGACAACAGTGGGGGCACTGTTGGGCCATGCAGACTATATTAATGTGCAGGGTCTGCTGAACTCATTGTTCCTAACACATACGAGTATCGTACGATAAGTCGGACAACCCTGGGCCCCAAATGGGATAGAACCACCCACACACAAATTCATACAGTCACTACATAATATGGGTCAGGGCAGACTTTTGAGACGTGGCTATACCAAGGACTTTGCAAACATCTATTAACCTCTCTGGCTCCTTTGAAGGCTCGGTGGGAGGCGAATATGGGTCGAGAGTTCCGGGATAAGGAATGGGCATTCCTCCTTGAATACCCCAAGAAAATTTCCCGCTACTCTAGATTCAAATTTATGCAATGCTCTATTTTGCAATGCTCTTACACCACATAGACTCCATGCCATATGCCCCAGTGTTTCCTCAACATGCCCAAAATGTCCTGAACAGGATGCTAACCTGATGCATATGCTGTGGCCTTGCCCCACAATATTTTCATACTGGGCACACATTGGAGCCACACTGGAGGATGTAACTGGTGGGACCAACTAGCATTCAGCCGAGAGTTGTATTCTGGGTCTCTACCATGCCCCAAAGGCAACAGGGTGTGGGCACAGTTTGTGGGCCTGGCACTCTTTCTGGTAAAGTGCCTTCTGACAAGGAGGTGGAAATCAGCAACGCTTCCAGCGCTTTTCCAATGGAGGGAGGAGGAAAAGAAGTGGGGTTTAGCAGAGAGTGATGCTGTTCGCCAGGAAGAATATCGTGGGTTGCGGAAGCGACCAATAGTAATGGAATGGTATGTACTGCTGGAATAGTTTAAGGCTCTAGAGTTGCCCGATACCTGAATACTGATACTTGCTAATGGAAGGCCCAGTGTGATACCGTAGATATGCAGCGGTTTTGGCCCATCAATTGTCGCTTGATGGGCCGCAACGGCTGTGCGTCACCTATGGCTACACGAGTGTGGGGACTGACTGAGGAGCCATATTGCCCGAGACTGTTCCTGTTAACTGCTGAACAACATGGTATGTTCGCTAACCGATCTACTTGCTACCTAATGCACTGCAGTGTTTGAATGGATGAATGTCATGTTGAGGGGGAGGGGACTGTTATATTTGAATATTGGTTATCGCCAGATACTTTTGGGGAACACTGGTCATTGCTTTATCTTACATTTATGATGTACGCATAGACGAGAATAGCATGTTAGAAACACATTTTACTGTATATGTTCCTGTTTGACATGATTGCGGTAATGTCAATAATCCTCAATGCTATGTCTTTTGAAACTCAGTTTGCTTAAAAAAACCAAAACTGGATAGTTGAAAAAATAATGAAATGTTGCACCGCATTGTCTGTGTACTTGTACGATTGCCAGTGTCTGATTCCCTCCACACCCAACCCCAAAAGTTAAACCCCAGGTACAATGCAGTACCAACGAAACTGTACAACTTGGTCTTACATTTGAAGTGGGTTTTAACAATGTGCCATCCCATCTTGTTTGTCCCTATATTGTAATCTTATCAGTTAACTATAAATCAGTGAGGGGGTGGGTTCCCAATTGGGGAGGGTGTTTGATTCCTGTGACTAGCTCCCAACTCATTACTGGAGTTGGTAGCCGATGTCCACGTAGGTCTAGGCATCTAGCTTTAACGCCGTATGTTACCAACACTGCACAGTTCGGCATGATTTCAAAGTTTTGGTTGCAGGCTTCAGGATATCTGCTATGCTAACCCTCATGGATGATTTTCGCTGCTTTGTTGACCATTGTTCAACATCTCTTCTAGCCAGTGCTATATTAGGGACATTAAATGTTAATTTTCTCACCAGTTCAGTTTGTCGCTCATGCTGCTATGTTTAATACTTTGGGCCATTTCTTTGCGCACTGACGAGCATAGTAGATTTTTCTTTATGAATTTGGTAGCTAGTGATCGGTTGAACAACGTTCACTTTATTAGTATGCAAAACTTCTCTTGATACAGTAGCTTGTACTATTTTCCTGCTTTCAGTAAGACTCTGACTAGCTTGCATATCGGTGTTCTTTGCACTCTTTTGCTATCCGCAGCACAGTGTCCCGATCTTTGAAGTTAGAGGCGTGCTACAATTGGGCGGGCCAGCACTCCTGGGGGAGATGGTGTCTTCGGGCCCTCTCTATCGAGAAACGCTCTTGAGGGGTGCCTCGTTGAAGGACTGCCTGATCAGTTTCTCCATGTATTATTCCCCTGCTTGTGGTTTCTGGGATCCCTAAAATGCAGAGGTTGTTGTGACACAGTGTAGCTTCTACATCTTAATTTTTGACCCTTATAACTTCCAGCATCTCTTTCACCCAGAGCAACCTTTCGTTGTGCCTTTCTGCTGTGTCTTCAGTGTCCGAAGTGTGTGTTTTAGAGTTGCCCCAGTCTGTCTTCATGCGTTCCCACATGCTCTTTCATGCAGTCTAGTCAGTCCTTTAATGTATCTATCTTTGAATCAATTTGTTTTAGGCTTTGTTTCATTTTGAGTGAGATCAACTGGAGATCTAGGTCTTTTCTCTGCAGTTTGTTGGGGTTTGTATATCCTGCTGTCAGCAGCTTCATGATACATGCCAATTCCTTGGTGTATCTGGTCTCAAAGGTACTCTTCCCTTGTTCACCATCATGCTTGCCCATTTTGCTTAGGTGTTGTTGGGTGGGTGTGTAAAGTTCATTGCAGCACCTACCCCCTTAGTGACATTAGTCCACGCCCCATGAATTGCCAGCTTGTCTGTTTCACAGTATCCAAGTGGGTATCACTAGCTGATAGTGCTACTTCCTCCGTGTCTAGTCTCATGGGCTCACTTTGTGCCCTTTGTCCCTGAACTGATCTCGCTTCTCCCCCAGCCTGTAGCTCTAGTTCATAGGGGGCACAAGCAGATCAGCCTGTTGCATATGTCTGGGAGCACCTGTGGCTGTCCATTGTCTATTGTTCCCCGCTGTATCCCGGGGTGCCATGCCGTGCACCCTCTTCAAATACTCGGTCACTGTCCCCAGTGTCAGTATGGGGTTGTATTTACGATGGTGGATAATTTCATTTGTGGGGGATGTTTATCTTTGTTGCTCTATCCCTCACACTGCATGGTCTATCTGGTGAAGGCACTCTAAATTATACTCCCACAGCTGGCTCTCAGCACACCAATGGCAGGTTTGTAGTTGCCCTTGACGTATGTTGTATTAATTTACCTCTCTGTGCACCCACCTTGCGCTCTGTTGCATGGACTAGAGAGAGTTGGACTGTGCCGCAGTGCACATTGCTCCCTTTACTGCCTGTGTGTTTGCCCCACACTTGCTGGGTGCCTAGCAGGCAGTCAGTACGCCTGCATTGCTGGCTTCCCTCAACTGCCTCTTGGTTGGCCTGGATAGTATCACCTCATCTACACATTTACTTTTCTGATGTTGATCTTCGCCGCAGCCCTTATCCGGCGGATCCGCAAGCTGCTCAATCTCCTAGCCGAAGTACAAGATAGCTGCTTGTTGTGCGGTCTCTGTCCCCCACACTTTGTCGCCCCCCCACCCTTCCCCAGTCTCACTGGGAGCGCAAACAGCTCATGGCCACAACAGCCACGGCTGATGTAGGTGTCCAGGTGTTTCCATAGCTGGATGAATTCAATCTATTGAAGGATTCTTGCCTCTGTCTGCAGAGCCTCACTATTGTACGGCGATCTTGTAGCTGCATGTTCTAGTGCCCCCTCCTTTGTTGCATAGTTGGAGGAATCTTGTTCTTAATGCGGCTGCTGTCTGTGGGCGAGACTGGTATTTATCATGTTGAGCAAGGTGAGGTGATATGTCAGCCTGTGCCAGGGCAGCAGAGCAAAGACCCTTTCCTTTTACCATAGGTGAGCATACCAGTGGACATTTTTCACCCAATTAGTATGATGCATTACGTCTTGTACCTTATTAAAAGCCTGTTAGTTTCATATTTTTTAATTTTTTTAAATTTGTTTATTGAACAGCTTGTATAAAACAGTCAGGGCCCCAATTAGGTACCAAGGCAGACATCTATAAGCACAGATGGTACAAGCATTTTCCATACAATAAGAACAACATCCCTCAGAAACTTCCCACCACCCTCTTCCCCCCACGGCACTGTAGATGATACTGTGATCCCAAGGCAGCATAGCGTCACATGAGGGTATTTCACAACAGTTGATCAGTCCCAGAATTAACTACAGCAAGAGCATCAAGTTACAGCGTCTATTGCAAATCAGGGTTGCCCAAGAGATACACAGATAGCGGAGCACAGAAATCTTTAGGGCGTGAAGTCTCACGCAGTTAATTGGCGTATATCTCAAGTTGTTCTCTACAGTAGAGTAAATCCCGGACCCATTTTTTCAGTGCTGGGGTAGTTTTAGACCCCCAGCATTGCGCCACCGCCCTCTTAGCCAGTAAGTTCGAAACAGCCAACAGTCGGCGGTTGCAGGGTTTAAGATTATTTACCCAACCCAATAGGCAAACATCAGGAGCACACTGCAGAGGTTCAGATACAACGTTGCATACTGTTTATGGTCCTATCAGTCAATCAATCAATCAGTCATGTCATTTATAAAGCGCACTACATACCCGCGAGGGTCTCAAGGCGCTGGGGGAAGAGGGGGGTGGTGCTGCTACTGATCGAAGAGCCAGGTCTTGAGGAGTCTTCTGAAGGCCAGTAGGTCTTGGGTCTGTCGGAGGTTGGTGGGGAGGGTGTTCCAGGTCTTGGCGGCGAGGTGGGAGAAGGATCTGCCGCCGGCGGTCGTTTCCGGATGCGGGGGACTGTGGCGAGGGCGAGGCTGGTCGAGCGGAGCTGGCGGGTGGGGGTGTAGAAGCTGAGTCGTCTGTTGAGGTAGGCTGGTCCGGAGTTGTGGAGTGCTTTGTGTGCGTGGGTGAGGAGCTTGAAGGTTATCCTCTTGTTGACAGGGAGCCAGTGCAGGTCTCTCAGGTGGGGTGTGATGTGGCTGCGTCGGGGGATGTTGAGGATAAGACGTGCAGAGGCGTTCTGGATGCGTTGCAGCCGTCTCAGGAGCTTAGCCGTCGTTCCTGCGTAGAGGGCGTTTCCGTAGTCCAGCCTGCTGGTGACGAGGGCCTGGGTGACTGTTTTTCTTGTTTCGGTGGGGATCCACTTGAAGATCCTGCGGAGCATTCGGAGGATGTTGAAGCAGGATGAGGAAACGGCGTTGACCTGCTTAGTCATGGAGAGGGTGGGGTCGAGGATGACCCCTAGGTTGCGTACGTGGTCGGTGGGTGGCGGGGCTGTTCCCAGTGATGTTGGCCACCAGGAGTCGTCCCAGGCTGAAGGGTTGGAACCAAGGATGAGGACCTCCGTCTTGTCCGAGTTCAGCTTCAGGCGGCTGGTCCTCATACATTCGGCGACGGTCTTCATTCCTTCGTGGAGGTGGGCTTTGGCGGTGTGAGGGTCTTTGGTGAGGGAGAGGATCAGCTGGGTGTCGTCGGCGTAGGAGATGATGTTGAGGTTGTGCTGTCGGGCGAGGGGTGCCATGTAGATGTATAGCCGGGCCCCGAATTTAGGCACTGTGGTATGTCTCTTTCCTTTATATATTGGCACGGAGTACTGTGAAACGAGTGGATGGTTGAACCATCTTCCTGCGTCTCTACCACCGCCCACGATCAGGTGTTTGTGGCCACTATGGTGCCTCCTAGTACTTCCTGCTCGCTCACCCTCCTGGAAGATGCGTCTTGACCACATCCACTGTGGCCCTCGAATACTCACACTAGCTGCTTTGTGGGGGCAGCATCTACAATGCTATGTATGTCTATGATGCAATGTATGTTTGTACCTATTTTTACATCCTGACATAAGTCTTTAGACTTGATCAGCCACCTCATACTTAGTGGGAGGCGAGTAGCTCTCTGGTGTTCCCCTCATGGGAGTACCCCAACAACAGTTATGCACATTTTGTTCTCCATGTTGGGGATTGTTTACTCAGGGAAGGGATGGCTTCGGCATGTTGGGGCCGCTGAAGTGGGTGGGGGGTGGGTTAGGTGGGTTAGGTGGGAAGGATGGCACAATACGTTTTTAGATCTGGTTTGACAGTGAAAAAGAGCTTTAAGAAGTATTACTGGAGGGGTTTTGGCTGCTCGTACATGTTTCCCTTAACTAAAGCCTTTGATAGTTCAGAAGTTGTAAACTCCCGCTGAAAGAGTGCTTAGAATTCAGTTTTTGCCTTGTTGGAAAGCTCCTGCTCTATACTGTGCCTCATAATTGTTTATGGTGACAAGTCAATGATTCCATTTGTCGGATGCCATAGGTCTCGTCTTAGTATTCAAAGTTACAACCAAGGCAGTAGTCCTAAATTATTGTGAAAAGTGTGTATTAAAGTCAATAGGCCTGTAACTGTAGATTGTTATTACACTTTGGCAAAGCCTTTTAACAGCTATTTTGTGACATGGACTCTCGTGGATTACCATAGTAGGCAAGAGTTTTGATGTTGCTTAACCTCTCTAACAAGTCCTAGGGGTTGAATATTTGACCTTTGAGAATCTCTTATGTGCACATAAGAATGGTGTACATAGTTTTGCCCATTATAATTTAGTACGTATTTGTAATTTTGACTGTCCGTGGTTTCCTTGAAGGAAAACCTATGTTCAGTACAGTAGGCCTGAGTTTAATATGATGACAAGGTTATGATAAATTCTGTAGGCCTGATTTTCATTGGGAACATTTATATCCGATGCCATAGGTCTGATCAGTTTATGAAAAGTTACAACAAAAGCAATAGAACTCGTGTATTAATAGGAGAAAAACACATTTCAAAGCAAATCTGCTGGTTACACAAAATCTTCCGGGTTACCGTAGCAGGCAAGGATTTTGGTGTTCGTTACCCTCTCTGACAAACCCTTAGGGTAGAATATTTGCATTGAGACAATCCCAGTTAGGCTCGCCTAGGATGGGGTGTAAATTTGCACATATTTGCAATTTTATGACTATTACCATGTGTGTGTTTTTTTGTTGTTGTACTCCATACAGTGGGCCTGAGCTGGTCGTTCTCACAAGCCAGCGATAAAGGCTATAGGCATGATTAGTTCACTGGGAAAAGTTATGCCCGATGCTATATGCCTGATCAGTGTTGCAACCAATAGGCCTTTAAGGGTGGGTTGATATTATTTGGTAAAGCCTGTAGACTCGTCTATTGTCCCAAAGTATCTTTGCGCTTACTGTAATATGTAAGACATGTTCTCTTGTTTTCCCTGAATGACAAATCTTGGGGTAGAAGATTTTCATCTGCTAGTGCTTTAGGCCCTTTTTGGCAGGGGTTGTATATTTTTTTTGCCAACTTTCATTTTGTTCATCTTTATAGTTTCTTTACACTAGGCTGATGGTTGCTTGTGGGCAAGCTTAAGCTCCATACAGTAGGACTGAGTTTTTTTCATTCTTTCATTGTTACAAGCCATTGATAAAGGGTATAGGCCAGATCAGTTAACTGCGAGAAGTCTGGGAATATTGTAGATTAATTCTCTTTGTTATGAAAAGCTATGAAAGATTTGGCCGGCCTCACTTTTATTGTGAGATTTATACGTTAAAGTCAGTAGGCCTTTGAGGGTGAATTATTATTATTAGTGTTAAAGACAGTTGTTTATTATTAACATGGAATATCACAGATTATTGTAGTAGGCAAGGTTTTTGGTGTTGATCAACCCCTCATGCTAGAAGATTTGCATTGTGACAATCCTTGGTAGGCCCGCTTAGGAGTGGTTGTATAATGTGTTGCTAACTGTCATTTTGTACATATTTGCAATTTTCTGCATGTATGCCTAGTATTTACCTTGTGGCACAGCTTATGCTCCGTATGTAGGCTATTTGTTGGTTATGGTGACAAGACAATTCCTACAGACCTGATTACGTTATATCATATGCCTTATGACTTAATTACAAAAACCTATGAAAAAAGCAGCAGGACTGACTAATATATAGTGGCAACCAAGTTTAAGACCATAAGCCTTTAGGTGTGAATTGTTACACCATGTAAGACCTACAAACAGGAATTTTGTAACTGGAATCTGACAGATTACAGAAATAGGCAACAGTTTTGGTGTTTGCCACCCCCTGCCCCCGCCAAGTGTGGGAGTAGAAGATTGCATTTGCGAATCCTTGTAGGTCCTCTGAGGAGGGGTTGTATATTGTTTTCCATGTTGAAATGTAATAGATGTTTGTAATTTTATGCATAGTCCATAGTCTGTTATTATTTTACCATGCTAAGATGACTGTCCTATTTAGAAGCAACATTCAAGTCATCTTGGATTGCTACAGCAATTAATCACTTTTCACTATAAATTCCGAGATGGCCACTCACTGTTATGTTTTTTTTAGTTAAATTATTCCTAATTAAAAACCTGCCTGCCAAGTTTATGTAGTAGTAGTTTTCTACTTTTATTCTTTTATCTCTCATATGCTTGTTGAGTTTGTGTGGTTTGCTGTGGATGAATGTAACAATGAGTTGACGGGTTGCTGAATTAAAGAATGAATGCAGTGATGAGTGAGAATGCACATATGGATTAGGCATTGAGTATCTAAACTCACTAGTAACTGGTAGGCCTATTAGCATTGCCAATGCTTGCTCATAACTTAATTTTGGGGGAGGGGCTGCATGTGAAGCTGGGCACATTGAAGGTAAAAAGGTGAATTACATTAATTTGGCTCAATGCTCAAGGGGGATGAAAAGGTTGAGAGGGCGAGGATCTCCAAAAGGGGTGTGGCACAAAAGCATAACTGGAAATCCCTCTCAATGGCAGTGCCATATGTAACTAAAAGATTTGAACTGGAATTCTCTGCTTCACATAGCATGCCTCATGACGAGCATTTGGATCCTTCAAAGTTTTCTTTCTGGTATTGCATCCAGACATATGACACAACAATGAAATACGGCTAAACAGGCCAGACCTATTGGCTTTGCCAGTGCTTGTCAGCAGTATGAGATCAATGAGTAACGACGATGATTTTCTTTTGTGAATAATTAGAATTGATGGTGTTTAAATGTCAAAATAAGAGACTGAATTAAACATTCCTATGGTATGTGGAACTGGTCTTCATAGTATCTCCGTCATAATAGTTTCCTTCTTAACACCACTTTCATCTGCAGTCTCCCTGTTATATTTAAATTTTTTCATCTTTTTGAAATCCGAAATCTGCATATCTTGCACGTCATCGCCTTCCTCTTCATCACGGTCTTATTTCACTGTGCTCTTCTGTATGTATCCTCTCTCTCTCTCTCTCTCTCTCTCTCTCTCTCTCTCTCTCTCTCTCTCTCTCTCTCTCTCTCTCTCTCCTCTCCCTCTCTCTCCCTTCTCTCCCTCTCTCTCCCTCTCTCTCCCCCTCTCTCCCCCTCTCCCCCTCTCTCCCCCTTCTCTCCCCCTTCTCTCCCCCTTCTCTCCCCCTTCTCTCCCCCTCTCCCCCCTCTCTCCCCCTCTCTCTCCCCCTCTCTTTCCCCCTCTCCTCTGTTAGTCAGTATTTTAATAGCTGTGTATACTACGTTCACACACATTAACATAAAAAAACAATAATTACACTTGACCCATATGTGACTTGTTCCGTGTGCTATGGAGAGGCCAAGCATGTAGTCTGAACACTTTTATGACCCGCTGAAGGTCACATTGGAATAACTGGCTGTACGTTCAGCCTCCACTCCTGAGCGTTCAGTGGTTCCCTGTTATGAACAGCCATCAACCTAGATGAATTTTAATTAGCAGTATGCACAATACAAGAGTCACTGTTATGTTGCTTGAGCAAAACTACAGAAACCTAAAATCTGGATGAAGCAAATGCTCTTAGAGAATTGAAGATGAAGTAAAACGTGTGAAATGTAAACTGGGACTACATCTCTGAAATGAATTACCTTTAGGGTTTTAATGACTCTTGGGAAATCAATCACGCTTTTTGCTGGTGAAGTTTAGGACATTAATATAGGGACTTGTTTCAAAGTCTATTCTTAATTACTGCTGGGTCTTGGCCCTGGCGATGCACATCCCACGTAAAGCCCTGATTTGGCTTTATCACTACTCGGGCACCTCCACATAGCTCCTCTGACCAGTGCTCTTTTGATGCCAGAGGCACAGCCATGCTTTCTTTGTTTGACTTGGAGAGTGCCCATATTCAGCTGAATTTTTGGTCTCTCTCGCCAACGAGACTGGTATATTCCACGGAACTGCTACCTGATGGGATGTCTGAGTATGTGTATGTCTGGTTGGTTTGACAGAATGAGTGTGTGTGACTCATGATGCATATTGATTTTTGTGATATTCATTTTCATGTCTTTTGGGCTGTATTAATTAAATGTAAATAAATATATATATTTTTTTCTACTCACTTGAATATATCCTATTTGGGAGGGCCATTGGTTTCTAGGACTGAGTTCTCTTTACCGGTGACTTATTAGCACCAGATTAAGTAATTTTTGGGCAGAGTGGTGTGTTTTTGTATTGCCAGTGCTCTTTTGATGCCAGAGGCACAGCCATGCTTTCTTTGTTTGACTTGGAGAGTGCCCATATTCAGCTGAATTTTTGGTCTCTCTCGCCAACGAGACTGGTATATTCCACGGAAGACAAACTAAAACTTGAGAGCCTGTCCATTCCTTCCCATTGGATCCCTTTTTTGTCCCTTATTTGGTTGCTACTATTTATCGTGTTTATCCTTTCCCTGGAGCATAGCGTCTTTACCATCTTTTTGAGTGGCTGACTTCTATCCTTCCATTGCTCGCATTTAGGGAATTGCTTTTTTTTTATTTTTATCATTAAGCACTTCAGGAGAATGCACAGGTTTTCTTGCTCTCTTGTGTCCAGTCCATCCTTTTCTGCTCACTGTGGAACTCTATACTGGGAGTAACTAAGCATTGGGGCCTTGTTCCTGCTTAGCTGAGACCACCCAGGAGGTTTTGAAGGTGATGCATGCAGGAAAAGAGATCTAGGGCTGTATCCTTGGAAAAGGTGATGCATCTGAAGTTCATTTTGACTTGTGATCTGGCACAGGGGTGTGGAATTTAATAAAATATCTACTTGTGCATGAGACAGGTTGCATCATAAATCTACTTGCCCTGTAACAAAATCCACTTGTCCCTTTCGTGCCATGTAGTGCGTGACATGGCAGCATTCTCATTATATAAGAGCTCTGATATAGCCTCTCTGATTATGCCAGGCCTCCTTCCATAGTATGGCTTGACTACTAGCAATTCCCAAATTTTGCCACCTTTCCGCAGGTCTACACACTGGGGCTGAAGGTAGTGGTAAGCAACAGTTCCAGGATTAAAATGCCTTATTGAGTCTGTGCAAACCTACTAACTTGCATGTTTTAAGGGTTTTCACCAGCTCTTCTCTAATCCTTTTCCTATACTGGGAAAGGTTGGAAATTTATTCCTGACAATGGCAGACGTAAAACTTTTTCTAGGGTTGGAGAAATAAGTGGTTGGAGGGAAAGTGAATGTGCAAACACTCCAGATTTTCACATGAGCAAATCTACTCATGCATGTTTGCTCGTGCTAAAATGCAGTTCACAAATATTTACTACGACTATTATTCTATTCTTGTGAATTCATGAAAGCCATAAATCTGCACTAATGCAATGACATTTACCATGGGTACACTTTTGAGATTTCTTTAATAATTGGGCCCCTAATTGGGTCTTTTGTATTTATTTTCTCTCTCTCTCTCTCTCTCTCTCTCTCTCTCTCTCTCTCTCTCTCTCTCTCTCTCTCTCTCTCTCTCTCTCTCTCTCTCTCTCTCTCTCTCTCTCTCTCTCTCTCTCTCTCTCTCTCTCTCTCTCTCTCTCTCTCTCTCTCATAGCCTTCATCTTGCTTCTGAGACCATTCTGCAAGCATTTTACATAGCCTCATATTGTTAAACTTTGAAAAGCTGTGTACATGTTTAGACTAGAACCACTGTCGGTAGTGCAGTCAGAGCTTACAACATTTTGTTAGAACGCTCATCCTAATAATAAAGGCTTTGCATTAATTAACCATATATACAAGTCTGAACATCATTTAACATATGAACACAAATATTATCTTAACTGCAGACAATGCCCTTCCCTGATCCATAATGTGGTACTGTAAACTGGCAGCCAAAGGGTTTGTGCTACAGTGGGTTGGGCCTAGTTGTCCCAAGGACAAAAAACACATAAACTTGTCCTTGACCCCAAACAATATGTCTGGGCGTCATTCCACACCCCTGCTGGCAGGTGGCCAACTTTATTACATTCAAGAAGTCATTGCTCCAGCTATGAGAACAAGGACCTAAGTTATGGAGCAGGTGTTGCATGTGGCAGCTCTTTACTCAAGTCACACAATATTTCCTTCTAATGATGTCCTTGAAGGACATTCTAAAAAATATCCATAACCCCCTTAATAATTGCAGACCATGAGATACAGGCTGTAGTCATCCAGGTTCATAACCATTGAGCCATACATAAACGTGAGTTAAGAGTGGCATCATGACGCCACAATCGGCTTTGGTTTTGTTCAATTTGGATGGGTAGTGACCAGTCATAATCAGAAACTTGTGGATGTTGCAGCCTGATGAGGGGTATTGTGTAGTGCAGGTGTAATAAGCCCAAAGATAGCTGTGATTATTAATCCTAGAGGATTTTGTCACAGGTGTGAGAGCGTGGTAGGAATCTGGAGGAATCAAGTAAAACACTGATTTTGTGCCAGAGAGGTCAGTGATTATAGTACAGTGTCTGCCATACTTTCTGCGATGCTAGTGGGCAAAAAATGTGTCTAGAGCAGTGGCACATCCACATGATTTGACATCTAGAAGGCCAAGGAGCACCTTGAGTCATGGCATAGTATTACTAGCAATGGTCCTTTAAGGGTGGATGTTATTGCACAGTGCTAAAGTCTATCGACAAGTACATCAAATCTCAGAATACTGGCATCTGGAATGGTTTTAGTGTTTAGCCCCGCGGACAAACCCTAGGAGTAGCTATGCACTGTGTTAATCTTTAATTTGTGTATTATTTTGCCTGCTAGTAATTTTAGGGCTGCATGCTTGATGGTTGTCTTATGGGAAAGCTTGTGCTCAATACAGTAGGCTTCAGTTGGTTACAGTGACAAGTCCAGGATAAAGACTATACGCCTTATTAGCTAATTGGGAAAAGTTAGGTGAATGCAGTAGGTCTGATTTGTAATGAGAAGTTATAACAAAAAGCAGTAGGGTTGATGTGTTTATTGTTAAAATCTTATATTCAATATAGTAAGAATTTGAGGTCTCGTTGCTTTTACACTTTTTATAAGTTGTAAAAAACCTTTTTTTGTATGGAGTTTCACATATTACAATTTGAAGCAAAAGGGCGTTGATTACCGCCCTCTGTCAAACTGGGAGTTAGGGGATTTGCATTATAATAATCCTCGTTACGCCCTCTTAGGACAAGCTCTATATTTTGACATCTGGAATATTGTATATTTTATAATTTAGTGATTCTATAGCGCGAAGCTTCTGCTCAGTATTGTAGTCCTGAGTTAATGTGACAATCTAATGATAAAGGCTATGGGTCTTATTGTTTCCTTTGGGAAGATTGTATCCCCTGCCATAGGCCTGATTTGATTATTATCAAAAGTTACAGCAACATCAGGACTTGCACACTTACTGTGAAAGCATATGTTAGACAAAAGGCCTGTAAGAGTGCATTGCTATTACAGTAAGTATACTCTATGTACAATACAGTTCAAGATGGCCACCTGTTGCTATGTTTAATGTTTTACTTTTTTAATTGCAAGCATGTGCCCTCCATGTATAGCACCTAAATTTAATCTGTAAAAGGCGTATTCTTTGTGCTCCAAGACGATTATTACTTGCCCCTACACTTGAGCGCTCGCTCGCTCCAGGAAAGATCTTGATTTTATTTCTGCTTATCTACCACGCAAGAGCTAATTCACTCTCCCTGTGTATAGCATTCTGCTTCCCCTCTGGGCTAAATTCGCCCTCCTAGTTTGCAGCTAGCTGGTTGTCTTTGCCAGTAGGGGCCTGTTTGTGTAAGGTGGGGTCTGTCCCGGGATGTATGACAAACGGATGGCATAGAGTAGAAATACATGCCTGCGTATGTGGTATGTAAGTTGGCTATGTGAAAACTGTCGACAGTAATGCATGGTTCACGGGGCCAATGTGGAAAATAGCACGGCAATGTGTACTATGCCAGAATCCTGGCATATTTGGGTAGCTGGCCGGAAACTTGAGCAACACCTTGTAATTCTTTGCAGTACCCAGAATGTAAGTGCAGCACTCCAATATTAATTGCCTATTGCTTGGCATTTAGTGGTAGCACCTTGGCACGCAGTAGCAATGTCAGTGGTAGTTTGCTTTCTGCTCCGTAAAGTTGTGTAATGTAACGTGCAACCTGACCATGAACTCGTTAGATTCCTGTAGCTGCAGACACTACACAGATGGCCCTCCTTTCTTACCCCAATTTATGAGCTTGCTTCACTGCTGCAGGCACTCGGCTGAGGACCACAGAAGTTACTGTATCTCACTTCCATCTTGGTATATGGTGCAAAGGAAAAGCGGACTGCAATGGCAAGTGCCCTCGCGATTGGACAGTGAGATGTTTTGAAACTTTTCACGTTTATCATTTCCACTTTTAATAGTAAAAGTAATCCGCTTATTTTGATACCAGAAGTGTTATAATTAGTATTTTTACTGTAGCGAAAAGTGAGCGTAATGTTTGCCTTAGTTCACAGTGCTGCATTTCATTTAACGCCATTGATTGAACCAAGTCTGGCTGATCTACATACAGAATAAGCACTGGTAAAGTCCGTATTCCTTGCCCATGACACCTCTTGACTTTGGCACTGCTGATTTTGTCTACAGGAAGGAAAAAACATCCCAAGGTGGCTACCGTGCATTTCTGCACATATGCGTAAGCCACCAATGAACGTTTCCTTGAAGCAAAAGAAAATCCATTTCAGTAGGGCCTTTGCTCACGCATATACATACAGAGTTAGCCAGTTTAGAATGTTTTTTTTAAATCTATAAAAGAAATGGTTTGCCACTGACACAGCATTGGGTGGAGGTGAGAGCGAGATGGTCTTGAGGAGGCCAAGTGGGCGCTGGTGGGGGTGGAGGGGCACAGAGGATTGGGAGGGTGGGGGGACAAAGGATAGGGGAGGAGCAAGGAGATGCACAGGTAGGGAGTAGTCCCTCATGTACTACAATACAAAGTTCTGATCAGCTGTGGAAGGACACAACTCATCCAATCAAAATACAGGGAAACTAAAATATATGTTTGGTGTGATGGACACAAGGATAGGGAGGAAAGCCATTGACTCATGGGCAGAGAACTGAGATAGGGTGGCATACCTACCTAATCATGAGCAAGGGTTGGATGCAGACCCTGCTCTTAAGTCTTCATTAGGTTCTAGGTCTGTTTGACAACAGACAGCTAAAGCTAGACAAGACCTAAAAATCTCTTGGTTAATACAAAAACAGCTGCCAGCCTTTTCAGTTAGATAGCATTTTATAGTGTGTGCCCATACATCAGAAATTACTTTTACTGCATGATGGGCTAGGTATTGTTTTAGTTTTGGGGTAACATCCGTGAGTGGTTATTTGAGATGGTGGAGGATTTTCCATCTAGTTTATGCTCTCAGCAGTGCTGTGGTTGAGTAAGATTTGCATCATATAATGAAGTGTTTCTCATTGTCTTCGTGTTTGCATAAAACCCGGTCTGCTGCAGGGTTGTGCCTCCACCCCAGGCAGAGCAAAGAATGTCCACGCGGCTGTCATTCTGACAGTGAACTCGAGATGGCTTTTTCTTGCTGTTTTGTATGCTGTGAACATTAAAAGCTTGGTGCAGTTGAGTTGAGGGTGGTGCTTCAAAGCGGAGTGTTTCTGTATGTGTAGTGAAGTTTTTCTTTAAATTACGTGAAGATAAATATTTTTATGAGTGGGCCTGAAATATAGGAAAGGTCTGCTTCAGTACCTGGAATAGCCTACTTTTCATATATAGTCTGAGTGAAAGGAAATGTTTACCTCTCCAAGCAGATGAAAACAAATTTCCATCTAATAATAAGTGTAAACATAAATGTGCATTGCATATTTTAAAAGTGTTATACGAATTATTCTGCAAGCATATTACCTCCTTGGAACAACAGTAAAAGGAATTTTTGGCTTGCAGGGTTTGCTGTGACATCTCCGATTTAAATGAACACTCCAACTGTGTTTTGACTGGGGGGATGTCTTTGGATGTCTTTAGAAGTGACTCAGCTGTTCAGCCCCTAAGAGGCTCTGTGAGGCCTATTCCCCCCTCAATCTCCATTCCAAGCAGTGCCTTAGGCTGAAGACTCACTGCTGACTTTAAAAATATCAGCACACCTTCTAGCTTGCCTATAATAAGACTTCCATTATTTCAGGTGCTTCTTTTTATGATTTCATACTTTTTCTTACCATATAAAACCTTTTAAAAATTGGGAGTTGGAATCGTAGGGCATATATATTTCTTTTACGACTTTGATTAGTTTCTTGGAGTACACCTTGAGCGATCTACACAAATGACCCGTTACTGAATTCAGAATTTTTGTTTAGTTTTTAGGCGTGTACCGCTTTCCATGTTCAACCTTAGGATTTCATACCGGTTTCTACCACAATCCGCAAGTATGTTGAAAACACAAACCAAAACAGGAAAAACGACCTACTGCTTAGGAAAATGATCTTAAAGCAAACCTTTTGTTGTTGCCATTTTTAGTGTTTTTAAAAAAAAAACTTTCTTGCTCAGCACTTTTTCCAATTTTTTTTTTTTTTTCCCCCCCAAAAAGAAAAACAATACATTTTTTATATTATGGCTATTTTCTTGGACTCCCTCCAGCGGAGTTCTCCAATCCCTGGGTACCTTTTGAATCCCCCCTGCATGAGGGCAGTAGGAGGTAGACGCCAATTCGGTCTGGATACCTTTTGCAGAAGAAAGCGTGGAGTGCTCCAAACATCAAATATAGGGCTCAACACAGGTGGTGGAAAAGCATCAGTAGCGGAGGGGATAAAAGTGATTGCTGAGCTGTTGGGTTTGCCGATACCTGTTTGAAATAGCAAAAAAAATTGCTGCCAGTGCATCAGACTTATAACGCATGCACCCATCTTACTCCAGGAAGGTCACGTTTTTATTTGCTGTGCCAAGATGGCTAGCGGCCGTGTTATAATTGCAAATAAAGAAAATAAATATATATGCGGGAAAAAGTGAGGGGCCAGTAGCAGTATAGAGTTGCCTGTCTCTTGCCAAAGCAAGTTATTGTTTAAAGAGGGAGGGCCTGGGGGAGATAAGTGGAGAAGAGGAGCAGGATGGAAATTTTTCAGAGGGCCTGAATGTGTGGCTGTAGATGTGATTGTGGGAAAGCTATGCACTTTTAAGCAGTTCTAAATGAAAAAGTTGCTTCATGTCCGCAGTGGACGGATACAAATCATCTAATCAAAAGGTGATAAAGAAGATAGTGCTATAGGGGCAGGGCAAAAACAAAATTAGATAGGACAGCAATCTAATGAAGAACTGGAATTGACTAGAAAGCTATCCAGTCTTGAGCAAGAGGCTGGTCCAGAGTTCAATCTGTTGTATTTTTAATAGGCCTCACCTATATGCTGCTTCAGCTGTCTGTTGATGACCTCCTGTACACAATACATAAAGTGGGATTTGGATCAGTCCCTTGATCATGACTGATTGGTTGCACCTCACACCTGTGTTAACACCATGTTCTGATCACATTTTGTGTATATTAAGGACACACTCCAAGGGCTCTCTATTAGAAACCCTCCTGCTCTTTTGTTGCTCCACTGTTTCTACATCTTGTTATCTTCGTTTTTTACTCCTGCCCTTCCATCGCACTCCCCCCCTCCCCCCCCCCCCGTGTGTGGCACCTGTAGAATACAGTCAGGCTGTTCTCTTCCTTTTTTTTGTATTACCACACACTTTATTCTCTTTTTTTATTTACCTTTGTAATATGGCATTTGTCCATGTTGGAACAATTAAATGGAAATGCCAAATGGCCATCTTGGTGTATCGTGACACATAGGCAATCATTTACGTGCATCAGCAACTCTTTGGCTTTTCCCGATTAGAAAACCCATTCTAAAATGGCAGACCAAGCATTTGCTAGCATCATAGCGCATTGGCAGGCATTTTGGAATTTCCTTATGCCTGTGCAAAAAGCATTGGTAAAGCTAATAGTTTGCAGTTTTAAAGGAGATACCTGTTGGCTTTGCCATGAAGTATAATTTACATTAATTTATTTTGATATTGACTAGAATGGTAAATGTGATAGCATTGTTTTATAGTATGTATAATTCAACTTGTAACTTACTGTATTCTAATCGTGACCCTTCATTTTAAAGAAGTAATTTACAAATGTTATTGATCAGTTAAACAAGAAAACCTTAATATGAATGTTTACAAATCTGTGAATGCAGACCCAGAAAAACCCCTGGCAGTGCAGTGAATGTGCCAGAGTAAGTAAAGTAAATGTGTTTCTATGAAAACCAGCGAAGGCATTCTACCTCTCTGGAGCCAATGTATGTATGAGTGGAACCCAACAAGCTGTGAAACTGAATAATTGACTCCGATTAGTGTAGCTGGTTATATCCCGTGGTTCGTTTGGCAAAATGGCCCATCAGTGGTTTGTGAGTCCAGAAGATGGATTTCTAGTGCTATTGGGCTTTTATCCCGGTCCTCAACGTCTCGTGCCCTCCTTCTCCTGGTACCTACCTTAATAAAACAAATGAAACCTGTAGCAGATCTCCTAAGAGTGGTGGTGAAGATATAAGTGTTGAAGCAATTCTGTACTTTAAGAGCATTAGTCCTGAAATGGCGTATGCTCAGAGGTACTTGCTCCGTTGTGGAAATTAATTCACTGCCTGACACTACTATGCAGCCTCGGGCAGTGTGCTCCTAGATATTTTTAAGTTGCTGTGTTTAATGTTATGCTGCGTAAAGAATGAATCATTTTCTCTTTTGCTTTTTTCATATTTGGTTAAAATTGAACTGAGTTTTTGTCAAGTGTGTTTTACGGTCTTAACTTTTAATTCTGTTGGACTGTGTTATGCAAAAATTAAGATGTTCTTTCTTTGTCTGAACTTAAAAAAACCAGAACGATTTATCTCAGAAAATGTCTTCTGGCAGGTGGAGTTATTCTAACATTTATGAATGTCCTGTAAAGAAGAAACCTATTTTATGCTCTTTCAGCACAGTAGAAGCCTAAAGGTCACTTGAATGGAATTGACTGACGGGGTAAACTTCCCAAAATGTTCCCTGTGTACTCAACTCTACCTGAGTCTGTATGTACACTCCTCCATTTTATACTCTGGTATACTGCTTGATCCACATTTAAGTAATCCTTCTGAATGAGCGAGGCTTATGCTGAGTCTGAAAGACTTGGGCATTGAGACCCCTCCCAAAATATTTTTTCACTTTGTCTCAAAACTCGTTGACTTTGAGATCATGGATGCCCCAAGTTTATCTGCATGCACATGAAGGTATCTGGTCATAGATGGCCTAGTTTATTGAATTGTTTGAGTGAGGGGTGGCTCTACTATCTTCTGGAACATTAGGAAGATACAAAGAAAGATGCTCCATTCTGATGCTTCAAAAACGCTTACAAGATGGAAAACGTTACCCAGTCCTCTGGGCAGTGAGTCCTGAGCAGGGTTACAGGAGAGTGTAGAGGTTTGCTTCTCTGGGCCTCAATTGCTATTTTTAGGTTGAGCCTACTAGATATGTGTCCATGATCAGTTAACTAGGAGGGATAATGTGGACTCCGAGTCTTTTTAGAACTTAATCCAAGGATAATAAACCTCCGACAAGACAGCAGATAAACACATGGGTTTATTCAAACATTATTGTTGCTGAAAGCAAAATATTATTGGTGAATTAGACAATTAGCATAATAAAAATCTACAAAGTATAATTCTGCAAGAGGTATAACATAAGGTCTGTCTCCAAAGAAAACCTAAGGAAAGTACAAATCGGTAAACAGACGGACCTAGTCTGCTCTCTAAGCAAGTGCAAAAAGCTCCCAGTATTAATAAACAGCCTAGCACAGTCTGCTCGGTTATAATGGCAAAAAGTCTTCCTTAAAAAAATGAGAGAAGTATAAATCAAATGGACAGACTGCCATGGTTGCTCAGTTAGAAAGCCGAAGAAAGTCTGGCTTATCCTCAAAATAACAAAGCTTTTATAATGTTTCAGAGCAGAGAAGCCACACGCATTTCATGGCATGATTTGAGTTGGCACTGCTCATTGAGTTCTCCAACTCCTCAAGATGTTCTTTGAGAGAATGGTGTGACCTATAGTATCGTTTAGACGTCCATGCATTCTTAAAGTGCGCTTCAAAATGAGGTCCCTGTTACCCCCTCCTCCCCCAATATCCCCCAGTTTTATAAAGTTACAGTTGACTAACAATCTCAAAATGTAGAGGTGGACAAACGCTGCTCTGTTGCATGACAGGAATGTCTGGTGGATGTTTTTTGCAGCTAACGCATGCCTGGGAGCATTTAGTTCGCAGTGGTTCTATTTTGTGCAGGATACGTTCAACAACAAAGACGTGAATTTCAAATCGCAACCACGGATGCTTACCTTGTCTCGCCTCACAGCATCCTGCCAGAAAATCAGTTTTATGCTCCGTTATAATTATGTCCTCTCCTGCTCAATGTTAACCTTTCTTTAGCTAATTCGGATGAAGTCGGTCGGTGATTGCCAATTCAAGCACTTAGATGTGCCCTGCAGCTACGTTTTCGAATGTAAATGATCGAAAATAGCTGTTGCTTTTAACTGGAAATAACCGCTCTGGGTCTATGGTCTGCCGATATAGTCTCCTGAACCATGTTCTACTGCCTGTAGGTCCGATTTGTAGCTGTATATTTTTATAAGGAAATAAGGATGTGGATTCAAAACGAGGCCTGAGTTTTATGTATGACTGCAAACACACACATTAATTTCTAAGACTAAAGATCTGTTATAACTAGGAAAACGTTATTAATGTTTGCTATGCAAGCCCAACTTAAACTGCACAGACATTCTAAAGTTATATTTTTAATTTATCTTTTTCCGCAACGCTTTCAAATGAATGTCATACTTAGAACATGTTTATACTTACGCACCATCTTAAAATTCATAGAACTCGCGCACCTCCGTGCAGTCTTCTTGCCTCACTCGCCACACTACATTAACTATAACTCCCCACTGAACCATGCAGTATGTTCTGCCACATTATATAATTTAAGCAGTGCTTTAAATGGGCCGGTACTCACCGGTACTGAGTACCGGCACTTCTTTGATTTATCACTCTGAGTACCTGCACTTCTCTACTGCCCTGGAGAGTACCGGTGCTCATGACATGAAAAGGTATGCTCATTGGCTGTGCTGGTGAGCAGGAGTGGAACGTGTCTCTGGCAGCTAAGGCGCCGCTTCTGTAGCCCCGATCTGAGCCCCAGCTGAGCTGTTCAGCAGGGCTTATTTGAATAATGTCCGGGTGCTCACCATCACGCTGTGCTTGATAGAGCAGGGTCCATTCAGACCCTGTGCTGTCCATCACATTCACACTATCCTGTGCGTTCCTGCAAGCACAGGAATCATGTCAGTTCCCTGGCAGTGGCAATCAGGCTATGGCCAGTCCGGCCCTGGTGGCAATTAAAAAAAGCCATGGTAGGTGAAGAGAAAAGATGGCTTTTATCATACCTGAGTCTTTTGTGTGTCTGCTATGTTTGTTTGAATGCCTGTTTTTGTAAGAAAAAAATGAGAGAGAGAGCATCAAAACACTCTCAGGAGGTATTTTAAAGAAAATGTGTGGCACTTTGTTTGGACATGTCTGCTCGGCGACAAAGATTCATAAATAACGTAAAAGGGAGGGTTGGTGGGTGGGTGAGTGGATGAGTGAGTGGATGGATGAGTGAGCAAGGATGGATGGATGGATGAATGAATGAATGAATGGATGGATGAGTGAAAGCATGCATGGGTGAAAGAGGGTGGATGATTGGATAAAAGGGCGGATGATGGGTGGATAAGTGAAAGGATGGATGAATGAAAGGTGGAGGATGGATGAAGGGGTGGATAATGGATGAGTGAAAGGAGGGATTGAGTGAAAGGGTGGATGGAATAAAGGAGCGAAAGGATTGATGGATGAGCGAAAGGATTGATGGATGAGGGAAAGGGTGGATAAAGAGATGGATGAGTGAAAGGATGAATGGATAGGTTTGGAGATGGATAGGTTTGGATATGAAGGGTGGATAGACGGAATGGTGAAAAACTGAATGATTGATGATTGATGAAAGACTGAATAGACTATAGAATGTAAAGGTTAAATGGTGGACATCAGCAGGTAAATGGTAGGATCAAAGGATGAATGGATAGATTGATGGAAGAGACAAGAGATATCTTCTGGGGAGGGTCATGATGAGTTGCTTCGTGTGCTTGGTGCCATAAGAGCTTTGGTGCGATGTGGGGGTATTTTCAGTTTCTTCCTACTCGCTTGCTCAAAAATATATAGTATTGTGCCAAACAGCAATTAACAGTATGACATTAAGAAGGTGCAACTATTGCAAAAAAAATAAAAATGTTAACATTATTGCATTTCTCTTTCATTTTGTGTAATGAGTTAACCTGCTTTGTTTATATAAACACATTTCTCATGTGTTTTGGAATGTGCTGCAACTAATATAGAAGTTAAGTATCATCATGTCTTGCCCTTAGCCCCGCCCCTAGCACGCCCCCTCACTACACCTCTATCTCATTTTAATGAGTACCTGCACTTATTTTTTCCCATTTAAAGCACTGAATTTAAGATGTCAAAAGTAGTGTTAATGCAATTATTTCACGTGCTCTGATTTCTGTAATATGCAAGGGTATAGGTAGTGCATGGAGAAAGGTCGACCTATAGTCAATGTAGAGCGGCGAGGGAGGTGAGAAGACCATGCACGAAGGTGTGCGAGTTATATGAATTTTAAGGTGGTGCATAAGTATAAATGAGAGTTAAAAAGTATGACATATTAATTTGAAAGTGGTGTATAAATGATATATTAAAAATATAACTTTAGAATGTCTGTTTGTGTAGTTTAACTTGGGTTTATATAGCAAACATAAATAAAGTTTTCCTAACTATAACTTATCTATACCTGTTTAAAAAAAATAAAAAAAAATATATATATATATTTTATTTTAGGTTTCAATGGTTTTTCTAATCTAAGTAACAAATCTGGAGTATTCGTCCAGTTCAATTTTGTGGAGTGTCCTACAGTTCACTGGAGGAGAGTGTTGTAAAGTCTACTATGGTACAGTATATTTTGGTATACAGGAGTGGAGTGGAATTGTGTATACTGGAGTGGCGTACAGTGGAATGGCATACTGTGATGTAGCACAGAGCGAATAAGAATACAGTAGCATATATTGGAGTGATATAGAGTGTAGTGCTATACAGTAGAATAGCATTGAGTGGGGTGTGGTAAAGTAGAGTTATGTTTTGTAAATATTGTAGCAAGTATTTGCGTCCACTGTACTGGCGTACGGTGGAGTGCTATAGACTGGAGTGTCCTACAGTGTAGGAGCATAAATACTGGAGTATTGTATACTGAAATAGCATACAGTCGAGTGGCGTACAGTGGACTCGGGTACACTGGAGTGGAGTACTGTGGTGTACCATACAGTGGAGTGACGTACAGTTTAATGGTGTGCAGTGGACTTGCGTAAAGTTGAGTGTGGTACAGTGTAGTGTTGTAAATTAAAATTCCATAAAGTACAGTGACGTACATCGGAGTGCCGTGCAGTGGTGTAGAGTGGAGTAGCATAAAGTGTTGTGCCATACAGTGGAGTAGCATAGAAGTGAGTAGTCTTCAGTGTAATAACGTTCAGTTTAGTGGCGTGAAGTCTTCAAACGAAGAGTGTCATATACTGGAGTACAGTACAGTAGGGTGTTGTAAAATTGAATAGGGTTAATTATCGAAGCGTAGAGTCTAGTAATATACAGTGGTGTCTTTTATTGCAGTGGCACAGAATGTAGTCTTGTGTAAAGTGTAATAGCATACAGTAGTGCAGTACAGTGGCGTATACTGCATTTCAGTTTAATGGAGTGCCATAAATTGGAGTAGCATACACTGGAATAGCGTACACTCCAGTACTGTGCTATGAAGTGGGGCATAGTCGAATAGCGTAAACTAGAGTTGCGTACAGTTGCGAGCAGCACAGTTTGGGGGTGTCCAGAAACTGTCATACACAAAAGTGTAATAGAATAGAGTGGTGTACAGTATAATAGCGTAGAGTACAGTGTAATAGACTGGAGTGGCCCACAGTGGTGTTCGGTGTATTAGAATGAACTAACGTACAGTAGATTAGTGTACAATATATTGGCGTATACTGGAGTTTCGTAAAGTTGAGTGGCTTACTTTAAATAGCATAAAGTGGCATAAAGAGGAGTGTGTAAATTAAAGGAAACATGGGATCAAAGTGTGTGGGGAAATAAATGTCAATTTTATACCTGAAAAATATATTTTATAATATGTACATTTACTGGTTGTATATGTAAATAGTTTAAATAATAAACTTATACATTATATAAAACCTACTTAAATATTGTGCATTGTGATAAGTTCACAATATACCCCAGTACATGGGGCTCACAGATGGGTATGCGATTGGTTCATGGATGTGGTTACCAAAGGTAACCAGCATTTGCAATGCAATAGGTCTCGCATTTACGAGAGTTTTAGCTATTGGCATTATAAATGACAATGCCTTCTATTCATGTGTTAGTTTTTAAAACACAAATAAAAGGCATTGTTATTTGCAATGCCAATAGCTTAAACTCTCGCACATGCGAGACCTATTGCAGTGCAAATGCTTTTTTTTTCTATGGGCCATACAAACAGTGTGACATTTACAGTGCGGCCCGGCAATGATCACATGCATTTTACGTAACAGTCCTTATTTTAATAGATTTCACTGCTTGCGATTTTTTTTTTCTTTTTTTTTCTTTCTTTCTAGCGCACTTTGTTTAAATAATTTTAAAGAGCTTCATATGTAGATTATTTTATATTTGTTTGCACTTAAATGCATTAACTGGCACTATTTTGCCCCGAAAATTAATGAATTTTTTGTAATTATTTTATGGTATTAGAAGAAATGGTTTTAATTAACTGTAATAAACATGAACGATGTGTGAGGGAAGCAAAGGTTGAACGAGGCGGACCTAAGGCCCACCTTGTGTGTATTGGAATCTTACAATATATAGCTGCAGTGTCAAAACCAATACCTAAAAAGCCACAAACCTCACTTGCAGGAAGGGGATAGTGAGAGGCAGTTAGAAATAACGAGAGGGGTATCAGACATGGGCGTGCTTGGCCAGTGCACCCTCTGACACCTTGAACTAGGCACTGAGGTGACAGGTCAATGCCTCAGAATAACCACTGCCCACCCGGGTAATCGTGCCTATGAACCTTAACTTTCAAACTACGTCCTAACTATGACGGAAGAAATGTGCCGGGTGCGGCCGGCAGCCCTGACGACTTGTGTCGTCCATCCTTGGAGGTCACGACTGCAGTATTGTTCTGTAACAATCCAGGCACTGGGGCCACATGAGGGATGACTGGGATAGTCCATCCAGGCAGGGAGCGGTCTTCTGCCCTCCTTCAAGTTCGTGTTTTCTCCTCTCCAAGGGACGAAAGAGGAAAGGGAGTCAGAAAGAGTCGTGGAGAGGTGGGCCAGGGAGCACAGGGGGAGCAGTAAGAAATGTGGGCAGAGCGACGGTAGAGGAGGAAAGCAAGAAGAGCTTTGGAGAGAGGGACGAGGGGAGAGTGGAAGCAGGGAGAGCTGTGGAGGGAGGGGCGAGAGGAGAGCGGAAGCAGGGAGAGCTGTGGAGAGAGGGACGAGGGGAGAGCGGAAGCAGGGAGAGCTGTGGAGAGAGGGGCGAGAGGAGAGTGGAAGCAGGGAGAGCTGTGGAGAGGGGGGCGAGAGGAGAGTGGAAGCAGGGAGAGCTGTGGAGAGAGGGGCGAGAGGAGAGTGGAAGCAGGGAGCGCTGTGGAGAGAGGGGCGAGAGGAGAGTGGAAGCAGGCAGAGCTGTGGAGATGGGCGAGAGGAGAGTGGAAGCAGGCAGAGCTGTGGAGAGAGGGGCGAGAGGAGAGTGGAAGCAGGGAGAGCTGTGGAGAGGGGCGAGAGGAGAGTGGAAGCAGGCAGAGCTGTGGAGATGGGCGAGAGGAGAGTGGAAGCAGGCAGAGCTGTGGAGATGGGCGAGAGGAGAGTGGAAGCAGGCAGAGCTGTGGAGAGAGAGGCGAGAGGAGAGTGGAAGCAGGGAGAGCTGTGGAGAGAGGGGCGAGAGGAGAGTAGAAGCAGGCAGAGCTGTGGAGAGAGGGGCGAGAGGAGAGTGGAAGCAGGCAGAGCTGTGGAGATGGGCGAGAGGAGAGTGGAAGCAGGCAGAGCTGTGGAGAGAGGGGCGAGAGGAGAGTGGAAGCAGGCAGAGCTGTGGAGATGGGCGAGAGGAGAGGAAGCAGGCAGAGCAGTGGAGATGGGCGAGAGGAGAGTGGAAGCAGGGAGAGCTGTGGCGAGAGGGGCGAGAGGAGAGTGGAAGCAGGGAGAGCTGTGGAGACAGGGGCAAGAGGAGAGTGGAAGCAGGCAGAGCTGTGGAGATGGGCGAGAGGAGAGTGGAAGCAGGCAGAGCTGTGGAGATGGGCGAGAGGAGAGTGGAAGCAGGGAGAGCTGTGGAGAGAGGGGCGAGAGGAGAGTGGAAGCAGGGAGAGCTGTGGAGAGAGGGGGGAGAGGAGAGTGCAAGCAGGAAGAGCTGTGGAGAGAGGAACAAAGGAGGAGATGCTGAGCAGGAACACCTGTAGAGTGGGACCATAGCAGCGAGGGAGAGCTGAGAAGGCGGAGAAGAGTGGGATGATAAAGGTCAGGGAGAGCAGGAAGAGCTGTGGACAGAGGGACTATCATCAGAACCACTGGAATTGTGCAAATCTGCGGTTTTGGTGTTTCCCACATAATTATAGATGTGCCGCATTTGCACCAAAATCCATCATCTACAGCACAATCAGTAAATTGTAATAAAAAAATAGTTTTTAGCTGAAGTGGATGGAAAGTTGCTAAAAACGCAGTGACCGGTGTTGCACAGCGGAAGGCCGTTCGCAAAGGCTGACCACCAGCATTCTATTGCTTAGTGCTGTATTTGGGTGCCATACTGATAATAATGAGGTGAAACATCATGTGTAAAACTGACAAACCAATGAAGTGATACCATCCCCCAAAAAAGCTGCCTACACACACATATAACGTTATTATCCAAACTCCGCCAAGTTTGCATCTGCAGCAAGGGGCTGGCGACGTTTACACCCAAACTGAAGGGCTTTTAGGCGCTTAGGAGCATTCAGGGTAAGGTTTGGTGTCAGAATAGGAGCTGTGGGGTCTTTCCATGCTGGCCACTGAGGTGCTCGGGTAGGGTCAGGAGGCTGATTGGAGAGCTTAGATTCCATGCCCATTCCGTTATTGACCTCTCAGCTTGGACCATCAGCAGGTGCCCCGACTTTTCTCAAAATGGTGCCAACGATGGTGGTTCTCTGGGGGCTAGGGGGACAGTTCAAATGAGAAAGTGGAAGCTTGTAAGAGGGCGTGGCGGTGGGGGCTGCTGAAGGTGACAGTAATGTCCACAGGTGGAAACTAATGTGAGAAAAGCAAAGGGGAACACATTTAGTGGAGCATGACTGTTGTGCTAAAGCAGCTTTTAATCTTTATGACAGGAGGATACCATCAAGCATGTAGTGATGGAGGAACAGAAGCACTAGCCAAAAAGCAGGCTGTGGTATATTTTGCTTGGCGCTTTGCCTTTGGCACTTAAAAATAGCAGGTTGCTTCAGGGAACATGACAAGAAGACAGCTCTGTATTTTCTTTTTGTTTCCCTCTTCCTTTATTGTGTTGATAGGTAAAGCCTTACTTGTGCAAATCAATAATACAGAGTATAAAGACTTCCACACTAGACAAACTAAAATACCAGACTCTCCGTTGAGCAGGCAGGTCAATGATGAATGAAACAAGAAAGAGGAGCTCAACGTTACCCATAGCCAAAACTCATTCGGTATATTAATTTGCGAGACAATTGAGTGCAACAGCGTAGGTTTGTAAATTAATGAATTTGAAAATGTAGTTTAACAGAGAGCACTAAAATCTACTGACTTTACAGAAAATCATAAAGAGTTTGGGCATCAGGAAATTTGTGATTCTGACGGCATCAACTGAAAAAGTAGACTGGTCCTCTGTGACTAGAGGGTCCATCGCCCGACCTTGCTAATGTGGAGAATGTGCTAGGTCAGTAGTGTGGCGACAAAATAATGGTGGTTTGGGTTTGAACTAAAAGATCTCCCAGCTGTCCCAACAATAAGATTTCCACTACCATGGCTGAAGCTTGGCCATCCTGTACGTGTTAACAGAATGGTATTAGTTATCTACAGTGCTTGTAGGTGGATGGAGAAAAAGTAACAGGCATGAGCAGACAAAACACAGACACGGATTGTGCAAACCCATAAAACAGGACACATGCCCAAACGATGATTAATCCCTTAAGTATTCATAATAAATTAAAACTCGAATCTGGGATAATCATGTGAGAAAGGGCCCAGCAAACTCTGGTTGCGATGATTTTTCTCCATTCCTAGAACTCAACCTCATACTTGCAGAGTTCAGGGATGCGATTACCAGCCATAGTTGGTAGTTTCCCTCCCTGGTAATTTCAGCACTCCTACAGCATTTACCTCAAAATCTGACCCTAAGGGATGGTCTACTTTTTTGGGTAGTAATGACAGTTTCCTGCAAGGCCTTTATCAGCTACATTTGACAGTTTCTGAAGCTCTCAGTGAGTATAACTTTAATAGGACAGTGCCTCACTGCTAAATATTTTATTTGGAGATGACCTGCACTTCTAAGAACACTGCTATACTTTTATGGATAGAAACAGTACTTACCGGCAAGGATTCTATAATTTTAATGGGACAGTACCAGAACTTTAACTCAGGGCCTTTAAAATGTATTGTGAGAGTACCAGCACTGCTCAAAAAGCTGCATTACCTTTACGAGACATCAAAAGGGCATATCCAAAGGACTGCTATACTTTTAAAGAGGCAATAGCATCACTGCTTAGCATGGCTGCTAGAATTTTAATGGGACAGCACTAGAACTTCACATCAAGGTTGCTTATTGATTGGAGGACTGCTAACACTCCTCTCCCTACCGTGACTACCAATACCAGCCTGCTGATGCATGTTTGCTTTCAGACTTCAAGAATCAACATAGATGCCACTGGACACTTCGTTAATAGAAGGGAGACCCATGAGATAGGTGACACACACAAACAAGAACAAAGGATCAATGCCACCTGACCATCACAAGGGCTTGAAAGGGCCAGACGAAGCTGGGGACATTGTAAGGGATATGCAGTGTCAGTACACTGGGATGTGGATATTTTGAGTGGTCTTCACAGGTCAGCTCTGCACCCAAACTTTCGTTACAAATGTCCATTTCTATATTTCATCCTTCAAATAAAGTACAGCAGGGGCTGGATTACACAAAATACAGTCATGCAATTCTGTACTGCGGCAATTTTGCATCCACTGACCAGTGCAAAATCGAGATCTGCACCCACTGACTGATATATCATTTTTGCATTTGTCAGTCTGTGCAAATTTAGTTTTCAACTGGTTGGTTGGTGCAAATGGGTTTGGGAAATTTGAAAGGGCACCAATGTGATATAACCAAGGTCATTGGAATTTTGCGCCATGGGAGGACCAAATTATGCTGCAGGCTTCACTAAAGTATGTGGCAAGAACAACCCAAATTATGTGGCATAGTGCAGCACATTTTGTGATAGTATTACTTAATTATTTTGCAATTTGTGCACGTTAACACTGACCAGGCAAAGCATTTACATCAGTAGTACCAGGTTAACATTCAAACACAGCAATAAGCAACTGCAATGTGACCAGTTAACTTTGCAAATGGTCTTCCACTGAGTGGCAACACATGTTGTCGGGTTTTTAGTACATTTTGGTCGTTTGAGATAGAAACACATGTTTTTGTTAACCCCAGCAGATTATGCAGCAGATGAAGGAGTATATAGAAAATGCAGTAAATCTATAATTATGCATAAAAAATCGGGGCTGCAGAATCGCACAAGGGTATTTACTGAATGCAGATACTAACTTATCCCCCTCTCCCCCACACACACACACACACACACACACACACACACCCATCCCGGGCCCTCTTATAATCTAAGTAGCTTAGAACGTGGACTCGTTTTTATAAAAAGCAGCATTTAAAGCCAATTTAAGTCTGAACAGACACAGGTCACATGCGCCAATGAAATGGAAATATTTATTGGGTGACTGGGCACGTTTACTTTTGCCCTAAATGAGCCAGCGCTCTTGTACCTCCTGAGGGCTGTCCTGTTGCCAAGGTCCCTGAAAGAGGCTTCATTTGAAGCATCACGGTGCTGGGAAAAGAGCCAGAGCGCTGTGCAGCCTGCGGGGGTTCACACACAGCGGCTGTGCTTGACTGACCCCGAAACACACACGAGGGAGACAAAAGATGAGAGGCACTTCTTACCTGTTGTCTGGCGAGGACAATGCACGCGACAAGCCAGCTTTGAAGAATCCAACGGGATAAATGATGGAAAGAAGTGGCCATTTTCAACATCCGATATTGTAGCTCAGGAGGTTAAGTACCCACCCCTGAGATCCGAATGTGATCTTCAAGCTATTAGCAGCCTAAACGCATCCTTTCATCCTACTGAGTCCCGACAAGCAGAGTGTCAATTTCCCTTGTATGCTAATATTTTATACACAAATACATGGGTTCTAGGAATAGAGCATTGGGTGAAACTACAATCCAATTACTGATAATTGTTGGTTTGCCCCCGCTGTAGTTCCCAAGAGCTGTCATAGAAATCCAGAAAAGGTGCATTCGCGTATATTGGCCGGGAAAAGTTTCTGTCCCATCACAACTAAAGACAAGTGGTGCGCGCACGCGCGCCACAGCTAAGCATGTGACTTCAATTATCACGCCCGTGTCTGGGCACGATAATTGAAACCACATGGCCTATTGGTGTCTATTACACGCACCAAGCGCGTAATAGACACCAATAGGCCATGGGCGGAGCAATGCGCCCGCCTTTGGCCAATTGCGTGCAGTCTTTTAGACAAAGACGCACGAAACGACCTATGGGGTAGCACATAAGGAATCGCACGAGCGCGTGCGATTCCTAGGTCAGTGCTGAATCCCCTTTTTCACCTACTAAATGTCTCGCGCTGCGCGAGCACTGCTGCGCAGTGCACCGCTAGGCGCGAGACCTAAAAATCACTCATAAGTTTTATCACGGATGTCCATTATTGTTCGGTCAGCGTTTTGCTGACTTATGGCTTTGGGTGTTACATATAATTAAGTATTAATAACCTATTACCACTTTATTTCAGTGTTAATAGGTTACATTTATTGTTTATAAATGTGTAGATATTATCAACTTATGGATTTCTTTTCTATTTTCTCCCATAATAATTTTGGCCCCATTTGCTGAATCTCCGTGATATTTAGCATACTTATTCCACCTGTTTCATTGTGGAAGGAGTAAAACTTCTGTGGGGTTTAGTCAAGGGGATCCAAAGTAACAAAGGGGGTCCCAAAACGTGCTTAATTGCAATGTATTTAACATACACTTTTGTGTTTTCCGCTCCGTGAAAAGTAATTCGCATTTTGTTACAATGTGGCAGAATTAGGTGCTGTATATTTTTAACTATTACCACTTAATTAAAGTGGTAATAGGTAGATCAAAATATTTATAAGTATATGTATATATATATGTATATATATATATTTTAAATACCGAGAGTGCAGTAGTTCCGTGGTATCCCCAGTGTATCAGTGTACTCTGATCTGCGTTTTATTTTGTAGTACAGTTGCACCCTACTGTTTAGTAATTAGCACGCTACTCCAAACACTTTTGTACATATTTAAATATGTAAAAAATTGAAAATAGACTTTAGTGCGCTATATTTATGAAATATAGTGTTTGTGCTTTTTATTTTTTCAGTATTTTTCAGTACAGCAGTACTCATGTTTTTTTACAAATATATATAAACTTATAATTATTCTTCCCTACCTATTACCACTTTACTAAAGTGGCTGTAGTTATGGGAAAAAATAAGAAACCGAATTCTTACCTACATTGAATGGCGTTTCGCTGAACACAGGAAAACTCGAGCTGAAAACATGACTATCTTTTAACTTTTGTAAAGGCGGTCACTAGCCAATCAGCTTTTGACTTGTCATTGCTATATACCTTGGGAGTATCCCGGTACTACCGCGGCCACAGATGTAGCTAAATAAAAAACACTTGGAACATAAAAATACTTACCCAACTCAGCTGCAGTACCCCAAAGAAACATTTGCACACCATAATATATAATCCTTTCAAATTTCGTAAAAATCCGACTGTTTCAGCGCTACATGAAATACTTTAGTCTATTTAAAAATGCATTGGATTTTAAACCCGTTTAGGGCCCCCTTTTTTTCTTTGCACCACCTTCAAGAAACGCCTCAAACTTTCAGGACTCCAAGAATGAAATGCAGGCAGTAGGTCTGCAAAGTTTCGCAGACATTCGTCAAACGGGTGCAAAGTTTTTAAGGGACAAAAATCCCCATCTTCAGTCATACTAACTACGGAGTGGCTACGGCCACTATGTAATATATATACCCTCCACATTGCAGCAACTACAGGCTCTACAATTTAATAATATTGTAATATGTAAGATTATAAAGTAACCTCCCCACCACAAACTCTCCCCTTTCAGTCCTTTTTTAAAGCACACCTTCCACCTCGTAGGTGAGTTCTACCTGCAAGTATCTCAGCCTGTATTCTGAACTTCTGCAGCCCTCCCATCTTCCCAAGCTTTAAGATATAATTGCACAAGCATATGCCACACAAATATGGTGGAAGGGTGAAAATGCATTGTGCCGCCTAAACGTGGCCTTTGAGTACTTGCACTAAAAATTCTCAATTAAAAAAAAAAAAAAAAAAATTCACTGATGTGGCTGATATTACTAATGATGTTTTTAAATATCGTGCCTTTCCTTTGTGAACTGCGCTTTATTTGTGGAGGAGACCAGAATAAACCGCCACGTAACCAAGCCACTTAAATGCAGACAGGTATCATATTACTGAAACACTTTTTTAACAGCAACTTTAAAAAACATTATGAAAACAAATAATCTCTCATTCTGGACCAGTTGGCTTTGCCAGCGTTTTATGCAGATTCTGTGTAGCGTTAGGAAAAAGCAAAATGCTTTTTGCAATGCCTGAAAGCATCACCCAAAAACGGTAAAAGTGCAGAGACTGAGAGAAAATGCTGCACATGTCAATTCACTGGGCATGCACATGCATAAGAAATCCATGCATGCTTCATCGTACATGTGCGTGCCTACATAATGATGCAGGCGGCATTTTCTGTTTTTAATTTACCAATGGATGCCACTTGGATCATTAAATAAACCAAAAAATAAATATTTGTTAGTGCAAAAGTGCTTTTGCAGAGTAGTCCAGCAGCAAATGGCAGCAGCTGTGCCACCCCACCCCCCAAAACAAATGGTTAAAAAATGTGTGGTGCATCAGAGAATTGGAAGTAGGGGAGCAAAGGGGATTGGACGGAAGGTGGAAGTGGCTGGAAGTAGGTGGTCGGGAAAACAAAAGGGTGCAAGAGGGGGTAAAGCAGCGCAGGGAGTGACTATTTGGTGGTGGATAAGCACACGAGGGAGAGAACTGGAAAAGGCATGCACTCTCATGGAGCGCTTAACCAAAAAGAGAAAAATAGTTTTTTGTTTTTTTTAAGTTTTGAAAACTTTTATTTAATCAATGAAATATTCTCCACAGCAGAGTGCCCACATCCCTGAAAGGGCCGGCACAGCAAGGCATTGCTCGAAGATTTACCGTAAAGGGGAGAGGGATAACACAGCAAGCCGCCTACAACCACATCGGGCCAGACGCGTCGGGTGATATAGTAGCAGTGAATAATCAGGGATTAGATCGTGAGCATATGCCGTGAAATAACAACTTTCAACCAACAACTTCTCCACTTTTGTGTTATGTGCTCTCCAAATATTCCTTGTGTGGTATGACGTATGTCATGTAGGGAACAATGTATGGATGTGACCGTGTATCCCCGGATTCATTGTGCAAGAGGTGTGTCACCGTGAGAGGGGATCAGTTCCAGTCTGTGCGTCTCATGTTTGTGGGGCAGTGGGGGGGGGGGGGGCCGGGGAAGATGTGCTGGCTGCGCGTTCCAATAAGTATATCTGCAGAGGTGCCCAGATATCCCGGGGTCGGGAGGGGGGGGGGTAGATGTTCAGCGTATGTGTGTAGTTGCTCTTGACAGTAAATAAGGTCTTGAAGCCATTCTTTGAATTTCGGAGCCCTCCCTCTTCCCCATCTGCAAGCAATCTTTCTCTTGGCAAGGAGGAGTGCAATGGATGTATACTTACGGATTGAAGCCGCTATGGGTGCAGTATATCCCAGGAGTGCAGTCAGAGGATCTACCGGAATGTGTATGCCAGTCATAAGATCCAGGGCTGTCATTACCTCCGTCCAATACCTACGGATTGGTGGGCAGTCCCAGGCTACATGGCGGAAATCAGCTCCTTCACCACCGCAGCGGTCACACGTGTCGTTGTCACGAAGTCGTAATCGATGTAACCGTGCCGGTGTGTAATATAAACGGTGGATGAATTTATAGTGTAGGAGTCGGAATTTGCTGCTAGCAGAGATTTCCCCTGTTTGCCGAAAGCAAAAGGACCATTGAGCGTCAGTCAGGGGATGGTCTAGTTCTGTTTCCCATTTGGTCTTTGCTAACGGGGGATCATATTCTCTATTGCCCTGGACAGTTCGATATAATAGTGAGATAACATGGGATGGGGTGACTTGTTGCAGGAGAGCGTGCAAGGGGAGCATGGTAGGAGGTCCTTGAGGGAAGCAAGGAGTGAGGGTTCTTACATCCTGCCGCAGTCTAATATAGTAGAATCGTTCTAGAGGGGAGGGGGTAGTGGTGCCAAAGAATTCGTCACTCTTGCGAAATTTGCTCTTTTCGTACAGTTGTCCCCAAGTGTGGATTGATAATTTGCGTAGTAATCTGCGGCATCCTCCCTCTTGGGTTACCGGGATGTCTTGTCTGCCGGCAAGGGGAAGGAGGGGGGAATATAATAAAGGAGTGCGTGTGGCGTTTGCTAGATCCCGCCATGCGCTGGTGGTGCATTGGACGGTGGTGGAGGCATGGCTTCGTGTGACTGCAGGGGTGCTTAAGTACGCAGTGCTTGGAATAGGGTGCATATATCCGTCTTCAATGGCAAAGTGTGGCATGTAGGGGGGGGGTGTACCCAGTAGGAGGCAAAATGGGCTTGAGCACAGCTAAAATGTAATTCCAAGTCTGGTATCTCTAGCCCTCCCTCGCTGAAGGGACGTGTAAGAATCTCCCAGCGTAGTCTAGCTTGTTTGCCGCCCCACACCAGCCGAATTAGGAGGCTTTTGATGTTCGAGAAGAAGTGACGGCTGGGGGCATAGGAAATATTTATGAATAAATATAACAGTTTGGGCAGTATGACCATTTTTATGAGGGCGGCTCTACCCGCCATGGACAATGGCATTGCAATCCATCGTGTGACTTTGTCCGCCAAGGAAGTCAGTGCTCTGCCGTAGTTATCCCTCATTAGTTCTTCGCGATTGCGGGATATGACTATTCCTAAATAGGTGAGGGTATCCTCGCACCATGCCAAGGGGTAGTCTGGTTCGAATCTGGGAGTGGAATCAGTGAGAGGGTAAATTTGGGACTTCCCCAGTTAATATTTACTCCAGGGAGGCGTCCAAAAAGGAGGAATTGTCGGAGGATGGGGTTCAGGCTTTCCTCCGGACGTTGCAGATAAAGAGTAATATCATCTGCATATAATGAGATTAAAATCTGCCTTTCGGGGTAGATGAGGGCGTGTGTTCGGAAATGTTGGCGTATCTTAGCAGCCAGGGGTTCGATAGCCAAGGCGAATAGAAGGGGGGATAAGGGGCATCCCTGCCTGGTTCCTCTAGCAATCGTAAAAGGGGCCGATCGTTTTCCGTTGATCATCACCGTGGCCCGCAGGCCAGTGTATAACAGGTTTATCCAGGCCAGGAATGGAAGGGGGAATCCCATACGATTCAAGACGAAGGCTAAATAGTCCCACTCGAGGGAGTTAAACGCCTTAGTGGCATCTAAAAAAATGGCAGCGGCGTTCGTGTCAGGTTCTAAATCATGGAGGATCGCAAAGAGGGTGCGAAGATTGTGAGAAGTACCCCTAGTTGGCACAAATCCCGATTGGTCGGGGAGGACCAGGACAGGCATGAGAGGGCTGATGTGATTAGTTTCGCAAGGATCTTGGCATCCACGTTGATAAGGGACAGGGGCCGATATGAATCTACTTGTGTCGCTGATTTTCCCGGTTTGGGTAGGGAGATAATGAGCGCTTCACGCATCGATGGAGGCAAGATGCCCGTCTCTCGGGCCTCCTCAAGTACGTGACGCAGGGCAGGAATAAGGAGATGCCTATACAGCTTATAGAATTCGGCTGGAAGGCCATCGGGTCCTGGGGCTTTTCCCGACTGTAATTGCATAATTGCGGAGATTATTTCATCATCTTCAAAGTGGGCTAGTAGGGACTCTCTCTGGTTATCTCCCAGCCATTTGATAGCTGTGTCCTCAAAGAATGAGGTGAAGTCATCAGGGCATGTTCTATGTGTTGTGTACAGCTGCTTATAAAACCTCTGAAAGGTGTTTACTATGTCCGAGGTGTCTCTATGGGTCTGCCCCTCTTCATCTGTTATCTCTAATATTGTATTAGCAAAGCGGGGGGGGGGGGCGAATCACGGAGGCTAGTGCTTTTCCTGGTCTTTCTCCTTCGCCGTAGCGGCGAGCCCGGTGATATTTTCATCTAAATTTACATTCCCTTTCTGCCGTTTCTCGATAATCAGTAAGCAAATCATGTAACTGTGCCTTCTGCTCCGGTGGGGTGTGTTGCGGAGAGTCTCTTCCGCGTTTTTGATTGTGTGTTCTAGCTTCTGTAATGTATTTCTGATATCCCTCAAGACCCCACCACTTTTGGCTATGCATATTCCCCGTATGGTGGTCTTAAAGGCTTCCCATACGGTAGAGTATTGCGGAACCAATTTATCGTTCCGGGGAAAAAACTCTGAGATTTCCTGCTCAATCTCGTCTTTAAACACAGGATCTAATAATGATTGGGGGTTGAGCCGCCAGGAAAAGTACGGTGAGTCTTCATGTGGCGGTGCGAGGGAAAGAAGGACGGGTGAGTGATCTGAGTATGTGCGTGGGAGGTGAGATGCGTGCGTTAACCAAGTTGTTAGTCCTTTATCTATGATCCAGCCGTCGATGCGGGACAGGATGAGTGAGCAGTGGAGTAGCAGGTCCCTTTCCGGGTGTGTGGGTGGAGGGTCCTCCAAGCATCTTTGAGGTTATGTTCCTCCATGATACCTAGGAGGGTCGCCTGCGCGTTGGAATAATGGCACGGTTGTGGATGTGATCTGTCTAATTCCGGGTTAATGGTCACATTGAGGTCTTCCCCCCCCCCCCCATATGATGTGTGTGGAGCCTATATCCATTATTTTGCCCCAGAGTATACGGAAAAATTCCGGGTCATCATTGTTGGGCCCATAGCAGGAGACAAATGTGATGGATTGCGCGGCTAGTCTACCCCATAGAATACTATACCGGCCTTGCGGGTCTCCGTATGAGCCAATGGGGGTGTAGGGGAGCGAGCGCTTCACCAATATGAGGGTACCTCGGGCGTAGGATGAATAAGATGAGAAACATTTAGTGAGTGCCCATCGAGCTGCGAAGGTGGGTTGGGGGCAAGATGTGTTTCTTGAAGCATGGCACAATGAATGTGGTGACGTTCCAGATACGAGATGATGTGACGGCGTTTGCGGGGATCCCCCAGCCCTCTAATATTCCAGGTCAAAAAATTATAGTGGGCCGGTTTAGTGCGTGATTCCATTTGTTCCGTGCATTTCTATCGGTTGGAGTATGTCAAGGTTATATGTGAGAGTTACAGCAAGAGCATATTTTAGTGAGGTGGAGCAATAACATTCTATATTGAACCCCTTCCCGCGACCTCCCCCTTCTCACATCAGCGACCCAAACTCGCCGTGTCTTATTCCTCCCCCCTCCCTAAACCAAACTGTGGCCGTCTCCCCAACGGGGGGCGAAGGGCTCAACAAATTCCCCATATATGATACGAAGTACTTAGGGTTCACCTGTCGGGTGGGTCCCAGAGGGCGGTCAAGTTCTCGTCAGAGCGAGGGTACTCGGGCAGCTTTATACTGCGACATCTCGGCATTAGTTGAAAGTTAGTCCTGTACATATAAGAAGGTATCGATCAGGTCGCTGCGCTTCCAGTGCGGTACACAGCTTTTAGAGTCCAGCAGCAGGGTATACCGGTGGAAAGAGGGCTGTATACATGGGACATTAGCTTCTTCCTCTCGATCGGCTCAACCAATAGTAGTCGGGAAGATCCTATAGTAAGCAGCTGCTGCATCAGTGGTTGAGTCACATCAGACTATCCGCAGTGTTTATGTTCTGTGGCTGTTCTCCGAGTGATTCTATGTAGGGCGAGCGTTGGCAGATGCATGATTGTTGTCCCACAGGGCACGTGTGTATTATGGTGGGTCATGTCATCATGCGCTTCTCAGCCATGGGGAGGGGGGGAATGCGCCTTCATGTAGGCTCTGGATATGTTACGTAGGAGAGGGGGGAGCCTTGTCCATTTGCATTATTCAACATCCGATGTATTCCCGTCTTCTGCGGTGCGATGCGCCGGGGGCCGCTGATCCGTGGGTATCTTAGGCAGGGTCTTGAAGTCCTGGGCGTGCTGCGGGTTTGTGAAGAAGTGCTGTTTGTCTTGGTACGTTACCTTGAGACCGGCGGGAAATAGCATGGCATAGGGTAGATTAAGCTGTTGAAGTTTTTTCTTCACCTGTAGGAATTTGCGACGCTGGTCCTGGACGTCCATGGTGAAATCCGGGTATATCGAAATCGCCATTCCTTCATATGTCAGTTGCCCTTGTTCCCTAGAAAGACGGAGGGCGGTGTCCCGGTCGCGATGATTTAGTAGTTTGGCGATGATGGGCCGGGGAGGAGTACCCGGGGCCGGTCGGTTCGCCAGTGATCGGTGCGCCCGTTCCACCACCAAGACTTGCGAAAATGCTTCTCTGCCAAATAATGTAAGGAGGAGCCGTTCCACGTAGTCTTCCACCCTTCCGGTGGCCGTGGATTCCGAAACACCAAGAATTCTGAGGTTATTCCTCCTCGAGCGGGACTCCAATTCTTCGTTTTTGGCTGCGATCACTTTCAGGACTTGGTCCATCTCCAGGGTGCGGCTCGTGGTGGCGGCGGTCGTGTCTTCTAGATCCGAAATACGTCGTTCCGCCTCGACCAGGCGGTCATCGTGTTTCTCCACTCTATGCGTGAGGCCTTCCAGTCTGGTGTTCATGGAGTCCATTTTGGACTCAATGGAGGTTAAGCTTGATTGCTTTGCCAGCAGGAGCTCCTTGAGGTCCGCGGTGGATGGGGCCGACTCGTCCTGCTGGTCTTCGTCAGGTTCCGATTGGGATCGAGACGATTTGCGGGTGTCAAAATTCAACTTTGGCTGCCTCCCGTCCGGTTTCCCCATGGTCGCAGTGGAGGTGATTGAGAAGCGTTGCGGTCTAGGGGAGTAGGAGTGAGAGCGCGCCTCAGAGTCCCAGCCAGGGTCCGCCAAGTGGATCGTCCCTCTGTCGCACAAGAATCCGGCGTCAGCGGAGGGGCCAGCGGTGTAGGGGAGAGGAGCCTCCAATACTCATATATGGTGCCCAAGTGGTTTAATACCCAATTCCGTGAGATCTTAGTTGTTTCTGGAGGGAGGCTGCTATCTTTTTCCCTAGTCGAACGGCGTCAAGGGGATGTAAGCGTTTAGGCAAGGCAGTCACCGATACCGTCAGCAAAGATCCGTAGGCCGCGATCTGCCTTGCTCTCCTGTAGGCCGGCTGCCGCGTTGGTGGTCCCTCCGCGACTCAGTCTCTAGCCCTGCAAGATCCCCAGACCTCGCTCTGGTGGGAGGCGGTATAGGGGTTATGATAGTCCGGATGGTCAGTGGTCTTCAGAGTCGTCGTCCCCCCCCCCCCCCGCCGGATTACAGATCACGACAGGTGCCGGATTCCAGTACTCGGTCCCCCCAGGCGCGCAGCATAGGATGTGGGTCAGGAAGGCCCCAACGTGGTCTGGGATGGTGCAACTCGCACACTTTATTCTATCCGGGCAGCCCCTCTGTTATTGGCTCCTAGAGAGGGTGATCCCTATGTACAGCCGGTCCTAGGCAGCATTAGTTGGGGCGTGCCGAGGTGGAGAGCAGCCTCTGCCTACCTTGGTCTCAGCGCGCCCCTCCGTGCACTCGGTGATGTCTCTGGCCCATATAGGACGGCCTCGTGGATTCCAGCGTCTCCCTCTGCCTCCGCGGGTCCGGGGCGCCGTCTGATTGTCAGGCTCCGCACAGGGGTATCCTCGGCGTCGTGGTGGCCGCTCGGAGCCGGCAGCCCCCTCGCCAGGTTCTTCTCGCCTCGGTGGGCCGCTGGAGCGAGGATCGTCCGCCGGCTCTTCGTTTCCCTCTCGCTAAGCTTCCTTGGTGAGCGCAGGCCCAGCTCCTCCCCGCGGCAGCATCGGCCTCCGACGGCGGGGCAGGGGCGGCAGGGGCAGTGGGGACAGTCGGTAATCCTCAGGAGCCCAGCAGGCCTCCGACGCCCAGGCGCAGCGCCGGCCAGTTGTAGGACCCCGGCAGCTCCCGTGCGATCTCGGGATGGGTCAGGTCGCCATTTTGTCGTTGGTGCCAGGCGGGAGATCGCTTTCGGTTATGTCGTCCCTCAGCTTACTACCGTGAGTTATGGCAGTGCAGCGAGTTCCCTGGACTGTCCTCTTTTAGAATCTGACATTAAACTGCAGATCTGTCGGGAGATGTGCAGGATTTTTGCCGGATATCGGCCCGAGCCGCAAGAGCCATTGCTAACCTACGGCAAAATGATAAATTATCATTAAACCTGCCGACAAAGGAGGAGGTATTGTTTTACAAGAACTTGATGCATACAAAAGCGAAATTCACAAACAATTGGCCAACACTGACCATTACTGTAAACTACCTACCAATCCTACCAGAGAATTACAGAACCTGATTCTAGAAGTGACCACTATGGGACTAGACCAGGGTTTTCTCAGTAAACCAGAACGGCCATCTTGCTTGGCGCCCTCTAGCGCCCCTCAAAAGAGAAAAATAGTTCCCGAAAAGTCAGCAGATTAAAGATATGTTGGCCTGTCAAAGGGATGTTAGAGACTGTACTCCAAGGGAGGGACAAACAAGATGGGACACGGTGTTCCATTGAAAAAGAAGCGAGCAAATGAGCGACAAAGCCAACCAATGGTCCGCAATGGATGAGCTCTAAGTCCACTGTATGTCCTGAGTAAGCCCACAATAGGTCTTCCACAACCAGACATTTGAGCTGTCTGGTCGGTGAGTGCGAAAAGTTGGAAAATAAATTGCCATCAAGCTGGGTACGCGGAGTGTAGGCAAATTAAATGGCTGTTATTTAAAAAATAATTTGAAACCGCTTTGTTAGTAAAAAAAAAAAAAAAGCGGAGCTATTTGTAGATGAATGTGAATACCGTTTACAGGCATTGTGCAAGCAGTCGAATTGAAGGGACTAGTAGGCCGAGTGGGCTAACCCATTGCCTCAAGCTGTATGCTGTGGTGGTTGGAAGCAATACATGAATGACAATTTAATGACCAGTGGATGAAGGGACCACCCTGTGTATTTCTTAAGGAATTAAGCCATGGTCCGAAGAGAATCCTAGCTGAAAATGTTTTTTTTAGACTTGAAAGAAGTATTTCACCCCTTCCTCAATATCTTCCTCCTTAGTATTGAACTGATGTTCTCCCAAATAATCAACTGTTGGGTTGTGTGTAACTAAACATGAGTGAAATTAATCTTGCAGTGAATCTTCAACACCCATGTGTTTCTCTGCTGACAGATAAATGTTTAAGTCCTAAATAGTTATAGGTTTCACTTACGATGAAGGCCTTCATTATAAACTGTGTGGGGAAAGTTTCCCTTTCCACTGATTCCTAATGATGCGGAGTTTCTGCTCTGTCAGTGCTTTTAGGCCTGTTAATGCAAGTTTGGTACTCCTCTTTTAGATTTCTGCTCGCATTAAAATGGCTTGGGGCTGACCGCTTATTTTTTTTCCACAACTCCGTGTTTACTACTGAACTTAAAAGCTTCCGTGATTGAGAACTTAATGTCTTTGCCTTTGGAACATCTTGACTAACAGTTAATTATTTGTTTATTATTTGGTTTGCATTTATGTAAAGCAGGGAAGTGACTCCAGACTCCTTGAGTGGCATCAGAAGGGACTTCATTTGAACCTAGGTGTATGTAGAGTAAGTTAACTTTAGATTTATTCTTAGTCACAGAGAAAAGGGTCGCTCTGTAAGGGCCCTGTAGTGAAGTACAGAAGTTTGCATCTGACCTTTACGAAATGCAACAACTTATTACTCGAGTCTCTCGAGGAGAATTTTGAGGCCATATGTGCATCTGGAACAAAATATATTTGAGAAGGACAAGGGAACCCAAATGAAGTCTGCCAGGGACCTTGGGAAATAGTACTTTTCTAGAAAACAGTGGTCCCATGGAACGGTATAGTATGGGAGAGATGAATATAGACTCAATCAGTTCTATATTGGTAAAGACTTGTCCAGCCGGACAGAGGTCTACTTTAATGTTATAATTATCAGAGTAAAAACTTATTCATAAACACACAATAGAGTAAGTGGGACACAATCCTGTGCCCTCACTACACCTACATAAAACACATACAATGTGACAGCAAGACAGAAAAAGGCTCAGGCACGGCTGTCGATTTGTCATATATGGCATTAGAACATAGGGCCAACAAATCGTCTTTTTACACCCTTACACAAATAATAACACATTAAGGTAGTGTATAAGGTGTGATGGGTGTCGACGACGTTTCGATCCATACAGTAAATACAAGGATCATCATCAGGACTTAAACATAAGCATGCCTGAAAGTGAAAGCCTGTAACAACATAAAAACAATAGGGAGGAAAGGGGAGGAAGGTTCCAGTTAGTTAAGGGAAGCAACATAAGCAGTATATTAATTTAAATTAAATGGGCTATGCAGGTAGGATTCAGCAACCTGTGGGAATTAACAATACCTAAGGACATAACGTAAAGTTATAGTGAATAACAGTATTGCAGGTAGAGTGCCACTCCGGATTGAGTATTGATATTGAAAAACAGATTTGAGACACCAACACTGTGCCAGAGTGTAAAAAACTACTCGACCAAGTTCAAAAAACCGTGGATGAATTCCACCGACTAGAACAAAATAAAAAATCAAACAAGGTTAAAAAGGATATAAAATCATTTACACAAGAGAGAGCATATCCCTATCTTAACAAAGACTTTTATACTAACAGATCGTACAACGCACCACAAAACAACAGACCCTGGGGTCGCTTCAACAGGCGAAATAACTTAGTAGGTTTCTCGGACACCTCCGGTGATTCCTCAGATAATTCTGACGCAGGGGAGGGCAGTAGCATCTCCACACGTAACCCGTCTTTTTTAGGGCGAGGCCAACCGGATCCTCCAAAGAGAGGTCGGGTGAAACAACAACAACGTTGGTTCAATCCCCCAGGGGAGCGACAAACTCGCTCGAAGTACTACCAATGGTGACCAGCACAATGGCAACCGAACAAACAGACAGAAATCTTATTATTCCCATCTTCAATCTTTCGACCCACCAACTTACTGATCCTGAACAATCGATATTAAGTAAAGGCCTCTCTTTTGTACCCACCACTTTCCCGGACTATCTAGACCTTAAGACTGAACTCTTACGGTTCTTTCGAAAAATTAGGCTACATAGCTATTTTTTGTTAAATCCATTCACTCCCAAGACAGCCAATACTCCATTACGTCCACCTTCTCACCATCCCCCAACATGATCCCCAGTGAGATCCTTACATTCGAGAAACTTGTCCTTAAGGAAGTCTCCCATTTGGAAAACACACGTCGCTTTATCCCATTCAATATCACTCTTGATGAAAAAACAGCCATTGCTAACCTACGGCAAAATGATAAATTAATCATTAAACCTGCCGACAAAGGAGGAGGTATTGTTTTACAAGAACTTGATGCACACAAAAGCGAAATTCACAAACAATTGGCCAACACTGACCATTACTGTAAACTACCTACCAACCCTACCAGAGAATTACAGAACCTGATTCTAGAAGTGACCACTATGGGACTAGACCAGGGTTTTCTCAGTAAACAAGAACACCAATTCTTAAACGTCAAAACACCTCGTACACCCGTTATCTACACCTTACCCAAGGTACACAAAAACCAGTACAATCCACCTGGTCGTCCCATTGTGTCCGGGTGCGGCTCAATTTTGGAGCCTCTAGGGCGGTATATTAACTTCTTTATCAAAGATTTTGTGCCACTAACTGATTGCTATATTCGCGACAGTATGTCTATGATCAACATTATTGAAAACCACCCCTTCGACCCCAATCTTGAAATTTTGTGTACTTTGGACGTCGAGTCCTTGTACACAAATATCCCACAAACCGCCTCATTAACGGTTATGGAGACACTTCTCAATACCCGCCCGCGGCCACATGCGGTCCCCACTCTTTTCATACTCCAATTGCTAGAGATCAGTCTTACGCGGAATTTCTTCCTATTTGAAGATCAGTATTACCAACAAGTGAAGGGCACTTCGATGGGGGCTGTTTTTGCCCCCAACTTAGCCATTCTGTATCTGGACTCCCTAGAACAAAATCACATCCTGACACCACTCAATCCTTTCTACGAAGGCATTGTTAAATGGAAAAGATATATTGATGATATCTTCATGATCTGGAAAAGCAGTGAGGGTACTCTTAACAATTTCTTGCACTTGCTGAATAATAACTGTGGTGGCCTTAAATTTACATTGACCCAGAATAAAGAATCCATCCCTTTCCTGGATCTTAACATATTTCACAGGGAAGGCATCCTTATCACCAGTCTGTTCCGCAAACCTACTGAGCGGAAGACACTGTTGAGATATGATAGCCACCACCCACGAGCCCTTCGAGACTCATTACCCTATTCCCAATTTCTCCGTATCAGGAGAAACTGCTCACTTAAAGAGAATTACTTCCAAGAGGCCCAAGTACTTAACAACAAACTTACCAGTAGAGGCTACCCACGCAGGTTGGTCCGCAATGCCATGAAAAGAGCTTGGTATTGCCCACGTGACGTCCTTCTTGAACCAAAAGAAAAGACTCCCCAGAATCGCCTAGTCTGTGTTACCACTTTCTCCCCCATCTCCAACATTGTACGCAAGACCATCACTAAAAATTGGGCGGTACTCAATGCCTGCTCACTCAACCTTGAACGACCTTTGTTCGCATTTAAAAAGAACAAAAACATTAAAGACCATCTAGTCCGGGCCGCCCTCCCTAGTAATAAACCCCCGGGTAATCTTAATGAATATTGGGGACTCGCACCTTTGGTTGGGCATGCTAAATGTGGCAATTGCAGCGTGTGTGACTATACCATTGAATGTAAGGAATTTGTATTTGAGAAAACCAAGATCACTCTGCATTCTTTCTCAAATTGCAACACGCAAAATGTTGTTTATGCCATATTGTGTCCTTGTAAGAAAATCTATATAGGCCAAACAACTCAAAAGATACGCGTAAGGATATGCCAGCACCGTAGCAGAGTAAGATGCAAGACTCCAAATGCACCACTCGTTGAACATTTTGAGGAAGCACGCCACAACGAGAATGATATACGCTGGACTGTGATAAGCGTGATCAAACCACCTCCAAGAGGAGGTGATATCTCTAAATTACTGGACAAAGAAGAACTAAAATGGATTTTTAAGACCAACAGCCTGCACACAGGCTTAAACAGACTTGAAGACTGGACTACACTTGTATAAATCAACCGAATCTACTCCTAATTACTATTCTCTAGTAATTTACACATGTTGTTTTAATTATTGAGCCCTCCCTCTGTCACTAATTACCAATTACTGAACAATTATTCTACTGCAATTCATACATGTGGTTAATTTGTGAGCCCCTTGTGGCTGTAACTGTCCCACAGTTTGATTAATCCTTTGTTCCTTCCCTCTAATATGCCGGCTAAACCACTATGCATGAAGTCCTTCTTCGCTTTTATCACATGCCATTCTGCACCACTCCAATATGTCTGCCACGCACTGGTTGACGTCCTCCTTTCATTTCCACTAATTGTCAGCTGACCTCCCTTCCGCCTATCGCGTGCTCTTAAGTCCCTTCATCCTGCATCCCATGCAATTCCTCAGTAGCTGACCGGCCTCCGGCGCACACACCACCTTGCGAGGTTCCCCTTGAGGTAAGATCCTTCCACGGCCCAGTTCTGCCCACCCACGCTGACCACGTCCCTTGCCTACTGACCTGGCTTCCCTCCCCCACAGGATGCCCTAATTGCCATATTCCCGAGTACGCTCACGGCGACTTCCAGCACGAGGATCGTAACTACGCCCGTCGCTGCACACATGATATATTGGTAAGTTTTACGCCCTGACTCCTATTACAATTCCCGCTTCTTGCATCTGCCCTCCCCTTACCTTCTCGTTCCTCCAATTGCAGGAATATCCACCCGCATCTCGCCACCTGAGAATCCCCAAGATACCGAGACCGGTAAGCCTCAATTCCTCCCCTTGCTCACGCCTCCTCTCCTCCGGTTCCCACCCGTCATTCCCGCTCCTCTTCTTTACAGGTCCCGCGCATTTGCAGGATAGGACCCTTCCTCCGATGCCTGCCCCTCGTCAGGTGATCCTCCTTCCTCTTCCCTTGCTTAACTCTCTCCTTACTGGTATCGAGCACACGCACAATTTTCCTGCGGTTTCCTGGTTGCACCTGTAGTGATACCACACGGTCACTACCGTTTACTTCCATAGGACTCACAATCCTTTTTCACCCGCACTAACGCTCTCTTTTCACAGGATCGTGCACAAGTTATCTCATATCCTCAATCCGGAGTGGCACTCTACCTGCAATACTGTTATTCACTATAACTTTACGTTATGTCCTTAGTTATTGTTAATTCCCACAGGTTGCTGAATCCTACCTGCATAGCCCATTTAATTTAATTTAGATTAATATACTGCTTATGTTGCTTCCCTTAACTAACTGGAACCTTCCTCCCCTTTCCTCCCTATTGTTTTTATGTTGTTACAGACTTTCACTTTCAGGCATGCTTATGTTTACGTCCTGATGATGATCCTTGTATTTACTGTATGGATCGAAACGTCGTCGACACCCATCACACCTTATACACTACTTTAATGTGTTATTATTTGTGTAAGAGTGTAAAAGACGATTTGTTGGCCCTATGTTCTAATGCCATATATGACAAATCGACAGCCGTGCCTGAGCCTTTTTCTGTCTTGCTGTCACATTGTATGTGTTTTATGTAGGTGTAGTGAGGGCACAGGATTGTGTCCCACTTACTCTATTGTGTGTTTATGAATAAGTTTTTACTCTGATAATTATAACATTAAAGTAGACCTCTGTCCGGCTGGACAAGTCTTTACCAATATAGAACTGATTGAGTCTATATTTATCTCTCCCATACTATACCGTTCCATGGGACCACTGTTTTCTAGAAAAGTTCTGGAACAAAAGGCAGCGGTCCAGAATTGGGATTGATGCACACATTAAGAGGCTACAATGATGCACTGTAAGGTGTTTATTTTACTGTCTGAAAACAGTTGAGAATTGAAAACCGCGGGTCATCGAACGCAGCCACGAATTACAAACTGTTTATTGTAATCTGTGCTGCCCCGTTGCACAAATAAAAAATCAATGAAAAGAGAGCTGCCTGTGTTACATTGAGGTGATCGCCTGTTGTATGAATATGACTGTTTATGATCTTTGTTTTGACATTGAACAGCTTGGTTCTGTTTATTTGGCACTACATAAAACCAAATATATGTATTTTATTGCGTGTCCTATTGTCACTCCCTGTTTTCGCCGAGGCTGAATTGTTCATATGGAATGGTTCGTAATGGTGAGGCTCGTTTATTAGGTCGAGCCTGGGCATGCGGTGCTCTTGGAGGCAGGCTGTTTTCAGGTACGGACTTGGAGCTGTGCCCACTCTCCGTCCATATTTTTCATTGGTTTGTGTCATTGCCCGCTGTAAACTGTGGCTTTTCATTGGTCAATAGGCTTAGTAGTCCCTTCTTAGTACCGCCTTGTCTCATTTTGTAACCTCCCATGAGGACACCCCATGTTACATGTGTTACTCGGTAGGCTTTAATTACAGTCAGAGCACTATTTTCTCAAATAGCTTTGTCCTGCCTGCTGTTGCAGGTAGGACATGCGCTCTCAACGCTTTAAAAAAAATCTTTATAGTACAGGCGCCGAACACTTGTGCAATGCAATAGGTTTCGCATTTGCGAGAGTTTAAGCTATTGTCACTTCCAATGCCTTTTATTTATCTGTGTTACAAACAACATACAAAAAAGGCATTGTCATTTACAATGCCAATAGCTCAAACTCTCCCAAATGCGAGACCTATTACATTGCAAATGCTTGTTTAAGTTGCATGCCAAACAAGCACGTGTTGCTGCCTCAGGCCAAGCCTGACCCACTTTGTAGAGTTTGTATTCTTCCTTTATCCATCAAACATCCATTAAGTTGAATTTGATATATTGACGTTGATTTATGATGCAGGCCACCCCACTTAACCACTTTTTGTCATATTAGGCTAATTACTAATATTCGCTGGATAAGTTAAAAAGGGCAGTATTTTGCGCGAAATAAGTTTGTTCAGTGGTTATGTCTGACATCAAGATAGGCACATCAAAGACTTTTGTTTGAAAAAGATTATAGTCTGGTGAAATTAATGAAATGCACAAAGCAAAGTCCTAGACTTTTTAAATGTTGGTGACTAAAAATGTCAAATTGTATTTTAAATTTGGATAATTAAAAAAAATAAAAAAAAATCCAAAAACATACAACACATTACAGTAATGAAACTGATAGAATTCCGTCAGTTATTGACGTCCTTTTCTGGCACTTCCTCTAAAGCTAGATTAAAAAAACAGCACAGTTATATATCTGTGCAAGTATCTTGGAAATTTATATTCGGTCTCATTCTGATTGGCTCTCTAAAAGCTGTATTGTCGACAATATTCTGCAAGCCGTCACCCCACCCAAATCATTAATTGATGTGTCCAACTACTGCGCCCACGGCTTTCTCTGGTATTCCTTGTACCAGTATGTACCTTGGAACAGATTTCATTGAACCGTGCTGAGCATTCCCAATTAGGTGACCTACTTCACAAAGGCTGTCTTACAGGCCAAATCTGGTTTGTTAGAACAAATTCTATACCGTTTTTGACTTAGACTTGTGCTGTTTAGCAAGTTAAACATTTTCCTGAATGGCGCGGCACATTGAATTGGCAATGCAAGTTGTAGCTGTTGTAGGAAATGCCTCTTGGTAGTAAATTAGAGAGGGGAGTAATTTAGTCCTGATTACTTTCAGCATTCTGTCACTGTTAATGTAAAGTGAACCCAGTGATAGGGCCTTTGTGAGTGTTTTTCGAGTGCTGAGATTTTGTCCATGACCACTGTACATGCAAGGCTTGTATTTGTGTTTTTGTCGTACCTCTTTCTAATATTTTAGCAAAATGTTCTAAGTATTGTTTCACACTGTAAGCTTAATGTTGATATTAGTTCTAGATTCCCAAGCCTCAAAACAAAATAAACCTAATAAAATAGGTGTTGCATAATTTATTTATTTTTTTAAACTTGATTCTTATTTATTCACACGAGTTGACCTTTTGTATCCTAATTGTGCTATCTTATTTTGTTTAGGTAACACTGCCCTGCACGACTGTGCGGAATCTGGAAGTTTGGACATCATGAAGATGCTTCTCAAATATGGAGCGAAAATGGAAAAAGATGGTTACAGCATGACACCCCTTCTCTCTGCTAGCGTCACTGGTCATACAAACATTGTGGATTTTCTGACACAGCACCCAAAGACGAGCACTATCGAGCGTATCAATGCGTTGGAGCTGTTAGGGGCTACCTTTGTGGACAAGAAACGTGACCTCCTGGGGGCTTTAAAGTATTGGAAAAGAGCAATGGAAATGAGGTACAGTGATAGGACTAACATCATCTGTAAACCTACGCCACAAACCTTGGTGATGGCTTACGATTATGCAAAGGAAGTAAATACTGCGGAAGAGTTGGACAACCTTATTGCAGACCCTGATGAAATGCGGATGCAGGCCCTGTTGATCAGAGAGCGTATTCTTGGCCCCTCCCATCCAGATACATCATACTACATAAGATACAGAGGTGCTGTCTACGCAGACTCTGGAAATTTCAAGAGATGTATTAACCTTTGGAAATACGCTTTGGATATGCAACAAAATAACTTGGATCCCTTGAGCCCCATGACTGCCAGTAGTTTGCTGTCTTTTGCTGAACTCTTTTCTTTCATGTTGCAGGACAGGGCAAAGGGCCTACTGGGTACTACTGTTACGTTTGACGACCTTATGGGAATACTGTGTAAAAGTGTCCTCGAAATAGATCGGGCTGTCAAGCAAACTCATTGCCCCCCAGACCAAATACAGTTAAACAAAGCTCTCTCTATAATTTTGCACTTAATCTGTTTGCTGGAAAAAGTCCAATGCAGCCCAGAACAGGACCACATAAAAAAACAGAACATCTACAGGTTTCTTAAGCTGCATCCTAGAGGAAAGAATGACTTCAGTCCCCTTCATCTTGCAGTTGACAAGAACACCACATGCGTGGGGCGCTATCCTGTTTGTAAATTCCCCTCTCTACAAGTGGCCGCTATATTAGTTGAATGTGGGGCAGATGTGAATGTTAGAGACGCCGATGATAACAGCCCTCTTCATATTGCTGCCCTTAACAACCATCCAGACATCATGAATCTCCTCATCAAGTCTGGTTCACATTTTGACTCCACAAACTCTCAAAATCAAACTGCAAGTGATTTGCTAGACGAAAAGGAGATAGCAAAGAATTTAATTCAGCCCATTAATCATACCACACTACAGTGTCTTGCTGCCCGTGTGATAGTCAAACACAATATATTTTATAAGGAAGAGATCCCCGAAAAACTGGAGGACTTTGTTTTGCTTCATAGATGATGGCTGCCTGGAGAGTATAAGTTCGTGGCTGACTGTTTCCTTCTCAAGCACTATTGATCAGATACACCAGCGTTTGTTCAGTTTGCCTCATGCACACATTGGCTCTGACATACTTTGCATCAGTTTGCATACTCTGCTGCCCAATATTTAATATGACCATGCCACATACAACATTTTGTTATGTGCATTGCTCAGAAATGTTATGCCGTATTCCAGCTCTTTAATTTGTCTTGCCAAAGGCTCCTTTATGCTACAATTGTGGGTGTTTTTTTTGAGTTTTTTTTCCTTTTTTTTCGGTTCAAACTACACACCTCGCTGGTTTGTACATTTCTTTTTTTTTTTTTTTAATATAGTTGGGCCGTTTCTTTTTTCTCCCGCTCGTATATTTTAACCCCAAATTTTGTTTAAATGGACCACCATAAAATGTACGTGCTTTATGAAGTGTTGATGTTGCAATTACCATAAGTGCTTTAACTTCTCTATGCACTGGCTCAGACATGACTGTTGTGTGGCAACATATTTCTATGCAGCAGCTTAGACCACTTCAACTGAAACACTTTTTTTTTTTTTTTTTTTTTCGTTGGAGCTTTTGTTTTCTGGGAAGACTTCAGTTTCACAGTATTGAGTTATACAACTTTTTGACATGGCGCGCTAAAACTGGGAAAAGTGTTTGTTATTGGTTACAATACTACTTTCACCCTCCTGAAATTTGAGTCCTTGGAATGCATTCTGCAGCAAAACGAAGGGTACTTTTATTGAAAACCAGTCCTTCTGCTTGTGCTGACGCAGTTCAGTGTGTGATGAGATGTTCTAGAGTTTGCTCAATTTGAAATGTAGTCGCACAATTTACAATAAAAACACAGAAATCCAAAATCCAGCACCCAATATTATTTTTACTAGGAACAGAACAGAGCATGTCGGTGTCCTGGTGCTTTGCCAGACTAGAATGAATCTAATTGTGTATCGCAGTAACTGGTCATAACGATGACATCAAACATTGTGACCGTGCCATCCTTTCAGTTTTGAATTAATTTGGAAGATCTGCATGCATTCTATCCATTTTTTCTGTCCGCTAATCAGAAACAAATCTAGGCTCTGTCATGTAAATCTTGCTTTATAGGTAAAATTTTTAGTGTATACACAATAGCTTTGCTGTTGTGACAGAAAGGGCTCTTTTTGACTTGATAACACGTAAGTGAAAGAATAGAAATGAGAAATATTCAGGTAATGAGTGTATTGCAGCACTTTATTGTTGATTCCAAATAACATTTATTATGGTATATTAGCCAGGCACATGTCTTAATTAAAATGTTCTCAATTTAAGTTATGCTCGTGTTTAAGTTATTCATATTGTCATATGTAAAACCGAAATGTTACGCAAGTAGAATGTTACATAAATTGGTGCTTTTTTTTCTCTTTGCTGTTTTCTTTCAGAACGGCAGTCCTGGATATACACTTCATGCACAAAATACTTGAACTCATACAGATTCCGGCTAATGTATTTGTATTTTTCAGTCAGATTAAGTTCCATTCAGTCGCAAAGATCTCGTTCTGCCTATGTCTTCTTAATTTGAAGCCACAGAAACTGTTTTCGTTGATTTTAGCAGATGCTAAATTGCCTGACTCATTTCGTGTATTAAATCTCAGTAATGTTGAGCCAGAGAACGTACTCCTTTGGATAGTCTTTATCCCTGTTTTTCTGGCTGGTGCACTAAATCCAGGAAGAGGTGGTCTGTTAAACATGTAATAGGTCTCTTGGTCACTGAAGGAGGGTGGATTCTGGGCGGAAATGGCTCTTGCAGCAAGTTCAGCCAAGAGTTCCAAACTTCATAGCTCATATTTGAGAACTGACTGGTGGCAGCCAAAATTGTTTATTTACTGTAGCATCCGCTTCACCCAAAGTCCTGACTACTAATGACTGTGATCGGATATTTTTAAGGTCGGGAGCCACCTGTGGCTTTAAACACACATTATCTAAATTGCAAGGCTTGGAGACAGTTAATAGTGTTCTAGAATCAAGGCAAACAGCAGAACGTTATCCCGAGGCTGAAGTGAAATGGGAAAAACACTTGTGCCTCAATGAGTCTTAACCTGAGATGTGAACTACCTTTGGGTGAGGAATGCTGCCAGTTTGGAAACAGTGTGTGGCGGGAGGCAGCTTCTCTGCTGGCCAGCATAGCTTTTTGCTGTTCAAGTCAGTCGCATGGCTCTTCCGTTGTGTAAAGATATTCCTAGGCCTTCGAAAGCCAGCCGAGGCAGGCTCCTTTCACTGTAAAGTGCCTCTGACCTGCTGTGCTTGTTTCTTAGGCCAGTTGAATTAAATCACCTGGTTAGAAGATGAAAGTTTTTATCTTATTTTGGTGTGAGTGAGTCCTTTATGGTAAGTCGGGGCCAGCCAGAGCACACCTTTCTTTAAAAACGCTGATCCTCTTCCAGTCGGAGGGAATGCTTCTAGGTTTCCTACCCATTTTGCGGCCTATTCTGGAATGCAAAGCCATATCTATTCCAGCTGGTTATTGGAGTTCACCTAGACTTAATTAGTAACCGAGCAAGAATTGGCCAAGCTGATGGGTCTCGCCTATGCAAGAGCTATTGGCTTTGCCAATGTGTTTCAGACATATTGTACACCAGCATGGGCTGCTGTTCAGCATGGCTAAAATTAGTGTCGTAGAGCAAGGGTCACAGAGCGGAGGGTTTTAGAGCACCATGGAGTAGAGTGTCTTACCTTGGAATGGCATAGAGGGGAGTAGAGTAGTGTGGAGGAGAGTGTTGTGGAGTTGATTGGTGTGGAGGGGCGTAGAGTAGAGGGGCGTAGTCTATGAGTGGAGTATGCATGGGGTGGTAGTGCCATTACAGACACATTTTCAATTGAAATGACCACTAAATGTGCACAGACCTACAGGTTTATTGATAAAACTGTACAGCGCACAAATGATAATGTGTAGAAATAGCATCACCTTGTGTAGTGATTTGTTTTGATTGCATTTAAATATTTGTTTCCAGCACACTTCAGAATTAGAAAAAAGTGCTTCATTTGTGCCCACCTAATTTTTATATATTTTGAAATATTTGCACAGTTCACTTAGACATTTAAATTTTGGCGTGTAATAGAAAAAAGCCTTTAGTAAATAAAATTAATTTGAAGAGCAGAACCTAGAAGCTGCATCAGAGGCAGGAAGGGCAAATGAAAAAGACAAGAAAACCCTACACCGAATCAAAGGAGAAAAAAAGCCATCTCTCTTCACTCCCCCAGATTGTCAAATAAAGCCCCTCACTATGAAGTCAGAGAAATAAAAGTAAACGCCAAGCTCCCTCAGAAGACAGAGCCTGACATTTGACCGCCGTCTTTGAATGCACAGCAAATGTGAGAGGATGAGAACAACATTTTTTTAAAAGCCTTGTTTACAGAAAGCAAGCTCTTTGCAAGAATACAGTCAACCGGTTATGCTCCACAGGATGGATGAACTCAAGCTGGACAGCCTAAAATGAATAAAACCAGCTAATGGAAAGCAAGCAAACGTGAGCTACAAATCAAGCCAATGTTAAGCAATGGGTGGAATGCATTCCTAGATCAGCTGTCCAAATGTCCCCAAAAAGTAAGTGACCAGGTGCTCCACTAGATGACTTTAAAAGGATTTTTTGATTATGGGAAGCTGCATAAAGAGTGAGTAATTCTCAACTGAGAGCTCTGGGGCTGCGTTATTTTCTGCCTTTCGAGCAGTGCTGCAATTTTTTACAGACTGTAACTCTGGGCCACAGGCTCTATATAAATGCAGCGATAGCTCAATAGTTGGTAATCATTCCTACAGATTGGCATGGAGCGGCCCCTATCTTAATTTATATGCTGAACAAAGAACCGATGAGAGAAGTTGTGAATTATCTAATCGTATGCTGCTTTTCTAGTCATCCCATTCTCCGAATCAACAGATTAACAGGTTATTCTTTAGTTAGATTTTCTCTTATTGCCAAGTAGGCCTTCTGTGGCTTCCAAATACCTCTGGTTCATAATCTGGGTGGTAGAGAGGAGTAGAACTGAATATGTGCAAGTAATGTAATTGCAATATACTGTACACATAATGACTGATGAGGGAAGGCCTCTATCACACCACATGGCTGGTCTTGGCTAACAATGGCTCTGCAGTGTGCCTTCGCTTTGGAAATGGAATATCCTTCATAAAGTATTTCCTGCAGGGTTTGCCACCACCTAGCCAGGTACATAAGATCCACCTCAGACTGACGACATTGTGTACAGAATGTGTTGATTGGTGTGTTCTACAATCTTTGCAGGGATATTGTATGAATTGATCTTTGTTTACTATTTAAGAATCGTTCCTGTGCTTGTGTGCAGCAGTAAGTCACTGATCATCTGTCAGTGGTGAGTCTAGCCTGCACTCTGACACTATCCTCATGCCCAATAAGGTTTTATAAATATGAGACACTAAATGCCAGTCCTCTGGGTAGAAGTATCTGGCGCTCATGTGGAAATATAGAAATATGTTTAGGTGAGAAATGTTCCCTGTAAATTGAGCAAACACCCCTCTATATAGATAGCTTTCATTTGCTGAAGTTCAAACCTAGACATTGTTATCTAGTGTTAGGCTCAGGTTTAATGACAAATTCTGGACTGGAGGGAATTTTGGTACATGTTGGACACTAGTTGACACCATGCTTGGTTAGTACATGCACCAAATTGATATCTTTAGAACATTTGCATTGTGGATTGGCTGACACCTCAAGGATCGCTATGTGAGTCTCCACGACAAAATGTGGTAGGCCTAGAATAGGCAGAACCAATAAGTAGTGGTGTGCACCTGAGCTGCATAGAAATACAGCTCAAAGTTATGGCTAATCTCCCCCCCCCGCCCGCAGCTATAAGAGATGATCATCACTCCTCGCTAACATGTAGGCATTTATTCGCCCAGGCAAGTGTCACCATAAATGTTCTCAGAATCATAAAGACCTTTTAAAAAAAAAAAAGTAAAAAGGGGGAGAGTCGAAAATGGTATAAAGTTTAGGAAGGACCATAATCTTCACAAGAGTTAGATTCCTGGTCATTGTCGGAGAGTTCCAATGATTTACCTGCATCACCAACAACCCTAAGTGTTCCACCATAGTTTTCCTTCATGATTACCCAAGCAGCATGCCAAAATATCACATACAAAATATCATACAGGCTATTTCTTCAAGTGGAAAGTAAAATCTAACGCACCTTGCACAGTCTCCGAATTCGGTGGACAAATCACTTATTTCCATTCACTTCGGCACCCGAGAGAACACCACAGTAGAAATACACACCCTATGTGTAATCAGAGAGAGCTTACCCCCTGGTCCCAGAAATTATACAAATTATCATTTGCATACAATGAGAGGAGAATCCTCTGCCTTTGGCACAGCAATTCCCTCCTGGAATGGCACTCCTAATGAGCACACACCAGGAGCTCCAGATCGATCGCAAAAACAAGGGAGTGGGGGACATCCCTGACGTTTAATACTCTCTCCATATGTGTGTCCTTTAACCAGACTATATTTACACTATTACTCCAGTAGTTAATTGCTAGCTGTAGAAGCTCTTGATTGTAGCCCGCTTAGAAGTATAAAAATGGCACTACACACTGGGCATATTGAGCGTTCACACACTGGTCTGGTACTCACTTTGTCTTTTGAAGCTCCTGCTGGCTGCAACAGTCCGGCCAACGTTCAGGTCAAACGTTCACTTTTTCCTCATACTCTCGCTAAGGCATACTTCCTGAGATATTTAACCTCCCAGTCGGTATTGTCTCATAACTCTTAACAGTGTTTTGCTGAGTTTATGTAACAGACCTTGGCAATTTTAGTTTCCCAACTTCTGAAGAGAGCCCTCTAGCATAGTGAGATGTGACCAGGTTGACTTCAGAACTCGTTCGTTTGGTAATAGAAATGCCTCTTACGCGCACTTTTTTGCCTCTCAGGGTTAGAAAAGGTGCACTGATTATACCAAGAATATTCAACACTTCTCCATCTTAAAAACCGCATTTAATATGGCCTCAAATATTTGTCACCAAGTACAATGTGTCTTAGATTGGGCTGGTGTAGTCATGGATATCATCGCTGGGTAGTGGTTGGACAGTGCTTTTAAAAGAGGGCTGCCTTCCTCGATGTACATACATCATGAGTTGACAAAAAACAGTAGTACATTTGAGACACTTAATATTCTAAAGGTGAAGTCTTTAGTGTTCGTCATGTTGGCAGCATAGATGAAAAAGACTTTGTCGTTCCGTTATATGAATCTCAGGTTTTGAAACAGTCTACTACATTAGGCCTATCAAGCCTTGGGTACAGCATGGTGTAAAAAGGCTCTTGCCTTTATAGGCATGTGTGGATTTAGGCATGATGGTGCAATAAATACTTCTGGGAGGAACGGAGGGTTGAGTAGATGTTAAAGTAAATCAGAAGCCTGCCTATAGTGCACTGTATTATACTATACTGCCTCTCCCCGTCTCTGATCATCTGAACATGTGGAGATATTATCCCACTGCAGGTTTGGATGGCTTATTTCTCCCCACCTCCCACATGAATGTTTTATATGTGGAGCAAAGTAGCTCTGCACACATTTTTCATGAAAATTGAAATTCTGGGACAAGAATTTTTTTGTGCGAAAGCAGTTTTCTCTGTGACTGTTCAAGTATGCCAACAACCCTCTAGTCTTTCTTCCATCATTCAACCCCTAATGTTTAAAGTAATTAATTGAATCGGCGAGCTTGAATCGTTTAGGGTAATAGAATAGTCATATTTGCCTTAGATTGTACAAATACACAAAAGGCAAACTGCTGCCCCGCAATGGATTCTACAGGCATAACAAACCCAGATTCCCTATCCTGGCATTCCTACCCGCCCACATGGACATCCTCAATCCACTAAACAAACCTTTGTCATTACCATTCATATACAGGCCAAAGTAGTCTTGTAAAAGAGAATCATGAGAATGAATAATGCACAGGGCAGCCAGCACTGCTGGCCATACCTGCTGTAGCAGCATAGTGGCAGCCAAACCAGTGTGCCTAAATTTCCACTTCACAACCCTCAAACCCTGCCCCATGATACATGAAAGGATTTTGACCCAAAGACTGCAGTGTAAAGGTGTCTCCTGAAGTCAGCTGAGCCCACGGCCCTCGGGTCAATGGAGGCGGGCCATTAATTCAATCGTTTGACACACAGGAGAATGGTGGGGAGGGGTTGGTTAGTGACAGTAAACATAATCCTTCTGATGGATCCTTCGAACTGCAGATGCCTCTCCTTTGAACACTCCCCAAGTGTCAGAATGGATCTGGAAATTTTCAAGCAGTGCCCCTCCTCACCGAAGGTGGCTTCATGCAGCTCCACACCAGCATCGCTCTCTTCTAGTAGTGACATTCAGTGACTCATATAAGCCCACCCATGCGCGCTGACTCCAGTTCCTTTCTTTCTGCATTACCAGACGCAAATATGGATTTGCTCCTCATTTTTGATGAGATTCTTTTCCCACAAAAATGGGGTTATATCCAGTGTGCAAGGGAAATGGTATCTCCCAAAACTGCAGGGTTTTAAACCTTGTAGGACTGGCGCAAACAGATGTCTGTAATAGATCCCCATCAGGTATCTCTTTGGTGCTTGGGGTGTGGACACGACACCAGCACCTGCAATGAGTGCACCCAGATAAACCAGAAGGCCATACGTCACCAAACACCAGAAGACTCCATGTTGGTCAAGGTCGAAAGGAAGGTTTCATTCCTGCTCCCTTTCCTGAATCGGTTTCTGCAAGACCTCATTGTCTCTTGATGTCTTCCAGCAAGTCTAAAGAAAACACTATATCCAAGTGTTATTTGGCCCCTTACTGCCACTCTCAAACTCCCAAAAAGGTGTGTGGGCTAAATTTGCTTCCCAGTCTTGCTTCTGAACTGTATATACTTAAGCAGATTCTAGAACTAGTCTTGACACCCCCTGACTTTTCATGGCTGCCACTGACTTTATAGAACCGTTCCGTTAAGCCATGCTGCATTTATTTGACACTCTACTGATTCCCTCGAAGTTCTTGACTGAAGTCCTTCAGCCAGACCGGGCTAACAGAGCCTCTTCTCCCTTTTTAATTCTATCCTATCAGAGCTTGTATAGCGCATAGCTACCTGGAGGCATCCTAGCGCTTCTAGAACATGGCACAAAAGGGACAAGTGGGTTTTGTTACAGGACAAGTAGATTTATGAAGCAACCTGCCCCATGGACAAGTAGATATTTTATTAAATTCCACACCTCTGGATCGGGTATTTGAAAGCAGTATTTAAAAAAATCAATATTTCCTCAAACAGCTAGAATCCATTCACTCCCCGCTGCCCCCCACATGCCCCCCCACACACAATTAGCCGCACGTCAGGAAAGATTTCCCCCTGTGTGGATACGCTACTGGGGGGCATTGGTAAAGCCTTGCTCTGGACGTTTGGCAAATTGCCAATGGATCTGCCTTTTTTTATTTTTATTTAGCATCTTGTACCAGAAAGCGTTTGGTACAGGCATCCAACAGTAGGGTCAACCTAAATGCATTCTCTGCTACTCCACCCGATCGGAAATATAAGTGCATTGAGGGCTTTGGTAAGCGCACTTTTTCTTCCTCTATCATTGCCCTCTACTCGGCAACTTACCTACTGGGCCACTGTTACCATGCTCTCTAGGACTCTGTGGCCCTGGGACTACCTGCTGTCGCTTAAGACAGCAGACCTTCCCTCTCATAAGCTATTCAGGATCTCCCAAGGTCCGTAGCAATTGCTTGCCACAAGTGGGATCTGCAAATCGTCCACCGGGGTTATGCCCTCCCAATTATTTCCAACACACCTTACATCACCACCTGTAATGCTGATGGCGTGCCATTTTTATCCTTATTACAGCAATATGTGCAGGCCCAAGGAGCCATAGAGGGACGGTCCGTGTCAGAAGTGAGCACTGGCTGTTAGCCCTGCTACTTTCTGGTGCCAAAGGAGGATGGAGGCCTTTGTCTCGTTCACAGCTTTCGCTTCGCTCTTTTTCTTGGAAGGGCCAGTTCAAGATGTTCACCCTGGCCCAAGTCTTGTCTGCCCTGTACTCTTGAGACTGGACGGCAGCATTAGACCCTCAGGGCACTTATTTCCACATTGCCGTCCTACAGGTGTTACCTCTTGTTCACAGTGGGCCAGGAACATTTTCCGTTTGGGGTGCTCCCCTTCACCTCACCACTGCTCTTTGGGTGTTCACAAAAGTAATGGATGTGGTTTTGGTGAATCTTTGGAGTTTGGGAGGGGGTGGGGTGGAGTAACAGTCTTTCCCCTACCTAGACAACTGGCTACTGAAGCCAGGCTTGCTCCAGGCAGCAGTTGCCCACCTCCAGACCATGGCAAACCTCCTAGCATCATTGGGGTTTGCTGTCAGTGTGCCAAAGTCACAAATTATTCCCTCACAGGTGCACCTGTTTTTCAGGGCTATTTTGGAAATGGTGCAGTTTTGTGCCTTCCCACCCAGAGCAGAGTCTAGGATATTCAGGCCATAATCCCAATGTTTGAGCCTCCGTCCTGGATCTCAGTGAGGATGACTGGGGCTCCTAGCCACCTGCATCCTGCTGAAGCGGGCCATGTGGCATATGCAGGCTCTACAGTGGATCTGAAGTCCCATTGGGCACAGCATTGGGGGGGGGGATCTCTGACCGCATCCAGATTTTGGAGGACACTGCATACAACCTCTAATGGTGACTGTTGGATAGCAATTGTTAAGGGCAGACTCCTTTCCCCACCCAGAGCTACTGGTATTGACTGATGCATTGCTTTAAAGCTGGGGATGGCCATGTGAGGAAGTATGGAGATCAGAGGCATCTGGCCTCCAGATGAGGCTTGGCTCTACTTAAATCTACTGGAGTTACAAGACATCCACTTGGTGTGTTGAAAGCCTGCCACCCATTAAAGGGAGGCTGGTGCAGGTGCTCATGGACAACACCTTTGCCATGTGGTACTGCAACAGACTGGGCGGGGTGGAGTTGAGAGCTCTGTCAGGAGGCACTACATTTCTAGAAGTGCTTGGATCAGCAGAGGATCTTCTTGGTGGCACACCACCTGGCAGGATCTTTGAACGTTTGGCAGACAAACCTGGCCATGGATGCTTAGCAGATCATCAATGGCAGCTACGCTGGAGGCGGCTCAAGGTATCTTCCGTGAATGGGAGAACCTTGGCTCAATCTTTTTGCCTTGCCGAGAATGCACAATGTCAAAATTTTTATGTATTTGAGTTCCCAAGACTTATATCTTTCGGAGTCTCATTCCATCTAGATTGGAGCCTGGGACTCCTAAACGCCTTTCCACCACTACCTCCTGTCCGGAGTTCTGAAGAAGATCTGAAATGATCAGGCCTAAGTCACCCTAGTGCTTTCAGATTGGGCAAGGACAGTGTGGTACCCAGAACTCCTGGGCACGAGCATCTGTCCTCTAATCAGGCTGGCACGGAGGATCTTCTGTCACAGCAGTGGACCTGCGCAATCTTCATCTCCATGATTGGAGGTTCAGCAGCAGACTTTATTTGACCTCCCTCCCAAAGAAATTCTGCCTACTAGGTATCCTAGAAATCTGTATACGCCTGCTGTTTGAACAAGTTTGTGGTTTTGTACGGTACTCTGCAGATTGACCCACTTCAAGCCAAACTATCTGAAATATTACTCTTTGCGTTGTCTCTAGCCCATCAAGTACTTGCTTTGGGCACAGTTAACGGTTATTTGTTGGCTCGTTCAGCTTTTTGGGGTTGCCAAACTAGTTCCGTATCATCATTATTTAACTCACCCGTTGTGATACTTTTTTTTATTTATTTAAAGGTTTACAGCATCTGTTTCCGACCACATCTTTCATCATGCATTGGTGGAACATGAACTCGCTTTCCTAATGTATATTCCCTTTGAATGACTGCACAGCTGTCCATTGTGGCTTCTCACTCTAAAGATTTTCCTTGTCGCCATAACACAGGTGCAGCATGTGAATAGCAAAAAGCTCTGTCAACCAGCTGTACACAACATTCTTTCTAGGCAAGCTAGTGTTGAGGACCCGATCCTCATTCTTCGCTCCACCTCACCCCTCTAAGGAGAAGGATTGACTCCATTGTATGGATCCCTAAAAAGCACTTATATTGATGGCACCAGGGAACATTGTGTAGATAATAGCTTTGTTAGATTTTCTGGCCCAAAATGGGGCAGACCCGAGCAGTGCATAAGAGGGCAATTTCTCACTTGATTGATTTCCTCATCAAAATCTTCTATGCTCTAAGAAGCAGGGTACCTGTCCTGGATATTTATCAGGCTGCTACAAGGGCATCACTTCTATGTTCACGAAGCACTACTGGCTGGACAGCCTGGTCTGGTGTGAAGGTGACTTTGCCTGCTTGGTCATGCAGGACTTTGTGACCTGAATCTGTTCACAGACCCACCACCTTGGAGGTACTGCCTTGGTTTCTACTGAAAAGATGAGAATCTGCAGTTAGAAGTACCAAACAGAAGAACAAGTTTCTTACCTTCAGTAGCGCTCTCTCTGGTGGATACTCCAACGAACTGCAGATTCTTCTCTGGCCCTTCCACCACCCTGTTCGGAGTCAGATTCTTTTCTGTATAAACCGGTCCCAAACTAGAGAAATGCACACTGGTCCGGTCTGATCTTCTGGTGGTCTTTACATCTAGGGGAGCAGCCAGCCTAGAAGGAAGCTGATGTCTGTATGTGTGAGTGGTGCTTAGGTGGCTCGCACATGACTTCTGGAGCAAAACAACGTTAGTGTGGAACTCATGACGCTACAAGGGATACTGCTTGAAAATTTCTGGATCCAGACTGATGCCTGGAGAGTAGTCAAAAAGTGAGGAATCTGTGGTTAGAAAGAGTATCCAACAGAAAGAGCACTACTGAATGGAAGGAAATTTGTCTTCTATGACCAAGTGTCATGTACTTTTTCCCCCCAGTCTTAGAATAACAGAACCTACTCTTCCAGAAACAGATGCCTTACATGAAAGAAAATATTGCATAAAGAGTACACAATTCTTGTCACTAACTCCTGGTGTGGTATCCCCACCTTGTGCTAAGGCCCATGGACTCCATTAATGTCCGCATGCTTCCTGGGTGGTGGGGGGGGGGGGGGTCTTTAAAATATGCACCGTACCTTCAACTTAATCCTTCAACCTCGCTGGATATATCATGACCGATTCAGTTGTTGGAGCTTCATTTTTATCTTCCTGGAGGCCCTTCTTGTCTCCTGCACTGCTAGGGAAAACTTGGAGAAACTAGAGAAGGTCTTCCCATTATGCATCAAATCTTGTTTTTCCTGCCCATTCCGAAGATTCAGTAGGCAGGCTATGATGCGGCAAAAGTGCACCAGTGCCTAGTTTTTTTGATCTCTGGGATCACAGTCCATTCCACAATGAACTTTTAGGAAAGTTGAGATCTATCAAACAGCTCGGCCAGCAAAGCTTCCATGTGTCTCTTTCTTGCCTGTGTTTGAAACTCTAGAATTTCCACAGTTCTCGCATTGTTGCGACAGAACCGACCTTTCAAGTCCTCATTCTTTGCTTCTGTGATCTCTTCATTACTGTAATATTGATAAGAATGTTATGCATTGCGCGGGCAGCGCGCAATCCTTTAGAAGTGCATTACTGTATTCTTTTAAATGTGGCTCATGCATGGAGTGTCTACTGCATAGAGGTTCGAATGGCATGAGTCAGTTACTGTTCGTTCATCTAGCTGGGAAGACGCTCCGTGTGTTGGGTGGAGTATTGATTTAAATAAACTCTACAAATCAAGATATGTCTATCTTGCACCTTTATTTCATTTGGCGACGAGCGGACATGACTCCACCCACATACCCACGCCTCAGATTACCTTCTGTCAAGTTCGTGTCTGCGCCGACTTCTTCAGATCTTCACGGCGATTCCTCGGCGGACACACGATGAATCTCAGACTTTGAAGTCTACACGGTTGGTTGCGGCGGAAGAGCATACCTTTTGGCAGAGGTACGTGTGTTTTGATTAACTTTACGGAGCTCCCGCGCCCTCTTTCCTCGTGAAGACCTACTGGTCACGAGCCGAGCGCAACGAACATTTCCTCAAGCAAGCGCTGACGTTATTACGTTACGCGGCGCCATCTTAAGTCTGGATCGTTTCAAGGAAGCAACCCAGTTAACGCAGAGTTTACGTTAAAGCCTCTCTGCTCTTTAACAGTTCCGCTTCCCGACGTCCTACACATTTATTTGAATGCTGGATCAGCTGTCAGTCAGCGTGTCTGCTATTTTCATTCCGGCGACACGTACGCCTAGTTGATTTTTCATCTTCAATTACAGCGTGGCCACTTTTAACTCTACAGCGACACGCACGCTTCATACTTTTCATACTCAGTGACACGCACACTTATAATCCTACATTACTTTGATTTCAAACCTGCGTGTTAGTTTCTTTGTTGTATTTCAGCGACTTTCATGTGTCAAATTTAAAGCAGTTTTAATTACATTTCCAGGGATTTACAGTGATTGCATTACCTGCGTGTTTAACCTCGGTGACGCGCACATCGTTTCTGCGTGTTAAACCTCGGTGACACGCACACCTTTGTGCTTCTACTCTCTACTTTAAATACTGTGTGATTTCCAATTTGTCATGGCAAATGTACAGCAAATAACACAACCTCCTCCATTTTTAAGCAAACCATGGAGCCCACCAATTATTTGGTCAGAGTGGTACAGACTCTTCGAAAATCATTTAGTGGCTATTGATGCTGTGGGTTATTCACCTGCACGTACATTTGCTTTATTATTTGGATGCCTTGGTCAAGCAGCCCAGAGAATTTTCGACAGTATTGTATCTATTCCACCTCCAGCATCTCATTCTGGCGACGGCTAATGGAACGTTTATTTGGAGGCGGTTGCACGTCTAAAAAAAACTATTTTCCGACGAACCTAATATGCTTGAACGGCATAACTTTTATAAAAGGAAACAAAAAGAGGATGAGAAAGTAGAGGAATACATCTCGGCACTCGGAGTATTAGCAACCACATGCGGCTTTGGTCTTTTAGCGGACAACTATATCAGAGATCAATTTGTATTTAACTGCGCATCTCGGAAGATCAAGGAAAGAATTTTGGGTTGCAGAAATCCGTCTCCGAAGTTATTGAGTTAGCTCTGAGTATTCAACGTTCAGCTATATCTAGCAAAGCTATGCAGGAAGACTCCAAACCCGGGGTTAATCTGCTAACTTCTCCTGATATTGAGCAAGAAAATTCATTATGTGCAGTGAATGTTAAAAGTAAAAATGTGAAATTCCCTCAAAGGAAGCAAGCTTTTTTCTGTTACAGGTGCGGATCTAAAAATCATATCGGAAATTTCCCTGGTTGTCCCGCTATTAACAAGCGCTGTGTCATATGTAAAAAAATAGGACATTTTCAGGAGTGGACAGGAATGCTAAGAAACCTCTCAATGTAAACTGTATTGAAACTGATGTAGATTCATGTAGTAATTCTCTTAGTAATGTGATTATAACCCTAGACTGTGGAGGAGATACTAATTCCATAAAAGGTCCTTTGTTTGCTGTAATTGATAACGTTCCACTTCAGGTTATGGCCGATTCAGGTTCACCGATTACTATTTTAAGAGACACCACTTTTAACGATTTATGGAATGATCGTGTAAAATTACCACAATCCGACGTTAATCCAAAAGCCTTTGGAGACAAAGACCTAAATATGATTGGTTATTTTTCTGGAGTTGTACAATGTCTTGGTAGAGAAACCGAAACGAAAATTTATGTAGCCGAGAAAAGGAAAAATATCATCGGGTGGAAAGATTTAGCACGCATGGGACTATATTTAGTTCCAGGCGATGAAAACCCAATTAAAGTGGGAGATTTACCTGTGTGCAATATTGAATGTACTAAACCTGATATGGACGTAAACATGTTGAAGGAAATAATTACAGAGTTCAAGCCTGTATTTAGTGAGCAAGTTGGTCTTGTTAAAGGTGTGGAACACCACATTAGATTAGTACCTGGGGCTCAACCAGTAGCACACAAAGTGCGTTCCGTTCCAATGAGTGTTAGAGAAGAACTGAAACTTACTTTGCAAAGTTTATCTGATCAAGGCATTATTAAGGCTACGGATTCATCACAGTGGGTGGCACCCATTGTAGTCGCACGCAGAAAAGACTGGCGAGATCAAACCTTGCGCGCACTTAATAAGAATATAATTGTGGATTGCCACCCACTGCCTAGAATCCATTAATTACTAGCGAATCTTGGTGGTGCTAAATGGTTCTCATTGATAGACTTGAGATCAGCTTACCACCAAGTCTCATTGTCAGCAGATTCTCAAGATTTGACTACGTTTGTAACCCCTTTCAGGGCGTACAAATTCCTACGCCTTCCGTTTGGCCTTGCATCGGCCGGTAGTGTGTTTCAGAAACTGATGGACACGCTATTTCATGATATCAAGGGTGTCCAAGCGTATTTGGATGACATTCTAATATTTGCCAAGTCATTCAAAGAATATAATGATATTTTAAAACGTGTACTTTCTATTTTGAGATCTAAAGAAATGACAGTAAGATCTGACAAATGTAAGTTTGCTGTACAGGAGTTGGAATATTTGGGTCACACTGTATCAAGTCATGGGATTAAACCAAAATTTTCCGTAATTAGCGCAATTGAAGAAGCAAAGGCTCCCACAGATAAAGATGCATTACGGTCATTCCTCGGCCTAGCCGAATACTATGCAAGATTTGTACCTTGTTACGCCCAAGCAGTAGAACCCTTACGAGTGTTACTTAGGAAGGGCCAAAGTTTTAAATGGACTGATGATTTGGATATAGCATTTGGAAATGTAAAAAAATTGATTGTATCTGGCCAAGCACTACACGCTTTTAGAGACAACTGTGTTTCTCTCATAACCGTAGATGCCAGTGTCTCCGGACTCTGAGCAGTCCTAAGTCAGAAAGTTGAGTAGTGAACACACTGTAGCATTCGCATCAAGATCCCTTAAACAATTTGAGCAACAGTACAGCACGATAGAACGGGAAGCTCTGGCGTGCGTGTGGGCTGTCCATAAATTTAGAATGTACATTTGGGGTCGCAAGTTTGAACTAGTGACTGATCATAAACCCTTGGTTTACATTTTTAATAAGGTGAATACCTCCAACATGTCCGCCAGGCTCATGAGGTTAGTGTCAAAACTTCAAGAATACAATTTCGAGGTTAAACACATACAAGGTGGAAAAAATTTCCGCGCCGACTGTTTGTCTAGGTTACTGATGCACAAGGACGATGAGGATGATTCTCTGACAGAGGATATCGAATGTGTAGCTGTAGTGGACGCAGTACAAGAGTATGATTCCGTGTTATCTGAGGATGATTGGAAGTCAGCTTACGAGAGTGATTTAATATTACAGAAGGTGATTGAGTATACCACACACAGCTGGCCTGAACCTAGATGTTTGAGTGGTGATTTGCGTGTTTTTGCCCAAGTGTCAGACGAATTGTCTGTTGAAAACAGAATTTGTCCCTCCCGCCGGATTACGCCCTTCAATCATCAATAAAGCACACCTGGGATCTACAAAGACTGGGATGAAGATTAAACAACATTACTGGTGGCCTTCTTTAGATTCTCAGGTTAAAAATACTATCGATAGTTGTCCTGAGTGTCTTCTGTCCGATAAACATTGGTGGACATTGAAAACCCCATTACACCCTAACGAGTTTCCTAATGCCCCATGGGAAAAAATTGGATTAGATTTTTCAGGGCCTTATTCTATTCTCGACCAAGATAGGAAATATGTTATACTAGCTGTTGACTACTTTTCTAAATGGATGTATCCTAGTTTTGTCGAATCTCCTGATACTGAGTCAACCATATCATTTTTTAACAAGATATTTTCTTTAGAAGGAGCCCCAAAAGTTATCGTTACGGATAACGGCACTCCTTTTGTTTCCCAGAAAATTTGTAAATTTTTGAAAAAATCAGACACAAAACATCTTAAGGTAGCATTATACTCTCCCACATCTAATGGTTTAGTCGAAAGAGGGAATAAAGTGGTGAAGGAAGGGATTTAAACAGCACTAGCATCAGGATTGGATGTGGATGAGTTTATCAACCAAATAAATTTGGAATTATAACACATCGCCCCACTGTACCACTGGAATATCTCCTTTTACTTTATTAAGGGGTAGAGAAGCACACACTACTCTATTTCCTACGTGGTTGAGAGAAATGTCTGGTGAAGATAAAATCAACTTTAAGGATGTGTCTGATAGAGTATACGTCAAACAGATTCAGATGATTTTTTTTTGTTGATAAATTCAATTTGAATGGTGAGGACGTCCTGGTTGGAGACCTGGGTTTTATTAAAAAAACCAGTAAAAGTTAGAAAGGGAGAGTCAAAATTTTTAATGCCTGAACAAGTGTACAAGGTCAGTAAAGGAGCTGCTTTTGTAGGGAAAAAGGGCTGGTGGAACAAGAGACAACTCGTTAAAGTTTCTCCTCAAGTTGAGATTATGCATCGTAGAAAGAGAAATATTGAGGACGATCTTGATTGGGGACACTGGTTGGACACGGTAAAACCCGTTCAATCTGCTCCACCTCAAGTTACTTCTTCATCTCATTCTGATTCTAGTGTTCCTATCCAGTCTGTCATTAATACGAACTTGAGTAGTTCCTCTAGAGGTCGTGTCATTAAGACACCAAAAAGGTTTGAGGATTTCATTAGATATTAAGATTTGTTATGCAATTGGTTGATTCATGTTAATCTTTTGATGTGTTGTATTTTTATCTTTTTATTTTTCTGTAAGGGGGAAGGTGGTGTAATATTGGTAAGAATGTTATGCATCGCACGGGCAGCGCGCGATGCTTTAGAAGTGCATTACTGTATTCTTTTAAATGTGGCTCACGCATGGAGTGTCAACTGGATAGAGGTTCGAATGGCATGAGTCAGTTGCTGTTCGTTCATCTAGCTGGGAAGACGCTCCGTGTGTTGGGTTGAGTATTGATTTAAATAAACTCTACAAATCAAGATAAGTCTATCTTGCACCTTTATTTCAAGTACCTTCTCAGTTTACAATAATGTTCCATTTTTAATGGATGTATACTCTTCAAAATGTGAAATAAGGTGGTCAGCTATGTTGATGTGAGTAGTATATTTATGTAGTTTTTTTATTTGGTTCATTCATGTAGACTGTGTTTTCAGTCAGTATGTAGTAAAGCTCTTTTTTCCATGTAGAAGTGGAGGGTTTTGATTAAAGTCGTCGGCGCCACACAGTCTGCTTTCACACTTCTCTCAGTATGCCGGAATTGCTTTCAAATACTATTGTTGCATGCTTGTGAGTCAAATGACAGCTTGTTTTGTTTCTGATCTCCCTTCCCCATGTTCGAGGAGAAAGGGAAATGTGCGCAGGTAAAGCACAATTTGGTAAGTGTATTCTCCAATCAGACGATGTGCGTTCAAGGGATAGAACTATTCTTATAGCCCTCAAAGCAAGCAGGGCATACGTCGAGGGCAAGCAGCACAGAAGCAGCAAGTGGTCAAGTCAGTAAGTGGACCTGAGCTTTATAACCACCACCAACTTGCAGACTGAGCGCCAGATATAGTGGAAGCAGAAGGTAATGGACATAACATTTGCATAAATGGCAGCCAGCTATGCATCACAATGACCTGCTGTCCTCATTGAACACATTCACCAACAGGTAGTGTTAATGAAGGCTCCGTCACAATCCATTAAACTGTGTTAAGATGCCTGCACTGGCCGTGCACCCAATGCAGTATAAAACTAAATTCAAGGTAACACCATCTGAAGCAACCAACCTCTAGCACCAAACAGCAAACTTGTATCCCTCCAGTAAGTAATTTAAACCATGTAGCCAGTACCGCAAACTCTGACACCAAGGAGCACCTTGGAAATATTAATTTCACACCACCCCTAAACCCCTCTCCTTTGTACACTCCAGTACTTAGGCTCTTACTGGGGTGCTTCCGCAGCGTGCTACATCCAGTATGACGATCGGAGTGGTTGATCAGCTGTCCTTGCGCTTTCAGCTGGTGGGGCTTGGGTTGAGGCGGTTGATCCTCTGGCACAAGATTCTGGAGCAAGGGCCCCATGCCACACACATATTTTGATAAAATGCCACAGTGTCCAAATGGCGTCTTTGCCAGGCACCCTACTCTCCAGCCCCCCCACCCCCCACACTTCAGCTAAACTCGTAGCATTAGAGACTGCAACAGGCCACCAGCCTAGCACTTGTAGGCCAGGCTAACATGGTGCAAACGTGTTTCTCACACCCTGCTGCCTAACATGCTTTAATTGATCAGTTGGAGTGCCGATGTCGATTTTCACTCAGGAGGTTTGAGAGGGCATAGGATCAACAGATCATTGGCCAGACAGGCAGAGTCTCATCTAAGTGGCTAAAATAATTAGGAGGCACCAAATAACTATTCTTCAAAAATGCTTTAAAAAATATATATATATTTGACAATTGAAAATACATTTTACATAATCGTGGTCTTCCCCGCTGTACAAATATTCATCCAGTGCTGGAATTCATTTAAAGAAAGACATATCCTCATCTATTATTTTTGGATTTCAATTGTAATTTGTAAGGGTAATTTGTAGAGCGCACTGTGACCAGAATGGTATCTTGGCACTAATATTGCTAAAATCATCAAAAAGGCAGAAATTAAGGAAAAAGGAGACCTCAACTGAGATCTAACTGTCCTTCCAGTGTTATTTAGGGAAAAGCCAGGTTTTAAGGGCTTTCCTGAACTTAAGCAGGTCAGTCTGAGATCTTACTTGAGATGGTAACTTATTACACATCTGCGCAGCACGCCCTCCTTGATGAACCTTGCTAAATCTCTCTTCCTGAACGAGGTTAATTGTAGCAAAGCGTAACAGCCTTCCTGGAGTGTATTTCCTCAGTCTAGCCTGCATTAACTTGAGGCCCTTATTTTGGAGGGCTTTGAATACAATACAGAGGGATTTAAAAATAATCCTCTGTTCGATGGGCAGCCAGTGAAAATCCCCAAGAGCACCAGAAGCAGAGGAATTCCGTGGTCTGTTTAATGTTAATTTGGCTGTAGCTACCTGGACTTGTTCCAATTTCCTGATCAAGTAATCGGGGGCTCCCAGAAGAAGGGAATTACAGTAGTCGAGCCTACTGAGCACTACACACAGCAGTTGGGGATCTTGCTTGGGCAGGTAGCAATGGGAACAATTTCCTGAGACCCCAAAGAAGAGCAAAGCAGACCCCTGGTACTCCACATGCTTTTCGATTTTGAGATTCTTGTCCAGCGTTACTCCAAGATTCTAGACCTTCTCCGAGGCGCCAAGAGGGGTCTCTGTGGACATCGGCCAAATATTGCAGGGCAGAGATACTGGAGAAACAGCAGAGGAGCTCAGTTTTCCCTCTGTTTAACTTCAGGGAATTTACACTCCTCCAATTAGAAATGTCTAGTATGCAGTCCTGAAAGTTACTGATCGAATCAGACAGATTGTTAAGTGAGAGAATCAATTGAGTATCGTCTGCATAGTTAATTACCTTGATCTTATAGGCTTTAATGAGTGAGAATAATGGCTTAATATCGACATTAAACAAAATTGGACTGAGTGAAGATCCCTGTGGGACGTCCTTTTGAGTTCTGAATTTAGAGCAGAAAGGGGGTAGAGCCACAGCCTGGCAGCGGTCTTGTAGATCTGAATTTAGCCATTTTGACACAAGACTCCAACACCTACTGAAGATAATCTAGAAAGTGGAGTGTGGTGGTTCACTGTGTTAAAGGCTGCTGACAGGTTAGTTGTCACTTCATATCTTCACTATGACAGTTAAGAAAGGACAATTTGTTTTGCCTCTTCATTTCATGGTGATATACAAAATGTCATTTGGTTCTAATGCCTTTGTCAACTTTTGTTTAGTGACTTATACAGGTCACTTCAAGCCACAAAAACCCCACTCAATTTGAAAATCATTCATAACCTAATATGTATAAAGTAAAAGACAAAAAGGAAACCAAAATTAGAATGATTTATTTAGTTAAAGTCACGAATTATATGTATGATCAAGGTTCACTGTGCCCTTGATGAATGAAACTATAGGTTTAGTACCTCAAAATAACATTTTTTACACAAACTCAAGTATTTATCACAATATTATGTTAATGTCCTTGTTAACTCTGGGAATCTGAATCTCATTAAAATAGCTGCTTAAAACTGCATCATATATGATCTTGTCATCTATTCAATGGCATGGTTGTAAATGTCAATTAATTGGTCAATGGATACCAAAACTATTAACTAGATAAATACCCATAAATATCAGTACCAATATTATACAGGGATAACAGCAATAATCTTTGTCTCATGATGATCCCTAATTAAAAGCTGACTATAGCAAAGTAGAATTGGGACATTCGAACTAGGAGGTAAACTTTAAGCATCCAAGCACAACATACAACAAATGGGTTTAAAATTATATATTTTTCAGTAAAGGTAAAGTGGGTTGCCCCCCTTTCCTTTTATATGTATCATATATAAATAAGTTGTCACAGAACAACTATTTTCTTAAGTCAAAAGACTAAGAACTTGCACCAGTTAAGTATTTCAGTAAGCTTGCTGATCATCAAAATTTTAGAGCACTTTAGGATGATTCTAATTAGTACAATTATAGATGACCATACTTGGCTAGAAGTTGGAAGAAAAGGCTTAGCCCAATCAAATTTATCCAATGCAGGTTTGAGAGCCCTTACAGATCAGAAGATGCAATAAAATAGCCAGCCTTTATATTATATGGTGGGTGCCATAAAGGAATCGAGTGTATTACTGTGTTCTAAGTGTACAAATTTGAATGATTTTAAGATAACTTTATTTGTACTCAAGCTCTTGTATTGCTAATGTTATAAAATATATTTGTGTGACTAGGTTACATGATGCTGAAATGCATTCACTTGGATTAAATGGTGATCTCAATTATGTATTGCAAAAACTATTCACTATGTAATCCGTCTTTTGAGGGGAAACTTCCAACTGCAGAATACTCAATTTTAGAATATCCACAGGTGCCAGACTAGCTATGGAGAATTCTTCAGCAAGGCTTCCATGGCAGGTGGCAGTGTGTGGCTCTGTGGTGACACTGCTATTCTTTAAGAGGCAGAGAAGGGATGTGTACTAGTGAAACCGCTACATAATTACTTCAGTTCCTTTCTTTTCGCTCCCTTAATGTGGATCATGTGCTTGCTCCAACCTTTGTTGATTTTCAGATGACTCCAAAAAGTTTTCACAATGGCCCCACTGCAAATGAAAGGATTCAAGCCCTGTCGACACTGCAGGAAGCAGATTAGTCATGGACCTGCATGAGTTGTGTCCAGTGCTTGGGCTCCAGCCATGATTTTTAAGTTGTGACTTTCATTCAAAGGTGATTCAGTAACTGGTGGCAAAACTCTGCATTGTGGAACATAATAGTATACCACTGTCGAACCATAGGTCACCTACCTGCACCAGATCGTGGGCCTATCCTGCTCAAAGTCTGGTAAGTTCAAATCAAAATCTAGACCGAAGCACAAGAAAGCTGAGCGATACATGCACCCTTCCTCCTAACAGCCATCCCCCCCCCCAACTCATCTCAGCACTTGAAGCCTAGTGAAAATGCACAAGGGTGACATGATAAAGATGTGGCTCTGATGTTTCCTGAATCTGAACTGTTCCTTCATTTGGTCCCATTCCTGGTGCTACCAGTTATCCGGGCCTTTGTTGACCCAATAGCAAATAACAGCCTTCAAAGAGGCCATGCTGCAGATCTTTGGTGTGCTTCTGGCTCCCTCTGACATCTGGGCCTCGCGTATCTATCACCTGCAGGTCTGGCCTGGTGCAGTCTGCCCCCTTGGAGCCCCCTGCTGGGTTCTGCACTGATTTCCACTCTTGAACCAAGTTCCATGACAATTCTTTCGGTGCAGGCACCGACTCCTCCAGTGCTGGCCGATGAGCTGGTCCCAACACTGATTTCTGACCCTGAACCAACTTCCGCATAATCCTGACCTCTGATCATAAAAGCACAACTTGTGGTTATTCAGCCTGACTCTAATCCAAAATCTTTACCTGGACACTGGTATCAGCAGAGGATTCACACTCTGTGGTTCTGATTCAGACGCAGTGCCAGAAACATTCCACGCTCTTTGGGACACTAATTATGAGGAAGGGGATTTGTTTCTTCCCCTCTAATTCTACTGAAGATTCATTACATGTTGATTTGCCAGGGGCTAGACATGTCCTCTGAGACTAAGCCAGACTGGCCACCAGTAGAAGAAAGCACCTTGTTCAGAGGGCATCTGAGGTACTAGAATTACAGCTTTCCACTATAGAGACAAAAAATATACTAACTAAGATTCTTCAACTAGAGCCACCTTCCTCCGAGTCCTTATTGCCATTTTTGGAAGCCCTTACTGATGCTCATTGGACTGTACTCATGCCTGCTAGTGAGCTGACATGTGACTAGGTGTTGGAACCCTTAATTCTCCACAGGGATAGATCTGGTGCTGGCTCCAAATGCCCACCTACCAGTGCCACCAGCCTGAACACAGTCTTTTGTCACCAGCTGGGGGAAAGGGGAATGGGATAGAGAAGAGACAACTGTCTGACAGCTGGACTTCCTCTGACTGGCTTAATTTGTCTTGCGGTATCTTCTCTGTATTATTGCTGTCTTCTACATGAGGGAATACCTAAGGCATAAATGATGACAACATTACAATGGACATTTTTAAAGAATTACAGTTATTTTCTATCTTTGTGTCAGTGTATTATTCTTACCTAGCTTAATGGAGTTATTGCCTCTCTTCTGGTAATAAACTAATTACAATTTCCTATTTTGTCTTTTTATATTGCTGCTGATAGACTCGAAAGAGCACAAATATCTGTAGCATTATAACGTTTCTTCTTTGCAATCTGATTTTGGTCTCCTGCGTCCTTTTTTTATCTGTAGGTCGTAGTTTATCTTGTGGCTTTAGATTCCTTTTGCGTTTATAATAGGTAATGGCAATTCCATTGAGTCTTTTAGAGCAGAGTCGGTCTTTAAGCGAAAATAGGAACTGGGATGGGAAGATAAGGGAAGGAAATGAGAGGGAAGATGCCTGAAGGAATCTGTACATGGAACCCGTCGGCACGTAGCAACAATACAAAAGTCTTTGAATTAGATTTGGCCCTTAACGAGTCATTACATAATCCATTTACTTTCTAAGCATTTAGTTTATTATTCACATCAAAAGTATTTTTTAAGAATGATTGGCTCACCAGGAATGATGACCGCAGGTTCGTATTCGAGATTGGCAAATGAGAGCTGAACTCTCGTGACCTTCCTGAACGACGAACCACTGTAGTTAAGAGCCAGCACTGCTGGGTGTCACTCAGTAACATGTTCCACCCAATAGACTAATCTGCTAGGGTCCTGAGGGTTAAATATTGGCGGTGCAGATCGGGGACTCTGCTTCAACCTCTCACCCTCAATGAAGATGCCTGTGCAAATCTTGAAATGCTCAGGTTCTGATCACTTCTCTGTCTTCCAGGAACTGCCGCAAACGTAGATAGAAAAGGGAAAACCTCCCTTTTCCTTAAACTTAGGAGATGACCGTTCAAGATCAAATTGAAGTGCGCAGCTTAGAATATCAACAATGCTGAACAAGAAGATTCTAAGAACGTGAGGGCACTAGATGCATCATATCTTTGAACTAAAACGGCAGCCATCTTGAACTATCTTTCCTACACACTAACTGGCTATGGTTTTCCAATGATTGATCACTGGACATCTAAACTACGCTTTGCTTTTCTTACAGACTCCACCCCTTCTCAACCCTTGCCTTACTAAAGTACTACTCATTGCAGTCCTGACAGTACCTCCCTCTCAATGGCCGATTTAACGGCCTAGGTTTAGAAGGATGTTGTGTATGAACATTTTTAATTCGTCTAGGAGTGTGAACATTATCTGCAGACTTCCAAGATCGTTCCTCAAGACCATAATCCTTCCAATAAGTAAGATAATAAAGTCTCCCGCTTTGTTTTCTTAGAGTCAAGAATACCTTTAACTTCATACTCTGTGTTTTCTTTAATCATGAGGGGTGTAGTAATCTTAAAAATTTGAGTATTGGAAACACATTTCTTAAGAAGGGATACATGAAATACTGAATGGATGCCTGTGCTATGGGGCAATTTCAATTTCTCAGTAACTGGTCCCATAATCTTTTCAATAAAATCTGGACCCATGAAACGTGGTTGGAGTAGACCACCAAACCTGATCCCCCAACCTTATACTCTGGTGCCCGTTTCCTATGTCTGTCTGCATGCTTTTTGTAATTTTCCTTTGCTTTTACTAAATTACTCTCCGCTGTTTTATGAAGATTCTTTAGCTCTCATAAAATCACTAACTGCTGGAACCTTAGAATCTCTGATTAATAAGAAGACTAGGATGTCTTCCATAGTTTAAAAAGAGGGGAGGAATAACCAGTAGATACAGTGTTGGCATTATGTGTGAATTCAGCCATCCATAATAATTCAGACCACTCCCCCTCCTGATCTAAAAGGAATAGCCTGATATATTGTTCCAATTCTTGATTTGTTCTCTCCATCTAACCATCTGTTTCAGGATGATAACTTGTTGAGTACCTAACTTCCACACCTAGTTCATCCATAAAAGCCCTCCAAAAATGTGAGATAAATTGGGAACCTCGACCGGAGATGACACTCTTGGGAACCTCCTAGACCGTGACCACATTTTCACTAAACTGTTTGGCTAACTGTTTAGCTGTTGGAACTCCTCTCAAGGGAACAAAATTACTAATTTTAGTAAAAATGTCTACAAAAACTAAAATGGTGTTGTGGCCGTGACTTAATGGCTGATCAACAGTTAAATCCATGGTGATTGTATGCCACGGATGAGGTGGTACAGGCAATGTTTGTAAAAATCCTTGTGGAGCTTGTTGAACTGACTTTCTCTTAGCACAGACTTCAAGTGGTCACATATTGTTGAATGTTAGAATTCATATTTGGCCACCAAAAATGACGCCTAATCAAATCAATGGTTTTTAGCATGCCTTTGTGATCAGCTAAAGGTTGATCATGACATTCCTGCAATTCCTCCTTCTGATTCTCAGATGTAGGTAAAAATAAAGCTCTCCTTTAATAAGGCAACTGATTGCACAGCTCTTTCAGGTTCCTGTGCACTCCAAATTTGCATTTCTTCTAGAGTCCTATTTCTTTTAACTTCTTCGAAATTCACCAAAGAAACTGTGCAGGCTATTTTTGACTCTGGGATAATAGGTTGCTCCATACCTTGATGTTCTTGTTCTTCTGTCTGAATTCCTGATAAAGCATCCGCTTTTCCATTCTTATTCCCAGGACGATAAGTCATGACAAAATCAAAATATGCAAAGTAGAGAGACCATCGAAGTTGTCAAAGTTCTAGCTGATTTCGAAAATGGAAGATTCTTGTGATCTGTGAAGACTGTCACATGACTAGCCCCCAATAAATAATGTCTCCAATCCTCAAAAGGATCCTTGACTGCAAGCAACTCCTTTTCAGCCACAGTATAATTGATTTCAGCTGGGCTTAACTTTCTAGAACGATATGCCACAGGGTGCAATTGTCCAGTGGTCTTATGTCATTGGGACAGGACTCCTCCTCTGGCTTGATCTGATGTGTCTGCTTCCAAATAAAATGGTTCTGCTGGGTCAGCATGCAATAATATTGGAGCTGATGTGAAACTCTTTTAGATATACAAAGGCTTGTTCTGCTTCTTTCGACCAATGAAATTTTATTCCTTTCTTGAGTAATTTAGTAATAAGAACTATCTTTTGCGAAAAATCAGAAATGAACCTTCTATAGAAATTGGCAAAACCTAAAAATCTTTGAACTTCCTTTACACCCTTTGGGGAAGGCCGAGTCACTACAGAGTTCACCTTCTTAGGATCCATATTGACACCTTTCGGGGACAAGACAAATCCAAGGAATTCCCCCGTCCTTACACTAAATGCACACTTGTCCAATTTCACATATAGATTATTTTTTAAGGAATCGAGCTAGAATTGTTCGTATATGTGTAATATGTTCTTGAGGATTTTTAGAAAAGATAAGGATGTTGTCTAAATACGCTATTGCAATCTTGTCCAAGAGATCTCCCGTTATGTCATTTATAAAATGCTGAAATGTAGCAGGAGCATTGCAAAGGCCAAAGGACATACTTGATATTCAAATAGACCATATCTTGTACGAAAAGTAGTTTTCCACTTGTGCCCTTCTTTAACTCGAATGAGATAAGCTCCTAGCAAAACCAATTTTGTATAAATCTGAGCTTCCTTAAATTGATTCAACAAAACTGAAATCAGAGGCAGTGGGTATCTGTTCTTAATTGTTACTCGATTTAGAGCTCTGTAGTCAATACAAATTCGCAAGGTTCCTTCTTTCTTTGGAATGAAAAATAAAGGAGAGGAAACTGGGGACTGTGACGCTCGAATAAATCCATTGGCCAGATATTTATCAAGATATTCTTTTAGGTATTTATTTTCAGTTTGTCAAGGCATAAATACATGGAAGTACAGCTCCTGGTTCTAAATCGATGGTGCAATCTTATGGACGATGAGGAGGAAGTCTTTCTGCTTTTATCTCACTAAAAACATTGCTAAGATCCTCATATTCTGAAGGTATTGTCGAAGTATCTATTAAACAAATGGACTTCTCGCCAAAGGATAATAAAGAGGCCTGAAATGGACCAAGACTCTGCTGCTTTTCTTGATAGCAATGTTCTAAACAATAACTTGACTTCATTTCCACAGTTCGATTCTCCCAATCAATAGTAGGATTATGCTCAGACAACCAAGGCAAAACTAAGATAAGCTGAAACTGTGGTGCATCAATTAGGTTGAATTGAATGGTTTCATGATGTCCATCTGCCTTACATAATTCAATTACTTCAGTATGGCTGGTGATAGGACCTGAAGACAATTTTGTTCCATTTACTGCGCATACCGGTTCACTTCTTTCTTTAGGTAGAGCTTTAATTCCAATTCTTTAAGCATATTTTAGATCACAAAAGTTGCTTGTAGCTCCCGAATCAATCATAATTGCGACCCCAGGAATTTCTCGATCTCTGAACTTGATGGTCATATGCAAAATGAAATGAGGAGCCATTGTCTGTAAGGTATTCAAAATCTGATGAGATTCTGGAGTTGTCTTGGAATTCTTTACAATCAGTGCAACTCCACCTACTGATGGCTCTTGTCGTTTCCCTTTTGAGCACCTCTTGGTTTTTTAGGGCATCCCTTAACAAAATGTCCGGAACCTCCACAGTCGAGACAAAGATTATTCTGCCTTCTCATATCTTTTTCTTCTTTAGTTAAAGGACCTCTTACTGCTCCAATCTGCATTGGTCCTACCCCAAGAGAAGTAACTGAACTCTTTGTCACTTTGGATTTTGCCCTTCTCAAATCGAAAGGAATTCTGTTGAATCGCTTCTCTCCTTTACTCTCCGATCCACGAAAATCAATTTCCAATACAAGCTCTACGAGGGAGGATAGCTCAGTAGGCCGATGTGGTATTTGAGTTAAAATATCTTTTAATTCATCCCGCAACTCTGTAAAAAAAGTGCAGCTTTTTTTCTCTCAGACCAATTAGTTTCAACTATTAATTTGTTAAAGTGAGCTAAATAAGTCACCAACTCTTTGCTTCCCTGACACAGTTCCAACAACTCATTATCAATAGCCTGTGATACTCTTCTATCAAAAATTCTTACAAATTCTGCTTTAAAGCGTTCAAAATCCTACAAAAACTGATAAATTCTTTCTACCAAAGGCATAGACCAACTTGCAGCATCTCTTCTCAAATAAGATGGAACAAATGCTACTCGTGACTGAGCATCGGGGAATAAAGTTGGACGACACATGAAATGCAATGAACATTGTGTTAAGAAGATTTGAGCTTTCTGTGGGTGTCCATTATACCTTTTTGTGGGGGCCAAGAGGAATGAGAGGTGATATTGTGTGAACAACTTGAGCTACAGATTTCTGCAGTTGTTCCTGGGACAAAGTGGAAGATTCTGATTGAGGCAAAGGAGTGGACCTAGCAACCAACCCATTTACCGTGTGAGATAAAGTATTAGTTTCCTGACGTGACGCTATTATCTCCTGTCTAAGATTCTTATTTTCTTCTCTAACTGTTACTAATTCTCTCTGAATACCTTCTAACATCTCGCCCAAAGATTGTAAACTGAAGCCTTTCGCCATTCTGTCCAGGTAGAGATTATTCGTTGACCCTTCAATCTGTCAGAACCCTTGATTCTCTACAGGGACAGATCTGGTGCTGGCTCCCAATGCCCACCTACCAGTGCCACCAGCCTAGGGGGAAAGGGGAATAGGATAGAGAAGAGACAACTCCTGTCTGACAGCTGGACTCCCTTTGACTGGCTTAGTTTGTCTTGCTGTATCTTCTTTGTATTATTGCTGTCTTCTACATGAAAGAATACCTAAGGCATAAATGATGACATTACAATGGATGTTTAAAAAAAAAAATTAAAAAAATTACAGTTCTTTTCTATCTATGTGTCAGTGTATTATTCTTACCTAGCTTAATGGAGTTATTGCCTCTCTTCTGGTAAACTATTTACAATCTCCTATTTTGTCTTTTTATGTTGCTGCTGATCGACTCGAAAGAGTTCAGATATCTGTAGCATTATAACGTTTTCTTTGCAATCTGATTTTGATCTCCTGCATACTTTTTTTTTTATCTGTAGGTCGTAGTTTATCTTGTCGCTTTAGATTCGTTTTGCGATTATAATAGGTAATGGCAATTCCATTGAGTCTTCCGGAGCAGAGTCGGTCTTTAAGTGAAAATAGGAACTGGGATGGGAAGATAAGGGAAGGAAATGAGAGGGAAGATACCCCGAAGGAATCTGTACAGGGAACCCATCGGCACGTAACAACGATACAAAAGTCTTTGAATTAGATTTGGCCCTTAAAAAGTCATTATATAATCCATTTACTTTCTAAGCATTTTGTTTATTACTTACATCAAAAGTACTTTTTAAGAATGCTTAGCTCACCAGGAATGATGATCGCAGATTCGTAGTGGAGATCGGCAAATGAGAGCTGAACTCGCGTAACCTTCCTGAAAGACGGACCACTGTAGTTAAGAGCCAGTGCTGCTGGGTGTCACTCAGTAACGTGTTCCACCCAATAGAAAAAAAAATGTAGTCTTGAGGGTTGAATAGCGGCTGTGCAGATCAGGGACTCTGCTTCAACCTCTCGCCCTCAATGAAGACGCCTCTGCAAATCTTGACGTGAGGCTGCACATGTTCCAATTCACTTTTCTGTCTTCCAGGAACTGCCGCAGACGGAGATAGAAAAGGGAAATCCTTCCCTTTTCTTTAACTTGAACGAAGATTAGGAGATGACCATTAAGACATTGATCTCCTTTCAAGATCAAATTGAAGTGCGCAGCTTAGAATTTCAACAATGCTGAACAAGAAGATGCTAAGAAAGTGAGGGCACAAGATGCATCATATCTTTGAAGTGTCTATGAATGTTAGGATGCATGAACAAAGCATGCATCTAATGGACCACCAGTGACGTCTTCATCCTGCAGTGGCGTAGGATGTTTTTGAACAGTGGAACATGCCCTGGTTTGATCTATTTACCACCGCCAGGAGTGTGCAATATCTGCAGTTTTCAGAAGAACCAGGGCATAAAGTATTGCAAAAAAAGAAGAGTAGTCAAAAATTATATGCAAAAAAATTTACACATCTATGCATCAATTGCATTGTGTCCCAAGTGAAGAAGAAAACAGAGCCATTCCTAGCATTAATACACACAAATAACAAAGAGCGGCATAAAATTCTGTGTTCCATGAAGCAACAAACAATGTAGTTATCCATAAATTACAAGAATAAATTCAGGCCCTTAATCAATTAAGGGATTTCTTAAAGGATGGTTTGTTTGTATTGATTAGTGTCAATGGCGTTTTGACCCTATTGCAGATTTAGGGGCTCAACAGGACCAACAATATAGTGGGTCACCTAAAAAGATAAAAGGGAAATTGACTACTTAGTATCAAATGGGGATAACGTGTCAAAATAATTAATAATTGGTACTGGTACCTTAATTGTCTCCCTCAGAGCTTGCAGCAGATAAGAACCAACAAACACCTAAAGTCTTTAAAAGCAGGAAAATTACTCACTCAGGGGAACTCAGAATGAGAAACTTTTATGAGACAAAAGAGAAAGTCAATTTAAAATCATTTTCAGCAGGTTTTTGGATAAGCCATACAACATAAGTGGTACGAAAAACTAATAAAGACTCAAAAAATGGATATATAAACTTACCATTGAGAAAAAGTGAAATCCGTGCCGCCGGAAGAGGTGTACAATGCCAGAATGAAGCAAATCTTTATCTGGAAGTGAAACAAAATTGCTGAGTTAAGCTTCCAAAACAAGCATTTTTAGAATATAGGAAGTCGGCGGCGGAGCAGAGGTAACAACGCCCAGGTTAATATGCAAAGGCACACGAGGCTTGCTGAAACGTTTTACACTATGTAGGCCAAGATTTGAACCCAATTGCAAACCTCTGTCTGTTATCAACATCTGAGGTGCACTGTTATTGAATGATTTGTACAAAACGTTGTGCTTGCTCTTCAAAAGGCGTGCAATGTGGACAATGCAACAAAATGTTCTATTTTAGTCAAATGATTGACAATCAAAAGAATAGCAATGTGATTTAGGCACTTGTATAATTCCACAATAAGGTCTATTGTAGATACAGCATGCCACGGTCTTGGTAGAACAGGTATTAGCGTTAAAAGGCCACTAGATTTCATATGTAAATTTTTTATCTGGGCACATACTGCGCTGGTCTGTAAATACTGGTTAACATCAGTGGACAATGTGGGCCACCAAAAATATCTTTTAACAGCAACTATTGTTATGGTCATTCCATGATGCCCAGCAGTCGTAGAGTCAAGAAGTAAACTCCTAGTGGGTTGTCTTAATTGCTCTAAAGGTAAATACAAAATAACAATCCTTCTTTCTCGCTTCTGCTTGCCTTCCTGCATCTTTGGTTAGAAAGCCATTTACAATAATCAAGTGGCATTCACCTTATCATTGCTGGGACCAGGTTTATAATTAATACATGTTCTTAACTCCTTCCCTTCCTTGAGCACACCAAATAGAGAAGAGACTAACAACCGTGCTGATCTGGTAACTCTGTTAACTAAATTCTCCTTAAGATATTCTACTTCTGATTCTGGATGTGCATGACTATGAGGCATAGAGTCCACAGATTCCACATAAACTTGCAGTCATTATTTTAATGTCAAAGTAGCAAACTTGCTTTTAACACATCATGAAAATTGTCTTAACACGAAGGCAAGGTAACTGCATAGCCAGTAAGAAAAGTTGACTTCATTTCTTCTAATGGCTTTGAAGAAAGGCTGAATTTGTTCTTCATGTTTCAAACAATGATTCATGCAATTATCAGAATTCACTTGTGATGTTCTTGCGGCCTAATCAATTTTGGGATTATTTAGAGGTAATTGTGGCATGCTCAAGACCACTTTGAACTAGGGAGCATCAATCAAATCAAAATGTATATTTTCATGACTTTCAAAACATACTACAGAAATTGTGTGTATGCAAGCAACATCTTGAAATGAACGTATCCTATATGAAGGCTAAAATTCATAGGAATCACTAAATGAGAAATGGATACATGTATACTGTTGACTACCCCATTTTAAACTGACAAACCCTCTATTCAACAAGGTAGCTCCCTTCACTGTTGAGGAAACAAGATTGTCAACCCCCTGTTGTCTTTATGTGTGTAAGGTTACCTAGTGCTGATCCCTTTCTGTATATTTGGGGCTGTTCATGCTTAAGCGTCTGTGGGAAATTGGGTTGTTGATTGACTAAGGTGTGAGCCTTGGTCAAGCAACAGCCACAATCCCTTGCAACTAGAAAGCAGATGGCACACTAGCAGGCACCACAGTGACAGAGCCACCTTCAAATAAGCCCTCAACAACTACCACCGACAGATCAAAGTAGCAAAAAGGGAGGCCCTGAACCCCCGGATCGACAACAGCGCCAACCAAGCTAAGGAACTCTTCACCATCGTCCAAGAGTTCACATTCTCATCAGCTACCAAAAACTCCATCCCATCATCTCAGAAATGACCACTTCTACATCTATAAAAACTTCGATCTCCAAACCTCTGACTCCCTCAGCTTCCAATCAACCACCACCGCCGACCACCCGCTCACCGCATAAAAACATCTCAGCACACTCAACACAGCCATCCTCATGAACTTCATCTACTCGGGGCCCCCACCGACTCTTCAACCTCGAAAGAGACGTGATCAGCCCCCAACTCACCACCATCCTCAATGCCTTGTTAACCACTGCCACCTTTCCTGATGCCTGGAGACACACCAAGGTCAGACCCCTCCTCGAAAACTCCTCGGCAGACCCCAAAGAACTCCAGAACTACTGCCCCATCTCACTGCTCCCCTTCCCCGCCAAAGTACTGGAGGAGGCCATCAACCTCCAATTCATGGACCACCTACTGGACCCTTCCCAATCAGAATTCCGAACCAACCACAGCACTGAGACAGTCCTGATCGCCACAACAGACAACAACTGCACCCTACTTGAAAGAGGAGAATCAGATGCCCTGATCCTGCTTGACCCTCTGCAGCCTTAAACACTGTCTCCCACCACTCACTCATCGATCGCCTACGCCAGATTGGTATAACAGACAACACGCTCAAATGGATGTAATCTTTTCTCACAGGATGTACCCAGACAATCTTTCTCCCTCCCTTCACATCGCATGTCAAGCACAACATCTGCGGTGTCCCCCAAGGCTCATCCCTCAGCCCTACCCTCTTCAACGTCTACATGACACCACTTGCAGACATCGTCAGATCGCGCGACATCAACATCATCTCCTACGCCGACGACACACAACTTGTCCTATCGCTCACAGCACGCCTCAGCCTGGATAAAGGACAACTGCCTCAAGCTCAACACAGACCAGACTGAAGTCCTCATCTTCAGCAAACACACCACACTCTGGAGCAACTCCTGGTGAGTGGCAAAACTTGGACCCATGCCGAAAGACCACACCCGCAACTGCGGCATCATCCACAACAGCGAACTCTCCATTAAACATAAAGTTAACACTGTCTCCTCAGCCTGCTTCCACATTCTCCGCAAAATCTTCAAGTGGCTCCCCATCAACAGCAGAAAGACTGTAACACAGGCCCTCGTCACCAGCACTGGACTATGGCAATGCATTCTATGCAGGCACCACCAAACTCATGCAAAGACTCCAGATGATACAGAATGCAGCTGCCAGACTGATTCTCAACCAGCCCAAAATAACCCACATCACCCAACACCTGAAGGACCTCCTCTGGCTCCCAGTCCAGAAAAGATGCCAGTTCAAGCTCCTAACACACCACTACCAAGGACCCGCCTAAATAAACCAGGTGTGCTGTTCCACCGACCCTCCCCCCCAGGAACCTCAGCTTCACACAACTCGCCCTCACACAGACCCGCGCATACGCCGCTGCCATGCCAGAGAATGCTCCTCCCATTTTGCTGCCAAAGCTTGGAACACCCCCACCCCTCCACCTCCGCACCTCGCCGACCGACTTCAGGAAGGGGCTCAAGGCTTGGCTGTTCGACTGAGACCTACAGCTTGCGCCTGGATACCCTCACGGGTGACAAGTTGCACTTTATAAATCCTGCTTGATTGATTGATTGCAGGGTGAACCACAAAAAGTCACTAAATTAACCTGTGCTTAACCCTGGGTAGCTTGGCACAAAAACCAGTCAGGCTTAACTTAGAGGCAATGTGTAATGTATTTATGCATCACACTAACAGTAATAAAGAGAAAACACAACACAACAAATTTCCCAAACCAATTTAGAAAAATAGAGTACATTTTAATAAATCATTTGACACCAAAATGATAAAACTCCAATCAGTAGAACTGGAGTTATGAATTTTTAATTTTTGGGTAAAAATAGCGCCTAAATGATAAAGCACCAACCACAAACATCAAGTTGTGAGAGACAGGGTCAAAGTCGAAAGTTAAGGCCAACCGCAATGGAGTGCAGTTTGGATACAAGAAGTGGATTGGACCCAGTCAGCGCTTACCTTTGGACTTGGAAAAATTCTGGAACAAGAATGTCTGAGAAGGTAATGTTCAGTGGGGCAAGGCTGCAGGAGGCGCTCGAGGAGGGAGCTTCATCATCGAATGGCCATGGGTCGAAGGGCCATGGTGAATATTTCTACGTTCGTACTTAGTCGCCGAAATAGAAGTAAAAACAATCCAGTGGGGTGAAGCAGAAGGCTGTAGCAGAAGACAGTGTTGTGAGGTCGGCTACCCCTTTTGCGAAGGCCCGCTGAAAAGGATTTGCTGCTGCGGAGAAGAATGTAGTGGGAGAAGCCGCAAAGTCAATCCGACAGGCGATGCACATTGGCGGATAGGTAAGCAGGTTCGTCCCGGTCTCCTCATGGTTCTAATCACACTTTTTGGTGAAATTTCATCTATGTCATCAGTTTTGGAAATTGGCCATCTGGACACCATTAGCACTACAAGCAAGGATCCAGGTCTGGTGGAACACCTCTTTCAGGACTTCCTCAGGCTGGGTCCAGGTGTGGTTTCAAGATGATGGGAGTCTTTTATGTCCCTGTGGCTCTTAACAGGAGGCCAGCAAACTAGCCCTTGGAGTCACTTCTGGTAGTCCTGGGAGCAGGTGAAGATGCCGGGCTCGCCTCTGAGAGTTCAAGGCAGCTCCAGGCAGCAAAGCAATCCTTCCAGGTACAGCAACAGTCTGGCGGAGTGCCCAGCAGGTCACAGCAGCAGGCAGTCCCTCAATGTCCTTCCATGTGTCCAGTAGTGAACTGAAGAGTGGGTCTGAAGGTCTTATTTGTATACCCTGGTGCCCTTCTTCTGGAAGATGGGAGAAGCTTCTGGAAAGGTTCTTTGAAGTGCACGGAATGTTCGGCCTTGCCTACCCTGGCTCCAAGCTGGCTGCAGTGGCAATGTGGAGGTGTTAGGTCCTTTGTGTGAAGGCAGAGCACACACTATTCAGTTGCAAGTGGGGCTGTGCTCCGTTCCGCCCCCATCCTGCCAGCAGGTGGCCCACTGAGGCACACCTAATCCCTCTATTGTGTGTGTGTCTGGGAGGAATTCACAAAGTTTAGCTGTCAGCTGCACCCACTCATGTGACCCAAGACAGGCTGCAGGTACAAAGAGCTACGGGCAGGAGAATGCCAACTTTCTAAAAGTTCAAGTGATGTGGGGGTGACGCTGTCACCCCGACCCAGTCGCACTGCTGAACAGTGTCATTATAACGATAATTTCACTTATATGAGCCAAGTTTATGTCCTTATTCCACCATTGTTCATCCAAACTTTCCATCAATCTTCGTATTTAATCCACATCTATGGTACCATGCTGTTGCACAAGCTTCAAATGCTGAAGATGTGCCCATTCCAGACTTCGCTCAAGAACACGATGGCAACGCATGATCAGTTCAGAGCAGTGTTCTTTTATTAAAACCCAATGCATTTCGGGCATCACAGGCCCTTCTTTAGGGGTAACTGTAAATGAACAATCAGACATTCACTTATGTTGCATATGCCACGTTTTACATGTTTAAATGCTAAGCCTCCTAATTTAATTTCATTATAACACCATATACCAAAATTAACCTGGTATAACAAACATTCTTTCTGCTATCAATCGTTTACATTATCCTTCATACCCACCCAATTCATGCTACTCGTGACACACCATCTATTTATTCCCCCCACCTCAAATAAATAATACTAAATGTGAGTAATTCACTCTCTGTAAACTAGCCAACCATCCTATTAACTCCTAGCGGTTCCTTCAAACTTCTCACTACCGCTCACTTACTATCTACTCAAATGCGTTCCCCCTAATCAACACATTCTAACCTGCTCTTACTTTCACACTCGTACATGCTCTCATTTTCATTATAATCACATCTTCTCGCCCCTCTCGAAATCTGGCATTACAAACACCCACAATCATACCTCATTTACTCCCCGATGCGCCCTGCTTCCAACCGTTGCTGCATCCACGAATCGCACGTACCTGCCAACGTTCGCTGCTGACTTCCATTTTCAAACAAGCGTTACCTGCATCTAAGCTCCATGTTCCCCCCTAATCATTCAAACAACACATTCTAACCTGCTCTTACTTTCACACTCGTACATGCTCTCATTTTCATTCTCGCTCCTCTCGAAATCTGGCATTACAAACACCCACAATCATACCGCTTTTACTCCCCGATGCACTCTGCTTCCAACCATTGTTACATCCACGAATCGCACGTACCTGCCAACGTTCGCTGCTGACTTCCATTTTCAAGCAAGCGTTACCTGCATCTAAACTCCACCTACTTATATCCACTCCCTCGCATACTGATTCCACCCTCAATCATTCTAATTAAACCACCTGATTCACTCCTCTCACTCGCACTCCAGTTCCTCCCACAATCGTACGTCTAGGTGCCAATAGGGCAAGGCACGTTCCCAGTGAGCACGCATTCTTTGAGGATTATTGGGATAAAAATGGATTAGTGTTAAAGCATGGTGTGCATCCCACCACCTTCTGTTGAACTTTCTAAAAGTGGCATTTTCAAAATTGTACTGAAAAATCCGACTTTACCATTAAAGAAGATTTATCGTTACAATTTTGTAGATACCAAACATGAAATAGCTATCTGCTCCCAAATGGAAATTACAGCTTATTAAATGTAATAAGGGATTTCTAATGTTCTCCTTTGGGAGGGGTAGGCCTCACTATAGTGAAAAACAAATCGAAGAGTTTTTCACTACCAGGACATGTAAAACTTGAAAATGTAAATTTACAACTTTTTAATTGCATAACACCTTTCTCTATAGGCTAACAGGTCATACCTTACCTGTGTCTTATATGGAATAAAAGGGGAGTTTAAGGCTTGGAAAGGGGGTTATATTGCCAAGTTGAATTGGCAGTTTAAAACTGCATTCATGCTGAAATGGCAGGCCTCGGACATGTTTTAGGGTGCTACTTAAGTGGTGCAGCGCAATAAGTGCTGCAGGCCCACTGGTAACTTTTAATTTACAGGCCCTAGGTATTTAGTGTACCACTCTAAAAGGGACTTATAAGTACATTGAATATGCCAATCGGGTGTAAGCCAATCAAAACATGTTTATGTTTCACACTTCTTTTATAGCTTTTTTTTACATAATAGAAAGCAGCAGCAACAAAAGCTCAAGATATACTCTTTTGAACAGGTGCCAGGCTCTTCTCAGAGATGTGAGATGGCCATGAGATGCATACATTGGGATATGGTAGGAAAGCTGAGTTCACTAAATCTACAATTCTCACTTGGCTATGCCAACACCAAAAAGAGACTATGCTTACTTTGGCACTCTGGCTAAATATGTAAGGTACAACAGTGAAATATGACATGGCATTTTGTTTAAAATGCTGTCAATGTGCAATATTCCCAATTAGTGGTGATTTAAGCAAATAGAATATTCTCTAAATATTATTGCAAACATATTAAATAGGTTCTCAATATCTATAATACTTGAAAAATCTTTCTGATCATAGTATGCAAGATTATAATTCACTGATTCTACTTTGTCACATGATGTACCTCATAATACTCTCTGCATTAGCTGCAAAATAATAATTATACAGGTTCACAGCATTATAGTGCTGATCATATGCAATCCCTTCCCCACCATTAGTAGTACTCACTACCATATATGGCCCAAGTGAAGTAACTAAGCCTGTACAAAAGAGTTCATAGGCCTAAGAATGGTTGCAGTACTGGCGTATGTAGCAAGACATGATCATACATACATGTTACAAATCAGGCCTTATTGTATGTCAAACATGAGAGGCATTAACTCTTTAGAATATGTATAGAAGGATTAGAGCCAAGAAAACTAAGAAAGTGTGTGCAAGCTCACCATATTATTTTAGAGGCAGGTTGGCATTAGTTATGCTAACCAAAATAACAGAAATACAGCAGAGAGAAATCCTCTATTCTGCTGTCCAGCAAGCTGTGTGTAAGTGATTAACATTGCAAGGTCTTCTGGCCTCAAATAAAACAAATTTGGAAGGAAGAAGAAAGAGTTAGATACATTTGCTTGCCTTTTAAAACATGACTCCAACTGAGACATTGCTGGTTTCTTAAAGTGCAGATATGAAAGACTGCACAGCAACTCCCCCTCCTCTCTCCATAGAGAGTCATTGGGGAGGAGGGTGTAAAGACACCCAGGGATTTGGGACGGGCTGACATGAAGGCTTGAGAGAAGATGCTGGTGGGCCATTATCAGATTGCAGACCCAACAGTTTTCTAAGGTATATAGAGATAAGTACATGGCTTGCCCTGAAATAGCTAGGGAGATTAGTAACTGATCAGCCAAATCATTAAGCATGAGGCTGATAACATATATATTATCACAGGTAGAAGGAATGTGTGATGCAAATTGCTTGGGTTTTTCTAATGTTCATGTTGTTCTACATAATGACTGCTGAGATGATCATAAATTAGCATCCTTATGATACATATGGTTCATATATTAATTGTGCTTAATAAATAATCTCATATTGTAAAATCTAAACAACTGTGTGTGTCTAGCGCTTTCAGGGGTTGGGTGAAGGCCCATGCAAAAACGTACCCCTTGAATATAAAAGTTCTTCTATTAGGATTGTCAGACTCAAAACTGTAAATCTAGGTGAGCCTAACTCGTCATCTAGAAGAGTGAGAGACACCTGTCTGTTTTTCTGTTTTCTGAAGTTGGAACAAATACAAATTATCCTCTTGGGGCTAAGGAGACCGAGCTGGGTGTGACTGCCCCAGTTTGGAAGATTCACAACAGTACTGTGCTCATAGAATTCAATAAGTCAACTACAGTGTAAAGTTCATAACACAAAACTAGATGACTCCAGTATAGAGTTCATAGCAAAAACACACATTACTCTAGTGTAGAGTTCATAGCAGAAAACCAGATAACTCCAGCATAGAGTTCATAGTTTCAGTGTGATCCTGAATCACTAACATGAAAAAGCAAATGAATCCACTCCTGGTAATAAGCGTTGATGCTGCAGCATCACAAAGATCAATTGCATAGTGAAAAGCACCATGCAACACGAGCAGCTTATACCCAAAGGATTTAGATGGCTGCTGTGGCATCTTGGGAATTGTATTTCACCTGAGTTCTGTTGTGTGGTCCACGTAGGGTGGGTAATACAACCTTGAAGCCTACATTCAAGATGCGCCTACGCTCTGCACACATTTGTCTGAAATTAAGAACTTGCATGCCTATGACATTTAGGGGATTACATCCCCGTGCTAGTCTGTCATCCCCAGGTGACCACAGACGATGGATCCTGACACGCGGTAATGAACTGGTAAGGAAGTTATGACTCAATTGAACAACATGAGTTTTTATAAGACTGCTAAAGAAAACGTTAGACTAGCTAAATAGAATTTACAGTTATTACTTGAGAAATGGTGCTATGAAAACATGTGGCGTGAGGAAGAATTCAAATATTTGTATATTATGTTGCCAGTCATTTATTTTGTTGCCTAGGATTCACAAAGGAAGCAAGATACCACCGAGGAGAACTTGGTTGAACAGGTTCTTTAACTTAAAGAGTTACAGATTAAATTGATTTTTATATTGCCAATCAGTGATTTTTAAAAAGGAATAATGATATACCATGGAATAATTAATATTTACTTATTGCTATTGATGTGAAATCTATGTATACCTATATACAACATGAAAAAGGACTTGAAACAGTGAGAAAATTATTGTACACTAAATCTACTAACTAACTCTGCAAGATTTTGTGTGAACTAACAACATTTTAATTGGAAAATAATTACGTTTTGTATGGAAATCTGTTATATAAACACCCTAAGGGAAATGCAGTGAGTTCCTGGCTCACTTCTTCCTTTGCCAACCTTTTTATGGGCTGTCATGAGATGCAGATAATCATGGCAGAGACATGAGGACGTTTGATCATTGATTCAATATTATGGTGTTGTTTTATCATCAATGTCATTATTAGTTGCAAGAGTTCTGAACTGGATTTGAAATCATTTCATCAATGCTTGAACATGAATTCAATACTGATCTCACTTTAGAACATAGCTCAACCAGAATTACTTTTTTAGATGGTGAGATTTGTGATAAGAATGAGACCATAACCAAAAGTATGCACAGGCAAATACAGTTGTGAACATTGTAATACCATTTACATCTAGTCACTCCAAACACCAAATTAATAAAATACATTATGGAGAATTCTTGTGTGGCAAGCGTTTTATGCAGCTTAAATGCTAAATATCTAGAAAAACAATCTTGTATATGTCAAAGATTTTGTGTGAGAGGTTACTATAATTATGTGATTCATGAAACAGAAAAATGTGCCACAGTGGTATCAATAGGTAAACGTTTAGTTAGCAAAAATCATAGAAGAATGAAAAAAACTAGACTTTGAAGTAGAGTTGAAGACAATATGGTGAGATTTATACCTAAATACAATTTAGAGGGCAAAGCAGTATTCACCATTTTGAAAAACATTGGCATTTATTAAGTTTGGGCCCACATCTATAAGAAATAATTTCACAGAAACAAAATGCCACCAATAAAAGAGGGTATATTAAAAGATTTACTGAGTCCAAGGAATACTATAAGCTATCTGAAAAGTGAAACCCAAACTACATGGTTATCAACAAACCTGACTGGTTTATATAAATGTGGCAACTGTATTTGTTAGAATTATACTATGGGGAAGAAGGTAAAGTGGCACGATTGATACAAAAATAATTTTTTTTAAATCTTGAAATTCATGAATTGCAATACAACTTTGTTTTATATACAAGATTACATGCTCATTAACATACCCTGGCTCTACTAAAAATGCATTGCAGAAGCAATCTAAGGAACATGTAAGAGTCACAAAAAAATCAGAATAACAAATACCCAAAGACAATACATTTTGAAATGAATCATGTCCATGATGAAATTAAAAACATTCATTTTTAATGTATTTCGCATGTGAAGATTTACCATGGGGATGGGAAGGGAGAGCAATCTTTAAAAGAAAGGGAATACTATTGGCTCACCCAATTACAAGCTGTGACAAAAGGCTTTGATAAATGTGAGGAATTTCAAACCTTTTTTTTATATGACAGATAATGAATTAGTTTTCAGGCAGATTTAGTTTCTTATACTGCTCTATTATGTTGATACCATTTTCTCATTAAGGTATCAGTTGTGAACTATGCCCAGTAATACAGTCAATTTAAGATAACAGTACTTTTGCCACACGTATGCCACCACACTGATAATGCTGTAGTAATTCCGACATCCGACTGAATAAAAATCCTTTAGGCTCTGTAGGGTTTAAGTCCTTTATGAGAATTTTGACATCAACAGAAACCTTGGTATATCATAGCTGAATTACTATTCATGTATTTTTCTTTAAGGGACTATTTGAGATCTATTTCCAGCAAAACCTTTTCCACTGATTTTCAAATCAAACTGGTAGCTATGTGGTAATTCTGACAATTTTGGAATATTATAAATTTGTCCTTTTCAGAGTTTGAGTCCTTATTGGTGATATTGATATTAATTTCACTACTATTAGTCAATAGTATATGAAATGTCTCAGGTAATTTTAAACAAATGTTTACATATTACAGATGAGAGAGATTTACAATAGCAATATTTACTTGAAATAAGAATCAGGCTTTGAGCCTCTTGACATACTTGTAGGCCGATGTATGGTGGAGCGAAGGATATTTCACCAAGACTCAAGATGGAGTGGCAGTGAACTTTGGGCGGGGGCATCATCTATAGTGAGATTCAAGTGGGTAATAGCAGCTAACCAGAAAAAAATGACTTCCTGCACAGACCATTTGATGATTTGTTAATTTACTAACCTGAATATTCTGATGTGGCTGGATTGATGATCGTCTAACTTACTATGATAAGCCTTCCAGAGGCTGATGACTCTGAATCCACCACTGGCCTCTGGGAAGCCCCTGGGAGAAAGGTGATGTGGGAAAGAGACAGTGGAGGAGACTGTGAGGTTTTCTAGCAGACACCAGTGGGACCACTCTCCTACCAGCCACTTTGCCCTCCTCAAAACCTTAAAAATACGGCCTTGTGCTCTTACCAGCTATTTCGCTCTTATCGCTCATTTAAACATAAAAACATAAGGTTACAACCTATTCACCCCAAAGTCAGTAGAGTAACCTTGCACTCAATCAGAAGAACTACTTTATCTACCCAACCAATGTTTCTTTACTCTTTCATTGGCTAGATTTGTGATAGGATGTCTGACTCCCTCCTCTGTTTCTTCACAACAGGAGATTTGTGAATACAGGCAATGATCTGGCACTTCGAGATGAAACAATATTTTAACCACTTCTACCGCACACTGATCTCTAACTTGCGTCCAGCCAATGTTGCTTTTAGGCCTGGGTGACATTTTAACTACGCCGTGGTAATTGGCATTATTTAGGTAATTTTGGAAAAATATGCAGAATTAATAAGATTATGCCATTAAGCCACATTGTGTAAATTCGGCGAGATGTACTGTGAGGGTAATTTTTTAACACAAGCAGCATTTCAAGTAGATTTTTTTACCCCAGTGGACCGTTCAGGTAATTTCTGAGCACAAATCGACAAATCTGAACATGAGCAGCAATGTTTGGAATGTGAGGGGCAGTTCCTTTAACATGGGTGGTCAACAAAAAGTTCAGGTAGATTTTGTACCATTGAGGTAATTATTGAGCTCAAAACTATGTCAGAATGCGAGCTGCAGTGTTTTGAATGTGAGATACCGGAAATCAACTCAACATTATGTTTTCAAATTGAATCTTTACCCGAATGGTCAGTTTGGGTAATTATTTGAATACAAGATGCATTTTGCATAATTATGAGTAATTTTGCTTAATTTTGGAGTAATTTTGTGTATTTGCTGAACAGTAGTTTCACACACCCTTGCTTCACAGTTATTAGTCCTATCAACCTCATATTGATTCTAGTTCGGGGGCTATACACTAGTTTGCCTTGCTTCACAATAGGCTCCTAAGTGATTGCACCAGATCAAAGTTCAGTTATGTTTCCTCTGGTTTAGCCCCCCCCCAGGGGTGCGGCTCTACATCAAATCGCTTGAAGCTTCATGCAAGATTTCCTGAAAAAATGACCTGTGACCCTGCCTGGTCAATTCTGGGTGATGAGTAACCCAGGGCATAGGTCGCTGAGGGGCGGGGTGGGCCACCACACTCTGTCACTATGTATCGGACGCATTGTCCATGCCCCGAAGAGAGTGCACTTGTAAGAAGGTAGCAGTCGAGTGGCTACATCACTCACCTTTTCTCTGGTTTCCAATATGTCAGGCGCTCAATTGCATGGTTGTGTAGGTCGCATTTGTCAAGGAGGTCCTTCAATGCACTGGTCAAGATAGAGAATGCCTTGCAGATATTGATGGAGCTATGCATGGTGTTTATTTCCTCAGGAGCTGAAATGACTGCCAAAATTTAGAGCTCCCGCACAATCATGATACTCTTGTCTCTCCCAGGATCACTGGCTTCGCCTATGTGCAGCATTATGGTAATTATAATTGGTACTTAGCCCTTTGGAACTCCCTGGCATCTGCTGCCACTCGATGTGCGGAAGCTTTGTCTTCATCGCCATATTGCCTACATCAGCATCTACTAGGAATCCCCTCGGAGGGCTTTTCAGCCAGTGCCTATTAGTCTGTCTTCAGTATAGCACTCCATTCACCCTTCCATTAATCATAACTTCTCCAGACAGTCACCAAGATTTATTACCAGGGCTTTAGCACTTCAAACCCTCTGCATATTCTATCTGCGTCTGATCAACCACAATCCTTAGTGGCACTAACCCAGATATTCTTTCTTTGCCAGTGTTTTCTTTCATGTCATTGATAAGAGGAGTACCAGGTTCAGGGCTGCTACTCACATCTGACAGATCTGCCTTGTAAGAAATTGGATGGTTGGCAGAGTGGGGGGTGACTCTTATTCAAGCAAGAGACATACTCCCCGTCAGAGTTAGCCAGAAAAAGTCCTAAATTAGCCTGTGCTTAACCCTCTGGTAGCTTGGCACAAAAGCAGTCCGACTTAACCTAGAGGCAACGTGGAAAGCATTTATACAGCAAACAATAATTAGTAAAGTGGGGCTAGACTGCAGGCGAGATCAGAGTAGGGAGCATCGTCCTCGGGGAGCCACTGGATGAAGTTGCAGTGAAGATGTCTGCGTTCAGACTTAGTCACTTTCTGGAAGTTGAAACTCTTCAGTGGGATGAGGCAGGAGGTTGTAGCCTACAAGAGTTCCATGAGGCCGGATACCCTTTGGAGAATGACCACTGCACAGGATTTGCTGCTGTGGAGAAGAACGTAGTGGTAGCTGCCGTGAAGTCAGGCCAACTGGCAATGCACCTTGGGTGGATAGACTGGCAGGTTGGTCCCAGACTTCTCTTGGTTGTCAGAGCAGTTTTTAGGTCAAAATGTTCTAAGTCCAAAGTTTTGGATTTTGCCTATCTGGGCACCTATAGCACCACCACCAAGGGTCCAGGACTGGAGGGACACCACTTGGAGGGTTAGGACTCACCCAGGGTGAGTCAGGCAGCAAGCAGTCCTTCCAGGTACAGCAAAGCAGTCTTGTGGAGTACACAGCAGACTACAGCTGCAGGCAGTCCTCTGAGAGTCCTTCCACAGGTCCAGAAAGTCAGCTGAAGAGTGGGTCTTAGGATCCACTTTTTATACATGGTGCTTTCCTTGAAATAGGAGAAGTTTCTACAGAATGATCTTTGAAGTGCTTGGAGGTTCCCTGCCCTGGCTTCAAGTGGGCTGCATGAACAATGCAGGGGTTACAAGTCCTTTGTGTGAAGGCAAAACACAGCCTATTCGGTTGCAAGTGGGGCTGTTCCCAGCTCCTCCTTCCATCCTGCCGGTTGAGGGCCCATCCAGGAACACTTAATCCCTCTATTGTGTTGCTGTTTTGGAGGAATTCATAAGGTCTAACTTTCAGCTACACCCAGTCATGTGATCAAAGACAACCTACAGACACAAAGCCCAAGGACAGGAAAATGCCAACTTTCTAAAAGTAGCATTTTCAAAATTGTAACTTAAAATCCGACTTTACCATTAAAGAGGATTTTCAATTGCAATTTCTCAGACACCAAACATGAAATTATTCCTGTTCCCCATCTAAAGGTTGCACTTATTACATGTAATAAGGTAACCCAATGTTATCCTGTGGAAGAGGTAGGCCTCACAGTAGTGAAAAATGAACTTAAGGGTTTCTCTCTACCAGGACATATAAAACATAAACATACATGCCCAACCTTCAATTACAATGCACCCTGCCCTGCGGGCTACCTAGGGCCTACCTTAGGGGTGACATATGCAATAAAAGGGGAGTATAAGACTTGGCAAGGGGGTTATATTGCCAAATCTAATTGACAGTTTAAAACGGCATTCAGGCTGCAATAGCAGGCCTGGGACATGTTTTAAGGGGCTACTTAAGTGGGGGGCACAATAAGTGCTGCAGGCCCACTAGTAGAATTTAATTTACAGGCCCTGGGTATATGGCATGCGACTCTACAAGGGACAATTAAATATGCCAATCAGGTGTAAGCCAATTAAACCATGTTTAAAAGAGAGAGAAGACAAGCAATTCAGCACTGGTTAGCAGTGGTAAAGTGCACAGAGTCCTAAAGCCATTCAGCAAAAACAGCAGGGGTGAAGGCAAAATGGGGGAAGACCACCCTAAGGCTGACAGGTCTAACATACCACATAGGAAGTAGTCTAATAATTTCAATATATAAATACAATTAAACAATCTCTAGTATATGGAAACAAAGCATGTGTAGCAGTGCTCGTGTTTTGGTTGCTAAATAGAGAGAGAGAGAGCGAGCAGTGTATAAAGTTTAAACATAAATACTTGTTATCATATTAAATCTTTACTTATTGCTAGGCCAGACATACTCATGCTTGATTGAAATTCAAAGTTATAATTTTACATTATACTATTTTGGATACTCTTAGATGATGTTACTTTTTATAAACTTTCAACATGGAAATAGGCACTTTCCATTCACTTAGAATGTCTCAACCAATGTTACTTTGAATGCCGTAATATATGCAGTACTTTTGCAGTGTTTCCCTCTATGTAGGGGCCGGCCATTTTGATGCATTTTCTTGATATACTGATCTGCAAGGACTATCACTCCCACAATATGTAAGTTTGTAATTTGTTTAGTTTAATTCCTTCCTTTCAACATTTAGCCAATTTGTAGCTTCTACCAGTGCGCAAATTAAAATGATCCTGTTATTTGAGTGCTATGCTATTTTGATTATCAACGACCTTACTAAAATACTTTACCATTGCAAGTTTTCAATCTTTTGACTTAACTGGCATCACAAAGGTTGTATTTTCTTATTTTTCCTCCATTCACATATATGAAAAGATTATGAAAAAAACAAGCCACTTTACCATTTACTTCCAAATATGTCCTTTGTAACCAATTTGCTATATGGTGTATTCTTATACCACTTAGATGTTTGTTAATGTTTACCTCCAGTTTTAAATTCCAAATTATATGTTCCTATACTGAGTTTTAAATTACGGGTCAATGAGCATGATGAAACAAAGATTATTGTTGATAACACTAATACAATCTTGTTACTAACAAGGGCGGCCGACAATATGACTGGCAGGGCTCACCCCCTCTATTTTCCAAAGCATGATGAGTGTCTGAGCAAAGGCCATCCTGAAAGACACTCATCATGTCAGGGTCAGGCAGCCAGGTGCTTTACGTGTGCCAATGCGCAGGAGCCTGGCCGCCTAGTCAAGCTTTGCCAGGCTGATGATTTCACAACCAGAGGGCAGTGACCTTATCAGCCCAGCAAAGACCTCCTTCCCCCTCTTGACGAGAGGAAGCACCATTAATAGAGTCAGCCCTGAGTGCTTCTAGTTTAAGCTATAAAGTACCCAGGGCTGAATGTCTATCAATGACAACTCTTCACAGAGTGGGGTGAGGTCAACAAGTCTCACTGACCCAACCCTAGTCTATCAGAAGTTAGGGAAGATCCTCCTCTCATTGGCTGACCCATGACAAAGTTAGCCATTGAGAAGAGGAGGTGGGATCTTCTAGTTTTGCCTTCCCTCCCTGAGTATGCAGCTCTTTCCGATGCCTTCTGCTTCGCACCTGCCATGTACTGGTCCTACCGGCACCATCAGAGCCCAGTACATGTCTTTTTTAATGTTTGGGTGTGATAACGCAAGAATTCAAAAATCATAATACAGAACACATTTTCTGATTAAATACACAAAAAGCTGAAAGTACACTTTGCACACGTTAGACACAGTGACACATGAAACTGAGGCAAGTGTAGTAGCAGCACCGTAAAAGCGTGCTTCAATATGTAAGATGACGAAAACATACATACAAAGCAATACTAATACATATAAACAAGTTGCATTAATGAGAATTTCTCATGAGCATGTTGTTTATTAGCATTACAGGTGAACATTGTGCTATTAATAAAGTGGCATAGTGTTTCTTTTGCTGTATAATAGAATGCACCATTTAGAAAAGTCAGTGCAAAAATGTTTAGAAACTAGGTACGATCTTGAAATTTCGCATAATACTAGAGATTCTATAGTTTATGAAAAGCAAAAAACGAATTTTGTAGTGTGAATTTCGAAAATGATATACTTATATGATTATTGAGAAAAAGTGTGGTAATAGGGTATTTTTAACGTTGGCTATTTCCATGTAATAATGCCTGGTGAAAGTTCTACATATTTCCTATTTGAATTGATTTTATTACATTATATTTGATATTGATTTAGAGTTTATTTAATTTGAAATGTGTGATGCTAGTTTAAAGGCTTTTCATAAAACGCATTTTCTCTAATGTTGACCTTTCCTTTGACCTAATACAATGGTCCTTTTACAAGTGAAATGTTGCTTTATTTGTTCAGTACATGTGTAACTTTTGGCATTCCGAAATGTTTCTTCAATGTTCACAGTGAATTACTCCTGTAGGAACAGGATTTCAGCTGTTACTATAGACTGATACTTTGTATTTCTTTTTCACCAATGTTAGACCTATGTCGACTTTTGAGCCTTTTGTTTCTCATGACTAGCATGGGAAAGGAACTTACTGTTGTGAGTGTCCTAGGTGACATTATGTGAATCTGAGCATATGGCAGTCTTTCAATGGTGGCGTGATGCTACATCACTGGGACTTTGTTAGAGACTTTATAAAAGAAGAAACCCCAAAGGAGGGGCAACACTCTATGTTTGATGATTACCAAGAACTATCCTCTTACTTTTGGACTGCTTTGCTGATGCTACAGTCGGTAGCTAATGGACTGAAACCTTTTTTGCCGAACCCTTTCAATTTAATTTTCCTTTATTTCTTTTGTTCTGTGCAAATGGACTCGCCATCAATGGACTTTAAATCTGAAACCTTTCCTTTTCTTCGTAGAATTTGAGCTGTTAGACAAACAAACTATCCTTCCGACTTTAATGGTAGTGGAACTCTGTAACTCCGTAAACTGATTTTATAATAACCATCCAATAAAGCCATGCCTATATGCTTGGCGCTTTAATGCAAGCTGTGATATTCTTCAATGAAATTCTCAAAAGATTGCTTATTGCTATGGATTTTGAATCTTTAATATCTGAAAGAGACTATTAGTTATGGGTTCCTCACCTTAGAATTACCCCCAGGCGTCAGTCTGGATCCGGAGAATTTTTCAGCAGTACCCCTGCGCGTCGGTAGGTGGCGTCGGTCGACTCTGCGTTCGTCGTTGGCGTCGTGATTGCCGGAATGACGTCGCTGTATCTACTTTGACGCCGCCCCTCGGCGCTGATGTCAGTTCTTTCTTTTTACGCGCCAGCCAGCGCAGATCCGGAGAGAGCGGTACCTCGAGTCACTTTTTGACTCTCTTTTTTTACTTTTTGTCAACATCTTTTCGAGTCGTCCGGCTCCTGGTGCACAGGGATGTCATCTCGGTGGACCAGCTTCAAGCCTTGTGGCTCCTGCCACAAGCTGATGTCGGTGACGGACCCCCATCTTGTGTGCCTCTGGTGTCTGGAGCGCGACCACGACCCGAAGTTGTGCTCCGACTGCCGGGCCATGGCCCGAAGTCTTTGTGGGAGAGGTCCCAAAAGCTTCTGAAGGCCCGGCAGTCGGCTCCGTGCCGCTCGAGGTCCCGGTCGAGAGGGAAGTCGCGGGACTGGTCGCGGAGCCATCACCACCACTCTTCGTCGAAGTCTTCGTCTCCGGGTAAGTCGCGGCACAAAAAGAAGGCGAAAAAGCACCGTCGCTCTTCGCGTTCTCCCCGTCCGCCGGCGACGCGACACCGGCTGCGGAAGGTAGTCGTCCGGCTCCGCCCGCAGAGCCTGTTGGGTCAGCTCCGAGCCTCCCTCCCTTTCCGGGAGCCGGAGCGACCCCTGATCAACTTCATAGCTTTTATGAAGCCCTCCACTCCATCTTTGGGCAGCCCGACTCCGCTGGCGCGCTTTCGGGCCACGCGGACTCGGCTGGGGGGTCCTAGGCCTTTGATGCCGGCGGCTTCGGCTCCAGCGCCACAGGGCCCCCAGGGATCCAGGCCTGGATCCGAATCGGTGCTGGTTGACCGTACAACCCCTCCCCGGCGCCAAATCCATTGGCGACACCTCCGCCCCCTCTGACGCCGGTTGTGTCCCCAACCGGCGTCAACCCCAGCCTCCCCCAGACCGGCGTCGGCCGATGTCGGTACCGGCACCGACCGGTACTTTGTACCCCTGTTCTCCCCTGGTGTTCCCTATCGCCCTGAGTGGCTACCAGAGGTGGGTGTGGAGGAGGGGTCTGTGGACCCTTTGGCAGACCAGTTAGAAGAACGGGACTGGAGAGAGGAGTTGGGCGAGGCCAGTGGCCTGGACACCTCTCCAGACCTTGGCATGCTATCTCCCCCTACTGTGGCTACGGAGGAGGGTGCATCATACGCAGTGGTGTTGCGTAGGGTGGCTGAGGCCTTAAACCTTGAGCTTCATACGGTGGCGGTCAGGACTAACTTCCTGACCGAGGTGCTTCAACCGACAGTGGCCTCTTGGGAGCCCCTGCTACCGTTCAATGAGGCCCTCACGGACATCCTTCTGGGCACTTGGTCCAAGCCCAACACAGGGGCCCCTGTGGATAGGATGATTGCCCGACGCCACCGCCCAGCCCCGGCGACCCCATTTTCCTCTCCCAACACCCTACCCCCGAGAGCTTGGTGGTCCAAGCTTCAACTTCCAAGGGCGCATTCCCTACCGCTCCACCTGATAGGGAATCCAAGAAGCTGGACCATCTTGGTAAGAAAATGTTTTCTTCCTCAAGCTTAGGACTGCGGTCAGTGAACACAGCATGTCTCTTGGGCCGTTACTCCCATTCAGTGTGGGACACGGTCGCGCAGGTGCTGCCACAGTGCCCAGAGGAGGCGCATGCCGTGCTCTCCCGTGCAGTTGCTGAAGGGAGCGACGCAGTGAAGTTCGCCATACGATGTGGGCTGGACACCGCCGACTCGCTGGGCAGGACGATTTCAACGTCAGTAGCCCTAAGACGCTATGCCCGGCTGAGGTCCACTGGCTTTTTGGGTGATGTCCAAGCTACGCTTTTGGACATGCCCTTTGATGGCCATCGCTTGTTTGGCGACAAAGCAGACAATGCGCTTGAGCGCCTTAAGGACTCCGGGGCTACGGCCACGTCCTTGGGGCTCGCTTCTACCTCTCGCCCCGCACAGTCTGCTTTTTGCCCCTTTTGTGGCTATGGAAGGGGTGCCCCGCCACGTTCCGTCCAGAGCAACAGGCCGGCGCTAGCTGTCCAGCCTCTGCGCGGCCGGGGATGTGGGACCCACTGTCGTGGGTCTGGGGCCAGCGGGCGGGCCAGTCCACCAGCGCCACCTCTGCAGCAGCCTCCAAGCCCTCCTAGTCCAACCTTTCAGGGTCACCATTCGCCAGTGGGCGGCAGGATTCGCCATCACCTCCCCCACTGGCTCAACATCACGTCGGACAGGTGGGTTTTGCAGATAGTCCGAAGGGGCTACTCCCTCCCCTTCGAGACCACCCCTCCATCCATGCCACCTCAATTCCATCGCATGTCGGAGGATCATTTGGCCCTTCTCTACCAGGAAGTTACGGCTCTCTTGGCCAAGGGAGCCATCGAGCGAGTTCCTGCCTCAGAAGTAGATCATGGTTGTTATTCCCACTACTTTCTGGTGCCCAAGAAGGACAAGGGCCTGCGTCCTATCTTGGATCTCAGGAACGTCAACCACTTCCTCTGGAAGGAGAAGTTCAAAATGTTGACATTGGCTCAGGTCTTGTCTGCCCTTGACCCTCGAGACTGGATGGTAGCGTTGGACTTGCAGGACGCTTATTTTCACATCCCCGTCCTGCCTGTCCGCAGGCGTTACCTATGGTTCATGGTAGGCCACGAGCACTTTCAGTTTACCGTGCTCCCCTTTGGCCTTGCAAGCGCCCCTCGGGTGTTCACGAAAGTGATGGCGGTGGTCGCAGCTCATCTGTGCAGATCAGGGGTTCCAGTCTTCCCCTAGCTCGACGACTGGCTGTTGAAGGCGGGCTCGCCCCAGGCTGTCGTCTCCCACCTCCAGACTACAGCCGACCTCCTGCATTCACTGGGGTTCACCATCAATGTGCCGAAGTCACACCTTATTCCCTCCCAGAAGCTCCGTTTCATCGGAGCGGTTCTAGACACAGCGCAGTTTCGGGCTTATCCTCCCGAGCAGCGAGTCCGGGCTATTCGGGCTATGATTCCGATCTTGCAGCCTCTATCCTGGGTTTCGGTCAGAATGACCCTGAGGCTATTGGGCCTCATGGCCTCCTGCATCCTGCTGATGTACTATGCCAGGTGGCATATGCGGGCTCTGCAGTGGAACCTGAAGTTCCAGTGGGCACAGCATCAGTGGAATTTTTCCGATTGCGTCCAGATCTCGGAGGGCACTGCACACCAATTGCAGTGATGGCTAACAAACCAGGATTGGGCCAACGGCAGGTATTCTCCCTTCCCCAACCAGAGTTCACAGTGGTGACAGATGCATCACTTCTGGGGTGGGGTGGCCACATGGGGGAGGTGGAGATCAGAGGCCTCTGGTCTCCAGCAGAGTCTGGGTTCCACATCAACCTTCTGGAGCTCCGGGTGATTCGTCTTGCACTGAAGGCATTCCTTCCTTCTCTCAAAGGAAGAGTAGTGCAGGTGTTCACGGACAACACCACTGCCATGTGGTACTGCGACAAACAGGGCGGGGTGGGGTCGTGGACCCTCTGTCAGGAGGCACTTCGTCTCTTGTAGTGGCTGGAACATCAGGGCATGTCCCTGGTGATTCAACACCTGGCAGGTTCTCTGAACGCCAGGGCGGACGAACTCAGCCGCCGGTGCATGATGGATCACGAATGGCGTCTTCACTCGGAGGTGGTGTAAAGTCTCCTTCAGCAGTGGGGTGAGACTTGGTTCGATCTATTCGCCACCGAAAAGAGCGCGCAATGTCAGCAGTTCTGCACGTTGGAATTTCCCATGCGGCACTCGCTAGGCAACGCTTTTCGTCACGAGTGGAATTGCTGTCTTCTATACGCCTTTCCGCCTATACCACTTCTGGCCAGAGTGCTGAAGAAGATCAAGCACGACCGGGCTCAAGTTATTCTTGTGGCTCCGGACTGGGCACAAAGAGTCTGGTATCCCGAGCTCTTGAACATGGCCATCGATCCTCCGATCAGACTGCCCCTTCGGGAGGATCGTCTGTCACAGCAGCAGGGGACCGTCCTCCACCCGAACCTGTCCAGCCTCCACCTCCTTGCGTGGAGACTGAGCGGCGACAGTTGACAGCTTTTGACCTTCCTCCCAAAGTCTGTAACGTTATCTTGGCAGCCAGGCGTCCCTCCACCAAAACAGTATACGCCTGTAGATGGAACAAATTTGTGGCATGGTGCGCAGCAAAGGCTGTGGATCCCATTTCTGCCCCTCTTTCAGAGGTTCTCCTCTTCATTCTTTCCTTGGCCCAGCAGGGCTCTGCTCTGGGCACTCTCAACGGCTATCTTTCTGCCATTTCGGCCTTTCTTCGCCTTCCAGATCAACCTTCTCTTTTCAAGTCCCCTATTGTAAATAGTTTCCTTAAGGGCATTACTCACTTGTTTCCTCCTATTCCTTTCGTAATGCCCCAGTGGGATTTGAATCTGGTTCTGACCTACCTCATGTGCGCTCCTTTCGAGCCGCTACATAACTGTTCTCTCAGACTTTTGACACTCAAAACTGCCTTTTTGGTTGCCATCACCTCTGCTCGCAGGGTGAGTGAGCTTCAGGCTCTTTCTTCCAAACCTCCTTTCCTGGCTGTTCATCCGGCCAAGGTTGCCCTTCGCACTAGGTCTTCTTTCCTTCCCAAAGTGGTTACCTCTTTCCACATAGGACAGACCATCACTTTGCCCACCTTCTTCTCACCCGCATCCTTCTAAAGAGGAGGAGAGGCACCACTGTCTGGATCCAAAATGTACACTTTCGTTCTATCTGGATCGCACAAAACAATTCCGGGTGGATGATCAGCTCTTTGTTGGCTATGTGGGTGCCAAGAAAGGTCGGGCCGTACAAAAGCGGACCATCTCTCGATGGGTCGTTCTTTGCATCAAAATTTGTTATTCCTTAGCGAAAAAGGAACCTCCAGTAGGGCTGCGCGCCCATTCCACCAGGGCGATGGTGGCTACTACTGCTGTGGGACGTGGGGTCCCCCTTCATGACATCTGCCAGGCAGCCACGTGGGCTTCATTGCACACATTCACCAAACATTACTGCCTGGACAGCCAAGTCTGGAGAGACTGCATCTTTGGCCGTTCAGTTCTCCAGGACTTTCTGGTGTGAACTTAGTTCGCAGACCCACCTCCGGGGTTGGTATTGCTGGGGTATCTATTCTAAGGTGAGGAATCCATAACTATTAGTCTCTTTCAGATGAACAAGTTACTTACCTTCGGTAACGATATATCTGTAAGAGACATATATTAGTTATGGATTCCTCACCGCCCCACCCATCTTCCCCGTTCTGCTAACTGACTTCTAGGGTAAAGGACTCCCTTTCAGGGCCCTAGTTTTGTGCACCAGTGGTCAGTGCCTTGCATTGCTCTGCGCTTCTTGCGTGAAATGTTGTGTAAAGAACTGATGTCAGCGCGCAGGGGCGGTGTCTAAGTAGATACCGCGACGTCATTCCGGCAATCACGATGCCAACGACGAACGTGGAGTCGACCGACGCCCCCTACCGACACGCAGGGGTACTGCTGAAGAAAAATTCTCCGGATCTGACGCCTGGGGGTAATTCTAAGGTGAGGAATCCATAACTAATATATGTCTCTTACAGATATATCGTTACCGAAGGTAAGTAACTTGTTCACTATAAACAAATTATTCTAATATTTGTCTGAGTCTATTATTGAGTCTTGTTGGTTCTTCCTTTTAAACTGTGCTATTTTACTAGTGACTTAAATGTGTTGTTGGGAGAATCAGCAAGCTCTGTCAGAACATCAAGTGTTACTTCTTTTGTTTTGTGTTGCTGTCGCAGAGCTTTTAGTCTGCATAATTCTAGTCCGACTTAACTTCTTTAGGAGGTCGGGTATTCCTGTTGCTATTCTTTATTTCTACAGCATGGTCTTAAGAGTGGTGTACCTAAATCTGATCTCAAATTTGTGAGTTTGCTGTCAATTAAAGGTCCTTGTTGGACAGCTAACGTGGTGTTTTGGCCACCTTAATTTCCACCTCTCCTATCGGCAGAGAAAGATTCATCAGAGGATCATGTCCTCTGGGATAAATGGAAATGCTGTAGATTGTCTAATCATAAATGGCCCATTACGGTTAGAGTAGTAAGGAGAGGGTGAGTCGCGCGCACCGCGACCTAAGATGGCTGCCTGATCACGGAGCTCCGCTCTGCATCGGACATCGCGGCTGTGGTTTCGGCGGTTCTAACGCCGCTTTCATCATTACGTGGGCATTTTCTTAAATCTGCTAACTTTCTCTTTAGGAGGATACCTTTTCCGCTCACTATGCTCCTGGATTAGGACCAGTTTTCTTCAGGTGACTTTCTCAGCTATTTAGCGGCCGCCATTTTGAATTCTGACTTTCTTCATTTCTCCTCAAATTTTTAATATAATGCACTCGGAAGTGCCATTTTTCACACTATTTTACTATTTCTGTTGCATTGCCTTCGGCTGAGAAGTATCTCTATATTGGGAGATCCAGTTATTTATCACAATATCGAATTTCTGTGGAGTATTTTTGTCAAATCATTTGTGCGCTATTAGACAAGCCTTTTTTCTTGGTTCCTGGCTGTGTTATTTCATGGGTAGGAGCAAAAATTTACTACACTCCTCCAAAAAACTTAAGTCCAGCGAATCAGTGTCTTGTCCTGTTTACTCTGCAGTCCCCAACAATTCCTCTCAGCCTTCTGAGGAATTAGCGCAAACGGCGTATTCTCGCCCTACAGCTTTGCCGACCATGGCGTCTAAATCACAATTACCTTAGTCTACCATCAAGAGAATTAAACAAGATCCTCCTTCTCCTCCAAAATCTGTTTCTCCTGTTTCTTTGGATATTGTTTTGGAGGAAATTCGCGCTCTAAGACCATTTGTTGAGGAAACAAACTCTCGTCTGCAGACTCTGGATAACAAGTGGTCATCTATGGATTCCCGCCTTTCTGTAGTGGAACAACAAATTAGTGACGTACAAGACTCATCCTCCAGAATTTCAATGTTGGAGAAAGAGGTTCTACAACTAAGAAGATCGACTGAAGATCTCGAAAACAGAAATCGTCGTAACAATCTTCGCTTGTATGGTCTTCCTGAAGGCCTTGAGGGTGATGATCCTGTAACGTTCTTCACCACTTTTCTTCCACAGCTCTTGGGCCTTCCTACTTCAACCAAATTAAATATTCAACGGGCACATAGACTGGGCCCACGCTTGTCTTCCTCATCTGCCCCATCTAAACCTCATGGTGTAATTTTCCTATTTCTGCAATTCACGGATCTGCTACAAGTTCTAAACGCAGCTAAATCCAAGAAGCAGCTGAATTGGCAGGGCACAAAATGGTTTATTTCTCAAGATGTTTCCTCAGCCACCGCTAAACGACGAAAGGAATTCTTGTATCTTCGTCCCGCTCTTTGTTCTCTGGGTGCTCGATATGGCTTATTCCACCCGTGCATATTTAAGGTCACCTTTTTTAACAAAACTTCTACATTTGAGGATCCTGCAGATCTCAGAAAATTCATCCATTTTCATTCTACTTCCTCGATGGAGATCGCTGGTCCTCCTCCTAATACTTTACTTTAATGGTTCCTCTGTAATGTTCATATCTTTGATTCTGCTTTTATTGAAACAGGTTATTTAGCTTCACTGTTCCTTTTCGTTTACATAACCTTCTGATTCTTATTTTCAGGTTCTTTGGATTCCATTTTGTACCTTCCTCATGTTCCAGCTCTGATTTATGTTTAATTGACGTCCCAATGTGGTCCGTTGCCCTTTGTTAGGTGTGCCGTCCTTGTTGTCCGTTGCCGCTTCTCATCTTTCCCTTGTGTTTCCCTGTGGAGGTACGTATTAGAGTCATCACTTGGCATGTACTGTCTCTTCTTGCTCATACTTCTCTTCCCCTTTTCCTCTTTCCTCTTTAGTGTCTTTTTCCTTCTCCTTCTCTTGGTGTTATTACATCATTCGCTCTCTATTCTCTTCTCCTCACTTGATTTCTTGATATTCATCACCTTTTCATTCTCTTTCCTATCATGGGCACCACTCCAGTTTATTCTTCTCCCTCATCCTTCTTTTTCTTCTCTCTTACATTATTATCTCAATGTTGAACGCGTTGTTCTATACATAATGTTGATATTTATAATTCAGAGTTATTTCTTGGAATGTGAAAGGTTTTATTAATCCAATCAAAAGACAGAGAATATTATCCCACCTTGCTTCTTACAATCCGGATTTGGCCTTTCTACAAGAAACCCATCTTACAGAAACAGAAGCATTAAAATTGAAAAAGGGTTGGGTTGGTTCAGTTTTAGTCTCCCCTACTTCTTCTAAAAAAAATGGTGTAATTATTTTGTGTCACAAAAAATTGAAATGTAAAGTTCTTTCACAAGAAATTGATACGGAAAGGAGATGGTTGTTAGCCAAATTGCTTATTAATAATATATCTTTGACTGTGTTTAATGTTTATGGCCCTACTCAGCCAGACTATACTTTTTGGCCGACTGTTACACAAAAATGTATTCAGTTTAGAGATGATCTCTTTATTCTAGGAGGCGACTGCAATCAGGTTGTCGATCCCTTTATTGTCCGCCAGTCCCAGGTACGCTTTATCCCCCATAAGACCCATAAGCAATTTCTTAATTCTATTTCCCAATCTCATCTTGTTGATGCTTGGAGACTTTATCACCCTGACACTATTGATTTCTCATTTTTCTCTCCTCCTCATAACTCTCTCCCGATTAGACTATATCTTTCTTTCACAATCCTTATCTCAAAATCTTATTTCTTCCTCAATCGAACCTATTGTTATCTCTGATCATGCTCCGGTTGTTGCTGATTTTGATTTGCTCCCCCCGCATCCCAGATCTTCCCGCTGGCGCTTCAATAATTCTCTTTTGCTGGTCCCTCTTTTCTCTTCTTCTTTTACCTCCTTTGCTAACGAGTTTTTTGTATTGAATAATAATCCCAACACTCCCTTTCATATAATATGGGACTCCTTTAAAGCTACGGCTCGAGGTTTCATTATAGACTTTGTCTCCAAAAGGAAGAAACGGTTCCTTCAACAACACAAATCTACACTTGCAAATATTAAATCCCTAGAGCACAAATTTTATACCACGCCGTCGGATTCCATTATTTAAGAACTTGTTCGTGCTAAATTAAAATTTAATAAAGCCACCACTGATAATGCTTCTTCTATACTTCTCCGAAGCAGTGCTCAATATTATGGCGGAAGTAATAAAACTGGTAACCTTCTGGCTAACTATCTTAAATTTCGGAAGGATCGTATTTTAATTGACTCTATTTACTCTTCGGATGGGAAGCTTATCCATAAGGATCAGGACATTCTCAATGAATTTATGTTATTTTATAAAGATTTATACACTCCAGAATCCCCTCCTACTATCCCTCTTATCCAATCTTATCTCAATAACATCCCTACCCCTTCTAATGGTCATCTCAAATTCTCTACACTCTAATCGGATATATCCCTTGAAGAAATCTCCAGTGCCTTAACAAATCTAAAGAAAGGTAAAACTCCCGGCCTGGACGGTTTTACGGTTGAATTCTATTTACATTTTTCTTCTATATTGCTCCCCAAACTTCTACATCTCTTTCATTCTTTTTTTCTTTCCGGCGAAACGAACGGCACCTTTCAAGAAGTTACGATTTGTTTAATTCACAAAGAAGGCAGAGACCCTATGTTTTGTAAAAATTACCGTCCTATATCCCTGGTCAATGTTGACTATAAAATATTCGCAAAATTGCTTGCTCTAAGACTAGAACCCCTTATGCCCCACTTGGTTGGTAAAGAGCAGTGTGGCTTTGTCAAGGGTACATTAACCTCGGATAATTCTCGCCTATTCCTTAATGTCCTAAACAAAATTCCTTCCCTTTCCAGTTCCCTAGCGGCACTTTCCGTCGATGCTGAAAAAGCTTTCGATAGGGTAGACTGGTCCTTTCTATTTGAAACTCTTAATTGGCATGGCTTCTGACCCAAAATAATCTCTCTTATCTCCTTGTTATATTCTGCCCGTAGAGCTTCGGTGTTAGTTAATGGTTGTACCTCCTCCTAATTTTCTTTACAACGTGGAGTCCGTCAAGGTTGCCCCCCTGTCCCCTCTTCTTTTCATTCTAGCTCTGGAACCCTTTTTATCATCTATCCGCAATAATAATTCTATTTCCGGGTTTCCCTATGGTGATCATCAGTTAAATCTTTCTGCTTATGCAGATGACGTCTTACTTTTTATTTCCAACCCCGAAATATCTATTCCTTCCTTATTACACAAAATGTCCTCATTCTCCCTGGTCTCTGGTTATAAGATTAATTCTGATAAAACAGAAATTCTCCCTCTTACGAAATTCTACACTCCACATTCTTTTTCTTCAACGGGGTTCTTGTGGAAGAGATCCAAAATTAAGTATTTAGGAATATGGTTTTCCAACTCCATCTCTTGCTCGGTCAACCTAAATATGACAGAAGCTCTGTCCCGCATTGGCAAACTACTTTCCTCTTGGAATCCCCTATTTCTCTCGTGGTGGGGATGACTTGATTAAATTAAAATGATGATTACTCCTATCTTACTTTATATTTTTTCTATGCTTCCTATTCTTATTCCGTCTTGTTATTTTAAGAAGATAGATTCTCATCTTTCCAAATTTCTTTGAAAAAATAAAAAACCTAGAATATCCTTATCACTTCTTCGGAAGTCAAAATCCAACGGAGGTGTTAATTTTCCTGATTTTCGAAACTATCATAAATCCTTTTGTTTCCGGCAAGCCTCTAAATTGCTCCACTCAGACTCCTCCCACTTCACGCCTCTATGGCTTACTATTGAACGCTCTTTGCTTTTACCCTTTTCTATAAAAAAGGTACTGGCCTTTTCAGCCAAAACTCCTCAAACTTCTCTTGCCCTCTTCAAGCATACATGTTCCTTATTGAAACCTCTGACCCAACCAATAATTAGTTCGAAGGAATCCTTTTTATGTTCATCATTATGGCACAATCGCCTAATTACCATTAATAACAGAACCTTTTTTTGGAAATCCTGGAGACTGAAGGGAATAGCTTGGGTCAGTGACCTATTTGACGGTACAACCCCTTGTTCCTTTCCTCAGTTCCAATCCACTCTTAATTGTCCTCGTTCTTTTTGGCATAGATTCTCCATTTTAATGGCAATCATTCTTGATATATTCTATTCTCTTCCTTCCATTCCCATTTCTTCTGAGGAGACTTCTCTTCTTAAGATTCTTGTTACCCTCCCTAAAGCCTCTCTAATATATAGACACGCCTTTTCTCCGCATCCTGCTCGACCTAAAAGTAAGGTGGAACTTGCCTCGGAATTTGATCTGGGTTGTGAATGTAGCATCACCTTCTTGGAAAAATTCTGGAGCCGATCTCTCAATCTCTCAATCAATCAATCAATCAATCAATCAATCAATCAATCAATCAGGGGTTTGTTAAAGCGTGACTACTCACCCGTAAGGGTCTCAAGGCGCTAGGGGTGGGGGGAGGGGTGCAGGTTCCAATCCATCAAGGAGGGGGTCTGTCGAAGAGCTAGGTTTTGAGGTTTCTTGCGAAGATGGGGAGCGATGTTGTCTGTCTGAGGTGGAGCGGAAGGGCATTCCATGCTTTGGCCGCGAGGAAGGAGAACGAGCGTCCTCCCGATCTGGTCTTTCTGGTGTGGGGGACCACGGCGTAGGAGAGCTGGGCTGATCGTAGGGTCCTTTGGGGTGCGTGGAATTTGAGTCGGCTGTTCAGGTATGCTGGTACGGTGCCGTGGAGGGCCTTGTGTGCGTGGGTGAGCATCTTGAAGGTGATTCTCGCCTTGATGGGGAGCCAGTGGAGTGTGCGCAGGTGCTGGGAGATGTGGCAGTGTTTTGGCAGGTTGAGGACCAGTCTTGCGGTGACGTTCTGGATGTTCTGTAGCTTGCGGGTGAGGTTTTTGTTTATTCCGGCGTAGAGTGCGTTGCCGTAGTCGAGTCTGCTGGTGACCAGGGCGTGACTGACGGTCTTTTGGTGTTTGAGGGGGATCCATTTGAAGGTCTTACGAAGGAGGCGGAGGGTGTGGAAGCAGGAAGACGAGACAGAGTTGATCTGGCGGTCCATTTTGAGCTCGGAGTCCAGGATGATTCCCAGGCTGTGTGCGTGGTCCGTGGGGGTTGGCGGGTTTCCGAGGGCGGGGGGCCACCAGGTGTCACTCCAGGCGTCGGTGTTTGGGCCCATGATGAGTGCTTCTGTTTTGTTGGTGTTTGTAGGAGAGTAGGATCTGCTTCACATGGGTACCCCCACTTTTTGCTGATGCTTCACTGTTTTTCGACCTTAGTCTGGCTGGGGCCCTGCTAATCAGAACCCCAGCCTAGCTGCTTCCTCTCTAAAATGGTTTCCATGTGCCTTAGGCACGTCTCTGATTGGAATCTGGAGTGCCCTTATAAGTCCCTAGTATATGGTATACTATGTACCCAGGGCATAGGTACCTCAGAGGCCTACCAGGGGCTGCAGCATGTATTGTGCCACCCCTGGAAGGCCATCCAAAATGACACCACAGGTCTGCTACTGCAGCCTGGGTAAGGTGGTGCATGCACCCCTTACTGTGATATAGGCTACCTATATCACTACATACATACACACATATAAACCTATAAGTCACTCCTATGGCAGGCCTTATCAATCCTGGAGGCAGAGTGCGTGGTTCCTATGTGAGAGGGTGCCCCTGCATGAGAAGGCACCTCTGCAGCGTTCGGAGACCCTTCTCTGATGCTGTTTGTAGTGCAGCCTGACCATATACTCTTAAGCGCATTATAACCTCGCGTTAAATGCTAACTTTGGGATGGCTGCACGGAAACATGTCGTGTTTGGTGTCAAACATCTTGGAATACTACCCCCCCGCCAGTTCTGGCGGTGGGGGTAGCATTCCACCCTTCTAGAGGAGAGACATGTACACACCGGCCTGCCCGGTAACTTCTTTCCAAGCCCTGGCATCACAAAATGGATGCCGCTGCCACAGACACGAGTCTGGCCTCCTGCTGCTGACTGAAACTCCGGCAGGGGAGGCCTGGACAATAGGTTTCCTGTCCCAGGGAGGTGTAACCACCTCCCCAGACAGGATAGTGTGTATTGGGGCTGGGCGGGAGCACTCTCTGGTGCTTTGAAGTCCTGCACTGGGGGCACATTTGGTGTCCCTGTGCATACCCCAGTTCAAACCGGCTCAGGGGCTTCCAGCCCCTGTTCCCTAAACTGGACAAAGGGAAAGGGGTGTAACCACCCCTCTGCCCTGACCCTCCCATAGGTGGGTCCCCAGAGTATGTCCAACCCCTAACTTGGTATAAGTATGGGACCCCAGTCCTTAGGACTTTAGATTTACCTGGACGAAACTCTGACACAGAATCCTGGACCTTCGACGCTCTACTTCAAGATTAGAGGACTGAAGAATCTCCCTTGGGGTCAAGGAGTGACTCCCCTGCTTGGCAGGCACCAAAGAAGCAATTGTACGGTCTGCATCGCTGAAGCTCCCGCCGGATGCTGAAGTCTTTGCATCACCAGAGGTGGATTTCCAGACTTCCCCGAGGCTGCCCTGAGTCCCCAGCAAAGCTGAGGCCCGTAGCTGTCGTGGGTAACGTGGAACCGTGACCCCTGGACACCGATTGCATTTGCAAGTGCCTCCTCTTCTGGGTCTCCCACAAAGTTGTGCTTTGGGCTCCGAGTAGCCCCAGCCTCCAGCACCGACTGCACCGAAGATCACTGGCCTCCACTCCACGAGTGTCCTGTGAGCCAGCTCCAAGTGCGTCCACTCGAGGCTCCTTTGCGGTCGCTAGTCCGTTGGCTAGTAGGCCCTCCCGAAGGCCAATCTTCTTCTGCTTGGGCTCCCTGGTTGCTCCAGGCGTGCCCTGACTTACCCTTGCTGGGTGAGTCCCACAGACCTTGCTGGTCTGCACCATCGTCCTTCTTCCATTTCCACGAGACTTGCCGTTGCCAAGGCTTGTTGGGTCCAATCCAGTCGCCGACACCCCTGCAATCGACAGACGTCGTGGGACAGCTCGAATCCAGCTCCTGGTTGTCGTCGACGCCTCCTGGACCTCGTGGCTGAAGAGTCAAGACGACCGTCAACCTACCTGAAGCACTCGACATCGGTGGGCATCTGCTCATCGCCTTCCTGGTCACTGGCTAGTGACCCAGACTCTGTCCCCTCTGCTTTCAGGTTCTTCAGATCTTTGATCCACCTTTGGATCCACCCGAACACTTTCGACTTGGCCGCCAGCAGCACTTTGCAGCAGATCGCCATTGAAAACGACGACGAAACCCGACCCCGAAAGACACCTATGCACCCGGCTCCCCTGGGTGAGGTAACTTGAGTACTCCGGTGCTCCCGTGGGTATTGACACTAGAACAGCCTAGTTCTAAGAGGGTTTGCTCCAAGTCCTCCTCTAAGTGTCCCTTTTCTTTAAACTTCCAACCGCGACTTTCCCCATAGAAGTCAACGGCGATTCGCGGCTGTGTTCTCACACTGCACGCGTCCCCCGTGGGTCCCCTGTGTCACTACCTTGGGTGGTTCCTTGTGGTCCAAGCACTTCTACAGGCTCTAGGCCTTGTGTCTAGCTCAGTCGTGGTTCTTATACCACTTTATTGGTATATGGTTTGGTACGCCCCTAGGGCTCAAACGTGTATTTGTGCTATTACTGTAGATAACTAACTTATAACTTATGTACTTCGAACTCTAGCCTCATAAAGAGACTAGAGGGGTGTGTTTAGCAATAAATACATATATTTTGAATATATACCTGGTGTGGTCCTCTTTCATTTGGTCACTCAAGAGATTATAGACTGGTAAAACAAGCTGCTTTACATTCCTTCAAGACTTAGCCTGAAGGCTGCTCTCCATAGCTACCACTAGGATAGCTTTCAATAAAGGTTGTCTTTAACCTATCTCCAATAAGGGGTTGTTTGGACTGGTGCAAGGTGCCCACTATAATTAGTGGACAGCATATGCCAGGCCAACTTCTCACATTGGTGTGCAGCGTGTGGGATTCCAGCTTGCTATTGTTTTACCAGATAATCTCAATTGAATTGATCAACTGAAAACCACTAAGGGTACCTAAGGTACATATAAATCAAGCTTAGTATACAGTAAGTTCTACTGAACTTAGAGTTGTGTGTTAAGGGATAGCACACCCTTTCTACAACTCAAGAGAGTTTAGTAGGCCACACTAGAGTAGGTAGTGCATACACCACACCTCACTAGTAATGTCTTCAAAGCCAGGACCCAGTGAGTCCTTGCCAGAAGCCAGTGGGCTTCTTCCCTCCAAGTATGATAAACTCCCATTCTTGGAATTGAGAGCATTATGCAATACTAGGAAGCTGAAGGCAGGCAAAAGTGCCAGCACCCAACACCTCAGGGAGGTACTACTAGCTGATGATCTCAGCAAGCCCCTAGGGTCTGAAGGGGTAGACAGAGAGGGTGGGGCAGAAGATGAGGAAGGGGTCAGGGGTGAAGAAACCCAGGCCCCCCCCTCTGAAACTGGCCAGGAAGGTGAAAATGACCTTGACCTGGAGAACCCAATTCCTCCTGTGGAGGAGGAGGAGGATCAGAATGACCTCCCCTTTGTCCCCCCAGGAAGAATTGTGAGTGTGCCCAGAAGGTCTAGATCTCCTTCTCAGGAGTCTAACCACTCTGACACCTCAATAGGGACCTCTGTCTCTTCTCATAGGAGAGAATCCTCTCATGACAGGAGAAAGAGACTGATTGAGTATGAGCAAGCCCAGCTTGAACTCAGAAAACAGCAGTTGGCTATAGACAGGGAGTCCCTAGATCTCTACAAAGAGAGAAAAAAGATGGGACTAGAGTCCCATGGTGGCAGCAATTTCCCCAGAGATAGGGAAAGGTCTTATGACCATAGAAACCTGAGCAAGATTGTCCCTCCCTACCAGAGTGGGGATGACATCCACAAATGGATAACTGCACTCGAGAGGGCCTGTAAAGTACAGAGGGTCCCTCAGGAGCAGTGGGCAGCAATCTTGTGGCTCTCCTTTGCAGACAAAGGTAGAGATAAGCTCCTCACTGTTAAAGAGGAGGATGCTGATAAATACACAGTCTTAAAGAGTGCTCTGATTGATGGGTTTGACCTAACCACTGAACAATACAGGTTAAAGTTCAGAGATACCCAAAAGGCACAGACTCAAGACTGGGTGGACTTTGTTGATTGTTCTGCCAAGGCTCTGGAAGGTTGGTTATTGGGCAGTAAGGTATGTGACTTCACAGGATTGTACAATCTTATCATGAGGGAGCAGATCCTTAATAATTGTCAAAATCAGCTGTTGCATCAGCACCTGGTGGACTCTGATCTGACCTCTCCCCAAGACTTGGGAAAGAAGGCAGACAAATGGGTCAGAACCAGGGTGAGGCAGAAGGTACAGAACCAAGGTGGTGACCCTAATAAGCAAGATTCTAAAAACTCTGATAAGGGTGGGGAGAAGGGTAAAGACCAGAAGTCTTCACAAGGCCGCCAAAAATCTTCTTCAGGTGGGGATTCACAGTCTAACAAGGGAAGAGGCCAAAAGAAACCATGGTGCAAGGTCTGTAAGCAAAAGACCCACTGGACCAGTGATTGCACCAAGTCCAAAGACTCTACTCCAGCCCCCACCAATGCCCCTAAGGCACCTGCTCCCCTAGTGCAGTTACAATTGGTGGTGGGACTACACAAGCCAAGGGTTTAGTAGGGTTGACCCTGGGTAAGGAGATGAGCTCTGACCTAGTCAGAGAACTCACTCAGGCTGTCCTAGTCTGTGATGGAGGCATGGATGTGACCTCCTCTGTGAGTCCCAGTAATCTGGGCAAGTACAGGCAACAGCCTTTAATCAATGGAAAAGAGGCTTTGGCATTTAGGGACACAGGGGCAAGTGTCACCATGGTGACACAAGACCTTGTGAATCCTGGGCAGATTATACTTGGTGAAATCTACCAAGTGACCAATGCTAGCAATGTCAGAACAGACCATACTCTGGCAGTTGTTAACTTCTCCTGGGGAGGGGTAACTGGCCTTAAGAAGGTTGTGGTAAGTGCAGACCTACCCGTTGAATGCTTGCTTGGCAATGATTTAGAAACTTCAGCTTGGGCAGAAGTGGAGCTCAGGACCCATGCAGAAATGCTGGGCATCCCTGCAGATGTGTTTGCTGTGACCAGGTCACAAGCCAAAATGTCTAACACTGAACAGGCCTTGGATTCTGGAATAATGGACCAAGGGCCCTCCAAGAAGAGGAGTAGTAGGGTAAAGGCAGTGCCTTCCCCCTTGGCTCAGAAGGAAGATCAGTCTCTTGAGGGGGATGATCTCAGTCCTGAGGAAGGAACTGTCCCAGAGGAGCTTGAACCTGACCAGGTTGAGTTCTTGGGGACAGGGGGCCCTTCCAGGGCAGATCTGAGCCAGGAGCAGCAGAGCTGCCCTCTCTTGAACCCCTCAGACAGCAAGCTGCTGCTGAGGCTGCTGGGAAAGCTAGTGGTCCCCATACAGTGTATTGGGATGATGGACTCTTGTACTCAGAGTGTAGAGACCCCAAGCCTGGTGCCACCAGGAGGTTGGTTATACCTCTGAAGTTCAGGGGCTTCCTATTGACCCTAGCCCATGACATTCCCTTAGCAGGTCACCTGGGCCAGAACAAGACTTGGGACAGAATTGTCCCTCACTTTCACTGGCCCCACATGTCTGAAGACACCAAGGAGTTTTGTCGCTCCTGTGTAACCTGCCAGGCCAGTGGCAAGGCAGGTGGCACTACAAAGGCCCCCTGATACCACTACCTGTGGTGGGGGTTCCCTTTGAAAGGGTGGGGATTGACATTGTTGGTCCCATGGATCCCCAAACAGCATCTGGGCACAGGTTTATCCTGGTGGTAGTGGATCATGCCACCAGGTACCCAGAGGCTACTCCCCTTAGGACCACTACAGCACCTGTGGTGGCAAGAGCCCTCCTGGGAATTTTCTCAAGAGTGGGCTTCCCTAAGGAGGTTGTATCAGACAGGGGTGCTAACTTTATGTCTGGATACTTGAAAGCAATGTGGAAGGAGTGTGGAGTGACTTACAAGTTCACCACACCCTATCATCCACAATGCAATGGTTTAGTTGAGAGATTCAACAAAACCTTGAAGGGCATGATTAAAGGGCTCCCAGAAAAGCTTAGGCAAAGATGGGACATACTCTTGCCCTGCCTTTTATTTGCATACAGGGAGGTGCCTCAAAAGGGGTTGGCTACAGCCCTTTTGAACTTTTGTTTGGTCACCCTGTCAGGGGTCCATTGTGCTTGGCGAAGGAAGGATGGGAGTTACCTCTCAAGCCCCCAAAGCAAGACATAGTGGACTATGTACTTGGTCTCCGCTCCAGGATGGCTGAGTACATGAAAAAGGCAACTAAAAACCTTGAGGCTAGCCAGGAACTTCAAAAAGCCTGGCATGACCAAAAGGCTGTACTGACTGTTTACCAGCCAGGACAGAAGGTGTGGGTGTTGGAGCCAGTGGCCCCAGCGGCTCTCCAAGACAAATGGAGTGGACCCCATACCATTGTTGAACAGAAGGGTGAGGTTACCTATTTAGTCGACCTAGGAACACCCAGGAGTCCCCACAGGGTTCTCCATGTCAACAGGTTAAAACCATATGTGGACAGGGCAGACATGGGCTTGCTCATGGCTACTGATGAGGGACAGGAGGAAGAGAGTGACCCACTCCCTGACCTGCTCTCACAGAACCCTGATGATGGGTCAGTGGATGGTGTAGCCTTGGCAGGCAGCCTCACTGCCCAGCAGCAAACTGATTGCAGACAGGTGCTCAATCAGTTCAGGCACATATTCTCACTGACACCCAGTCAGACCACCTGGTGCACTCATGAAGTGGACACTGGGGACAGTCTGCCTATTAAAAATAAGATTTATAGGCAACCTGACCATGTCAGGGACTGTACCAGGACAGAAGTCCAGAAGATGTTGGATTTGGGAGTTATTGAACCCTCAGATAGCCCTTGGGCTAGTCCAGTGGTCCTTGTGCCAAAACCTCACACCAATGGTGGGAAAAGAGAGATGAGGTTTTGTGTGGACTACAGGGGTCTCAATGCAGTCACTAGGACTGATGCCCATCCAATACCTAGGGCAGATGAGCTAATAGACACTTTGGCCTCAGCCAAGTATCTAAGCACATTTGACCTGACAGCTGGCTACTGGCAGATCAGACTAGCTGATGATGCAAAGCCAAAGACAGCATTCTCAACCCCTAGTGGGCATTATCAATTTGTGGTGATGCCCTTTGGTCTGAAGAATGCCCCTGCCACTTTTCAGAGGTTGGTGAATACAGTCCTTACAGGTCTGGAAGCCTATAGTGCTGTATATCTAGATGATATTGCTGTCTTTAGCTCCACCTGGGAGGATCACCTGGTCCACCTCAGAAATGTTTTGCAGGCCCTGCAGAAAGCAGGCCTGACTATCAAGGCCACCAAGTGCCAGATAGGGCAGAGTCAGGTTGTGTACCTGGGCCACCTTGTGGGTGGGGGCCAGGTTCAACCACTGCAGAGCAAGATCCAGACCTTCATGGACTGGACTGCTCCAACTACCCAGACTCAGGTGAGAGCCTTTTTAGGCCTGACTGGGTACTATAGGAGATTTGTCAAGGGGTATGGATCAATAGTGACACCCCTGAATGACTTAACTTCCAAGAAAATGCCCAAAAAGGTTCAGTGGACAGTTAGCTGTCAAAAGGCATTTGATGACCTAAAGCAGGCCATGTGCACTGCTCCCATTCTACAGAGTCCTGATTACTCCAAGAAGTTCATTGTCCAAACAGATGCATCTGAATTGGGGGTAGGGGCTGTACTGTCACAATTGAATGATGAAGGTCAGGATCAGCCAGTAGCTTTTATTAGCAGAAGGCTGACCCCTAGAGAGAAACGTTGGTCAGCCATTGAGAGGGAGGCCTTTGCTGTGGTCTGGGCTCTGAAGAAGTTGAGGCCATACTTGTTTGGTACTCACTTCCTTGTTCAAACAGACCATAAGCCCCTCTTATGGCTAAAACAAAGGAAGGGTGAAAACCCCAAACTGCTTAGGTGGTCCATTTCCCTACAGGGGATGGACTTCACAGTGGAACATAGACCTGGGAGTAACCATGCCAATGCAGATGGACTCTCTAGGTACTTCCACTTAGAACATGAAGACTTAACTGGGCAAGGTTAGTTTAATGTCCCTACGTTTGGGGGGTTGTGTAGGAGAGTAGGATCTGCTTCACATGGGTACCCCCACTTTTTGCTGATGCTTCACTGTTTTTCGACTTTAGTCTGGCTGGGGCCCTGCTAATCAGAACCCCAGCCTAGCTGCTTCCGCTCTAAAATGGTTTCCATGTGCCTTAGGCACATCTCTGATTGGAATCTGGAGTGCCCTTATAAGTCCCTAGTATATGGTATACTATGTACCCAGGGCATAGGTACCTCAGAGGCCTACCAGGGGCTGCAGCATGTATTGTGCCACCCCTGGAAGGCCATCCAAAAGGACACCACAGGTCTGCTACTGCAGCCTGGGTAAGGTGGTGCATGCACCCCTTACTGTGATATAGGCTACCTATATCACTACATACATACACACATATAAACCTATAAGTCACTCCTATGGCAGGCCTTATCAATCCTGGAGGCAGAGTGCGTGGTTCCTATGTGAGAGGGTGCCCCTGCATGAGCAGGGCCCCTCTGCAGCGTTCGGAGACCCTTCTCTGATGCTGTTTGTAGTGCAGCCTGACCATATACTCTTAAGCGCATTATAACCTCGCGTTAAATGCTAACTTTGGGATGGCTGCACGGAAACATGTTGTGTTTGGTGTCAAACATCTTGGAATACTACCCCCCGCCAGTTCTGGTGGCGGGGTAGCATTCCACCCTTCTAGAGGGAGAGACATGTACACACCGGCCTGCCCGGTAACTTCTTTCCAAGCCCTGGCATCACAAAATGGATGCCGCTGCCACAGACACGAGTCTGGCCTCCTGCTGCTGACCGAAACTCCGGCAGGGGAGGCCTGGACAATAGGTTTCCTGTCCCAGGGAGGTGTAACCACCTCCCCAGACAGGATAGTGTGTATTGGGGCTGGGCGGGAGCACTCTCTGGTGCTTTGAAGTCCTGCACTGGGGGCACATTTGATGTCCCTGTGCATACCCCAGTTCAAACCGGCTCAGGGGCTTCCAGCCCCTGCTCTGGCGCGAAACTGGACAAAGGGAAAGGGGTGTAACCACCCCTCTTCCCTGACCCTCCCATAGGTGGGTCCCCAGAGTATGTCCAACCCCCTAACTTGGTATAAGTATGGGACCCCAGTCCTTAGGACTTTAGATTTACCTGGACGAAACTCTGACACAGAATCCTGGACCTTCGACGCTCTACTTCAAGATTAGAGGACTGAAGAATCTCCCTTGGGGTCAAGGAGTGACTCCCCTGCTTGGCAGGCACCAAAGAAGCAATTGTATGGTCTGCATCGCTGAAGCTCCCGCCGGACACCGAAGTCTTTGCATCACCAGAGGTGGATTTCCAGACTTCCCCGAGGCTGCCCTGAGTCCCCAGCAAAGCTGAGGCCTGTAGCTGTCGTGGGTAACGTGGAACCGTGACCCCTGGACACCGATCGCATTTGCAAGTGCATCCTCTTCTGGGTCTCCCACGAAGTTGTGCTTTGGGCTCCGAGTAGCCCCAGCCTCCAGCACCGACTGCACCGAAGATCACTGGTCTCCACTCCACGAGTGTCCTGTGAGCCAGCTCCAAGTGCGTCCACTCGAGGCTCCTTCGCAGTCGCTAGTCCGTTGGCTAGTAGGCCCTCCCGAAGGCCAATCTTCTTCTGCTTGGGCTCCCTGGTTGCTCCAGGCGTGCCCTGACTTACCTTTGCTGGGTGAGTCCCACAGACCTTGCTGGTCTGCACCATCGTCCTTCTTCCATTTCCACGAGACTTGCCGTTGCCAAGGCTTGTTGGGTCCAATCCGGTCGCCGACACCCCTGCAATCGACAGACGTTGTGGGACAGCTCGAATCCAGCTCCTGGTTGTCGTCGACGCCTCCTGGACCTCGTGGCTGAAGAGTCAAGATGACCGTCAACCTACCTGAAGCACTCGACATCGGTGGGCATCTGCTCATTGCCTTCCTGGGCACTGGCTAGTGACCCAGACTCTGTCCCCTCTGCTTTCAGGTTCTTCAGATCTTTGATCCACCTTTGGATCCACCCGAACACTTTCGACTTGGCCGCCAGCAGCACTTTGCAGCAGATCGCCATTGAAAACGACGACGAAACCCGACCCCGAAAGACACCTATGCACCCGGCTCCCCTGGGTGAGGTAACTCGAGTACTCCGGTGCTCCCGTGGGTATTGACACTAGAACAGCCTAGTTCTAAAAGGGTTTGCTCCAAGTCCTCCTCTAAGTGTCCCTTTTCTTTAAACTTCCAACCGCGACTTTCCCCATAGAAGTCAACGGCGATTCGCGGCTGTGTTCTCACACTGCACGCGTCCCCCGTGGGTCCCCTGTGTCACTACCTTGGGTGGTTCCTTGTGGTCCAAGCACTTCTACAGGCTCTAGGCCTTGTGTCTAGCTCAGTCGTGGTTCTTATACCACTTTATTGGTATATGGTTTGGTACGCCCCTAGGGCTCAAGCGTGTATTTGTGCTATTACTGTAGATAACTAACTTATAACTTATGTACTTCGAACTCTAGCCTCATAAAGAGACTAGAGGGGTGTGTTTAGCAATAAATACATATATTTTGAATATATACCTGGTGTGGTCCTCTTTCATTTGGTCACTCAAGAGATTATAGACTGGTAAAACAAGCTGCTTTACATTCCTTCAAGACTTAGCCTGAAGGCTGCTCTCCATAGCTACCACTAGGATAGCTTTCAATAAAGTTGTCTTTAACCTATCTCCAATAAGGGGTTGTTTGGACTGGTGCAAGGTGCCCACTATAATTAGTGGACAGCATATGCCAGGCCAACTTCTCACAGTGTTTAGTTGTAGGCAGCTGTTTTTCATCCATTTGGCGACGGCTTCCATGCCTTCTCGAAAGTTGTGTCTGGCGGTGTTGGGCTCGTTGGATAGGGAGAGGATGAGCTGGGTGTCGTCTGCGTATGACACGATGTTGAGTCCGTAGGTTCTGACGATGGGGGCGAGTGGAGCCATGTAGACGTTGAAGAGCGTCGGGCTGAGGGAGGAGCCCTGGGGGACTCCGCAGGTGGTAGGTGTGGGGTCCGAGAGGAAAGGGGGGAGTCTGACCTGCTACGTCCTGCCGGAGAGGAAGGAGCGGATCCAGTCGAGGGCCTTGTCCTGGATTCCTGCGTCGTAGAGTCTGCATATTAGGGTGCGGTGGGAGACTGTGTTGAATGCCGCTGATAGGTCGAGGAGGATGAGGGCTACTGTTTCTCCTTTGTCCAGTAGGGTGCGGATGTCGTCTGTTGCGGCGAGGAGGGCGGTTTCCGTACTGTGGTTTTTTCTGAAGCCGGATTGGGAGGAGTTGAGGATGTTGTGTTCTTCAATGAATGTGGCGAGTTGGCTGTTGATGGCTTTCTCAATGACTTTTGCAGGGAGCGGGAGCAGTGAGATGGGTCTGTAGTTTTTGAGGTCGGTGGGGTCCGCTGAGGGTTTCTTTAGGACGGGGTTGACCTCGGCGTGTTTCCAGTCGTCGGAGAACGAGGCGGTCTCTAGGGAGCGGTTGATGGTGTGGCGGAGCATGGGTGCGATGTGTCGGCGGCTCTGTTGAAGATGTGGTGGGGGCAGGGGTCCATGGGGGCCCCTGAGTGGATTGACTTCATTGTCTTCAGTGTGTCTCCGGTGGTGAGGGCTGTCCAGTCATCAATCACTGGTTTCCGGGTGTCGGGGGTGGTTGGTGAGGGTTCAGTGTGTTGGTTGTCTTCGTCGAAGTTGTCGTAGATGCTCTTGATTTTGTGGTGGAAAAAGGTGCTGAGTTTGTCGCAGAGGTCTTGTGAGGGAGGGATGTCGGTAGACTCGCTGGTGGGTTGAGCGAACTCCTTGATGATGCTGAAGAGTTCCTTGCTGTTGTGCGCGTGGGTGGAGATTCTGTCTTCAATCTCTTTTTTCCTCGTTTCTCTGATGAGTTGATGGTGGGCGTTGGTGGCAGCTCTGAAGTTGTTGTGGGCTTCTGTGGATTTGGTGTTCCTCCAGGCCTTTTCGAGGCAGCGGCATGTGCGTCTGGACTCTCGAAGTTTGGTGGTAAACCATCTGGCTTTCTTGGCGCGGGTATTGTTGTTTTTCTTGAGGGGGGCTATGGTGTTGGTGCTGTCCGAGATTCATCTACGCAGGGTTCCGGCTGCGTTGTTGGGGTCGTCGTTTTCCGCGATGGTTGGGGTGGAGTTGTTGAGTGAGGAGGTGAGCTGGTCGTCGGTGATTTTGGTCCAGTTTCTTCGTGGAAGCAGGTGCTGGTGTCTGTGGATGGTGGGTGTTCTGAAGGTGAATGGTCGCAATGATGGTCGGTCCATGGGAGTTCGGTGGTGTGGCTGAAGGTGATGGAGTTTCCTGTAGTGAAGAGGGGGTCGAGGGTGTGTCCTGCTGAGTGCGTGGGCTCGGTCACAATCTGGCAGAGTCCAATGTTGTGGAGGTTGTCCAGGAGGGATGTGGTGTTGGGGTCCAGTTGGTTGTCGAGGTGGAAGTTGAGGTCTCCCAGCAGGGTGTAGTTGGTGGATGCGATGGCCTGCGGGGAGATAATGTCCGTGCTGGAGTTGGCGAAGGGTCCGCGGGGTCCAGGGGGTCGGTAGATGAGGGTTCCTCGGAGGGTGGCGGTGGAGCTGGCCAGTATCTTGAAGTGAAGGTGTTCCATCAGTTCTGTGGGCTCATCGGGGCGTGTGCTCAGGCGGAGGCTGGATTTGTGGACGATGGCGATTCCTCCTCCTGGGCGGGTGGGGCGGTCCTTCCTGGAGATCTTGTATCCTTGGGGGATGGCGATGGCGCTGTCCGGTCCCGAGGTGGTGTTGGTCCAGATTTCGGTGAAGAACGCTACGTTCTAAATCTGCATCTGTCACTCAATCTATGTTCTTTCTATATCATAGACTATATTTTACTCCTATATCTATTGCTACTTTTTCCCATTCAACTAACATGAACTGCTGGACATGTGGAGCCCCCTCAGCTGATCTAATGCACCTTCTCTTCCTCTGCCCTAATGTTACTTCTTTTTGGAGAAAACATTTGGCACTACATTTCTCTTATATTTAAGATACACCTCCCCTTTTCCAATGTCACTCTTTTCTCAGGGAGTTTATTAGACTCTCTGGATCTCCCTACTCATAAACATGGTCTATTTGACCTTATGCTAGCTTTCCAACAAATTGCGCTTAATTGGAAAAACTCATTAAAACTTTCCGTCCAACACTGGTGGAATAATCTATGCCACTACTATCTACTAAATATTGCTTTTGCCTACTCCTGTAAACCTTTTATTAACAGAAATCTCTTCTGGTTGCACTTACATCATATTTAGATAAGTCTGTAAAATGTTCTCGTATACATGCTGAAAATTTTAAACCTCCGTAATTGTTCTATTTTCTCTGTTCTTTTTTCTCTGATTTCTTGTTGGCACATTGTTTTCATAAACTAGTATAATTGTTTTTTATAATCATTTAAAGTTATGCAATATAACACGTTCCTCAGTTGTAAGAGTATTTCCTCCCTCCCTTTTCTCCCCCCCTTATTTCCTCACCCTTCTTGCCTTTATAAAATATAAATAGCTTTCCTCTTTGTTTTTAATGCTGGCTATACTTTATACTTCACTGCATAATATTCCTTTTTAGGTCTCGCCTATGCAGCGCGCATGCGCTGATAAGGAGGACCTTTAGCCGTCGCTCTGCTCTTTTTGGAAGCACACACTCGTGCTTGTGGCGGCATCCACCTTGCGGGAGCGAGCAGGGGCGCGCATGCTAATTGACAACATATGTCTCTCGCGACGCTGCTGCTCGCTCCCGCAAGGCGCATGGCAGCACAAGCACGAGTGCTTGTCCCTCACGCTTGTTTTGATTAACTTTCACACGCGCGCTTGTTCCCTTTTCTATTCATTCTCCTATCTGTCTTCCCTTCTTCACAATTGTCTTTGTCCCTCACGCTTGTTTTGATGAACTTTCACGCGCGCGCTTGTTCCCTTTTCTATTCATTCTCCTATCTGTCTTCCCTTCTTCACAATTGTCTTTCATGCTTTCTACTTTTCTGCCTTCACTGCTTGTGTAACTACCGCCCTCTTCTCCAGTCTATTTATTACCTTTACTCACTCTTCCTTTAATATTTTTACACAGCCTGGGCGAAATTTTAAATATGTTGCTGAAATTCCAGAAATTTTCGACTTTTGCGTTACGTGAAAGGTCACTTTCTACTTTTTTTTGTAACTTTTTTTGAGCGAGCGGTCAACTTGTTTAAAAAAAAATAAAAAATCGCCTGAGATACCAGCAGGGGACTGATTCGCACTGAAAGTAAGTTGCTGAGAGAGGTGCTTTCTTAAGTGCGAGGTGTGCATTTGCAAAAATAAAGCCACATAAGGTACCAGCAAACAGCATTTTACTCTAAACTGTCATGGAATTTCACAAACTTTAATTAAAAAAAGCTGAGATTTTGCAGACCCCTACTTCCACCCATTGTGCTTTCTTTGTTCACATTCTTGTCCTTTCTTTCGTCCCTGCTTCTTTTACCCACGCCCTCTTGAGGCCTTTTTCTGTTCTTCCCGTTGTGTCAGTGCTCCTCTTTCCCGGTTTCTACTCCTCGATTCCTCCATCTAACCATCTTTCTAGCCTCTCTGCTTGCCCTTTTCTTTCCCGTCTGCCTATCTCACCCCAGCCACTGTTCCTTCTCCCTCTCCCCATAACTAATCTTCTTTCCCTTTACCCAAACTGTCCCCTCCCCCATCTCACCCTCACCCCTCTCTATCAGTCACCCCAGGCCTCGGATCAGCATTTCAAATTGTGGAAAGGTTTGCCTCCCCGATAGCCTTTGCTATGGCTCTTAACATTATTAGAGCAGATGCCTCACGCCCCCCCCCCGAGACCGATAATAATACAAACAAGTATTGATCTGACTACGACCTTCCTTTCCCCCTTCCAGTATATTGTACTCTTTCCATCCGTCCATCCCCCGTTGCTGGAGCAGGGGCGCAGCTACAATTGGTGCAGCAGGTGCAGTGACACCGGGACCCATTGAACCTTGATAAATGTTGCATTTTACTGCCACATCAGCAAAGGGAGCAATCATGTTCCTTGCATGCACCAGGGCCAATGGCATCCTTCTACACCACTGCTTCTGAGAGAGCGATTTTACTCTTGGAGTCTCTTCCGAGTCTTTCTCCTTGATATCATTGTCCTCCTCGGCGGTGTCTCCATCTCTGGATTGCATGATCTCTTTTTAACCCTCTCGGTTTTTCACTTAACAGTATTCATTGCTATTCTGAGCGAGGCTGGTGTTATTACTCAACTGAGTGGTCTCACGGCTAGACTGCCGACTTTGGAGCCGGAAAACCAAGGTTCGAGCCTCAGGGCAAATCACTTAATGTCCCGTGCCTACCAAAACAAGCATTGGCATAGCCAATAGGTCTCGCCTTTGGGACCTTATAAGTGTTTAGCCATGCAACACTTGATGTTGTTGCACCAAGGATATTGTGCTGGATAACTAAACACTTATAAGGTCCCAAAGGCGAGACCTATTGGCTATGCCAATGCTTGTTTGCATTTGCTGGCCTTTGTATCTTTTTCATGTTATTTAATAAAGCTTTTTAAACATAAAAAAAGAGTAGTAAGGAGAGTAAGTGTATAATAAAATGTTACCACACTTGCGCTGCAACATGTTTATACATGAATATATGTGCACACATGTGGATGGGTATGTGCGTGTATGTTCTTTTGAATGGTGGGTGTGATAATGTGAACTTGTGAATTAATTGGTGTGAGTGAGTTTGCTTGTGGATGGGTGGGTTGAGTATGTGTGCACGTCTGTAAACCGATAGGTGTGAGTGAGTATGGTTGTGGATGTGTTTGTGTGAGTATGTGTGTGCGTTTGTGAGTGGGTGGGTGGAAGTGAATGTGCGCATGTGTGCCCACCTGTGCCTTGCCCCACTATTGGTAAGAATTATGACCCGCCACTGGTTACTAATATTTAATGGGTACTTACAGGTGCCTACCTAGATAATAGTTTAGGTATCCATTGACCAACTCATTGACATTTATAATCTTGCCATTAAATCCATGAAACGACCATAAGTGTGATATTATTTTTAAGCAGCTTGTTACTGGAATTCAAATCCCTCAAGAGTCAACATGAGCATTCTTATCATGATATCACAAGACCATGATCAATGTATGAGTTTTGGTAAAAATAATTATTTTGAACAATTGTAATCATTGTTAATGTTATTACATTAGTCTTGTTTGCACTAATCTGGCACTCCTGATCCAACAGGGGCGATGCTAATAACCTTACTACCCTGAAACTGCTAACAACTATGCAGAATGCTGTACTGATCTGCTGAGGGAAGGGGAATGGGACAAGAGGGAGGAAGAGAGACAGTGGATATCATCACTCTACCCGTTCTTGCAGGAGGGCTCAACCTGCTATGTAGATGTGCATCATGTGCTGATATCTAAAATAAGAGATCACTTTTTCTCATATTTCACTTTTGAAATTCAAAGCCACTGTTCCAAATACGACATATAACATACCTTGAGACAGCATTAGCAGTACCCACTATCTGAATCTTAAAACAATACGCAAAAATACAGAGCAAGTATACAGCAAACAAACACAGAAATTATGAAATATTTTATTTAATTATCAAACCAAAAAATATATACCAATGAAATTTTAATTTGAATGACGAGGAGCTTTTTAAAATATAGTTTTATTTCTAAAAAAACAAAGAGATAATCTACATTCTAGCATATTACTTTCTTTGTGGCCTCTAAAGCGTGCTCTCTTTTATCAGTTCTTCAAATGAGGCACCCATTCCTCCATACTAGATTCTGTTTGCTATACTTGCGATGCTCCGATGAATCAATCTAAGCATCTGAACTACACTTTTAGCCTCCAATTACAAATGTGTTCAGATTTACAGACCGTATTTTTCAATTTTCAATGTAACGTTTTTTGAGTACATATAAATTATTAATCTGCTAATGTTGTTTAATTTTCGAAACAGTCATGTACCCCCTGAGTAGGCATCGCAGTCCTCCAGTGCTCTGCAGACCCCAGGTTAAAAAGTGTTCCACTGCAAGACTTGTTTCCACATTGATAACTACCTTCTGATTCTTAACGTAACAAGTTCATCAGCTGTAAAATGATGCATACCCATTAGTATAATACCTTTACCCTAGTAACAATCAAGGATTCCTGCACTACTGTCAATACCATATGTGAGTTCGAAGAAAATATAAACTACTCTCTAAAAGTTAAGGATTCTACTCTTTCTTTTCGTAGACTCACAAGTGCAATTAAAGTTCATAATCCTTGAAAGGATGACTCCGGAAACAATGTGCAAAAACAAAGTCTAAATCCTTGAACTTTAGTAGTATCCAGAATAATTCTCTGTGCCCAGCCAATCCTTGAATACTCCAAGAGAAGCGCTGTGAAATCCTACTCTGACAACAAGGATCTGGCTGCAGCAACTAAGTAGCTTGATTGGCTAGCAAAACATGAGGAGGTGACACTCATGGGTTTAAGATAGCTGCCACCACTGCAAGTCTTGTGAGAGCCCCATGGTGTCCTGGAACTTAATGCAACTTGTATTTTTTAGGTAGTTTGCGCGTCTCAGATGCAAAGTCTTTTACCAAGTGGCACACAGGATACTGTTGACCTCTTAAGCTGAGAAAGACCTGCGCACCTAGGAAGTACAGAGGAGAGCACCTCCTCACCAGTCCAGTATACACATGGTGAGCATAGTCAACGGATCAAGATAGTACTCAATTTAGATTGTACATATAATTGTTGGTTTTTTTTAGCTGTGTTTTTAAAGATAATATATTCTGATTTTTTTCCGTTTTGCTCTATAGAAATTATGTTACAATGGATTTTCAGTGATGAAGCAACATTGTATGAGTCACGAAACATACTACAGTGGGAGAAATAGAATCAAAGGAACTTGTAGATTGTCGTGAAATGAAGAAACAAGAGAGAGAATACAATTGAATAGACGTTTTTTGTTGTCTTGCAATTAAGGTATGACATGTCAAAAAATGAGCTACAAAAATGAAGAGATAAGGAAATGCCTTTCTCTACTTTAACTCCAAAAATTGGATGAATGTTTGTGAAGTGGCGAAGACCATTATTTTGGATTGTGAAAAAGCTATTTTCAATTGTGAAAGACATTGAAAATGTTGTTATTTTTTACATAAATGCAACATATTGACGGTATAGGTGATGTTAACCCTGTTAAACTATGACAGCTGGTCCATTCCAATAAAATCTCCATTACGTGAGGCCATTTTGGTGTCCAGCTCTCTGGCTGTGTGTGTGAGGAGACTTTTAATGTCATCAAGAAGGAAGTCTCAAATGCAGACCACCTGGCATACTTGAATTCCACCTGGGGCGCCAAACGTATAGTACTTTCCATCCAGTTGGTTTGGATTCAATGCTAGCCCAACTCAAGATGAGCCAAGCTCATCATTTCCTAAACCAGCCAGAATCTGTTAGAGGTGTGGCAAACATATTCACAGCTGGAAAAGGACAGTTCAGCAGTATTGTGTGTATCTGAACATTACTACTTGTTGCTATATGGAAAACATTTCACAATTCTTGTGACACTAATCACCGTATTTGGAAATATCAAGGTAAAATGCTGCTGTAAATTGATCAATGCAAAAATCGCCTTCAGGAGTAACATTACTCTACATGTCTGGAAAAGACCACAGTCCTGCAGTCCACATATCTCAGCACCCTCTCAAGGTTGTGTGGCAGAAGCAGTCGATAGCTGAGGAATAGCACAATGCCATGATGAGGATAATCATGCCTTCATCCCTTCCACAAGCCCTCTTATTCAAGAAACAGACAAGGACACAAACCTTAAGTTTATCAAACGATTAATAAGCATGCATGGCTAGAAACAGGTCAGGATCCAAGACGACTGGAAATAGGAGTGAACCTTGAGAAGGTAACTGCATTCCAACTTATCTGTGATGAACTGACTATAGCCTCTAACAGTATGATACTAGAGCATACACAAATAGTGCTTCCTAAAGTTCTTACAGCAGCAGTTGGTCAACTTTGCTCATGAGAGGAATAGAAGCCATAAAAAAGGCACTGCGAGAAGGAGTCTTGTTCTGGACATGGTTATTCTTATTGAACAAATCCTAAACAAATGGTCGTTGTGTCAGTGCAAGAAAATGGCAACAATCCTAGCTTCACTACACATTGGAACTGGCAAAAGGAGTGTGGTTGCACCCAATTTCTTTGGAACGATAACTTAGGGAAAATATCAACTAATGATCATGGAAGAATATTCAAGATATCACACTGTGCAAAGCATCAAGAAGTGCTGAAACAGTGATTCCAGAAATGGAAGATGTATTTTCAACATAGGGCATTCCCTCCGTCTTCAAAATGGGCAATGGAACTTCGTTCAATGGAAAGGAGAAAACTTAAACTTCCACCGCCAACAGGTTACCGTAAATAGAACAAGATCGCCTATTGAAGAGCTGGATTCGAAAAAGAGCTGGTCAATTTAGGAATAATGAGAGCAAGGGACAACACAAAGTGGGGCAAGCTCTTTCATTGGAAATAGAACAAGTAGTAGCTAAGGGATTCTGCAAAAAAGCACAGATAGGTACCACGACTAAATGTGCAGTGTCATCCTTTTCTATTTGTCGTGTCAAGTGGTGCAGCAAGAAAACCACAGCTTGGATGGGGAAAGGAATGGGAAATGTAAGACATTGGTTTACTGGTTGAGGAGGGTGAAACCCTTCTCAAGCAGCAACCACATCTCTTCTCAGGGTAAAGTCACAAGCAAACCCTAAATTAACCTGTGCTCAACCCTCGGGTAGCGTATCACAGAGCAGTAAGGCTTAACTCAGAACCAATGTGTAAAGTATCTGTGCAACACTTTAAACAGTAACACAGTGAAAACACACTACAAAAGGATCCCAAACCAGTAGAAATGGAGATATTAAATTTTTAAAGCTTTTAGTAAAAATAGGGCTAAAGGACGTAAAACGCCAAAGTCACAAGTTCAGGCCGACTGTGATGGAGCGCAGACCGGCTACAGGAACACAGTTAGGCCCACTGAACCTTAAATCCTGATTTGCGGAGTGTTGTGAGGATCCATGTTGAAGATGCATCACGCAGCCAATCTGATGCGTTGTTTCCAAGATGCGGTGAGGCTGCAGTGCAAGATCGTGCGGCATTGTCAAGGGGCCTATCAATGACGGCTTTTGATGCAAAGTCTTTTGTCGAGGATGCGTTGCACAGTCGGGACGATGTGTCGGTTCCGAGGAGCTGGAAGGCTGTGATGCGGAGTCCTTCTTTGTCATCGGGGCTGCAGTCAATGAGGGATGTGAGAGACTGCACCGAGGATATGAAGCGCAGTGGCGGTTCTGATGCAACAATGGGCTGCCATGCGATCTGGGTCTTTGCAAAGGTGCCGACCCATGCAGCAGTGATGATGCGCCCATTCCGCTGAGTCTACATCATAGTTCTTTCATGTTTTCAGTAAATCTGCGTACACTGCATGACCCACACTGAAAATGGCTTTGAACAGTAGGTACATTCAACATAGACGATATGTCAGTTATCACTTTCGTAAGCCGTCTTGCTGCTTGCACTAGAAATAGGTCAAATATTTACCCCTTTTAAAAGTAAAAAGAGTTTTGGTAAATTAATTTTATGTAGCAATTTTGAATTCTTTTTGATAATGTTTTTTTTTTTCGACACATGGACTATATGTTAAAACGCATGTTAACAGCACCTCATTGTACTTCTCTTTTGGTACCAAAAGGGTCTCACTTGGGGTGTACCATGCCAGCTTAAAAACATTCCTAACAATTTTTTTTTTATATCCATGTTCCAACATCTTTTCATATATTACTTCAGCAGTGGTGGTCGCCGCCTATGTAAAGTGGTAGGGTGAGGGGGGGGTTGGGTAATAAAAATATAAAAACTTACGTGCCACTCCACTCCCGCCCAATCCAGATGCTGCTGTCATATGAGAGCAGCGCCAGGATTGGTCTGAGCAGCTTCGTTTGCCGCTCAGACAGTGCCTGGGTGTCTGCGCTGTTTCTCCAATCCAGCTTTGTAACACAGCTGGGTTGGAGAAACATAACTGAGCATGTCTGCTTGGCCGGCCTAAGACAGCCAGCCAAACAGACATGCACACTTATAAGTGCACACTTCTCCTCCTCCCTGCCATGCCCGGCCCGCTCTAAACTTATTGCGCGGCTCGGGACAGCAATAAATAAAATAATAATAACATTGTGTTATTATCATTTTATTTGTCATCTGCTGGCTCTAGGCAGTGGGGCGACACTCCTCAACTATTACGGAGGAGCTGCCCCTGTACTTCAGCATTCTGAAAAAAAATCATCCCTATCAGTACACTTCCTGTGAATACACAGGGACTGCCCTTATGGAAGATTTTCCTTTAATGATCATGGATCGGCACTACCAAACTGGAGCAGTGGTCTTACTGTACAAGCTTACGCAAGCGGGCAGTTTTATCTTGTATCCATAAATCCAGAAAATTAAGTTGGATTTTGTCAAAGTGTGTTGTGAATTTCAAATAATTACAACAATGGTTTAACCAAATGTAGAAGTTAATGATTCTTCTGACCCCACCCAGATAGCAATTATATTGTCAATGTATCTATGCCATTGTTTGATCTGTTTTTTTAAATGAATTGTCTTCATTTTATATCTATCTCTTAAAAACATGACATAAACAAATTTTCTATCTCTGGGACAAAACAACAGCCATGTAACATTAAAAAACTACATTTCCCAACATTCTCTCACCACTACTACACCAATCAGCCCACAAGTATGCCGTTAAGACACTCAAAGCGCCATCTTCATTCCTCTTTCTTTGCGGCTCGGTCACAAAGATAAGTACTCCTTTCATGCCGTTTACGATATTGCTTGTGTTTTTTGTACAGCACTTGCAGCGCACGAAGTATACGACCTCAGGGCTTATCGCCACTTGTCCAGCACCCGATGTGGGTGCTTTGGAGGCTAGAAGTGGAGCGCTTGTTGCTCGGACCTTTGGTCCTCTTTTCAGCTCACCGCCCATGCGCTCCTTGAGCGGCCGGATACCCTAGTCATATCAGGTGGTGCGAGCCACGCTGCCTCGCAAGAAGAGAGCCTGCCCCTCCGCGCTGCAAATCCAATATTGCTAGATAGCCTATTAAACGCTTCCTTATGCTTGGGTGGGCAAGATACACGCTAGTACAGGCTTTGCCTGTGGGGCTTATGTGTCACCTGCTGTGGTCTTCTGTCTTTCAGTGACCAGGATTGCTTGTGTCAGCATTTTTGCCATCAACTGCTCTGTCCTCATTTGCCACAGATATGGAAGGGTACCAATTCTTTGCCGATGAGCAATATGTTTAGGTGCCTGAAGATCAGGCTCTCTTTGAGGAAAATATGGTGGAGGTCCTAGATGCCTCAGTGACACACTGTGTTTATAGGGCTCTAGCAGCTGCACTCCAACCCTTCACAAGCCACCTACAATGCTACGCCCTCAACTCTATCCCTCCACCTGGTCTCTCTCAAACAGGTAACACCCCACCTTCCAAAGACTGGCCCCATATAGCCATCATGATGCGTACATCACGCTCTTTTACCTCAGACCACCCATATTCCTCTCAAACCTTGCCTCCAGTGGACGTGGCACCTACATCATCCACCTCCCACAATCCAGACTCAAATCCACCCTCCTCCCCCAACACCAATGACTCTAATTCTCCCCTCCAAAATGCCCTAATGCCCAGCAAAACGACTCCTGTCCCTACACCTCCTCTCACTCTGCTCCTCCTCCTTCAACTCCCCTAGACTTTGACCCCGAAGCTATAATTCACCCTCGCTCTTCGGCCTGGACCCCCTCCCACCAGTTGCTGACTACGTCCATGGCCGTTTCCATAAAGGATATGATAAGGAGGTCCACTATAGGCTACTGTTACAGTGCCCTCGCCTGGACATTATGGTAAAAGTTACTAAGACCCCAGAGCTAGACCCCAATCTGGTGACATTCCTGAAGAGATCATCCAAAGATCCTAAAAAGGGGATCGGCAGATCTTGGAACATCTGTCAGGATAAAATTCCCAACCTAATTGGCCCTCTTTGTAAGATTTTGGAGTTGGCAGTTTCCAACAAAGAGTCAAATTCCCTCGCCGATCCAGACACCCTTGCAGCGTAGACCCAGAGGGCCCTGTGCCTTCTGGGAACTGCTAATTGCACCATCTCTGCAGAACGCCGCAGGCCAATATTAATACACATTGACCCCGAGCTTGCAGAATTGGCTAACGCCGAACTGGAGCCAAAAGCTAATAGCTAATGGTCTCCTCTTTGGCAACAAGTTCGTAAGGGATATTGGCACATTTGTGCGGACTTTCACTGCGCTAGACAAAGCGCAGTCATCCCTACAAAAAGTATTCTGCAATCAGCAGCTTTTTGGGTTAGCTGACCGATACAGAGGGCGATCGGCCGGCCGTCCATATCCTTCAGTCTCTGCCAGATCTTACCATGGCGGATACCGCTCCTACAATACGGAGCCTCGTTCCTCTGTCTACCCCTCTAGAGGTCACAGAGGGCGCAACCGCTACAACTGAGGTCCCCCAGGAGGACAGGTAAATTACAACACCTCCTCAAGCGCTCCAGGTAAGCTTTATTCCTCATTCCTCTGTTCAGTTGGGGGGCAGGACACAACTCTTCCTCCACAACTGGGAGTCGATTGCACAAGACCCGTGGGTTCTGAACACTGTCTTGGGGTTCAAGTTAGAATTTTTCGGGATGCCCCCGCAACCCTTCCTCCCTCACCCCCTCCATTTTTCCCTAAGACATGAGTTAGCCCAGCTACTCCAGAAAGGAGCACTCTCCCCGTCACCCCGACCCATCAGGGTTTTGCAGCAACATTTTTGTGGTTCCCAAAAAAGACAAAGGGTCTTGTCTAGTCATCAACCTGAAAGAGTTCAATTCCTGGACTTTATATCGGCACTTCAAAATGGAGGTGATTAACTTCCTTAGAGATCTTCTTCAGGACAGGGATTGGATGATCTGCCTCGACCTGAAGGATGCTTATCTCTCCGTTTCCATTTTTCCCCCTCATTGCAAATTCCTCCAGTTCCAATGGGATGGTCAATGGTTCCACTTCAAGGTCCTTCCTCTTCGTTTGTCCTCCACTCTGTGGTGTTTCACCAAACTGATGCAGCTTGTTATGGAACAGCTTGGCGCCAGAGGAGTCCGGCTTATCCTCTACCTAGACGACCTCATCTTGATGGCGCAGGACAGTCAGATGCTGTTGACTCATCTCTCTTGGACCATCCAGTTGCTCAAGGATCTGGGGTTTCTAGCCAATCAGCAAAAATCCATCCTGTGCCCCTCCCAATGCATATAATTTCTCAGGTTCAAATAGACTCGATATCGGCCCTACTTTCCCTGCCATGACCGAAATTAAAATTGGTCCAGAAAGAAATTGGAGCTGCCCAATCCAAAGACAAATTCTCATTGAGAGTTCTAGCCAGGATCGTAGGCCTTCTGACTTCATCGATACAAGCCATATTCCCAGCTCCCTTACACTATTCAGCCTTCCAGCAGTGTAAGATCCACTATTAACAATGCAGTCTCTCTTACGCAGAGGCAATCACTCTCACACTGAACACCAGAACAGAACTGCATTGGTGGCTTGAACACATGACAGCCTGAAATGGCAGGGCCGTCATCGGCTCCCAACCAGATGTGGTCATCGAATCCGACACCGGCCAATGGGGCTAGGGAGCCAGATGTGGAAGTATTCCCACCGGTGGACGTTGGAAGCCGGAGGAATCCCATCTCCACATAAATTGCCAGGAACTGTTGGCGAGCTCTTTAGCCATAAGACTCTAGTGCCTCACACCTCCCGCTGTTGCGTACTTCTGAGAATAGACAACATCTCGGCTGTCTGGTACATCAACAGGTTGGGCGGGCCCTAATCCAAAATTCTAGTGGAGATAGCCAAGTAATTTTGCCACAATTGTCTTCAACACTGCATCACAGTCATTGTAGAGTACCTCCCAGGATGCGAGAACAGTGTAGCAGACTGGAACTCCCGACATCTTTGGGACTCCAGCAAGTGGAAGTTTCAGCCTTCCATCTTCCTACTTCTCCAGAAACTGTGGGATCCCTGCGACATGGACCACTTTGCCTCTCGCCTATCCAGTCAACTTTCAAAGTTCTTATCCTGAAGTCCGGACCCCATTGCTGCCACTACAGACGCTTTTCTCCAGGACTCGCATGGTCCTCTACGCTATTCCTTACCTCCCATCCTCTTGATAGCTAGGGTGTTGGCCCACACTCGCCTCCATCAGATGAAGCTCATCCTCATCACTCTATTATGGAGATCCCAACTGTGGTTCCCTGTTCCCATGAAAATGTCCTGCGATTGCCCGTCCCGGTTCACTCACTTCCCGGACCTTCTTCTGGAACTGCCAGAGCTTTGTCATACTTTGATGACACCTTGCTCTTGCCTGGCACTTCGGAACAAGCTGAAGTCTTCCTTCTCCGCTCATGGTCAGACGCCACTCACAAACGTTATGCCTCTGCTTGGAAATTTGGCTGGGTTGGTGGCTCTGCAATGAATGGAGTTTGGATCCCCTGGGGGGCCCCCATTGTTTTCATACTCAATTTCTTAGCGAGTTTAGCATCTTCTGGCCTAGCGTATTCCTCAATTAATAGCTATCATTCGCCCATCCCCGCAAGAGATAGTTTGGTGAATAACAGACCTGTAAGAGACCATCCTTTAGTGAGCAGGGTCATGCAAGGTATTCGTTTAAACAATCCTCTGTGAACTACATACACAGTTTTGTGGGATATCAATATTGTTCTGTTCTTCCTTCAAAGGTGGCCAGCTAATTCTGACCTTTCTAGGCAAAAACTCTCTGCGAAACTCTCTATGTTGCTCTGCTTGGTATCCTGCAGATGAGTATCTGTCGTGTAAGCACTGGATCTAACACGTAGAGTGTTTGCTCTCAATGGAGTTTCTTTCACCCTATCCAGAAGGAATAAAACGGTTCTAAACAGATTTTATACCCACATTTTCTGAACAATCCAAAATTGTGTATTGTTCAATGTCTAAAGGAGTACAAAGATTGTACCAGAGAATTTCAAAGGTCCTTTGGTGGTCAATTACTGATTTCCCTTCAGTAACCCTTTAATACAGTCTCCTCAGCCACCTTATCAAGATGGGTTAAATGGCTTTTGGGGGAAGCGGGTGTTCACACCTCCAAATTTGGGGCTCATTCAGACAGAGGTGCTATTGCCTCAAAATCTGTTCTCCTTGGTTCTCAGTTACAGGATAATATGAGGGCCACAGATTGGTCATCAGAGTTTACATTTAAAATGTTTTACTGTAAACCAATTTTGGATGTTGCCTCAGTGGTATTAGACCAGCTTGAAACAAGCATAATCCGAAGCCTCTGGTCCTGACACAGAATGAAAAAAGTTCTAGCTAACACGTCTAGATTTTGAATTCTATTAAGGACTCGGAGGCAAGGATTATTCAACTCTGAAAACATTGCAGATTAAGTATTATGAATGTACATGATGTTTTACCCTCCCTACATTGATCACTGATGTTATTTCAGTTGTTAATTTATTGGCATGACTGTATTTAAGTTTTAACTGTTGATACTATTGGTTATAGATTAGCAATTACACGTATTCTCTTTTGCAGACTTGGACCAAAATACTGATTGAGCAAGCTCCAGCAGGTTGATCCTGGGTACCAGTTACAGTTCCAGATGTTCCGGCAAATAACCGTCTTTAGTGCTTTGCCCGAATGGGCGGTTGAGTTTTTTACAGTTCCGAAGCTACAGCGTGGCAAGGCTATGGACCGTTAGCCCTCGCTGGCAAAGAAAGAGGAATGAAGATGGCGCTTGAGTGTCTTACCGGCATACTCGTGGCCTGATTGGTTTAGTAGTGGTGACTTTGTATAAAGAGAATGTTGGGAAATTTAGTTTTTCAAATGTTACATTTTAATTGTTTCTCTTTTCACTCTTCTATGATTCACTTCACTCATTTTACTCACACGATTCACATGATATATTTATTTTTGAGAAACTAATTCTAGATAATAAAAGCCTACCCAACCTTGCAGAAATGTAAAATAAGCAGTCATATTGCAAACATAATAGATATCGTCAAATATAATGTCAATAATGTCAAATATTTAAAACCTATCTATAATATAACTATAACCACACTCACTATTCCCAATGCCAATGGGTCTGACATACTCATTTTGTCTCTTTCGTGCCGCATACTCTTTCACTTTTCAAATTCTAAGGCTTATGTATCTTTGAATTCTTGATCACTATCGCTCTGCTTAAATTATATTTCATTTCTTCTGCCCGTTCCAACCTTTACTTTGATCTCGTTACATTATAATGATAAATTACGCTCGACCTCACTCAAATTACATACACTCTTTACATTAGTGTTAGTATTAGTAACATGAAATGATATAGCACCACTTAAAGGATCAGATGGTTTAACATTTATAAGCACAGGCAATTAATCAATAAGAAGATCGTAATTTATGTTGATTTCTTCTAAATATTCTTGAGGATTAATTACAGAATATATAGCAGAACAAGGGAAACTAAATATAACAGGTAGCTGAAAACCATAACAATATAACAAATTCAACATCTCCTTATAATTTTTTGTTGGTTTATATAAGAAGTTTCTCCAAACTTCACTATAAGTATTTTCATGGTCTAACCTATATATATCTGTGTTATTAATGTATATTGAACTACTATTATGAATAGGTGCATATCTATCAGAGAAATATAGATGTAACCGGATACCGGCTAGGGTTGCCAAAATGAAAATCATAAAAATTATTTAGAAAGCCAGCCAAAATATTTCTCTAGTTGAAGCAATTTTCTTCTGTTCAAAATATAGTCTCTCAATAAATCTGCAATCCCAAAAGCAAGGTACAAAATTCAATTTCTTTCAAAGTTGATACTGTTTAACAATTCTATGGGCATTTAGTATTTCTTCAAATACGTAAATATCAAACATAAAAGTGTAAGTTTATTCTTGTGAATCAGGCTCAAAATGTTAAAAGAAATAGTTTATGTGACCATACAGAGAAAACTTCAAAAAAATACCTTTAAAAATATGAAATACGGGCAGATCTTAGACAATAAATGCAAGCTATTAAAAACATGGGGCTTAAGATGAGCAGAAATTGAAATCTGAATTCTCAGAAGCTACGTGTGAATAAAAACTATTTTCAAAATCAATTGCCTTTTCAAAAGTCAAAATCAAACATTCAAAGGTCAGAGCTCACTCTTTCATCAGAAAGTTATTTAGCATCAATAATTTTATTTCTCATTCCATGTGCCACTTCATGGAGGTTCTTCAAATAAAAATTTAAAGTCTTTAATGTCAATGTCTCTTTCTCCTGGCACAATTTTCGTCAAATATGCCCATGCAGGAGCTATGTATTTCTTATTTGACACTCTCACTCTTTATGATCCTCTGATTGTTGCGTCACTGGTTTCTTTGACAATCGGCGTTATTACTACTTCAGTTGGACTTCCATCACTTTCTTTCAAACTGTCTTTATTTTGCAACACTCTGCTTCTTTCTCTCACTCTCCCAGGCAATTCACCTTGGAACAAGTTTGCATCTTCAGTTTCATTTGCTTGATGTGCCTTATCTTCTTCTGCTTCTTGATTTGCACTGTTTGCAACTAGTGGTGCCTTCTATGTTCTCTGGTTTGCACTTAGCGGTTTTCAGAGTTTAATTTTCTTCTTGTACTTGAACTCTTTGTCCTTTCTCCTCACAAATTCGAGCCTAACTCAGCAAATCAACGGTTTGTGTCACTGTATCTTCACCAGCAGTATACACCCATTTCATGTGAGATGTGTGGACTCAATACCTCAAACCTCCACATTTTCACAGCAATATTTGCCACCAGTATCACTTGATATGGTTGGTCCATTCCACCCACCCTCCAAGAACAACTTTCTCATATGTTTCTTCATCGAGACCCATTCTCCAGGATCTACGTCATGGCAGGGTTGAGTACTTGCAGAAATGTTGCAAACTTCAGCTGGTAAGAGATAGAGTGAACTACATCAGCCAGACTATTACAGCGATTCAAGACTAAGGCCCTCATTACAAGTTCTGGGTTCATATCCAATCCTTGTACAAACCCGTGTTTGCACAGGGATTGGATTTACTTTGTAGATTTTCCCTGATAAATACTGAAAGGTCAAATCTTCCAAAATGTATTGGGGGGGAAAGGCCTGCAAAAAAAGTAAAACATGGAATTTGGTGTCTTTAAACATCATTACGCAAGTTATGCCTAATTTTCCTGCTCAAAACTCAAAATAGGAGGTATTTACCACATGTGGGAAATATCTCAACCAGAAGTAATGGTATTTCCCTTGCGTGGTAAATACCCCACTCAATTCCAACAAACTTGCAATCAGGGCCTGGGTCATCAGTAATATTCCCAAGAGCAGCAGATGATAGAATACCAGAAATTCTTATGGCTCTTCTCATGAGCACTTCATGGGCACTGAAACCTGTCTTCTTGTTTGGAGTACTTTTCATGCTAAGTAAGTCTATAGCTACAACATCTAGCCATTTCAATGACATTGAGGAACACAACCTTGTTAATTTTGCTTTCATCATACCATTTGTCCTCTACACAACTACTGATGCTTATGGGTGATAGCTACAATGGAACCTTTGGTCAATCTTCAGTGCTGTACAAAAAACTCTCATTATTTCATTCTAAAACGTGTGCCCTTGTCTGTCTTTGTAAAAGTTGGTAAACCAAATATTGGGATCAACTTCCTTAGCAACAATTTAACCACTGTCAAGTCATCACATCTTCCTGTTGGATATCCTTCAATCCATTTTGATAACAAGCAAACAATCATCAAAATAAACCTCAACCCATTGCAAGGCAGCATTTCTATAAAACACTCCTGCAACCGTTGTGAAGGGACCTTCTGATTTTCCAAAGTGACCCATGGCCACTCTAATTCTTTTCCCTATATAAATCTTCTGACGTGATATACCTCTGACATGAATTTTCTGCAGTAGTTTGAAAACCTGGATAAAACTAGTACTTTCTAAATGTGTCCACCATTCTATCATATTTCACGTGTGTAGGCATGTGCATGTATCTCGCCACCTGTGGTAGCAGTGAGTCTGGTAAAACCTCTCATCTGTTGATTTCCATAATTCATTTTCATCTAGCTTATGTCCTGATTTTCCCACTTTTTCTTTTCCTCCTCTGGTGCCCCCATCTGCTGCCCCTTCCACAGATCTAGTATTTGAATTTTCATGAAAAGGTAAAGCATGTGCAATTCAACATTTGAGTCATCTGCTTCTGATTTGCCTTCTGAAATTGTTAATGTGGTAGACATAAGAGGACAGTAGTTAGCAGTCTCATCTGAGAAATGATTACCCAGTCTAACCATGTCATTACCACTTTTAGGTGCAGCACATTTCCCTACAACAATCCTTCCTGGCAACTTTAAAGCATTTAACAAGTCAAAAAAGCATGGGCGATTTTTACTTGGGGTGCTAGTGGATGTCATAACCCCACACTGGGATCACAATTGGCCAAAATCTTGGACCGCTCCAACGCCCTATTGACTGTCTCTGTAGATCGAAACTCTCAATTCATTGGTTTTGCAGCATGCTCTTGTAATGACAATCAATTCAGTTGCTTGTGCTGAAGTTACATTACACAAGCACAATAATTCCACAATGTATGCCAATGTACAAACTGCATATGCTGTTTGAAGGGTTTCATGAGGGTCTCCCAAACATGAGCCATCCACTAATAAAATAAAACCATTTTAAATGTCTGGCCTTTACTTTGTACATAATACTGCCTGCGTTAACAGCCTCCAAGAAACCGTTTACAAAAAAAGCAGCTGTATACTACAGGAAACATGGGTAGAGCACATCAAAATTAATATAAAACAGATGTAACGACCCCTTTAGACATAAGGCCTTCTCTTGAGATGTGCTCCACATTTGTTTGAGTAGAGGAGCAAGTTAATACAAAATTGGTAAAACAAAGTTTTTCAGTCAATTCGTGAAAGTGTGGCCCCAGGCCCAAATGGTCTGCCAGGCTCTTTATTTAAATCTGACATTGACTTCTGGTCAAAGCATCTAACACTGTTATTCCATGCAGCCTTTGTTCATGTTGACATCCCCGATTTGTGGCACAGGCCCTTATTGCATCCCATACACAAACAAAGAAGGCACAAAAGACCCGGCCAACTACCGCTTGATAGCACTACTGGACATCGATGCCAAAGCCTATGCAAGAATTTTACTGAAAGAACTGGAAAACTAGACAGAAAAAGCCAACTTAATACCCTATTATCAGACAGGGTTTAGGCAAGGTGCATCGACTATAGATAATGTAGTCGCACTTTCAATTCTTGCCCATAGATCTAACGGCCCCTGCCAACCCCCAACATTTGTGTGCTTTGTGGATTACTCTGCGGCATCCGATGGAGTGAACCGACAAATGCTATGGAAGTCGCTAACTGAATGGGGTATCTCCTCCACTGTACTTAAATCAATAATTTCCCTCTACTCGGACACATGGGTCCACGTCAAACTTGGCCGAGGGAAAAGGGTATCTTAAAATAGCTATACAATGATCACTAGACCAGCTGGATAAATCAAATCAAATAATGTTGGCGGCAAATGCAAACAAAACAAAAGTAATGGTCTTTGGGAAACTCAAAGATAAAACGAAGAAAGTCTGGAAATTAGGCCCAGTAAGAATAGCATATACTAAAACCGACAACTACCTTGGCTTCTGGTTAGCAGATTCTCGTAATGCACTCACAAATCTATGATCCACGGAAAGCAAAGCTCAAAGTTTATAATATTTGTTCACTGTAACCTAAATGCAAAATTGCATAGCCCATCTGCAGATGCCATCATAAGACTAATTAAGGCCAAACTAATAGCAACAATCTCATATGGTTAACAAGGTTTCCCATCTAAAAATGGATCCCATCCTGGATAGATTGTAGTCGCCTACAAAAGGATATTTCAGCTTTCCACCTACAGCAGACATGCTCAACTACGCTCGGAATTTGGAATGGCAAAACAAGATCTAGTATGCAAATCCCAATTCCTTATGTATTACCACCAGATATTCCATGCCAAAGGAGGGTCATTGAAGGCAGTACTGCAGGGTATTTTTAACGGCCCAGCCAATGACTAGATCAGACATTTAAACCTGGTATGTGTCGACCTAGCCCTTGACCCAGAGACACTAAAACACAACAATTTTCCATATTCAGCACTTAAGCAATTGTTGAAAAAAGAGGTCATGACAAAATCCAGGGAAGCCAATAAACACACTCTACGACAACAGCAACAATTTAAACTTCTCCTTCCTTCTTATGCAACTAAGTACCTACATTATTGTCTGAAAGAAACACTAACCAGGAAATGCTGGAAAAGTATCTTGGTTGCCAGATTTCTGGTTCTCCCAATTAACGTCCTTCAACCGCAGTGGAGGTACAGAGCAACAACAAAAAGAATCCTTCACCCACTTATTTCTTTGCTCCTCGAAATGTGGGAACGCTTGTTGCACCCTTCTTAAACCACAGGTTTTTTTACATGGGGTCCGAACCTGTAAGGAGGCCATTTTACTATGTCTTAATTCTCCTGATATTCCAGTTTTGGCTCACTATGGGAAATTTTTACAAATAATTGTAAGTTCACTCAAGAACGGAAGCCATTGCCAACCAGCTAGTTTTTAAAGTTTACTTACCACAAGACCCTAGGCGACAGCTATACTACTCCAGACCATGCATAGTGTCAAGGGAGTCCAGACATAATGTGAGTATTACAATGGGGGTCTACTGAACTCCATACCTGAAATTTTAGAAAACAATGGACAATAATTAGCATCGGACAGTGTCTTAGCGACCCGCCCAATGTCTAAGGGATCCCAGACAAAATAAGAATGAAAATCGGATGGGGTCTAAGCAGGGGGTGGAAAATTTAACTGCTTTACACCCACCATATTAAACAATATTTGAATATTTGATTGACACAAGGCAGCAATGACAATAGGGAAAACTTGTTTTTGTTTATGTTTTGAGGCTCACATAGGCCTTTTTTTAGTACATGTAATGTGCAGTTTAAGTGGTTTTAAGAAAATGGTCTGGATTTCTTTATCTTTTTATATTGTATCGTTCTTCATCTTCTTGTATAGTTGATGATTTTAATTAATCAAACAATAAATCATTTGATTTGCCTTGACTTGACATAATGCTGTTACATCAATGCAATTATGACCAAACTCAATAATTTCTTCCTTACTCTATGTATTAGCAACAGCGTGGTAGGATTGAGTGTGCAACGCCATCTCATAGAACTGTTTTCTGCATCCAAGATTATTTGGTTATATTTAGTTAAACACCTGCTTGTCAAGTGCTGTGTGCATAGTCAAGCTGGCAGTGTTCCAAGTGAGTGTGGGTATCAAGCATTACAATTGTTTAGCTCTGTATAATGACCAGTGCTGTGGTATCGATGTTCTTCATACACCCAGGCAGAGCTGACACTACTTGGTCTAGTGTTGCAGAAAAAATATGCATCGGCCTCTTTGCATCATCATGTCTATTGTGTGAGAACAGAATGTCAACATCCTTCTTTTCCATGACACAATAGGTGAAGATCCTTCCCAAAATCGGGCACTTCTAGTGCAGGTACCATACTCAAAAAGTGTCTCAGTTCTAGGAGGGGTTGCATACATTCATCATCCTGGATCAGTCACATCATCGTGTGTCAGTATTGGTAGAGGCTTTGCAATAAAGGAAAAGTTAGAAATTCACAGACGACAGTAGCCACCCATTCCTAGAAGCATTGTTACTTCTCTGTTTGTCGTAGGAGGGTTCACTGTCAAAAACGCAGAGATATGTTCTGTAGACACTTCCTCATTCCTTTCTCAATTTGATTTCCCAAATAAATGATCTCTTCTTTACAGTATTGCATTTTAGTGGGGGACACTTTATGCCCATTTTCAGCCACATGATTTAACAGTGCAGATTTGTCCAATTAACAATCTGATATAGTTTATTCTGCAACCATAAAATCATCAATGTACTGAACCAGTACTGAGTCACAGGGCAATTTTAAAGATTCTAAATCTTTCTTGAGTATTTGAAAATAAATTGAGGCACCTTCATTATGCCCAGGTGGAATTCGATACCAACCGATGATTCTATTTTGGAAAGTGATTGCACAACGAAATTGACTATTCTCATGAGCAATAGAGAAAAATGCTGAACACAAATCAGTTATTGTGAACCACTCTGCATCTGCTGGAATTTGAAATAAAATCACTGCCACGATTGGTACCACAAGACAACATGTTATTTTATTTTGTGCAAGTCTTGTACTATTCTCTATTTTCCATTTAGTTTGTGCAAGCCCATTATAGGTGAGTTACGTGGACTCCCTAGGACTTCTCTCAAAATGCCCTGTTCAATCTTCTTTTCAACACCTGGTGTAATTTCTTTCTCTTCTTCATGAGTCCCTTTGGATTGAAGAGTACAGGTATACACTGCATTTAGTCAGTGCAATTTGCACTGGTTTTGCACTTTTAATCAGCCCAATTTCTTTTCCTGTAAAATTCCAAACCTCTCTTTTTAAAGTGTGTATTAAATCTGGGGGTAAGTAATTAGTTGTGAGAACTGAACACATGCCAACTGTTTTTTTCTTGAGATTTTATTTTTAAGTTAACATTGTCAACTTTTGTCTGAATGTCAACACAATCCGGTGTGCAATAAATTATTCAATTTAATGGGCACAAAAGACGACAACCAATTAGATTTACTGGACTTGTCTCACTCATTATAAACTCATGATTATTTGTCGTTCATTCAATTTTTAGAGGGACATTTCCTGACAAACTACTAGTCATTCACTTATTTGAAAAGCCTATAACTTGGACTTCTTTTCCCCAAAAGAGGGGTAGTTCTGGAACTTCCATTTGTCTAACTGTTGATCGGGTAGCACCTTATCAATCGAAAATGGTATGGGATGGCCATTAACCTCTCCTTCCACATATGTGCCACCTTGATCTACCTCTAGGACTGCACTAAACATACAATCCCACCCCAAGACACTGTCTTTGTGCCTGACTTGGTCAAGAAGGGACTCTGAGTGTATCTGCAATTGTGGACAGTTGGCATTCATTACTGAATGTTTTTGGTGAAATTCTAAATTTGGTTGCAATCCTGATGTATTATTCTGCATAGGTGGTTGCAAGGCTAAGACTGAAGGCATATTCCCATCAAACTGCTTTATATTCTGTACAGGTGTCTATGTGTCTGGGATCTTTGACTGCACCATCTCATTGTGTACCATTGAATTGGGGTTGCAATTCCTATTCTCCTGATGGAATTCATTTGAGAGAACATTTGCATCTCATTTTAAAATGTATTCACATTAAATTTACAGTCTTTTTTACTGTCCGTATCTACTGAAAATGTGATATGCTCCTGATTTCATTTAAATATTGTTAGCATTATTAACATTGTTAATAAACCCCCTGCCTCTACCTCGAGAACCACCGTTTCCACCTTACACATCAACTTGAGACGTACCTGGACCCCTTTCTGAAAAAACGGAGTCTATTCCACAATCAACCTTTCCTTTGTTGTTGTTTTAAAAAATATTTTTTTTAATTAATTTTTCATTGCAGCAAAAATATACAAAATATAAAAAAATGATAAAGCAAAAGAATCGGCAGGCAGTGCACGTGGAGGCAATATCAACAAGTGGAAGAGCCAGTAGTGTCGGAGCCATCACCGCCAAGAAAAAAGAATACAAGCCCATAGTAGGATCCTGCCATTCTACAAAGCCAATACACCACTCTCCAACACAATCACTCAGGCGCCCATCCACTCCCAGAGGCATACCCATATATTCCATGCCAAGTTTGTCACAGAAATCACACACCTTCAGCAGTGCACATCCCGGGCGTCTGTCGTGGCCAGGAGGCAGCAGCGGGCAAAGAGACCTTCGAGATTGAATCGTCCATGATAATTTGACCCTCATGGCTCACTCGAAGACAGGCCATCATTATGTGTCCCATCAATCCATCAATCAATAGGTTCTTTATTCGGTTTAAGCATTTTAAACCATAAAAGTACATGATAAAATACAAGATGAAAACAACACAATATATATTATATATTTTAAAATCAGGGCCACCATCGTCAACTTAAAAAGCAGATATGAACCCCAAAACAAGCTAAAATTCTAGTGCAGACATTGATTTACGTGATAGCACTGTGACTTTCAAAAACAGAGTCACACAACTGATAATGACCTCATCATCCAATCCTAGTAATACATTATTTGCTTCTCTAAAATTACTAATGAGGAGCTTCTTGATCAAGGGGAGCAGGATGGTTTTGGTGTATGTAGAGTAAAAACTACAATAAAAGAAAAAGTGCTGCATTGATTGACGTGATTTTCCATCACAGGGACAGAGACAGGTGTCTAAGCTAGTTTGAAAGCCTAATGGAAAGCTCAATGAATATTTTATAGTGCCTTCCCTAAAACGGAAAACTAAACTACGCTCTCATTGATTCGTTTAGCCAATCAAGTAACTTTGGGGTAAATCAGTTTGCGCCTGATTTTTGCTTAAATAGCCCAATACTCTCGATTTCGCTGACTCCCTCTTTATTTTCTCCGCCTGCGCATGTTGGTACCAGCATGCCGGCAACTGTTTCTTGGTGATAGAAAATGGGCCCTCAGGGTTTTCAAATAGCTGGTTGAGACCAATCATGCGCAGACAGGATTCAATGTACTTTAACCAGGGGATTTTCCTGCCATTGTCGCATGCAAGGCAATCTTTTATAATATCTTTCGTGAGTGCTCCCTCTGTGTTTTGCCAGATTGCATGACGAAAAAGCAGCGGGCGAGCGCTAATATAGTCTTCAACGAAGGTAAGACCCAGCTAATTGTGGCAGATGAAACTAGAGCTAGAGATCGGGACCCTCAGCATCTTTCTACAGAATCTATTTTCCTCTAATTGCACTGGATGGCAACTTTCGGTTCCCCAAACCTCAGCACCATAGGTCGCGGACGGTACTGTGATCTATAGATCTGCAGTGAGGGAGTTAAAACATTCGTTTTCTTAGGACGTGGCAGGCTGAGTAATGAGCCGACAGCTCTGGACTATTTGTTCCCACTGTTTACTATGTGTGTTTTCCAGGTGCCACTGTCATTAAAAGTCATACCTAGATAGGTGAAAGTGCATGTGCTGAATAACCTGTGTTCCCCTAACTTCAGGGATGGTGTATTATATTTCTTAGGGCCACAGGACATAATAAAAGATTTATTAAAATTCGTTTGTAAATCTAATGATGCCATAAATTTTACGAAGCCGTTCACTAAAAGAGAAAGGGTCTTCGGAGTGCGGGCCATCAACACAGCGTCGTCCGCATACAACAAGGCTGGTAGCTGCGAACTTCGAATCAAAGGAACATCATTAGTAGTTAAAAAGGAGTGAAGGTAGTTTATATATAAAAGAGCGGGGCTAAAACACAACCTTGTCTCAGGCCTCTCATAATATTTAATCAACAAGGTTTCCTTTGGACAACAATACACACCCAGCAATGTCTATTGCAGCACCCAAGTCTCCAACTTCATCACTCAATCACATCCATTGCACTCAGAACAGGAGAATATGTCTGTATACCCAAGACTACTTTTAGATACAAGACTAAAAAAAGGAAAATTTAAAATTATTTTATTCGTCACGAGACACACAATCAAATAAAACAAGTCTGAACAATTAATAACATTGCATGATAAAATATAAGAAACAGAACAAAATCCGTAGATTCATTCGGAAAACACACTCAAAGACAAATAGCAGCATAAATTTAAAATGTATACGAGAGTACAAGTAATAGACCAGTAAACTTTGTCTTAAACTGATCACATCCGTAGTAATTGTTCCTCAATGACTGAGACTAGGTGCCATACCCTCTATAGGCACTCAAACGTCTCAGTGATAATGCGGATTGTGTTCCTAACAACTCAGGCGTCTACGCGTTTCGATGGAAATATTATAATGTCATCTTTATCAAGACCAACGTTTAATGACTCTCTCAAGCTGATAAAAACAGGAACAGTTAAAATCACCTTGTTTACAATAGAGGTTTTTGATTGATATATTTGTATGTCTCTTGGACACCAGTATATTACTATCTCTGGACTTCAGGGGCAAACACCTCCTGTTCTCGAAGTTGCAGGTCCGTAAATTGACCAAAGAATGTATCTTTCTCAGATCTTCCAAAACACCAGAGCATAAAAATGAAATCTGGGGCTAAAGTAGTGTAGAGATCCTGTCGATAGCGGACGCTATACTCCTCACGTTCATGGTATAAAGATTCTGCGGAGAATATCCTCAACTTTCACCCTTCTATCAATGGATTGTTCTACCAAAATTCTATTTTCCCTTTATAGTGGAGATGCAAGGATCACGAAACTTCTTGCAGCAGTCCTATAATAATTAGGATTTGCTAACGGGCGGCAGCCTCACACCCTCCTTTCGGTAGCTTCTGTATCTCTCATAATATTAACATTGTTTGTTACCTCGTCGCTGATGTTGATCCTTACTCTAGCTTTCATTCCTCTATGCAGATAAGCTAAAAAGTGTACTAGCGCTTCTTCTAGGCCAAGAGAGATTAAGATCGTTATGTGTCCCATGTAGGCAGAAACCTTCTGCACTCTTCTGACCTCGTCCCTGCGAAGTGCCTCCCTTTCACAGTCTGCCGATCTCGCCGGCTCCAACACCCATCTATAGATATCTGGCCCGAGATGATTTCCAACTCATCATTTTCTGTCTACAAGCTATAATCAAGCCAGGTCCAGAAATCTATCAGCAGCTTTCCGGACCGCAGTACATTCATGAAGGCCCAATAGACACAGCTGAGGACTAAGCTTAAAGTCACGATCAGTGGCTCCATGGACAACCTGGGGGACCAACGTCCAATACGGCGACAAGAAGGGGCAAGACCACTCCATATGTGCCGGCAGTTTAAGTAGCACATAGAGGGCACACCGCCGCTGCCGCAGGTAACAAGGAATGTACGCGCCGAGGGGTAAGGTAGGCCTGATGTAAATAATAAAATTGAATACATTTGAGGCGAACCTTTCAGGACACCCTTTAGGTGCATTTCAAAATCCTACTCCTAGCCCGATCAGTCAGTGGTGATCCAATATCTTTTTCCCAACACGTGTGGAGCACCTTTTTTGTTTAATTTTTCGCATCACAATAATCACTGCAATACTTCACGTAGGCAAGAATCTCATCTAATGATTTTACTTGCCAACACAACACACTCTGCTGCAGATGTGTACTGATTTCTGGACGTAAACCCAACACAGAAGCAGAAACAAGTCCTGACATGTCGTCCTTTGAAGGATCATTTACTCCACTGTGTTGCCTGCAAATCTGCATCAATCTCTCAAAATATGCATGAACTGACTATTCTGCATTTTGTGTTTCTCTCATCATTTTTGACCAATTAACCTGTTTCTGTGGAACATTTTATTTGAAATGTTAAGTCTATATTTTCCCAAAGCACCTGGAATGGTTGCAATTGTTGAATTCCACTTTTCAGGTTCCTCTCTAAGCTTCAGAAAATTAGTTGTAAAGGTCCAGAAGTTGTGACTGGTTCAAGGGCCATTCATATAAGCTCCTCCCGGTGCTTCTCACAAAGGTAGCTCTCTTTCATCTGTTTCTTCATATTCAGAATCAGTTTCACTCACGACTCTTTCTATTTACTCTTTTGTTCTTCTCAGAAATCTGAACCTAACCATCTTTAAACTCTTTTACAAATCCTCCAGTCTTTGATAAATTCTTTTCGATTTGCTCTCAATGGTACAATGCTTTTTTTTAAATTTACATTCTGTCTCACTCTGTATGTTTTACAAATTTATTTTTTTCTGCAGCTTTACATCAAATTATTTCTCAGCCATCCTCTTAAGCTTCTCATTTGCATGAGTAACATGCTTCTGTATTTCCAAATTCAAAAAGACCAATTCTTCATTATTAATGTTTTTTAATTGTATCCTTATAAATGTTCAGATCCACAATTTGGTCTAAATCCTCTTAAACTTTTACTGTGTTCATTTGCACAACGTTTGCCTCACATGACTGTGCAACCTCCAAGATTGCTTCAGAATGTTTTTCATTCAAATCAGTTGTTCTAGCTTCTTGTGCTTCTACATGTGCCTCATTATATGAAGTGGGTATTGTCATGATCATCAAATCATCTATAGATTCAACCTCTTCCTCCAAATCACCCTCGTTCTTACTATTTTTCTCACCCTTCTAATTTGTTTTCTATTTGCGCTCTTTTATTTTGTTTTTGTTTGAGTAAGGAAACACGTCCGCAGTTTCTAAAACATTCTCCCGTCACTTCTTTTTCTGTAAACGCAATCTCACTTTCAACCAATTATTCATGGTCTTACCAAGTTGACCTTTCAGCATTTTCTGATCTTGTCTCAGTCACTAAATAATCCCATTAATTCAATGCCTTAAACTGTGCAGGTCTTGGTTGCCGACTCATATAAACATGACATGCTTCAAATACTCAAGGTTCCACACTTCAAACGTGCCTTTGTAAGGAAATTCCAGCGTCTTTTCACTTTTTGTAACCTTTTGCCATTCTTTAAGTCAAAGACATTATTGTAAACCATGGTAAGTAGCATCTCATATGCAGCACTTCCCACTGGAGGCAGAACTTCTTCAACATAGAATGATCATTTAGATTTTGCCATAATGGCACCCATGGCTAATTAAACCAAACTTTCACAATACACATATTGAATCACAATGCAATTTCAAAATAAAACCTTAAACAAAATACACAATGTTAACAAATCAAAACAAATAACCCTTTGTCTGCCTGTCGGAACTTGGGAAGGGAATCAAACTCACCACTGAAAGGAATAAAATACCTTGCAATACTCTTGGGCTTCTCGACCAAGGATTCAGAACCATCCTAGAATCCGTGTTTTCTATACTTGTGCAAAGAATAAAATGCTATAATTACTCAATAGTATTAATTCATAGCTATAATCTTAAGATTCGTATAAACTTTATAATTAACCTGGCACCAAACCTTCTTCAGCAGACCAGCGGCGGTTCTTTCCTTAGGGCACAGGGGCTGCGCCCTTTGTGTTTTCTGCCTCTATTTTGATTGTAGGTACTGTAGTACCTATAAAACAGATGCAGCTACACTGCCTGCTGTGTATCTATTAAAGGAATCGTCACTCAGTGGGGGTCAGGCAGCAGTCACAGGTCGGTGTCAGGCAGGCAAATTCGATTCGCCAGTGTGCTTGCGCCAGCCTCTCGAGCTACACTTTGCTGGGCTGATGATCCCTCAGCCCTGGGGCCTGTGAGGCCATCAGCTTAGCAAAGCCCCGACTTTCAGTGGTGAAAGGCCTCCACAGATGACGTCGCCTCAAAAGTCAGCCTTGGGCGTTTCAGGCTTCATCCCTGAAGTTCCAGGGCTGCATGTCAATCAGGGAAGTCACACACCCACCCTCTCCCATCACGTGTGACTGGAATCACTAACCCCACCCAGGAGCGTCGCACGGATCGTGCCTCAAATCAGCGCTTTTCTTATGGGCTGGGTCCGTCACTGTTAAATTAAGTAAATGATATAAAACTAACTTATACCTATGTCTGCCCTGACATTTTCTGCGTTGTGTTCTCCTGTGAACAAACATCATGAATACGATGTCTCATCAAGCACCAGTTCGGTAAGTAATTTGCATTAGAACAATATACAAGCTGCACAAAGACAGTTCAGTCTGACTAACTTTTGAAGTACAAAATACACTCTTCAACATTTACTTTAAGTATGTAGTACATGTGTGTATCGATTTGGTCGGTGTACTATACTGCAGTCTCCTCAACCCTCTGAGCAGGCTTCTGGTATGTGTAGAATCTCCCTGCAGTTCTATTCCACCTCGTGGGTATGCTCACTTGTGCACCATAAGGTGCTGCTTGAAGGGACACTCATGAGTATGTGAGAATTCTTTCAGACACAGGGTTGTTACTGAAAATAATCAACTCATCTTTCTAAAAATAAGCATTTTATATTTGGATCCACTAAATATAAAATGCTTTTTTTAATCTGTGAAATGCTTCCTACTTGAAAGAGGCTTTGAAATGGACAATCATAGTCATTCTGAAAGTGCTCAGGATGCATTTTAGCCCGGTGTACCGAAGACCAACATCTGCCCTGGACATTTCGTAAAAAATAAAAAAAAACCTTCACTGTAACATAAGAATTTAGTTTATTTGCCCGAAAAGAAACTCAAGTCTAGACTCAGATATTCGCACAGAGTTATATACATCAACATGCGGAGACATAGAAACACCCATTTATGCAGAAACAGATACAAAGCCTCAAAAACACAGTGACCCAAACACCCAACACAAACATACATAGCCACACACAAACACATACACACAAAGATACGGAAATACACACTCAAACACTAACCAACACAAACAGGTAGGCTCACAGTAACTCTACCAAAATGCTTGCAAACGATTGCTTTTTGGTGCAGAGCTTGAGCTAGAAAATATATAATTAAACTCCATTTTTAAAGAACAAATTCTGAGGGTGAGACACTCCCCCCCCACCGCACGCAGGCTTGCTTACACAGGCCAAGTTTCTGCGCCCACCACTTTCAAAGTTCACCAGCCACCACTGCAGCAGACACCTTTATAACAACTTGAGTTCTCCATAAATCCAATACCTTTATATAAATCACATAAAATCATCAATAATAATAAAATATGAACCCTCAACTCATTACAACAATGTTGCGTGTGAATATAACATAACATGACAAGAACACAATCACCAAATCAACATAACATATTATACTTCGCGTGACATCTCACACATCACAACACCCTAATAATACTCACCAAATCCACTCACTAGATGACATGTACAGGTAGTCTAGCAATGATCCAAAAATATCCAAGATTTTTCAACTTTCAGCCAACCAAAAGCTTTCATTAATTAGTTTAATTAATGTTAATTAACTCAGTTAATTAGCTCAATGCCCGCATTCTCCAGCAAAAATCTGTTGATGCTCTAATTGACTAATTAAGAGGTTGATGCACAACATCAGGACTGTTTGAGTCTTAGTAAGATCTTGTGAGTCTTCGGGAAACTTAGTCCAATGCTAATAAACAAATAAGTGCAAAACAATGATTCCAGGTTAAAAACTTATTGGTTTATTCAAAATATAATCATTACAGAAGGCAAAAAGTAATTTGTTAGTCAAATTAGGAATTCGCATGAAGAAAATAGTCAAAGAATAATTCTACAACAAAAGGTCAATCTTTGAAGGAAGCCCAAGGAAAGACTAAGTAGACAATATACAGACTAGCATTAGAGTCTTCACAGTTAGAAAGCCCCAGAACAACTTTCTCATCTCTAAAATAACAAAGATTTTATAAGGTTTCAGGGTACAGAAGCCACATGCATTTCATGGTATAGTATTTCATACTAGCACGGTTTCAACCACATAAAGCAATCACTATTCTAGTACACAGAATACTTATAGAGACACCGACTTCCTGATGCATTGTACTGTTTAGGCTATGCATAACTAATTAAGAAAACAAAATGGCATTTTATGGAACACAGCAATACAATGATTTGTTTAGCTAATGAATGATATACACAGAGCATCTGTAGGGATCCTTGGAAAGTTACAAAATTAAAAAAACATTTGTGCTCTTGCAAGAAAGTAATGTGCAAGATATTACATTACAGATACCTCAGGGTGAGTCTTATTTTCAATGATTTAATTCAAATGGAAAAACACACAATCACATAAAGAGAGAGAAAGGCTTGATCGCATTAAATAAATGTGTACCAATATTCGGCATATATGAATAGTCTATGCATGATGACTGAGGCCTATTCATGCTAACTGAACCACGGCTTAAGTAAGCATTATTTCTAATTAGTAAAAACTCGCCTACACTCCTGTTCAGCTCAGTTTTTTGTAACCCCTCCCTCCACCGTTCCATCCCCCCTCCTTGCTCCCTGCAATCTCTAATCAGCAGCTTTTACTTGCTTCTCCCACTGCCACTCCTCCATTGCTTGTCCGCCCCTCCAAGTTTCTTTTTAAATGCTATTTTTTAAAACATTTTTTAGAGGACACTGCAGTTGTAATGTGCTTGAAAAAAGGTTATTGCATTATTTTAAAATAAATTAATATTTAATTATAGTTTATATTTACTTTTTCAACATTAAAATAATGTTATATATATATTTGAAAATTATAATTAGTTAATTTATTTGAACATTTTGGGGTTCAATTTCAAATCCCTACTTCTGTAATTTTTAGGGATCGGTTTTGCAGTACCTGTGAGTGGCCATGGGTGGTGCTGGACTTACTCCAACTCTCAGTAAAGTGCATTTACAACTGTTTTGGCTCCTTTTTGGCTGTAGTAATTTTAGAAGTGCAGTTCGAAAATAGGAAAGGGCTTACTCTTTTTTTGGGTGGGTGCGTGCGTGTTCCTCCCTAAACCTCGCCCCAACCCTTCTTCTCAAAACCCCTCCTTACTCCTCTCAAAAAACATTTTACATTTACTGTTGCATAAACTAAGACTTTGGTTTAGCTCTACAAGTTTGCTTTCACACCCACGGGTGTCACGAGTGAACTTAGTTCAATGCACCAGCAATTGAATGTGAAAAAACAGGTTGTTGTAGCCCCATACAACCCCACTCAATACGTAGTTGATGTGGTGTCTGTGCTTTCTAGGTCACTAAAAGTACATAAACATGGATTCAGGGATGCAGTGGTACTTTGAAACCCCAATTTCGTTTTTTACAATATCACTCACACTTTATGCTTAAAAGTGCTTATTTACACAGGCTCACTTTGTTTGCGTAGCACATGTAAGATATCCTCACAGAATATTATTTAATCAGCACTAACGCAGGTTGGTAACAACAAAAATATTATGAACATTTCTACTATAGTGGAAATATCATCTAGCAGCATAACTCCCTAAAACCTACTTCTATGCGATACACTATGAGAGCATGTAGTAGCGTAACTTGCATCTAGATTTTCATAGGGAGAATCAATGCACTAGATACCTGTTTACATCAAGAAGCTGTAGTTATCAGTAGCCAGGAGAGACTGTCCCCTCAAAAGGAAAACATGCATCAGCTTCTCTCCTCCAGGTCCAGGCTCAGTATCAGCTTTCAGCACAGAATAGGATGCTGCTGTCTCACGGTAGTCTGACAATGTCTGTCAAGATCTTCTGACAGTATCTTGCGTGATAATCTGGGGCGAAGGACCTCTCCTTCCAATTGGTCACTTAACGGGCCTTTTATAATGTGGCGTATTTGATATAAGAATTTCTGACATAACTTTTGGAATGTCTGGCATAACCTGTGTGCATCAAGATGCTAGTCTTAGATGCATTCCTATAAACAAATAAGCTAAAAACATATCAACTCAGACTATAATGTTTATGTTATCATTATTATTTGACCTTGAAGTAGAGATGACAAGACACTTGTCCCACACTGGTATTGCATAAAGTTCCTTATCGATGTCATCGTCTGCACATCAGGTGTCTCATCAATGTCATTGTCTGAATAGCTTGACACTTTCACAGGTTCTTGGAAAGATAAGGACAGATTGCATCTGTGTCAAAGGCAGCCATGCTGATGATTAGGCGAAAATAGGGGAAATGGATTCTTGGCCTGCTCAAGATGGAATCTGGCCTTAGGGACTTTACATCATTCCTGGCTTGTGCGTCTGAATGTGACGTAATGGGGTGGAGCTATGTCTAAAGATTTACCTAATTTGATAAAGAACTACATGCTCTTAAAACAGTGAGATATAAAACTCTATATCTGAGATAATTGCATGAAATTCATCATTCACATGTAAAGCATAAAATTAATATATGTACATTTAACTTCATAAATGATTTGTTAGCATAAAATAGCAAGAAGTAATGCAGTAAGCTGTGCAAGAATAGTTTTCTTAAGCCTTGCATGTTTCAAGCAAAGAAATATTGAAAAAGGTGTAATATATAAGAAAAGTTATAAAATACCTTATTCTAAAAACATAATAAAGCATTATGTCAGTTTAAGAGAGATGAGTTTTGGTGATTAAACAGTTCAGGCATGATAATGAACATGACAAATTAAAAATGATGTGGCTTTAAAAATAAAAAAATAGTTTATTGAAATCTTTTTGCTTCACAACACGGTCTTTGGAGTAGAACAAGATCCTGTGCATGTTTCTTGTCAAAGCACGAGTTGCTATTGATCCTCGTCTGAGAATATTTTGACGATATGAGGTTCACTCGCAGCGTACGTGTGGTCATGGAGAAAAGCATTCAAAGTAAGCTTGATGTCATTAGCTCACGAAGTAGATGAACAACAAAGTGGTTGCAATTCCCAAGCATTCAGTGATGGTGAGAGTAGTTCGTTTGGAGGTTCAAATGACAGCAATGACACTAGCCAGGCCTCAGGAATTTTATCAAAAAGTTATACTGATGAAATTGATCATTCATAACTAGCATCTTGCAGTAAGAACAAATGCATTGCTCGGCATTGTGTGGCTTTGATTGCAATGGTTGCAGTAACATTTCCGCATAGAAAAGCCACTGCGGGCTGCTCCAGATGTAGATCCAAGATGATTTCAGCTGGACAGTTCATGCACCAGAAAACTTGTATAGCAACACAAAAAGATGATGGACGGAATGTTGAACATTTGTCAAACATTCACCCCCAGTCACAGATCTGGTTTTAATCCATTGTTATTTTGTTCACAACGCAATTCCAGTTTGGACCTAGCCATATGCAAATCAGCCTTGACCCTGTTCCCCATGGGAACAGTTCAGCCCAAACTGCCAGGCCAGGTCCTCGCTGGACCGGAAACAAGCATCCTGGGACCGGTTTCAGGGTATCACCCCTCTTCAGCCAGGCTAGCTTGAAACCGGTGGCATAGTGAGCACGTGACCCATGTCTGGGCATACCCTTCACACTTAGGGTGAAAATGCAACACAAAATGAAGATGGAAGGAATGTTGAACATTTGTCAAACATTCACCCCCAGTCACAGATCTGGGTTTAATCCATTGTTATTTTGATCACCACAACATTCCAGTTTGGACCCAGCCATATGGAAATCAGCCTTGACCATGTTCCCCGTGAGAACAGTCCAGCCCAAACTGCCAGACTAGGTCCTCTCCGGACCAGAAAAAAGCATCATGGGACCGGTTTCGGGGCATCACCCCTCATCAGCCAAGCTAGCTTGAAACCGGTGGCGTAGAGAGCATGGGAACCAAGTCTGGACATACCCTTCCCACTTAGGGTGAAAATGCAACACAAAAAGATGATGGATGGAATGTTGAACATTCGTCAAACATTCACTCCAAGTCACAGATCTCGGTTTAATCCATCATTATTTTGCTCACAACGCCATTCCAGTTTGGGCCCAGCAATATGCAAATCAGCCTTGACCCTGTTCCCCATTGGAACAGTCCAGCCCAAACTGCCAGGCCAGGTCCTCCCTGGACCAGAAACTAGCATCCTGGGACCGGTTTTGGGGCATCACCCCCATCAGTCAGGCTAGCTTGAAACCGGTGGTGTAGAGAGCACGGGACCCACGTCTGGGCATACTCTTCCCACTGAGGGTGAAAATGCAACACAAAAAGATGATGGGCGGAATGTTGAACATTTGTCAGCCATTCACCCCCAGTCACAGATCTGGGTTTAATCCATCATTATTTTGCTCACAACGCCATTCCAGTTTGGACCCAGCCATATGTAAATTAGCCTTTACCCTTTATACCCATGGGAATAGTCCAGCTCAATCTGCCAGACCAGGTCCTCCCTGGACCGGAAACAAGCATCCTGGGACCGGTTTCAGGGTATCACCCCTCTTCAGCCAGGCTAGCTTGAAACCGGTGGCATAGTGAGCACGTGACCTATGTCTGGGCATACCCTTCACACTTAGGGTGAAAATGCAACACAAAATGAAGATGGAAGGAATGTTGAACATTTGTCAACCATTCACCCCCAGTCACAGATCTGGGTTTAATCCATCATTATTTTGCTCACAACGCTCATTTCAGTTTGGACCCAGCCATATGTAAATTAGCCTTTACCCTTTATACCCATGGGAATAGTACAGCTCAATCTGCCAGACCAGGTCCTCCCTAGACCGGAAACAGGCATCCTGGGACAGGTTTCGGGGCATCACCCCTCATAAGCCAGGCTAGCATGAAACCGGTGGCGTAGAGAGAGCAGGACCCACGTCTGGGCATACCCTTCCCACTTAGGGTGAAAATGCAACACAAAAAGATGATGGATGGAATGTTGAACATTCGTCACACATTCACCCCCAGTCACAGATCTGGGTTTAATCCATCGTTATTTTGCTCACGACGCAATTCCAGTTTGGGCCCAGCCATATGCAAATCAGCCTTGACCCTGTTCCCCATGGAAACAGTCCAGCCCAAACTGCGAGGCCAGGTCCTCCCTGGACTGGAAACAAGCCTCCTAGGAACGGTTTCGGGGTATCACCCCATATCAGCCAGGATAGCTTGACACCAGTGGCATGGAGAGCACAGGACCCGTGTCTGGGCATACCCGTCCCACTCGCAAAAAGAACAATTGATGGACAGAATGCAGAACAATGTCATACTTCAATTGTGTGTCTTTTGCTGCCTCACCCTAAGTGCGTTGGGTATGTCCAGACGTGGGTCCTGGGCTCACTGTGCCACTGGAGTCAAGCTACCCTGGCTGATGAGGGGTATTACCCCGAAACCGGTCCCAGGATGCTTCTTTCTGGTCCAGGGAGGGCCTGGCTTGGCAGTTTGGGCTGGACTGTTCCCATGAGGCACAGGATCAAGACTGATTTGCATATGGCTGGCTCTCAATTGGGATGGCATGGTGAGCAAAAGAACGATGGATTTAACCCAGATCTTTTGACTGGGGGTGAATGCTTGACTTGCTCTGCATTCCGTCCATCATCTGTGTGTTCTTAGCAGTGCAATGTAAACCAGTAACCCTCCCAAAAAAGATTTCAATCATATATACAACTGTAAAAAATGTATTTCCCTAACAAATATAAATGAACTAGTGGACCCACAACTTACCCACCCCTCTCCTTAACCCCAACTAATGTCCAAAGTAAAAGTCCAAAAAAGAAATTGTCCATAAAGAAATAAGAAAACCACAAAAATGCCCCAACTCCCACATTCCCACCTTCTCCCCAACCAGTCCCATCCACCAAAAAAAAGATTAAAAAAAGGGGCAAAAGAGGCTTAGCGGCAGTCTAGGAGCTTCCTCTCCAAAGTGTCCAGACGCTCCTCCATCCTGGCTTCCATGTGCGACAGCCTCTGCAGAATGCGGTGCTGAAAGGCTCTAAAATAGGGGGGAGCAGCAGTGGCGGAATGGCGGTGGGCGGCTGCCTTGTGACAGCGGCGACGGACTGCTGGAGGCACTGGGGCCTGGTTGGGGCCCAGAGCATTTGCAGCTGCAGCTGCTGCTGCCTCTTCCTCCTCCTCCCCGGCCACCAGCCGCTGGTATTCGGCCCTGATGGCCTCCAGCTTCCTTTGCCGGGTTCTGGCTGCTACCTCCTGCCTGTTGGGTCAGATTGGCAGGAGTAGCTATATCAAGAAAGAAAAAAGACAAATTGTAACCAATACTCTTAGCAAAATACATAAAATTATATAGTGGCACAGTAGCACTAGCAGTACATTTGCTGGTATCCTCGGGCCATTCGATTTTGATGTGATTAGAGTTTCAGGCATTATGCACTATGGGGTATACAAGTATTCTTCTCTCTCTTGTTGAGCTAAATTAATATAGGCATGCTAGCACAGCTTGTGCCCTAGACAGACATACTTGTGTTGTGTTACTTTGCTTCTGTCTGCAGGTGGGGCAGCTGTACTAGACAATGATCTCTTTCCCTATCATGGTCATGCTCTGTTAAATGCCTAAATTTCACCCTGACTACAGCAAGGCAGATGAATAGTTACTATGAACGATATACGTCACTTGAGGTGCTACTGGCTAATTATAAAGAAGAGAATTATGCGAAGAGACATCCTCCTGTCTGCCCATGGGAAAAGCAATGCAGTACAGGGAAAGGATTAAGGAACATGATATTGTATTTGGCACGTTCTTCACAGACTATCCCATCCACAAAATGCAAAGTCACCTATTCTTTAGTCCCACTTTACTCCCTGGCCTTACCCTCCGTCATCACATTTGATATTACTTGTTCCCAACAAAATAAATTTGCTTGGCAGGAAGGAAAATATTTATTAACTTAGTCGACTGCTGGTAAGTTAGATGGAATAGGCCGGACAGGCAGAAGTTTCACTGATCATCATCATCAAGTGCCTAAGCTTTTGCTAGTAGTGAGTCACTTTGTTCGGCAATTGTTGAAAGGGAAAATTCGAACTGACATAATCCGTTATGGAAGCAATAATAAAATATAGCACTTGGCCAGAGGAAAGTGGCGAATGCACAGAATGTTTTTTTTCAAATTTTATGGAAGGCTAGGACAGAACAAGGAAGTTAGGAAAGGACTGGAGTTACTTATGTACTAGGAATTGAATGAGTGGGAAGTGGCAGTGAAGGGAAACACAACTATTTATTTTTTGCATAACCATGACATTTGTAAAGGGGCCTACACATTAACTGAGGCAGACGCACATTGCACAGCCAACAATGCAGTGCCGCCGATGTAACCATGTAGCAGATAGGTTACCCATGGCTGTCGCTGGCGAAATGCCATGGGTAGGTACTCGGAGGGAGTCAATTGATGATGGGTGAGTACTAGGAAGGATACATAATATATGTTGCGCTTGAAAACTACTTCTAGTCAAGGGAGTAGTCTGAAATACCACCTCAACCCTTTGAATCAAAACCTTGATTAAAAATAAATCCTTGTTTACTCTACTTCCCAGGAATTTTCCATTCATTATTGCATTGTTCTTCTAGTATTTTTATTCTACACCCTTGGCTTTGCTACTCAGTCACCATTTAAGGTTTACATTCTCGCCATCCAGTTTTCACTTATGAAAAACATCCATCCATCCATATATCCATCCATCCAAACATGGCTCTCATTCCCAACAAACCTGTCACCAACATACGTTTGTCACTTAACTACCCATACATCCTTTGACCCATCAAACCCACTGGAGGATTCCTTTCACCCATACACTTTCACTCACTCACTCAGGCAGGCAGGCAGGCATCCTTTCCCCTTTCATCCATCCTTCACCAACCCATGCATCTTAGCCACCTATAGTATATGCATCCTTTCACCCACGCATCCTTCTCTCCCAGTCATATTACATTTCACCCGTCCTTCCTCCTTCCATCCTTCTTTTCCTTTTCCATCAACCCATCAAGGTCTGACTCTTCATGAAACTTTCTCTGCTGAGTTGAAGATAGAAGAGATTAGTTACTCAACTCCCTCTGTATATGCTAAGTAAAGAGGGATGTGTTCAACTGTTCACAAGTCTCAACAGTACAGTGTACACCCTTGCAGCGAGTATATAATTGCTATTAAGCAAGCAATATGACTTACCACCACCCGCAACTGCCGCTGGCTCAACCCTTACAGCTGCCGCATCTGCTACCTGGCTGGTGACTCCGTCACCGCTGGCCCCAGCACTGGTGGTCGGTGTGGCTAGAAAAAACATTACACATTTTTTAGATACCAGCTACACCTCCCGAAATTTATTTATTTGTATAGCAAAATTGAAAATGCACCACACATATCACTAAAATTTGGATACAGAACAGACAGCATCTTCTATCAAAATTTTCAGCTTGTGCATTTTGTTGGTGGCAACTTTTGAAAAGTCTCTCAAGAAGACAACCTCTAAAGTACTGGAGTGGCTAGAGCTATTGATGAATCTGAGTTTTTGAAAAGAAATAAGAGTGGACAACTGGACATAAGGTCTTGGTTGGCAAATGCAATGGGGCCGTCCTCGTCCTCATACTTCCTTCCTGCCATGGTGCACGGTAATCAGTTCACCGCCTGCTAATAATACTTGGCCTAGATAAGAAGAAGAAGAAGAAGACACAACTTTGGGGTGTCCAACGTTACCATGGCCAGGTACTCTCTCATTTTACTGATTGAGCAATAACATGAGAAAGTAAAAGAAAGCCTTCTCATGTCAACAAACATGCGTAGAATATCTTACTTGGGTATGCAATCTGCACAGCAGAGTAGTAGTACTAGTAGTAGTAAGTAACCATGCCCAATGGGTTCTCTGAGTCTTACAGTACCACCTCTAGGCAGTCCACAAAATATATAAGGGGAGAGAGAAAGCTGACTGAAAAACCAGAAGAAAGGAAGCTACAGACAGAGACAGTTTGAGGTAAAATACAGACACTAGGAATATAGAAAATAAGTAAATAGGATAATGCGGGGATAACAAGAATTTAGAAACGGATAGATAGAAGAGGATTTGGGAAAATAATTAAATTAGGAAACGGGTAGAAATAAAGAGTTAAAAATAAGGAGCGGTAAAAGTTAGGGAAAAATATACTAATATTAACAACAGGAGGACTTTTTGGGTCCAGCAGAGCCATCGGCCGAGGAGCGCTCTTCACTCTGGGAGGCGCCTCCAGCTCCCGCCTCGAATGACATCTTGCCCCTGGATGCTGATGTAAGACGTAAAGAGACAAAAAATTATTGCCGGTAAATAAATAATCTCTCCAAAAAGATTTTTTGACAGGAAATGGCAATTGCCATAACATTAAACTTTCCTAAATCAGATTGACTAGTAGTAGACTAGTATCACAGACCGTCCTATCTATTTATTCCACATTTCCTAAACCTACCTAGCCCGCCTATTCCAAAGACTTTGGAATTACTAATAAATTGCAACAAATGATTTTTGCTTCTAAGTTCCAATCTCATTCGCAATCATACTCAACTCCCTTTGACTGGCAAATTCACTAAGTCTGCATTGTCTTTAAATGCATAAATGGACGCATGTATACAGCAAATTTGTTGGTTGCTTGTCACTGTACAAGCTACTTAAAAGGTTCTAAGAACTGAAGTGAAAGGACGAGCACCACTAAATTACTAAAACTTACTACCACTCTCAGTGACAGGACAAAGGAAAGGAGTCTCTCTCTAGTCTGCATTACTTAAGTTCTTACATAATCAGCCCAAGTGAGCACAAAGTCACAAATAAATGCAATTAGGTAGCGCCGAGCACCTGTCTAGAATAACAAACACATAATATTTTACCTGCATGTGAGCAATTAGCAATAACATAGAACACACAAGTAATAATAATTTTAATAATTACCTACTCACCAAGCCCTGCAACCTCAACCCCTAGCAGGTCCAGCAGGTTCTGCTCTCGATCCAGGATGTCGGACCACCGGTGCGTCAACTGATTGTGGGTGTGCCGGACCCCAGAGCAGTGATACACTGCTTGGCGCACCCTCGCCCAGCGCTGCTGGTGCTTCTGGAGCCCGGACCCGGACCCAGGCCTGCCGTCTGCTGCCAGGGTGAAGGGGAGGTGGGCCTGGACAAAAAAAACAAGTGCAGCCACCTCCACCTCTGAAAAGAAGGGCCCCCCTTCTGGGCACCGCCTTCCACCGCCTTCCACAAGGAAGGCGGCTCCTGCCTTTTTGGGGCACCCTTCTTTGCCATGATGTTGGTGGGGGAGGCGGAAGAGCAAAAATGTAAAAAGTATAAAAAAACAGGAATAAGAGGGAAGGAATAAAAAAATCAGCGACAAAGTAGAGAGAAAAAATAGAGGACAAAACACAAAAAGTAGAAAAAACGCAAAATACACACTTAGGAAGACAGAGGGTAAGATAATAAATAAAAAAGATCCTAAAAAAAGTTTTAAAAATCAAGGATTGAAAATATTAAAGAAGGATCAAAAACATGCCCCAGTACCATAAACATAGAAAGAAACACGATAGCTGTGCCCATGCGCGACCTCGTGGTGCAGTTCGTGCGATATTTCCCCCCCGAACACGCAATCCGCATTGCCGTACGGCGGAAACGTCATGCGAACGGGTGGGACAAGCAACTCTGCCCGCTCACGGAACTCCGCGTAGGGTGGCGGAGTTTTTTTTTGCAGCTTCGCGGAGTTCCGCATAGCGCTGCTACGTGAACTCTGCCCATCGTTAGTCTGGTGTCCTTCTTATTCTCCCCTATAAGTGCCTGAGCCTCTTCCCCCGACCACTGTCTTGAATGCCTCCCAGAGGGTGAGTGCCGATGCGACTGATCCCTGGTTCTCTTTAAAGTATAGGTCTGCACATTCATATCCCGCAAGTACCAAAGGTCAATTCTAAGGGGCAAGACAAAATCACTGTTCGAGCCTAGTAGCTGAACCTCCACAGGGGAATGGTCTGAGATCCCTCTAACGTGGTGCAAGGTGGATCAAAATCTAGACACATGGGCCTGAAGCGTGAAGACGTAATCTATCCGGGAGAAGGAGCCATGTGAGGCATAAAAGTAAGTATAATGTCGCTGCTGAGGATAGGGCTCCCTCCACAGATCTGCTGGCCTAAAGCACCTACAAATTGTAGTAATGGCCTGCCTCCCCACTCCTCTAATTGATCCACCCGCTCTATCTATCTCTACATTCATAACAGCGTTCATATCGCCACCCATTATCAGGATCCCGGTTGGCAATGAGAGGAGCAACTCTCCTAGGTCTGGGAGTGTTGTTCTGTGGAACCTTGGTGTGATGTATACCAAGCATAAGTTCAATATGTCACCCTTCCATGTCCCTGACACAGCCACAAACCGACCCTGGGCATCATGCCATACCCGGTGGGGTATGAAGGACAGCGTTTTCTTAATGAGAATTCCTACTCCTCTAAGGCCCTGTAGTGGCTTCCTTTCAAGTGCATTCCCTGTATCATCACAATGTCAGGCCCATGTCTCTTCAAATGCTGCATTACAAGTGCACGCTTTACCTTCCTTCCAAGACCGTTAACATTCCAGGAACAAATATTGAAATTATGTGCCTCAGTTTGTTTCCCCGCCATCATTCTTCATCTGGGGATCTAGTCCCCTGTCGCTTGGGCCAATGACCCTCTCCCTCTCTGTGTGCCAATCCACTTTGATTGCCTGTCTAATCGCCCCGCCCTCAAAGGAGTGTGTCGCATGAAGCCTGAACATCTATTAACTGTAGTACATACATAAAACCCTGCAGCTCCCCCCTCCCTGCAACACTGTATCACGAGTTTTGAACTACCCACTTCCCTAACTTGCAGAGAGCCTGTCCCCCCTCTAGCAACATCAAGTAACTGGGTTAGGCTATAGCCCCCATGTCGAGTATAGTTTGGATAGGCTCAGTGCTCGTATATTAACAGCCCCATTATAACAAGAAAATCTAAAAACTGTGCCAGAGCCGCAATAACCAGCTCAAATTTGTCAGAATTCTATGTGATGTTCTCCTCATACCACTCCCTTCTCCCCCCTGCATCTCAAAGCAGTCAATCACAATTTACAGGTCACACCACTCACAACCCCTCAAGGGGATCCCCTCCCAGCACCTTAAATGTTAAGGGGAAGGGGATCACAACCTAATTAGGGGGTTGGTATGGGTGGCGGGTGGGTCAGGGGGATGTTCAACTGTTAGGTGTTGAGGGGGAGAGGGAGGATTTTGGTAACACCAACAATTGTTGCCCAACTATGCATATATACGCAATACAGTGCATTACAACTTCCTACACTTGGCACTAATACAACGCATGCACATATCACAGCGCAAGTAGCATCAAACGCGCTCATCCCCCTTCGCCACAGGCCCAGGCAGTATGGCTGCGATTAAGCTACTCTCATGGAACATACGCGGTTTTTATGACAGAAGGAAGGTCCGCTTGGTGCATGCCTACTTGACCAGGCATAAGATTGACATATGCCTACTTCAAGAAATGCACTTAAACAAAACCCCTCTCCCCGGCCTGCTCACCAGAGGCTGAGGAGCGACCTACTCCTCAATATATTCAAATTACGCCAGAGGAGTCAACGTCCTCCTACGCAAGGGCCTTGCCTGCAAAACAATCCACTGCCTCAGCGACAGGGAAGGCCAATACGTCATCCTAGCAGGCACACTACTCAACCACCTCATAACACTAGCTACCATTTATGGGTCTAACATTGACGATCCCAGGTTCTTCATCAAGGTATGGCACTTAATAGCAGACATTGGCCCCAGGACAGTGCTCTGGTGCGGCGATTTCAATCTCCCCTTGGACGACTCGCTTGACAGGGCTGGCGGCTCCCTGCAATGGTGGGCACATTTGTTGGCGGGGGCCAGAGGGCACAGTGAGTGCCAGTGCCTGCAGTTACCTTCACAGCTGCACCGCAATTAGCGGCAGCTGCAACGTTTAGGCCAGATCATTTTTAAGAGTCCCAGTGGGGACCCAGGAGGCACAGTGGTGCCAGCGCAATTGCGCACTTTGATTTTGCTGCATTGGCAGCCAGTCCTGACATTTTGGGACATAGGGAATTTGAGCCCTCTGAAAAGGCCAGTTGGCCAGGAGGTCAGTGTTAGGTTGGTAGGGCGCCAGGCCCTAATGTGATTTATGTGGTGCCTATGATAAATGTGATTTATGCACCCTGATTTATGCCCTTAATGTGATTTATGCTTATGAGGTGATTGCATAATGTGTTTATGCTGGTGATACCTAATGCGTAATGTGTTTATGCTTATGAGGTTATTGCATACCGTGTTTATGCTGGTGAGGCCTAATGGGTAATGTATTTATGCTAATGAGGTTTGGGCCTAATGTGTTTATGCCTAATATCATGTTATGATATTTTAGGATGGTGTCTAATGCTAATATGATAATGCTTAGGTCATTATGGTACCAGTAGTTACTGGTTGTGTTTTATTTTTACTACCTGCATTGTGATGGTTCTGACAGTGGCCCGATTGGCCCTGTCTTGTATATAGTCCCCTGTGAATATTCCCTTGTGCCAGTTGGCACAGTGTAAATGTGTGATTATGTTTCTAATGTGTTTATGATAATACAAAGGCTATTTTTATATAACCTTGTGTAGAGTTTCTTTTGTAGTGTGCCTAGTGTGTTGCTGCTGTGTGTGTGTTGCGCAAACGCTTTACACATTACCTCTGGGATAAGCCTGCCTGCTCGTGCCAAGCTACCAAGGGGGTGAGCAGGGGTTATCTTCAGCGTGTAACTCCCTTGCCCTGACTAGAGTGGTGGTTTCTGCCTGGCTTAGGCGCATGCCCTAGCCAACCAGAAACTCCAGAATAATTAAAATTACTTCAGGTCTAGAATGTTCCTCTTTGGGGTGTTTGACACCCCATACACCTTCCGCTCCACCCCCTGAAGCAATGCCTCTGTTTAGGAGAAACAGGACTGATTGTGTATTCGTAGCCTGAAAAAGTTTAAATGGTTCCCAATACCAAAATATGCAATCTATTTTTATAGCCCTTAAACGAATCCTGGGGTACCTTGTAATACTTTGATTGAATATTCCGCCCTATGACTTCTAGCATTTAGAATGACAGATATTTCATCTTTTCCGGCTCCCTATTTTTTGCTGGTATTAGGACTCTGTGCTTTGTGGAAATCTTTATTTTTTATTTTTTTAAAATGTTTTTATTGATTTTTGAAACAAAAACAAATACAAAAAGACAAAAAGAAAACAGATTACATAATCCAGAATCACCAGCGATTAGATACATATAGGGGTACAATGGCACGGGTCCAAAAGGAACTGACCCAATTTGCAGCGACTTTACAACTTACAGTCTGTGACAGTGAAATGTGGAGTCAGGCAAATCCGCATAGACGGGAAGCAATATCGGCATAGCAACAGTGCCCCAGTTCGGCAATTTCAGTGAGCAACAGAAGCAGCCCAAACATCGAGCCAATCAGCATCTCCGTCCTCCCATCCGCCCAGATCCCACCCAGGGTATGCTGCTATTCGTCTTGTTCCTCAATATTATTTTGCCGCGACATTTGATATTGTGCGAACAGACCCCAGAAACCTTTTGGCCGGTTGCAGGGTGGTAACAGATCATTATATACATCTGATTGGGTATTACAATACAGCATGTCTTTTTCCCACTCTGCAACTGTGGGTACAGGACCCCTCATCCATCTCATTGCAAGTCTACGCTTCGCCAGGAGTAGCCCCATAGCAATCAGTTTATGGATATTGTTCCGGAGGGGTTTCGTATAGCCCAACAATGCCAACAGGGGGTCCGGATCGAGAGCTAGCCCCACAATATCATTTAACATCTTAAAAATGTTCCTCCAGAAATTCTCCACTGGGGGACACTGCCAAGCGATATGGAAAAACCGGCCCCTGGCATGTCACACCTTTCACAGCTATCAGTATCACGCAGCCCATACAGATACAATCGTTGTGGAGTGTAATGAACCCTGTTTAAGAATTTAAAATGGGCCAATCTGTGTCGGCCATTAAGGGAGACCTTGCGAGTGACTTCAAAGCAGTAATACCAGATATCGTCCGTGAGTGGTACTCCAATGTCAGCCTGCCACGCCAGCCGCGCCTTAGTGTATGAGGTAGTCTTGGTGAGTAGTGCCGAGGCATAAAGCCGTGAAACTAGCCTGACAGGCGACTTGGAGCGCAATAGTATTGATAGGGATGGGATCTCTACTGGTTCCAAGAGCTCATCACCTAGTAGAGTGCGCATAGCATGGCGAGTCCTAAAGAAATGAAATTGCGTTAGCACAGAAGGCACAGCTGACACAGTGATCACCTCCTCCCATGTACGTACCCACCCGTTTTTAAATAGATCACCCATTTCATGTATTCGTAAACTGTTCAGCGAACGAAGAGTCCCTCGCTCTGAGCTGAGAGTGAACCACTGACACCACTCCACTCGCAGATGGGGCGAATATAAGTGAGCACCGGCATGCATCTTAAGGAGTACATGCCAGGCATGAACTATGGAGTTTACCGAGTCAAGTACACCGCAGCGTCTGATAGGCGATTTAGTCAAAAAGCATGGTAAGGGGTCCGGGCTAGCCGCCACCTTTTCAATCTGGAGGTGAGGTAAGTCATACGGGCCATGAACCCAACAATGGGCATGCAAAGCCTGCGCTATCCTGTAATAAAGTTCTAAATCTGGCGCGCCCAGGCCCCCCGCAGTATATGACAAAGTGAGGATGTCTAGAGCTACTCGCGGAGTCTTGCCCGCCCAAGCCAGCCTATTCATCAGAGAGCGCAGCTCTCTAAACATATGCTGAGGCACCACTATGGGAATATTGACGAAGGGAAAGAGAAAGCGAGGGAGCACCACCATTTTCATTAGGGAGACCCTCCCCACCAGTGAAATCAGGAGCCGAATCCATCTGTCTATATCATCGACCAATTTGGCTATAGCCCTGCCATAATTCGCCTTAATCACTTGGTCCGCATCGGAATGAACTTGGATTCCCAGATATTGAACCGGGTCGGTTGTCCACTGGAGTGGGAAGTCAAGAGGGGTCGGCACTGTGGCAGGAGTTAACGGAAAAATTATGGATTTGTCCCAGTTAACCTTTAGGCCCGAGAGACCACCAAAGCGCAACACTTCTCAAATTACAGGAGCCAGATGAACCTCTGGGTCACAAACATACAGGAGCATATCGTCCGCATAGGACGAGACAATTAAGTTGTATCTGGGGAAGCGAAGTCCCCCATGTCCGTGATATTCCCGTAGCGCCCTCAGCAGGGGCTCAGCGGCCACCGCATACAATAGAGGAGATAGGGGACAACCCTGTCGAGTGCCCCGCGATATTTGGACTGGGGTGGAGACCGTGTCTCCAGTGCGCACCCGTGCCACAGGCGAGTTATAAAGCACCAACACCAATTGTAGAAAGACCTCTCCAACTCCCATGCGTCGCAAAACAGCGAGCATAAACGTCCATTCAATTGAATCGAAGGCCTTCTCTGCGTCCAAGAAGACCGCCGCCGCCCTGACCTCTTGTCGGACATGCTGAAGAGCGCCAAACACAGTCCGTAGATTGTATGACAGTGTACGACCCGGTATAAATCCGGCCTGTTCCAGACCAACCAGTTGGGGCAGTAACGAGGACAGACGGTTAGCCAGTATTTTGGCGAATATTTTTGTGTCCACATTAAGTAGGGAGAGTGGCCGATAAGAGGAGCATTTTTGGGGGTCTTTATCGGGTTTCAATAATGTTATGATCAGGGCCTCGCGCATTGAGGGGGCATAATCCCAGCCACTCCCACTTCCTGAAACAGGGTACTCAGATGGGGAATCAGAAGGTCACTAAAAGCTTTGTAAAAAGATACTGTCAGCCCATCCTGCCCTGGGGCGCTACCCTCCCGCATAGAGTTTAAGGCTAGTCGTATCTCCGCAACCTCAATGGGCCGCATTAAGAATTCACGATGCCAGTCTTGCAACCAAGGGAGCTCGATGTATTCGAGATACTGCAATATATCAGCGTCACTAGGGGAGACCTTGGAGCTGTATAATTCTTGATAATATCTCCGAAACCGGTTATTAATATCCACCTGCTCTGTCAGGATAGAGCCCTCCTCGTCGACCAGCGCAGCAATGCCCCCAGTCTCCGATGGAGTTTACCGAGTCAAGTACACCGCAGCGTCTGATAGGCGATGTAGTCAAAAAGCATGGTAAGGGGTCCGGGCTAGCCGCCACCTTTTCAATCTGGAGGTGAGGTAAGTCATACGGGCCATGAACCCAACAATGGGCATGCGAAGCCTGCGCTATCCTGTAATAAAGTTCTAAATCTGGCGCACCCAGGCCCCCGCAGTATATGACAAAGTGAGGATGTCTAGAGCTACTCGCGGAGTCTTGCTCGCCCAAGCCAGCCTATTCATCAGAGAGCGCAGCTCTCTAAACATATGCTGAGGCACCACTATGGGAATATTGACGAAGGGAAAGAGAAAGCGAGGGAGCACCACCATTTTCATTAGGGAGACCCTCCCCACCAGTGAAATCAGGAGCCAAATCCATCTGTCTATATCATCGCCCAATTTGGCTATAGCCCTGCCATAATTCGCCTTAATCACTTGGTCCGCATCGGAATGAACTTGGATTCCCAGATATCGAACCGGGTCGGTTGTCCACTGGAGTGGGAAGTCAAGAGGGGTCGGCACTGTGGCAGGAATTAACGGAAAAATTATGGATTTGTCCCAGTTAACCTTTAGGCCCGAGAGACCACCAAAGCGCAACACTTCTCAAATTACAGGAGCCAGATGAACCTCTGGGTCACAAACATACAGGAGCATATCGTCCGCATAGGCCGAGACAATTAAGTTGTATCTGGGGAAGCAAAGTCCCCTATGTCCGTGATATTCCCGTAGCGCCCTCAGCAGGGGCTCAGCGGCCACCGCATACAATAGAGGAGATAGGGGACAACCCTGTCGAGTGCCCCGCGATATTTGGACTGGGGTGGAGACCGTGTCTCCAGTGCGCACCCGTGCCACAGGCGAGTTATAAAGCACCGACACCAATTGTAGAAAGACCTCTCCAACTCCCATGCGTCGCAAAACAGCGAGCATAAACGTCCATTCAATTGAATCGAAGGCCTTCTCTGCGTCCAAGAAGACCGCCGCCGCCCTGACCTCTTGTCGGACATGCTGAAGAGCGCCAAACACAGTCCGTAGATTGTATGACAGTGTACGACCCGACATAAATCCGGCCTGTTCCAGACCAACCAGTTGGGGCAGTAACGAGGACAGACGGTTAGCCAGTATTTTGGCGAATATTTTTGTGTCCACATTAAGTAGGGAAAGTGGCCGATAAGAGGACATTTTTGGGGGTCTTTATCGGGTTTCAATAATGTTATGATCAGGGCCTCGCGCATTGAGGGGGCATAATCCCAGCCACTCCCACTTCCTGAAACAGGGTACTCAGATGGGGAATCAGAAGGTCACTAAAAGCTTTGTAAAAAGATACTGTCAGCCCATCCTGCCCTGGGGCGCTACCCTCCCGCATAGAGTTTAAGGCTAGTCGTATCTCCGCAACCTCAATGGGCCGCATTAAGAATTCACGATGCCAGTCTTGCAACCAAGGGAGCTCGATGTATTCGAGATACTGCAATATATCAGCGTCACTAGGGGAGACCTTGGAGCTGTATAATTCTTGATAATATCTCCGAAACCGGTTATTAATATCCACCTGCTCTGTCAGGATAGAGCCCTCCTCGTCGACCAGCGCAGCAATGCCCCCAGTCTCCGATCTGCGGTGAGCCAGAGCTGCCAGCACCGAGCCCGGCCTGTCAGTATCACCATAGATTCGGGCTGTAGCGTATTTGCCCATATATTTGACTTTACTATCTGCCTCTTTATGGTACTCTTCAATCGTGGCCTGTAGACGCTCCCGTATCTGAGGATCATTCCCGGCGGCCATCTCAGCCTCAAGTCCAGCCATTAGGGATTCAAAGAGAGCAAGCCTCTCCCTAATAGAGCGAAGAACCCCTGCGTGCTTACTAATAGCAACGCCTCGCATATAGACCTTAAACGACTCCCAAACCGTGGCAAAGGAGTCTACTGAGCCGACATTGATGGCGAAAAATTCAGAGATAGCATCAGTGAGCTCAGATTTAAAGACTGTGTCAAGTAGCGAGTATGGTGGAAATCTCCACAAAAAAGGAGGAGGATCCCGTGAGGGCACATTGATGGCCAACAAAATGGGCGAGTGGTCCGAAAATGAACGAGCCAGAACCGAGCAGTCCTGGGCCTTGGCCATCAGCGACTGTGAAATGAGCCAGTAGTCTATACGTGTGTGAATATCATGATGCGCTGAATAGTGTGTAAATCCGCCCCTCTCCCTGGACCTAGCTCGCCACACATCCACCAGGTGCAGCTGTTGCGCAATATCAGCAATGGCCTTAGCAGAAGCAGACAGGGGCCTGGAAGGGCCCTTCGAGCGGTCGAGCACTGGATCAAAAACGCAATTAAAATCACCCCCCCAAAGCAACGGTAAGGGGTTACGGTCCCTGAGGAGCGCGAAGATGGACTGGTAAAACTGTGGGTCCTCATAATTCGGGCCATAGGAATTAACAAGAACGAAATTCAGCTCCCTGCCATAACACCTGGATATAACATATCTGCCAGCCTGGTCAGTCACACAGCGTTCTAATTGGAGCCCCGATTTAGGATTAACCCATGTCAACACACCTCTAGAGTGTGAGGTGAAACACGCAGCATGGAGGGGACCCGTGAGTCTGCTGCCTGCAAGCAACGCACATCCAGGGTGCAGGTGAGTTTCCTGAAGCAAAGTGACATCAACTTCCTTCCGTTTCAAGTATGCTAGGATTTTACGCACCTTTCTATGATCATTTAGGCCCCTGACATTCCATGTCATGAGGCTCAACCTCTTAATATGTCCCAGTCTTGTGTGATGGCGTGACATGCAGTGTGTGCCTGTAAGTAATGCGGTCAACCTGTAAGACCCCGTAGGTGGCCCCGCTCATCATGGACCCAAGAATACATGTGAGCTGCAAAAAAATAAATGCAAAAAAAAACCCAAACCCACCCCACACCCACGCCTTGCTTGCCCCAACTAAGCAAAGGCGAGCATCAACCCCCCCTGTCGCATAAAAGACAAACAAAAATTGCAAATATACCACACATATACAACAACAAATCCCGGTAAAGGTAAAGAAAGACAGCGTGTAACGCATTGGGGCAGATGTTACCCAGCAATAGCAAACTAGTCCACCCCCCGCCCCGCCACCAATCATCAATCGTAAAGCTTCAGTTATAAAAGTACAGTGACAATTAGGAGACACCTATAATTCCTGAAACAGGTAACTTTCCAGCATCAGAGTGCCAATCGGGTCACCCCGCACATCATGGCCTCCTGCAGCAAAGACAAATCATCCCCAATCAAAGAACTTTAGGCAGAAATACACTCATTATACAACCCAGAATAACATCAACTCTCACAACAAAATGTCGGAGCCCCCATCATTCTACAACAACACTCAGAATTGAGAACTAGGAAAGACCTGGACGTGCCCAGCCTCAACGCTTGTCCCTCAGTCATTATCATCAAGGCTGCTATTTGCACCATCAACGCTGGGACTGCCATTCTGTCCCTTCCCACGCTTGCCAGCTTTGTCCCAATCTTTGAGAGCTTTCTGAAGGGACTGTGGGTCCGAGAATATCTTGGCTTTCCCATCAAATAACACCTTGAGTCGTGCAGGGTACAGCATAGCGTACTCAATTTTTTGATCACGCAGCTTACGTTTCAGGGGAGTGAATTGCCTCCTGGCCTCTTGAACTTTAAAAGTAAAGTCCGGGAATAAGGAGAGAGAAGACCCCTCATAGTGCAAGCTGCCCAGTTCTCTCGCCCTCCGCAGCGCAGCGTCCCTGTCGCGATAATTCAAAAATTTGGCAATGATGGGCCGCGGAGGGGCACCAGGTTGGGGCCTGGGGCCCAACGAGCGGTGCGCTCTCTCCACGACAAACATAGGAGAGAAAATATAAGCACACAGCAGCGTTGTGAGCAATTTTTCAACAAAGGTCTCCATATTGCCCGTCGCAGTAGATTACTGCGCCGTGATCTTGCTTCCAAGTCTTCAGCTCTGTCCTGCAAGGCAACCAAGGCCTTCTCCACGCGCTTCTGGGCACTGTTGGAGTCAGACTGAGCCTCCTCAGCTTCCGTGATACGCTGTTCCGCCATATCTAAGCGTTCTGAATGCTTGTCGACCCTCTCCGACATTCTGTCCATTCTATAGGCCAAAGTATCGATTTTAGCACCAATAGCCGACAGACCTTGCCGCATGGACGCTATAATCTGTTTGATATCGCCAATAGGATCCTCCGCTGGGTTATCAGGCTCAGACATCGTAGATTCCGCAGCGTCCTCACAGCGCCTGGATTTCCGCTGTTCAAAATTGATCTTTGGCTGCGTCTTGTCTGGCTTGCCCATCTCGGCGCCTCCAGCACACAGGCCCCCCAGACACGCGTGCACCAAACCCAGTCAATGGGAGTTTTCAGGCCTAGTATTCGTGGTTGACGCCCACCAGGTGTGTCAGGCTAGGGCCGCGGTGTACCAGGGCGAGTATCGGCGGTAGCAGTCTGCATAGATATGGGGCTACCCACGGCCCCCGCAGTTTGTCAAGTGATGTCTCCGCTCCTTTCCTGTGAAGCAGGAGGGGCCGTCACGCAGAGCGGGCGGCGCAAAGTGGACCGAGGTAAGGACACCGCGCCCAGGCAGTGCCGATGGGACAACCCTCCAGTTCCGGGGGTGTGCAAAGGGCAGCTGTACGAGGCGGTCAGAGTAAGGGGATGCCGGGCCAGTTATTCAAGGCCAGAGCCACAAGGCGCCAGGGGCAGAGGCAGAGCAGCTTGATCCAGACTCCAGCGCACCCCCCGCCAGGCCGGCCCGCGATGTGCGATCAAGCGGGCCACAGGGCTCACCTTGCGTTATCCAGTCTCCAGCGCACCCCCGCAACAACCCTCAGCGCCGAGGGCTTCCAGCCGGGAATCTCGCCGAGAGGGGCCCCGCGCACCACAGTCTGCGCATGCCAGCCGCGGTGAGTCTATGCTGCAGATGGCGCCGCGCACGCCGGCCACGTAATCAGGCCGCGCACCGGTGCATTCACTGCAGGCCAGAACTCCGGCTGTATCGGACCAAATCTTCTTGCGGGCACAGCAATAAAATCAGCAAGTAGAGGGCTTCATCCGCCCAGTATCTCCATCTGGAATCTCAGTGTCTGAAGCAGCAAATTCCTGCCGGATAGGATCAGTGGCTGGCGGAGCTCGATCACGGAGCGGCCATCTTTAGGCCAGGCAAGCTCCGCCCCCCTGCTTTGTGGAAATCTGTGCCACAGTTCGTGTGGTCTGGTCATAAAATGGCATTGTAAAAATTAGTTTCACCCAATCAGTCTAATTTACTCTCCTGTAAGATCACTGCAGATGACACAGAATATGCAGCCGAGGCATGGAAGTCAAATGTCATACGTGGCCTGCAATCTATACAGCACCCACGTATATGACAGAAATATGTGTCTGCCAGTAGCACCACTGTGCTCTAGCTGGGCTGCAGTTTAAATGACCTGCAGTAACACATGACAAGCAAAAAAAAACCTGCCATGCCGGAAAAGCCTATGTCAGTGCTTTCTCTTACATAATCTTTATGATAGTTATAGCGCCAATGCTGGGTCAGGAACAGTGTTGGCCTCAAAAACAGATGAAGTAATGTGAATTGACTTAAAAAGGGTTCGAGATCAGTAAATTAGAAAACCTTAAAGGTTTATTAAATATTCAAGTGCAATACAGATAGCAAAAATATATTTTGTCTCAATAAATTAATCATATGGCTTAAAAATCAATTGCCACAAAGGTTCCTAGCATTTAAAATAGATGCAGCATTGGGCAGATATGAGAAATAGACTTTGCCCAGCATATGCAGCATATCAATAGAGAAACTGGCAGCATCCTAAGTAGAAACCAAAAGTTCTGACTCACCAATAAAATCAGGGCTTTAGATAATAACTTTTAGAATGGAAAGCAATTGAAATCACACAGTCAGCCTAGTGTAAACAAATATATCAACCTATCAACAAATCACAGTACATTATTATTAAACTTCATATAAAACCACTGTCCCACTAAATGAATAATAATATGCTTCCTTCTGAGCTAATATCATCGGAAGTGTCAGAACAAATCTGGTTACATGAATAATGAAAAGACTCAAAAATGAATAGCAGACAGTGACCGAGCAGCAAGGGCCTTGAAAAGTAACTAAAGTCTTCCTTCTGAGACTTTAGAGAACAGCATTTCATCATAAAGCTTCAGTGCACATTCTGCTGTGTGCGGTGTCACTGAGAAACATGTCAGAAAATAGCTACAACACTTATTTTTATAAATTCATAGGTCGCCCCAAAGGTGTGCCTTGTATGCACACAGGGCAGGGTGTTAAAAGGGAACACTACATATCGGGTTAGTGTGTTCTCACAGTGAAATAAAAGCAAAAAGCTACTTTAATGCATACACTTTGCTATGCTTTTCCCAGAGCAGGCCTAGATGAGATTAAAATCTTTATTTCCCGTCTACATTGGGAAAATGCTTGAAAAATGCTTTAAAGTTATTTGCTAATTCATTTTTAAAATCTTACGATTTTTGGTAATGTAAGTGCAAAAGGAACTTTCTTTTTATTCTGCCCTTGCCAGAACTGGCTTAAAACTAGTTCTGCCACTCATCACACCTCCAGAGTAAGGGGCGTGGCCTAGGCCCCTTCAGGGGTGCCCCATTCAGCCTAATGTCTATGAATATCTGTGAGTTACATGTGAGTGGCCCCTGATCACATTCTTCAAGTGCCCCCCATTATTTTGTATTCTGCTACTGCTTCAAAGCTGAAAGACACATTCTTGGTTTGGAGAGTTAACAACACAGACACAGAGGACAATAGCCTGTCTCTGAGCCGAGGAAGAACAGATTTGTTTTACCCTGCTGCCCACATAGCAGGGTTCAGCTATTTGACAGTAGATAGGAGTGATTGGCAGAAAAAAGGACAGCTTTAGCACTAAACGTTTTGACTTGGAGATGCCAGGGAGAGAGTCTCCTATCCATTCCCAGGATCCTCCCAGACAGCCAGGCTCCGGTCACAGTAGGGGATAGCACCAGTTTTGAATCAAATGGGATGAGAGATCATCTAAATATGGGAGTGGCTAAAGAGCTGAAGAAAGTCCTCCCTGGTTGCAAATAAATTCTGCCATCTTGAAACAGAGGTTCCTGGGTAATTTAATAGTAAGGCAAAGAGGAAGGACTGCAAAAGTAGGGAGTCTGTGAGAAAATAGATAGGATTGGGTGGAGACGTTTTCCAATCACTGGCTAGTGTGCCGGATAAATATTGCACCTAAACCCCAATCTCCTCAGAACACTCCTGGACCTAGAAAGACTCCTCCTGAAGGAGAACCCTGCTGGAAAAATTCTCTTGACTCTAGCTTGAATAAGAAAACTCACTTAAGGGCTCAATGACTCCTGAATCTTTGGTACCCAGAAAGTGGAGTTGCTTTTCCAGGGTCAAGGGGTTGGCCTCCTGTTTGCCTGCTTCAAGGACACAAAATGCAAGTTGACTCCTCATTCCAAGAGGACCCAGCTGATTACTGTTGACTATACCCTGCAGGAGACCTGTCTGGAGAAAGACTGTGTGCCTAGAGGCCTACCATGAGGAACTATGGGTCTGAGGACTGACCAAGGAACCTTTCCAGCACTTTAAAAAAAAAGACTTGCTCATTTTTTCCCAACTCTGGGAGACCACTAAGGCACCTTAGTGAGCAAATTGAGCAAGAAAACCAGGTTCATCCCACTCTGAGTCAAAAAAGTGACTAAGTCTGAAGATAAAATCTTGGAACAGGTTGAGGCAACAAACCTATCAGATGTGCACAGTGGCTTCGGCAGCTATGAAAACCAGGGTTGCCACTGTCAGAGCTTTTACTGTCAAAACTAATAGATTCAATGGGATGTTGCCGACGACATATGAGACTTTGAGGGACACTTGCTGGCTTAATAGCTTGTTGTGTCTCTTGCATATATTTTCACCCATATTGTCTTTAAAACCTCTCATTTGGGTTAATCACTAGCAACAACTGCTCCCCCATGAACCAGTTTCCAACTATATGAGGACGCCTGGATGCACTCTTCATATTTAGCTCTGTTAGCAGTTTATAGTTCTATCTTGCAATTGCCAGATTCCAGTCATTTCAGTGAACTCACTTCACCAAAACATTACACAATAATACGAGGAATGGAGAGCCTGTCTCTATCTTACAATTTAATATTGCTTATATTTTAATGTTTCTGCTTCCAGTAGTCCATGTCAAGTAATATTCTGCTAATTTTGCTATGAATTCCAACCAAGCCAGCCAACAACCAGTTTACGGTTTCAGTATTTTCTGTGGGAGGGAGTTACAGTACCAGTGGTTGGCGGAGAAAAAATGGGGGTCTCAGAACGCAAAATCCCACATTAATTTTCCATAGACTTTTTTAGGCAGCACTACCGCAAAAACTACTAAACAGAATTACACCAAATTTGGCAGGAAGCTTGATCTTCAGCCAGAAAGTGTGCTCTTTGTGATTTGGTGTCAATCTGTTCAGTTGTTTTGAGCTATTAAGGTACAAAAATATTTGTATATCTGGGCAGTTGGGTTTGAGGGATTATTGCAATACTCCCTCGAATACAATAAAAAAAATAGAGCATTCTGATTGGCCCAGGGGGCTGTTTTCCCTTGGACCAATTCACTCCGACAGGAGTTGGGCTCCCGCAGGAGTGAGCACTCTGATTGGCTGCCTGCAACATAAGGAAAAATGTTTCAGACAACCATTACAGGACTCAGGGACTTAGTCCTCTGTCCTGAGTTTAATTAAAAACAATATATATATATATATATATATATATATATATTCACTGAAAAAACCATAGGTTTTAGGGACAGTTATAGTTAGTTGGACATTGCACTCGTACAAAACCCGTGAAATTCCCCCGTTATAGTTAGTTCAGGTAACTATAACTCGCGCCCCCGCAATGCACTGCTGATGACGTCACATAGTACATCACTCATGACATGGTCAGTGACATCACTGATGACATCACTGATGACATCTCAAATGACATCACTGATGACATCATCCAGTGACTGTGTGTTTCTGTAAAGTTTAAATATGTTTAATATATATAGGGAAAGGCGTATTGAAGAATGAGTGGGTGTATAAGTGTCTGAATGGATGATTTAGTAAGTGCGTGACTAACTCTATAAGTGAGTGATTAAACGTATCTTACTGAATGCATGGGTTAGTGACTAAACTGGATGAATGTCTGTATCCGTCTGTCTGTTGCTGTGTAAGTGGCTGCATGGGTTTGTGAATAGCTACATGAGTGTCTATATGAGTTATTCATTGGTTGTCTGAGTATCTGTATGGGTGCCTGAGTGTTTGTGTGGGTGGGGTGTGTGCGACTCTGTGCATAGATGTGTGAGTGGGTGATTCACTGGGTGGATGGTTTCAAGAGTGCATCTGGGATAGACTGTATGGGTGGGTAAGTGTGTGTAAGAGTGTGTTAGTGAGTGAATGTATGTCCCAGTGGTACATGTGTGAGTAACTACATATGTGAAAGGCAGTATATATGTGTGTTGGAGTATATAAATAGCTATAAGCGAGAGTGTGTGATTGTGAGAGTGACTGTATGGATGAGTGTGTGCTTGTATCAGAGATTGTATAAGAGCGTAAGAATGTGCTAGTATTTGTATGAGTAAGTGAGCTGGTGTGTGTATAACTGTATAGGTGAGTAAATGGGTGTGTGCTTAATTTTTTGCATGACTGACTAGGTGTGTGAGTACCTCTATGGATGAGTGGCAGTGTGTGAGTGTTTATATAGGTGTATGAGTGCATATAATAGTCCTGTACTGAGTGACTATAAGTATGAGTGACTACGGGTGAGTGAGTAGATGTGTGTGTGTAGATCTAAGAATCAGTGAGTGTGTATATAGTAATTGGTGTTGGAGTGTCTATGGTTTTGACAATGGCAGTCTGTAATTTACAGTGGGTGTATCAAAAGTTATATTAGGGTGTGAGAAGATGCATCAAATTATCACATGGATGATGTCATCAGTGATGTCATTTGAGATGTCATCAGTGATGTCATCAGTGATGTCACTGACCATGTCATGAGTGATGTAATATGTGACGTCATCAGCAGTGCATTGTGGGGCGCGAGTTATAGTTACCTGAACTAACTATAACGGGGGAATTTCACGGGTTTTGTACGAGTGCAATGTCCAACTAACTATAACTGTCCCTAAAACCTATGGTTTTTTCAGTGAATTTGTAAGGTTTTTTAAATGCTAATTTCTAACTATAACGTGCCTGAAACCTATGGTTTTTTCAGTGAATTTCAAAGGTTTTTTAAATGCTAATTCCTAACTATAACATGTCTGAAACCTATGGTTTTTTTCAGTAAATTTCAAAGGTTTTGTAAATGACAATTTTTAAATGTATTAATTGTTATATTTATTTTTTTGATACTGATTTACTACATTTTTTTAAACTATTTATTTGTAGATATTTTATTTTTTAAATTACATTATAATTACATTATACATTACATTACAAAATATACTTTCTCAGAATGAATTACTTTAGTTTAAATACTTTGCAAATAGGCAATAGACTTTTAAGTACAGTAGTTACAGTTGTTGCAATGGGCAACACAATTTCAAACACAATGCAACATTGAGCTCAATGTGAATTTCTAGTTAAATGCAATTAGTTACTTTATGGATTACTTTTCTAACCACAGGACTGGATCCTAGATTCAGTCCTGGGACATCTCCTGTAAACAGTTGAGTAAAAGCGTTTTGGTTACAGTAGTGATTTTTAAGGAATATTATTGTATTTTAAAAGTTGACACAGAAACTTTTTCACATAGAATCACCAATGTTATCCTATGGGAGGAAATTCACTTAGCAGGTAAGTAGTGTTATCGTTACTTTTTCTTACTCAGTGGTGGATCCTGGATCCAGCACTGGTGCATCTCCTGTAAACAGTTGAAATAATGCGTTTAAGTCATACAGGCGATTTTTAAGGAATATTTGTAGTTTGTGAAAATCGACACTGAAACTTTTCTGCTGAAAACCAGACAATGGAATCCTATGGAAGGAAATACAAGTTACTGGTAAATACGGTTAGAATTACTTTTCAGGGTCAGTGCTGGGCTAAAAGATGCAGCACTGGGTTCTCTCCTGATAACAGGTGAGTAAATCGGAATTCGTAGTTCGGTTGATTTTAGAGGAATATTATAAAGTTCCAAAACTCCACACTTAGAAGAATTTCCAAGTGAAACCAGTCAATGTTAGCCTATGGAAGGAAATTCAAGTTACTGGTAAGTACGGTTAGAATTACTTTTCAGGATCAGTACTTGGCTAAAAGATGCAGCACTGAGGTCTCTCCTGATAACAGGTGAGTAAATCGGAATTCGTAGTTCTGCTGATTTTAGAGGAATATTTGTATGTTTCAAAAATCGACACTTAGAAACTTTTTCAGCAAAAAGCAGGCAATGATATCCTATGGAAGGAAATTCAAGTTACTGGTAAGTACGGTTAAAATTACTTTTCAGGATCAGTACTGGGCTCAAAGATGCAGCACTGAGGTCTCTCCTGATAACAGGTGAGTAAATCGGAATTCGTAGTTCGGCTGATTTTAGAGGAATATTTGCACAGTGGTGAAGGGAGGGGCGGGGCTTCAGGTGACATGTCTGCAAACAGGCCCCGTGGGCGCGTTTTAAGATGGGGAATTAAATCCTCCTCAATCCCGAGGGTCCCTAGGGGCCAAGTAGCCCACCAGATACCTCCAGTATGCGCCAGAGAGCTGCGTTGCAGAGAGGTGTTCAGAGGCCACGCCCCTTTTTGCACCATCTCTGCAACGCAGCTCTGTGGCGCTTTCTGGACGTACCTGGTGGGCTAGTTGGCCCCCAGGGAACCTCAGGATTGAAGGGGATTTAATTCCCCATCTTAAAACGCGCAACGGGGCCTGTTTGCACACATGTCACCTGAAGCCCCGCACCCTCCCCGCACCACTGTGCAAACGCGCCCCGTGGCGCGTTTTAAGTTGGGGAATTAAGTCCCCTTGAATCCTGAGGGTCCCTGGAGTCCAACTAGCCCACCATGTACCTCCAAAAAGCGCCACAGAGCTGCGTTGCAGAGAGGTGTAAAAAGGGCGTGGCCTCTGTACACCTCTCTGCAACGCAGCCCCCTGGCGCATACTGGAGGTTCCTGGTGGGCTAGTTGGCCCCCAGGGACCCCCAGTATTCAAGGGGAATTATCTCCTCTCTGCAAACGCGCCAGGGGCGCGTTTGCAGAGTGGTAAAGGAAGGGGCGGGGCCTGCGGCACAATCGTTTTTTGTTGTTGTTTTTTTAAAAATGCTTTTATCTGCCCAGGGGGTCCTTGTGGGACCCCCTGAGCAGACCTAGGGGGTCAGGTGTTTCTACCCTGCCCCCTTTGTGTGTTTTGCGCACTTGTTTCTGTCCCTCGGTTCTACCGAGGACAAATGGCTGCCAACACTTCCTGATTTGGAGTGTTGACAGCCAATTAGCATGCAGCTCGTGATCGGGAGGGTGCGCGAATCCGACGCGGCCATAGATATATATGTGATTTTCATTTTGATTTTCACAGGAACTACTGAACGGATTTACACCATTTAACAAAAAGGGTTCTTTCTGAACCAAGAACTACCTCTTTGCCAAACTTGGTGAAATTCCGTTCAGCAGTTCGGGCTGTAGCCGTGGCTAAAGTTTCCTATGGGAAAATGAATGGGGAAAACACGTTTTGGGACCCCCCTTTTTTCTCGGCCCCCGCTTGACGAATCACCCCGAAACTTTCAGGGTAGGAGCGGACCGGAGCGGGCCATAAAGTTTGAAACTTTTGCGTTGATTCGTCAACCGACGCAAGAGTTATTTCAAATAGAATGTTGCGGATTTCCTATGGAAAATAGGTCCTAACTATAACTATCTACTGGCGACTGCCAGTAGATAATATATATATGTAAGGGAGCAGGGTGGGAATACCCTACCCCCAGGCCTTGTGTCTATATATATATATATATATATATATATATATATATATATATATATATATATATATATATATATATAATAAATATATATATATATATATATATATATATATATATATATATATATATATATATATATATATATATATATATATATATATATATATATATATATCAAAGTTTGCCCTGCAAACAAGTCCACACTCCCAACACAGGTAAGTTGAACACCAACTATTTATTTCATTGAAGCAAGCATTTTAGTCCGGGTATTTTCCTTGTTTGCTGCCTGACGCGTTTCAAAGATACTTATCTTCTTTTTCAAAGGCGCATGAACTCACATCATTTCTCTCACCACAGTCCCACTTTGTGCTCTGATAATTAATTACACCTACCGGTGAGCTCTTGCAAGGCTTCCTGCTTTACTACATGATTGTGACTCCGATATGCTCTTGCAATGCATTGTGGTTCTTGTGATTTTTGACTCTTTACCCTCAAATGGGTTTCTGTGATTATCATATATTTTCAAGGAAATAGCTCCCCAATGGGCTGGCAGACTGAAAGTCCTACTTCCATCACTTTAAGTACCTGCTTGGCCTTTAACGGTTTGGCATAATTCCAACGTTGAGGTCCCATTTTTCCGGGCGGTGTGTCGACTCTACGGCTGGACCTGCCGTGAAAACATCAACCAAAGTTTGCCCTGCAAACAAGTCCGCACTCCCAACACAGGTAAGTTGAACACCAACTATTTATTTCGATGAAGCAAGCATTTTAGTCCGGGTATTTTCCTTGTTTGCTGCCTGACGCGTTTCAAAGATACTTATCTTCTTTTTCAAAGGCGCATGAACTCACATCATTTCTCTCACCACAGTCCCACTTTGTGCTCTGATAATTAATTACACCTGCCGGTGAGCTCTTGCAAGGCTTCCTGCTTTACTACATGATTGTGACTCAGATAGGCTCTTGCAATGCATTGTGGTACTTGTGATTTTTGACTCTTTACCCTCAAATGGGTTTCTGTGATTATCATATTTTTTCAAGGAAATAGCCCCCCAATGGGCTGGCAGACTGAAAGTCCTGCTTCCAACCCCTTTTTTTTAATTTTTAAAAAAAATCTGTTTATTAAGCAGCTTGCACATATACATCATGTAATACCCCAAAATGGGGGAAATAAGGCATCAAATACAATATTCTGAGACAAGCTGACATTTCCTTATCGTCACATATCAAAACAACCATAGAACCCCATCTAACAACCCGCCACCCATTCCCCCCCAAAACCCGGCATAGTGTCCTATACTGAATACACCCAATGACAGTTTATTATCACAAAGATCATGTCGCACGTTCAAGTCTATGAGTCCCATCACACCAAAATCTCTCAGATCGCACATTAACTCACTGCAGGTCTGGATTCCCCAGGAGGTACCTTGTCAAGGGCGCCCAAAAATCTTTTGGGTGTGAGGCCTCAGGCAGCTCCTCAGCGTATATACCCAACTGATCCCTGCAGTAAATTAAGTCGTGAAGCCACCGTTGTACAGTCGGAACCGTTTTCGCTCCCCAACATTGTGCCACAGCGCGCTTGGCGAGCAAAGTAGAAATAGCTACCAGCCGTCTATTACCAGGTTTGAGCTTCCGAACCCAGCCCAGCAGGCACACCACAGGCACACACTCAACAGCTTCCAGAACAATATCAGTAAGTATGCGCGTGACCCTCATCCAGAAATTATATATACCCATGCAGCTCCAGGCAAGATGCATAAAGTCCGCATCGGCGTGCCCACAACGCACACATCGTGCATCCTCCCGCAACCCAAACCGTCTCAGCTGTACCGGTGTATAATACAGCTGTTGTAAGTATTTAAAATGAATGAGGCGGAGATTACAGTTCACCGTCAAGTGCCCAGTTAGTGTACAGCAAGACTTCCAGGATTCCAACAGGAATGCATCTCCCACAATGGCCTTCCATTTATTATAGGAAGGGGAGTCGCCAAGCTCAGTTTCTCTCAGAGACGCGTTGTACAATTTGGTGATCAGTCCCCCACCTGAAACACTAGCCAGCACCGCCTGCAGTGCCAACAATGTACACGGCTCAGCCGGGTATGCCGGGTACACTGCGCGAATAGCCTGGCGCACCCGCACATACGTGAAACGCAGCATCATTCCAGCATCATGCCCACCCTGGAGATCCAGCAATGTACGGAAGCGACCCTCGCTATACAAATCTCCCAGATGTTTAACCCCCACGTCACTCAGCGCCTTCAGGGCCGCCGGCTCACGCGCCGCCGATATGCCAGGATGTGCAGCGAGGGGCAGCGTCGGAGCATATAAATACTCCAAATTCGCTCGCTTAGCCAGAGCTTTCCACGCCCAAGCAGTACAATGTACTGGACTAATTTCCGCACAAGAACACCCCACTCCACCCGTCAAAGTCGCAGCAACCAGAGGCAATGGGAGCACCGAATCCGCCTCCACAGCTGTATGGGGCTGGAACTTCCGCGGATGATACCAAAAATGCGCATATTGCGCCTGCGCACATAAATAATATAGGCGCATGTCAGGTGCCTCAAATCCGCCACGCTCAAACGGCTGTACCAGCACACTCCAGCTACAGCGGGGCTTCTTACCCCCCCAAACAAATGACAACAAAGTCGACTGTAACGTTTAAAACAGCGCCACATTCAAGCGAATGGGAATATTAATAAAAAGATAAAGCAGCTTGGGTAAGAAGGTCATTTTTTTTGAGAGAGAGGGAGTCTAGCCCAGCGCTCGGCCTTTTTGGTAATCGTGGTGACAGCTCTACCATAATTGGCAGTGATCACAACGGCTGGGTCTCGGTGCAGCCACACACCCAAGTACTTCACCGGGTCAGTCGACCACCTCAGGGGGAATTCCAGATCTATTTCCCTGGTGCCAGCTGTAAGCGGGAACACTGTGGACTTATCCCAGTTAATGCCCAGAACAGAATACCTTTCAAACCTGATATATTCTCGCAACAGTTCCGATAAATGTGTAGCAGGGTCGCGGACGTACAGCAACATATCATCGGCATATAATGACACAACTAATGGCCGCTGTCGAAACCGCAGTGCAGCCCCAGCATGTTTCTGCCGTATCATACACGTCAGCGGCTCAAGCGCTAGGGCAAATAACATGGGCGATAAGGGGCACCCCTGTCGCGTGCCACAGCAGATAGAAAAGGCGTCAGATACCCAGCCATTTACACGGACACGGGCCAGTGGCTCAGTATACAGCAGTTGGATCCACTTTAAAAAAACGGTGGCAGTCCCATTCGTAACAATATAGTAAACATATATTCCCATTGGAGAGAATCGAACGCCTTAGCAGCGTCTGGAAGTACCGCCACTGCCTGAAAGTCATGCTCAAAATAGTGTAGTGTAGAGAAAACAGTACGGAGGTTATGCGATGTGGATCTAGAGGGTACAAATCCTGATTGGTCCGGAAGGACAAGGTGAGGGACCAATGACTGGAGTCTAGTAGCTATCATTTTCGCCAAGATTTTGGCATCGAGGTTTATGATAGAAAGCGGCCGGTAAGAGTCACAAACGTTCGCCGCCTTATCGGGCTTCAGAAGAAGCACCAAGAGGGCCTCAGTAAGGGAGGGAGGCAGGGCACCAGAGTCATACGCCTCCGCATAGACCTCCAGCAACCACGGCGCAAGCTCATCGACATAAGCCTTATAAAACTCACTGGGGAGGCCGTCCAATCCAGCCGCCTTGCAAGTGGGGAGTGACATAACAGTTAATTTAACATCCTCAACATCAAAGGGCTGCGTGATATATTCGCGCTGTGCAGGGGACAACCACCCCAGGGCCACATCCTCCAGATATGCATTGATTTCAGCGGCAGGCGGAGAAGTTCGCTTCCCATACAGGGCGGAATAAAAATCCAGTACCACCCCACTTATCCCTGAAGTGTCATACTGTGCCACTCCCTCCCCGTCCAGCAGTTCGGTGATGTGAGCCTGACTACGCGGAGCCGCCAATCTTTGAGCCAGCGAGCGACTGGGTCTCCCCCCCTCCCCATAATATCGAGCAGTGCTACATCGAGAACGATGCACCATTTCCTGGTCCACCGTTGCGTTATGTTCCGATACGAGCTCACGCATCCTGGATAGGAGTGCAGGGGCAGGATTCTGAACATACTCGCGTTCCAAAGCAGCAATTTCTGCAGCAAGCTTACCAATCCTACGCCGCAGATCTTTTAAAACCCCAGCCTGCGCTCTCATACACACCCCTCGAATCGTGACCTTAAAGGCCTCCCACAGGACACCCATATTTTCAACCGTACCAGCATTTTCCTTGAAATAATTATGTATAGCTTCACCAATAGTGTGTTTAAACACCGGATCGGTCAGAGACGAGGGCTGCAACCGCCAAGAGAAAGGGGGCCTAGCATAGCCGGGCACCTGTACCTCAAGGAGTATGGGAGAGTGGTCAGACAGAGTTCTGGCCAAGTGTTGAACCCCGACCACACTAGGACCACACTAGGACACACGGTCTCCGATAAGAGCCAGTAGTCCAGGCGGGACCAAGTACCATGCACAGTGGAAATGAAGGTATTTTCCCTGGTGCCAGGGTGTCGCATGCGCCAGATATCATGCAAATTGCCAGTCTCCATGATTCCCAGAAGAGCGTCAGAAGAGAACCTATGTCTCGGCACCCCAGTACCCTCCCTATCCACCATCACATCCAAGCAAGTATTAAAATCACCTCCCCAGATAATATCCCCAGCAGGGAATGCGGAGACTCGGCGCCACACATCATCAAAAAAGGAGTGATCATCCACATTGTGTCCATAAACATTCACCAAAAGAACACTCATGCCGCCAATCGTCCCATGTACAATCGCCAGTCGACCCTGCTCATCCACATTGGTGCCCTGCACTTGAAAGGGAATACCCTTCTTAACAAGAATCATCACCCCCCGTGGGTAGGAAGAGTATGAGGAGGCTACCCGCAGTCCAGCCCATCTCGTACCGATGTTTTTCTCTGAAACCTTAGTGAGGTGGGTCTCCTGCAATAAGGCGACCTGAACATTTAAACTATCAAGGTACGCAATCACAGTGCGGATCTTCTTGGGACCATTAAGGCCACGCACATTCCAAGTAAGGAACCTTAGCTTACTGCCCATCCGTCAGAGTATCTGCTATTAGAGAAAAAGACTATGGGATCAATCAGACAGCACCCATCGTCAAGGTGTAAACATATTACTCGCACCACATGCCACAGAACCCCAATCCCCACCCCCCCACAATCCCCCCACCCACTTCGGCTCCCCCAACGCGCCAAAGCCATCCCTACAATGTTAAAACAAACCCCAATACAACAAAAACAAAATAGCAAAGTGTGGGGATCTCCCATATAGGGGGCGTCAGAGTGCTACTACCCTTCCACTTCGTAGGAGGTGGCTGATCAGGTCTGGTACCTGTGTTACAATTCCTGAACGGACACTAAAACATACGGCATCCCCAAATAAACAAATATCAATTTACGACTTGTCACGCCTATCTATGTAGAGGGCAATACGCATGCAGCTTTTCAAATGAACAAATCCCTCCATCAGGAGGGGCACATAACAAACAGAATGAGAGCCCGCACATATTGTCTTCAGTCCTCCTCCCCATGTTCATGTTCGGCCTCATGCCGCTGCTTCTTCAATTGTTTGGCGTGTTCCATTGCTGCCCTCGGGTTGGAAAAGACCTTGAAATTCCCCTTAGACCCCACCCGAAGACGAGCGGGATACAGCATGGCATAAGGAATATGGTCGGCCTGGAGGAGTTTCTTGACAGCACCATATTCTCGCCGCGCAGCCTGAACTGCAACAGTAAAATCGGGAAAAAAAGACAAAGTGTTCCCCTGATGACTGATGGTCCCCTTTTCCCTGGCCAGCCGTAGAATAGCATCCCTGTCCCGATAGTTTAATAGCCGAGCTATGATGGGACGAGGTGGGGCACCAGGGACTGGGCGCGCCGCCAAAGAGCGGTGGGCACGCTCCACTACAAACATGGAGGATAGATGTTCAGAGCCAAAGATGTCCGTGAGCAGGGACTCGATGAACTGCTCCATTCTCCCCGTGTTGGTCGACATTATTCCTCCTGGACCGGGCCTCCAAATCCTCATTCTTGGCCTGTATGAGGGCGAGTACCTTTTCCATATTGAGGGCGTTACTAGTCACTTCACTAAGACCATCTACAGTATTAGAGACCCTCTGTTCCACCTCTCCTACCCTCGCAGACTGCTTTTCCAGTTGTGAGGACATATGATCCAACCTGTGATTAATAGTCGCCATGCCGCCCTCTATAGCCTGGAGACTTTTTGCATCGCCAGCAGCGTGGACTCCAAATTAGGTGGGCTATCGCCTTGTCCATCCGCCTCAGAGTCAGAGGCCGCTTTCTGCTGAGCCCTACCTGACTTCCGCGCCTCGAACGTGAGGCGGGGCTGTAGCTTATCTGGTTTCCCCATAGTAAAGATGCCGGTAAGGAACTCCAGTCCAGACAGTGCTCCAGAGCAGCAGACGCCCCCCAAAAGTACAAGAAAGATGTGCCTGCGCTACCTCAGCAATATTCGGTGACAAGACTGCAAAACTCCCCAGGAGCAGAAAGCGTGGCAGGACAGGGCAGCAATTCAACACAGTGGAGACCCAGAAACAGGAGAGAAGCAAATGTGACAGGCAGTTCAAGAATGTTAGCTGCCGAGTCAAATTCCCAGTCAGGTGCAAAGAGACAGCAAAGAGCAGCCCCCCACACCCACAGAAGAGGAGACGACCGGGCCCTTGCAGCCCCAGCCCTCAATCACAAATAAGCACTCCGGAGCTCTGATGCGCAGTTGAACGGAACGTGAAGACAAATGTCCCAGCTACAATAAGTTGGGGGCCGCGGTCTCAGCAGACCCCCCCAGAGCCAGCCAACACAGCTAAATAATTCACCCCACCACTTCTTGCCAGGCAGCGAGTCACACGGGGCAATTTCCCAAAGAAGCAGGCCCCAACAGCAAACACAGAGCAATATCCAAGGCGGGGGGGAGCGGTCCACCAAACAGCAGTCACCCCCGCAATCACCGCATTCAGGTATCTTCGAGGGTGAAGGGCGCCTCCTCTCCACTCGGGCAGCGGCGACACGCAAACAGTCCTACTAGCGCCGCGCACACCAGCCACAGCCAGCAGGCCACGACCCAGAGCCCCGGCCCACCCCCACCTCCGCAGCCGCGGACCAGAGTCTGGGCCGCACCCACCTACCGCAGCCCGCAGCGGGCGCCAGCAGCTGTCCTCTTCAGGATCCAGGGACCAGGCACAGGCTCCTCTGCCACCTCCAGGCTCCACGAGAGAGCCAAGGCCGCGTCAGGTCTGCCGTAGGCCGCAGCACAATGAGGGCGCGGGCCGCCCGAATCCGGCCGTAGCCCCAGGCGCCCGCGCACCACCGTCACCGGAGCACATCACAGACCACCAGGAGAGCACCGGGTGCAGCCGAATGTACCGCGGGCTCGCGGCTCTCGTCACCTCCGGGCGCCGGTCGTCAGGCAGTCCGCTCCCACAGACAGCTCAGGCCGCCATCTTGTCCGCAAGGCGAGTTCAGCGATCCTCGCCGGATTGTCACGCACCCCAGCGCTCACCAGCCACAATCTCGGGCCCAAACCGCATCGGAGATGGCACTCCTCACAGGACGGCTAGCAGGGAACTTGGATGCCACTAGAAATATCGGATCTTAGGCGGATAAGGGATCAGCCGGGCGGAGCTGCACTCTAGTGCGGCCATCTTGCCTGGCGCCCTCTAGCACCCCCTTGCTTCCATCACTTTAAGTACCTGCTTGGCCTTTAACGATTTGGCATAATTCCAACGTTCAGGTCCCATCTTTTCCGGGCGGTGCGTCGACTCTACGGCTGGACCTGCTGTGAAAACATCAACCAAAGTTTGCCCTGCAAACAGGTCCACACTCCCAACACAGGTAAGTTGAAAACCAACTATTTATTTCGATCAAGCATGCATTTTAGTCCGGATATTTTCCTTGTTTGCTACCTGATGCGTTTCAAAGATACTTATCTTCTTTTTCAAAGGCGCATGAACTCACATCATTTCTCTCACCACTTACCTGTGTTGGGAGTGCGGACTTGTTTGCAGGGCAAACTTTGGTTGATGTTTTCACGGCATGTCCAGCCGTAGAGTCGACGCACCGCCCGGAAAAGATGGGACCTGAACGTTGGAATTATGCCAAATCGTTAAAGGCCAAGCAGGTAATTAAAGTGATGGAAGCAGGACTTTCAGTCTGCCAGCCCATTGGGGGGCTATTTCCTTGAAAAAATATGATAATCACAGAAACCCATTTGAGGGTAAAGAGTCAAAAATCACAAGTACCACAATGCATTGCAAGAGCATATCGGAGTCACAATCATGTAGTAAAGCAGGAAGCCTTGCAAGAGCTCACCGGCAGGTGTAATTAATTATCAGAGCACAAAGTGGGACTGTGGTGAGAGAAATGATGTGAGTTCATGCGCCTTTGAAAAGGAAGATAAGTATCTTTGAAACGCGTCAGGCAGCAAACAAGGAAAATACCCGGACTAAAATGCTTGCTTCATCGAAATAAATAGTTGGTGTTCAACTTACCTGTGTTGGGAGTGCGGACTTGTTTGCAGGGCAAACTTTGGTTGATGTTTTCACGGCAGGTCCAGCCGTAGAGTCGACGCACCGCCCGGAAAAGATGGGACCTGAACGTTGGAATTATGCCAAATCGTTAAAGGCCAAGCAGGTACTTAAAGTGATGGAAGCAGGACTTTCAGTCTGCCAGCCCATTGGGGGGCTATTACCTTGAAAAAATATGATAATCACAGAAACCCATTTGAGGGTAATGAGCCAGAAATCACAAGTACCACAATGCATTGCAAGAGCATATCGGAGTCACAATCATGTAGTAAAGCAGGAAGCCTTGCAAGAGCTCACCGGCAGGTGTAATTAATTATCAGAGCACAAAGTGGGACTGTGGTGAGAGAAATGATGTGAGTTCATGCGCCTTTGAAAAAGAAGATAAGTATCTTTGAAACGCGTCAGGCAGCAAACAAGGAAAATACCAGGACTAAAATGCTTGCTTCATCGAAATAAATAGTTGGTGTTCAACTTACCTGTGTTGGGAGTGCGGACTTGTTTGCAGGGCAAACTTTGGTTGATGTTTTCACGGCAGGTCCAGCCGTAGAGTCGACACACCACCCGGAAAAGATGGGACCTGAACGCTGGAATTATGCCAAATCGTTAAAGCCAAGCAGGTACTTAAAGTGATGGAAGCAGGACTTTCAGTCTGCCAGCCCATTGGGGGCTATTTCCTTGAAAAATATGATAATCACAGAAACCCATTTGAGGGTAAAGAGTCAAAAATCACACAAGTACCACAATGCATTGAAAGAGCATATCGGAGTCACAATCATGTAGTAAAGCAGGAAGCCTTGCAAGAGCTCACCGGCAGGTGTAATTAATTATCAGAGCACAAAGTGGGACTGTGGTGAGAGAAATGATGTGAGTTCATGCGCCTTTGAAAAAGAAGATAAGTATCTTTGAAACGCGTCAGGCAGCAAACAAGGAAATTACCAGGACTAAAATGCTTGCTTCATCGAAATAAATAGTTGGTGTTCAACTTACCTGTGTTGGGAGTGCGGACTTGTTTGCAGGGCAAACTTTGGTTGATGTTTTCACGGCAGGTCCAGCCGTAGAGTCGACACACCACCCGGAAAAGATGGGACCTGAACGCTGGAATTATGCCAAATCGTTAAAGCCAAGCAGGTACTTAAAGTGATGGAAGCAGGACTTTCAGTCTGCCAGCCCATTGGGGGGCTATTTCCTTGAAAAAATATGATAATCACAGAAACCCATTTGAGGGTAAAGAGTCAAAAATCACACAAGTACCACAATGCATTGAAAGAGCATATCGGAGTCACAATCATGTAGTAAAGCAGGAAGCCTTGCAAGAGCTCACCGGCAGGTGTAATTAATTATCAGAGCACAAAGTGGGACTGTGATGAGAGAAATGATGTGAGTTCATGCGCCTTTGAAATAGAAGATAAGTATCTTTGAAACGCGTCAGGCAGCAAACAAGGAAAATACCCAGACTAAAATGCTTGCTTCATCAAAATAAATAGTTGGTGTTCAACTTACCTGTGTTGGGAGTGCAGACTTGTTTGCAGGGCAAACTTTGGTTGATGTTTTCACGACAGGTCCAGCCGTAGAGTCGACGCACCGCCCGGAAAAGATGGAACCTGAACGTTGGAATTATGCCAAATCATTAAAGGCCAAGCAGGTACTAGGATATCTAAATACAGCAATGCTGATAGAATAAAGCTTTGTACCTAATCCTCACTCTGTATCTAACACCACTCCAATATGGCTGCCTTGGCAATGGGAAATATGAGAACTACCTGTCAATAAGTCCGTTTTCTTTCAAACTTTATGCACTAAACAAGTATATACGCATAGCTGTCCCGGTTTTCGGTGTGTGAGCAAGCCTGCTGCGACAGGCGAAACGCGTTATCTGAAAATAAATACCTGGTGGTGGAAGAAATCCTCTTTGTGATCATTACAATTATTCATTGGGAGAAAAGTTAAGCCGGCGCGCTCCGCCGGGAAATCAACGATCTACCTGCCGAGGGCGGGGGGAGACAGTAGGAGCAAACTGTTTTTGGAATATATATATATATATATATATGTATATAGGCAAAAAAGTATTTTCGCGAGTCTCTCTGCCTCTTCGGGGCGGCGGGCTCAATCGAGGTCACGAACCTCGTTCAATTTCCAACAATCCTTTGTCCAGATACACAAGAAGACATCGAGCCCAATTCTTATAGTGTGTTACTTTAATAACACGTGGCAAAACAATACCCTATTTTTGCCACATGTGTTATTAAAATAACACGCTATAAGGAATTGGGCTTGGTGTCTTCTTTGTGTATCTGAACAAAGGATTGTTGGAAATATATATATATATTTTCACTGAAAAAACCACAGGTTTCAGGGACGTTATAGTTAGAAATTAGCATTTAAAAAACCATAGAAATTCACTGAAAAAACCACAGGTTTCAGGGACGTTATAGTTAGTTGGACAATTCACTCATACAAAACCAGAGAAATTCGGCCGTTATAGTTAGTTGAGCTAACTATAACTCGCGCCCCCGCAATGCATTGCTGATGACGTCACATATTACATCACTCATGACATGGTCAGTGACATCACTGATGACATCACTGATGTTTTTTAAATTGTAAAAGTTTAGACAACAGTTTTGTCAGTTTATTCTGTTGTTTGTTCTTTTTTTTTTTTTTTTAAACACCAAAAAATTCAAAAAAGAGTTAGAAAAACACACAAAAAATATAAAACAAGAAAAGAAGAAAAAAAATGGTTCTTGTTAGAACTGCCTATTTGGTTAAAAAAAGACAAATTTGTATGTGTTGTATGAAGAAGTGCATGGATAATATTTGGATGATTACATGGGTGCAGGGGGCGTGGCCGGCAGCATGGCGGACTAGACGCGTCCGACCGAGGCTCCGCTGGCCGAGCATTTATCCTGACCTTATCCTGCCTTCACCGATTGATCTGGCACACAACAACTTACGTGCTGGAAGCTTGAACATATGCGGCACGCTCGGAGAGCGGATTTCGGAAGAATCCGAGCCTGTAATGCCTGAAAGCGGCGGAGACAGTGAGGCTCGCGCGGCGTGCAAAATGGCGGCCGATTGAGGGCTGGACACAGCGGCCGCGGCAACGTACCAGCGAGCTTTGACGGCGGCCGATCTGCATGCCCTGGAGGGGCTCCGCGGAGGAAGTCAGGGGCCGCGGGAACTGCGGTGACTGATCCCGACCCCAGGGGACCGGTGCTGGAGTGATCCCGGCGCCTGGGGCGAGAGGAGGCCGATGCGGCGCTGAGGATTTTCGGGCTGGATTCCACTTGACCCCGGCGGAGGAGCCTGCAAGTAGTAAGCAGGAACCGGTGTGTGGCCCGTGGTGTGACTGGGGGCTGAGAGTTCCTGCGAGGTCGGGGCGGACCTCTGGGGCCATCGTACGGAGCTGAGAGGAGCGTGTGGGGTGGAGAGGCGGGCGAGATCGAAGCCCGGGAGGTAGCGGAGAAGGCGACACCGGGGATTTGTATGGAGCGCCCCTACTGAGACCGGAGGGCTGGTGGCCCATTGCGACAGGGGCAGGAGAGATAAAGACAGCGGCCAGCCGCCTGCCCCATTTCCTTTATTTTTCTCTCCATTTCCCGGCGCTCACTCAGGATTTCCTGCGGGGAGGCAGGACAGTGCACCGGAAGGCCGTGGGGGCGGGACAGGCACCCCTGAGATAGCCTACTGGCTCGAGCTGCGGCGGGAGGTCTGCCCCTTGTGGAAGGCTACCGCGACCCGTACCTGGGGTAGCACCCGGCATTGTTAAGGTGGACCACCGCTTGAGCCCCAGAAGCGGCGGCTCGGAGGCCCGGGTAGCGGCCTAAGGACAGACCACAGCCCTTAAAAGTGCGGCGACAGGATCCCCAGATCCACCGGGGCATACTGTGTTGGGACTGGGCTTGCCGCATTGTGGCAGTATCAGTGGAAGACCACGCAAACAGGGAGCAGGTTTGGAGGACCCGCCAATCAAAATTGTAGGGTGGTCAACGGAGCTTGCACCAACTAGCGGACCACCACGAGCCCTGGAGGGAGTGCCTAGCTGAGGTGGTGGGCCGTCCATGGTGCTTTCTGGCGAGTGGGGGGGAGTGCAGCGGGTGGCTTGAGATCGGCGACACGCGAGCGTACCCCCATCCACGGCTGGAACCGAGGGAATTGCAACCCATGGGGCAGCCACGGGGCAAGCAGGGGGGGGCCCATCCGGAGCCTGAGGTGGACGTGGCGGAACATCGACAGCAAGACAAGGTGGAGCTCCACCCGGAGAGCCTGATGCAGCAGCAGGTGGACCAGATCCTCAAAGCTATCACAGACACTAGGGATGCGCTACAGCAAGACATAGCGCAGGTGACCCTGGGCCTGGGCCTCCTCAGAGCAGATCACGCAAAGCTAACTGAGCGGGTGAAGCAAACTGAGACCACCTTGGAGACCCTGGAGCCGGCACAGAAGACGTTGGATGCCCAGATGGGAGAGGTGCGCCGACGACTGCAGGTATTGGAGCGCAGGACCGAAGACGCGGAAGGGCGTAATAGGAGGAATAACGTCCGAGTGGTGGGCCTGCCGGAAGGCGTGGAGGGGGCCAACATGGTTGATTACTTGGAGGCCTGGCTGCGGGCTGTGGTGGCGCCGGAGGGCCTGTCTCCCTTCTACACCTTGGAGCGGGCGCATAGGGTCCCGGCTAGGCAGCTGGCGCCTGGGAGGCCCCCCAGACCGGTGGTGGCGCGACTCCTCCACTATAAGGACAGAGATTTGCTCCTGAGCAGAGCTCGCTTAACGGGCCCGTTTAAGGTGGATAACAGCAGTGTGACGCTCTTCCCGGATTATACATTCGAGGTGCAGCGCCATCGGGCCTCGTTCTTGGAGGTCAAGAGGGCGCTCAGAGAAGAAGGTATCCAGTATTCTCTGCTGTTCCCCGCACGCCTAAAGGTGATGATGGATGGAGCCACGTACTTCTACACTGACCCTGGGGAAGCCTGGAATTGGCTGGACTCCTACAGAGCGGGATTAGGAGAGGCGGGACGTGGTGCAGGGCGGCGTGTGGAAGCGCCACGCTCGCGCCGCACGAGACGCACTAGATGATATCGCCCAGGCGCGCAGGGCCTTACTGTGACACAGACGGAAACGGAGAGACTGTCAGCACTGCAGGCCGTAGCGGAGATATCCCGGGTTCAGGGACGGGAGACGTCGGCCCCGACGGACTCGGAGAAGGGATCTGTGGGGGCGGACTCTGATGGCACTGACGCTGGGAGTATCCTGTTGCCACATGTAACTCCTGGGACTGCGGACGAGGTTGCGGATGCCTGACTCAAGTAACTGAGTTCCATATGTTCTGTGGGGGTGGAAAGGCAATAACATGGGCACCCCTAAGAGAGAGAGTGAGACCTGGAGGAGGGAATAGTTTTGGAGGGGGGGATACCTGTCCAGAGCAACCCTCTTTGCAGCGGAATATTTGGGATGGTATGGAGATCATCTTGATGGTGGGGCGTGGGGTTAGGTTCCACGGCGGTAGGGACCCAATTCTTCTCGGCTATGGGGCACCCCCCCCTAGTTTCGGTCCTTTAGTGGACCCCTGGTAGAGACCAGGGATACAGTTTGAGAAAGGTTTGGATGGGTACTAGAGTTTTAGGACCTATTCTGGGGAGGGTTAGTTGGGGATTTTTAGTTTTTAGTTTGGGAATAGTTAGTGCCACCGGTGTGCCATGGGTGGGAGTGCTTTTCAGGATGTGGACAAGGCATCACTATGGGGATGTTACCTGAATTGAAATGTATTACCTGGAATGTACGGGGAATGCACACGATGCAGCGGCGATATAAGATACACGCCTATTTAGTGCGCAGGGGGTGCAGATCACCTTTCTTCAGGAGACTCATGTCGACCGAGCTGAGGGGTGGCGCTGCGGCGTAGGTGGAGAGGGCAGCTGTTCTATACGGCTTATTCTGCTTTTGCCAGGGGCGCACTGATATGGGTACGAGCTGGGGTTCCCTTTCAACCGACACAACAGCTAGTAGACCCGGAAGGGCGGTTTGTAGCGGTCATGGGGAGATTGGACGGTAAGGAGGTGACGTTATGCAGCGTGTATGCCCCCAATCTGGACCAGGCTGCCTTTTTGCTCGGCTGTCGGGGAAACTGGCGCCTTTCCTGACCGGCCCAGTGATTATGGGAGGAGACTTTAATTCTGTAACTGACATTCTTATGGATAGATCCCATCCCCCGTTACCCGGGGCTCCTATCCATAGGTTATCTCGAGTCCGGAAAGACTGGCAGGATAAATGGGGGCTCATAGACACCTGGCGGGTGCAGCACTCGGAAGAGAGGGATTATTCCTACTTTTCAGCGTTGCATGACTTACACGTGCGATTGGATGCTGTGTTGTGTTCTCCGGATATCCATGCTACTGTCCGTCTTAGTGAGTACCTGGCACGGACGATTTCGGATCATAACCCCTTGCTGCTGACACTAAATTGGACTAGGGAGAGACCTTTAGTCCCCACTTGGCGCTTGCACCCAGAGGCCTTGGAGGACCCTGTCTTCCGTGCGGGGGTACAGGCTGGCATAGAGCATTACTTCCATGAAAATGAGGGCACAGCGTCAAGCCTAGCACTGGAATGGGATGCTTTTAAGGTTGTAGTGCGGGCCTATGCATATCCCACGCGGCAGGGGTACGAAAGACTCTCCTTTCTGACGTAGATACAGCGGAACAGCGGCTGCGGCAGGCGAACGAGCCCACTATGGGAACCCAGAAGCGCAGGGCGCGGTTGCAGCGGCTAGGGAAAGTGTGGCCGTACAGATGGAATGACTGCGCTGTTTCGACCACAAGGCGTATCTGGTGTGGGCACATGCAGAACGGGATAAGACGGGTACTCTATTGGCCTGGTTGGCTAACCCGGTCCCTAGGGGCTCACCTATATTGGCGTTGACATCGCCTGCGGGGACCCCGGTTTATACTCAGGGGGACATTAATGGGCTGTTCTTAGACTATTATTCTGACTTGTATGAGAGCCGGCTCCGGACATCGGGCGCGGAGCTCGAGGACTTCTTAGCAGAGGTAAACTTACCACAACTGGAGAGGTCGCTGGCGGATAATCTGGGGCGGGAAATCACCGAGGGGGAAATACGGGGAGCGATTAAAATCATGGCACGCAATAAGACGCCAGGCACAGATGGGTTGCCGATAGAGTTTTATTCGACCTATGTTGATCTACTAGCTCCTAGGCTGCTGGCGGTTTTCCGAGAGGCCCAGACCCTGGGACGATTGCCTGCCTCCGCTCGCGAGGCCATCATCATCCCTTTGCTGAAACCGGGCAAGGACCCCTTGCTCAGGGCGGCGTACCGCCCCCTGTCCATGTTAACCACTGATTATAAAATTCTTAGTAGGATTCTTGCGACGCGGCTCCTCCCATACATGGTGCGACTAGTCCATAGTGATCAAGCGGGATTTATCCCAAGGCGCACCACGGCGACTAATGTGCGACGCCTCTTACGTATTTTGGGGGAGGACCATCATATGACCCCTGAGGCGGTGATCCTCTCAGTAGACATTGAAAAGGCCTTTGATAGCCTGGAATGGCCGTATTTAATGGGGGTTCTGAGAGTGATGGGACTCGGAGACTCCTTCGTGAGATGGACGGCGATTCTATATCAGTCGGTGACAGCTCGTGTGCGTACGGGAGCGACGATTTCTCCCTCCTGTTCGGTGGGCCGGGGACACGGCAGGGATGCCCGCTCTCGCCACTGTTATTTGCACTGGCCATCGAGCCGCTAGCTGCCCATGCCCGACTGGGGATATACTACCTCGGGTTGGCCCTTCGTGGGAGCACGCAGTATATATCACTCTATGCGGATGATTTATTAATCTTCCTTGTAGACTCGGACGAGGCTTTGGGGGGAGCGAAGCGATTGCTCCATAAGTTCGGTAGAGTATCCGGGCTGGGGGTGAACTGGCAGAAGACATGTTTGTTCCCGGTGTTGCCGTCAGGGGGAGAGCTTGAACAGGTCGCAGGGGTCCGCTGGGAATCTCGATGCCTGCCTTATCTTGGCACTCATATATATCATACTCCCGAGGACTTGCTGGAGGGTAATGTAGGAAAGGCCATGCGAGGCCTCAAGGGCAGTTTTGCCTTTTGGAGCACACTGCCGCTCTCGGTGGCGGGCCGGGTGGCACTCCTGAAGATGGTGGCGCTCCCCCGGCTTTTGTATTACTTTCGGACGCTGCCGATCTGGGTCCCTGGCTCCGTATTTAGGCAGCTCCGCGCCATGGTGGGAGGGTTTTTGTGGGGGCTGGCAGGCGACGGGTGGCTCTGACGACGATGACGCGTCCGAGGTGCGATGGGGGTCTGGCGGTGCCGGATTTTGAAGTATATTACCTTGCGGCCCAGCTTCAGTGGCTTACTCAGGCGGTGGCTTGGGAGTTCCGGGGACCAGATGGCCCTGAGGGGAAATGGGTTCAACGGCACGTCTTATCCTTTATTGTTCTACAACAGCGGTTAAATCTTGGGCAGCTCACTGGTGAGGAGAGGACGTTGCGACTCTGTTGGAATCGGTGTCAACGCAGGGCGGGGGTGGCTCGTCCTTATGCTCCAGAGATCCCTCTGGGGATGTGCACGGCCCTCCCGCATGGCGGGGATTGGTCGGCGCTGGCTGAGTGGGAGGCCTTGGGAGTGCAGATGGTGGGCGATCTTTATGGTGACAGGGAGCTGTTGCCATTCCAGGACTTGCGGGATAGGTACGGCCTCCCCCGAGGAGATTATTTACTGCACTCTGCCCTAGTGTCGGCTCTACAATGCCATTGGAAGGAGGGACTATTGGAGACGCCGACCTCAATGGCGTGTCAATACGTGGTAATGGCAGCGGGCACCCTTAGAGCGATTACGTGTCTTTACAGGTGTATGCTGACTGAGAAGATGGAGCCACTGCGAGATTTGCAGGGGAAATGGGAGGCGGACCTAGGTAAAGAGATTCCTGAGAAGACCTGGGCGCTGTTAGTCCGGAGGAACTGGAAAAGTACAAGAAACGCCAGGTTTCAATTAGTTAATTTTTTCATTTTGCATAGGGCGTACTTAACACCTGCCAGACTTAATCGATATTTTGACATGGACACCGCCAAGTGCCCACGCTGTCGGTTGGAGGGGGCGAATTTCCAGCATATGATGTGGGGTTGCCCCCAACTGGGGTGGTACTGGGAGACTGTGATTGAGACACTGCGGGAGGTGACGGACCGTAACATAGAAGCTGACCAGGGTACCTGCTTATTGCATTGGTTCCCGCATACCCCTAAGACAAAAGTGACGAGCAAGTTCATTGATTTAGGACTGGTATTAGCTAAGAGAGAGATTACATCCCATTGGAAAGCAGCGAGTGGGCCCGTAGCTGGGAGGTGGAGGGCGGAGTTACTCAAATGGGCACGGAGTGAGGGCACGCTCAGATTCCAGCAGGCAGCACGCATAGAGAATGTAAAATCATTGGAGGCAGCACAGGCGTGGGAGGTACTGGTAGCAGCGCTGCAGATGCCTGAGCAGGAATCGGAGGGGGACACAGACTCGGGGGCAGCAATAGCATCGCCGCCGCATGAGGCAGCGAACGAACAGCAAAGAGCCTCCCAGGTGTAGCAGTAATCTGATCCCATAGGGGGCGGGTGTGTCAGAGAGTCATTGTGTTGCGAGTACCTGGAGCATTACACTGATCAGGTTGTAATTACTTATTAGCGAATTGTGAATGGATTGGGCACACCGGTGGAGAGGGCAGGGAGGGGTAGGAGGGTGGGAGAAGGCGGGTTTTATTGAGTTTTTATGTTAGGTAATGAGAGTAGTATTTGCAATTGCTCTGAGTTATAGTGCTGTGGTGCAATCAACCAAGACTATGAGATGTGCAGATGGCTGCGAACATGTAATGAGAAGGAACGATGTTTTAATATGTAATTGCATGTTGGTTGGTTTTAAAAATCAATAAAAATATATTTAAAAAAAATGATTACATGGGTGCATGTGTAGTGCCTGGATGATTGGAGGACTGCAAGGATAGTGCCTGGGTGATTGCATGAGTGCATGGGTAATGCCTCGGTGATTGGAGGACTGCAAGGATAGTACATGGTGATTTTATAGGTGCATGTGTAGGGACTGGGTGATTGGAGGAGTGCATGGCTACTGGCTGTGTAATCGAAGGAGTGAATGAGTAGTGTCTGGGTGATTAGAGAAGTGCATGGGTAGTGCATGGGTGATTGGAGTAGTGCCTGGGTTATTGCATGAGTTGATGAGTAGTGCCTGGGTGATTGGAGGAGTGCATGAGTAGTGCCTGGGTGATTTTGTAAGTGCTTGGTTACTGCCTTGGTGATTGCATGAGTGCAGAGTTAATGTATGGGTGATTGGAAGAGTGCATGGGTCATGCTTGACTGATTACATTAGTTTATGGGTAATGCCTGGATGATTGCTTGAGTGCATGGGTAGTGCCTGGGTGATTGTAAGAGTGCAAGGGTAGTGCGTGGTGATTTTATTAGTGCTTGGGTATTGGCGGAGTGATTGGATAAGTGCATGGGTACTGGCTGGGTGATTGGAGGAGTGCATGGGTAGTGCACGGGTGATTGGAGCAGTGCATGGGTAGTGCCTGGGTTATTGCATGGGTGGATGAGTAGTGCCTGGGTGATTGCAGGAGTGCATGGGTAGTGCCTGGGTTATTTTGTAAGTGCATAGGTATTGAATGGGTGATTTTGTAAGTGCATAGGTAATGCCTGGGTGATTGCATGAGTGCAGAGGTAATGTATGGGTGATAAGAAGAGTGTATGGGTAATGCCTGAGTGATTGCATGAGTTTATGGGTAATGCCTGGCTAATTGCATGAGTGCATGGGTTGTGCCTGGGTGATTGCAGGAATGCAAGGGTAGTGCATGGTGATTTTATAAGTGCATGGGTAGTGACTGGGTTATTGGAGGAGTGCATGGCTACTGGCTGTGTAATCATAGGAGTGAATGAGTAGTGTCTGGGTGATTAGAGGAGTGCATGGGTACTGCATGGGTGATTGGAGTAGTGCATGGGTAGTGCCTGGGTTATTGCATGAGTTGATGAGTAGTGCCTGGGTGATTGGAGGAGTGCATGGGTAGTGCCTGGGTGATTTTGTAAGTGCTTGGTTACTGCCTGGGTGATTGCATGAGTGCAGAGTTAATGTATGGGTGATTGGAAGAGTGCATGGGTAATGCTTGACTGGTTACATTAGTTTATGGGTAATGCCTGGATGATTTCATGAGTGCATGGGTAGTGCTTGGGTGATTGTAAGAGTGCAAGGGTAGTGCATGGTGATTTTATAAGTCCTTGGGTATTGGCGGAGTGATTGGATAAGTGCATGGGTACTGGCTGGGTGATTGGAGGAGTGCATGGGTAGTGCACAGGTGATTGGAGCAGTGCATGGGTAGTGCCTGGGTTATTGCATGGGTGGATGAGTAGTGCCTGGGTGATTGCAGGAGTGCATGGGTAGTGCCTGGGTGGTTTTCTAAGTGCATAGGCATTGAATGGGTGATTTTGTAAGTGCATAGGTAATGCCTGGGTGATTGCATGAGTGCAGAGGTAATGTATGGGTGATAAGAAGAGTGTATGGGGAATGCCTGAGTGATTGCATGAGTTTATGGGTAATGCCTGGATAATTGCATGAGTGCATGGGTTGTGCCTGGGTGATTGCAGGAGTGCAAGGGTAGTGCATGGTGATTTTATAAGTGCATGGGTAGTGACTGGGTTATTGGAGGAGTGCATGGCTACTGGTTGGGTAATCGAAGGAGTGAATGAGTAGTGTCTGGGTGATTAGAGGAGTGCATGGGTAGTGCATGGGTGATTGGAGCAGTGCATGGGTATTGCCTGGGTTATTGCATGATTGGATGAGTAGTGCCTGGGTGATTGGAGAAGTGCATGGGTAGTGCCTGGGTGATTTTGTAAGTGCTTGGTTAATGCCTGGGTGATTGCATGAGTGCAGAGGTAATGTATGGGTGATTGGAAGAGTGCATGGGTAATGTTTGACTGATTGCATTAGTTTATGGGTAATGCCTGGATGATTGCATCAGTGCATGGGTTGTGCCTTGGTGATTGTAAGAGTGCAACGATAGTGAGTGATGATTTTTTAAGTGCTTGGGTATTGCAGAGTGATTGGAAAAATGCATGGCTACTGGCTGGGTGATTGGAGGAGTGCATGGGTAGTGTACGGGTGATTGGAACAGTGCATGGGTAGTGCCTGGGTTATTGCATCAGTGGATGAGTAGTGCCTGGGTGATTGGAGGAGTACATTTGTAATGTCTGGGTGATTATGTAAGTGCATGGGTATTGCTTGGGTGATTTTGTAAGTGCATGGGTAATGCCTGGATGGTTGCATGAGTTTATGGGTAATGCCTGGATGATTGCATGAGTGCATGGGCAGTGCCTAGGTGAGTGCATGGGCAGTGCCTAGGTGATTGCATGAGTGCATGGGTAGTGCCTGGGTGATTGGAGGAGTGCAAGGATAGTGCATGGTGATTTTATAAGTGCATGTGTAGTGACTTGGTGATTGGAGGAGTGCATGGCTACTGGCTGGGTAATCGAAGGAGTGAATGAGTAGTGTCTGGGTGATTAGAGGAGTGCATGGGTAGTGCATGGGTGATTGGAGCAGTGCATGGGTATTGCCTGGGTTATTGCATGAGTGGATGAGTAGTGCCTGGGTGATTGGAGGAGTGCATGGGTAGTGCCTGCGTAATTTTGTAAGTTCATGGGTATTGCTTGGGTGATTTTGTAAGTGCATGGGTAGTGCCTGGGTGATTGCATGAGTTTATGGGTAATGCCTGGATGATTGCATGAGTGCATGGTTAGTGCGTGGCTGATTGCATGAGTGCATGGGTACTGTCTGGGTGTTTGGAGGAGTGAAGGATAGTGCATGGTGATTTTATAAGTGCATGGGTAGTGACTGGGTGATTGGAGGAGTGCATGGCTACTGGCTGGGTAATCAAAGGAGAGAATGAGTATTGTCTGGGTGATTAGAGGAGTGCATGGGTAGTGCATGGGTGATTGGAGCAGTACATGGGTAGTGCCTGAGTTATTGCATGAGTAGTGCCTGGGTGATTGGAGGAGTGCATGGGTAGTGCCTGTGTGATTTTGTAAGTGCTTGGTTACTGCATGGGTGATTGCATGAGTGCAGAGGTAATGTATGGGTGATTGGAAGAGTGCATGGGTAATGCTTGACTGATTAAATTAGTTTATGGGTAATGCCTGGATGATTGCATGAGTGCATGGATAGTGCCTGGGTGATTGTAAGAGTGCAAGGGTAGTGCATGGTGATTTTATAAGTGCTTGGGTATTGGCGGAGTGATTGGATAAGTGCATGGGTACTGACTGGGTGATTGGAGGAGTGCATGGGTAGTGCACGGGTGATTGGAGCAGTGCATGGGTAGTGCCTGGGTTATTGCATGAGTGGATGAGTAGTGCCTGGGTGATTGCAGGAGTGCATGGGTAGTGCATGGGTGATTGGATGAGTGCATGGGTAGTGCCTGAGTTATTACATGAGTGGATGAGTAGTGCCTGGGTGATTGGAGGAATGCATTCAAAATGCCTGGGTGATTTTGTAAGTGCATAGGTATTGTTTGGATGATTTTGTAGCGCCGGGACACTCCTAGGAGTAGCTGTGCGCTCTACAAATACCCTACATAACATAACATAACATAACATAACATTGTAAGTGCATAGGTAATGCCTGGGTGACTGCATGAATGCATGGTTACTGCTTGGGTGATTCCATAAGTGGAGGAGTAATGTCTGGATGATTGAAGGAGTGGATAGGTAATACTTGGGTGATTGCAAGACTGTAGAAGTAATGTCTGGATGATTGCAGGAGTGTATGGGTACTGCCAGAGTGATTAAAGGTGTGCATTGGTAATGCCTGGGTGATTTTGTAAGTACAAAGGTTATGCTTCAGTGATTGAAGGAGTGCATGGGTACTGCTGAGTGATTGAAGGAGTGAGTTGGTTGAGTTTGAAAAAATTAATGACTGCAATAAAAGTGACTGTAAACATTACTATATTATTATGCTTATTACATTATTTCATCTTACCTTCTTTATTGAAGTAGATATCAAACTCATTGAAACTATTTTACAGTTGTTTCATTGTAAACTAAATTTAAAATATTTTCAAACTTTAGTATTACTTTCTGTAAAAGAAAAGAATAAATACTGTTATTGCATATAATATTATAGTTTTAGAAACACAACATAATTTTAGAATTACATAACATATTCAGTTTCTCTTTTTTGCTGTTTTCAGATTCTATTGAATTTCACCATAAACAGTGATTTCAATGTTGATCATCATATAACAGCGGGCAAAAAAATACAATCAATAAGATTGTAAAAAACAAACAAATCTGTGTTGAAAATATTTACAACAAGTTCAACTATCTATTTACATTTTCAAAAATATACACTCTCATTTACATTGCGTATAATATAAAGATCAAATTTTGGAACTACTTCTTTCAAACACAATTTTCCAAATGCAATATCAATTAGCACAAACAGTAATCCAAACACTAAGGGGCCGAATCCGATTCGGGCCGGAAAAAATACCGACCGACTCGGTACGGGATAATAGTCCGACCGACACGTACCGGCGTTGCCCGACCTGGGAAGTACGATGAAATGCTTGGGAATCACGACCGACTCGTACGGAACTCAAGGCGAACGACCGACCCGGCCGGAAACAAGCTATCCAGCCGGGAAACCACACTAATCGAACCGACCGACACGCATCAGGAAATAATCCGAACGAAACGTACCCGCGAACTCCGACCCGCGCAGTACGATGCAATGGGTGCAAATTCTTACCGATTCGTACGGAGCCCAAGCCGTACGACCGACACGCATACCAAACCCAGCCGAACAAACACAATACTCCGCGACCGACGCGTACGCCGCATATGAAACTGAGCTGAAACACAGCGGGAACGACTCGGAGAGGCGCGCCCGAGACAACTGCAACGTCCTACTCGGTCAGAAGAACAACTCCTACATGCACAATAATCACAAATGAAAAAATACAAAAACAAGGGCCAAACAAGCAATGACAAAGCCAATAAATACAGGGGGGGAAAAAAATGGAACAAGGACACACCCCCAACTCCACCTACATAAAGCCCACAAATCCCTACCATGATCCTTTGCAAATCCCACTGACCTGCCAGCACAGAACACCATCACACAGCAAACACAGACACACACACAGCTCATCCAACACAAAAGCCACACACCATTAGCACCTCAACAAATAGCACCCTCACACACACACAGCAAAACCTACACACACACACCCTCACTTGCACACACACACATCAATCACCACCACCACCACCCATCACCATGCCCCTAAAGAAGAATCCAAAGTTCCTAGATAGTGAATTGGAAGTCATGGTAGACGAGATCCTGAGGGTAGAGCCACAGTTGTTTGGCACATTGGTCCAACAGACCCCCATGTCGCAGAAAAGATGTGGGCGAGGATCGTCGACAGGGTGAACGCACAATCACCATGTTTGCGCACAAAGGAAGACATCCAGAACAGGTGGTATGATGTGCGCAGGAGGGTCAGAGATCTACTCAAGAAGGATTACCTCCTGAGCCAGCACACCGGCAGTGGCCCTCCTGCAAAACCAGTATACCTCAGGCCCTGGGAGGAGAAGGTGCGGGCCATCCTACCACCAGTGAGCGTATATGGACTAACAGACATCCCAGAGCCTGGTGAGTACACAACTAATATACACAATATTGTGTGCCAATACACACACATCACTGTCAAGGGGACAGTCAAACCATCCACCCCTAGCAAATCAACAGCAACCAAAAGATAATCATCCCAAGATTTGTATGTCAGTTAGATAAACACAATACATGCCATCTCATAGTTATATGTAACTGTGTCATGACATGTACAAACCTAACAACAAATAGAGCAAGGCAGTGGCACAAATATAACCAACAAACACTGCCTGATATTTTGCCACCACTAGAACACCACCTCACAGGGAAGCTCACTTAAAGGAAGGAATTCTGTGTATGCTGGTGAAGTTAGTGTAGCCAATAGCATGATGGGAGTTGTAGTCACAGATACTGCTCACCATCACAATTGGCCCATCAACACCACTCTGAACCATGCTCACATCACAGGGAGTGGATAAGGACTGACAAGATGGCTGACACTGGCTACTGCTGTGGGAGCACAAGGCCCTGCTGGGAACTGTGCACCAACAAACAGCACAACACCACTGCCTGATATCATGAAAGCCAACTTGCACTCTCTGCAATGCAAGCACTTTGCATGGTGGGATATCTGGCTGGCTGGGAAGGAGGACTCACAGCACTGACCATAGTTACAAGCAGCTCACCTCACACACCCCCTCAACACAAACTCCACATAACCCACCTGGGAGAATGCACTGCCTCACATACCAAATGAAGATCACACAAAGAACCACCACCCTGGGTAATGCTGTGTGAAGCACAGGGACACACCTGGGACTTGTAGCCAAACAAACGCAAGGACAACACTGTCAGCCTTCCTGTCAGCACAGGCACACTACCCCACAGGGAAGCAGAGTCCAAAGGAAGGAAGTACGGGCATGCTAGGAAGGGGGTGTAGGCAATAGCATGATGGGAGTTGGAGTCACAGATACTGCTCACCCTCACAATTGGCCCATCAACACCACTCTGAACCATGCTCACATCACAGGGAGTGGATAAGGACTGACAAGATGGCTGACACTGGCTACTGCTGTGGGGAGCACAAGGCCCTGCTGGGAACTGGGCACCAACAAACAGCACAACACCACTGCATGACATCCTGAGAGTCAACCTGAACCCACTGCAAGGGTGGCATGCTTCATGGTGGGATAACTGGGCCAGGTGGAGAAGGATGGCCGGATGTCCACCAAATACAACCAATGCTGGCCATGCACACACCTCAACATTCATATTGAAATGCCCCAGGTATGCATGACAATGTGCTACACCAATATCAACCTTTTACTGTGACAACTTAGGACAATGCAATGTACAGGCCCGCATCCAGAGGTACAGTCACAACTGTCAGGTGTGTGAACCATTGATGTCTGTAGAAACATTACATACAATGTGTGTCTCTTCCAAATACAGGTGACGATGATGGAGACACAGCAGCAGGCGAGGAGGAGTCCCTGTCCCAGGCTCCGGGGGACACAGAGCTCACTGGTGTGGAACAGCCTCTGCCCTCCTCGGATGGCGAAGACCTACCTGGCACCTCCGGTGTGAGTCATCATGCAGCACCAGCTGGACCAACATCTGCACCCCCTGCACCCACCCCTCCAACAACTGCCAACATACAGACCACCCCCGCCGACACGGACAGACCAAGGACCACCGCTGACAACAGCACAGGGCCCCAGGCCCACCGTGGAGCAACGGATGACAACACCACTAACAACCCCCAAGTGGGCCTTGGGTCACCTGTGCGTGCCACCGCAGGTCGTGCACGTGTCGCCAGGGGTGGTAGACATAGGTCGCTGCTTGCAGAGGGGTCTGGACTGCATGATGATCCACAACTGGCACGCATCGCTGATGCGTACCAGGATAGCACCGGAGAGGTCAGACAGGTAGTGGGGATCCTCAAGGACATACAACAGCAGCAGGCTGCCCATCATGCCCGCTTGGACTCCCACATGGCCCGTGTGGAGACACACATGGCCCGTGTGGAGACACACATGTCGGGCATGGAGTCCAAGTGGGACACATTGCAAGAACTCACAGCGGTGCATAGGGACATATTGACATGGCTCCGCCAGATTAGCACCAACATGGCCACACCTCCCTGTGTGCCCACAACATCTGGTGCTGCAACAACTGACACCGCCACAGGGAGGGAGGAGGACTCTGGCGGAGAGTCCCCTGTACCGCCGCAGCCTGCACGTGAGGGTCCCCCCCAAAGAAGAGGGGTCGTCCGAGGAAGGAAAACTGAGAGGTTGATGGCCACGTACATCCCCCAGGAAGCCAACACCTGTTCCGGAAATTCTCCTTTGTGTGCAAACGTTTCACCCTGTCGATTGCAACACTACTTTCCCACATGACATGGGGAGTTCATGTTGGACTAATGTATCATATGACTGTGGACTTCACTCAGGACATTTCTGCTACCAAGACTTCCAACTCATCTGGGAACTTTGGATCACAATCCCAATGTACAGCACCCACCATCCTGTGCACTATACACACACACATTTCTGTAAATAAAATCACTAGTACACCATACTTGCCACTGTTGTTATTCAAATGTGGATACTGTTATGGTGATGATGTTCTGCTAAATTACACTGTGTATGCTAACTGCTACAGCAAGTACAACACCGTCGTGTGAGTCATGGTGACGTGACACATATGAGGGAGACACACCACTAGGGCTACACAACACAGACACCAGGGCCATCGGACTCATCGCCCACAGTGATGTTGCCAGGAAATACAGTGGAATGCACAGACACCACACCTATTCAGAGTCTGTGTCAACTAGCCCACAGGTGGAGTAAGCAAATGTCAGTCAGATGTGTGACCACAGACAATACACATCCCAAAGTGAAGCACAGGTTTATTACACATTTGCAACATGTTGTTTCCACTACAAATGCAAGGTTTACCCACGTGGCAGTGGCCACACAGTCAACAAGTGCAGAAGATATGAAGTCCAGGTGTGTGTGGCACATCACTTGTAGGCCAACTACTGCTGCCACCCTGAAAGCTGAATCATGGTGTCGGGGGATCCAAGTTGACCAAAGTACTCAGTAAGCACCCTGTGAAGGACAGACATGACACACAGTTAAAATCACTGTAGAACAGGACAGTACTGCAATACTCATGCCCAATACATGTCACAAGACAACTACACAAAACCAAGTTAGCATATCAAAACTGTTGGGGAGTTCAGACTACCTGGAAGGACACATTGCTGCACGCATCCAGTCAAGTAGCACATGGCCACACTCAAACAGCACCAGAGCACCACCCACACATATCATGCAAACTCACGTCATTCACATTACATCTCCCTGGATACTCACATTCAGCTGAAGACGTTGGTGATGAGCTGTGTGCGGACATCACCATCATCATCATCATCATCATCATCATCACTGGCATCGTGGTCCAGGCCAGGATCCTCCACAGGTGGCGGACGTTGGTCATCGTCATCCAGGATGAGAGGCAACTCCTTCCGCACTGCCAGGTTGTATAGCATGCAGCAGACGATGACAATCTTGCACACCTTTGCTGGGGCATATGGGAGGGCCCCTCCTGTCTTGTCCAGGCAGCGGAAGCGGCTCTTCAGGAGGCCAAAGGTCCGCTCTATCACTCTCCTGGTCCGACCATGTGCCTCATTGTAGCGCATCTGGGCTGGTGTCACAGGGTTCCTGAGGGGTGTCATCAACCACGGCATGTTGGGGTATCCGGAGTCACCTACGGACAGACAAGTGCACATTAGCTGATTTGGAAAAGTGGGTGGAATACTACAGATCAGAACACACACAATGGTACAAAGTCAGTACACACCGACAAGCCAGGCACGCTGGTTCTGCATCTGTGCCATCATCCTCGGGATGCGACTACTCCTCATCACGTAGGCATCGTGTGCTGAACCAGGGAAACGGGCGCACACATGTGTGATGCTCATATCTGCTAAACATACCACCAGAGCATTGATCGAATGGTAATGTTTACGGTTCCGGTATGCCTGCTCATGTGCCTGTGGTGGTATCAAAGCCACATGTGTCCCATCAATGGAGCCAATGACATGTGGCATCCTCCCCAGGGCATAGAAGTCACTCTTGACGTCAGTGAGTTGTTGACGTATTGGGAAATAGATGTACTGGTTCAGGCATCTCAACATTGCCTCCAAAACATCGCGTAGCACACGGCTGAACATAGTCTGTGACATCCCACCGGCAGTCGCAACAGAGTGTTGAAAGGTACCGGTGGCAAAGAAGTGTAGAGCTGCCATTACCTTCACCTCGGGGGTCAGCGCCGTAGGGTACGTCCGGCCAGGTTGCAAATGTGGTGCCAAGCGCACTGCCAAATCCTCAATCAGCTGCCTGGTGAAGCGGTACCGTCGGATGCTGTCACGTTCCACCATCGTTGCCAGGTCAGGGAATGGTCTATGGACATCTGGAGCCCTGCAGTGCATAGGTTGAAGGAAGAAAGATTGTCAGTCACCCCACATATGTGCCATTCACCATACTCAATTTCACATGATACATCATTACGTGACACAAGTACTTGATGTGTGTGCCGTTCTGTCGGACATAACTCGCACCTACATGGCCATCATCTAACTTCACAGTACAACATGTGTGCACAACAGGTACCAGGTTGTGCTATGGGAAACCATTAGGCTGTGTCACAGTACCCATTTCCTGCTGTCACGTTCCACACACACAGCACAGTGACATGTCTGGACAGATGCGCCACAGGCATCACAGATCATTGACAGGTAGATTCCCAGTGACCCTGTCTTGCCACATGGCCACTGGCATGACATGGCATATCATGTACACGTCAGAAAAACAAACTTGACTCCCACAGGTAGTGGCTCCTGTCGCATCCGCAGGACAGACATGGATGCCAGTGACGCACAACATCAAAGTCCATGCACAAACAACGTTGATGTGGAGACTGTCTCACATCGTGCACATGGAATCAGTGACATCGGAAACACAACATGCACACAGACTGTGGAGGGACATCACTATTGTGGCAATGGGTCATCCTGTGACGTACATGCCTTCCCACATGGGACTCTGGGGGTATGTGACATGTTCATACACATACACAACCTGGAAATGTGACCATGCCACATGCTCCAAAATGAACTGTTGCACATCACAGTGGTCATGTGCACAACACACCAAGGACCCTGTCCCCATGAACACATGCACAGCCTGGGTGTGGCTGCCCACAAGTGCCACCACAGAAACCACATGTTAACCCCCATACACAGAGAAGGAAATGCAGCCTTACATGCCTCAGGAAACAGTGTGGACTGGGTGTGGTGTTGTAGGTGTGCCCCTGGGTCTCTGGCAGGTATATGTAGCTGGCATACGTTCACCAGTGACAAGCATGGTGACATATGCGACTGACCTGTACAGGTACGCGTTGTACAGCAATGGACCGATCGGTGTGCCAGGCCGGCCCATTGCATATGATGTGTGCGGGTACGCGTTGTATCCCGAAATACGCGTTGTACAGCAATGGACCGATCGGTGTGCCCGGCCGGCCCATTGCATATGATGTGTGCGGGTACGCGTTGTATCCCGAAATACGTGTTGTACAGCAATGGACCGATCGGTGTGCCCGGCCGGCCCATTGCATATGATGTGGGCGGGAACGCGTTGTATCCCGAAGTACGTGTTGTACAGCAATGGACCGATCGGTGTGCCCGGCCGGCCCATTGCATCTGTTGTGAGCGGGTACGCGTTGAATAGCAATGGACCGATCGGTGTGCCCGGCCGGCCCATTGCATATGATGTGTGCGGGTACGCGTTGTATCCCGAAATACGCGTTGTACAGCAATGGACCGATCGGTGTGCCCGGCCGGCCCATTGCATATGATGTGTGCGGGTACGCGTTGTATCCCGAAATACGCATTGTACAGCAATGGACCGATCGGTGTGCCCAGCCGGCCCATTGCATATGATGTGTGCGGGTACGCGTTGTATCCCGAAATACGCGTTGTACAGCAATGGACCGATCGGTGTGCCCGGCCGGCCCATTGCATCTGTTGTGAGCGGGTACGCGTTGTACAGCAATGGACCGATCGGTGTGTCCGGCCGGCCCATTGCATCTGTTGTGAGCGGGTACGCGTTGTATCCCGAAATACGCGTTGTACAGCAATGGACCGAACGGTGCGCACACATTGGCTGGGGCCTGGCATGGCAACGGACCGCGTTTCGAAGCTCAAACGAGTCTGATGCAGTGAATTCAGTTGGCCAGCCACAACAATGTTGCAAAATCATGGGTGTCATGAAGTTGAAGATTTGAAGGATGCTGTGGGCGTGTATTAGTGCTGCTATTCCATGGATTGGTCAGATTCAGAAGATGCAAATGACTTGGACCTATCACTTTGGACACATGGGACAGTATCTGCCTCTGCAGCACACATATAATGCTGGCTGTTCCCCTGAGAGCTCACTTGCCTGCACTACATGCTCCAGGACGACATCTGCCACCAACACTGCTGCTGTTTATGCATCCTCTGGCTCCTGCAATGGCACGTACTGTGGAGAGAGCCCCAGCCTTCAGCCTTGAGGAGAACCAGGCCCTGCTGGACAGCCTCCTTCCACAGTACAGCAAGCTGTATGGGAAACCAGGGGAGCAGGTGAGTGTGCTGTCCACTGCCTCACTAATTGTGCATGTTGTCTGACTAGCAGGACTTTCAGTGTGCACACCACTGGCTAGCATGCCCACTGAGTAGTTGTCACACCCCAAAGTGTGTAGTTACATGCACTGAACTGGTACAGTGCAGTAACAGTGCATTCCAACTAGGTTTACTTCCCATGCAATGATACCATGTAGTGACTGCTGGCAAACTGTTCATAGCCATTGTTGCACTGCCTGTGTACATCATATGCCCCTGTGATTGAGACATGTATATCCAACTGTGTGATGCACGTATATGTTGCATGTGTAGTAATGGCCTTTTCACTTTGTCATCCTCACAGGTTGATGCCCACCAGAAGCAGGAAATCTGGCTGACCATCGCCCGGAAAGTAAGATCTGTGGGGGTCTACAGGCGCAGGATCCGCAACTGCCAGAAGAGGTGGCAGGACCTTCGTGGCTGGACCCGGAGGATCGCAAGGGTCCAGCTGAAGCTGTCGCCTCCTCGCAGGAGGGGCGGACACCGGACCCTGACCCCCCACATGCTCCGGATCCTGGCGGTGGTCTTCCCTGACCTGGATGGGCAGCTGAAGGCCAGACAGCAGCAAGGAGGGGGTGAGTCCATGACTGCACTATGCACTTTGTCTGACATGCTATGTGCCCTCCTCTGGCCTGGTTAAACTTCCACAGTACATCAGTCATGTGGTCCAGGACCCATGTCCCTCATTTGTGACATGCCCACTTCTCCTCTGATACGCATATGTGTGGCCCTTATAGTCAGGAAATTGTGTCATTTGGGGACTGTGTCATTGCATTTAGCTTTGCTCAAGGTGGGGGACAGCATTTGTTCCCGTGACTATGTTGTGCGATTCATGGGTGGGTCAATTGCTTACACAATGCCTAAGTTCTGACATGTAATCTGGGTGTAACTTTGATATGTGGTCCGCTTGCTGCTCTGACTCACCACATGTCCCTGGGGAATTTGGCACACACCCATGCTGCTGGTGGGAACAATGTTTGGGCCTCAGGAGTATGTGTATCCAGTTGTCACACATGCTTAGCCACCTGCCTACTCTCCAGTACTCATCCCTCTTACAGGTGGAGCTGGACAGTCATGCCTACTCCAGGGCATACAATACACTCTGTACTCCCACTCCTGTGTATCATCTGGCATGTTGTGATCAGTGAAATGTACCCTCAGGTGTCTGCCTCTGTCTCATTGTGCTGTGTCTTCGTTGTCAGGACTACTGGTATGTTTATTGGTTAAGGCTCAGCATGCCATCTGAGATGTGACCATGATAGACGATACTTCTGTGACTTATAGGTGTCTGATCACTTGACTGTGCACACAGGTGTTTGCGACTGTGACTTTCAGGCAGCTGTATTTTCATTCACAGCACACTGTGAGGTGCTCATGTTCAGAGAGTTGTGTTTCATGTCCCCCATATGTCCAGTTGGTATGACGTGGACAAATAGTAGTACAGATGATGTGGTATTTGGGGGATGGACATGTGCACTTGTCAGTCACATAACTTGCATTCCCCATGCCCTCGGATTGTGACACAGTGCAGACTGTTGTTGGCTGGCTGCCATGGCCATGTGACTTGAGACAGTAATGTATGACTTTGCACGCATTCCTGTGTCATGGCATTAAACTTCCTGAGACTGATCCTGCAGGGGAGTGACATGTGCAACATGCACCCCATTGTGGCATTGACTATCCGGACATGGGTGCATCATGGTGTCTGGTGCTGGTATGCATCACATGCATTTCTATTTAGACTCTGGCCATCCCTTTATCTGGACACCTGCACTGACTCAGTGGCAAGAGATGTGATGTGTGCATGTTCACATACTTCACCGTGTTCCCTGCAATGTCCAACAACTGTGTAGGTGGTGCATGTGTCCACACTGGGGTCTTACCATCAGACAGGCACCAGACAGATGGGTGCAAGGGCAGGAGGGATGTGAGTCCCATGGTTGACCATCAGACTGACAATTGGCTTCCCGAATCTGTGTGAGGACTTTAGGCAATGTTCAACTAAGGATGCCAGGGCTTGCTCTGTAATGTGCTGTACTTACGGTGGTGTGTGCGGTCAGTGCAGGTGACTGATGTTTGTCTGTTTCCCTAATTGTTTGCAGATACATCCACGGCCACAGGAGGGGACAGCTCCACGGACCAGGAGGAGCAGCGGAGCCAGACTGGGTCAGCATCGGACGAGTGGTCAGAGGGACCCAGTGGCACGGAGGGCGAGGGGAGCCACACCGAGGAGTCCTCAGCACCATCCACCTCAGCTGAGGACCACAGCAGCTCGGAGGATGACTCCCTTGTGGAGGCGGGTCTCAGCAGCCACCAAAGGTCAGCTAGTCTGTCTGTCCCCGCCACCACCACCGCCCTCCCATTGGCTCCCATTCCTGAGGTCCATGGAGGCTCCCGTACTCGGGAGCGTGTCTCCTTCGTGCCCGGGTGCGTCACCCCCTGCCCCTGTGTCCCCTGCTGCCCTGAGTGAGGAGTCTGTGTACCTCCTTCGGCAGCTCCATGTAGGGCAGACAGCAATGCTGAGTGTCCTCCATGCACACACCACTCTGTTGACACAGCTGGTGTCGTTCATGGAGGGCATCTCGACGGGTATGTCTGCCCTACAGAGGAGCAATAAGTCCATGGACTCCTCCCTGACGGCAGAAGTGTCCCTCCTCCAACAGTCCCTCACCCCTCCCACCTCTGCCTCATCCACACTTCCTGCCCCCCTACCTGTCCAAAGCACATGCACACCTGCACAGTCACCCAAACACACAGACACGAGCAGCACAGACACACCCAAGAGAAAGGCAAGACGTGCACACAAGCATCCTCAGGGGACTGATACCACAGACACAGGGGATGGGGAACACACAAACACACAGGCATCCACATTCACTCCGCAGTCCTCCAAATCCTCTCCCTCCAAGACCCCTTCCCTTGCCTCGCCTGCTACCCCACCTACACAGCAGATCTTCCTGTGTGACCTCGGCCTCTTCCCCTCCAATCCTGCTGATCCAGCATACCGGGGGAAGAGGAAGTCCACCCACACAGAGGGGAGTGCCCCTCGCCGCCGGACACCCTCCCCCAGGCGCAGGCAGACACAGGACCCCATTCGGAAGTCCCCCCGGACCAGGAAGAGCAAGACCCCACCACCACCACCACACAGCTCCACCGCCCAGTCTCTCTCCTCCATCCCCCAGGCCACCACTGCACAGGTTCCCCCGCCACACCCTGCCCCAGGTTCCCCCACACACTGATACCGCATCCCCAGACTGCTTAGGCCCTCCCCCTGCCACTTGCTCTTCCACCCCCAACCCAGACGCTCTGCCTGTTAGTGGCACTGTTGTGGAGACCGGGTCCCCCCTCTGTCCTGCCCACCTCATCTGCCCACCCTTCCACTCCCTTGGAGTCATGCACTGCAGTGGAGTCCACAACCACCACGTCTGACTCGGGCACTGCAGTGGGTACCCAGTCCACTACATCAGTCCAGCCCACTGCAGTGGTTGCAGCACCCACACCAACTGACTTGTGTACCACAGTGGTGCCGGCCCCCCTGAGTCAGACACCTCCACTGCAGTTGCCGGTGACACTCCTGCACCCACCACCCCTTCACTGCCTCACTCTGCCATCCCCTGATCCTGTCCCTGCGGTGCCTGGCCTGCCCCTTGTATGCCCCTCCAAGGGGATGTCCCCTAACCGTACCAGTGCAGGCAAGCAATGTGTGACCAGTTGTCACTTCTCACCCCGTTGGGACTGTGATTTTGGACTGGGCATTGGCCTTAGTTTCTTTTGGACTTCCGTGTTTACCCTGACATTTGCTGAATAAAGCCTCTTTTTTTTTACTTGTGGGTTTTCTTTTGATGTACATGATGTGGATGAGTAGCATCCTGCATTTGCAGTTATAATAGTGTTCAGATCAGGAAAATGAAGTGTTGCAGTGATGGACTCCATGTGGTCCATGGGATATGTGTCCTGTTGTAGTCTGGATCTATGGCATCCTTTGCTACAGTCTGAGGGTGTAATGTTCAGCATTTGACACAGGGATGTCCATTTTGCATTTGTAAATGAACATCTTTGTCTTACACTGATGCACATCTGGTGGGCTTACCACTGTTCAATGTTCCGATTTCCCTGACTGTGTGCCCAGCTCCACTGGACATGCAGTTTTGCACATCAATGTCGAAGGACTCATCTGTGTATACAGTGCAACTTGCTTGACACGTGTTTTGTGTGTGTGCAGATGACTGACGTGACACTCCCGTACCCAGGCTGATGTGAGCAGAGCCTTCTGTGTGTTGTGGTTGTTGACTCACTGACGGAGTGTTCTGCTGACATGTTTGGGTCGTGCACAGACAAGGTTTGGCACAGCGGACCTTCCACAGGAGTGGAGTGCCCTCATGGCAGTGTGTAATCCGGTGACATTGCGTGGGCCTGTGTTGTGTGTTGTGTAAGCATGTCTGTGCGTGTTCCCTTCCCTTTTCCTACTCAGGCTGTGTCCCTAGGGATGTTCCTGTTTGTGATGCTTGCTGAGTTGTTCTGTGTTCATCCAGCATCTTGGACCTGGTTTCTCCGTGATGTGGGTGCATGGCAAACTAATGTTCATGAGGTTGTCATACCAGGTTGTCTTTGTTGTCAGGGCTGGGGATGTGGGCAAACGCAGATGGGACACATTCAGGATTCCCCTTGGCACTTGTTGTTTACACGAGTCATGTGATTTACAGTTTGTGTTAGCTTTCAGTGATTGTGACACGTTGTGTGTGTGACTGCTGCCACTCCTCAGGGTCAGAGCTGCAATGTTGGAAGTTGTGTACGTGTGTTCTTCGTGTGTCACCTTGGCTTCTTCGTTGGTGTGTGACTATGGCCAGGATCCCATTGATTGTGGTGGATTTCACATCATGCACATGTACGGCATACTGTGCTGTGTGTCAGACATTGACGAGTCTTGTTGACTGGCCATGTGTGATGGGTTTCTGCACCTTAGTTCCCACCACCACCCCTGGTATTGTCATGGGTGCATGTCCAATGTCACCAGTCCATGTGAGCTTCACTGCTGCACATTGGTGGAGATCAGGGTGTGTGGTGTTGAGTGTGTGCAAAAGTGAGTTGTTGCACGGCTAGACCCCTACCTCCATATTGGCCTTGGCTGGCAGGCCGTGCTGATTGATTGGAGCTTGTGTAGGTGTGATGGTAGTTAGTTGCTCAGGACACATGGCTGTGGTTCACAGTATGAACGACATCTAACTTTGTCATCACAGTGGGATTATCATGCAGGCTAGTGTCAGCACAATGTGGGGTCCCTGGGGGTAGTGCTGTGGTGGGTCTGTCTCTTGCTGTGTTAGTTGCTGTTTCTACAAGCTTGTGTGACATGTGTAATTTGTGCTCCCTCTCATCTAACAATGCCTGATTGCCCACATAGGGGTATCCGATCCATGAGTAACTTTTGTATGGCACTGTATACACATCTGTGTGGTTGGAATTCAGGCCTCCTCATGTGTTGTGTGGTTGCCTGGGGACACTGGCACACCCCCATCACCTGTTGTGTTTGATATGCAGTGTGAGTCTGCCTGTTTGTGTTTGTGCCTTTGCACCACTGCATTGGCATATCTTGAGTGTGCCATTGGCTGTATGTTGTTTGGTGGCTTTCCCCTGCTGTCCCTGGGACTCCTAGGTCATCAGTCAGCACAATAATCATGGTTTGTATGTCCCATTGCTGCCATGGTATGGTATTTGTTCACCTGACATCTACAGTCTCCACAGGATATCTACATTTGTGTGTCCATTGGTGCAGATATGTGGGTCAGCATTATGATGGTCACTTCTGTCATTGTGTTATTTGTGAATGTTGACAATGTGGGCCCCCATGGGTGATGTTTGTATGCACAGGGCCAAAACGATGTTTCAGTGACACTGCACTGTTTCACTCGACCAATCTATGTTGCTATGGGACATAAGCACTACTATGCCACTGATGTGTTTGTTGTTGTGTGACCAGGATTCATCCATGCAGTTTGGCTTTGGCAGCGTTTACCATGACTACACTTCCCTTTTGGTCACTGTGGTGATGGGGCTTTAGGCCCCATTGCCACACTGTTCAAAATGTGCATCAGCTATGGACACCACACTTCCCTTTTGGTCACTGTGGTGATGGGGCTTTAGGCCCCATTGCCACACTGTTCAAAATGTGCATCAGCTATGGACACCACACTTCCCTTTTGGTCACTGTGGTGTTGGGGCTTTAGGCCCCATTGCCACACTGTTCAAAATGTGCATCAGCTATGGACACCACACTTCCCTTTTGATCACTGTGGTGTTGGGGCTTTAGGCCACATTGCCACACTGTTCAAAATGTGCATCAGCTATGGACAGCACACTTCCCTTTTGGTCACTGTGGTGATGGGGTGTTCGAGCCCATTGCCACAGTGGCCATGGTCGGCTTGCATTGTGGAGGCCACACACATTTATGTGTGACACATGTGCTAGGGGGTCACATTGTATGTTCAATGTCATGTTCAGTGTTGTAGGCATTTGACACAGACTACACACACTTGTCATGGTGTTGGGGGGATGTAATCTTCTGTCATTCCTTATGTGGGAGTATGCTAGTTGTGTCATGCATTACCCGTCCTATGAGTAGGAGTGGTGTTAGTGGTAGGCATCCATCCCCCCATGAGTGGGGATGGTAGTAGTGACAGGCATCCAGGCCCCCCTGAGTAGGGGTGGTGGTAGTGGTAGGCATCCAGCCCCCCCTGAGTAGGGGTGGTGGTAGTGGTAGGCATCCAGCCCCCTGAGTAGTGATGGTGGTAGTGGTAGGCATCCATACCCCTAAGGGTGGGGATGGTAGTAGTGGCAGGCATCCAGGCCCCCATGAGTAGGGGTGGTGGTAGTGGTAGGCATCCAGGCCCCCCTGAGTAGGGGTGGTGGTAGTGGTAGGCATCCATCCCCCCATGAGTGGGGATGGTAGTAGTGGTAGGCATCCATCCCCCTATGAGTGGGGATGGTAGTAGTGACAGGCATCCAGGCCCCCTGAGTAGGGGTGGTGGTAGTGGTAGGCATCCATCCCCCCATGAGTGGGGATGGTAGTAGTGGTAGGCATCCATCCCCCTATGAGTGGGGATGGTAGTAGTGACAGGCATCCAGGCCCCCTGAGTAGGGGTGGTGGTAGTGGTAGGCATCCAGGCCCCCTGAGCAGTGATGGTGGTAGTGGTAGGCATCCATACCCCTAAGGGTGGGGATGGTAGTAGTGGCAGGCATCCAGGCCCCCTGAGTAGAGGTGGTGGTAGTGGTAGGCATCCAGGCCCCCTGAGTAGGGGTGGTGGTAGTGGTAGGCATCCATCCCCCATGAGTGGGGATGGTAGTAGTGGTAGGCATCCATCCCCCTATGAGTGGGGATGGTAGTAGTGACAGGCATCCAGGCCCCCTGAGTAGGGGTGGTGGTAGTGGTAGGCATCCATCCCCCCATGAGTGGGGATGGTAGTAGTGGTAGGCATCCATCCCCCCATGAGTGGGGATGGTAGTAGTGACAGGCATCCAGGCCCCCTGAGTAGGGGTGGTGGTAGTGGTAGGCATCCATCCCCCATGAGTGGGGATGGTAGTAGTGGTAGGCATCCATCCCCCTATGAGTGGGGATGGTAGTAGTGACAGGCATCCAGGCCCCCTGAGTAGGGGTGGTGGTAGTGGTGGGCATCCATCCCCCCATGAGTGGGGATGGTAGTAGTGGTAGGCATCCATCCCCCCATGAGTGGGGATGGTAGTAGTGACAGGCATCCAGCCCTCCTGAGTAGGGGTGGTGGTAGTGGTAGGCATCCAGCCCCCCTGAGTAGTGATGGTGGTAGTGGTAGGCATCCATACCCCTAAGGGTGGGGATGGTAGTAGTGGCAGGCATCCAGGCCCCCTGAGTAGGGGTGGTGGTAGTGGTAGGCATCCATACCCCTAAGGGTGGGGATGGTAGTAGTGGTAGGCATCCATCCCCCATGAGTGGGATGGTAGTAGTGACAGGCATCCAGGCCCCCCTGAGTAGGGGTGGTGGTAGTGGTAGGCATCCATCCCCCCATGAGTGGGGATGGTAGTAGTGGTAGGCATCCAGCCCCCTATGAGTGGGGATGGTAGTAGTGACAGGCATACAGGCCCCCCTGAGTAGGGGTGGTGGTAGTGGTGGGCATCCATCCCCCATGAGTGTGGATGGTAGTAGTGGTAGGCATCCAGCCCCCCTGAGTAGTGATGGTGGTAGTGGTAGGCATCCATATCCCTAAGGGTGGGGATGGTAGTAGTGGCAGGCATCCAGGCCCCCTGAGTAGGGGTGGTGGTAGTAGTAGGCATCCAGGCCCCCTGAGTAGGGGTGGTGGTAGTGGTAGGCATCCATCCCCCCATGAGTGGGGATGGTAGTAGTGGTAGGCATCCATCCCCCTATGAGTGGGGATGGTAGTAGTGACAGGCATCCAGGCCCCCCTGAGTAGGGGTGGTGGTAGTGGTAGGCATCCATGCCCCCCTGAGTAGTGATGGTGGTAGTGGTAGGCATCCATACCCCTAAGGGTGGGGATGGTAGTAGTGGCAGGCATCCAGGCCCCCTGAGTAGGGGTGGTGGTGGGTGGTGTTGGTGGTAGGCATCCATCCCCCTATGGGTGTGTATGGCATTGGTGTTGGCCATCCCACCCCTATGGTTCTGCTGTTGCTAGTGTACGTTATTTGTGCATCCCTATGTTTGTGTGACATATTTCGGGTACGTGTAGTTTGTTTGTATTGTTGGTGTTTGACTTACCGTCTGCGCCGTACGCGTCCGTGCCGGTCCCGGTAATAGATGTAGAGTATAGGTAGGACCTGCGCAATGGGATTCATGCTTGGATCATCTCGTTCGGGTTTCTCGTGTCTTCGAGTCGTACTCGTAGCAGGCTTGTTCGTCTCGTAGCCGTGGATCGTCTTGTGGCGCGAAACGGAGCTTATGTACGGCTCGCCCGGATGCTCAAACGTGCTGGACGTAGCGACGGGTTCGGCGCGTACGGATTGCGCATCGTACTAGTCCGGCCGGAAGGTGCTGTGTATTTGCTTCCGTGCGGCTCGATTCGGCGTTCACGGATCCGGTTCGGGCGGGGAACAGGAGCTGGATTGGGTGAGTACGGCTCGCTCGGAAAATGAGTTGTTATACGCATCGTACGTGTTCGTCCGGACGAGTGTACGAATCGGTCCGGGAACACGCATTCGGCTGGTATTTTTTCCGGACGAATACTGTTAGGTGCCCTACCGGCCGAGATCGGAATCGACCCCTAATTGTTCACATCTTCCCAATAGGCCAAATGATGTTTCCGAATTAATTTGCATTGAAAATATCCAAAATAAACTCGTTAATTCATGTTCACTTCTTCCCAATAGGCCGAATGATGTTTTCAAAACTTTGGCATCAAAAATATCAGATATGAATTTGGTAATTCGTAAGGCAACCGACATTTGAATTCCAAATGGGCATCATTACAATGTGTCCATCCTTTATTGCACTTTAAATACACAGTATAGTGTCCAGATGTTGTAGTAGGTCCATCATGGAAAATAATAGCCACTGCTTTAAAAGTTCTTCCTAAAACTGACACTTGACTTGCCACAAAATTTTTAATTTTGGTTTCCAATTTTCTTCCATCTGCTCTACAACGTTATAGCATTAAATTGACATATTGTCCAAATCTTTCTATAAATAATGTTGACAACATTTCTGATTTACAATGAGAATATTTCATATCTTGATTAGCTGTTTTTACTAATTTGTTAAAAGACACTGATTTGCAATCTGGTATTGTCAAATATATGAATCGTTCAGTGTCTATTTCAGTGGTAGAAGAAAATGAGCACTCTTCACATCTATGATCCCATCTGTAACTTAGTCCAAACAAATTTTCAATTTCAATCCCTTCATCTTCCAATACTGCAAGCATAAACATAAGAAACTCTTGTGCATCTTGTTGTATATTAAGTGTAAATTGCGAAGAACCAGTACATATATCCAAAAGACGCCGAATGCCAGAAGCAGTATGGATTTTAGTTCTATCAGTTACCAACTTATGAAAAATATGATGTAATAAAGAACAGAATCTTTTTTCTCGATTTTCCATAATATTATGATAAAGATCTTCTAGATAAAAGACAACATTTAGAATTACATTAGCATAGAAGTTGATACCTGTACTATTTTCTAACTGGTATCCTCCAATATCATCAACAGTGTCCATTTTAATTTTCTTTGCAGCCTCATCATTCTCTTGAATTGTTTTTTTTTCCAACCTCACTAGAATGTTTGTCATATTTTCGTTTTGAACATACTACACGTTTTTCATATATGGGATATTTACCTAAGTTAGGAGCATGCAGTCTTCTTAACCGATTATACTCTCTTACACAATTTGCATCTGCACTAAACTTTTTCTCATCAAAATCAATCACATACAATCCAGATAATGTTCTTACTCGAGACAATGCAACATATGCCATACCCTCTTTAAACACTGTACTTCCAATATTTACCAAAGCACTGTCTACACTTAAACCTTGAGATTTATGAATGGTCACCGCATATGCTAAAGAAAGAGGAACATACAAATCTTTTACAAGCAAAAAACGAACAGCACAACGTCCAATCTGTTTTACCTCTTCAATCTGATCAAATTTAATCTTCAAAAATTCAATTCCATCTCTGTTCTGAAAATTTACGTAATCAACAACTTTTCCCATTGCTCCATTGACGAAACCTTTTTCAACATCTAAATTACGCCGTAATATTACCCGACAGTTTACACATACATATAAAGTCTTCTCCAAACCAGCAGTCTTAGATACAGACTTTTCCAAAGAATCCAATTTTGACTGTAATTTCTCTGAGAGAAGAATAGCAACTCCTGCATCAATGGCTTCTATTTTCACTATTGGTTGTTTCTCCAGTTTCAAAAGTTCTCGATTGAATGTAGAGCACTCTTGCAGTGTTAGCATTAGACAAACTATAGACTTCTTTTCTCCAATTTTTTTCTACATTGTTTCAGGTGCAATATTTTCATTTGGAAACAAGTTTGTTAGTAGTCGACTTCGTAAAGCTTCTTTACCATCTTTTGTCAAAACACCAATTCTAATATCTTGAAGAATATTTCCATAATGTTCATCACTTGCTTGTCGCATATTCTTAATAAGTTCTTTATATTCAAAAAGAGACCAAATGTTCACATTTCCAATACTTCCTAAAGATTTCTTAGTGTCTTCATGGACAAGTGTTTTAAAAACTGGTTGTCCTTTCACAGGAGTAAGTTGTAATAGATCGCCGAATACAATTACATGCTTTCCTCCAAATAAAACATCATAATCTGTTTTTAAAATGTGTTGCATTCTTAAATGTACAAAGGCAAGCATTAAGTTTGAGACCATGCTCACCTCATCAATGATCAGAAGTTTCATTTTTTTAGTACTCTTGAAACGTCATAACAAACTTCTCCTGATAGCTTCTGATATTCCAACTTATTTTCATGTTCAACTGGTAGCATGAGTAATCGATGTAATGTAATCCCTTTAATGTTATGTGCTGCTAACCCAGTTGGAGCAGTTATAACACAAGATAAATGTGATTCAGTGGTTTTGTATAGATAACTGGTCAAAACTTTAGTTAAGAAACTTTTTCCTGTTCTAGCTTGCCCACTGATATACATTCGAATAGGTTTAAATGATGTGCATTGGCATTCTTTTTTCTCATGCAGTAAACCATGCTCTATCTGTTGTGTAACTTGCTGATATATTTCTTTTTGTTCAATATTTAGTTGTTCTTCCAAGTTTCCCAACTCAATAATATCCTGTTGTGCCTGTTGCATTGCTGTTTCTACTTCATTCATAGCGATAGCTGCTTCATTTTCAAGAATTGGTTGTCCTAGTGGATCTTGACTCAGTGGAGCAGAACTTTGACTATCTTGAGAACTATCTCTAGCGATTTCAGCTGCAATACTAGTTTCTTGTTCAATCTCTTCATTCAAATTTTGTAGATAAGTTGGAAAAACTGTGCATTCAATGTTATCTTTACATGCATTAAAAGAATCTTCATAGCAGACAAAATCTCCAAGTAATTCCATTTCACTACACCAAGGCTTGAACAGTTGTAGAAGTGCTAAATAGAAAAATTCCCTTTTATCTGGAGTATCACAACTGAGTTTCTTGTGATTAATAAGATTTCCTTTCGTATGTTTTACCAAACATCCATCACATCCAATTACTGCATATTTTTCTTCATTTATATTTTCTGTAACATTTCTCTTAAAGCTGTAATATTGCAGTACTTCATAGAGACATATGTTTCCCAGATGTGCACTTCTTTTAGGATAGTACGTATCCAACATATTTGTTTCAACAATATCTGTACTTTCCAGTTCATTCAATGCTAAGTATTCAATTTCTTGTACAGATTTCAATACTCGATTTCGTGTTGCAGCAAGACCTAGACTTACCCAAATGATTCCTCTTGACTTTGAATATAAACTTGCAAACGTCAACCGATCCGAACATTCGTACTATCCAATCTCTTGATGGGAAAGCATCTTCAAACTAAAGCTGTACAATTTGTTATTAAGAGTCTTCTCTTGTGAAATTTCTTCCCACATTTCTTTCAACTCTGTCTTTTCTGATTTCGTTATATATGATGTAACATAGCGAGCAACAGCAATTGAATTATCTGCAACATACTGGATATCCATATTTACATTCCACATCGTCAAAATCAATGGGTTGATATCATTAATATACTTTGAATCTTCACTTCTTTTTATATTGTAAGTATTCTTCGGAGATTTCCGAGTTATAGTATGCCTCACTGCTGACATGAAACTGTTGACTCTTCCTTTGGCAATTACTGGACGTGGGAATCCAAAACGACATTTTGTATAAAATTTTTCCTTTGACTGTTATTTCCGACGACAATATTTTCCACATCGATGACTTTGAAACCGTAAAACTTGTTGTCTTAAGGTATTTTCTCCTCCTGTTTTTGGAATAGCACAGGTAACATAGTCTTCAATGAAAGACAAAACAGTCTCATCAGAATCGGTTCCAAATTTAGATGCATCCTTGATCCATAATAGCATGTGTATATGAGGAGCACCTCTGGCTTGGTACTCCTTTCTCCAAAAGAAATCAATAACTTCTCCAAGAGGTGGATTATATTTATTGCAGATAAAAGACATCATAGCTTGAAACCTATGATTGAAATATCTGCACACATTTACAGGATCCAAGGAACACAGTTCTCCAGCTGTCTTCAAGTCAATGTTTTTAATATTTGAATTTGCTTCTCGTAGAAATTCAAGTAAATCATCCCATGCGTATTCAGCACAGCTAAGCGTAACAAACCACGTACGGGTTCCTAAGTTCCTTAACATACATTTAAGTTCTCCGTGACGACGATACCAATACTCATTAGTACCACGTTGACACGCCATCAAATTAATTAACTGAGATTCTAAATGATCGTCTCTTTGTTGTACTTTGTCCATGAATTCCTTTGCAGAAACATGTGTATGATGAACTCCTGTTTTTAATATGTGGTTCACTGCATATGAAAGTCCAGACAAGTCACTTTCAAACAGAAGATGAAATACATATGGAATACATTGTCGAAATCTTGGATCTTCTGAGTACAATCTTGTTGTACGATATTCTGAAGCTGGAATCTGCACGGGTCGTTCATCATATCGTCGACCTTTTCCAGTGGGGAAGAGCTGTGGAAAACAACGAGCTTCTAAACTTCTTTCCCAAACACTCACAGGAGTTCCCTTCACTTTCTTCATTTGGAATAATTCAATAGTATTTCCAATCACTTCTTTTGAATGTAAAGGATATATACTATAATGTTCATAAATTTCTTCACTCCTGGAGTTGTCCACTTTTTCGATTTGGACAGTTGAAATTTCTCTATCATCTCCTAAAGATATTTCTTGTTCTTCCAGATATACATTTTTATAATAAATATTGTTTTCTATGAGATATAACGTAGCCTTTTGAACTTTGGTGACATCTACTAACTCTTGCCATATTTTCCGACTCTTTGTTGGTACACCATTAACTAGAATATTTACAGGTTCAGTTTCCTCTCTCTCTACACCAATAGTTTCAATATTTTTCTTTAAATCTAAAGGTAAATACACAACTCTTCCTTTTAATCCTCTTTGTAAATCTGTGGGAGACAACTTACCTGTTTTAGGCTCCATACGAACTATAGCCTGATACGGGTGTACAGATTGAATAAGAATAGATTCATATGTATTTAAATCCACCAGTTCCGGAGTAATACCTACCAACTCTAGGTTATTATGTACAGCTCTAGCTGGCATTTTGTTCTCATCTAATTTGCTGTAACAATATTTACAAATACGTTGATCACTACCCAACTCAAAACAACCTTCCACCAACAAACAAGCACCAAATTGCTTCCACTTATCATTGTTTTCCTTTTCACTTTTTAAATACACATCAACATTCCTTGTTTGACTTCTATAGTGAGTACGTCGACAACAAATACAAAAATAGTTTGGTTTTTCACAACAAATTACCTTAAACTTTGTAATTTCTTCTACAAACTTCTCAGTAGTACTATCTTCCACGTCTTCTTCAACACCTACACTTATCAAACTCTCACTTTCTCTACACTCTTCTTCAGTACTAAAGAAACGAAACTCTATATCACCACAAACTTTTTTTACATCCGATACTGAACCATGCAAAAGAACAGTGTTTATTTCACTTTAAAATAATGCAGGACTTTTTACATAGTACAATCTTCTTACTAACTTCCGCATTGCAGAGTGATGTACTGCTTTTTTTTTTTTCTCTCTTTTTTTCTTTCTTTTTTTTTTTTTTTAAATGTTTTTTATTGAGTGAGAAAACAAATTTTATACAAAGACAGTTCGAGCTCATACAGGAAAACTCACACAAATTTTTAACAGTTTTTTCTCCCCCCGCAACTATGCAACCCCCCACCCCCCGCCCCAACCACCAATCAAAAACACATTGCCTGATGAGTTTTTCAAACCTAAGGTCTAAGACACCTTTATCCAGCATCTTTCTCTTGTCTGTTTTGGTAGTTCCTTAACAAAATCTCTTCCTTTTCACAATTCAATTATTCTTCTTGATATGACTTACGTATGCATATATTGCATTAAACATTACGCTCCATGCCTTTTTACACCTCATCTACAAAATTAAAAATCCTAAAATGCATATTTTATCCAATCATCAAGTAAAAATCAAAAGAAGAGATAGCACTACATAAAACTCCATTATCTAACCTCCTACCCTATCCTTCTTCTTACTCTAGAATGCTGGTGCGTGCAATTAATCTTATTAAATTCATTTTGTTCAGTCCTCCATATTTGTGCAATAACAGCTTAATTTGATAAAGTGCAAGTGCCATGTTCCGGAGAACAAATGTGCAAATGTGCAAATGTACAAAGAAGAAAAAAGAAGAGAAATTTTTACCCAACATTGATTAAAACAGCCTTATTGTTAAAGTGCATTATTTAAAAAATACATATCTAATTTCTTAATACGCTTTATATAATTCTCGACCATAATTTCACTTGTCCCCTTCCCCCTCCATTCCATATTCCGTTAATATCACCTCCAAAAAAAAAATACCAATACATCCATACATCAGTTTCTAGCAGCCAAGTTGGTAAAATAGAGCATAAGGTACATATACAATTTCTATAAACTCGTATCGTCATAATGCTTAATCCAAAGATGAAGAGGGGGCTATTCCTCCACTTGCTCCCTCCAAGTAGAGAAGTGTTCCCAGATTTTCCCTCCTCTCTTTCTAGCTTTAATACCCCGCCGATCATATATTGCTTTCTCGAGGCTATAAGTTTTCAATAACCGAGCTAACCACTGGTGAAAGGTCGGTGGATTAGGGTCTATCCATGCCGATGCAATAATAATTCGATACACTGCCATGGCTATACAAATTAAGGCCCCGCCATCTTCTAGACCCAGATTGTGTATTCCAAGCATTATTACCTGAGGAGTAATTTCCACCTGTATCTGTAGCTTTTCCTGTAGGAAGAGTTCTATTTCTCGAATGAGCGGGGAGAGTTCCCGGCATGTGGCGAACATATGTATCGAATCTGCTTTATATAGCGCACATCTTGGACAATGCGTGCCTTTCCCCTCTCCCCATTTGGCGATCCGATATGGCGTATAGTACAGTTCAAAACACGTTTTATAAAATTGCGCCTGAAGATTGGCTGGCATTAAAATCTCTAATGAGTTAAGATATGCTTCCTGAAAATCACCATCTGTTATTCCCAACGACTCTTGCCACTTTACTGAACATTTTCCCAGATCGTCTTTCATAAGGGTGTTTAATAATACATACATTTGTCCAATTTTCGGTACTTCAGGTTGTTTTAGTTTCTCCACTAATTCACAGCTTTCGTATTTCGGCATCCCTCCGGCCTTTTTTAACAGAAAATCCCTCAACTGTAGGTATTTAAAAAAATCCCTATTAGAAAGTGCAAATTCCTCTTTTATTACCTCAAATGATTTTAACCCTTCGGATGTAAATAGGCATCCAACCTGTATAATTCCGGAATCTATCCATTTCTGAAAGTATTGGTCCTTTAAAATCTCGGGTAACTCTACATTCTGCACAAATGGTGTATAATAGTTTACTTTTGCTAGTCCTACCAGCCGTCGTACTGCCGACCAAACCCTAAAAGCCGCCAGGAGAGTCTTAAAACGCACTCTTTTGTAATATCCGTAATTCACCTGGCGCCATAGGCACCCTCTTACGTCATGTGAATTAACATAAGTATATGGATAGCTCCAATTTGACCTTTCACCCCCTGGATATGCATTCAACAAGGGTATATAATGCATAATGGAAGCTGCCCACCAGTATATTCTAAGGTTGGGTAACGCCAGCCCTCCACATTCCTTAGATAGGTACAGAAATGTTATCGCCCTTCTGGGTTTAGTGTAGGCCCATATAAACTGTGAAAAGATGCTCTCAAATTTTTTAAACCAAAAGCTCGAAAAAATCAGGGGAATTGTTCTTAAAAAGTATAAAACCTTAGGGAAACAAATCATCTTGATTATATTTACTCGTCCAATCAGGGTAAGATGTAGGTTGTCCATTCTCTTTAGTGATTTTTTCATTTCAGCTGCGCATGGTTCGAGATTTTCTTTAACTATCTCATCAATCTCAGCATTAATCACAACTCCCAAATATGTTGTTTTTTTAACAACTCTCTTATCAGTACTTGGGGCAAAATTGTTCACAACTATTTGTGTTTTATCCCTATTCAGGGCATAGCCAGATATAGAGCCAAATCTTTGGGCCTCGATTTTAATTGCATTCATAGCCATGTCAGGTTGTGTAGTGATTAACACAACATCGTCAGCATAAGCTAAAACTTTTTCTACGGGGCCAGTATCAAATAAAGGGGGAATATTCGGTGCATGTTCCAGATGTTTCAGGAAGGGGTCGATATAGATGGCAAACAATAAGGGTGAACAGGGGCACCCCTGCCTTGTGCCTCTGGTTATTTTAACTACCTCTGTTAGACCCCCATTCACTAGCACTCTTGCCTCTGGATCTTTATACAGGGCTTTTACTGCTCGAATAAACTGCTCGCCAATTCCTTTCCAAGACATAGTGGCCCACAAGAATTGCCAGGAGACCCTATCGAACGCCTTCTCAGCATCCAGAAAAATAGCGGCCATAGGGTCTCCTGCTACTTGTTTCACATCAAAGAGTGTAATGATTTTCCGGACATGCTCAATAGTGCTTCTACCGGGGACAAACCCATGTTGCTTCTGTGAAACAATCCTGTGGATCACCAATGCCAGGCGGGAGGCCAACACTTTAGAGTATATCTTCGCATCCCCATTAATAAGGGTAATTGGCCGATAGGACCCTAGCTCATCCATAGGTTTATTTTTTGGGGGGAAAATTACAATCTTTGACATCCCCCAGGAGGCAGGTGGATCCGCCCCCTCTATTATTTGTACAAACAAAGCCATCATAGTATCCCTTAGCTGCTCATGAAAGACCTTGTAAAACTCGGTAGGGATCAGATCTGGCCCCGTCGCTTTACCCTTTGGTAAATCAGCAAGAGCTTTTACAATTTCCTCCCATTCTAATAATCGATCTAACTGATCCCTTTCTTCTCCCATCAAGAGATCCTCCGCAAGGGAAGTTAAATATTGCTCTATCTGTTCTGCCCTACATGCGCCCCCCTCCTGATTTTCTGTATAAAGGGTCCGATAAAAGGCACAAAATGCAGTTCGGATTTCCCCAACGTTCGTTCTCAATCCCTCAACAGGGTCTTTAATTGCCTTTATTTCATTCCGGGTAGCTTCCTGCCTTGTTCTTACTGCAAGGAAGTGCCCCACCCTTTCACTACATTCATACATCGAGTGATGTACTGCTAACATTCTCAAATGATGAAAAGTACTTTGACACACTTTTCTAGAAAGACAAGCCAGAGAAGGACCCTGCAAACCAGTATTTTTTCTCACTTTACAAGGATCTAGTCCTTGCAACATCTTAATCTTTTGTTTAATACTTTTTTTACTATACTTTCGTAAGAAGTTTCGTAAAATATCAATAGATTCCTGTCGTGTACTACAAATACTACTACAATCCCACGTATACACTGGAGCTTGTGAACGTCTCCCTGGAACTTCTTCAGCTATTACTTCTTCCACATTTCTAGCAACCATCTTTTCTTTTTCAATTGGACTACCTTTTTTAACCTCAAAAGAACGACCACTGGTATCAACTGCGTGAAGTAATGTATTTTGTTGAAAATAGCTTTCTTCATTAAAAAAAGGTTCTGAACTAGAAGTGTGCTTCCATTCACCCACATTTTTTTTACAAAAGTTAGTTCTATTAACCAGTCTTTTTCTTTTACTTTTCTCCTTCATGAACTGCATTGTTTTATTCAATGTCTTCATTCTCTTTAATTCTAATATAAATAATCTTCTTTTCAATTCAAAAGCCTTTTCGACTACACTTTCAATCTGTTGTTTTTTCTTGTGAAATGCAGATATTCTTTTATACTTCTTGCAATCTTTCAATAAATTTTGTAGTACTCTACTTTTATACATTCGTTTCCTAATGTCCTTATATTGTTTCATCCTTCTTTCAACATAGATTGTTTTCCCATAACCTGATTTTCCATTAATTTGTCTTTTTTTCATTTCATTCTCCTTGGTTCTACAACTTTTCTTTCTGTTTTCCTCATTTTCAAAATTCTTTCCAGTCCTTAAAAGTCTTTAACAAATTCTATAGTTCTCTTACCAGAAGACTTTTTCTTCAATGTCACATGTTGTACTTCATCTAATTTCTGCTTTTCTCTCTCCTTTAAATAGTACTGTTTTTTTTGTTGTCTTTTCTTTTCAACTTTTCTTGTCATACTGAATCTTTCTTAATAATAATGGAGAATATCTAAAAAAAAAAAAAAAACTTTTTAAAATTAATTTAATATTATTAAAAAAATTATACACAAATATTCTTATCTATTACCAAAGAGACACCTTCTATTTAAAAGGTACAAACAAATGCATATATGGTTTTCGGAATATGATAAGACTTACACCTGAGACACGTTATAGGCTTTTTTTTATATTTGCCTAGGCCCAACACTTTGAGCATTACTAGAGTAGTAAAGCAGAACGACAAAAGTGACGTTTAAGTCATGTTAGAAAATGGACTGCAACAGAGGTGCAGAAAGAAGCAAGAACACTGCAGTAAGAAACAACCGAGTTACAGAAGAAGGGAAGAGATGTGTAGAAAGAGGCAAGAGAGTTGCACAAAGAGGGAAGACGGGTGCAGAAAGAGGCAAGAGGGGTGCAGAAACAGGCAAGAGAAGTGCAGAAAGAGGCAAGAGAATTTCTGAAGGAAGCAACAGAGGTGTAGAAAGAAGCAAGAAAAGTGCAGAAAGAGGCAAGTGAGAGGCAGAAACAGGCAAGAAAGGTACAGAAAGAGGAAAGACGAGTGCAGAAAGAGACAACAGGGGTACAAAAAGAAGCAAGACCGATGCAGAAAGAAGCATGGAAAGTGCACAATGAAGCAACAGGGGTGCAGAAAGAGGCAAGAGAAGTGCAGAAAGAAGTAACAGAGGTGAAGAAAGATGCAAGACAGGTGCACACACAACCAAAAAAATGCACAAAGAGGCAACAGAATTGCTGAAAGAAGCAACAGAGCTGTAGAAAGAAGCAAAACAAGTGCAGAAAAAGGTAAGTGAGGTGCATAAAGAGGCAAGAGAGGTGCAAAAAGTGACAAGAGAACTGCAGAAAGAGGCAAGAGGGATGCAAAAAAGGAAAGAAGAGTGCAGAAAGAAACAAAAGAAGTGCAGAATGAAGGAACACAGCAGCAAAATGAGGGAAGAGGGGTGCAGAAACAGAGAAGAGGGGTGCAGAAAGAAGCAAAAGATGTACAGAAAGAAAAAAAAGAAGTACACAAAAAAGGAACAGAGGTGCAGAAAGAGGGAACACATGGGCAGACTAAGGCAACAGAGGTGCAGAAAGAGGGAACAGGGGTGCAGAAAAAGTCAAGAGGGATGCAGAAATTTGGAACAGAGGAGCAGGAAGAAGCCAGAACAGTGCAGAAAGAACCAACAGAGGTGCACAAAGAGTCAAGAGGGGTACAAAAAGAGGCAAGTGAAATATAGAACAAACCAAAAGAGGTGCAGAAAGAAACAAAAGAACTGTAGAAAGAAGGAACAGAGGTGCAGAAAGAGGTAACAGGGATGCAGAAAAAGGGAAGAGAAGTGCAGAAAGACATAAAAGGGGTGCAGAAAGAAGCGACAGATGCAGAAAGACACAAAAAAAGTCTTGAAAGAAGGAACAGAGGTGCAGAGTCCATGCGTACTACCTAAGTAATTGAAAGAGTGCATGGGTAATGCCTAGGTGATTGCATAACTGCAGGGGTAATGTCTGGGATATTGGCGGAGTGTATGAGTACAGTGTGGGTGATTGCAAGAGTGCAGGAGTAATGTGTGGGAGGTTGTATGAGTATAGTGGTAGTGCCTCTGTGATTGAAGGACTGCAACGGTAGTGCCTGGGTGATTATATAAGTGCATGAGTAGTGGTTACATGATTGAAAGAGTGCATGGGTAATACCTTGCTGATTGCATGAGTTTATCGATAGTGCCTAGATGATTGCATCAGTGCAGCAGTAATGCCTGAGTGATTACAGCACTGCGTATGTAGTGCCTGCATCATTGGAAGACTCCATGGGTAGTACTTGGGTGTTTTTATAACTGCATGAGTGTTGGGCCTAGCCAAATATAAAGCAGCACACTATTACATGACTCAACTATGTCTCTCCATATTGTTACAAGTACACATACATATGTCTCTACGTTTTCAAATCATCATGATATTTAAAACTAATATGTATACAATATTTCAGGAATATAGTGAAACCTAGAAACTGAGACATGTTATAGATCTGCTTGAGTGATTGCATAACTCCATGGGTAGTACTTGGGTGATTGTATGAGTGCAAGTTGCAGGAGAAGATGAAAAGTGACTGGCTAATTGCATGAGTGCAGACATAGACGTTGAGTGCACAGATAAGTGTATAAATAGCACCCGAAGGCATAGATGACTCATTAAGTAGTGCCTAGGTGAATAGATGAGTGCAACAGTAGGGCCTGCATGATTCTATGACTGCAAGAGTAGTGTGTAGGTTATTACATCAGTGCATAGATACACCCTGCATGATTGCATGACTGCAGGTGTAGTACATAACTGGTGCCTGGGTGATTGCATGACTACAGGGGTAATATCTGGGGGATTACTGGACTACATAGCAAGTTAGTGGCTGATTTTATAAGTTCATGAGTACCGCCTGGGTGGTTTCTGAACTACTAAGATACTGCCTGAGTGATTACAGGAGTGCAAAGGTAGTGACTGGGTGATTTTAAAAGTACATGAGTACTGGCTGAGTGATTACATAAGTACAAGAAAAGTGCGTGCGTGATTGAAAGAGTGCAAGGATAGTGTCTGGGTGATTGAAGCACTGTATAGCTAATGCATTGGTGATTGCATGAGTACAGGGGTAACGTCTGGGGGGTTAAAGGAGTACTTAGGTAACACCTGGGTGATTGCATGACAACAGGGGTAATATCTGGGAATTTACATGACTACATAGGAAGTGACTGGGTGATTTTATAAGTGCATGGGTACTTCTTGGCTGATTGCAGGACTACTGAGGTACTGCCTGAGTGAATAAAGGAGTGCAAAAGTAGTGCCTTGGTGATTTCATAACACCATGACTACTGACTGAGTGATTACATGAGTACAAGGGTAGTACCTCCGTCATTGAAGGACTGCAACGGTAATGCCTGGGGGATTATATAAGTACATGAGTAGTGGCTACATGATTGAAAGAGTGCATGGGCAATACCTTGCTGATTGCATGAGTGCATAGATAGTGCCTAGATGATTGCATCAGTGCAGCAGTAGTGCCTGAGTGATTACAGCACTGCGTATGTAGTGCCTGCATCATTAGAAGACTGCATGGCGAGTACTTGGGTGTTTGTATAACTGCATGAGTGTTGGGCCTTGCCAAATATAAAGCAGCAGACTATTACATGACTCAATTATAAGTCTCTCCATATTGTTACATGCACACATACATATGTCTCTACGTTTTCAAATCATCATGATATCTAAAACAAATATGTATACAATATTTCAGGAATATAGTGAAACCTAGAAACTGAGACATGTACTAGATCTGCTTGAGTGATTGCATAACTCCATGTGCAGTGCTTGGGTGATTGTATGAGTGCAAGGGTAGTCACTGGGTAATTGCAGGAGAAGATGAAAAGTGACTGGCTAATTGCATGAGTGCAGACATAGACGTTGAGTGCACAGATAAGTGTATAAATAGCACCTGAAGGCAAAGATGAGTCATTAAGTAGTGCCTAGGTGAATAGATGAGTGCAACAGTAGGGCCTGCGCGATTCTATGACTGCAAGAGTAGTGTGTGGGTTATTACATGAGTGCATAGATATACCCTGCATGATTGCATGACTGCAGGGGTAGTACATAACTAGTGCCTGGGTGATTGCATGACTACAGGGGTAATCTGGTGGATTACTGGGGTACATAGCAAGTGAGTGAGTGATTTTATAAGTTCATGAGTACTACCTAGGTGATTACTGAACTACTAAGATACTGCCTGAGTGATTACAGGAGTGCAAAGGTAGTGACTTGGTGATTTTAAAAGTTCATGAGTACTGGCTGAGTGATTACATAAGTACAAGAAAAGTGCGTGCGTAATTAAAAGAGTGTAAGGATAGTGTCTGGGTGATTGAAGCACTGTATAGCTAATGCATTGGTGATTGCATGAGTAGAGGGGTAACGTCTGGGGGATTAAAGGAGTACATAGGTAACACCTGGATGATTGCATGACTACAGGGTAGTATCTGGGGGATTACTGTTATACATAGCAAGTGAGTGGGTGATTTTATAAGTTCATGAGTACTGCCTGGGTGATTACAGAAGTACTAAGATACTGCCTGAGTGATTACAGGAGTGCAAAGGTAGTGACTGGGTGTTTTTAAAAGTACATGAGTACTGGCAAAGTGATTACATAAGTACAAGAAAAGTGCGTGCATGATTGAAAGAGTGGAAAGATAGTGGCAGGCTGAATGAAGCACTGTATACCTAATGCATTGGTAATTGCATGAGTACAGCGGTAATGTCTGGGGGATTAAAGGAATACATAGATAACGCCTGGGTGATTGCATGACTACAGGGGTAATATCTGGGGATTTACATGACTACATAGGAAGTGACTGGGTGATTTTATAAGTGCATGGGTTTTTGGGTAATTGCAGGACTACTGAGTTAGTGCCTGAGTGAATAAAGGAGTGCAAAGGTAGGGCCTGGGTGATTTCTTTACAGGATGACTACTGGTTGAGTGATTACATGAGTACAAGGGTAGTGCCTCCGTGATTAAAGGACTGCAACGGTAGTGCCTGGGTGATTATATAAGTGCATGAGTAGTGGCTACATGATTGAAAGAGTGCTTGGGTAATACCTTGGTGATTGCATGAGTGCATAGGTAGTGCCTGGGTGATTGCATGAGTAGACTCTTGAAAAGTACCTTAAAAAATAATTCCTCTCCTAACATATCTTAAACATCACTTTTCCAAAACTACTGCTTCACTATTCTAGGAAAAAACAGGTATAGAGCATAGATAACAGCAAAGCAACACTTCACTTATCTTTCATAAAAGTCTCCCCGTATTTCTAAATCCATGTATGCATATCTCTATACCTTTTCCTACCAGCATCATATATAAAAGTAAAAAACAGATAAATGTATATGTGTGTTTTATACATCTATCATCTTGAAACACTTAACACATACCATAATATATGAGCAAGTAGACACATATCTCAGTCACAACACCATGCACACCTCAAAACTTCAGACTACACTTCAATTTTCAAACAGACACTGAAAATTATGCGGTATATATGAAATATAACTTTCCTCACATCATACTAATTACTCTAGTAAATAACATCTCTACAAACATCTCAACCCTCACTTTCAGGCTGCTGCTTAACTATTTAAAAGCTACTTATAATATTACACCTACCCAGATACAAAGTAGTAACCCTTTACATATCTTTAGTAAAAGTCTCACCATATTACTAAAACCATACATGAATATGTCTGTACCATAACACTATCCAAACCTTAAAAATTCACAGAACAAACTTTCAATTTCAAACAAACATCAAAAATTATTCAGCATATTTCAACTGTACCTCTCTAGAAACTTAAAAAAAGAAACCTAATCAATAACACCTTATGTCAGCATCTTTTAAACCACACTTTTCTGCTCCATCTTCACCATTCTACTAGTACTCACAGTCTTGAGCCTACCACATAAAAAGCAACAAAATCTCTATGTTATACATCATGCACCTTCAAATGTATACGACATATGAAAATACATATACAAGTAAAAACATACTTGAGACAGAAGTCGAAGCACACCTTAAAACTTGACAGACTCCACCTCCAAATTTTAAGCAACAGCTAAAATGATGCGGTATACTACAAATGTACATATCCACACACTAAAACAAACTACCATAATCACTAATCCATCTTCCAATATACACATATTAATTTACAGAATCTATTTCAAACAACTTTTAACTACAATAAAACAAACTACGATACACATCTGTACATTTAATAATATATTTCAAACATCACATTTTTTGAATTATTTTTAAAGTTTAAAATAAACCTAATACATAATACACCTCACAAATTTATAACTCACCTTCCAAATTGATTTGTAGAATTTAAAATATCACAAACTCATAAATAATTTTCTTATGCACACAATCAATGTAATGCACCAGTCTCAGCAAGGTAAAACCAGTAATGGCAAAGTTTCCCTCTCTTTCTCCACACAAATACATGTAACAAATCACATACCTTCCTACATTATTTCAAATTATAAAACACATTTCTATTGGTTAGATATATTAACTCTTACCAACTGACTTCTAAAAGTGCCCAACTGATTCTGGAATTTTTTGGAGTCGCGACTCCACCGTGCACCAACGCGATAGAGCCGCAAATCCATACGGGAGTTCAAAAATATATTACAAATAAAAATACCACTAATTTTTAAAAACACACCACTACTAATAATACTACTGACTTGGGAAATCCTACTTTAATAAGATTTCACTTATATATAAATTAGAATTTCACATTTTAAATCCACAGTTAAGTTTCAACCCTTCCCCCATTCTGCTTTATGCCGGTTTCCATAGTAACAGTTCATGGAACATTCAACTGAACTGACAGGTCACAAGTTCACCATATTTTCAAGTTCACCACACAATGTTACAAATGCAAACAGCAGGTGTGGTTGACATTTCCAAAATATGAGCTTATCCTATCTACTGTACCTTTCAAACATTTTTTACTAACCAATAAGAAACATGCTTTTTAAAGACAGTAACATGCACCCTATATTTGAATGTACAATGTTCTTAAACAGCCAATCAATTCTCTACTTTTTAAAAAACAGCATCTTGTCCACCATTTAACATACCTCTCATTCTACCAACTGACTACCTCAGCTACAGACATCTTTTCATTACTTCCAGACATCCCTTGAAGATGCTTACAGTATGGATTGTTGGACATAGCTATGTTTTCTGGTGCAAAAGGTATGCTGAATGCAGAGGTATTGACAAAGACCTAGCTTTGCAAAATGTGGACATTAAATGGATTGCACAGAGAGGATTAAAGTGGCACCAATTGATGCCTTTGGTGAAAACCTTTTTGCATCTCCAACCCCCTGACCTCATGATTGTGCACTGCGGTGGCAATGACCTAGGCACATTGACTGGGGTAGGTCTGGAAATGCTAATGAAGGACACCTTTGCACAATTGATGTTGCTTTTACCTCAAACTGTCTTTGTATTCTCTAACATATGCCAAAGACAGAAATGGAAGTGGTCAAATCAATTCTGTCCACAGATTGAGAAAGCTAGAAAGAATGTCAATAAAGCTGTTTCTGCTTACCTCAGAGACCATAGGATGGGCTCCATATATAACAACAGTCTACGTTTTGATATGGATGACATCTACAGAAGTGATGGAGTACACTTCACAGATCAAGGAAACAGTCTTTCTCAACAACCTAAAGCTCTGCATCCGCACTTACATGTAGCTACAACAAACTCACAATGAAAACAAGGGCTCTTTTTAGAGCCACTAACCCTGGGCATTAAAATCCGCTCCGCTCGCGGAGTTTGCGGATCTTCGGCAACTCCACGTTCCGTGTAGAACGCGGAGTTACCGAAAACTCCGCGATCCGCGGCGCAGCGGAGTTGTTTCCTTGTTCGCGCTTTCAAAATGTGTTTTTGCGCACGCGGAAGCGACTTACCGGGATCCCTGCCTTCGCCGACGAGATTTCCTATCCGTTCGCATGCGCCACGAGATTTTGGTAGCCGGCCGCGCGATCCCCTGAGAGTGTGCGATCCCGAACACGTCAGTTGGACGCGCCATCGGACATCCGGCGGAAGTTCGGTGAAGATCGCAATGCCAAACCCGCAGAAATTGCAATCTGGAGAAGAATATCTCTCGAGCAGCATAAAACCTTCTCGAAAATGATGATTTGGATGAAAAAAACTCCTCAGATTGACATTTGACTGTACTTTTTTGTGCAAGGAGTCCTTTTTCTTTTTTTATTTATTTTTTTAAGGGGAAGGAAGTGCCCTGTCCAGCAGGCTCCTCCCAGTGCTTTGTCCATGTCCTGTTCACTTTTCATTTGAATTTGGAGCTGGAAAGATCACTCTTTGTGCCTGCTGCATCATATGTCATTGGATTTGAGGACTTTTGGATTGAGATTTTACAAGTAAGTTGGAGAATTGGTGTTGTTTGTTTGATTGGGGCATTGCACCTACATTTTTTGGTACTTTTCATCATTTATTTTTTGAATTTATTGTTGTGGGTGGTCTGTAGTTTCAGTAGGGGCCTAGTTGTTGTTCTTTGTATGAAATTTTTCTACTAGTTTTGTTTTATAAAGGAAACATGTTGCAAAGTTCACTAATTTTCTCCAACTTTTGCAATCAATTTGCAATATTTATTTAATTCACTAGTCCAGTAGTCTGGCCCAATAAATAGGCCATTCAGCCAGTATGCCCAGAGCTACTCATGGGTGCATGAAACAACTGTTTCTGTGGTGTCTGTTGAATTTAAACATCATTTAGGGCATGGATGGCATTGGATTGAATTGCAAAAAGTCATTTTTTGGGGGTATTTCACTTTTTTGGTGTGTGTTAAATAAATGCCTTTGTTCTGTTGGATGTGTGTGTGTGGCGTGGTTGTTGTGTAACTTGCAAACCTTTTTTAGCCCTGTGGATTTTCGTTTTTGCAATTATTTTGCATTAAAGCTGTGATTAGCATGCCTCCTTTGTCTGACCATATATAGGCCTGCTTGAGTTCATTGTTTTACAGGCCTCCTGCTTGTTGTGACTGTGAGTGACCATGTGGCTGGTGGCCATTTTGTGGTGGTAGTTTAGTAGTGTGCTGCTTTTGCCATATAGGCCTGCATGTATTTCCTTTGTTCCTCTTGGCTTATGCTTCTTGTTGTTGTGGCCTGGCCATATGGCTGGTGGCCATTTTGTGAAGCCAGGCAGTGTGCTTTTGCCATAGGCCTGCATCATTGTCTGTCTTCCCTTTCTTGTTGTTGTGGGTGGCCTGGCCATGTGGCTGGCGGCCATTTTGTGAAGCCAGGCAGTGTGCTTTTGCCATAGGCATGCATTGTCTGTCTTCCCTTTCTTGTTGTTGTGGGTGGCCTGGCCATGTGGCTGGCGGCCATTTTGTGAAGCCAGGCAGTGTGCTTTTGCCATAGGCCTGCATTGTCTGTCTTCCCTTTCTTCTTGTTGTGGGTGGCCTGGCCATGTGGCCGGAGGCCATTTTGTGAAGCCAGGCAGTGTGCTTTTGCCATAGGCCTGCATCATTGTCTGTCTTCCCTTTCTTGTTGTTGTGGGTGGCCTGGCCATGTGGCTGGTGGCCATTTTGTGAAGCCAGGCAGTGTGCTTTTGCCATAGACCTGCATTGTCTGTCTTCCCTTTCTTGTTGTTGTGGGTGGCCTGGCCATGTGGCTGGTGGCCATTTTGTGAAGCCAGGCAGTGTGCTTTTGCCATAGGCCTGCATCATTGTCTGTCTTCCCTTTCTTGTTGTTGTGGGTGGCCTGGCCATGTGGCTGGTGGCCATTTTGTGAAGCCAGGCAGTGTGCTTTTGCCATAGACCTGCATTGTCTGTCTTCCCTTTCTTGTTGTTGTGGGTGGCCTGGTCATGTGGCTGGTGGCCATTTTGTAAAGCCAGGCAGTGTGCTTTTGCCATAGGCCTGCAAGCTTGTGGCCTAGTCTGCCAATAGGCCTTTTAGCTAGTAGGCCCAGAGCTATTCATGGGTGCATGAAACAACTGTTTCTGTGGTGTCTGTTGAATTTAAACATCATTTAGGGCATGGATGGCATTGGATTGAATTGCAAAAAGTCTTTTTTTGGGGTATTTCACTTTTTTGTTGTGTGTTAAATAAATGACTTTGTTCTGTTGGATGTGTGGGTGTGTGTGTGGTGTGGTTGTTGTGTAACTTGCAAACCTTTTTTAGCCCTGTGGATTTCCGTTTTTGCAATTATTTTGCATTAAAGCTGTGTTGTTTAGCATGCCTCCTTTGTCTGGCCATATATAGGTCTGCTTGAGTTCATTGTTTTACAGGCCTCCTGCTTGTTGTGACTGTGAGTGACCATGTGGCTGGTGGCCATTTTGTGGTGGTAGTTTAGTAGTGTGCTGCTTTTGCCATATAGGCCTGCATGTCTTTCCTTTGTTCCTCTTGGCTTACAGCTTCCATCCGCTTTTCCAGCTGCAGCTCCCTGAATGACGTGATGCGCAAATTAATGCCAAACAGGTTCCACTTCCATTACATTTGTATTTTTGTTTTTGTTCTTCTTCTTCTTTCCTATCCTTCCTGAGAGTACACAGTATACCATGAAAGCCCTTGTTGTCAAAGTCTCACAAATGGCTACACTGTTGTTATGTTTCTTTAATAACTGAGTTAAAAAAATGTAATAATATAACACTAACAAGTGTGGCCACCACACACTAAGTTATATATTATATTTGTTTGTTTGTACTAGTATTAATTGAACCACAACAACAAATGCAACATTTCACTGATGTTCTTCTGGCTTCTTTGCTTTCTTTTAGGTGCACAAAAGACTGAGGAGGAGGTGTCATCATCATCACCCGTTGTACTGCCAGACAGAAGTCCTGCTGCGCACGACGTGATGTGTGACTGACCACAGACATCTCTGCAACTTGTGCAACTGCGTCCTGCTGACATCTGAAGAAGATGGCCCCAAAGAAAGGTACCAGGTCCTCCAGTACCAAGAAAGTTGCCAGTGAGAAGAAGGAACAGAAGAAGGAAGAAGTGGCACTTACCAAGACTGGTGTGCCGCCCAGGATGTTTTTTGGGAAACAAAAAATGAATCCTGCAGCAGCAGTGTCCGGGGAGCAAGCTGGGAGCAGCACCTCTGCATCAGTGGGCCCACCCCACCAACCTAGGCCCAAGCCCATGAGTGTCGCAGAGGCAGCCAGTCTAATTGCGCAAACGCCAACGAGCAGTGATGTTGAAATTGACTTATCGTTATCGCAAAGTAGTACCCAATCAACACAGGGGGAAACTCAGCAGATAAGTGGGCAACCACAGCCGCAACCACAGCCGCAACCACAGCCGCAATCACAGCCGCAACCACCGCCCACAATAGTAGTTATTCCTCCCGAAGTAGGGGCAGTTCAGGAAATCGAGCTTCCTGCAGAGGAAGAAGAAGAGCAAGCCACTCTTTCAGAAGATCCATTGTCTTCCAGATCCCCAGCAAGGAAAAGGAGGGTTAGTCCATCAACTTCTTCTTCAAGCCCCCCTTCTGATGATCTAGATGCCACATGGAAGCCACCAGCTCAGTCTGAGAGTGAGGCACGCCACAAGACAAGGCTAGGAAAAAAGAAGGTTCCAGAAAGCCTTAGAGTTATGGAGGTAGATGTAGAAGAGGAGGATGATGACGAGCCAGTCATCATGAACATCACTCCCGCCCCAGTGGAGATGGAGACCGACATTATTACCCCATCCCAAATTGCTGTGAGGAATGTGGCACAGATAACACCAACACAGGTAACACCAACACCACCTCCAGCTTCCATATTTGCATTTGCAAAGGCCCGGCAGGGACCTACATCCAGCACAACCACCACCTCAGTAGGTAGTGGTACTGCACAGAGTCAAATTCCAGGCACACCCTCCAGTTCATCCGGCATTGCAAGTGGCACCTCCAGCAGCGCAAGAAAGTTCACCTCCCCAGTTTGGGGCTTCTTTTCGGTTAGCAGTAAGGAGGAGAACGTTGCTATGTGCTCAATTTGTCGACAGAGTATTAGTCGGGGTAAGCTTGGTACAAACTATGGTACCGGAGGCCAAACAACGCATCTGAAAAAACACCACTTGATCCAGTGGGAGGAACACCTTAAAGCCCAAGAAAAAAGTAAAACTGCACCCGTTGGTGTGGATGAAGAAGTAAAAGAAGATATGATCGCGGTGGAAGGTGAACAAGAGGGAGACATTTTCTCTGGTACACAAAGTAGCCCTGTCCCCAGCAGTGCCCTACCGCCCACATCATCATCATCCTCAGCAACATCTCAGTGGCACCGTAGTAAGAGTCAGGCTGAGCCTGAGACGCCAAGGCAACAGAGTACCGCAATGAAAAAAAGTGCATCGTTGAGCCTCACAAAATCTGGGTTCAAGAAGTCACCTGCATCAGCGGCACCAGAAAGGAAAAAAATCCAGCCTACCATTGTTAGCATGTTTAGGTCGGAGGGGCAGTACAAATGCAACCACCCAACGGCACGTTTGTACAATGCAAAGCTGGCGAAAATGTTAGCGCTGGACCTTCTCCCTTTTTCTTTTGTGGAAGGGGTGGGTTTTCTGGAATTTGTGACAGCCATCTGCCCAAAATGGAAGGTTCCCAGCCGGTCCTATTTCGCCAGAGTTGCTGTTCCAGCACTACATCACGACGTGCTGGAATTGCTTGGACAAGCTTTGCAGCAGAGTGCAGTTCACAATATCCACCTGACAACAGACATGTGGACCAGTTGCCAAGCCACTGATTACATGTGCATCACTGCACACTGGATCTCTTTTGGGGGGTTCGAGAAAAGATATCTGCAGGTGTTGACACTGCTGAGATTTTTAATGCCACTCGGAAACATGCAACTGTAGCCATGTTCGCCATGGAGAAATCTCATACTGCTGCAAACATTTTGGAAGAGTTTAACAGCAAGGTCTTTGAATGGCTGCACCCAAGAGGGCTTAACATTGGTTTTGTTGCCACGGACAATGGCAGTAATATAGTTAAGGCCATGGGCGATGGTGGCTATTTCAGGGTCATGTGTTTGGCGCACTGCATTAACATCATTGTTCAAGTCTTTCTGAAAAAAGAATACCGAGCCAGCAACTTACTGACCACCTGCAGAAGAATATGCACACATTTCAGCCATTCTTTTAAAGCCCGGAAGCAGCTGAGGATCATTCAACGTGAGCATAGAATGCCAGTCAAAGCACTCATCCAGGAGGTGCCAACACGTTGGAACTCAACTTATTACATGCTTTAACATCTGTTTGAGCAGTACAGACCAATCAATGACTATGTCATGCAAAGACTAGGAGATGCTACTGTGAAAGGCATGACCGTTGAGATGGACCAATGGGGCCTAGTTAAATGCCTGACAGAGATGCTACTTCCTTTCGAGCTCTTCACACGTGAAGTCAGCAAGGAGGACTGTACTATGGGCCAAGCTATCCCATTGTTGCACATGCTAGAGCAACAGCTGAAGGCGGTGTCTGACACGTACGCAGGTGTGGAGGAAAAAAATGAAGCATATGAGTTGGTGGAGAGCTTAGCCCTTCGGTTAGCTGAAAATACAAGGGTGCAAACTAAGATTGTGTCAGACAAACATTACATTTCTGCCACAATTCTGGATCCACGGTACAAATCAGCACTGAACACTAAGACATTAATTCCTTTTTCAGAAGTGGATGTTGCCCAGTACAAAACTTGGATAGCTGAGGCAGCCAGTGACTTGGAAAAAGAATGGCTGGTAATTAAAGGCCCGCTACTCCAATCCACAACAAGTACTGCAGCAGGGCATCCGGCGTCAAGTTGAACTTCAGAGCCTGAGGGCAGTGCGTTTGGCTCACAGCAGTCACCAACACTATCAACCACAGCAAGAACAGGATCATCAGCCCCAGTAAAATCGGCACAGGATTGGTACCTCCAGCAAGGGCTTGTTAGGTCCAGTGCTGATGCAAAGGCAAAAGTGGCCCAGCAAAGCGTAGCACCCCTGAGCATTGAGCGGATGGTCCAGGCCTATCTGGATGACCCAACAGAGGTCTACATTGATCAAAACCCATTGGTGTATTGGTATGGGAAAAGGCGCCCATGGCCAGTCCTCAGCACGCTGGCTATAAACTATCTGGCTTGTACTGTCACAAGTGTCTCTTCTGAGCGTGTTTTCAGTGCTGCTGGTGCCATTGTAACAGTGAAAAGGACCAGTCTCTCGCCCAAAAACGTGGAGAGGTTAACCATGATCAAAATGAATCAGCACTTTATACCACCGGAGTACAAAATACATGAAACACAGCAGGAAGATGAGGACAGCGACTTAGGTGATGGAAGTAGTGTGTTAGATGACCTACCTCTGGTTGAACCACCAGAGTTTGAGGACGAGCTCTACTTCCCTGACAACTAGGCTTTCAATTTGTTACTTTCTTTCTTCCTTATTTACTTTTATTATTTGTGTGTGTCTCTGTCTTTCTGGTTCGAATCACAACAAATCCATCACCACCTTCTTCTCTTTTTACTGCCATATTGGAGTTGCAGCTGTGTGCATTTAAGTCCACTCCTCTGAGTCCTGCTCCATCCTCCTGACTCGCCCTAAATCCATTTCCCTCAAGCCAGACATTGGATGGAGAATAGTACAAGAAATGTTGCCTCGTTGAGTCCCTCCAAAAGAAGTGGAACATGATGACTATAGCTATCCTCCTTTCCGAGCCGAGAGAGACTGCCCCTTAACAACTTAAGATGAGAAGGAACAGGTAATGATGTCATGCATTGGATGCTGACTCTGAGTGATTGGTGTTTGTGTTGTTGTTGTTGTTTGTTGTGCATGAAGTGAAGTCAAAGTGTACTAGTATTTAATCTACACACTAAAAGCGACTCACTCAAGTCAATGTTTCCCTTCTTGTTGTTTAATAGCAAAATTGTACTTCTTCTACTGCAGGCCGATCCACTGCATTTTTGAATATGGAATCTGGACTCACTCGGTACACTACAGACTGAGTTGGACAACACCATGATGATGACCACATAGTATCTTCACAGTCAGACAGTTGGATCGGAGATGATTGATGGAATAACCCAGGGCGTTTCAAATCACGAAGTGGCATAAAAGGTAAACAAGTCCACAACAACCACAGCAGACATACATGTCTGTGTAGTAGTGGTGGAGTCGAGTAGTCACTATTGTAGTAGTGGTATGACTGACAGCCATGCATTGATTTAGTTACTTACTTTGGAAAATGCTATGTTGCTGTATATGTGTGCTCTGTGACTGTCTGGCCCAGTCAAAATCTAAGCTAAGTGGAGGTTGGGTCGGGCCGTGGGCCTGCTCTGTCCTGTTGCAGGTTAATGCTGGAAACATACAACAGAGTAGACATGATTTAGGCATGCCGCCTCTGAAAGTGTTTGCACTCCTCCGTGATTCATGCTTTTTTTTTCTCCTTGATTTTTCAATATCCCTTTTGTTTTTCCATCTACAATTTCAGGCCGGCTTTTACCCTGTGCTAAACAGAGAAAAACAACTCACACTCACCTACCAATCCGCATCCGCCAGGCAGGCAGTGGCACCCAAGATTGAGGGACGCAGCATCCATGAAAGGGAGGGCCAAGAGGAATGCCGAGATGCAACTCCCCAATTTGACCAGGATAACATACAGTAACTTTAGTATCATTCATCATCTTTTAAATAATTTGATTTATTTGTTCTCTCCAATCATTACGACTGTGTGTTTGTTGTTATTATGTTTTCTCTTTGCTTATAATTGATCCCTACAGATATTTTTAAATTTTCTTTGCTAAAAGGAAGCCCGGTACAACAGAACATAAAATGTATGTAATTTGGGTCTCTCTGCGGGCAGACAGGCAAGGCAAATAGCATAATAATTAATAGTATACTGCTGCCTTGAACTGTCTATTACTACTCCAGTTAGTAAGTACTACTTATCATCATTAACCATCAAGTCATCATCATGCATGCATTTCCTTTTTCTCCCTTAACAGATATATGATGGTCATCTGGCAAGATTGTGTGTGTTCAGTTATTGTTGTCCATGTGTAGTGTTTGTCTTTGTCAAACCTTTCCCTCAAATACCCCTTCCCAACCATTCATCAAACCCTAACTCTCTTCCCCCGGGCGGTGTGATTTATATTGAGGTGTGATTTTTGGTGTAAATTTACACCAATAATTGATCACACACTTGCTGGGGCGGATGTGGTGAAAGCAACACTAATTCAATTTCAATCAAGGCAGGGTGAGGATCTTCTTCTGGTTGCCAATGCCCACCCATGCTCAGTATATTTGCAAGTCAATTTTTTCTCCAAAGGAACATAATCCATCATAATTAATTGCCGGCATCGATTGGATTCATCATCCCCCTCCTAAGTTACAGCACTAAAGGTTATGCTTGTGTCGAGTGACTAGAGTCAACTACAGTTTGTAACTTGTTGTACTAGGCTATCCCCGCCACCATTACGTTTGATTCTTCTTTAGCATTGCTAATAATCATTAATATGGTTTCTTGTTTGGCAGTCTTCTTGTGTACTATACTGTACTTTGTTCTACTACTCCTTTCATAGTCTCTCCAGGCGACTGACTGTCTCATTTTCTTTTTTTGAAAATGCTACTGCCAGTGTATACTGTACTACCACCGCAACCATGGCATCTTGGGAAACCAAACCATCATCACCATGTAGCCATCGCTGTGCCTAAGTTTAAACATCAATCACAGGTAAGAGAAGAAGTTTGGGGGAGGCATAATTAATAATGGAAATTAATTCATTAATTCACACACCCACACCCTTGAGTCCAGTTGCAGACTGCATAGACTAAGAGGAGAGACTGACAGTACTAGTAGGACAAGTCACTCAGTGAGGGTACCACATCTATCTGTTCGTGTGTTACAAAATTTTGCAGATTATTTAAATCAAAAACTGGCTGCGGCCCTGCAGCAGCAAAGGAAGGAAACCATGTGACATAAAAGAGTAACCCCCCCACAAATCATTTACATTGTATGTAAAGTTTAAGTATAAATATAATTTAATCCCCTAACAAAATAAACTAATGTAAAAAATCCCACAACCTGACCCACCCCTCTCCCTAACCCCAACCAATGTCCAAAAAGATCAAAAGAGTCCAACCAATGTCTGTTAAATAAAATACAAAAATAAATTTGTCCATAAATATAGATAAACCCCAACTTTTCCCCAACATAGCCCAATGCCCACCCACCAAAAAAAAGAATAAAAAAGGGGCAATCCAACGGGATCTCTATCAGCGGGTTCGCAGTCTCCGGTTAATTGCCAGGACCTCCTTTACCTACTCCTCTAGACGCGCCATTCGGAGGAGCATGCGGAGCTTAAACGCTTGGCAATTGCATCCACAGGGGGGGGCAGCAGTGCTGGATGAAGTGCGGCGGGCGGCTGTCAGACCGCGGCGCCGTACCACTTGAGGGGCCTGGCTGGGGCCCGCGGCATTGGAGGAGGCTGCAGCCGCTGCCGTCTCCTCCTCCTCCTCCGCCAGAGCCACCAGCCACCGATATTCATTGCGGATGGCCTCAAGCTTCCGGCGCCGGGCAATGGCTGTCAACTCCTTCCTGTCAGGTTTTGCTTTTGGTTGGGAAGGAGTAGCTATATCAAAAAAGAAAAAAGACTATTGTAACCAATTCTGTTAGCAAAACAGTAACACAAAATTAATTCTACACACATAGTGGCACAGTAGCACTAGCAAGCACATGACATAACATTTGTGGTATCTATGGACTCGAGTACACCAGTTTTCTTCTTTTCTCTTGTTTAGCTAAATTAAGTAACCTTGTTGTAGCCGGCATGCCAGCTCAGTCAGCTGCTTGCGCCCAAGTCAAACATACTCATCGTGACGCAGGCTCATGTTATTTTTATTTACTACTGTCTGCAGGTGGGGAAGCTGACTACACAATCATCTTATTTTTTCTATTATGGGTGGCACTGGCCATACTCTGTTACATGAAGGCCAGGGCAACTGCTCAATTTCATTTTCACCCTGCCCTGACTACTACAACAAGGCAGATGATATCTTATCCAAATGATCATTGCTTATATATATGTATGGGACGACATGAGGTACTTTGTTTTAATTGATTGTGTAACCATGCAGCCGATAGGCCACCCATGGCAGGCTGACACAGTCGAAAATAAATTAACATAGGTAGTGAGTGGGCCTCGGAGTCGGAGGGAGGCACTTGATAACATACATACATACAAAAATATATGCTGTGCTTGCAAACTACTGTGAGTCAAGGGAGTATTCTGAAAATACAACTTCTATTCTCCTTGGCTTTGCTACTCTGGCGCGTTTTTTTTTCATTTTTACATTCTCTTCAAAGACTCTTCAGCCAGTGACAGTCTACTCTGTCGCCACCTATGCTATGATGAATACCATCCAGGGCAGGCACCCATGCAAAGTAAACATGTCTATCATTCTTCTTAACCTCTCAACAAACCCTAGTTTGTTTCAACAACAAACATTTATTATTTTTTTTAAAACACCACCGATGCGTCCTTCCTTCCTTGCTTGCCTTTGAGTTTGACCCATGAAACACCCCGGACGATTCTTGCTATCACCCATACAGTTTCATCCACCCAGGCAGGCATCTTTTCTTTCAACTTCCACCCATCCTTCAACCACCCATGCATCTGATTCTTATTAGTCACCTATGCATGCATCCCACGAGGCACGTATCCTTCTCTGCCAGTCATATATATTACATCTTGCCCGTCCTTCCTCCTTCCATCCTTCTTTCCCTTTTCGTTCAACCCATCCATCAAGGTCATCTGACTCTTAGTCTTCTCCATAAAACTTTCCCAGCTGAGTTGAAGTCAGATAGAAGAGGCCATTAGTTACTCAACTACTACTCCCACCGCTAATGCTATTGCTTTAATGCTAAGTAAAGGGTGTCTTCTTTAACCGTTGTTCACAACAAGTTAGCCTCTCTCAACATACAGTGTACACCCTTGCAGCAAGTGTGTAACTATTGTCAATAAGTAAGGAATATAAGTATAACTTACCACCGCCCGCCACTGCTGCTGGCTCACCCACCCCTGTGGCAGCTGCCGCATCCACTGCTCCCTCCTGGCCGGCGTCGCCTGCTCCGCCTCTGGCCCCGGCACTGGTGGTCGGTACACCTAGAAAAAACATTACACATTTTTTAGATGCCATATACACCTCCCCCTATTTATTCTTTTTCACTAGCAAGATTGAAAAAAAGTTAAAATACATATTTATACCACATACATCAGTACAAATCGGGTACTAGCGTAGAGTAGACACTAGTAGGAGTATGTCCTATCCTATCAAAAATAGTAAAATATCTGGTTGGGCATTTTGTTGGTGGGAATTGTCGAAAAGCCTATCAAGATTAAGAAGACTAGAAGAGGACAACCCAAAGGACTGGACTCAGTGACTAGAGCTATTGGTGAATCTGAGTTTTAAAACCTTTTAAATAAAAATAAAGAGTGACCAACTGGGCAAGCTTAGCTACAGACAGACTAATATAGTAGTAGTACAGAGAGTCAGAGTAGAGGCAGTTAGAGGCAGGATAACAAGAATTTAGAAACAAATAGTCTAGATCGAAGATTTGGTAAAAATAGAATTAGGAAACGTAAATAATAGTTCGTAAAAAAATAAGGTGCAGTATAATTATTAATATTAACAACTGGAGGACTTACTGGGGCCAGCAGCAGAGCCCTCGGTAGAGGAGCGGTCCTGGCCCTGGGATTCGGAGGCATCTTGTTGTTCTGACTGTTCAGCTGCTCCCGCCGACTCTGACCCCGTCTACTTGCCCCTGGGTGCTGATCATGTAAGATATAATCAAGTAAGAGACAAACATTGATGATTGGTGTGAAACAAATAAAATATTGTTAAAAACGCTCCCAAAAACATTTTTGGAAACAACAATTGACCTATCTAATCTGCTCGACTAGTAGTAGTATCGCGGGATTCGCGATCGCGGACCGTCTAGTTATTATTATTTATGAACACTAATCCAGTGTTCCATTCTGATTCCAGAATCCTAAGCACCACCTGACCTCGCCCACCTATTCCAGACGGGCCAATTGTTCACTAAGTCTGCATTTCCATTTATTTCAGTCCTCAAAAAATGCATAGATGAAGGACGCATGCATACATTTTTGCATACACCAAATTGTTGGTTGGTTGCTCCTGACGTTCTGCTAAGCCTATTACTCACTCAGTAACAAACTACAAAAGGTTCTACCAAGGACTGGAGTAAGAAGCACTCAGCAGCACGTGACGTGACAGAGGATGCATCACGCAGACCGCCTAAAAATTACCAAGTAACTAAACTACCTATCAATACACCACTATCTTAGTGACAGGAGGACAAAGGAGAACTAGAGTCTCTCTAGCATTACCTAACTTAAGTTCTCTAAAGTAAACTCTTACATCATCAGCCCAAACGAGTGCAAAGTTGCAAACAAGTAAGATCAGTAGCGCCGAGCACCTGTCTAGAAGAATAATAACCGCAGAAGATTTTTAAACGTAATTTACCTGCAATGTAAGCAGCAGCATTCTTGCTATTCGAAAAAAGAAATTATATTCGCAATAACAGTAACCCAGTCTAGAGAACACACAATACTACTAATATTAGCTACTCACCAAGCCACACGACCTCAACACCTAGCAGGTCCAGCAGGTCCTCCTCCCGGTCCAAGATGTCTGACCACCAGTGGGTCAGCTGGTTATGGGTGCGCCGGACCCCAGAGCAGCAAAACACTGCCCGGCGCACCCTCGCCCACCAGCGGTGACGCTCCTGGTTAGCGTACCCGGAGCCAGGCCTGCCGCCTGCTGCCAAGGTCAAGGGGAGGTGGCGCTGCACAAAAAAAACAAGGGGGGCCACCTCTGCCTCGCTAAAAAGGGCCCGGGCCTACACCCCTTCCGGGCGGAGTCTGCCGCAATGAAGGCGGCTCTTTTTCGGCGCAGGCGCCTTGCCCTTGGTGCCGCCGGGACCCTTAGCCATGGTTCTGGGTGGGAGGGGGGCGGAAAAGAAAATTTAGCAGTAAAATATAAAGTCAGGGGAAGAAGTAGGAGAGTAAAGTAGGAAGTAATATAAAACAGTAGAAAAGTTAAAAAAAACTCAGTAAAAGTAGAAATAAAACACAAAATATACACTTAGGGACAGAGAGGGATAGATAATAAATAAAAAAGATCAGAAAAACAGTGTAAAAAACAAAGGATTGAAAAGATTGGAGAGGGATTGAAAAACAGGCCCTAGAACCATGCAAAGAATAGGAAAACAAGATGGCCGCGCCCATTGGCGACCGCGTGGTGAAGTTCGCGTGATATTTCCCCCGAACACGTCATCCGCGTTGCCGAACGTCAGAAACATCTCGCGAGCATACGCGAGCATGCTGAAGCAAACAACTCTGCATGCTCGCGTAGCGTTGCGGAGTTTTTGTGCTAGTTCGCGTAGCCTCGCGTAGCGCGGCTACGTGAACTTCGCCCAGGGTTAAGAGCCACCCTATAACATAATACTGATTATAATTTTTTTTACACATACATCTTTTTTTTTCTTTTTTTGTGGATTCGCGCACCCGACGCGAATCCACAAAACAAAAGCATGAATTCAATGTACTACAACACAACACACTTTTCAAGTTTAATTATTCATTTTTAATTTTATATATTTTTAACAACTCAATTGTAATCTTATGATTAACTTCAATTACACTACATCTTTAAAACAACTTCACAAATACAACACTACTTTCTAAATTATATACTACTTAATTATTTATTTCAGGTGAATTCGTGAATCCAAACGCGATGTTACACGGGGGGGCCGCGCTCAGAGCCGCGTTGGAGTTGCGACTCCAAACTTGAAAGAAAAAAAAAACGATCCACTTCCATTATTTCGTATTCGTCCCGGGGACCCCATCCCCCGGGACCTGCCACGATATAAAAAAAAAAAAGAAGGGGGACCTTTTGGCCCCCTTCCTCAGGCCAATAGTGGCCCCGGGGACCCATCCCCCGGGGCCTGGCCTCTTTTTAAAAAAAAATCAATTAGGGGAGAGGGGCCAAGTGGTCCGCCTCTCGGGCCAATTCTGGCCCCGGGGACCCCATCCCCGGGGCCTGGCCATACGTTGGGGACCGTGGGGGGAGCCCCAATGCCCCCACGGTCCCAGCCGGCTCCCCACCTCCTGCGGGAGCTGGCATTGCTTTTGAGCAAGGGGAGCTGCTAACATGCAGCTCCCCTTGCCCAAAAGCAATTCTGCTTTGCTTCGTTGAAGCGAGAGCAAGTTTTCTGCTCTCGCTTCAACAAAGCAAAGCAGAGTTTGCTAAGACAGGGCGGGAGCCGTGCTCCTGCCCTGCCATAGCAAACGGCAATGTCCCGGGGGTGGGCACCCCAGGACATTGCAGGAACCGGCCCTGGGGGGTGGTGGTCCCCAGGGCCAAGGAGGGCTCCAGGAGGGGGGCCGAGCAGCCCCACCCCCAACATTTCAAAGCCCCAGAGAGGTGGTGGTCCCCGGGGGTCTGCAACGGACCCCTGCATACCAATCAGTGTATGCCCCAGGGAGGTGGTGGTCCCCGGGACTTGTGGGGGGCTCGAGCCCCCCCACACATTTTTTTAATAAAAAATCAGAGCACCAGGGAGATGGCGGTCCCCGGGGCTGCGGGGGCTCCCGCGGGCCCCCGCTACATAATTTGGCATAGCCCCCGGGACCTGGCCCACCCGGGGACTTAAGTACAATGAAGCGCTTTATTTTTTTACATTTTCTCGCCCGGATTTGCGCACCCAGGGCGAGTTCTGTCGATTTAAAAAAAAAAAAAATGCTTTCTTTGGCCCTGGGGGTCCTTGTGGGACCCTCTGAGCAGGCCTAGGGGTCAGGGTGTTTTTACCCTGCCCCCTTTTCTTGTTTTTCAACCTTTTTTCCACTGTTTTCTTGTGACTCAGTTACCGAGGCACAAGATGGCTGCCATCACTTTCTGGTTTGGAGTGTTGGCAGCCAATCAGAAGTCAGCTCGTGCTCGGGAGGAGTCGTGAATCCTCCTCGGTGCTCACATATCGATATTTTTTTAATTTTTGGAATTTCTCAGCAACTACTGAATGGATTTACACCATTTAAAAAAAGGTCACTTTCTGAACCAAGAACTACCCTTTTGTCAATTTTGGTGTAATTCCGTTTAGCAGTTCGGGCTGTAGCCATGTCTAAAGTTTCCTATGGAAATTAACATGGGGAAGATGCGTTTTGGGACCCCCCCTTTTTCTTGGCCCCCGCTTGACGAATCACCCCGAAACTTTCAAGACAGGAGCTGACCGGAGCGGGCCATTAGTTTTGAAAATTTTGCGAAGATTCGTCAAACGGAGCCAAAGATATTGGCAAAAGAAAAAACGCTTTTTGAATAGAAACAAGGTCCTAACTATAACTACCTACTGGCGACCGCCAGTAGGTAATATATATATATATATATATATATATATATATATATATATATATATATATATATATATATATATATATATATATATGTATATACACACATACATATACATATATATTTTTTTTAAAGGCAGCGATGCTGCAAGCGTCCCGCGGGATCGCGCCATTTAAAAGAAAAATGAAAGAGGACCCAGGGACATCATTCCCCAGGGCCAAAATTTTAAAATAAGGAAGGGGGCGTGTGGCCCCCCTCTCTAGTCCAATTATGCCTTCGGAGACCCCATCTCCGGGGCCACTACTTTAAACAAAAGGGGAAGATGTGTGCCCCCCAAGCCTGTATAGGCCCCAGGGACCCCACCCCCCCTCTCAGAGCCTCTAATTGTCCCCGGGGACCCATTACCCAGGGCCGACTTGTAAGTATAGGGGAGCGCACGCCCCCTCTCTGAGCCTTAAAAGGCAGGGCACTGGTTATAATTACCTTAGGACACGAGGTATAGTGTCTAGAGATAACTATTATGGTGAATTTCAGTGCTAATTTGAGTTTAAAACTTTATAGTGTCACTGAAATTTTCACCTAGCTATAACGTGACACTTTAACCTTTGTTTTTTTAGTGAATATATATCTATATATATAGATATATATTACCTACTGGTGGTCGCCAGTAGGTAGTTATAGTTAGGACCTAGTTTCCATAGGAAAAGCGTTTTTTGTTTCCCCAATAACTTTGGTGTCGTTTGACGAATCTTCGCAAAATTTTCAAAACTAGTGGGGCGCTCCGGTCAGCTCCTGTCTTGAAAGTTTTGGGTGATTCGTCAAGCGGGGGCTGAGAAAAAAGGGGGGTCCCAAAACGCGTTTTCCCCATGTAAATTTCCACAGGAAACTTTAGACAAAGCTACAGCCCGAACTGCTGGACGGAATTGCACCAAATTTGGCAAAAAGGTAGGTCTTGGTTCAGAAAGAGCCCTTTTTGTTAAATGGTTTAAATCCGTTCAGTAGTTCCTGAGAAATTAGAAAAAGAAAAAATATCGATATCTGAGCACCGAGGAGGGTTCGCGAACCCTCCCGGGCACGAAGCTTCACTCTGATTGGCTGCCAACACTCCAAACCAGGAAGTGTTGGCAGCCATCTTGTGACTCGGTAACCGAGTCACAAGAAAAGAGTGGAAAAAAGGTTGAAAAACCAGAAAAGGGGGCAGGGTACAAACACCCTGACCACCTAGGCCTGCTCAGGGGGTCCCAGAAGGACCCCCGGTTTTTTAAAACCGGCAGAATTCGCGTTGGGGTTGCGAATCCGGCCGAGAAAATAATAAAAAAATGCCACCCTACACTTCTTGCCTCTTCACCTCACTCTTACAGGTTCTTCTTTCTCCCTCCCGTTGTCACTATTTTCCTATCTTCTTCTTCCTCCTCTCTTCTCTCCCTTTCTCTGCCCCCTCTGGTTTAAATCTGATGAAAAATGAGCCCGTCCGCCCACACCTTAGAGCCGGCGCCACCGCCGGTGAAACGAAAGCTCCCTGCTTGACTCTCCCCCGCCGCGCTGAAGATGTCCCCAGCTCGCCCTGTGCCCGGAGGATGCCGGCATCGCTTATCGCCTGGCACTCCAGCTGGGATTTACGAGCCCCCGGGCGGCGAGCTCCAATCCGCCGGAGTCATAAAAATATCAAGAGACTCGAAGCTGCCACTGCGTAAACACAGGAGAACGCGGATTTACAGCGCCATCAAACAGGCAACACAGTGCACCCGTGACAGGACGTCCTCGCGCCATGATTACGCTGCCTATAAGGGCTTGTGTGACTCTACAGAACGAGGTTTTATGGGATTTTAATAAACCTCGGGTGAGCGCGGGTATCAACAGCGGTGAATGCCATCGTAAACCGAGAGGGGGTGCGGGAGGAGGGGGCTACGGCTTCCCTTTCACTGCCGCAGGCCACCGAAAACCATCACAGCCGCGGCGTTAGACACCAACACTCCTTCATAGAGCGCCTTGCTCATAGCTCCTCTCCCTATTCTAGGACCTCCTCGGTATGTCCCAAGCATCCTTGGTGTTACGAGCCCCGTGTTATAAGGAAAGCTTTATTTGCGCTGCACAGGTTACAACAAGCCCTCCCACCCGCCTTGTAATGAGCCTAGGTGTCAACCCCGCCCCCCTCCCCCATTGCATTAGTTGGACTATCTCATTGCCCCCACCCTTAGAAGGACTACATGAAATGCCCTCTCGTCCAGCAGTGTGTATAAACATCTCGGCCCTGTTATAATAAAACCAACGAGTGCCTCAAGTGTAGCGCTGCTATAAATACCCCTTTCCTGGCCCTTCTAAGCAGCTGTAAATGTTTCCAGTTTAGCGCTGTTATAAATACTGCAAGCACATTATTATAGCTCCACTTTGGAACGGTCCCTGCGTAGCACTGGTTATAGATGTAAATTTAACCATTCCCTGCCCCTTCATTAAAACCCCAGCTTTGAATGCCCTATATATAGAGCTGGTTACACATACTCACCTTGACTACTATTAAGAATGCCCCAGTACTGAACTGTCATCAGTACCCAGTGCTTGAAATGGAAGGTACTCTCCCTCTCAAAATAAACACGTGCCAGTACTCAGTACCAGACAGTACCGGCACATTTAAAGCACTGGAGTACCCCTCACACAGCTCCAGAAACATGTACCCCCGGTTAGCACTTCTGGGAAATAACACCCCCTAACCCGCCCCGCCCACCCGTCCAGAGCACCGTAATATAACTCGGGCTGTAAATGTTTCCAGTTTAACTCCGACAGAAGTACACCCCCCCCTGCCTTTTATTAGATGTCCAGCTACGAATGCCCTCTGTGTAGCACTGGTGAGAAATATTCCATTCCTTTGCACCCCCGTTATAGCTCCAGCTACCTCCTGAACTCGGAATGGAACTGGTTAAAAATACCCTCAACTCCCCCGCCCATTATACCTCCATCTTAGTGTGTCTTCTGTACAGCTGATTCCAATACCCCCTCCTGCCCCCTTACAGCCCCCGCTATAAATGCCCCAGTCTAGCGCTGTAAGTAACCCGCCCTCTCCGAGTAGTAATAGCGCCTCCGCCGCTCTGCCTCCCCACTCCCCCCCAATCACAAGAGTAGCTGTGACACCCCCAGCGCGCCCTGCTACAAGGCTACAAAAGTAGGGGAATGAACACTAAGGGATTTTAAAGGCCCTGGAGGCGGACAGCGCAATCCCTAGGCCCAGGGCAGCGTTCAGCATTCTGGACAGCAGCAGCGCAGCCCAGAGGATGGATCCGGCGGAAGCCAATTCTAGTCCACCCGTCCCCCACACTTCCTTTCGGCATATAGAGTCCCACTACTGCTGTCCGCCGCACCCACCCCGCGCACCCCCATTTCTGCATGTTCCCACTCCCCAAAGAAGACAGTAGACTAAGCAAAGATGCTTAAAAGCACTCCGCTGCCAAAATGATTCAAACAGGCACTGGCAAAGTCAACAGGCCTGGCTTGCATTCGGAGTCCTGAGCAACATATTTTACAAAAGCCTGCTGCAGTGGAAAAAAAAACAAATCACACATATAAAATTCTGTATAAAGTGCATCTAGGGGATAACTAATTTATTGTGTGATGACTCAGAATGCTTTCGAGAAGTAAAGTAGTCCCTCATAAATTCCGATGCAAGCACTCCACTGGAGGCGGAATGATTCACCAACCAAACAGCCAACTGCATGGAGTGAGAGGGTGATTACTCCTCTGTCTGGCCCAAAGGCCCCTCTTGGTACATTTTAATGTATTGGCAACAGTAGGTTGTGCTCCTTTAAGTCAGGCCAAAAAAACACCTTTCCTCACAGTATCCCGTAGAAATCTAACTCGAGGCGTGAGGCCTATAATATTTTGGAAAACACACATCACCAGGTTCCAACTAACAAGGTGGTACACACTGCACTTGTGCTGGGAAGTGCGTATATTTATGCATACGCTACATGGGAGGGGGCAGAAGTATATGGGAGACTTAAACACCTGTAGGGTTTCTTCCTGACAGTAGGAACGCATGTGCAGCTTTGTGCATCTATTTCTATAGCGTGAATCCAGCAGGAAAGCAGCTCGGAACTACGTGTCAATAGGTCCAGGAAAGTGGGGGAGTGATACAAGATCACTCGCAATGAGGAAAGGAGTTCGGTTGATTGGACAACATCTTTTGCTGTCTGCGAGGAACCTCACTTCGTGTTTTTCTAGGGTTCAGTTTGAGTAACATATAACACAACACAGCATCTCTCAAATACAAAAAACTAAGCACTGATGTACACCCACACCTACCTTCTCCAGATCCGCATCAAAAACTTCATCTTCCCCTGAAATCTACCATACTCCCCACACATCAACACCAGCCAGGGCAGCAGCCTTGTGCACTGGCATTAGCAGCTGCTTGTTCAACCAACCAGCTCACCATCACCCCTACAACTATTGATGCGCCACTTTCCTGGAGACCTCTCATCGACAAGAAGCCAAAGTCCACTGCTTCCATTGTGCCCGGTGCACTTCACCTCCCATTGCCTAGATACGTCTCCCTCCTAGTTCTAACAGAACAATACATTGATGGTGATCTACCTCAAATCCTGAACCCAGACCTGAAACTTAGAATTATCAACCCCGGCTCAGGACCAAGCATTCCCATGACATGAATGACCTCCGGCCTGAATATCACCGCCTCCTGGAGACTGGGCTCAGGGGCAGTGCAATAGCTACTCTCAAAGGCCTTCTCTGCTTGGGCCTCAAAATCACTCTAGTAGAAATAGGGCCTGGTGAGGGAGGCAGCGCTAGAATACACACCGATTTTCCTGCAATATGCACATCCTTCAAATGTATAGAGGCTCACTGAACCATGAACCCGAACAGCACCTTCACTGCAGCAGTAGTCTAACTCTCGTCCCGTGAAACAACTTATCCTTTTCAGATGTATTACTTTAACGTGCCCACCACCCGCAGACCAAACCAAATAAATCTGTGAACAAGCGAGACTTTAACCAGGTAGATTGATAGGCCAGGCTCCAAACGTGCCAAAGAACTCCTCATCAACATGCAGGTTCTGAGCTCAAACGAGTGGTGCAAAGACCAATGTACTCAGGATAGCACACAAATTTACTAGTAATTGTGAAAGTTCGGATATGTCTCTATAAGCGCAGGTCTGGTCTGATCACGTCTTTGTCACCACTAGCCTCTGAGACCTTATCTCTAAACCAAGCACGCGAATCAGACACCTCCTCTCCCAATCCCACAAAACACTTCAGAAACATAAATCCAGCAGTCTTTGAGGTCACCTATGTTGCTGCCACAGCCTATGGACGTCCCGCAGTCATTCCCAAAACACTATTCAATAAACATTAAGTCCTCCTAACAAGGATCGAGGTGGCAACTCTAGTTGTTGTACTTGTATTTTTTGTAACTGCCACATGACAAGCTCCCCTAAGAGCAACCAGCAGCAGGATTTTAAAAGTATGGAATCTTCCGCAGTGGGGTATCAAACGAGTGGGGAGCCACTTCAAAGGGACACCGATGAAAGAGAGGCAGTTTTCATCAAGGCAGAGCCCCCTGACACCTAACACGATCGGTCAGCATCTAGAACTGAATGGTCACATAAGAGGTGCTTCTTGCCCAAGGCAGGGCAGATTGACATCCATGTTGGTACCTCAGCAGCTAGATCTGCATGGGTAGACGGAGGCAGCGCTTTCTCCAAGGAGGAGCCACTGACAGCGAGCTGGTCTCTAGGAATTCCTTGGAGTTAAAAGGGTTTTTGCAGGGGGTTGTTTACCCCTACAAGATCTCTGGACTCCCATTCTCAAATGGAACCTTCTGAATGGTCGAGCTCTGCTGTACATTTTGAAAGAATAGGTGGGCTGTGCCGCTGGACCATGGTCAAGGATTTGTTTTAATGTTCTTCCTTGCCAAAAGGAAATGGCCTCAAGATGGCCCAGAGGGAAATACATTGCATTGGCCATCTTACTTTCTGAGAAGGAAACTGTGTAAATGACTTCCTGGGGGTGGTGATGATGCCTAGCAGCTAGTGCTGCTGACTTTGGGACCGGGTTTGAATTCCAGCTTCAATTTAACATTCTGTTATTCTGGGGAAAGAAATCACTTCTTATCCCTGTGCCTAATGCCTTATTGACCTATTGGCATGCTGATTGATCTAATAAAAGGGATTATGCTGGAAGTTGCTTCCGTTGTCGTCACTTCACATTCTGCCCATGATGAAGGGCGTCCATCGCCCGAAACGCGTTGGCTGAAGTTCGAGGAGGTGCCTTCCTACCTACCTGTGCAGTGGAGTGATCCTGGGTGTGTCGACCACCTTAGGGGTAACTTGTTTGAATACATTAGTGACCGGCCCTTGGTCACGGTAAGGCACCACCGCCTGTGCTCGGGGTCCGTGTGCCTTTGGATTGAATTGACACACGGAGTTGGAGATTCCGGCATGGCGTTGGTTGTGAGGAGTCCCACCGCCGGAGCCATGCGGGTCCGCTTGCTGCATTGGTTCGCGGTTTGAGCGGAACAGGAGATACCAACATTTTTACACAGTGAGGCATGGAGGACATTATTCCCGACATGATTGTTTTTTAATGTGATAGTGACGGCGCCCATTGGGGTTGGACAATTTGGCACTACCAGTCCCAGAATGCTTTGATGTAATTAACATGCTGATTGATCTAATAAAAGGGATTATGCTGGAAGTTGCTTCCGTTGTCGTCACTTCACATTCTGCCAATGATGAAGGGCGTCCATCGCCCGAAACGCGTTGGCTGAAGTTTGAGGAGGTGCCTTCCTACCTACCTGTGCAGTGGAGTGATCCTGGGTGTGTCGACCACCTTAGGGGTAACTTGTTTGAATACATTAGTGACCAGCCCTTGGTCACGGTAAGGCACCACCGCCTGTGCTTCGGGGGTCCGTGTGCCTTTGGATTGAATTGACACACGGAGTTGGAGATTCCGGCATGGCGTTGGTTGTGAGGAGTCCCCCCGCCGGAGCCATGCGGGTCCGCTTGCTGCATTGGTTCGTGGTTTGAGCGGAACAGGAGATACCAACATATTTACACAGTGAGGCATGGAGGACATTATTCCCGACATGATTGTTTTTTTAATGTGATAGTGATGGCACCCATTGGGGTTGGACAATTTGGCACTACCAGTCCCAGAATGCTTTGATGTAATTAACATGCTGATTAATCTAATAAAAGGGATTAGGCTGGAAGTTGCTTCCGTTGTCGTCACTTCACATTCTGCCCATGATGAAGGGCGTCCATCGCCCGAAACGCGTTGGTTGAAGTTTGAGGAGGTGCCTTCCTACCTACCTGTGCAGTGGAGTGATCCTGGGTGTGTCGACCACCTTAGGGGTAACTTGTTTGAATACATTAGTGACCAGCCCTTGGTCACGGTAAGGCACCACCGCCTGTGCTTCGGGGTCCGTGTGCCTTTGGATTGAATTGACACACGGAGTTGGAGATTCCGGCATGGCGTTGGTTGTGAGGAGTCCCACCGCCGGACCCATGCGGGTCCGCTTGCTGCATTGGCTCGCGGTTTGAGCGGAACAGGAGATACCAACATATTTACACAGTGAGGCATGGAGGACATTATTCCCGACATGATTGTTTTTTTAATGTGATAGTGACGGTGCCCATTGGGGTTGGACAATTTGGCACTACCAGTCCCAGAATGCTTTGATGTAATTAACATGCTGATTGATCTAATAAAAGGGATTATGCTGGAAGTTGCTTCCATTGTCTTCACTTCACATTCTGCCCATGATGAAGGGCGTCCATCGCCCGAAACGCGTTGGCTGAAGTTTGAGGAGGTGCCTTCCTACCTACCTGTGCAGTGGAGTGATCCTGGGTGTGTCGACCACCTTAGGGGTAACTTGTTTGAATACATTAGTGACTAGCCCTTGGTCACGGTAAGGCACCACCGCCTGTGCTTCGGGGGTCCGTGTGCCTTTGGATTGAATTGACACACGGAGTTGGAGATTCCGGCATGGCGTTGGTTGTGAGGAGTCCCACCGCCGGAGCCATGCGGGTCCGCTTGCTGCATTGGTTCGCGGTTTGAGCGGAACAGGAGATACCAACATATTTACACAGTGAGGCATGGAGGACATTATTCCCGACATGATTGTTTTTTTAATGTGATAGTGACGGCGCCCATTGGGGTTGGACAATTTGGCACTACCAGTCCCAGAATGCTTTGATGTAATTAACATGCTGATTGATCTAATAAAAGGGATTATGCTGGAAGTTGCTTCCGTTGTCGCCACTTCACATTCTGCCCATGATGAAGGGCGTCCATCGCCCGAAACGCGTTGGCTGAAGTTTGAGGAGGTGCCTTCCTACCTACCTGTGCAGTGGAGTGATCCTGGGTGTGTCGACAACCTTAGGGGTAACTTATTTGAATACATTAGTGACCAGCCCTTGGTCACGGTAAGGCACCACCTCCTGTGCTTCGGGGGTCCGTGTGCCTTTGGATTGAATTGACACACGGAGTTGGAGATTCCGGCATGGCGTTGGTTGTGAGGAGTCCCACCGCCGGAGCCATGCTGGTCCGCTTGCTGCATTGGTTCGCGGTTTGAGCGGAACAGGAGATACCAACATACTTACACAGTGAGGCATGGAGGACATTATTCCCGAAATGATTGTTTTTTTAATGTGATAGTGACGGCGCCCATTGGGGTTGGACAATTTGGCACTACCAGTCCCAGAATGCTTTGATGTAATCAACATGCTGATTGATCTAATAAAAGGGATTATGCTGGAAGTCGCTTCCGTTGTCGTCACTTCACATTCTGCCCATGATGAAGGGCGTCCATCGCCCGAAACGCATTGGCTGAAGTTTGAGGAGGTGCCTTCCTACCTACCTGTGCAGTGGAGTGATCCTGGGTGTGTCGACCACCTTAGGGGTAACTTGTTTGAATACATTAGTGACCAGCCCTTGGTCACTTTAAGGCACCACCGCCTGTGCTTCGGGGGTCCGTGTGCCTTTGGATTGAATTGAGACACGGAGTTGGAGATTCCGGCATGGCGTTGGTTGTGAGGAGTCCCACCGCCGGAGCCATGCGGGTCCGCTTGCTGCATTGGTTCGCGGTTTGAGCGGAACAGGAGATACCAACATATTTACACAGTGAGGCATGGAGGACATTATTCCCGACATGATTGTTTTTTTAATGTGATAGTGACGGCGCCCATTGGGGTTGGACAATTTGGCAATACCAGTCCCAGAATGCTTTGATGTAATTAACATGCTGATTGATCTAATAAAAGGGATTATGCTGGAAGTTGCTTCCGTTGTCGTCACTTCACATTCTGCCCATGATGAAGGGCGTCCATCGCCTGAAACGCGTTGGCTGAAGTTTGAGGAGGTGCCTTCCTACCTACCTGTGCAGTGGAGTGATCCTGGGTGTGTCGACCACCTTAGGGGTAACTTGTTTGAATATATATATATATATATATATATATACACACATACACACTCATGTGTGTGAGTGCGTGTGTTTGTGTATGTATCCCAAGGTGTCCCCCTCCTAAAATTCAATCTAGGGACGCCACTGCACCACATGCCAGGCACTCCTTCGTGTTACCCTGACCACTTCCAAATAGGTTGTGAGGCTTTCGGACCTTATTACAAGGATCCATTTCCTGTGGGACGTTTCTGCTGCATGATTCGACTGCAGTAATCACCACTATTTTGTGCACACTCTACCTCTTAATTTCCCAACACACAGAATTAGAGCGCCACGCTTCTAAAAATGTTCACCATGAGGTTCACTGCAGCTATTATTTCGTTTGCAGAACAGCCGATGTGGCATCGAGTTTGTCCGTGAGGTGCTGCCTTTCCACCTTTGAGAAAATAATACACTGCAAAGTCTGAATACAAAACCGAATGCCGTGTAGGCCGAAAGCACACGCGAGGGCTGGTAGTTACGCACTCTGCAAACCTCTGCCCATCCACCCCTGGATGAGAAAATGCAAAACCGTAAGCATTATACATACGTTGTGTACCTACGGATACCAAGCATCGAATACCAGAGGCTGAGTAATCAAAATTCTCTGGCTGTGTGAATGACACGCTGAGTCAGAGGAGAACAAGACGAATGACTGTTTGCTCGCTTCACCGTGTAAACGTTCAGGAATAACGGCAGCAAAAAGTAGGCGGAATGTGCCAAATATGTAAAAGACGGTTGCCTCACAAGGCCCCTAACCCGGGTCTGGACATAGATGGTTGTATGACCTCATTTGTTTTGTTGCGAGCTGCCTGGTTATCCACATTTTTTTGCAGTTTTATATAACGCGAACTCGACGCGAAGGAATTGGAGCGCTTTACATGAGCATCAGTTACGTTACACAAAGATACATTCAATCCAGGGACATCTTAAGGATTTTGGGAGCCCTGAGCCATATGTATTTTGGGGGCCCCTCTTCGGAACAGCTTTGAATTTATGATCCAATTTGAGCTCTTTCATGCCCATTTAGGCCAGGTCACTGGCAGTGCACAGGCACACTTGTCCAAATTCTAAATGTGCTTACATCTAATATTGAAGGATAGTGCTGTGTGTTTTCAGTATTGTAACACAGTGGCAGCCCACTATTATTACTGCAAATAATCTCTGTGACACCCTCCTATTTCTCAAATGTGAGGTCCTGTTTTGATCTAAAAGAACCTTTTATGGATGTTGCATGAAACATAAACACATTTCTCTGCAAAATGTCTGTAACAGACTCTCGCCCATCACTCACATTAAAAACACATTAAAGAAAAAGGTATTTAAAACAATCAGATAATAATTATTCAAGATCATCAGGGCAAGACTCTCTGCAGAACAGAGCTGGCTGTGTCAGGGGCCCCCTGGGCCAGAGTCCACTTTGCCCATGCCAGTGTCGGCCGCTATTACTGCTTAGTGGTGGGGCGGGGGGGACAATTACAACCAAAAACTAAACGAACAAATAAAAAATCATTAAAATCCCACTTACCTGCTGCTCTGACGGCCGCCCCCTTCCTTCTCTCCTCCGATCCTGGACTCCAACTGCGCAGGCTCCTAGATGCAAAATCCCAGCGCTTCTCACATGGTGGGAATAGTATTCCCAGCATGAGAGAAGCGCTGGGATTGGTCTGAGCGGTTTTGTTTGCCGCTCAGACAGTGCATTGGAGCCTGGGGTGTTTTTCCAACGTGCCTGTGCAACACAGCAGGGTTGGAGAAACTTAAGTGTGCATGTGTGTTTGGCCAGCCTAGGACGGCCGGCCAAACACACATGCGCACTTAAAAGTGCCCATCACACCTCCCCCTGCCATGCCTCTCCGACAGGATTGCCTGGCCCGCCCCACCCGCTGAAGACTTCGTCATCAGCAGTTAGGCAAAAATAAAATCATAATAAAATGCTTTTATTATCATTCTATTTTTCCTCTTTCAGCAGGGGGCGGCGCTCCTCCGCCATTATGGAGGAGCCGCCCCTGGCATGCCTTAAAACATCTCTGAATTCTTTGGTAGGCACAGGGAGATTGGTAATTTGCCCAGAACCACAGGATGTTGAGCCAACGCCGAGACTCAAACCTGGTTCCCCAGTTCCAAAGGCGGCAGCTCTGAATGTTATGCCACATTTGATACTGTGGTTGGGTAAAGGGCCTGAAAAGGGTCCTATCTGAAACCTCTGCGTAATATGTTTATTGGATATTTAGCACATGAGTGACTTTTTATGTAAAGTAGAACTTTATAGGACAAAAGCCTTCTTCACCCATTAGCCTGCGACTTTTCCTGTGCTGTTCGTCGTTTTGCTTTCTAGACAGGGCCGGTCTTTCTCTCCTAATGCGTGTTCATAGAAGCACATCATATATGTAACGGGAATCCTGCCCTCCGTGCGGCGCAAGTACTGCATTGATGTTTCAAGAAAAATCAGCGAGATGACACTATTTCTGTCACATTCCAGCCAGCCTGCAGGTGGTGGATTGGCTGTGCAGTCACTGTAAGGTTTGTGATCTGCATCCAGTGCCTGTTGTGTCTTGGACAATACAGTGGTGACAGGACTCTCCAGACGGGTCCCTAGTGGCTGTTTCGCAGTACCACCATGTACTTGATGTTAGAAGTCTGAGGGAATATATTGCACGACGGCGATGAATGAAACAAGGGTTGCCACCTTTCCCAAAGAAAAATACTGGCTATTTGCTCACCTTTTAAGCTTCTGCAAAGGCCTAGATATGATACTTAGAACGCTTTATGAAATGGTATGTAATTATTTTAAACATGGCCTTTCTGTCTTTATTTGCTTTAATCAATAGTCGAGGATCATTAAGACTGCTCTAGATAACATTTATAGTGCTTTCTTCATACATTTACTATTTACACTATGTACTAATATGAGGGGTAAATGCCAACTCTAGATGATTTTCTAAATGTTTCTACCAGCTGGGACATTAAAATACTGCCATGCTGGTGAAAATACTGCCCAGGTGGCAACTTACGGGGATCAAGAAACAGGCAAGCCTTCCATAGAGGCGTCCAGTTTAGATAGTGAGGCTGATCATGCTGCGCCTTCTAGCTGCATCTTATGTGTCTCCTGGTTGCCCTGCTGCTGCTATTGCATCCCTCCTGTTGCCTCTAAATCTATGGCACTGGGCCTTATTCCAGCTTCCAACCTTGATGACTCCAACAGCCCGGGTGCATACTGGTGCATTACTAATGCTGGGGCATTGACAACTATAAGCACTTGAGAGGTCTGATGATGCAGGGAACGGGGCCAGCATGAGGGACATCATCTTTGAGTTTGAGGAGACTGTCACAAGACAAACGCAGACCTAAAAACTGTCTATTGACATGTTTAATTAAAGAACAACACGAAACCTTTGTCAAGATTTGCAATGCCCTTCACGAAGTCGACCTCACACTGAACAAGGAAAAATGTGACTTTTGTAAAACATTCAGTCAAATTTTAAGGACACATTTTCTCTAAAGATTGCATGGTTCCAGACCTTGACTTCAGCTTCTGCTCCTGACAATGTGTCAAAACTCAGAATATTCCTGGAAGGTATTGTGCCAGATACATTTGCTTCGTTATGTACCCTGATCTGTGACCTCACCAAGAAAGAGCAGTTCTATAGAAAGCCTCAACAGTGTCAGAAGACAAAGCAGGTGATAAGGCTTATTTTAACCGTGCCTTCCACGTAGACAAGAGTGGTGGAGCCTGCCCTGCTGTTCTGGGGTCATCCTTACTCAGTGTGAGCTTGAACTTCCGGTCCCTCAATGGATTGTTGCTTATGGCAGTTGTATCCTCACAAGGCAAGTGAAGAAATACTCAACCAGAGAAAGTCTGTGGGTTGTATAAGTTTGTAAATACATCCACTTGTTCTGCATGGGAAGGCTTTCACTGTAGTGACCGATCATCAAGCCCTCATGTCTACTTTTGATAATCCAAAGGCAAAGATGCACCTTTGCTTACACGTGTGTAGCTTGAGGCTACAAGACGATTGAGTCAAATCATCCACAGTTCTGGAAAGGATCAGAATCCTGGTGATTTTTTTCTCACACTTCCCTGCAGCTAACTTCAGCACTACTCCATTGATTGCAAATAATTACATTTGAAATGTAGCCCAGCAGGAACGCTATTTTCCTGGAGATGGAAGACATTTAGAAGACCCCCGTCTTCAACCAGCAGCTGAACTTACCAACTGCCAAAAATGGTGTGAACTTGAAAGACTAAAGCTAGTGATTAAGTGATGTAGCTTCATGTAGTTTTAAACACAAGGAGGGACTAGGATAGCATACACACTTCCTGAGAGTCTATGTGATGCAAAGGGTATGCAGTTCCTACGGTGGGGAATTCAGGGAAGAGGCCGCAGTTGAAACTGAGAAACCAGATCAGGTGATCTGATTGCTCAGAAGCAAGGGCCCTCACACACCCAGGTGGGTGTCATGCTTCATCATCGGCAGCTCCTTGTTGGGGCAGCGCTGCTATGCCCAACAGGCCCCTCAAGGGGGCTTTTTAGCATAAGATGCCGATGTGAAGTGTGAGTGGAGGTGCTCTTGGTGTAGATTGGTGTATGTATGTAATACATTACCATATAAGCTGCATTGGATCATTTCCTCCACATTCAGCCACTCATTGCTTTTAACCATAACAAAAGAACAACTTATTAAAACCCATTAGGGTATCTCATAGCTATTTTTAATTTAACTCACACCAATCTACACCAAGAGTTAAAACTCCCAAGCTTGTGGCTGGTCATATTTTACATACTATTTAGATACTATTTTTGCTCATAAGTCTCTCATCTCAGTCTCCATCCCTTTCCAAGGTCCTTTTTAGATTATTTTGAGGTACTGTTTTAGATATCCCACCCCTCTGAAAGAAACAGTGAACCTCGTGTTATTACAAAAGTACCTGTCCCATGCCCCTGGTCTAAGATCATCCTACCAACTTCTCTAAAGCTTTGCTCACTATTCCCCAAAGCTCATTCTTGGACCAAACATGGATGAAAATGTCAATCATTTCACTCCTAGGTTACCCCTGCCCTTAACAAGGTCACACTTTTTAAAACAAGGCACTCATGATGTAGTACCACCTCTGAGCCAGAGAAGTGACCAAGGCAGAACAAAATTGTAAAGCCCTTGAATGACAGTGATGCAAGTACTGCCATCCAGAAGCTTGCGCCAAAAACACAGTAGCTATCAAAACTTACAAAAGGCTGATAGGGGAGGCCAAAGCCTCATTTGTTATCCATATTATGGAAGGTAACAATTCAGCCAGGTTGGTATCTAACATAGTTAAATTCCTTCTAAACCTCTAGTTACTGCCTCTGAGATGCAACCCTCAGAAGAATTATGCAGTTTTTTGTCTAATTTCTTTCACATTAAATTCCAAGATATCTACAGCCATTTTGGTATCTCTCTCTATCACTTCATCTTATTCTTCATTCTCTACACTCAATAACATCCCCCTTCTCTTACTACCACTGACACCATATCTTTAGCTTGTTCAATCAAGCCAGGTTGCCCCGTTGATATTTGCTTTGCTCATACTTCCAATTTAGATCTTGAGTCTCTTTTAATGGTTTTAACTTCCATCGTTAATGTCTCACTGCCTGTGTGCTGAGCTCCATGTGCTTGGAAACTGGCTCAAACTATGCCTTTTCTCAAAAAACCTCAGCTGACATTACCATCTTGAGCAACTACAGACCCACCTCTCTGCTCCCCATCCAGCTAAAGTCATCAAGAATAAAGTCAACAAACAACTTAATAAACCCATTGAGCATAACCATCCACTTAACAGTTTCTAAGTTGGGTTCTGCTTTCTGCATGGTATTTATCCTGCCCCAATTATCGGTATTAGATGACCTTAGACTCATCCTAGATAGAAGTGGCAATGCAGCATTCATCTTATGGGATCTTAGTGCCACTGTTGCCACTGTTGCTCACTCTGCACTTATCCAACATCTCCAGAATGCTGGGATCAGAGGTACTACCCTTTAAAGGTTGTCTTCCTTCTGTCCAGTAGGTCTCACTCCATATGCATTCCTCCCTTTCACTCGAGCGCCAACCCCCTGAGCAGTGGGGTCCCAGAGTGCTTGGCCTTGAGCTCTACCATTTTCAAAATGAATCTTACCTGCTTGCGTTCCTTATTTCTTCCTTTGGTTTCTCACGTATGTGCTTTGCAGATGACACCCAGATTATCATCTCCTTTAAGGACAATCCATGTAGCACTTTTAAAAAATTCAAGCAATGCCTAACTGGTGTTGTTCATTGGATGAACAACACCAGTAAACATTATCATGACAAAACTGAGGTCCTAATTTTAGGAGCATCTTCTTCTATGTGGTCCATTTTGTGGTGACTCCGAGAGTTAGGTCCCTCCTCCCCTTCCGTCAGAAATCTGGGGACCCAGATTGACTGTAAACTCTCATTTATCTCTTAAATAACGAAAGCGACAGCATCCTAATTCTTCTACTTAAGAATGCTGAGGCCTCGGCTACTGATTGTCGTAAATCAGTAGTCCATGCCATCATTTTGACAATTGTAGTACCCGATCTCCACCCATTCAATCACTTCATTGGCGGTCAGTCACCAGCGGGATCATTTTTAAGGCACCCTCTTTCAGCCATTATGCGCTATGCAAAACAGGCCTGCATTTCAACCCCATCGTCTGTCCCCGCACTCTCCCCCCAGACTCCTGCTAATCTTGTTCAGATTCCTGTCATCTCTAGATCCCACATAGAGGATCACTCTTTCTCCTACTTAGCAGCCAAAGATTAGAACTCTGGGCATTCACTCAGACAAAATGCACCTGTTCTTCAGGGAAAAGTTGGCCCTGCTTATTGTCATGTGTCCCAAGCCATCCTCTTGCCTCCTCTGAATACTTTGTGCCAGGGCGCCCTGTTAGGGTAACAGTGCTATCGACAAATTCCTGTTTCTTAATTCATTCAAGCCTCATTACAAATGTTTCAAATGACTCTTTATTTTCTTTCAGCTAAAAACGTAAACATTATTTTAATAGCAAAATATCCTTTAAAATTCACATCATTACAATACAATACAATACAATCATTCTCCACACTACACACGAAAATGCTGTTCAAAGCCCATGCCTGTTGAAGGTGCCGGTCTTTCTGCCCCTGTCAAACATGGATTGATGAAAGGAGTCCCGTGAAGAAGGGAACACCATAGTGAGGTGAGGGACACCTCTTAGTAAGGACCATGGCACACAATTAGCTTGATAGAAGGTTGCTTTAATGTAAGTTACATCCATAGAGACCTCATCCTCCAGGTCCAAGCTCCAACTGTCTAACATTGAAGCATCAACATTCCTAACTGTTAGACTTGGCATCTTTTGGCGTGTTTCCCCTGACTTTTTGCTTTCTGACCTCCCGGTTTTGACTCTGTTTTTGCTGGTGTGATGATTCTGCGCACTTTCCTCACTGCGGTCCAGTGGGAAAGTGCAAGTGCTCCTGTATAAAATGTGTTATGGATTGGTGTTTCCATGATTGGCCTATTTGGTTTATGTGTCAGTCCCTTGTAAAGTGCACTGCGAGTGCCAGGGCCTATAGACCAAATGCTGTTGGTGGGCTGCAGCACTGGATTGTGCCACCCACGCAAACAGCCCGTAAAGTGTAACTCGGGCCTGCCATCGCAGAGCCTGTGCGCAGCCTGGGGCTGCCATGTCGACTTGGCAAGTGCACACACTTGCAAGTCCCTAAACCTTCCCTTTGCTACATGTTAGTCACCCCTAAGGTAGGCCCAAGGTACCCCTGTGGGCAGGGTGCGTTGTACGCGAAAGGTAGGACATGCCCGGGTGTGTGCGGCATGTCCTGATAGTGAATTACAGCCTAGTTCGTTTTTCACTATTGCAAGGCTACCTGTTCCCCTAGGCCAGAACGGGCAGTTTTGATTATTACAGCTTATAATCCTAACTGACCCCGGGAACATGGTAGAAATTCGAGTTTAGTATGCCTGGACTCAGAATGATAAAATGCAGCTTTTAGTAAGGTTGGTTTTAACATTCTGTGTTTGAAAATACCACTTTTAGAAAGTGGGTATTTTCTTGTCTAACCATCCAAGCCTGCCTCTGCGAGATTGTGTATTCCTTGTCTGGAATGTGAGTGACAGGGGCTGGGGGATGCCAGGAGACAGGGTGAGTCAGCGCAGGGCTGAATAGCCAGATCGACCTGTAGATGGGTGGGAGGGGTCGCACCTGGGCCCTGAATAGGACAGTGCCTTCCCTCCACAATGCTGGCTCCACCTCCTGTGGTGCGTCTGATGTCCCTGGCCTACTCACTGAAAGAAGGGACGGAGACTTGTCAACAAAGTGCTCCAGAACTGGTTTGGACTAGGCAAAGGCCTCTCTGCCTTCAGAGAACAAAGGAATTTGGGATATAAATATTGGGGCCCTGACCCCATGAATTTAGATCTCGCTGGAATCAAGGAACCTGCCAAGACGAAGAGCTGGAAGAGCTGCCAGGAGGAGTACTGCCCCTTTGCTGTGTTGTTGCTTTGTTGGGTTGGCCTGCAGTTGCTGCTTCTGTCTTGGGCAGTGAAAGGACTGGACTGAACTTTCTACGAACTTGTGCTGAGTATCTCCAAGGGCCTGGAACCGAGCTGGCCTCCTGTTAAGAAGTCTCAGGGACTGCAAAGACTTCACAAGCCTCTGGGTACCGCTTCTGGAACGCTGTTTCAGTTGCCACAGAGGAAGGGAACTGCAACCGACGCCGTCAACCGAATCCATCCCTGGCCGGTGACCTGTTTGCACCGCAGACCGCATCGCCCCGCTTCGCATCGCAACCCTGGTCTCACCGTGGGCGACGTCCGACGCCGCCAACATCGAGCCGCTGCTTGCACCGTGACCTGTGGGCACCGCAGTTCGCATCGCATCGCTTCACTGAACCAGCCGGACCCGACCGACGCGGTCGCTGCAACTGGCTCAAGAGTCGAGGCCACACCGCATTTGGGGCACCGCTCGCACGTCTGCGACGCACCGCTCCGACTCGCGCCTCTGTCCGACGCCAGCTCCCGCACTCCGGCTAGGTCGCCTGCATTGCAACCTGTCAGCACCGCACCGAGCATCGTCTCACCCTGCATCGCACGCCTTGGACTCACCGACTCCGTCTGCACGACGCTCATCGAGCCGCTGCCTGCACCGCATCGAGGGACACCGCACCTTGCATCACTCCGTCTTGCACCGCAACCGCGACGAACGCCGACCGGCTCGTACACTCCGTACCAGCCACAACGAGAAAGGTACTGTGACCGAGTCTGTTCACGACTCTGCTGGCCCGTATCGACGCGGTCGGCTGGAACTGTTAGACTCTGTGGTTTTCAGCATCGCGGTAGGCTCGGACGGAGCTACCGACTCGTACGAACTTTGCTTTTGTGCTATTCCTGCAAAGAAGAAGTTACCGTATCAAGCATTCATTCGTAAAGTATAGTATTGTGGATTTTTGTCGTAATTGGTCTTGTCTTAAGTATATAAAATATTGGTTATTTTTCTAAACTGGTGTGGTGTCCGTTTGTAGTGCTTACACTGTATTACTGTTGGTTATGTGCAAATGCTTTACACACTGCCTCTGAATTAAGCCTGACTGCTCGTGCCAAGCTACCACGAGGGTGAGCAGGGGTTACTTCACGAGTGTAACAACCCTTACCCTGACTAGGAAGAAGGGTCCCTACTTGGACAAAGGTGCAAGCCCTTGCCAACTAGAGATCCCATTTCTAACATTGGTTGTCAGTGGTGAGGATAGGACTTGCGTTTGCACTTGACTTACAGTGATTGGTGTGCACTACTACCATATCGCAGACCATTACGTACCACATACTGGTTCTTTTTCTTTTGGCCTATTTTTGATCTTGCCAGTTTTCAACTCACGACTTTTGTCATGCCTGAATCAATTGCATCATCCGTTGCATCTCTGGAAGTTATCTTTGAGGAGGACAGGTTGGAATCCTACGCCGTAAAGGAGTTACGAGCGATTTGTAAAAACCTGAAAGTCCAAATTAAAGGCCTCACAAGGAAGGAGGAGCTACAGAAGGCGCTGAGGGCCTGGGTAGCAGCCAGACATGCCAATGGGCAGCCTGGTGATCTCAGTGAGGAGGCGGAGGAGCCTATTTCCAGGGTGGATGTGCTTTTGGGTAGGGGGAACCCGCCAGGTCGGGCAGCAGCAGTCTGTCCCCAGAGGAGCTGGAGGACAGGCGGGAGGCAAGGCAGTTTGAGCTGCAGAAGCTCAGGCTGGAGAGTGAGCGGGAGGAGAAGAGATTGGCCATAGAGGAGAGGAAGATGCTCTTAGAGCATGAGAGAGAACTAAAGGAGCTAGAACTTAGGAGTAAGTCAGGCTCAGATGGTGGCAGCAATTCGTCCAGAAAGGCAGACAGGATTGTGCACATTCCCAAGAACGTAGGCAAGGAGTTCAAGAAGGGGGATGACATACAAAGGTGGTTCCAGGGTTATGAGGCAGCCATACACATGAATGGGGTCCCTGAGGAGAATTGGGGAGCAGGATTGTGGCCACTTTTCCCGGAAGAAGCAAGTGATGCTCTGATAGCTTTGGGTAAGGGGTATCACCTCACCTATGCTGACATGAAGGATGCCCTTCTCACGAAGTATGGTCTTACTCCTGAAAAGTACAGGGATCAGTTCAGGTCCAGTAAGAAGTCTGATGCCAACACTTGGTTGGAATGTGTGGATGTGTTCTGCAGGTCTCTGGATGGTTGGGTGAAGGGCAGTAGTGTAACAGATTTTCAGGGGCTCTACAACTTGATTGCATGGGAGCACTTGTCTAGTCTATGTTTTGCAGATCTGCGCCAGCACCTAGTTGATAGTAAGCTAACTGACCCCAGGAAGCTTGCTATGGAAGCGGACCGCTGGGTGAGTACCAGGGTCCACAAGAAAGCGTTTGGGGAGACTCAGCCAAAGGTGGGCAGGGTCCCCAGCAGAAAGGTGGGGGGACAAGGGTAAAGCACAGGAGTTCTCTAAAGGGCCCCAAACTAGTACCCAGGGTAAAGGTTCCCAGCCCCCGGTGATAAGAAGAAAGGGGTCTCTACAGGGAAGCCTGTTGAGACCGGCCCCCGCAAGTGTTATACATGTGACCAGGTAGGTCACTTTAAGGGGGACCCCAAGTGCCCGAAGGGGACACAGCCACCCACCGGTGGACAGTCCAAAGTGTTGGCTAGTGTAGCGCTTGGGGAGGAGGGGTGCCCACAGGAGGGTGGGGATCCCGCAGATATGACCCTTGTCTCACTCGGGGACAGTGAGATGGTCCCAGGAAACCAGGTGCCCCCTAACACAAAGAAATATAGCACCTGGGTGACCATTAATGGGAACAGGGTAGAGGCTCTCAGAGATACTGGAGCCAGTGTGACCTCAGTCCGGTGTCACCTGGTGTCTGAGAAGCAAGTAGTCCCAGGAGCATTCCACCAAGTAGTTGCGGTCGACAACTCAGAGCGCCAGTGTATGGTGGCGCAGGTTCCCTTTGAATGGGGGGGGGTCTCAGGTCCCTTAAGGGTGGTTGTGAGCCCTACCATGCCTGTAGATTGTCTGCTAGGAAACGACCTGGAGCAGTCCTCGTGGAAGGAGGTTGAGCTCAGGTCGCACTTGGAGATGCTTGGGTTGCCAGAGTGGGCATGCGTGTCTACTCGGTCAATGGCAGCCAGCAAGGGTGATCAAAAGGACTTGGAGCCTGAAACAGTGGCCCAAGTCCCTGCCAAGAGAAAGGGCAGGGGCGCGGGAAACCGGCCCCCGAAGTTCCCACGGACCGGGAGGAGGCGGACCTCGAGGGGGACGCCCGGTGCCTACAGGGGAGCAGGTAGCCGAACTGGGAGACATCTCTGAGCTGACCCATTGGCAGCAAGAAGGGGGTCCCACCAGGGAGGAGTTCTGCAGGGAGCAGAACGAGTGCCCTACTCTGGAGGGTCTGCGGCGGCAAGCTGCAGACCAGGCAGCTGGTAATCAGTCCGGGTCACATCTGATCTACTGGGAGAGTGGTCTCCTATACAGTGAGCCTAAGGTTGCTGAGCCTGGGTCAGCCCGTGTGCTGGTGGTACCCCAGCGCTTCAGGACCTTCCTACTGGGTCTGGCTCATGACGTGCCTTTGGCAGGACATTTGGGGCAGGACAAGACCTTTGACAGGCTTGTCACCCACTTCTTTTGGCCCCAAATGCGAAGGCAGTCAGATGCACACTGTAGGTCTTGCCAAACTTGCCAGGCAAGTGGTAAGAGTGGGAGGAAGGTCAAAGCTCCTCTCCAACCTTTTCCTGTTGTTGGAACACCCTTTGAAAGGGTAGGGATGGATATTGTGGGGCCACTGGATCCCAAGACAGCCATGGGCAACAGGTACATCCTGGTCTTGGTGGACCATGCCACCCGGTACCCGGAGGCAATCCCTCTCAGGACAACGACGGCGCCAGTGGTGGGCCGGGCGTTAATGGGGATCTTTTCCCATGTGGGATTCCCCAGAGAGGTGGTTTCTGATAGGGGGACCAATTTCATATCGAAGTATATGACATCCCTGTGGAAGGAGTGTGGGGTAACCTACAAGTTCACCACTCCTTACCACCCACAAGGAAACGGTCTGGTGGAGAGATTCAACCAGACCTTGAAAGGCATGATCAAGGGTCTAACAGAACCCATGAGGCGTAAGTGGGACGTCCTCTTGCCATGCCTACTCTTTGCATACAGGGAGGTGCCTCAGAAGTCTCTTGGGTACAGCCCCTTTGAGCTCCTGTATGGCCACCCTGTCAGAGGACCTCTGAGTTTGGTAAAGGAAGGCTGGGAGGCAGCTCCCAGGAAAACTCCCCAGGATGTATTTAGCTACATGCTGGCCTTTAGAAACCAAACTGCCCGCTTCAGGAAACTCGCTCAGGCGAACCTAGAAGCAAGCCAGGAAGAAATGAAGAGATGGTATGACCAGAACGCCACTCTGGTCGAATTTCAACCTGGGCAAAAGTATGGGTCATGGCCCCAGTAGCACCTTGTGCCTTGCAGGACAAGTGGACTGGGCCATATGAGGTAAAGGAGCGCAAAAGTGACGTCACCTACCTGGTGGATTTGCAGGCTCCAAGGAACCCTTTGAGGGTCCTTCACGTGAACCGCCTCAAGCCCCACTTCGAGAGGTCCGAAGTGAGTATGCTCTTGGCGACAGATGATGGGGTGGAAGAGGAGAGTGAGCCTCTCCCGGACCTCCTGTCTACCAAGGAGCATGATGGGTCAGTAGAGGGTGTGATCCTCTCCCCTACTCTGACTCAGGAGCAGCAGGGGACTGTCGCCAGTTGTTGGGACAGTTCGCCCCACTGTTCTCTCTGACCCCCGGTGTTACTCACTGGTGTACCCATGACGTGGACACCGGTGACAGCCATCCTGTGAAGCACAAGATTTACAGGTTGACTGACCGGGTCAGAGCCAGCATCAAGGAGGAGGTCTCTAAGATGTTGGCGTTAGGGGTGATTGAGCCCTCCCACAGTCCTTGGGCCAGCCCAGTGGTCTTGGTCCCAAGGGCTGCGGCGCCCGGTGCCACTCCAGAACTCCGGTTTTGTGTGGACTACCGTGGGCTCAATGCCGTCACCAGGACTGACGCGCACCCCATCCCCAGAGCTGATGAGCTCATTGATCGGTTGGGAGCTGCCCGGTTCCTCAGCACGTTTGATTTAACGTCTGGGTACTGGCAGATTGCCTTAACCGATGGGGCCAAGGAGAGATCAGCATTCTCAACCCCAGAAGGTCATTACCAATTCCGGGTGATGCCCTTTGGGTTGAAGAATGCCCCTGCCACCTTTCAGAGGTTGGTCAATCAGGTGTTGGCTGGGCTGGAGGATTTCAGTGCCGCCTACCTGGATGACATTGCTGTGTTCAGTTCCAGCTGGGAAGAACATTTACAGCACCTTGAGAAAGTGTTGAGGGCTCTGCAAGGTGCAGGCCTCACGATCAAGGCCAGTAAGTGCCAGATCGGGCAGGGTTCTGTGGTGTACTTGGGACACCAGGTAGGAAGCGGCCAGGTGGCGCCCCTACAACCCAAGATTGACACCATTCTGGCTTGGGAACCCCCAAAACCCAGACAGAGGTGAGAGCCTTCTTAGGTCTCACCGGCTATTATAGGAGATTTGTTAAGGGCTATGGCACCATCGTTGCCCCCTTAACAGAGCTGACCTCTAAGAGGCAGCCCAGGAAAGTGATCTGGACTGAGTCCTGCCAGAAAGCTTTTGATGCCCTGAAGGCAGCCATGTGCACGGCGCCCGTGCTCAAGGCACCTGACTTCTCCAAGGAATTCGTCGTGCAGACTGATGCTTCAGAGCATGGTGTGGGAGCGGTGCTCTCACAACTGAACGAAGAGGGCCTGGATCAGCCTGTAGTCTTCCTTAGCAGGAGACTACTTCCCAGGGAACAGAGGTGGAGTGCCATAGAAAGGGAAGCTTTTGCTGTGGTCTGGGCGCTGAAGAAGTTGAGACCATACCTGTTTGGGACTCACTTCCGGGTTCAGACAGACCACAGGCCCCTCAGATGGTTGATGCAAATGAGGGGCGAGAATCCAAAACTGCTGAGGTGGTCCATCTCCCTACAGGGAATGGACTTTACGGTGGAACACCGTCCTGGTACAGAACACGCCAACGCAGATGGTCTGTCCAGGTTCTTCCGCCTTAGTGAAGAGAACTCCAATGGGGTTGGGTAGTTCTCCCTACTTTCAGCTGGAGGGGACATGTGTTAGACTTGGCATCTTTTGGCGTGTTTCCCCTGACTTTTTGCTTTCTGACCTCCCGGTTTTGACTCTGTTTTTGCTGGTGTGATGATTCTGCGCACTTTCCTCACTGCGGTCCAGTGGGAAAGTGCAAGTGCTCCTGTATAAAATGTGTTATGGATTGGTGTTTCCATGATTGGCCTATTTGGTTTATGTGTCAGTCCCTTGTAAAGTGCACTGCGAGTGCCAGGGCCTATAGACCAAATGCTGTTGGTGGGCTGCAGCACTGGATTGTGCCACCCACGCAAACAGCCCGTAAAGTGTAACTCGGGCCTGCCATCGCAGAGCCTGTGCGCAGCCTGGGGCTGCCATGTCGACTTGGCAAGTGCACACACTTGCAAGTCCCTAAACCTTCCCTTTGCTACATGTTAGTCACCCCTAAGGTAGGCCCAAGGTACCCCTGTGGGCAGGGTGCGTTGTACGCGAAAGGTAGGACATGCCCGGGTGTGTGCGGCATGTCCTGATAGTGAATTACAGCCTAGTTCGTTTTTCACTATTGCAAGGCTACCTGTTCCCCTAGGCCAGAACGGGCAGTTTTGATTATTACAGCTTATAATCCTAACTGACCCCGGGAACATGGTAGAAATTCGAGTTTAGTATGCCTGGACTCAGAATGATAAAATGCAGCTTTTAGTAAGGTTGGTTTTAACATTCTGTGTTTGAAAATACCACTTTTAGAAAGTGGGTATTTTCTTGTCTAACCATCCAAGCCTGCCTCTGCGAGATTGTGTATTCCTTGTCTGGAATGTGAGTGACAGGGGCTGGGGGATGCCAGGAGACAGGGTGAGTCAGCGCAGGGCTGAATAGCCAGATCGACCTGTAGATGGGTGGGAGGGGTCGCACCTGGGCCCTGAATAGGACAGTGCCTTCCCTCCACAATGCTGGCTCCACCTCCTGTGGTGCGTCTGATGTCCCTGGCCTACTCACTGAAAGAAGGGACGGAGACTTGTCAACAAAGTGCTCCAGAACTGGTTTGGACTAGGCAAAGGCCTCTCTGCCTTCAGAGAACAAAGGAATTTGGGATATAAATATTGGGGCCCTGACCCCATGAATTTAGATCTCGCTGGAATCAAGGAACCTGCCAAGACGAAGAACTGGAAGAGCTGCCAGGAGGAGTACTGCCCCTTTGCTGTGTTGTTGCTTTGTTGGGTTGGCCTGCAGTTGCTGCTTCTGTCTTGGGCAGTGAAAGGACTGGACTGAACTTTCTACGAACTTGTGCTGAGTATCTCCAAGGGCCTGGAACCGAGCTGGCCTCCTGTTAAGAAGTCTCAGGGACTGCAAAGACTTCACAAGCCTCTGGGTACCGCTTCTGGAACGCTGTTTCAGTTGCCACAGAGGAAGGGAACTGCAACCGACGCCGTCAACCGAATCCATCCCTGGCCGGTGACCTGTTTGCACCGCAGACCGCATCGCCCCGCTTCGCATCGCAACCCTGGTCTCACCGTGGGCGACGTCCGACGCCGCCAACATCGAGCCGCTGCTTGCACCGTGACCTGTGGGCACCGCAGTTCGCATCGCATCGCTTCACTGAACCAGCCGGACCCGACCAACGCGGTCGCTGCAACTGGCTCAAGAGTCGAGACCGCACTGCATTTGGGGCACCGCTCGCACGTCTGCGACGCACCGCTCCGACTCGCGCCGCTGTCCGACGCCAGCTCCCGCACTCCGGCTAGGTCGCCTGCATTGCAACCTGTCAGCACCGCACCGAGCATCGTCTCACCCTGCATCGCACGCCTTGGACTCACCGACTCCATCTGCACGACGCTCATCGAGCCGCTGCCTGCACCGCATCGAGGGACACCGCACCTTGCATCGCTCCGTCTTGCACCGCAACCGCGACGAACGCCGACCGGCTCGTACACTCCGTACCAGCCACAACGAGAAAGGTACTGTGACCGAGTCTGTTCACGACTCTGCTGGCCCGTATCGACGCGGTCGGCTGGAACTGTTAGACTCTGTGGTTTTCAGCATCGCGGTAGGCTCGGACGGAGCTACCGACTCGCATCGAACTTTGCTTTTGTGCTATTCCTGCAAAGAAGAAGTTACCGTATCAAGCATTCATTCGTAAAGTATAGTATTGTGGATTTTTGTCGTAATTGGTCTTGTCTTAAGTATATAAAATATTGGTTATTTTTCTAAACTGGTGTGGTGTCCGTTTGTAGTGCTTACACTGTATTACTGTTGGTTATGTGCAAATGCTTTACACACTGCCTCTGAATTAAGCCTGACTGCTCGTGCCAAGCTACCACGAGGGTGAGCAGGGGTTACTTCACGAGTGTAACAACCCTTACCCTGACTAGGAAGAAGGGTCCCTACTTGGACAAAGGTGCAAGCCCTTGCCAACTAGAGATCCCATTTCTAACACTAACACAAGAACATTCTGTAATGGAACAGGAAACCTTAGCAACACAGGTAGAACATGGTTAACACTAGAACACCACATCACCTCCCCCCTTACAAAACCACAAGAACAGCAACAGAAAAATCATAAAAAGATAATTAAGAAACACAATCCTGTAAGCGAAGAGGTACCCTCTTCACTCTAATGGACTTTCTTTCCACCACTTGTGGAGCGGGAGGCACTTCTTCACCCAATCCTTGAGGTAGACACTTAACAATCCTATTGAGATTCCAAACCCTATGATCCTGAGTTTTGACAGCATTACCCAAGAGCTTGATAACCTTTATAGGCTGGCCAAACTTTGACTTACCAATTCTTCTTTTGGGAAGTTTTACCCTAACCCAGTCACCAACCTCAATCACAGTTTTCTTCACAGCCTTCCTCACATCGAAGCCTATTTTCCTCTTCTCCATCCTTTCCAACTCTCTCTCTTTCCACCCCTCAGTACAGTCCACAGCACTGCAAGCCTATTTTCTCCTAGAAGTAACCCATAAGGGAGTCACCTCAGTATTGGCCGCTCTCCCTTTAAACAACCTAAAGGGTGCACCCCCAGTAAAAGAATGTGGAGTGTACCTGTACTCACGCACCTTTTTCTTTACTGCTTCCTCCCAGTCATTACCAGAGACAACTGCTAATTGCATAGCCTCCTTAAGCACCTTCACAAATCTTTCTACAGCACCGTTGCACTCAGGATGGTACAGCGCAGCCTTCTTATGATTAATGTCTCTCTCTCTCAAAAACTTTTTCACCACTAGCGAGGTGAACTGGACACCGTTGTCAGACAAGATGGAAGCTGGCAACCCTTCCCTCTCGAAAAGATCCTCCAGAAAATGAATGACGGTTCCATAATCAACAGAGTTGACAATCTTAACCTCTGGCCACCTGGAAAACATGTTGATACAGACTAAAACTTATCGGTCCTGGGTCCTTAACTTCACTGGACCAAAGATGTCCACAGCAATGTCCACCCAGGGACCACTCGCTTGTTTCCTGATCACCATAGGTTGAGTCCTACACTTGAGTATTTTGTCACTGTCCGCACACTGAGAGCAGTTACGTACAATCCTTTCAATGTGCACGTCCATGGCAGGCCACCAATAGGCCGCCCTAATCCTCTCCTTAGTCTTGGCGATGCCCATATGGCTCGCATGGGCATTTGCCACTAATTTGTCAAGAAGATTCTCGGGCACCACCAACCTGCTATCCCACAAGAGTAAACTACTCAACACAGCCAACTCATCCTTCACACACCAAAAGCCCTTAAGTTGGTCGCTACAATTACGTTTCTCACACCATCCATCACATATATTGGCCATGACTTGTTGCAACGTGGAATCAGCTTCGGGTAGGATACCTTCACTAACCAGACAAACATTCAATTCTTCCTCAACAGCCTCACCACCAAAATAATCACCATTATCAAGGCAATCCAGTGTGTCAGAACAACCACCAAGCCTAGACAGACAATCTGCCAAAATGTTCCTTGACCCTGGTAAATACGAGATATCAAACTCAAACTCTTGTAATGCAACCACCCATTTCCTTATTTTATGAGAGACACAGTCTATGCCTTTTTTCCCAAACACCTCTTTCAAAGGTTTGTGATCTGAAATGACAGAAAAATGCTTGCCCCACAGAAACTTCTTAAGTTTGTGAACTGCCCAGTAGAACTCCAAAGCTTCCTTTTCGACCACTGAGTAGTTGCATTCAGCTCCCCTAAGGAGTCTTGATATAAACAAAATGGCGTTGTCCGAATTTTCCCCAGTTTGTAACAAGACTGCACCTAACCCCTTAGAACTTGCATCAGTCATAATGTACAATTCCTTGGAAGGATCAAAACTCGCCAAATGGGGAGCCTCATTCAAGCTCTTCTTGACTAAGTCAAACTCATCACAACATGTTTGACCCCACACAAACTCACGTCCTTTCCTCAAAAGCCCTCTCATGCATTCAGTCTTCTGTGCAAAGCAAGGCACAAATTTATTATAAAACTCTGCCATACCTAAGAATTTCACCAGTTCTTCTTTGTTTTCTGGATAGTTGAAATGAGAAATTGTGTCTACCAAGGAAGGTTTCGGTCTAATAGCTGACCCTGATACCAAGTGCCCCTATCTCCCTTACATCAAACTTGCATTTGTCTAATCTCAGAGTCAGGCCAGAGTCCTGCAGCTTGCATAACACTTCAGTCAACCTTTTATCATGTTCCTCCAAATCCACCCCATGAACAAGAACATCATCTTGATAGATCTTGATCCCATCAATGCATCTCAGGACATTCTCCAACACCCTCTGAAACATCGATGCTGCAGAGATTAAACCAAACAGCATCCTGAGGAATTTAAAAGTTCCAAACGGGGTAATGAAAGCTGTGAGATCTTGACAAGAGGGATGAAGTTTGACTTGATGATAAGCCGAGGAGAGGTCCAACGTTGAACAGTGTGTGGCACCACCCAGAGAAGACAACATCTCCGAAATATTAGGAAGAGGGTAATGGTCCACAACAACAGCCTTGTTCAGTTCCCTCAAGTCAATGCACAACCTGGCTTCCCTATTGGCCTTGTGGGCCATCACCACAGGAGAAACCCATTCAGTGGCTTCGACTTCTTGAATGACTCCATTCTTCAATAGCTTGTCCAATTCCGTTCTCATGCTGCTCTTAACCAACAATGGTACATTCCTAACTTTTGCCACCTTAGGGATGGCATCAGATTTTAACTTTACAAGATGTACATAATTTTTGAGACAACCTAACTTATTACTAAAAACTTTCGGAAACTTTGTAACCCAAGTTTCACCACCACTTACAGTCTCAACAACAGGTAACTCTCTCAGATACACAGAGGGAGATTCATTTGGATCCAAGTAAACATGTAAGTCCCGCTGGTGACACCAGCTAATCAGAGAGTCACCTTTCATCAAGACATAGATTTTTCCTGAATCAACCCTTCCTTTAAAATCAATGGTGCCCCAAAAATAGCCCAATAAATCAATAACTTCACCACCATAACCCCTTGGTATGATGTCAGGTTTGATCAGGTCCACCTACCCAGCAAGTTGTTTCTCGTAAAAGACCTTTGGGATGAGTGTAATTTTAGCACCAGAGTCAAACAGCATATTAACCGAGTTATCATTAATTAGCACATGTTTAAAGGGGCCCTCAACAGCCCTATCCCTGACTTGACAAATGATTACCTCCTGATCAGTCTGATCATAAATGTCAACTTCTCTAACCTTCTTCTGATCTTTGTTAGATCTACAACACTTAGAGAAATGCCCCTTTTTTATGCAAAGAGAACAAACAACTTTCTACCCCAGACAGTCCTTAAAGTTTGCCATGTGGCCTGAATTCCCACATCTGAAACTCTTACCCTGAAACGTTTTAGAATTTGTGTAAGAGTGTGTGACTTTCGTCGCACCAGAGGCACTGTCAGAAGTAGATTTGTGAGACTTGTCTGAGGATCCAACCCTCACTTCCTTGACTACTTCACTCTCACTCTTAGAAACATGAGCATCCTTGCGAATAGCCTCAACACAAGCTTTAGAATGCTCATGCATTTTCAAAATAGTAATTACCTCTTGTAGTGGAGGATTATCTTTTTGCCAGAGTCTATCCTTTGCTTTATCTATAGTACAACCCAGCATCAACTGATCCCTCAACCTTTCATCTAAACTTCCTTTTAAGGTTGAAAATGAAATTTATTGATATAATATAAAACATCACAATAAAATACAGAAATAGGAAATACAATCTTAACTGTATAATATGTTAAGGTAATATGGGAAGGAAGGGGGAGAGAAAAGAGGGGAAGGGGAGGGGAGGAAATGACATTCATGTAATGTTATTTTAAACATAACCACTTATATATTTATTAATATCTACTGAATTGCATAATGAAAGGAAAATGAATACAAAAATAAATAGTATTGATATAAAAACCAGATATGTAAACAACTAAAATGAAATCATGGAAGTTTAGGTACTTCTTCAACTCGGGGATTATGGATTCATGCTGTATTTGTAGATAGATCTAGGTGACCATAGGTATTCTCGTTTCATTGCCAGGGAAATGGGGTGGACATATGCTCTATCTAGCCTGTGGTTATAACAAACCCCATACCACCAGGCTTGATAAAAAATATTGGTGGCATTCTTCCATGCCCTGGTAATCTGTTGGAAAGCAACTGCAAGAAGTAGGTCTATAATATAAAAATTGTTTGAGTGTGATTCCCACTCAGAAGATACACTACCTAAAAATATATTAGCAAAAGTGAAGGGCATTTGTGTGTGAAAGATATTATTGATTTGTCTCCAAACTTGTTTCCAGAAGTTATGAACATGGGGACATGTGAATAACATGTGTTGTAAATCTGCTGGGGATGTATTACAGGACCAGCAAGAGGGAGAGAGAGTAGGGTTTATTTTATGTAATGAAACAAGAGTTAGTAAGAGTCTGTTATAAATGTAAAATAAAGTTTGGGTAGTATTAGCAGCCCTGAAAGACTTCCTAATTTTAATCCAGATCTTATTCCAGGTAAGGGACAGTTGGAGATCAGTTTCCCATGAGAGTTCCACCTCTGTTTTATCTCGAGTAACTGGAGAAGAAAAGTGTTTATAAACCTGCGACGCGGATGGGAAAAGAGATAAGACAGAAAGAACAGTAGGAGGCGAGGATGACTAAGGGGTCGATTCCGATTCGGGCCAGAAAAGCACCGACCGACTCGGAGCCGGAATTTATTCCGACCGACACGTACCTGTGGCGCCCGACACGCCAAGTACGATGCAAGGCGTGCAAAATCCGACCGACACGTACGGAACCCAAGCCGAACGACCGAGCCGCACGGAAAACAGCAATCCGGCCGGAAAAACACGCGAATCGAACCGACCGACACGCACCCGGAACAAATCCGACCGAAACGTACACGCGAACTCCAAACTGCAAAGTACGATGCAAGGCGCGAAAACCACGACCGAGTCGTACGGAGGACAAGCCGTACGACCGACACGCATACAAAACCGAGCTGAAGTAACACAAAACACCGCGACCGACGCGTACGCAGCATAGAAAACTGCACAAACACAGCGTGAACGAAACGAAGAAGACCGTACGAGACAACTGCAGGGTCCGACTCGGTCACAAGAACGTTTCCAACATGCACAGACAGTACAAAGGAAAAATTACACAAAAAAAGGCCAAACAAGCAATTACAAAGCCAATAAATACTGGGGGTGGGGACAGAGAACAAAGACACACCCACAACTCCACCCATATAAAGGACACAAATCCCAACCATGATCCTTTGCAAATGCCATTCTACTGCCAGCACCCAACAGACAGCAACCACACACCCACAGCTCATCCCTCACACAAGCCACACACCATCAGCACACCAACAAATACCTACCTCACATACACCCAGCAAAACACACACTCACACACCCTCACCTGCACACCAACACACACATCACTCACCATCACCACCCATCACCATGCCCCCCAAGAAGAATCACAAGTTCCTAGATTGTGAATTGGAAGTCATGGTAGACGAGATCCTCAGGGTAGAGCCACAGCTGTTTGGCACACTGGTCCAACAGACCCCCATCTCCCAGAAAACCAAGATGTGGGAGAGGATCATCAACAGGGTGAACGCACAATCACCATGTCTGCGCACAAAGACCGACATCCAGAACAGGTGTTATGACGTGCGCAGGAGGGTACGGGACCTGCTCAAGAAAGACTACCTCCTGAGCCAATACACCGGCAGTGGCCCTCCTGCCAAGCCAGTATACCTCAGGCCCTGGGAGGAGAAGGTACGGGCCATCCTTCCGCCAGTGAGCGTATATGGACTAGAGAACATCCCAGAGCCTGGTGAGTACACAACAAATGTACACAATATTCTGCCACAATACACACACACATCACTGTCAAGGGGAGAGTCAAACCATGCACTCATAGCAATTACACAGCAACCAGAACAGAATCATCCCAAAATGTGTATGTCAGTCAGATAAACACAACACATGCCATCTCAAAGTTACATTTAACCGTGTCATCACATGTACAAACACAACTACAACTACAGCTAGGCAGTGGCACAAATAGAACTAACAAACACATCCAGACATGTAGCCACCACTACAACACCAACACACAGTGAAGACCACTGAAAGAAAGGAATTCTGTGTATGCTGGGCAAGTCAGTGTAGCCAATAGCATCATGGGAGTCGTAGTCACACATATTGCCCCCCCACAACTGTCCCATCAACACCACCATGAACCATGCACACATCACAGGGAGTGGAAAAGGACTCACAAGATGGCTGACACTGGCTACTGCTGTGGGGAGCACAAGGCCCTGCTGGCAACTGTGCAACAACCAACAGCAGGACACCACTGACTGACATCCTGAGAGACAACTTCCACTCCCTGCAATGGAAGCACGTTCCATGGTGGGATATCTGGCTGGGTGGGAAGGAGGACTCGCAGCACTGACCATAGTCACAAGCACCTCCCCTCACACCCCCTCACCCCCTCAACACATACTCCACATAACCCACCTGGGAGAATGCAATGCCACACATCCTAACTCAAGATCCCACAAAGAACCACCACCCTGGGTTATGTTGTGTGAAGCACAGGGACACTCTTGGGACTTTTAGCCAAACAACTGCCAGGACAACACTCCCAGCCATCCTGTCAGCACAGCCAGCCCACCCCACAGGGAAGCAGAGTCAAAAGGAAGGAAGCATGGGCATGCTGGGAAGGGGGTGGAGGCAATAGCATGATGGGAGTAGTAGGCACAGATATTGCTCAGCCTCACAACTGGCCCATCAACACCACCCTGAACCATGCTCACATCACAGGGAGTGGATAAGGACTCACAAGATGGCTGACACTGGCTACTGCTGTGGGGAGCACAAGGCCCTGCTGGGAACTGTGCACCAACAAACAGCACAACACCACTGACTGACATCCTGAGAGACAACATCCACTCCCTGCAATGCAAGCACAGTCCATGGTGGGATAACTGACTGGCTGGGTGGGAAGGAGGGCCGGCTGTCAACCAAATACAACCAATGCAGACCATGTTCACACCCCAACAAATACATAGAAATGCCCAAATAATGCAGGACAATGTGCCACACCAATATCAACCCCTGACTGTGACGACTTAGGACAATGCAATGTACAGGCCCGCACCCAGAGGCACAGTCACAACTGTCAGGTGTGTCAACAATTGATGCCTGCAGAAACATAACATACATTGTGTGTGTCTCCCAAAAACAGGTGATGATTGGGACACAGCAGCAGACGCTGAGGAGTCCCAGTCCCAGGCTCAAGAGGATGCGGAGCTCACTGGTGTCGTACAGCCTCTGCCCTCCTCGGACGAAGAAGACCAACCTGGCACATCCGGTGCAAGTCAACATGCAGCACCAGCAGGACCACCAGCTGCAGCACCAGCAGGACCACCAGCTGCACCCCCTGCACCCACCCCTCCAACGACTGTCACCACAAATATCATCCCTGCCGACATGGACAGAACAAGGAGCAACACCAGCACAGGGACCCTGGACCAACGTGGGGCCATGGACACCACCACCACCACCAACCCCCAAGGGGGACCAGGGTCATCTGTGCGTGCCACTGCACGCACTGCACATGTCGGCAGGGGTGGTGGGAGGGGTGGGAGACAGAGGTCGCTGCTTGCAGAGGTTGCTGGTGTGCATGATGACCCACAACTGGTACGCATAGCCGATGCGTACCAGTCCAGCACCGGAGATCTCAGCCAGGTAGTGGGGCTCCTCAGAGACATGAAACAGCAGCAGGCTGCCCATCATGCCCGCTTGGACTCACACATGTCCCGCGTGGAGTCCAAGTGGGACGCACTGCAAGAGATGACGGCGGTGCACAGGGACATTTTACAATGCCTCCGCCAGATGAACAGCAACCAGTCCACACCTCCCTGTGTGCCAACAACATCTGGTGCTGAACAAACTGCAACTGCCACAGGGAGGGAGGATGACTCTGGCGGAGAGTCCCCTGCACCGCAGCAGCCTGTACTTGAGGGGCCCCCCAAAGAAGAGGGGTCGTCCGAGGAGGGGCAAGTGAGAGGCCGATGGCCAAGTGCAACTCCCAGGAAGCCTGAACCTGATCTGGATGTTCACCTTTGTGCACAGACTGTTCACCCTGTTGACGGCAACACAACTCCCACACATTGCATGGGGAGTACAAGTTGGACCAATGTCTCAGACAACTGTGGCCCCGATACTGGGGATTTTGTCTACCAGGACTTTCAATTCACCTAGGAACTTCTGATTGCAAGATATATGTACAGCACTACCCATCCTATGCACTATTCACACAAATGTATCACAATAAACACACTAATACACCATACTTGCCTCTGTTGTGATTCCAACGTGGGTGCTGTTATGGGGATGATGAACTGCAAAATGACACTGTGTATGCGAACTGCAACAGCAAGTACAACACAGGCATGTGAGTAAAGGCAACGTGACACATATGAGGGAGACACACCACCAGGGCCACACAACACATACACACCTAGGCCATCTGACTCATTGCCTACACTGATGTTGCCAGGGAAGACGGTGCAATGCACAGACACCACACCTATTCCCAGCTGTAGTCAAGTAGCCCACAGGTGCAGTAAGCAAATGTCAGTCAAATGTGTGACCACAGACAACGCACATCACAAAGTGAAGCACAGGTTTATTACACAGTTGCAACATGTCGTAACCACTACAGATGCAAGGTAATCCCACCTGGCAGCGGGCACACAGTCAACAACTGTAGAAGGAAGGAAGTCCATGGGTGTGGCGCACATCACCTGTAGGGACACAACAGCTACCACCCTGGAAGTACAATCACGTCGTCGGTGGACACAGTTGACCAAACGAATCTGAAAGTACCCTGTGAAGGACAGAAATGACACACAGTCAAAAGCAATGGAGAACAGGACAGAACAGCAAAACTCATGCACAATACATGTTACAAGATACCCACCCAGAACCAAGTTAGCATGTCAACACTGTTGGGGAGTACAGACCACCTGTAAGCACACATCGCTACACACATCCAGTCAAGTAGCCCATGGACACACTCCAACAGCACCAGAGCACCACCTACACATATCATGCCAACTCACATCATTGACATGACACCTCAGGATACTCACATTCAGCTAAAGAAGTTGGTGATGAGCTGTGTGCGAACATCACCCTCATCATCATCATCATCACTGGCATCGTGGTCCAGGCCAGGATCCTCCACAGGTGGCGGATGTTGGTCATTGTCATCCTGGATGAGAGGCAACTCCTTCCGCACTGCCAGGTTGTGGAGCATGCAGCAGACGATGATAATCTTGCACACTTTCGCAGGGGCATATGGGAGGGACCCTCCTGTCTTGTCCAGGCAGCGGAAGCGGCTCTTCAGGAGACCAAATGTCCGCTCAATCACTCTCCTGGTCCGACCATGTGCCTCATTGTAGCGCATCTGGGCTGGTGTCACAGGGTTCCTGAGGGGTGTCAGCAACCACGGCATGTTGGGGTATCCCGAGTCACCTACGGACAGACAAGTGCACATTAGCTGACTTGGAAAAGTGGGCGGAATACTACAGATCAGATCACACACAATGGCACAAAGTCAGTACACACCGACAAGCCAGGCACGCTGGTTCTGCATCTGTGCCATCATCCTGGGGATGCGACTACTCCTCATCACAAAGGCATCGTGTGCTGAACCAGGGAAACGGGCACACACGTGTGTGATGGTCATATCTGCAAGACACACCACCAGTGCATTGACCGAGTGGTAGTGCTTGCGGTTACGGTAGGCCTGCTCCTGGGCCTGTGGTGGTACCAAAGCCACATGTGTCCCATCAATGGAGCCAATGACATGCGGCATCCTCCCCAGGGCATAGAAGTCACTCTTCACGTCAGTGAGTCGTTGCAGTCTAGGGAAATAGATGTACCGGTTCAGGAATAGCAACATTGCCACCAAAACATCGCGGAGCACATGGCTCAACATGGTCTGTGACATCCCACCAGCAGTCGCCACAGTATGTTGGAAGGTACCGGTGGCAAAGAAGTGTAGGGCTGCCATCACCTTCACCTTGGGGGTCAGCGCTGTAGGATACGGCCGGCCAGGCTGCAAATGTGGGGCCAACTGCACTGCCAAATCCTCAATCAGCTGCCTGGTGAAGCGGTACCATCGGATGCTGTCCCGTTCCACCATCGTTGCCAGGTCTGGGAATGGTCGATGGACAGCAGGAGCCCTGCAGTGCAGAGGAGAAGAAAGCAAGATTGTCAGTCAGCCCACATATGCGGCATTGAACACACTCAATATCCCAACATACATCATTATGAGGCACAACTACATGAAGTGTGCAGTTCCGTAAGGACATGTATGGTACATACATGGCCAACATCTGTCATCACGGTTCAACAAGTGGAATCAATAAGTCCCAGGTTGGCCCATTGGATATCATGAGGCTGTGTCACAGTTCCCATCTCCTGCTGCCGTGTCACAATCACCCCCACAGTGACATGTGAGGACAGATGTGCCCCAGGCATCACAGCTCAACGACAGGTACATTCCCAGGGACCCTGTATTGCCACATGGACACTGGCATTACATGGAGTATCATGTATACACCACAGCAAAACAACTATGACCCCCACAGGTAGTGGTCCCACTTGCCACTGCAGGACAGACATGGACGTCTGTGACACACACACGCACAACATCAAAGTCCATGCACACACAACGTGGATGTGGAGACTGTCTCCCATTGTGCACATGAAATCAGAGACATTGTAAACACTACATGCACACAGACTGTGGAGGACCATCACTATTGTGCCACTGGGACACCCTGGCTCAAACATACCGTCCCACATGGGACTCACGGGGTATGTGACATGACATACACATACACCACCGTGAAATGTGACCATGGCACATGCACAGATATGAACAGTTGCACATCACAGTGGTCATGTACACGTAACACCCAGGATCCTGTCCCCATGAACACGTGCACAGCCTGGGGGTGGCTGCCCCCAGGTGACACCCACAGGACAACATGTACACCAACATACACACAATAGGAAATGCAGCCTTACATGCCTTATCATACAGTTTGGACAGGCTGTCGTGTTGTAGGTGTGCCCCTCACTCCCTGGGAGCTATCTGTGGCTGGCATATGTCCATCTTAGACAGGCATGGTGACATATGCCAGTCACTTGTACAGGGATGCGTTGAACAGCAATGGACCGATCGGTGCACCCGGCCGGCCCATTGCATTCAATGTGTGCGGGTACGCGTTGTACCCCTGTACGCTGTTGGATCAGCAATGGACCGATCAGTGCCCCGGCCGGCCCATTGCATTCAATGTGTGCGGGTACGCGTTGTACCCCTGTACGCGTTGTACCGCAATGGACCGATCGGTGCCCCCGGCCGGCCCATTGCATTCAATGTGTGTGGGTACGCGTTGTACCCCTGTACGCGTTGATCAGCAATGGACCGATCGGTGCCCCCGGCCGGCCCATTGCATTCAATGTGTGCGGGTACGCGTTGTACCCCTGTACGCGTTGATCAGCAATGGACCGATCGGTGCCCCCGGCCGGCCCATTGCATTCAATGTGTCGGGTACGCGTTGTACCCCTGTACGCGTGCAGTACCGCAATGGACCGATCGGTGCCCCGGCCGGCCCATTGCATTCAATGTGTGCGGGTACGCGTTGTACCCCTGTACGCTGTTGATCAGCAATGGACCGATCGGTGCCCCGGCCGGCCCATTGCATTCAATGTGCGCGGTACGCGTTGCACCCCTGTACGCTGTTGTACCGCAATGGACCGATCGGTGCCCCGGCCGGCCCATTGCATTCAATGTGTGCGGGTACGCGTTGTACTCCTGTACGCGTTAGTACCGCAATGGACCGATCGGTGCCCCGGCCGGCCCATTGCATTCAATGTGTGCGGGTACGCGTTGTACCCTGTACGCGTTGATCAGCAATGGACCGATCGGTGCCCCGGCCGGCCCATTGCATTCAATGTGTGCGGGTACGCGTTGTACCCCTGTACGCGTTGTAACCGCAATGGACCGATTGGTGCCCCGGCCGCCCATTGCATTCAATGTGTGCGGGTACGCCGTTGTACCGCAATGGACCGATCGGTGCCCCCGGCCGGCCCATTGCATTCAATGTGTGCGGGTACGCGTTGTACCCCTGTACGCGTTGTACCGCAATGGACCGATCGGTGCGCACCCATTGACAATGGCTTAGCCTGGCAACGGACGCGTTTTCGAAATTCGAACGAGTCGGTTGCTGGAAATTCAGTTGGTCACCCACAACAATGTTGCAAAATCATGTATGTCATGAAGTTGAAGATTTGAAGGATGCTGTGGGCGTGTATTGGTGCTGCTATTCCATGGATTGGCCAGATTCAGAAGATGCAAACGACTTGGACCTATCACTTTGGACACAAGGGACAGTATCTGCCTCTCCAGCACATATATATTGCTGGCTGTTCCCCTGAGAGCTCACTTGCCTGCACTACATGCTCCAGGACGACATCTGCCACTGCACTGCTGCTGTCTCTGCCCCTCTGGACCCTGCAATGGCACGTACTGTGGAGAGAGCCCCAGCCTTCAGCCTTGAGGAGAACCAGGCCCTGCTGGACAGCCTACTTCCACAGTACAGCAAGCTGTATGGGACACCAGGGGAGCAGGTGAGTGTTCTGTGCACTGCCTTTCTGAATGTGCATTTTGTCTGACTAGCAAGGCTGAAAGTCTGCACGCCACTGGCTAGCAGGCTCACTGAGTAGTTGTCACCCCCATAGTGTGTAGTGACATGTACTGGACAGGTATGGTGCAGTGACAGTGCATTTGAACAAGGTTTTACTTCCCATGCAATGATACCATGTAGTGACGTCTGGCAAACTGTCCATGGGCAGCGTTGCACTGCCTGTGTACATCATGTGCCCCTGTGATCAACGCAGTAGGAGGAGGAATCGCCATCGTCCACAAGAATACCATCAGGGTCTCGACCAGCACCGACGACACTCTCAGCACCGCCGAACACATGCACTTCCAGATCCACACGGACCCCAACACCACCCTTAGAGGCACCCTTGTCTACAGACCCCCTGGACCCCGACCCCAGTTCAGCGACTCCATCGCCGACTTCATCAGCACGCACGCCCTGACCTCTACCAACTACATCCTCCTCGGAGACCTGAACTTTCACCTGGAGAACAACAACGACAGCAACTCCACCACCCTGATCGACAGCCTCGCCAACCTCGGCCTGAGCCAGCTCGTCACAACACCGACCCACTCCGCCGGCCACACGCTTGACCCCATCTTCTCCTCAAGCTCCCACGTCTCCTTCAGCCACACCACGGAACTCCTCTGGACCGACCACCGCTGCATCCATTTCACCTTCCAGAAACCCACCACACACCACCGCACCCAACAGATCCCACGCCGCTGCTGGAGCAAAGTCACCGAAGACCAACTCGGGCAACCCTCGCTCTCAGCCCTCCCTCCGACCCATCCAAACACCGACGACGCTGCCTGCAACCTCAGACGATGGATGGACGACTGTGCCAACACCCTCGCCCCGCTGAAAAAGCTCACCTACAGCGACACCACCAAAAGAGCCAGCTGGTTCACCTCGGAACTCCTAGCTTCCAAGCGTACCTGCCGGAAACTAGAGAAGAAATGGCACAGTGATAAGACACCGGACAGCCACACAGCCCACAAAGACGCCATCCGTAACCACCACCACCTCATCAGGTCCGCCAAGAGAATCTCCTTCAAAGACCGCCTCGACAACAACGCACACAACAGCAAGGAGCTTTTCAACATCGTGAAGGAACTCTCCAATCCCAGCTCCAACACCAACGACATCCCGCCGTCGCAACCCCTGTGCGATTCCCTCGCCACCTTCTTTCACCGCAAGATCGCCGACATCCACGACAGCTTCAACACCCAGACAGCCCCAACTAAGATCGATGCACCAGACCCGCCACACACCATCGACCACGACCCCCTGCCAGCCTGGGCCAGCGTGAACATCGAGGACACCATCAAGACCATGAGCACAATACACTCCGGCTCCCCGTCAGACCCTTTCCCGCACCACATTTTCAACAAAGCCAGCAGCTCCATCGCATCCCACCTGTGTAACATCATCAATCTCTCCTTCGAGACCGCGACCTTCCCAGAGAGCTGGAAACACGCAGAGATCAACGCCCTACTCAAAAACCCAAGGCGGACCCGAGAGACCTCAAGAACTTCCGGCCCATCTCTCTGCTTCCGTTCCCAGCCAAGGTCATCGAGAAGATCGTCAACAAACAGCTAACCCGATACCTCGAAGAAAACAGCATCCTGGACCCATCCCAATCAGGGTTCCGCAGCAACCACAGCACTGAGACTGCCCTCATCGCCGCCACCGACGACATCAGGATCCTGCTGGACAATGGTGAGACCGCAGCCCTCATCCTGCTGGACCTCTCCGCCGCCTTCGACACTGTCTGCCACCGCACTCTACGCGCACGCCTCCACGACGCAGGGATCCGAGACAAGGCCCTGGAATGGACCACCTCCTTCCTCGACGGCAGAACCCAGAGAGTCCGCCTCCCACCTTTCCGATCCGAAGCCTCCGAGATCATCTGCGGCGTACCCCAGGGATCGTCCCTCAGCCCAACACTGTTCAACATCTACATGGCCCCGCTCGCACGCATCGCCAGACAGCACGACCTCAACATTATCTCCTACGCCGACGTCACTCAACTGATGCTCTCCCTCACCAAGGACCCCTCGCCGCCAAAGCCAATCTCCATGAAGGAATGAAGGCCGTCGCCGATTGGATGAAGATCAGCCGACTAAAGCTGAACACGGACAAAACGGAGGTCCTCATCCTCGGCTCCAACCCCTCAGCCTGGGACGACTCCTGTTGGCCAACGACGCTGGGAGCAGCCCCGACACCCACCGACCACGCACGCAACCTGGGAGTCATCCTCGACTCAACGCTCTCCATGGCCAAGCAAGTCAATGCAGTCTCCTCCTCCTGCTTCAACACCGTCCGCATGCTTCGCAAGATCTACAGGTGGATCCCGACAGACACAAGAAGAACAGTCACCCAGGCCCTCGTCAGTAGCAGACTTGACTATGGGAACGCCCTCTACGCGGGAGCCCCGGCCAAGCTCATCAAGCGACTGCAACGCATACAAAACGCCTCCGCACGCCTGATCCTCGACGTACCACGCCACAGCCACATCACCCCCACTTGAGGAACCTGCACTGGCTCCCGCCGACAGGAGGATCACCTTCAAACTCCTCATCCACGCACACAAGGCACTCCACAAAACTGGCCCAGCCTACCTCAACAGACGACTCTTCTTCTACGTCCCCAACCGCCAGCTCCGCTCCGCCGACCTCTCCCTCGCCACCGTCCCTCGCATTCGAAGAACAACCACCGGCGGCAGATCCTTCTCACACCTCGCCGCCAAGACCTGGAACACCCTTCCACTAAGCCTACGACAAACCCAAGACCTGCTGACCTTCAGGAGGCTACTCAAGACCTGGCTGTTCGACCAGTAGCAGCACCCCCCCCTTCCCTCTCCCCAGCGCCTTGAGACCCTCGCGGGTAAGTAGTGCGCTCTACAAATTCTGTGATTGATTGATTGATTGTGATTGAGACATGTATATACAACTGTGTCATGCACGGATATGTTGCATGTGTAGTAATGGCCTTTTCACTTTGTCATCCTGACAGGTTAATGCCCATCGGAAGCAGGAGATCTGGAAGGACATCGTCCGGGCTGTCCGGTCCGTGGGGGTCTACAAGCGCCGGATCCGCAACTGCCAGAAGAGGTGGCAGGACCTTCGGGGCTGGACCCGGAGGATTGCACGGGTCCAGCTGAAGCTGTCGCCTCCTCGCAGGAGGGGCGGAACACGGACCCTGACCCCCACATGCTCCAGATCCTGGCGGTGGTGTTTCCAGACCTGGATGGGCAGCTGAAGGCCAGACAGCAGCAAGGAGGGGTGAGTCAAAGACTGCACTGTGAACTCTGTATTACATGCTATGTGCCCTCCTCTGGCCTGGTTAAACTGCCACAGTACAGCAGTCATGTTGTCCAGGAGCCATGTCCCTCTATTGTGCACTGCCCACTCCTCATCTGATACCCAGGTGTGGCCCTTACATTCAGGGAATTGTGTCACTTGGGACTGTGTCCTTGCAGTTTGCTTCACTAAAGGTGGGGGACAGCATCTGTTTCCCTTAATCTGTTGTGGGCATCATGGGTGGGTCCATTGTTCACACAACGCCTGTGTTCGGACATGTAATCTGCGTGTTGCTTTGATATGCGGTCCACTTGCTGAGCTGAGCCACCACATGTGCCTGGGGTATGTGGCACACACCCATGCAGCGGGTGGGAACAATGTTTGGGCCCCACGAGTGTGCAGATTACGTGTGTCACACATACATAGCCAGCTATCCACTGTCCAGGGCTCATCCCTCATTCATGTGGGGCAGGACAGTCATGCCTACTCCAGGCCATGCAATGCACTCTGTACTCCCACTCCCGTGTATCAGCTGACACATTGTGCGCAGTGATTTGACCCCTCGGGTGTCTGCCTCTGTGTCAGTGTGCTGTGGATTTGTTGCCAGGACTGCTGGGGTGTTTCTCGGTAGGGGCTCAGCATGCCACTGGAGATGTGACCATAGGAGACGATACTTGTGTGTCACATAGGTGTTTGATCAGCTGCCCGTGCAGACTGGGGTATGCAAATGTGAAGTTCAGGCAGCTGTTCCCCATTCACAGCAGATTGTGAGGGGCTCAGGTTCAGAGGGTAGTGTCACAGGTCTCCCATATGTCCAATGGGTATGACCTGGACAGATGAGGGTTAAGATGATGTGTTGTGTGGGGGATGTACATGTGCACTTGTGCAGCTCCAGGACTTGCATTCCCCATGACCTACTATTGTGACACAGTGCAGAGTGTTGTTGTCTGGCTGCCAAGTCATACATCACTGAGACAGTGATGTATGACTTAGCAGTCATGCCTCCGCCATGGCATGTGTCTACTTATTGGTGATCCTGCAGGGGAGTGACATGTGCTACATGCACACCATTGTGGCGATGGCTATCAGGACATGGGTGCATCATGGTGTCTGTCGCTGGTATGGATCACATGCATTTCCTATTTGACTCTGGGCGTCCCTTTCATCCGGAAACCTGTACTGACTCAGTGGCAAGAGTTGTGATGTGTGCATGTCCACATGCTACACCGTGTCCTCTGCACTGTCCAACTATTGTGTAGGTGGTGCATGTGTCCACACTGGGGTGTTGCTATCCAACAGATACCAGACAGATGGGTGCAAGGCCATGTGGGATGTGAGTGCCATGGTTGGCATCAGACTGACAATTGGCTTCTCCTGTTCAGTTAGGGCACTTTTAGCAATGTTCAACTAATGATGCCAGGGCTTGCTCTGTAATGTGCTGTGCTCACAGTGGTGTGTGCGTTTGGTGCAGGTGACTGATGTCTGACTGTTCCCCATTGTTTGCAGATACATCCACGGCCACGGAAGGGGACAGCTCCACGGACCAGGAGGAGCCGGAGAGCCAGACTGGGTCAGCAGCCGAGGAGTGGTCGGAGGGACCCAGTGGCACGGAGGGCGAGGGGAGCCACACTGAGGAGTCCTCAGCACCATCCACCTCAGCTGAGGACCAGAGCAACTCGGAGGATGACTCCCTTATGGAGGCGGGTGTCAGCAGCCACCACACCCCAGCTAGTGTTGCTGTCCCCGCCACCACCAGCACCACCACCGCCCTCCCATCGGCTCCCATTCCCCATGTCCGTGGAGGCTCCCATGTTCGGGAGCATGTCTCCTTTGGGCCAGGCACCGCACCCCTGCCCCTGTGTCCCCTGCTGCCCTGAGTGAGGAGTCTGTGTACCTCCTTCGCCAGCTCCATGTAGGGCAGACAGCCATGCTGAGTGTCCTCCATGCGCACACCGCTCTGTTGACTCAGCTGGTGTCGTTCATGGAGGGTATCTCATCGGGCATGTCTGACCTACAGAGGGGCAATAGGTCCATGGACTCCTCCCTGACAGCAGCAGTGTCCCTCCTCAGACAGTCCCTCACCCCTCCTGCCTCTGCTCCATCCACACTCCCCAGCACCTTACCCGTCCCAAGCACACACACACCGGCACAGGCACACACCAGCACACACACGTCCAGCACACAGACACACACGCCACAAACAAAACGCACACGCACGCACAGTCAGGGGACTGAAACCAGACTCACAGGGGATGGGGCCCTAGAACACACACATGCATCCACGAGCACTGCGCAGTCCTCAGTTGCCTCTCCCTCCAAAGCACCCTCCCTTGCCTCACCTGCAACCCCAAAGACCCAGCGGCTCTTCCTCAGTGACCTCGGCCTCTTCCCCTCCGATCCAGCTGATACAGCATTTAGGGGGAAGAGGAAGCCCACCCACACGGAGCAGAGTGCCCCTCGCCCCCGGACACCCGCCCCCAGGCGCAGACAGGCTGAGGCCCCCACCCGCAAGTCCCCTCGGAGTCGTAAGAGCAAGACCCCGCCGCCGCCCTGCAGCTCAGGCACCAGGTCTCCTTCCTCCATCCCTCAGGCCCCCACTCCACAGGTGCCCCCACCACACCCTGCCCCAGGTTCCCCCACCCACAGATATACCATCCCCAAGAGGATCCGGCCTTCTCCCCCTGGCACTTGCTCTCCCGGCACCACACCCCCGCTGCGCTTGTCTGTGCCACTGATGTGGTGAGGGTGTCCTCCCCCTCTGTCCAGCCCACCTTGCCTGTTCCCCATTCTCCTCCCCTGGTGGTAGGCACTGCAGTGGAGTCCACTACCACCCTGTCTGACTTGGGCACTGCAGTGGCGGACCTGTCCACTCCATCTGCAGGGTCCACTGCAGTCGTGCAGGCACCCACAACATCTGAGTCATGCCCCCAGTTGTGCCGGCACACACCATGTCAGACACCTCCACTGCAGTTGTCAGTGGCTCACCAGCACCCACCACCCCTTCCCTGCTTCCTCCTGGTGAGCCCTGATCCTGTCCCTGCGGTGCCTGGCCTGCCCCCCGGTTGCCCCTCCTAGTGGATTGTCCCTGGTTTTGTGCAGTGCAGGCATGCGTAGGGTGACATCTGCCACTGTCACCCTGTTTGGACTTTGACAATGGACTGGCCATTGGCCTTTGTGTTTATTCTGGACTTTCAGTTATCATTACACACATATGCTGAATAAAGCAACTTTCTGTTCTCTAGTGCTTATGCTTCTGATGTACATGTTGTTGATGATGCTAACCATGCCCTTGCTGCAGTGATGGTGATATTTGGTCTCATGATAATGAAGTGTTACTGTGCAGGAACCCATGTGGTCCAGGGGGAATGTGTCCTATCCTGTGGTGTATCCATGTCATCCATAGCAGCATCTGAGGGTGTCATGTGTTCAGTATTTGGCAATGGGATTTCCTACTTACATTAGCAATTTCACATCTGTGGCTTCCACCCCTGCACATCTGTTGTGCCTGCCATTGTTCAATTCGTCTACTTCCCTGACCGTGTGGCCATCTCCACTGGATATGCAGGTTTGGGCATCAATGGGGAAGGACTCATCTGTGTTGTCAGTGCAACATTGCTATACAAGTGTGTTGGATCTGTGCTGATGATTTCGTTGGCACTTCCATGACCAGGCTGATGTGACGGGAGCCTTCATTTGGTGCTAATTGTTGATTGTGTGACCAAGTGCTCAGCTGACATGATGGGGCCCTACTGAGGCAACATATGGCACAGCTTTCCTCACACAGGAGTGGAGTCCCCTCATGGCAGTGTGTACTCCTGTGACATTGCCTGCGCCCAAGGTGTGTGTTGTATGAGCATGTCTGTGTGTTCACTTCCGTTTAGCTGTGCATGCTGTGATCCCTAGTGTTGTACCTGTTTGTGATGCTTGCTGAGTTGACCTATGTTCCCCCAAAGTCTTCTCCCTGGGTTCTCTGTGATGTGGGTGCATGGCACATTACTGGTCATCAGGGTGTCACCCATAGGTGTGTTTTCTGTCAGGGCTGAGTTTGTGTGCAGACGCAGATGGGTCACAGTCAGGTTTCCCCTTGGCACTTGTTGTTTGCCCCTGTCATGTGATTTCCAGTTTGTGTTATCTTTCAGTGATTGTGACACGTTGTGTGTGTGACTGCTGGCACTCCTCAGGGTCCGGTCTGCAATGTTCGTTGTTGTCTATGTGTGTTCTTTGTGGGTGACCTTGGCTTCTTCATTGGTGTGTGACTGTGGCTGGTATCCCATTGGTTGGTGTGGTATTGCCGTCATGTCCATGTACAGCGTAGTGTGCAGTGTGTCAGACATTCAGGAGTCTTGTTGAGTGGCCATGTGTGATGTGTTTCTGCACCTTGGTTCCCACCCACGACCCTGGAATAGTCATGGGTGCATGTGCAATGTCACCAGTGCATGTGTGCTTCACTGCTGCACATTGTTGGAGGTCGAGGTGTGTGGTGTTGAGTGTGTGCAGATGAGAGTTGTTGCACGACTAGACCCCTGCCTCCATGTTGGCCTTGACTTACTGGCCGTGCTGATTGATTTGTGCTTGTGTAGGTGTGATGGTAGTTTGTTGCTCAGGACACATGACTGTGGTTCACAGTGTGAACGACATTTAGCTTTGTCATCACAGTGGGATTGTAATGCAGCCCAGGGTCACCACATTGTGGGGGCCCTGGGGGTAGTGCTGTGGTGTGTCTGTGTCTTGCTGTGTCAGTTGCTGTTCCTACGTGCCTGTGTGACATGTGTGATTTGTGCTCCCTCTCATCTGACAATGCCTGCTTGCCCACATAGGGGATTTGGATCCATGAGTTACCTTTGTGTGGCACTGTATGCACATCTGTATGATTGGTATTCAGGTCTCCTCATGTGTTGTGTGTTTGCCTGGGGACACTGGCACCCCCTCACCTGTTGTGTATGATGTGCAGTGTGGGTCTGCCTGTTTGTGTTTGTGCATCTGCACCACTGCATTGGCATATCTTGGGTGTGCCATTGGCTGTATGTAGTTTGGTGGGTTTCCCCTGCTGTCCCTGGGACTCCTAGGTCATCGGCCAGCACAATGATCATGGTTTGTGTGTCCCATTGCTGCCATGGTATGGTATCTGTTCACCTCACATCTACAGTCTCCACAGGGTATCTGCATTTGTGTGCCCATTGGTGCAAATATGTGGGTCTGCATTCTGATGGTCACTTCTGTCATTGTGTCATTGATGAATGTTGACAGTGTCAGCCCCCATGGGTGTTGTTTGTCTGCACATGGCCAAAGGTATGTCTTATTTGCACTGCAGTATTTGCCTCCCCCAATTTATGTTGCAATGGGACACATGCACTACTTTGCCACTGATGTGTTTTATGTTCTGTGACCAGGAATCATCCATGCAGTTTGGCAGTTGCAGCTTTTTCTTTGTCAACACTTACATTTTGGTCACTGTGATGATGGGGGTTTGGACCCCATTGCCACAATGTTCAAAATGTGCTTCAGCTATGGACCCCACACTTACATTTTGGTCACTGTGATGATGGGGGTTTGGACCCCATTGCCACAATGTTCAAAATGTGTTTCAGCTATGGACCTCACACTTACATTTTGGTCACTGTGATGATGGGGGTTTGGACCCCATTGCCACAATGTTCAAAATGTGCTTCAGCTATGGACCCCACACTTACATTTTGGTCACTGTGATGATGGGGGTTTGGACCCCATTGCCACAATGTTCAAAATGTGCTTCAGCTATGGACCCCACACTTACATTTTGGTCACTGTGATGATGGGGGTTTGGACCCCATTGCCACAATGTTCAAGATGTGCTTCAGCTATGGACCCCACACTTACATTTTGGTCACTGTGATGATGGGGGTTTGGACCCCATTGCCACACTGTTCAAAATGTGCTTCAGCTATGGACCCCACACTTACATTTTGGTCACTGTGATGATGGGGGTTTGGACCCCATTGCCACACTGTTCAAAATGTGCTTCAGCTATGGCCCCCACACTTACATTTTGGTCACTGTGATGATGGGGGTTTAGACCCCATTGCCACAATGTTCAAGATGTGCTTCAGCTATGGCCCCCACACTTACCTTTTGGTCACTGTGATGATGGGGGTTTGGACCCCATTGCCACACTGTTCAAAATGTGCTTCAGCTATGGCCCCCACACTTACATTTTGATCACTGTGATGATGGGGGTTTGGACCCCATAGCCACAATGGTCATGGCCTGCTTGCATTGTGGGGGCCACACACATATATGTGTGGCACATGTGATAGGGGGTCACATTGTATGTTCAAAGTCATGTTCAGTGTTGTAGGCATTTGACACAGTCTACACACGCTTGTCATGGTGTTGGGGGATGTCTTTTTCTTGCATTCCCTAGGTTGTGGTGTGCTGGTTGTGTCATGCATTGTCCATCCTATGAGTGGGGGTGGTGTTGGTGGTAGGCATCCAGCCCCCTGGGTAAGGGTGGTAGTAGTGGTAGGCATCTGGCACCCCCTGGGTAAGGGTGGTAGTAGTGGTAGGCATCTGGCACCCCCATGGCTAAGGGTGGTAGTAGTGGTAGGCATCTGGCACCCCTGGCTAAGGGTGGTAGTAGTGGTAGGCATCTGGCACCCCCATGGCTAAGGGTGGTAGTAGTGGTAGGCATCCAGCCCCCTGGGTAAGGGTGGTAGTGGTGGTGGGCATCTGGCACCCCCATGGCTAAGGGTGGTAGTAGTGGTAGGCATCCAGCCCCCTGGCTAAGGGTGGTAGTAGTGGTAGGCATCTGGCACCCCCTGGGTAAGGGTGGTAGTAGTGGTAGGCATCTGGCACCCCCATGGCTAAGGGTGGTAGTAGTGGTAGGCATCTGGCACCCCCTGGCTAAGGGTGGTAGTAGTGGTAGGCATCTGGCACCCCCATGGCTAAGGGTGGTAGTAGTGGTAGGCATCCAGCCCCCTGGGTAAGGGTGGTAGTGGTGGTGGGCATCTGGCACCCCCATGGCTAAGGGTGGTAGTAGTGGTAGGCATCCAGCCCCCTGGCTAAGGGTGGTAGTAGTGGTAGGCATCTGGCACCCCCATGGCTAAGGGTGGTAGTAGTGGTAGGCATCCAGCCCCCCTGGGTAAGGGTGGTAGTGGTGGTGGGCATCTGGCACCCCCATGGCTAAGGGTGGTAGTAGTGGTAGGCATCCAGCCCCCTGGGTAAGGGTGGTAGTGGTGGTGGGCATCTGGCACCCCCATGGCTAAGGGTGGTAGTAGTGGTAGGCATCTAGCCCCCTGGGTAAGGGTGGTAGTGGTGGTGGGCATCTGGCACCCCCATGGCTAAGGGTGGTAGTAGTGGTAGGCATCCAGCCCCCTGGGTAAGGGTGGTAGTAGTGGTAGGCATCTGGCACCCCCATGGCTAAGGGTGGTAGTAGTGGTAGGCATCCAGCCCCCTGGGTAAGGGTGGTAGTGGTGGTGGGCATCTGGCACCCCCTGGCTAAGGGTGGTAGTTGTGGTGGGCATCCAGCCCCCTGGGTAAGGGTGGTAGTGGTGGTAGGCATCCAGCCCCCCTGGGTAAGGGTGGTAGTGGTGGTGGGCATCTGGCACCCCCCTGGCTAAGGGTGGTAGTAGTGGTATGCATCTGGCACCCCCATGGCTAAGGGTGGTAGTAGTGGTAGGCATCCAGCCCCCTGGGTAAGGGTGGTAGTGGTGGTGGGCATCTGGCACCCCCTGGCTAAGGGTGGTAGTAGTGGTAGGCATCCAGCCCCCTGGGTAAGGGTGGTAGTAGTGGTAGGCATCTGGCACCCCCTGGCTAAGGGTGGTAGTAGTGTTAGGCATCCAGCCCCCTGGCTAAGGGTGGTAGTAGTGGTAGGCATCTGGCACCCCCCTGGCTAAGGGTGGTAGTAGTGGTAGGCATCCAGCCCCCCTGGCTAAGGGTGGTAGTGGTGGTAGGCATCCGGCCCCCCCTGGGTAGGGGTGGTGGTGCGCATTCAGGCCCCTGGGTGCATATGTGGCATTGGTGATGGGCATCCCGCCCCTATGGTGCTGCTGTTGCTGGTGTAAGTAAATTCTGCATCCCTCTGTGTGTGTGATGTGTCGTGTACGTGTTGTATGTGTTTTGTGGTTGGTGTCTGACTTACCTTCTGCGCCGTACGCGTCCGTGCCTGTTCCGGTAGTAAATGTAGAATATTGGTATGATCGGGACGAAGGGATTCATGGTTGGTTCGTGTCGTTCGTCTTTCTCGTCGCTTCGCGTCGTCCTCGTCGCTGGCGTGTTCGCCTCGTAGCCGTGGATCGTGTTGTGGCGCGAATCGGAGCTTATGTGCGCCTCTCCCGGATGCTTTGACGTGCCGTGCGTAGCGACGGGTTCGGCGCGTACGGAAAGCGCATCGTACTTGTTCGGCCGGACGGGGCTGCATTTTTCCTTCCGTGCGACTCGATTCGGCGTTTCCGGATTCGCCTCGGTCGGAGAATAGCACCTGGATTGGGTGAGTACGACTCGGCCGGATTCTGTGCTGTTGTGCGCATCGTACTTACTCGTTCGGTGTGCTGTACGGATCGGTCGGGAAACAGGCATTCGCATGGCTTTTTTCCCGACCAAATGGTATTGGGTGCACCTCCGACCAAGATCGGAATCGGCCCCTAAGTATTAATGAGTGCCAAACAATTGTAAGTTGACTGAATCAATGAAATTAAGGATGTGTATTTAGATGCACAAGAGGTAGGTAAAGAAAATTGTGCTTGAGCAACTGTAAAGGTTATACATGCATTATCTTGATAAAGTTGATGTACCCAGTGAAGCCCTTTAACATGCCCATCCTTCCAAAAATTAAATCTGTTATCGATTTTAAGATGTTTATTGTACCATATTGAAGATTGCAAAAATTGATCATTGGGAGAAAGATGATTTGTAAGTAAAGGTTGGAGGATTCTGAAACTGTTATTAAAAATGGGAAGAGAAAGTGACAAAGGACGGTGTGTAAAGGATAACAATTCTTGGAAGGAGAAAGGTTGAAGAAAAGTGTTTTCAATAGTAATCCATAACGGTAATGATGAATCCTCATCATCATCTTGGAGTAATAGAGAGGATTGTTTAAGAGAGAACGCGGTATGGTAGGTTTGAAAATCTGGGAAATTGACACCGCCCAACTGTTTTGGTCATTTAAGTTTATGTAAAGACATATGAGGTTTCTTATTATTCCACAGAAATTTCGATAGAATAGAATAAATTGTTTTAAAATGTGCTTTAGGAATATTTATGGGACTATTAGAGATATAAAAAAGTATTATAGGCACCAACATCATTTTTATTGTGTCAAGACGGCCCCACCAAGATAAAAACATGGGATTCCATCTGGATGTGGTAGTCTTCAAGAGCATCTGTAATTCTCTTAAATTTATTAACATGTATTCTTTAATAGAAGATTTAAACCATAAACCCAAGTACTTGATTTTATCCAATGCCCAACGAAAACCCGAAGAAGTATAGTCCACAGAGAAGCATAATTTGTTTAATGGGAGGTTTTCACATTTGTCGCCATTTAATTTATAACCAGACACAGAGGCAAAAGACTGTACGTCAGATAAGAAAGCTGGCAAAGAGGTCTGAAGTTGTGATAGAAAAAGCAAAATATCATCCGCATAAACAGAAAGTTTTAATTGGTTGGTGCCATATTTAAAGCCTGCAATCTGAGAGTTTGAACGAATCTTAATCAAGAAGGGTTCGAGAGCAAGTATAAAAAGAAGAGGAGAAAGAGGACAACCTTGCCTTACCCCATGATATAAAGGAAAAGAGGAAGAGATAAGACCATTAGATAAAATGGAGGAGACAGGAGAAGAATACAATAAGGAGATATAATTTATAAACTTGTGACCAAAACCAAACCAGGACAAGGTGGAAAAAATATATGACCAACCAACTCTATCAAAAGCTTTCTCAGCATCCAAAGAGCTGGCCGCTAAGGAATCTTTATACAATTTGGCTTTGGTAAGAACATTAAAGAAAAGTCTAGTGTTGTCTGAGATATGTCTACCTTTAATAAAACCGCATTGTTCACGCCCAATTAATAGGGATAAAAATTTCTCTAAGCGCAAAGCTAGAATTTTTGCAAAAATTTTATAGTCTAAATTAATTAAAGAAATGGGTCTGTAATTTTTACATAAAGTGTGATCTTTACCTTCCTTGGGAAGAAGGCATATCAAAGCCTCTTGAAAAGAGCCACTGGACTTTATGGAGGAAATAATGAAGTGAAATAATTGATGCAATTTAGGAATAAGAGCTGGAGAAAAATAAGAATAAAATTCAATCGTGAAACCATCAGGTCCTGGGGCTATACCGTGTTTAATAGAGCGAATAGCAGTAAGGATATCTAGTTCTCGGATATCTTCATCTAACACTGAAAAATCCAGATCGGAAGCAGAAGGTGGATTAATAGAGGATAAGTATTGAAGTATATCCTCCTGAGGTACCGATGATTTAGGAGTATATAAAGTTTGAAAACATTGAGTGAATTCTGATAAAATATCTTCATTTTTGTAAACTATGTGATTGTTAGAAGAAAGTATAGAACTAATCTTGGTGTGTTCTTTTTAACTTTAAGATAATTGGCTAATAGTTTCCCCACTTTATTTTGACCCCCATAGTATTTGGCTGAGGATTTGAGCAGAAATGAGTTAGCGTTTTCAGTAGATATTTTGTTGAATTTGGATCTGACAAGCTCATCCAAGCAAGTTTTAGAATTCGTGTGGAAAAAGGAATGTTCTAATTGTTTAATGCGTGCCGTAAGTGATTGCAAAGTAAGTAAAGAAGATTTCTTTTGCTTAGATACAAAGGAAATAATAAAGTCTCTAGAGGCTGATTTAAAAGCATCCCAGATAATCTGTATAGACATGAGTGGAATTTCATTCTCAAGAAAGAAAGTGGTGATAAAGGCTTCAAATTGTTGGGTAAACTTGGAGTCTAAGAGGAGGGAGTTGTTGAATCTCCATCTTCGTGTACCCTGAATGGGAGGAAGAAGGTCCAAATCTAAAGTAACAGGGGCATGATCAGAAATTAATATAGAACCAATATCAGAATGAGTGATATGTTGTGTGAGTGCTTTTGAAGTGAATAGATAATCTAAGCGAGATTGGGAAGAGTGTACTGGAGAGAAGAAAGAGTATTCTCGAAGTGTAGGATTGCATAATCGCCAAGCATCCACTAGTGATCTTTGTTGAATAGTGGATGTGAATTGAGAGTGCATAGGGGAGGGGATGAATTTAGATTGAGACTTACGGTCAATATTAGGGTCCATAACAGTGAAACAGAAACCCACCTACTCACATCATCAGTATCTTGTGAGAGAATCCATAAATCAAGACGTTTATGACATAAAAGGCCACACCATTACGATTACCCGTACCCGGAGATGCAAAAACATGACCACACACTTTAGATTAGATAAATGAGAGAATACCCGTTGACGCTTTATAGGAGAACCCAAACCCTTAACATTCCAAGAAACAACCTTTAAAGCCATTTATACTAATCAAAGACATAAAGATTATGTAACAACAATTAAAACAACAAAAATTTGACACTATGATATAAGTAATAATATTTCGCAAAAATGTTTTGCAAAACCGTACCAGCAAAGATTAATAGTATAGAGGAGGAAATAAGTAGTTATGAAAAACGAGAAAATAAGAAAGATAGGTATAAGCAGGGAGGAAGGGGAAAGAAAGAAGAGGGGAAAGGAAAAATCTTTAGCGAAGGGAAAAAGGTGTCTGAAAAAAGACAGAGAAATTGGAGAAAACAAGAAGAGACAAATACAAAAATCAAGAAACATATTCCATAAATTCTGAAAACATAATAACCGACTACAAAAACATGAACAAGATGAGGGTGGTGAAGCCACATGAGGAAAATGGCACAACTAACCAGGTAACTCAGGGCGGATCGGGGAGGGAGGACAGTATCCAAGCAGACCAGGGATAACAGAAAATATGTATGAAGGAAATACCGCACCTAATAAAAGAGAAAAACATAACAGATAAGTATAACATAGGGAAATCCGAGAAACTTAACTAGACGGGAACAAAAACAACAATGACTGAACAACAGAGCATATTAGACCAATAACATCCCTAGATTAAACAGTAGCTTGTCTGGACACAGCCATATCTTCTTCTCTGCACTGCTCCAAGAACTGGTGCAGTAAAGCAGGATCTTCGTAATTCGTAGTTCTATTCTTATATGTAACTTTGAAAAGACATGGGTGGAAGAGACCAAATCTGGCATTGAGAGTACGAAGTGCTGGTCTCATATCCAGGAATTTCTTCCTTCGATCCGCTGTTTCCTTGGCATAATCTTGAGCAAAGAAGAGATTAGAGCCCGCCATGAAATACGGCCTTTGAGCTTAGCTGCTTGTAGGATCATCAATAAATCTGTATATTCCAAGAAGTATATGATTACTCCTCTAGGTTTGGCTGAAGAGGCTGCCATGGTTGGGATACGACCCAAACGATGCGCCCGTTGAATGTTCAAGACAGGGGAGCTAAGTAGACCAAGAACTTGTGGAAGGAATGATTTGAAGAATGAAATGGCGTCTGAGCCTTCCAAGCCTTCTGCCAGACCATAAATGTGCACGTTATTACGACTGTTACGGTTCTCCAAATTGTCCACGTGTTTTTTAAGTAGTAAAATTTCTAATTTCATTGAAGGAACTTGGTTCACCACATCCTGAACAGAGTCTACTTGCTGTTCAATCTGCATTACCCTATTCTCCATAGTAGACCACTTGTCGTCCAAAGCTTGGAGCCTTTTATTTGTTTCCTCCATGTAATGCCGAAGAGCCCATATCTCTTCAAGAAGCACATCTATAGTACTTGGTGGAGGAGACGTAGCAGGTGAAGGAGGATCCTTTTTGATGCGTTTTCCAGAGGATAATATAGATGAAGTGGTCAATTTAGGAGTAAGTTTGTTGGTGGAATGCGGAATACTAGATGATGCTACCAATGTCTCCTTATTGGAAAGTGATGAATTGCTTTCAGAGCTCTCCATATCCGTTGAAGGAACAGAGTAAGGATTGTGGTCTGCCAAAGATGAGAATGGTAACGAATAACCAGTAACACGACGAGTAGATTTTGTTCTCCCCATAAAATGCTGAGCGGGATTTGAAGATACTGAAAATACCAGGACAGCGTGCAAAATATGAAGTCCAAATGTAGTCTCAGTATAAGAACACAAAAGTGATGTGTTGTAGCAGCCAAAAGAAACCGTTGTTGAAATAACAGCAAGAACTCCCTTGAAAGTAGAGAATTTAAGACCAGTAAACTAGATAATATTTGTAAGCCATAATGAACTCAAACCATTTATAATCCATTCCTGTTTGACACGAGATTATAGTGAAACATAATGACGAGCATCAAAACCCACGTGGAGAAAAAGCGCATCGCCTACAGCAAACTGGTACCTTCCAAACGATTAAATCTAGTCTCGACTATTTGTCACTTGTGTGGGTGGGGCAAAGGCCTGTGACTGGGAAGAGCCCAAAACATAGGGATTAAGGGTATAGCACCGACAATTCTAAGCGCTACATTTTTTTAAAAATACGTTTTTAGCCAATTTTGCATTGGACACCCGCACAAGTGAGGTATCATTTTACTCGAGACACTAAGGAGAACGCTGTGGGGTAGGACATTTGTGCCGGCACGGTGATTCCACACAAAAATATATGGAAAATGTGTTTTTTTCAGCTAAATTTGAGGTTTGCAGGGGATTCTGGGTAGGGAAACGTTGGGGGATCCACACAAGCCATACCTCATTGGACTCCCCAGGGTGTCTTGTTTTCAGAAATGTGTGGGTTTGGTAGGTTTCCCTAGATGGCGGCGAGCCCGGGCCAAAACCCAGGTGCCCCCCAAAACCAGATAGTTTTGTTATAGGTAATTTTGAAGTCCCTACAGTAGGATTTGGGCCATTTCCTGTTGCAGCCACTATGCCTACCCACACAAGTGAGGTACCATTTTTATCGGGAGACCTGGGGGAACGCTGGGTGGTAGGAAATTTGTGTCAGCCCGGTGATCCTACAACTTTCCCACACAGAAATGTGAGAAAAAATTGATTTTTTCAACAAAATTTGAGGTTTGCAGGGGATTCTGGGTAGGGAAATGTTGGGGGACCCACGCAAGCCATTCCTTGATGGACTCCCCCGGGTGTCTAGTTTTCAGAAATGTGTGGGTTTGGTAGGTTTCCCAAGATGGCGGCCGAGCCCGGGGCCAAAATCTCATGGGACCCCCCTTGCAAAACCAGGTTGTTTTGTGATAGGTATTTTTGATGTCGCCTCAATAGGTTTTGGGCCCTTGCCTGTCGCGGGTACTTGACCCACCCACACAAGTGAGGTACCATTTTTCTCGGAAGACTTTGGAGAATCCGGAGTGGGTGGAATTTTGTGGATCCACACAGATTCCAGAACTTTCCACCACAGAAATGTGAGGAAAATGTGTTTTTTTTGACAAATTTGAGGTTTGCAAGGGATTCTGGGTAACAGAAATTGGTGAGAGCCAGACAAGTCACCCCATCCTGGATTCCCCTGGGTGTCTAGTTTTCAAAAATGTATAGGTTTGCTAGGTTTCCCTAGGTGCCGGCAGAGCTAGGGTTCAAAATCTACAGCTAGGCACTTTGCAAAAAAAGGGTCAGTTTTCACTGGAAAATGTGGTGTGTCCAGTTGCGTTTTGGGCCGTTTCCTGTCGTGGGCACTAGGCCTACCCACACAAGTGAGGTACCATTTTTCTCGGAAGACTTTGGGGAACGCGGGGTGGGTGGAATCTTGTGGATCCACGCAGATTCCAGAACTTTCCACCACAGAAATATGAGGAAAATGTGCTTTTTTTGACAAATATTTAGGTTTGCAAGGGATTCTGGGTAACAGAACCTGGTGAGAGCCAGTCAAGTCACCCCATCCTGGTTTCCCTGGGTGTCTAGTTTTCAAAAATGTATAGGTTTGCTAGGTTCCCTAGGTGGTGGCAGAGTTAGGGTTCAAAATCTACAGCTAGGCACTTTGCAAAATAAGGGTCCGTTTTCACTGTGAAAATGTGGTGTGTCCACGTTGCGTTTTGGGCCGTTTCCTGTCGCAGGCACTAGGCCTACCCACACAAGTGAGGTACCATTTTTCTCGGAAGACTTTGGGGAACGCGGGGTGGGTGGAATTTTGTGGATCCACGCAGATTCCAGAACTTTCCATCACAGAAATATGAGGAAAATGTGTTTTTTTGACAAAGGTTTAGGTTTGCAAGGGATTCTGGGTAACAGAACCTTGTGAGAGCCAGTCAAGTCACCCCATCCTGGATTCCCTGGGTGTCTAGTTATCAAAAATGTATAGGTTTTCTAGGTTTCCCTAGGTGCTAGCAGAGTTAGGGTTCAAAATCTACAGCTAGGCACTTTGCAAAAAAGGGTCAGTTTTCACTGTAAAAATAAAGTGTGTCCACGTTGCGTTTGAGCCGTTTCCTGTCGCGGGCACTGGGCCTACCCACACAAGTGAGGTACCATTTTTCGGGAGACTTTGGGAAACTCGAGGTGGGTGGAATTTTGTGTATCCACGCAGATTCCAGAACTTTCGACCACAGAAATGTGAGGAAAATGTGTTTTTTTGGACAAATGTTTAGGTTTGCAAGGGATTCTGGGTAACAGAACTTGATGAGAGCCAGTCAAGTCACCCCATCCTGGATTCCCCTGGGTGTATAGTTTTCAAAAATTTATAGTTTTGCTAGGTTTCCCTAGGTGCCGGCAGAGCTAGGGTTCAAAATCTACAGCTAGGTACTTTGCAAAAAAAGGGTCAGTTTTCACTGTAAAAATAAAGTGTGTCCACGTTGCGTTTTGAGCCGTTTCCTGTCGCGGGCACTGGGCCTACCCACACAAGTGAGGTACCATTTTTATCGGGAGACTTAGGGTAACACAGAATTGTAGAGCAGCTGTTATTACCTATTGACTTTCGATGCATTTCTGTCTTCCAAATGAAAGACAATGTGTAAAAAAGAAGTCATTTAAAAAAATTACCTATAATTCTCATGCTAGTATGGGTACTCACAATTCCGGAAATGTGCAAATATCTACTGTTTCTAAACTCTATATTTTGTTCCAATTTCAGAAATACATAGGTGTCTTTCATACCGATTTTTCCATGTATATATTTTCCCAAATTAATTGCTATATACCCGGTACATAATAAAAAACCATTGCAAGACGCTGCTCAGTTATTGGATCTGGGTTCGTCGGGTTCTTGGTGAACCTACAAGTCCTATATATCCCCACAACCAGAAAGGTCCAGCAGATGTAACGGTATATTGCTTTCAAACAGCTGTCATAATTAGAAGAAGTTACAGGTGAAAACGTTGACACAAATGGCTGTTTATTTCAACTAATTTTCAATTTTTCCTATATTCAACTGTTAGTTTCTATAAAGAAACCTTGAAGGATCTACACAAATGAGCCCTTGCTGAATTTCGAAGTTTGTCTACTTTTCTAAAATGTATAGCTTTCCAGCATCCATTATTGCTTTCATACCCATTCCTACCATTAACTGGAAGGAGGTTGAAAGCACAAAAAATAGCAAAAATAGGCAATGTCCCAGAAAAATGCCAAAACTGTGTAAACATTTTTGGTTTTCTGACAAAAGTCTGCTTGTCCCTGAAATCTGGGAAGATGGTGTTTTTAGCACCACAACCCCTTTGTTGATACCATTTGCAGGGAAAAAACCAGACGCTTTCATCTGTAGCCCTTTTTTCCCATTTAAAAAAAAAAAAAGAATTAGCTGTATTTTGGCTCATTTCTGGGTCTCCTCCAGGGGAATCCACAAACCCTGGGTACCTTTAGAATCCCCATGATGTTGAAAGAAAAGGACGCAAATTTGGCGTGGATACCTTATGTGGTCAAAAAGTTACAGGGGCCTAAGCGCGAACTACCCCAAATAGCCCAAAAAAGGCTTCGCACGGGGGGGGGGGGGGAGGCCTAGCAGCGAAGGGGTTAACGACACTGTTTATTTTGTTATATTCACATACATCACAGGATTGGACATCTGAGAATCTGCAGTTCACATTACCTGCTCGGCACTTGACATTGTTGCCAGGTGGTTCTTGGTTGTGGAGTGCGCAACCGCACTATCAGTGATGTAGAGCACCTGGAAATCTATGCCAGAGATGGTGGAAAACAGCAAATATTCATCCAAGAAAAGAGCTTGCAAACTGTAGGGGTAGGCGGGACTCGCAGAGTTTCACTCCGCAGAATTCCGCGGAGTTACCTAAAAGCTCAGCGAGATTCCGCAGAGTTCTGCGAGCAACAGAATTTCGGTATGTTTCGCTGCTTGCACTAATTTTTAGTGCTGGGAGCATTAACAGCATGTTCCGTGCTGTAAAATCAGCGTGAACAGCACCACGCGGCGTGCCACAGGGCGCTGCTTCTTTTCGACGCTCGAGTAGAATTCCTACTTGAGCTGCAGCTTTCTCAATGCGAGCAGCAGTCCCAACGCGAGCGGTAGCGACCTGCCATGACTGCCTGTGTTGAGAAATCGCGCTGGGACTCGTACTAGCTCTCAATTTTCTCGCTCGCCAACCTAACGTTGGTGAGCCGCGTGCGAAAAAAACCAAGCCATGTGCTGGTTGGCGGAGTTTTTCCGGAACTCTGTGCTCCAGGTGGAGGGTGGAGTGGGCAAAACTCTATGAACACCGCCAGCGGAGCGGAGTTTACCACCCACCCAGACTGGTCACCAGTTAAGAACCGATTCCAGGAGTGGAACGCTGTCTGGACTGTAATTAGGCTAGTAGGTGGGTTCCAACACAGAGCCAGTGAACTAAGGTGGTGAATGAAAGTAAATGCATTTGGTGCACCATAACTGTTTACAAAATAACAAGGACTGTGGACTGTGCTGAGATCATCACCAAAAATATAGTAGAGACAATGACAAGGCAATAACTAATCTGTAGTTGAACGTTTACTCAGACAGCCCACCGACAACCTATCAGCGAAGGTCAGCGCAACTGCGCCATCTGAACAGAACATAGTATTCCCTTAAAAGTAATTTACAACTTCACCAATTGGAATAACAAGAGCAAATGATGAAAGCAGAAATATGTATGGCACAGCATAGAAAAAGAGAAAAGGGAAAAGAAGGTGCTTGCGTGAATAAGCAGTCACCTCACAATCCTTTGGGCTCCCCGTGTAATGCTTCCAGATAAAACATCAATACTGTCCTGTATCGGTTCTAGTTGCCAGCTTTAGCTACATGACTATGACCTATCAGCTTCCTCTTTGCCAGGACACTAGCTCGGGAAATGTTATATTCCGCCGAAAGTTCCGACTGTGCAGATGTCTGGGCAGCCTCGATGTTTGCAGTGGTGTAGCAAGGTTGCCTAATGCCCTAGTACAAGCAGGAAAATGACATCCTTTGAGTACCACAAGGCATCCATAGTTGGGGGTGCAGTGGGACTCTCACACCACATGGCCCCAGTGCCACTGCACTTGCTGTACTATTGATAGCTTTCCACATACATACGTTAGAGCAAACATTCTCATTAACAATTAATGACTATTTAGTGGCATTATTGATTTGCAAATAAAATAAACCTGGTGAAACTAAGAGAACCATGTTTCCCTAACTTGGCCAAACTATGGCCTGACCATGTTTTAATTCTCACTATCTCCACACGCAGCAAATGGTGCATTGAAATAATTTTGAATGCAATACGTATTGTGTTTATGATATAACAAGATGCTGTTCTTTGTAAGATCTAGAAGAAGCTTTCTTCTCAAGCTGTTGCATTTCAAGATTCTACTGTTCTTCCTGCCTGAAGCTCTTTGAACATATACATTTCATAAGACTCTCATTTACAAATAACTAGATTTGTACTGTCACATTGAATAGCATTAATGGGGAGTCATTATTATTAATTTAGGGGTGGCATTTGGTATTGTTGCATTTTATTATGTACAGGATCGGAATAGGACAAATAATAGACCAGGGCAGCAAAATAAACGTGGCCCCATCAGTGAAGTAGATAGCTAAAAACTAGGCCATGTATGCAAATTAGGGCAGTTTTGAAATTGTAAAGACACTCTGTATAAGTGTGTTGCAAGATCTTGCAAGGTATGGAAGACTGCATGGCTGCATGCAATGCTTGTTTTAATCTCAGGGAAATCAAAAGCAAAAGCTTTCCTTGCAGACCATAAAGCAGGCCCACAAACAGCCAAAAAACGTCAGGCACACTGACCTGTTAGACCAGCCCATCAGGTGCTGCCTGATTGCCCTACAGACCTTCCTGACGCTGATTCTGTAGTGTGATTTGCAGAGTCTATGTATGTTTTTGCTCACCACATGCTGACTCTATGATTTTTACTATGTATTTTGCAATAAAATAGGGCTCGTTTTGGAGGTGAGCCAGATTCTTTAGCAAGAGTCTTGGATAGTAGTCTGTCTTGTCCTTAGAATGCTAATTCTCTGCATATGATATTATTTATGTAGGAAAGAGCCCCTTTTTGCATGGTTACCCCCCACTTTATGTCTGACATCTGATGCAACCTGACTTGATGTGCCCTAGGTCCTTGCCAACCAGGTTCCCAGGGCCTGTGTTCTTTCCCAAGACTGTACCTTTGTATCCACAATTGGCACATCTCTGGTCACAGGTAAGTCCCTTGTAAAAGATACCATGGGTACCAAGGGCACTGTGACCAGGGAAGGCCTCTAAGGGCTGCAGCACCTATTGTGCCACCCTTAGAGGCCCTGCACCATAACACACACACACTGCCACTGCAGGCTGCGTGTTTTGGAGCAGAGAAAAGTGAAAAGTCTACATGGCACACATTCCTGTGTGCCATGCCTGCAATCTACTGCCTAAGGCCTGGGTAAGTCACCCCTCTTGAAGATGAGGGGACTCAGCCAACTAGGAAGAGGCTCATGCCCCCTCCCACTGGAGGGTGTCATAATAGGGGGTGTACCCACCCCAAGGAAGGGACCCATTGGTCCCGACCTGCACACCCCTTTATCATCCCTAAATTTGGTATTTAGGGGCGACCTTGAACATTGCCTCCTCAGATTCAAGGAAAAAAGTAGAAGGACCGAAGAGCCAAGCTGACCCAGGAAGAAGAAGAGGACACCAACTGCCTTGGCCCCAGCCCTACCAGCCTGTCACATCTACGACCTGCCTACAGCAAGAGCCCCGGCGAGTCCAGTAGTCAGCTACCCCCAGAGCCCGGAGGACCTGCCCTGCGACCTTCCCACAGAATCTGTCTCCTGTGAGCACCTGATTTGCTCAACCAAAGACTCGCCTCCAGAATCCAGATTCCGTCGACTCCACTCTGCCCCCGACGCCCACGGCCCGAGTTCGAGTGGCCCTGCACCCCAAGGAGGTCTCCCCAGCAATTTTGACCTGGGATCTGGTGATCCCCGAACTCCCTCAAGACTACCGACGACGCCTGCAGCTTCAACCTGAAGGGTCACCCCCATCCGCGACCGGAGCTGGTAAGAAAATCCCGATGCCAGAAGACACCCCTGCACCCGATGCCTCACGACCTAGGGTGGCCCAACTGACAGTGTCCAGCATCCCCCAAGATCCTAACGCACCTCTCCAGCCGGTGGTCACCTTCAGGAAGTCTCCCTGCCCGAGCCTGCACCATCTTTCCAAAACCAAAGGTCTCCATTGGAAAGCACAAGGTCACCGATGTTCGTTTTGCACCCTGCACCCTGTCGCACGAGTGCCAGGGTGGTACAGCTCCTGTGCTGGTCGTTGGACCCTGCAGTGCTGACCTTAACTCCAGGAGCTTGGCTCCCTCAACTGAGTGGCCTGCTCGTCAGCGGACTCTAACCAAAGGCCCCCTTAGCTCCATTGGCGGACGTTGGGCCCCAGCACTCTGCACCCGACTGCCCCAGCAGGTGGTGCAACTTGAGTGCCCTCCTAGACCTTGGTGAACCTTGGTCCTATCCCCCAAAGCTCACCCTCGTGAGTCGAGTAGTTACCTCCAAAACCGATAACCATTTTTCTCCCATAGGAACCCATCTTATAAGATTTTGGGCCTAAAATTGTTCTAAGTGTGGAACTGCTAATGTATGGAGAAAAGTGAATTCAATTGCGAAGCATAAAAAGTCGTACTTACCTTAGGGTGTGGTATCTAGGCATACCACCCGCAGTACTCAAAGTAATCAAAGTAACTCAAAAGTAATCTAAAAGTATTTACTGTATGATATAAACTGCATTTAAAAGTGATACAAATCTGTAAGAATTGTAATTTCCAGCACAACTGCATTTCCTTGAACAGTCTTGCATTTGAAAGTGTATTTTACTCACTGTGCCAAGTCCTGCTTGGTTCTAAAATAAAACACAAGTATATCTTTTTTATACTTACCTAATTGGTCTGGATTCTGTCTCCGAGTGTGTGTATAAGTCCTTGATTGAGTGAATACAATAAATGCTTAACACACCCTCTGGATAAGCCTAACTGCTCGCCCACACTACCACAAAAAGAGCTGTTAGTACTTACCTAATTTAGCCTCTGCTATACCTCTTGGGATTCCCAGGACTCTGTGCACACTATACCTTACTTTGGTATAGTATATATAGAGGCATCTTCCTACAATTTACCTAACCTTATTTTGGCCTTCTGTAATGATCTGAGTTTTTAAATAAACCTTTATGGTTTCTAATTTACATCTGACTCAAGAAGGCTTATTTGATTGAATATATCACCTGATTAATTATCAAACTTAGTCTATTCAGGAGCACATCTCCTCAAACATTCTTGAAGACACCACCCCTTCCTACGTATGTGCGTTATCTTTAGATTATCTGATATAGATAGCATCAATACATGTTTGTCGTGCCATGAGGAGGGAGTGGGGTACCGCTTTGGAACACTGAAAATGTTCTAGTCTCTTTTTTTATATATCAGGTTTACCCATCCCAGCTGCTCCATAGGATTGTCCACGAGTGCCTCTCTAAATCTCGTGGGCTCCCAGAGTAAATATGTTCAAATTCCGTTGTTTACACAGGAGGATGTCCAACAGAAATGCTAGCAACTAGCATTTAGACATCACACGACTCTGTCCCTGGGAAGATTTGAACTAATCAAACTACACATGCAAAATATAATGGCAACAATTGAGCAGCTGATATGATATGATTCACAACACAGGGACTAAAAGCAATAAGTGTCTTTTGTTATTCTGTACCTTTGTGTTTTTCATTCAGTGGGAGCCAGGCCTGTTCAGGAGCTTCAGCGCTATACGAGAGTCATAGAATTTTGTAGACTTAGGCACCTGCATGTGCAATAAATAGGCAGTACATTTTCAGTGAAAAAATAGCTACATCACAAAAAAGTGAGATTGTGCAATAATGCCCTCATTTGTTGCAGAGCCAGATGTTACATCAGGAGCATTCTGAGTATCATACGACCACTCTGAGTGTCTGATGGCACTGGTTAGGTAAGATGAAGGATATTAACAGTTTCGAAGAAATACTTTAATATTCTGTCACTGATATTACCCAAGGAGGTGAATACGCAGACATGTCCCCCAAATCGTCACCCACTACACCAACCTATCGTCCTATTGGCGCTGTAACCTCGACCTACAATTGCATCACCTCGCCGTACATTACATTACATAACAGTTACATCAACTCCATCCCCTCAACCAACACTAACACATCACATTCTTTGAAACTATTCTTGCCCCTAACCCTAAAACTTACCTAATGGCCACCCTACCCTAATGATCACTATAATCCTAATTGTAATGATAACCCTAGCTCCACCCCTAACACTAACCCTGACATTAACTCATGAAAGAATTGTATTACATTAAATGACATTAAAAAAATAAGGACCCGAAGACTAACCCAATGCCGTTCAAAATAATAAGTGCATGTAGTGTAATTCAATTAATTTAAGGATTTGTATTAAGTTAAGTACATTTTTTTTAAAGCCCTAAGCCTAACTCATATTCTTGAAAATGATTGTGAGAAATCCAGGGTCTCAGGGCTATCAGAAGTTACTAGGCCCTAGTTGTAGCTACCAGGGTCTTTTGCTTCTGGTGTCATGGTGCCACCAGTCTGCTGACTTTTAAACTGGGAACCAAGTGCTACATTTGATACTAAACTTTCAGGGACTTAGTGGAAGTCTGGTGCTCTCCTTACAGCCTCCAAGAACCGGAAAAACACTTTGTGGTTGTGTATATGCTCCTCTTGAGGGACCACCAACCAGATATGCAAATTTCAACCAACCCCCAGTGACTTATTCCTTCTGTCTTCACCCATGAGAGATTATTTGAGCCAGACATGAGTAGCAAGGGAAATCCTTTTCTTTAGTTTAGGTTTCTGTTGTCAGGTTTGATGCACCTGCCAGCATGTCACCAAGAAGCTCGAATCAGTGACCCTATGTGGAACACCTGTATTCACAGCCTGCTACCTGCAGGCAGGGTAGGTCTGTGGCAGGCACTTTGTAGCTGCTCGGCCCAACAGGCTTCCCCTTCTGCCTGGCACTCACTCTCCCTTGACTCTGTGTGCCTCTTCCCTTTGGCATGGGTGGGGAATGTGAAGGGTGACCGGTATCCTGGGAAGCTCCCCTCCAGGACATCATGGGCTGGTACAGGCCCACAGTGGAGAGGCTTAGGGGCCTTTTGGTCTGAAAGACACTTTTTGTGTGGTGTCCCCCACCTCTGAGGGGGGGAGGTAATTTTAAAACAACAGCACACCGGTGCTCCTTATATTGCTGGTTCCCACAGGAGGTGGGGCCTAATCGCCTGTATGCTGCACAGGAGATATGTTGGAAACGGCTGAACACGATTGCAATATTCTTGATCCAGCAGTTGCACAGATCTCAGTGGACATGCCTAGGACACAGGAAAGGCCATGTATAAATGACAATTGAAGTTTAATATATTGCTGGCCATCTTGGGATTGACTACACCAGAAAATTAATAGTAGGAGGGCAATGTGAGCAATTATTTGTCAAGCAGACAATAACAATATCCAGGAAACACTATAAACCACAGTACAGAAATATATTACACTTTTTTACAAAGTGTACAGACAGACGCTTACATTGATAATGAGGAAACAAATACAAAAATAAGTACAAAAATAATATACTATCATATTCAAAGCAAAAAAGCTACTGCAGTATTAACACTTGACTCAAGAACCAGCAAAATGGGGTCAGCCCAGTAGCACACTCAACAAGGACCAACAGTTGATGGTAACCACTGAAATATGAGTAGGCTATCCTGTTTTATGTTTAAACCTATTATAACTGATAAAACATCACTGAAAGGAAACACCCTCATCAGTGTGAACATATAAACACTGATAAAAACCTGCACAACCACAAACTAAAATGCCATTCAAAGAAAGAGAAGTGAGATAGAATGGGTTATTTTTATTTCTTCCTGAAGGGGCCAACAAATTGTAACTTTGCCATACAAGGTAGCAGCAAGAAAGACTGGTATAAGATTATTCTGCACTTTCACTTTGTTTCCTCCAATTTAGTGTGCTTTGATTAAAGGTGCAGTGTTTAAAAGCATATTTTAGGTCTGATCTAACTATTTTATAAACTCTAGAGAATCAGGGAATATTAAAATCATATTTGATCTTTTGCCAGTGTTGGATTCTTTCATTGATTGGTGAAATGATTGTCGTATAACAATATTGTACAATATGTACTGTCACATTTACCCACAGACACAGAAGAACGGGTAAAACTATTTGGTACATCAGCCACTTTTTCTAACAAGTCAGTATTGATAGCAGGTCAACTGATAAACACCCTAGATTTCAACATCCAATGCAAAGAGTAGTGACTGGTACCTGTGAAAAGAATGCTGTCACCATGCACGGGAATAGTGGGAAAAACATGACACTCAGCTTTCCACATACCAACCAAATGAACAGCTGCAAGGTGTCCCATTGTTATGTGTGATACCTTCAGCTATTCTTGGCTTTTTACCCAGCTGCACTTTACTAGGGTTTATGAGTCCATAGTTACAATGTTAACAGTAACATTTAAAGTTCCAGAATGCATTGTGATGTCTGTTAAAAGGTCAGGACTGTCTTAAAGTGAGACATTTGCCAAGGGGACATGTTGCAGCTATGAATGACCACAAAACAGCAGCACGACCGTACTGTAGTCAGACAAAAGGTGCAGAAAAGAAGCGGAGAGCATGATTAAAACATCAAGTTTAAAGTGCCTTAGAATGCAGGGCTACAAATTAACCTGATGTAGTTAAACATTTTAAAGGTTTCTCAATGTACTATGCTGTCGGCAGGGATGACCACCCCTAGAATGCGATAATATTCAGTAAGGAGTAGGTGGATTGAATATAGAACTCTTACTGTGTTAATGCATTAATTGTTCTCTAAACCAGAGTCCAGACAGAGTTAGTGAGAGAGGTAATGAGATGTGAAAGAAGGTAATGAGATGTGAGTTTGAATGCAAGTGTTTAAAACAGTCAAACATAATTCCATTGGACACACTGCCAATGGGAAAACACTACATATCTTGCTTTACTTCTCGTTTAAATATGTGCTTTATAACAATCACCTGTAAAAAATGTTTTATAATCACTCAAAAACAGAGTTTTTGTTTACTTTAGGTTTTAGGCAGCTTCTTAAACACTGATAAGCACTGATTTAAAAAGGTTTGGAAAACACTGAGAAAAAAAACAAATGAAATCCACAAAAACATAAACAGTGAAAACAGAGCATCCTAAACATTAGCTTTGTACCTTACATGATATATTTAGGCCTGTAAATCAATTTGTTTCATCATCTCAGGTAAAATGGCCTATCATGCATAAAATATCAAAACTAAAATATAGTGTGGCAATTAATTTCATGCAACCGGATTAAGGCAAGCATCTATTTCAAAGGTCACCAGTAAAAAATCATCCCAGCTCTATAAACTCACATCAAGTATCACATGGAGTTCCCAATGTAGACATCAGGAAACTCAAGACTTAAATGCGGATTCTGCTCCTTTTCACAAGTGCCTAAAGGCATCAGGGTTTCAGACTGTATGTACACAGCCATTAAAAAAATCAGTCTTGTACCACAAAAGTAAGTGATATGTCAGCCCCGGGTGCATACAGTAAGGAATATGTGGCATAATACCACAGCACCAGGGTACCGCAAGATAGCATACTGACTACTCACATAACAGCATTTGTCATGTTTGTAGATACCATTATGGTAGCTACACAATGTCTACTCTATGAGAAAATCTAAGCTTTTGGAGACCTTCTGGTGCCCTAAGCGGGACATCCTTGTCATGTTTAACATGGTTGACATGCAAGACTCCTTGACATTATGTTGATATCATAATGTTACCAATCAACTTCTATGCTATTATTAAATCAAAATGTTTGGATAACATCCGATGCTCTAGATTGGACAGTAGGTCTTGACTGCATTCATTTATGTGTCAAGTTGAAAGACATGTCAATGAGTTTGATATGCCACACACTTTTCCCAAGGTATTGGGCATTATGGAAACTATACAGTTATCCATGGAAAATTTTACAATGATGCATATGCACAGACGTATCCCAAGCTCACCAAACATATGATGCATGTCACATATATTGTCAGGTGCTACAGAAGGGCTGTTACCGATAAGGGTGGACGGAGCTCATGGAGTTGCACTACGCGGAATTCCGTGGAGTTCATTAAAAACTCTGTGGAATTCCGCAGCGTACCGCTCCGTTCCAAGCCCTGGAAAGATGCATATATTATTATACACGTCCAGCACACAATGCACACACAGAGCTGTGCATCACCCTCTAATTATAAAATTGTGCTCAAGCACCACCAGCGCAGCCAGTGAAGTTTCAGAGGTCCTGCGCTCCAGAAATATGTCAACTTTCACATCCACTGCTGTCGGATTGAACACACTGTCTGCTGAATTACTGATCCCCTCTGCAAATTAATTTATAATGTTTGGAAGGGAAGGACCACTTATGCACATCAAACACAAATATTAGTACAGCTAACACGCCTGCTGCCAATGCTTGCGGTTTTGTGCCACTATATACAAAGTGTTACCAATAAGTGGATAAGTGGCGCAGTAGGCACAGGTGATGAAGCGGCGCCAGTACAAGTAGTAGCACAGAAGAGACACAATTTTCCAGTTCAAATAGAGCATAGCCTTGTTCAAGAGAGATGAGTTATGGTTGCACTTTACCTCAGCCACAGCCATGCTGTTGGCACTGTAGGCGCTCAGGTGGCTGCAGTTTATTTCCACGCTGGTATGGTGGTAGCTGTTCATCTGCTCAATCAGGGCTGGTTGCGGGGGTTCAGAGACTACAGGCGCTGCTGGTACTTAGCTGTTGCTGGCTTCTGCTGGTACCAGGCTGCTACCCGCACGTGGGTGATGGCTGCACTCCGTTGCTTTTGCTGCTCGCACTGGGTCACCTCGTTTGGCACTAGGGTAATAGGATCACCTTGGCACTAGGGCAGCGAGAATCCATAGAATCTGGGTCTCTCTCTGTGCAGAGCCCCTTCGACAACCAGTCCAGGACCACCCCGTGCAAATTCGACCGAGCGTGCCGCACTTTCCTTTATTAGAAGGCAGCGAATGAGACTCGGCTAAGTTTCAGTGATGACTCCCACAGGCTTGTGTCACATCCGCCTTCTCCCTCCTAACCAGTCATAGCCAAGAACAGTTGTCTGCCTCACCTCGGAGGCAAATCACACTGGCTAAAGGCTGTGGCCTTCGCCCCTCACTACACTCTCCGAGCAAGCATCATTGCAAATTCATTGCTGATTGGTGACTGCTGGTTAACTCCGCTCCGCTACACAGAGTAGGCGGAGTTTGTCGAGAACTTCATGATCTAGGCGGAGCGTGGAGTGGCACAAACTCCACCAGCGGAGCGGAGTTTACCACCCACGCTTAGTTACCAATTTACAGAATTCACAGTACACTGCACTAAAACAGAACAGTGTGAAACCCTTATTCAACATGGATATTAGAAGACTTCCTCAGATTCAAAAGGAGCCTGAATGCCCAATTGTCACGAACGGCTTACAGCCAGGGATATCCTGGAAACCCACCTTAACGTAAAGCCAATAAGGCCAGACTCCATTTTGAGCTGGCCAAGACTCCATTTTCTGCCTGATCATCGGCATGTCTACCTTTGACATAAATGACATCTGTCCTTATCTTTTTAAGAATCTGTGAAGGTGTCAAGTCATCCAGACAAGGACATTGCTAAGAACACCTAATGGAACATCAGTTTAGGACAAGGGTCTTGTTATATATATTTCAAGGTCAGCTAACTATAATAACATAAACAATGTAGTCTGATTTGACGTATGTTTACCATACTTGTTTATACTAATGCATCTAAAACTAGCATATTGATATACACAGGTTATGTCAGAAATTCGTAAAAATTCCCCATTTAAGATAAGATTGTTGATCAACAGTATAAGAGGCTCATCAAATGGCCATTGGGTTGGAAAGGTCCTTTGCCCCAGTTTATCACACAAGAAACTGCCGGAAGATCCTGACAGAGACTGCCAGATTACCGTACTTCCTTGCTGCCTCAGGGTCCAGTCTTACATGGAATGCTAACTCCAAGGCAAGTGCAAGAGAAGAGGAGCTGAACCCAGTTTGTTTTTCCTTTAGGGGAACACTCTCTCCAGGCTACTGATAACTAAAGCTTCTTGCTGTAAACAGGTATGCAGTGTGATGAGTACTCCTAAGAAACTCTAGATACAAGTTAAGCTACGTCTTGCTCTAATAGTATTGTGCATAGAAGTAGACTTGAGGGTAGTAGGTTGCCAGATGATATTTCCACTGTGGTAGAAATATTTATATTATTTTCACTGTTAGCAACATGCTTAAGTGCTTATTAAATGATATTCTGTGAGGTTATTTTACATGTGCTAAGCAACAGGATGAGACTGTTGAAATAAAACACCTTTAAGCATTAAGGGGCCGATTCTGATGCGGGTTGGAAAAGCTTCCCGACCGAATTGGTTGGGAAATGGTGTCCGACCCACTCGGATCGGGAAAGTCCGACCGGCGGAGTAGGATGCATCCGGATGCTTCCAGATACGATTTGGTTGAACTCCCATTGACTTCAATGGGAACATTTGTTCCTAACCGCATCAGAATTGGGCCCTCGGTCGGGAAGACACGTTCCCGATCCGATTTGGAAGGAGCAAATGCCGTTAGGAGGCCTTCCTAACCGCATCAGAATCAGGCCCTCGGTCGGGAAGCTTTTCCAACCCGCATCAGAATCGGGCCCTAAGTGTCTTTCTTAGTGCAGTGCTTGTGTGTGATATTATAAAGAACAAAATTGTGTTTGAATTACCACTGCACCGCTGACCCCTTTCTAAGGGACTGTTAGTAACCTAGAAAGCACGGACACCGCATCAACTATGCATTGAGTGGTGTTGTGTGGGCTGCAATAACCTATACTTTCACATTCAATCACTGGTGCATTGAACTAAGTTCAGGCAACCATGGGTGTGAAAGCAAACCTTGTAGTGCTAAGCCAGAGTCTTAGTTTACACAACTACCTCTTGCCCCATCTTCCATGTGGCTGCCTTCTGTATCAAAATTCCATTCATCTAGGCATTTAAGCAGACATATGCACCGTTCCCTTTTAACTGTCCCTACAGTGCAAAGTGCATGGAATTGGCTGAACAGCAGCATAAACGTGATCCAACCTCCCCAATAAAGTTTTTAAAAATACAATAAATAATCTTTTTCACCTGTTGAAAGGCACTGTTCAAAGCATTGTGTTTGGTTTCACATTCTAACAACTCGACTGTGACACAGCGGCAAAGTGTGTGAGGCTACCTAATGCAAATATAACTTAAACTGAGTGACTTACTAAGGAATATAATTTTCCTCAAAGATAGCCTTGGAATTCCTCCAGAATGGTCCAAATACTCCAAAGACAAGTTAATTGAACAACAGTATGGGTTTCTAAACTGCAACCTGTAAGAAGCAATGCTTTGAAAAACCATTTAAAAGGTAAAGCTTAAAATACTTTAATTGTGGGTGTCATCTTAATTCTAAGGAAGTTTCTATAGATGATGCAGGCTCCAAGCCGGAACGAAGCCCGAATCAAGTCTTCTTAAAACGTAGGTCCCCATTGTCAGGACTCAGAATAAAAAAAATGCTACTGCGATTCAGCTTCAAAGTAATACCGCTTATGAACACCAATCTTTCAATTGTGGCTTGGGAGGATTACCTTAATCCATGTAACACTACGAAATCGCAGTAGCTGACTTGATTCTTAGTCCTGACATTGAGGTACCTACATTTTGAGAAGGTTTGATTCAGGCTTTCAAATATAATGGGTGCTACCATTCTTTGTCCTGATGAAGTCTCTGAGATAAACTTTTATATTAAATGTTGACATTTTCACAGTGGACTGTCACTCTTTGTTATATTGAGCTCACTGTACTCTAACTTTGAGTCGTGGTGAACATTTGTGCTATTAACTAGTCCACGGTGTTGGTTATTACTGATTTGTAAATAGCACTTGCGCACTTACGTCACGGCTCACTTTTAGAGCACCATTTGTTGGAGCATCCATTCTCTAAGATAATGTGTTATTTTGTTAATATATTCCTAAGGACTATACAGTATGTGGATATAACTGTATCTCTACTATTGTGAAGATTTATCATTTTCATGTCAAGAGAGTTTAGGCTTGATACTTTCTCTGAGAGGACCATTATCGTTTCATATGATAAGTTGCCCAGGTTCCTAAGAATACAGGGTTGCCCCTTATTATATTGCCACGCTGTAAGGGGCTGAGCAAAAAGACTTGTTGTTCTCATCACACGACTCTGGTACTTCTTCTTGGTGCTAATGATTTCTTGGAGCTGGTGAATGGCTTATTTGGTATCTTTATGGCGTGTTGTTAATATGCAGCTGCCTCTTGGAGCTTCACAAATTTCACTGTTCTGATCTGATTGTTTTGGATGTTTTGGGGACATAAAGTGCCATCACAGCTGGTAATAACAATAGGTTCTTTAGTAATCGTGCATCCCAGAACCCCATCTGCATACCAGAGGCATACTGGAGCAAAGACAAAATGACTAAAAATACAGAAGATGGAGGCACCATGCTGTATATATTCTATACCCATATTTTACTATAGATGGGGAGCTACACATAGAGGAAACAAACCCGGTGATGGCCATTATGCCATTCATTTAATAATAGCATTACCAAATTAACCCAGATAATTAACGGGAAGCCCATAGTGTGCTCAGCCAAAGGTTGTAGAGTAAGTTCTTCACGTAGGCAAACAACTGTCTTATCTTGCCTATTTAGCTGAAGCACCTCTAACACGACAGCTAATTTAAGGGGACCAAGGTCATCCCACCAGACATTCAGGTAGAATATGAAGGTTTTACACCAAGCTGTTATTTAATGGGGACAACATCTAATTCAGCCATCAATTCCAGTGTGGTGTGCACTGTCAGATACTCAACAAGGAACAAGAAGCCTGCTTTCAATTGTACATATGCCATCCAGTCGACTCACTAACCAACAGCAATGTCACATAGACGCCTTTGAGATTTATCTACCTGGTACACCAAAAAGGTCTCATGCATGACTAACCCATCAAATTTAAAGTTGAATGGAGACACATCCTGTGCCCATTGCCCATTTGATGCGCTTAATCCATGAACCTGTTAGGAGACTCTTACCACTAAATAATCAAAAACATTACTCACCCACCAATAGAAAACTTGTTTCTAGTTACCCAGAGCCTATTGCTCTTTTAATGCTTTATTTATTCCTGCAGCAATAGACTTCAAGAGACAATAGCAAGGATCACATTTCCATAGGTATTCTTGTAAGCAGAACAGTGGCATCTGTGCCATCTGCATCATCTGCAAATAGTGGGAGAAGGAGGACTTAGACAAGTAAGAAAGACAAGGAGGAAATACTCATGCAGAGTCTTCCAGGGTCTCCTCTGGGCCACCTATGAATAGACTGAAAAGGAGTGGAGACAACACGCACCCCTGGTGGACGCCATACTGGAAGGTGAATGGATCAGTCGCTTGCTTTGTAGCCCCACAGTGGATCCAAGGAGAGTTTTGTATGTGTTAAGAAGTTAAGTCTTTAAGAAAACATGATCCATTCCAAACCTTTGGATTGTTCCCTTAACTGCAGGTGATTCATGGAATTGAAGGTTGATACAAGTCAAAAAAGGCTCGAGACAACAGGCCATGTGTGCTTATGTATTTCGGCTGGACCGATTACAATAGAAAAGAATGCTTAAAGGAGCCCACACACACCCTGATGTCCACGTGAATGTCTTTAAATATACTTAGAAACGAACCACACTATTGGACACTATTTACCTGGACTTTTGCATTTAGTTTGAGTATCCAGGAGTGAGACTGGGCAAGAACAAGCACGGCCAAAACAATCCCCAGCTCTTAGGCCTAGCTACATACATCTTTAGCTTGTTGGCATATTTTATCAATGCTCAAATATGTACTTACAAGGGTTTTTGGTCCTGCTTACAGGACTATATTGCTCTTACCTCATGGTATCGGCTGTTTGCTCTATCATTCCACCTCCAAAATAGTGCTTCTATTGGAATCTATGAGGGTCTATATTTACATTTAAAAAGAATACCCAGATATCACATGTATACTTTTTTATATCATGAAAGCCTCAAATACATATAGTAATCATTTTAACTTATTTTCCCTGCAGCAGCCTTTTTAAGTCTTGCTACAGACAGCTTTAGCTGTATGTAGTAGATCAGTATTTCCCAATGCATAAAAATACTTAAAGTGGGCTTTGGGTCATCCCCTTAATCATGACTGGATGGCTTTATTATCTCAGGTCTCTCCTCTAGATTTGATGGCTTTCTTCCCTGTACTTGTGCTAGTCTTGCCAAGGTGCATTTCGGTCTCACAGTGTTCCGATTGGATGAGTTAACTCCTTCCACTTTGGATTTGAGCAGCCTCTTTTTTTCTTTCCCTCCCAGCACACCATGAGAGTGCATGTCTATGTCCTTGATCTCTTCCTTGACAACTTGTTCCTCCTGACATCCCTGTCCCACCACTCTCTCCACCTGTTTTCTCCCACTTCACCCCTGTGCTTCCCTTTTCCTTGTTTCATTATCCTACACCCCATCTGCAGTCTATTTTCTATCCTCCCCAGTGCTCCCCTGTTCACTTCACATTTCTATATTGTATTTATTTAGGTTTTTTTTAACAACCGGCAGCTACAAAGTGCTACTGGGTTACCTATTACATTTTTTCATGCTACATTCACTTTATTTTTTACTTTGAATTTACTATTCTCAAATGGCTGTAAGCTTAAAAATGCCAAAGTGTCCTCTTGTGCATAATAATACATTCATGCTTACAAATCGGCAGCTATCTTGGACTGGCTTCGTGTGCACGCATGCACCATGATACATGCAAGTGTCACGACGTATGCATATGCGTTGGCAGCCATCTTGGAATGGCTTTTCTATAGCTGAAAAACCATTTCAAGTTGGGTGTCCAGGCGTCCACATGAGTGGGCATGCAGCGTGACACTGGCAGCTATTTTGGCATTAGCTGATGTCAATACAAACATCCAATGGAAATACACTAGCCTGGCCTTTTACAAGTAAAACCTCAAAGAAAATCTGTTCACATACCAATTGAAGTCTAAAAGGGTTGATTGCCAAAAGAAGAAATTAATAGCCTGCGACTCACCAGTCAGGCTAATGAAGGGTTCCCTCTAGAAAGTAGAAATTGAAGGCAAGACACACATTTATAGGGGTTCATAAACAGTTCCGCAATTGGGTCATAGTGTACAGTGAAACACAGGGAGCATACAGATAACTGAGATCATGAGGAAACAAAAGGTGGTCTTCACTTGTAACTAGAATATAAACAGTTTAGTTTAAGCAAGCTAATCAATACTTGGAAGCCAAGATGTGAAAGAGAGGCTCAAACCATCAGAGACAGGAATTACGTCCTTAAGGCATTTGTTAGCATGAGCAGAAAATACAGCTGGAGCAAGATCCAGTTGTGGTAATAACAATCCTCATCTTCACTGGCTTTGCCAATGCTTCTTTTCATGCTTTTATAAGGGCCCAAATGCAAGCCTAACCTTAAGATGTAGCTGTTCAGTGGCTTTTTAGGTTCACTCAACGGCATTCCAGGTCCCAAAATGACTATCTCCGGACATCTTTGAGATAGGAGTTTTTAAAGCTTTTTCATGCATTTATTCACTCCACCAGCACCACTTAAGATAACAGCTTATTTGTAGTTGTGTTTTTAAGCTTTTCTAAACCTCTCTTCACGTCACTAATACTGCCACGAATTTAGTCGTTTGCAAAATGCATTATTAAAAATAATGTACAGAGCTTACATTTTAAAATGAAATGTGTTAAATGCTATATTTGTATTAGGCAATGATACTTAAAAAATATAGGCCTGTAACATAAAAATGAAGCATGGATTCTTAACTTGACATAACCGATAATGCCATGAATGAATAAGAGAACATACTAATACTGAAAAGCTTGTTTTTCACAATAAACAACCCTTGTGCAAGATGTTTTTCTTCTCTTTGCTGCAGACATTGACATTACAAAAGCTACTGTTGATTAGTTAGTGAATAGACCCTTGTTTGTATGAAACGACTGACAGTAAAGTTCCCACAGCAAAAGATGCAGACGGCAGGGAGTATGATTTATGGGAAGATTTGGAAAATAAGAAAGGATGTCACAACATTCAAGGACACATAGTTAAAAGATGGGTGTACTCTCGTGAGAAGATGGGGAGTAAACCTGTTCCCCATGAGCGTGATGAAATCATATTGGTCAATATAAAGAAGAAAGAGTATTAATGTTGCAACACAGAAAATGTGAATTTATATTAGTGCATTTTCTTAGACTAGTTAGAGCACTAGGTGTTTGGCCCGTATCCCAGACACTCTGAAAGGAGACTCTTTACTGAGTTTCTTAGACCTCTCTTCATGGGAAGGCTTAGGTTGTTTCTTGATCTTCTGTTATTAGAGCTGAGAGCACTTTCCAGCTTATCATGCTAAAGCTTCATGCTTATGCTTGATTCTCCAATCAGGACTCTTCCTGGGTATCTAAACTGACTCCTTTTTTTCCTTTACACATTTAATTTGATTTATTTAGAATAGGGAAGTTTCTTTATGGAACATGCTTGTTGCAATATTATTGAATCAATGCCTTATTGATTAATAAACTGATTTACTTTATTACCAATTATAAATTGATTGATGATATTAACTTTTATTAATGAGACTTGGAAAATAATACTTTAATAAAAGAAAGATTAACTAAAAGATTTGAAAATAAAACCCTTTAACTCACTCTAACTCTTTTTATTGACTGAACTTAAAGAAATGATAATTGATAATGTTTTATATTGATGTTGGCTCCTTAACTCTCTGTCGACATCAAAGATCCATCAACCTGTACGCGAGGTTTATGACTGAAGAGTAGATGAGAGAGAAACTTCGAGCTCCAACACCAACGTAGCTTAAAATGGACGTCTTATTGTTTTTTATGTTTAACTTTCTGGACCGTCTCATCCTAATTGGTCATCCCAATGTGTTTGATGTTTATTATTTATTATTAATGTGCTATCATCTTTAGCCATAGTGGTAGCCTCACCCTAAAATAGACATACATATTTGTATGGCACCAATACTCACTTAGGTATAAAGGCTGTAGTCCTTCATGAGTATTACTTATGATCCATTGCCCTTTTTTTTGACGTCCATGTCACCAGCTCTTTTGACATGCTGCATTGTTATTTTTCGATTACAACGAAGGCAGAAGAGCTGGTGTCCTGAACATGAAATATGAACTATCTAAAAAGAAATACACACTCATTTGACTTAATAGTAAGGCAACAACCATGACACATCATACCTGCCTGCCTCATTTTTCTTTGTCCAGCCTCACCCCAAAATAGACATCCAGGCGCTTTGTTGCTGTGGCTGTACTCCTTCCATTATGTCAATTTCCAAAGTATCTCTTTTGAAACATAATCCCTGGCGTCAGCTCTTGTAATTTACTGCATTGTTATTTTTTTTAAATTACTATAAAGAAATGAAGTCACACGAGCTGCAACTTTGAACACCGAAATAGTCTAATATAAAAAGAAATAGTGCATTTATATTTTAGAATGATTACAGTCACGATACAAATACACGGTCTGGTTTTATATAAAATAAAGATGGACTAACACAAGAAATACAGGGAAAAAAATGGAAACATTTTCTGTCTCCTTGGTGCGTGCATTTTATGTTTTAGCTCTGTGTTCGCTGTGATCATCCGCATTTATGCATGCACACACCATGTTGTTTCTATGCATTACCACATTAATGCTAGGCCTATTGTCCTGCTGAAAAAAGAGACTTAACTTCTTTTTTGAGTTTTAAATAGCGCGAACTAGAGCCGAAGGTATCAGAGCGCTTTACATGAGCACCAGTTGTGTTACAGACGGACACATTCATTTTTGTTAGGCATGGGGAGATTAAGGGGTCGATTCCGATTCGGGCCGGAAGAAGCACCGACCGACTCGGATCCGGAAAAAATACCGACCGACACGTACCCGTGGCGCACGACACGCCAAGTACGATGGAAGGCGCGAAAAATCCGACCGACACGTACCGAAACCAAGTCGACCGACCGAGCCGCACGGAAAACAGCAATCCGGCCGGAAAAACACGCGAATCCAACCGACCGACACGCACCCGGAACAAATCCGACCGAAACGTACACGCTAACTCCAAACCGCAAAGTACGATGCAAGGCGCGAAAACCACGAGCGAGTCGGACGGAGGACAAGCCGTACGGCCGACACGCATACAAAACCGAGCCGAAGCAACACAATACACCGCGACCGACGCGTATGCAGCATAGAAAACTGCACAAACACAGCGTGAACGAAATGGAGAACACCGTACGAGACCAATGCAGGGTCCGACTCGGTCACAAGAACGTTTCCAACATACAAAAACAGCACAAAGGAAAAATCACCCAAAAAAAGGCCAAACAAGCAATTACCAAGCCAATAAATACTGGGGGGTGGGGACAGAGAACAAAGACACACCCACAACTCCACCTATATAAAGGACACAAATCACTACCATGAGCCTTTGCAAATGCCATTCCACTGCCAGCACCCAAGAGAAAGCAACCACACACCCACAGCTCATCCCTCACACAAGCCACACACCATCAGCACACCAACAAATACCTACCTCACATACACCCAGCAAAACACACACTCACACACCCTCACCTGCACACCAACACACACATCACTCACCATCACCACCCATCACCATGCCCCCCAAGAAGAATCACAAGTTCCTAGATTGTGAATTGGAAGTCCTGGTAGACGAGATCCTCAGGGTAGAGCCACAGCTGTTTGGCACATTGGTCCAACAGACCCCCATGTCGCAGAAAACCAAGATGTGGGAGAGGATCATCAACAGGGTGAACGCCCAATCACCATGTCGGCGCACAAAGACCGACATCCAGAACAGGTGGTATGACGTGCGCAGGAGGGTACGGAAACTGCTGAAGCAACACTACATCAACAGCCAACACACCGGCAGTGGCCCTCCTGCCAAGCCAATATACCTCAGGCCCTGGGAGGAGAAGGTGCGGGCCATCCTTCTGCCAGTGAGCGTATATGGACTAGAGGACATCCCAGAGCCTGGTGAGTACACAACAAATGTACACAATATACTGCCACAAAACACACACACATCACTGTCAAGGGGAGAGTCAAACCATGCACTCATAGCAATTACACAGCAACCAGAACAGAATCATCCCAAAATGTGTATGTCAGTCAGATAAACACAACACATGCCATCAAAAAAGTCACATCCAACTGTGCCAACACATGTACAAACACAACCACAACTACAGCTAGGCAGTGGCATAAATAGAACTAACAAACACATCCACACATGTAGCCACCACAACAACACCAACACACAGTGAAGACCACTCAAAGGAAGGAATTCTGTGTATGCTGGCCAAGTCAGTGTAGCCAATAGCATCATGGGAGTCGCAGTCACACATATTGCCCCCCACAACTGTCCCATCAACACCACCATGAACCATGCGCACATCACAGGGAGTGGAGAAGGACTCACAAGATGGCTGACACTGGCTACTGCTGTGGGAAGCACAAGGCCCTGCTGGCAACTGTGCACCAACAAACAGCAGGACACCACTGACTGACATCCTGAGAGACAACTTCCACTCCCTGCAATGCAAGCACGTTCCATGGTGGGAAATCTGGCTAGCTGGGTGGGAAGGGGGACTTGCAGCACTGACCATAGTCACAAGCACCGCCCCTCACACACCCCCCAACACAAACTCCACAGAACCCACCTGGTAGAATGCAATACCCCCCATCCTAACACAAGATCCCACAAAGAACCACCACCCTGGGTTATGTTGTGTGAAGCACAGGGACACTCTTGGGACTCTTAGCCAAACAACTGCCAGGACAACACTCCCAGCCATCCTGTCAGCACAGCCAGCCCACCCCACAGGGAAGCAGATTCAAAAGGAAGGAAGCATGGGCATGCTGGGAAGGGGGTGGAGGCAATAGCATGATGGGAGTCGTAGTCACTGATATTGGTCATCCCCACAACTGTCCCATCAACACCACCATGAACCATGCTCACATCACAGGGAGTGGAGAAGGACTCACAAGATGGCTGACACTGGCTACTGCTGTGGGGAGCACAAGGCCCTGCTGGCAACTGTGCACCAACAAACAGCAGGACACCACTGACTGACATCCTGAGAGACAACTTCCACTCCCTGCAATGCAAGCACGTTCCATGGTGGGATATCTGGCTAGCTGGGTGGGAAGGGGGACTTGGAGCACTGACCATAGTCACAAGCACCTCCCCTCACACACACCCCAACACAAACTCCACAGAACCCACCTGGTAGAATGCAATGCCCCCATCCTAACACAAGATCCCACAAAGCACCACCACCCTGGGTTATGTTGTGTGAAGCACAGGGACACTCTTGGGACTCTTAGCCAACAACTGCCAGGACAACACTCCCAGCCATCCTGTCAGCACAGCCAGCCCACCCCACAGGGAAGCAGAGTCAAAAGGAAGGAAGCATGGGCAAGCTGGGAAGGGGGAGGAGGTAATAGCATGATGGGAGTCGTAGTCACAGCTCTACATCCCCCACCACATGGCCCAGCAAGCTCACACTCACGCATGCACATCCCACAGAGAGTGGAAAGGCCCATCAAAGATGTCTGACACTGTTGCTGTGTCGTGGGGAGCACAAGGGCATGCTGGGTACTGCACACCAACCAACAGCAGGACACCACTGTCAGCCATCTTGCCATTGCTCTCACACCCACACACACTGAACTCCACACAAAAGCAAGTAAGTATGGGAATGCTGGGAAGTGGGGTGGAGGCAATGGCATGATGGGAGTCGTAGTCACAGACATAGCTCACCCCCACAACTGTCCCATCAACACCACCCTGAACCATGCTCACATCACAGGGAGTGGAGAAGGACTCACAAGATGGCTGACACTGGCTACTGCTGTGGGGAGCACAAGGCCCTGCTGGCAAATGTGCACCAACAAACAGCAGGACACCACTGACTGACATCCTGAGAGACAACTTCCACTCCCTGCAATGCAAGCACAGTCCATGGTGGGATAACTGACTGGCTGGCTGGGTGGGAAGGAGGACTTGCAGCACTAACCATAGTCACAAGCACCTCCCCTCACACACACCCCAACACAAACTCCACAGTACCCACCTGGTAGAATGCAATGCCCCCCATCCTAACACAAGATCCCACAAAGAACCACCACCCTGGGTTATGTTGTGTGAAGCACAGGGACACTCTTGGGACTCTTAGCCAAACAACTGCCAGGACAACACTCCCAGCCATCCTGTCAGCACAGCCAGCCCACCCCACAGGGAAGCAGATTCAAAAGGAAGGAAGCATGGGCATGCTGGGAAGTGGGGTGGAGGCAATAGCATGATGGGAGTCGTAGTCACTGATATTGGTCACCCCCACAACTGTCCCATCAGCACCACCATGAACCATGCTCACATCACAGGGAGTGGAGAAGGACTCACAAGATGGCTGACACTGGCTACTGCTGTGGGGAGCACAAGGCCCTGCTGGCAACTGTGCACCAACAAACAGCAGGACACCACTGACTGACATCCTGAGAGACAACTTACACTCCCTGCAATGCAAGCACGTTCCATGGTGGGATATCTGGCTAGCTGGGTGGGAAGGGGGACTTGCAGCACTGACCATAGTCACAAGCACCTCCCCTCACACACACCCCAACACAAACTCCACAGAACCCACCTGGTAGAATGCAATGCCCCCCATCCTAACACAAGATCCCACAAAGCACCACCACCCTGGGTTATGTTGTGTGAAGCACAGGGACACTCTTGGGACTCTTAGCCAAACAACTGCCAGGACAACACTCCCAGCCATCCTGTCAGCACAGCCAGCCCACCCCACAGGGAAGCAGAGTCAAAAGGAAGGAAGCATGGGCATGCTGGGAAGGGGGGTGGAGGCAATAGCATGATGGGAGTCGCAGTCACAGACATTGCTCAACCTCACAACTGGCCCATCAACACCACCCTGAACCATGCTCACATCACAGGGAGTGGAGAAGGACTCACAAGATGGCTGACACTGGCTACTGCTGTGGGGAGCACAAGGCCCTGCTGCCAACTGTGCACCAACAAACAGCAGGACACCACTGACTGACATCCTGAGAGACAACTTACACTCCCTGCAACGCAAGCACGTTCCATGGTGGGATAACTGACTGGCTGGGTGGGTGGGAAGGAGGGCCGGCTGTCAACCAAACACAACCAATGCAGACCATGTTCACACCCCAGAAAATACATAGAAATGCCCAAATAATGCAGGACAATGTGCCACACCAATATCAACCCCTGACTGTGACGACTTAGGACAATGCAATGTACAGGCCCGCACCCAGAGGCACAGTCACAACTGTCATGTGTGTCAACCATTGATGCCTGCAGAAACATGACATACATTGTTTGTGTCTCCCAAAAACAGGTGATGATGGGGACACAGCAGCAGACGCTGAGGAGTCCCAGTCCCAGGCTCAAGAGGATGCCGAGCTCACTGGCGTCGTACAGCCTCTGTCCTCCTCGGACGATGAAGAACAACCTGGCACATCCGGTGCAAGTCAACATGCAGCACCAGCAGGACCACCAGCTGCAGCACCAGCAGGACCACAAGCTGCACCCCCTGCACCCACCCCTACAACGACTGTCACCACGAATACCATCCCTGCCGACATGGACAGAATAAGGAGCAACACCAGCGCAGTGACCCTGGACCAACCTGGGGCCATGGACACCACCACCACCACCAACCCCCAAGGTGGACCAGGGTTATCTGTGCGTGCCACTGCACACACTGCACATGTCAGCAGGGGTGGTGGGAGGGGTGGGAGACAGAGGTCGCTGCTTGCAGACGTTGCTGGTGTGCATGACGACCCACAACTGGTACGCATAGCTGATGCGTACCAGTCCAGCACCGGAGAGCTCAGCCAGGTAGTGGGGCTCCTCAGAGACATTAAACAGCAGCAGGCTGCCCATCATGCCCGCTTGGACTCCCACATGTCCCACGTGGAGTCACACATGTCCCGTGTGGACTCACACATGTCCCGCGTGGAGTCCAAGTGGGATGCACTGCATGAGATGACGGCGGTGCACAGGAACATTTTACAATGCCTCCGCCAGATGAACAGCAACCAGTCCACACCTCCCTGTGTGCCAACAACATCTGGTGCCGAACAAACTGCAACTGCCACAGGGAGGGAGGAGGACTCTGGCGGAGAGTCCCCTGCACCGCAGCAGCCTGCACTTGAGGGCCCCCCCCAAGAAGAGGGGTCGTCCGAGGAGGGAAAAGTGAGAGGCCGATGGCCAAGCGCAACTCCCAGGAAGCCTGAACCTGTTCTGGATGTTCGCCTTTGTGCACAGACTGTTCACCCTGTTGACGGCAACACTACTCCCACACATTGCATGGGGAGTACAAGTTGTACCAATGTGTCAGACAACTGTGGCCCCGATACTGGGGATCCTGTCTACCCGGACTTTCTATTCACCTAGGAACTTGGGATTGCAAGATTCATGTACAGCACAACCCATCCTATGCACTATTAACACAAATGTATCACAATAAACACACTAATACACCATACTTGCCTCTGTCGTGATTCCAACGTGGGTGCTGTTATGGGGATGATGAACTGCAAAATTACACTGTGTATGCGAACAGCAACAGCAAGGACAACACAGGCATGTGAGTACAGGCAACGTGACACACATGAGGGAGACACACCACCAGGGCTACACGACACATACACACCTAGGCCATCTGACTCATTGCCTACACTGATGTCGCCAGGGAAGACGGTGCAATGCACAGACACCACACCCATTCCCAGTTGTAGTCAAGTAGCCCACAGGTGCAGTAAGCAAATGGCAGTCAAATGTGTGACCACAGACAACGCACATCACAAAGTGAAGCACAGGTTTATTACACAGTTGCAACATGCCGTAACCACTACAGATGCAAGGTAACCCCACCTGGCAGCGGGCACACAGTCAACAACTGTAGACGGAAGGAAGTCCATGGGTGTGGCGCACATCACCTGTAGGGACACAACAGCTACCAGCCTGGATGTGCAATCACGTCGTCGGTGGACACAGTTGACCAAACGAATCTGAAAGTACCCTGTGAAGGACAGAAATGACACACAGTCAAAAGCAATGGAGTACAGGACAGAACAGCAAAACTCATGCACAATACATGTTACAAGATACCCACCCAGAACCAAGTTAGCATGTCAACACTGTTGGGGAGTACAGCCCACCTGTCACCACACATCGCAACACACATCCAGTCAAGTAGCCCATGGACACACTCCAACAGCACCAGAGCACCACCCACACATCATGCCAACTCACATCATTGACATGACACCTCAGGATACTCACATTCAGCTAAAGAAGTTGGTGATGAGCTGTGTGCGGACATCACCATCACCATCATCATCATCATCGTCACTGGCATCATGGTCCAGGCCAGGATCCTCCACAGGTGGCGGATGTTGGTCATTGTCATCCTGGATGAGAGGCAACTCCTTCCGCACTGCCAGGTTGTGGAGCATGCAGCAGACGATGATAATCTTGCACACTTTCGCAGGGGCATATGGGAGGGACCCTCCGGTCTTGTCCAGGCAGCGGAAGCGGCTCTTCAGGAGACCAAAGGTCCGCTCAATCACTCTCCTGGTCCGACCATGTGCCTCATTGTAGCGCATCTGGGCAGGTGTCACAGGGTTCCTGAGGGGTGTCAGCAACCACGGCATGTTGGGGTATCCCGAGTCACCTATGGACAGACAAGTGCACATTAGCTGACTTGGAAAAGTGGGCGGAATACTACAGATCAGATCACACACAATGGCACAAAGTCAGTACACACCGACAAGCCAGGCACGCTGGTTCTGCATCTGTGCCATCATCCTGGGGATGCGACTACTCCTCATCACAAAGGCATCGTGTGCTGAACCAGGGAAACGGGCACACACGTGTGTGATGGTCATGTCTGCAAGACACACCACCAGTGCATTGACCGAGTGGTAGTGCTTGCGGTTCCTGTAGGCCTGCTCCTGGGCCTGTGGTGGTACCAAAGCCACATGTGTCCCATCAATGGAGCCAATGACATGCGGCATCCTCCCCAGGGCATAAAAGTCACTCTTCACGTCAGTGAGTCGTCGCAGTCTAGGGAAATAGATGTACCGGTTCAGGAAGAGCAACATTGCCGCCAAAACATCGCGGAGCACACGGCTGAACATGGTCTGTGACATCCCACCAGCAGTCGCCACAGTATGTTGGAAGGTACCAGTGGCAAAGAAGTGTAGGGCTGCCATCACCTTCACCTTGGGGGTCAGCGCTGTAGGATACGGCCGGCCAGGCTGCAAATGTGGGGACAACTGCACTGCCAAATCCTCAATCAGCTGCCTGGTGAAGCGGTACCGTCGGATGCTGTCCCGTTCCACCATCGTTGCCAGGTCTGGGAATGGCCGATGGACAGCAGGAGCCCTGCAGTGCAGAGGAGAAGTAAGCAAGATTGTCAGTCACCCCACATATGCGGCATTGAACACACTCAAGATCCCAACATACATCATTATGAGGCACAACTACATGAAGTGTGCAGTACCGGAAGGACATGTATGGTACATACATGGCCAACATCTGTCAACACGGTCCTACAGGTGGCATCAATTTGTCCCAGGTTGGCCCATTGGATATCATGAGGCCGTGTCACAGTTCCCATCTCCTGCTGCCGTGTCACAATAACCCCCACAGTGACATGTGAGGACAGATGGGCCCCAGGCACCACAGCTCAACGACAGGTACATTCCCAGGGACCCTGTAATGCCACATGGACACTGGCATTACATGGAGTATCATGTATACACCACAGCAAAACAACCATGAACCCCACAGGTAGTGGCCCCACTTGCCACGGCAGGACAGACATGGACGTCTGTGACACACACGCACAACATCAGAGTCCATGCACACACAACGTGGATGTGGAGACTGTCTCCCATTGTGCACATGAAATCAGAGACATTGTAAACACTACATGCACAAAGACTGTGGAGGACCATCACTATTGTGCCACTGGGACACCCTGGCTCAAACATACCGTCCCACATGGGACTCACGGGGTATGTGACATGACATACACATACACCACTGTGAAATGTGACCATGGCACATGCACAGATATGAACAGTTGCACATCACAGTGGTCACGTACACGTAACACCCATGATCCTGTCCCCATGAACACGTGCACAGCCTGGGGGTGGCTGCCCACAGGTGACACCCACAGGACAACATGTACACCAACATACACACAATAGGAAATGCAGCCTTACATGCCTTATGATAAGGTTTGGACAGGCTGTCGTGATGTAGGTGTGCCCCTAACTCCCTGGGAGCTATCTGTGGCTGGCATATGTCCATCTGAGACAGGCATGCTGACATATGCCAGTCACATGTACAGTGATGCGTTGAACAGCAATGGACCGATCGGTGCCTCCGGCCGGCCCATTGCTTTCAATGTGTGCGAGTACGCGTTGTACCCCTGGGCGCGTTGAACAGCAATGGACCGATCGGTGCCTCCGGCCGGCCCATTGCTTTCAATGTGTGCGGGTACGCGTTGTACCCCTGTGCGCGTTGAACTGCAATGGACCGATCGGTGCCTCCGGCCGGCCCATTGCTTTCAATGTGTGCGGGTACGCGTTGTACCCCTGTGCGCGTTGTACCGCAATGGACCGATCGGTGCGCACCCATTGACAATGGGCTTGCCTGGCAACGGACGCGTTTTCGAATTTCGAACGAGTCGGTTGTTGGAAAATCAGTTGGTCACCCACAACAATGTTGCAAAATCATGTATGTCATGAAGTTGAAGATTTGAAGGATGCTGTGGGCGTGTTTTGGTGCTGCTATTCCATGGATTGGCCAGATTCAGAAGATGCAAACGACTTGGACCTATCACTTTGGACACAAGGGACAGTATCTGCCTCTCCAGCACATATATATTGCTGGCTGTTCCCCTGAGAGCCCACTTGCCTGCACTACATGCTCCAAGACGACATCTGCCACTGCACTGCTGCTGTCTCTGCCCCTCTGGACCCTGCAATGGCACGTACTGTGGAGAGAGCCCCAGCCTTCAGCCTTGAAGAGAACCAGGCCCTGCTGGACAGCCTACTTCCACAGTACAGCAAGCTGTATGGGACACCAGGGGAGCAGGTGAGTGTTCTGTGCACTGCCTTTCTGAATGTGCATTTTGTGTGACTAGCAAGGCTGAGAGTCTGCACGCCACTGGCTAGCAGGCTCACTGAGTAGTTGTCACCCCCCATAGTGTGTAGTGACTTGCACTGGACAGGTATGGTGCAGTGACAGTGCATTTGAACATGGTTTTACTTCCCATGCAATGATACCATGTAGTGACGTCTGGCAAACTGTCCATGGTCAGCTTTGCACTGCCTGTGTACATCATGTGCCCCTGTGTTTGAGACATGTATATATGACTGTGTCATGCACGGATATGTTGCATGTGTGGTAATGGCCTTTTCACTTTGTCATCCTCACAGGTTAATGCCCATCGGAAGCAGGAAATCTGGAAGGACATCGTCCGGGCTGTCCGGTCCGTGGGGGTCTACAAGCGCCGGATCCGCAACTGCCAGAAGAGGTGGCAGGACCTTCGGGGCTGGACCCGGAGGATTGCACGGGTCCAGCTGAAGCTGTCGCCTCCTCGCAGGAGGGGCGGAACACGGACCCTGACCCCCACATGCTCCAGATCCTGGCGGTGGTCTTTCCAGACCTGGATGGGCAGCTGAAGGCCAGACAGCAGCAAGGAGGGGTGAGTCAAAGACTGCACTGTGAACTCTGTATTACATGCTTTGTGCCCTCCTCTGGCCTGGTTCAACTGCCACAGTGCAGCAGTCATGTTGTCCAGGAGCAATGTCCCTCTATTGTGCACTGCCCACTGCTCATCTGATACCCAGGTGTGGCCCTTACAGTCAGGGAATTGTGTCACTTGGGACTGTGTCCTTGCAGTTTGCTTCACTAAAGGTGGGGGACAGCATCTGTTTCCCTGACTCTGTTGTGGGCATCATGGGTGGGTCCATTGTTCACACAACGCCTGGGTTTGGACATGTGATCTGCGTGTTGCTTTGATATGTGGTCCACTTGCTGAGCTGAGCCACCACATGTGCCTGGGGTATGTGGCACACGCCCATGCAGCGGGTGGGAACAATGTTTGTGCCCCAGGAGTGTGCAGATTACGTGTGTCACACATACATAGCCAGCTATCCACTGTCCAGGGCACATCCCTCATTCATGTGGAGCAGGACAGTCATGCCTACTCCAGGCCATGCAATGCACTCTGTACTCCCACTCCCGTGTATCAGCTGACACATTGTGCACAGTGATTTGACCCCTCCGGTGTCTGCCTCTGTGTCAGTGTGCTGTGGATTAGTTGCCAGGACTGCTGTGGTGTTTCTTGGTAGGGGCTCAGCATGCCCCTGGAGATGTGACCATAGGAGACGATACTTGTGTGTCACATAGGTGTTTGATCAGCTGCCCGTGCAGACTGGGGTATGCGAATGTGATGTTCAGGCAGCTGTTCCCCATTCACAGCAAATTGTGAGGGGCTCAGGTTCAGAGGGTAGTGTCACAGGTCTCCCATATGTCCAATAGGTGTGACCTGGACAGATGAGGGTTGAGATGATGTGTTGTGTGGGGGATGTACATGTGCACTTGTGCAGCTCCAGGACTTGCATTCCCCATGACCTACTATTGTGACACAGTGCATAGTGTTGTTGTCTGGCTGCCAAGTCATACATCACTGAGACAGTGATGTATGACTTAACAGTCATGCCTCTGCCATGGCATGTGTCAACTTATTTGTGGTCCTGCAGGGGAGTGACATGTGCTACATGCACACCATAGTGGCGCTGGCTATCAGGACATGGGTGCATCATGGTGTCTGTCGCTGGTATGCATCACATGCATTTCCTATTTGACTCTGGGCATCCCTTTCATCCGGAAACCTGTACTGACTCAGTGGCAAGAGCTGTGATGTGTCCACACCGTGTCCTCTGCACTGTCCAACTACTGTGTACTTGGTGCATGTGTCCACACTGGGGTGTTGCAATCCAACAGACACCAGACAGATGGGTGCAAGGCCATGTGGGATGTGAGTGCCATGCTTGGCATCAGACTGACAATTGGCTTCTCCTGTTCAGTTAGGGCACTTTTAGCAATGTACAACTAATGATGCCAGGGCTTGCTCTGTGATGTGCTGTGCTCACAGTGGTGTGTGCGTTTGGTGCAGGTGACTGATGTCTGTCTGTTTCCCCATTGTTTGCAGATACATCCACGGCCACGGAAGGGGACAGCTCCACGGACCAGGAGGAGCCAGAGAGCCAGACTGGGTCAGCAGCCGAGGAGTGGTCGGAGGGACCCAGTGGCACGGAGGGCGAGGGGAGCCACACCGAGGAATCCTCAGCACCATCCACCTCAGCTGAGGACCAGAGCAACTCGGAGGATGACTCCCTTGTGGAGGCGGGTGTCAGCAGCCACCACACCCCAGCTAGTGTTGCTGTCCCCGCCACCACCAGCACCACCACCACCGCCCTCCCATCGGCTCCCATTCCCCAGGTCCGTGGAGGCTCCCATGTTCGGGAGCGTGTCTCCTTTGGCCCAGGCACCGCACCCCCTGCCCCTGTGTCCCCTGCTGCCCTGAGTGAGGAGTCTGTGTACCTCCTTCGCCAGCTCCATGTAGGGCAGACAGCCATGCTGAGTGTCCTCCATGCGCACACCGCACTGTTGACTCAGCTGGTGTCGTTCATGGAGGGCATCTCATTGGGCATGTCTGACCTACAGAGGGGCAACAGGTCCATGGACTCCTCCCTGACGGCAGCAGTGTCCCTCCTCAGACAGTCCCTCACCCCTCCTGCCTCTGCTCCATCCACACTCCCCAGCACCTTGCCCGTCCCAAGCACACACACACCGGCACAGGCACACACCAGCACACACACATCCAGCACACAGACACACACGCCACAAACTAAACGCACATGCACGCACAGTCAGGGGACTGAAACCAGACTCACAGGGGATGGGGCCCTGGTACACACACACGCATCCACGGGCACTGCGCAGTCCTCAGTTGCCTCTCCCTCCAAAGCACCCTCCCTTGCCTCACCTGCAACCCCAAAGACCCAGCGCCTCTTCCTCAGTGACCTCGGCCTCTTCCCCTCCGATCCAGCTGCCCCAGCATCCAGGGGGAAGAGGAAGCCCCCCACATGGAGCAGAGTGCCCCTCGCCCCCGGACACCCTCCCCCAGGCGCAGACAGACTGAGGCCCCCACCCGCAAGTCCCCCCGGAGTGGTAAGAGCAAGACCCCGCCGCCGCCCTGCAGCTCAAGCACCAGGTCACCTTCCTCCATCCCTCAGGCCCCCACTCCACAGGTGCCCCCGCCACACCCTGCCCCAGGTTCCCCCACCCACAGATATACCATCCCCAAGAGGCTCCGGCCTTCTCCCTCTGCCACTTGCTCTCCCGGCACCACACCCCCGCTGCGCTTGTCTGTGCCACTGATGTGGTGAGGGTGTCCTCCCCCTCTGTCCAGCCCACCTTGCCTGTTCCCCATTCTCCTCCCCTGGTGGTAGGCACTGCAGTGGAGTCCACTACCACCCTGTCTGACTTGGGCACTGCAGTGGCGGACCTGTCCACTCCATCTGCAGGGTCCACTGCAGTCGTGCCGGCACCCACAACATCTGAGCCATGCCCCCCAGTTGTGCCGGCACACACCATGTCAGACACCTCCACTGCAGTTGTCAGTGGCTCTCCAGCACCCACCACCCCTTCCCTGCTTCCTCCTGGTGAGCCCTGATCCTGTCCCTGCGGTGCCTGGCCTACCCCCCGGTTGACCCTCCTAGTGGATTGTCCCTGGTTTTGTGCAGGCATGTGTAGGGTGGCATCTGCCACTGTCACCCACTTGTGACTTTGTTGATGGACTGGCCATTGGCCTTTGTTTATGTTCTACCGGACTTCTACTTTTAATGCCACATATGCTGAATAAAGCAACTTTCTGTTCTCTAGTGCTTTTGCTTCTGATGTACATGATGTTGATGATGCTAACAATGCCCTTGCTGCAGTGATGGTGATATTTGGTCTCATGATAATGAAGTGTTACTGTGCAGGAACCCATGTGGTCCAGGGGTTATGTGTCCTATCCTGTGGTGTATCCATGTCATCCATAGCAGCATCTGAGGGTGTCATGTGTTCAGTATTTGGCAATGAGATTTCCTACTTAGATTGGCAACTTCACATCTGTGGCTTCCACCCCTGCACATCTGTTGTGCCTGCCATTGTTCTATTCGTCTACTTCCCTGACCGTGTGGCCATCTCCAGTGAACATGCAGGTTTGGGCATCAATGGGGAAGGACTCATCTGTGTTGTCAGTGCAACATTGCTATACAAGTGTGTTGGATCTGTGCTGATGATTCCGTTGGCACTTCCATGACCAGGCTGATGGGACGGGAGCCCTCATTTGTTGCTAATTGTTGATTGTGTGTCCCATTGCTGCCATGGTATGGTATCTGTTCGCCTCACATCTGCAGTCTCCACAGGGTATCTGCATGTGTGTGCCCATTGGTGCAAATATGTGGGTCTGCATTCGGATGGTCACTTCTGTCATTGTGTCATTGATGATTGTTGACGGTGTCAGCCCCCATGGGTGTTGTTTGTCTGCACATGGCCAAAGTTATGTTTTATTTGCACTGCAGGATTTGGCTCCCCCAATTTATGTTGCAATGGGACACATACACTACTTTGCCACTGATGTGTTTGTTGTTCTGTGACCAGGAATCATCCATGCAGTTTGGCAGTTGCACCTCTTACTTTGTCAACACTTGCATTTTGGTCACTGTGATGATGGGGGTTTGGACCCCATTGCCACAATGTTCAAGATGTGCTGCAGCTATGGACCCCACACTTGCCTTTTGGTCACTGTGATGATGGGGGTTTGGACCCCATTGCCACAATGTTCAAAATGTGCTTCAGCTATGGACCCCACACTTACCTTTTGGTCACTGTGATGATGGGGGTTTGGACCCCATTGCCACAATGTTCAAAATGTGCTTCTGCTATGGACCCCACACTTACCTTTTGGTCACTGTGATGATGGGGGTTTGGACCCCATTGCCACAATGTTCAAAATGTGCTTCTGCTATGGACCCCACACTTACATTTTGGTCACTGTGATGATGGGGGTTTGGACCCCATTGCCACAATGTTCAAAATGTGCTTCTGCTATGGACCCCACACTTACATTTTGGTCACTGTGATGATGGGGGTTTGGACCCCATTGCCACAATGTTCAAAATGTGCTTCAGCTATGGACCCCACACTTACATTTTGGTCACTGTGATGATGGGGGTTTGGACCCCATTGCCACAATGGTCATGGCCTGCTTGCATTGTGGGTGCCAAACACATATATGTGTGGCACATGTGCTAGGGGGTCACATTGTATGTTCAAAGTCATGTTCGGTGTTGTAGGCATTTGACACAGTCTACACACCCTTGTCATGGTGTTGGGGGATGTTTTCTTCTTGCATTCCCTAGTTTGTGGTGTGCTGGTTGTGTCATGCATTGTCCATCCTATGAGTGGGGGTGGTAGTAGTGGTAGGCATCCTGCCCCCTGGCTAAGGGTGGTGGTAGGCATCCAGCCCCCCTGGGTGAGGGTGGTAGTAGTGGTAGGCATCCTGCCCCCCTGGGTGAGGGTGGTAGTAGTGGTGGGCATCCTGCCCCCTGGCTAAGGGTGGTAGTAGTGGTAGGCATCCTGCCCCCCTGGGTGAGGGTGGTAGTAGTGGTGGACATCCTGCCCCCCTGGGTAAGGGTGGTAGTAGTGGTAGGCATCCTGCCCCCCTGGGTAAGGGTGGTAGTAGTGGTAGGCATCCTGCCCCCCTGGGTGATGGTGGTAGTAGTGGTAGGCATCCTGCCCCCCTGTGTAAGGGTGGTAGTAGTGGTAGGCATCCTGCCCCCCTGGGTGAGGGTGGTAGTAGTGGTGGGCATCCTGCCCCCTGGCTAAGGGTGGTAGTAGTGGTAGGCATCCTGCCCCCTGGGTGATGGTGGTAGTAGTGGTAGGCATCCTGCCCCCCTGGGTGATGGTGGTAGTAGTGGTAGGCATCCTGCCCCCCTGGGTGAGGGTGGTAGTAGTGGTAGGCATCCTGCCCCCCTGGGTGAGGGTGGTAGTAGTGGTGGGCATCCTGCCCCCCTGGGTAAGGGTGGTAGTAGTGGTAGGCATCCTGCCCCCCTGGGTAAGGGTGGTAGTAGTGGTAGGCATCCTGCCCCCCTGGGTGATGGTGGTAGTAGTGGTAGGCATCCTGCCCCCCTGTGTAAGGGTGGTAGTAGTGGTAGGCATCCTGCCCCCCTGGGTGAGGGTGGTAGTAGTGGTGGGCATCCTGCCCCCCTGGCTAAGGGTGGTAGTAGTGGTAGGCATCCTGCCCCCTGGGTGAGGGTGGTAGTAGTGGTAGGCATCCTGCCCCCCTGGGTGATGGTGGTAGTAGTGGTAGGCATCCTGCCCCCCTGTGTAAGGGTGGTAGTAGTGGTGGGCATCCTGCCCCCCTGGGTAAGGGTGGTAGTAGTGGTAGGCATCCTGCCCCCCTGGGTGATGGTGGTAGTAGTGGTAGGCATCCTGCCCCCCTGTGTAAGGGTGGTAGTAGTGGTAGGCATCCTGCCCCCCTGGGTGAGGGTGGTAGTAGTGGTGGGCATCCTGCCCCCCTGGCTAAGGGTGGTAGTAGTGGTAGGCATCCTGCCCCCCTGGGTGAGGGTGGTAGTAGTGGTAGGCATCCTGCCCCCCTGGGTGAGGGTGGTAGTAGTGGTAGGCATCCTGCCCCCCCTGGGTAAGGGTGGTAGTAGTGGTAGGCATCCTGCCCCCCCTGGGTGAGGGTGGTAGTAGTGGTGGGCATCCTGCCCCCCTGGCTAAGGGTGGTAGTAGTGGTAGGCATCCTGCCCCCCCTGGGTGAGGGTGGTAGTAGTGGTGGGCATCCTGCCCCCTGGGTAAGGGTGGTAGTAGTGGTAGGCATCCTGCCCCCCTGGGTAAGGGTGGTAGTAGTGGTAGGCATCCTGCCCCCCTGGGTGATGGTGGTAGTAGTGGTAGGCATCCTGCCCCCCTGTGTAAGGGTGGTAGTAGTGGTAGGCATCCTGCCCCCCTGGGTGAGGGTGGTAGTAGTGGTGGGCATCCTACCCCCCTGGCTAAGGGTGGTAGTAGTGGTAGGCATCCTGCCCCCCCTGGGTGATGGTGGTAGTAGTGGTAGGCATCCTGCCCCCCTGGGTGAGGGTGGTAGTACTGGTAGGCATCCTGCCCCCCTGGGTGAGGGTGGTAGTAGTGGTAGGCATCCTGCCCCCCCTGGGTAAGGGTGGTAGTAGTGGTAGGCATCCTGCCCCCTCTGGGTGAGGGTGGTAGTAGTGGTGGGCATCCTGCCCCCCTGGCTAAGGGTGGTAGTAGTGGTAGGCATCCTGCCCCCCTGGGTGAGGGTGGTAGTAGTGGTGGGCATCCTACCCCCTGGCTAAGGGTGGTAGTAGTGGTAGGCATCCTGCCCCCCCTGGGTGATGGTGGTAGTAGTGGTAGGCATCCTGCCCCCCCTGGGTGAGGGTGGTAGTGGTAGTAGGCATCCTGCCCCCCTGGGTGAGGGTGGTAGTAGTGGTAGGCATCCTGCCCCCTGGGTAAGGGTGGTAGTAGTGGTAGGCATCCTGCCCCCTCTGGGTGAGGGTGGTAGTAGTGGTGGGCATCCTGCCCCCCTGGCTAAGGGTGGTAGTAGTGGTAGGCATCCTGCCCCCCTGGGTGAGGGTGGTAGTAGTGGTGGGCATCCTGCCCCCCTGGCTAAGGGTGGTAGTAGTGGTAGGCATCCTGCCCCCCTGGGTGAGGGTGGTAGTAGTGGTAGGCATCCTGCCCCCTGGGTAAGGGTGGTAGTAGTGGTAGGCATCCTGCCCCCCTGGGTGATGGTGGTAGTAGTGGTAGGCATCCTGCCCCCCTGTGTAAGGGTGGTAGTAGTGGTAGGCATCCTGCCCCCCTGGCTAAGGGTGGTGGTAGGCATCCAGCCCCCCTGGGTGAGGGTGGTAGTAGTGGTGGGCATCCTGCCCCCTGGCTAAGGGTGGTAGTAGTGGTAGGCATCCTGCCCCCCTGGGTGAGGGTGGTAGTAGTGGTAGGCATCCTGCCCCCCTGGGTGAGGGTGGTAGTAGTGGTAGGCATCCTGCCCCCCTGGGTGAGGGTGGTTGTGGTGGTGGGCATCATGCCACCCCTGGGTGAGGGTGGTAGTGGTGGTAGGCATCATGCCACCCCTGGGTAGGGGTGGTGGTGCGCATTCAGGCCCCTGTGTGCATATGTGGCATTGGTGATGGGCATCCCGCCCCTATGGTGCTGCTGTTGCTGGTGTAAGTATATTCAGCATCCCCGTGTGTGTGTGTGATGTGTCGTGTACGTGTTGTATGTGTTTTGTGGTTGGTGTCTGGCTTACCTTCTGCGCCGTACGCGTCCGTGCCTGTTCCGGTAGTAAATGTAGAATATTGGTATGATCGGGACGAAGGGATTCATGGTTGGTTCGTGTCGTTCGTCCTTCTCGTTGCTTCGCGTCGTCCTCGTCGCTTCGCCTCGTCCTCGTCGCTGGCGTGTTCGCCTCGTAGCCGTGGATCGTGTTGTGGCGCGAATCGGAGCTTATGTGCGCCTCTCCCGGATGCTTTGACGTGCCGTGCGTAGCGACGGGTTCGGCGCGTACGGAAAGCGCATCGTACTTGTCCGGCCGGACGGGGCTGCATTTTTCCTTCCGTGCGACTCGATTCGGCGTTTCCGGATTCGCCTCGGTCGGAGAACAGGACCTGGTTTGGGTGAGTACGGCTCGGCCGGATTTTTTGCTGTTGTGCGCATCGTACTTGCTCGTTCGGTGTACTGTACGGATCGGTCGGGAAACAGGCTTTCGCATGGCTTTTTTCCCGACCGAATGGTATTGGGTGCGCCTCCGACCGAGATCGGAATCGGCCCCTAAATGATTTGCCCAGAATCACAGGATGTTGAGCGTCTCTGCCTAGACTCGGACCCGGTTTCCTAGCTTCGACGTCGACCACCCTAGCCGATAGGCCACATACTCTCCCCACTTGCTTCTCACCAAGAGTGGGAGCGGTGCCCAGTAGCATTTGACTCCCTACAGACAGTGAGAGTACAGAGTAGGCATTACTCTCCTTTTGAGCGATATCAATAAGGTCAGGGTCTGAAGCGTCCCCACTAGGGAAAGGGCTTGTGGTATACAACCACCTTCACCATAAGTGATGAATGTGGTCAACTTCACAAGTCTTCCCATGGGGTACATTGCAGGGAAAGGCATCACTGAGAAGTACGTTGATGTATAATAGCTGCTACATAGACATCCAATAATATTTGCATTTGTGACTGGCCCCCAGCCTCCAAAACGTGCTCGAATTTTTGTTTTCACCGATGTTGTAAGCTTGTACAAGGCTAGGGCCATTACCTCTTGTTTCTCAGAGGGCAAACTTTAAGCCATGTGAGCAGGGCTGTTCTTGCCCACTTCCATTGCCAGTGAAACAAGCCCTTGATTCATTCTGGTTACACCTACAGTCATTGTGACATGGCTCCTGACTACCCTACAAGTGCAGAATAGAAGTAAAAGACACCCTCAAGTGCTGTCATGACAGTTTACACAGTTAATTTTGGTTCTTGAATTCTGCGATGGCCAAACTGAGCAGCTACAAAGCCCGAAAGAAACCCAACAGAGGAAGGTAGGCCTCAGATTGGAGTCCAACGGTAGGTGACCATCATGCAATTTCAATTCAATAGATTATTGTCTATCCTGCCTGTTCAGTTGCTAGCATACCTTTCTAGTAGCTGACAGAGCGATGAAGACAGGAACAAATAAATAAACAATGCCCACCCCACTCCCATGAATGTTATGCGCGCGGCTGGACATCTTATGCAGTCCTACCAATCACTCACTTCCCATTTTTCAGAATTAGTTCCAAAGCTCCCCTATCTTATTCGGCTGCAGGTTTAAAACCCTTGTCTTAGGAATTTAAGTGCGAAGTCTTCTTCCACGCCCCACTCCTTGGTAAGGGTAGTGCCCTACATTCAAATGCCCACCCAGAATGATTATGGCCATGCACCCTCATTGGGGGCCTTTGGTGCCTTGCACATGAAAATATGAAGTTCCTTGCTGATGCTAAACATTATCTCCAGGCAGCGGAAGCGGATGCTTCTGCTGGGGGAGGAGAACAGGGAGACCTTGGCATGAAGCATGTTAGAAATAAGAACCAAAAGTCGTCCAGTGAGACGAACTCTTGGGATTATCTTTTTTCCTGGGACAAGGAGCAGTGTATGTCCCCTTTGTGGGGCTCTTCAATAACCAAGTCTCCAAGAAAGGAAACCTCCTGCCCTACAAAACCTTTCAACCGGGGGACCCTCCAAGCTCCATAATAAACACTCCGAGCTCTGATTATCAAGAACAGGACGAGCAGCAGCATCGAGATCACATTAGAGCGGCTTAGTTGCCACAGGAAACATCAAGTGGTTTTTCAAGGTATTTCACATCTTGAACTTTTATAGAGCCTTTAAAGGTGAGGGTATCATTAGAGTAAGGCCTAAACTGGCTCTCGTTGTATAATGTACTAGTTGGCTCCTAATATAGTACAAAACAAATCAAATTAATTGATAAGCAAGTGGATATACAAAAAGTATGACACATACATATAATAATGAGACAATGAAATAATATGGGCATGCAAAGTAAGTTTTCACATTCTTGAGACAGTGGTCCAAGGTATCGTTGATTTTTTGATACTTTTAGTGATAATAAATCTGACGGATCATCATTAATTGTGTAGTAGAGAATGATGATGGCAGCTGTCTGCTAAGTGTGCTGACACAGCACTCTTTAGTAGGAAAACTGCCTTTACAATGCGGGCTGCGCCATGTGTGCCATTTTCCCGCAAGCGGAACCATGCTTGCCTTAACCACGCATATGCGGGGTTAAGGCAGTGTGCGATCTAGATGCACGGATGGGGGGCACAGGAAGAGGAAGGATCAGGAGAGGGTGCTCCAGGATTTGGTGTGGTAAGTGGGGCTGGGACAGGCTTTTGGGGGGTGTGGGAGGGTAGGTTTTAGGGGTGGGGTAGTTTTTTGGGATCAGGTTGTTTTTCGGGCTCGGGGGGGCAGGTCGGGTTGTTTTTAGAGCTCGGGCGGTCGGGTTGTTTTTGGGACTCGTGGGCAGGGTTGTCTTTAGGGCTCATGGGGGGCCAGTGTTGTTTTTAGGGCTCGAGGGGTCGGGATTGTTTTTAGGGCTCAGGTGGGTTGGGGTTGTTTTTAGGGCTCAGGGCGGGGGGGGGGCTGGGGTGTGATCTTTACCACACATATCCCTTTACCAGTCTTGCCTTTACCACAAAATTGCTTGGTTAAGGAATGCGTTGTTGAGACACATTTGTTGTTCGGGCAGCGTTGTAGAGCACGTGTGGTTTAACCATGCGTGCCTAAGTCATACAACCTCTTTAGTCTACTTGGAGCTGCTCCCATCACAATGAAGGTTCACACATAAGCTCTGCTGGTAGGCCAAAGACTAAACAGTTTCCGACAATTCGCTTCAGGTGCAGAACACAAGAATTCTAGCTTCACTCACCATACACCATTCAGTGAGAGCACTTCAAGAAAAGTTGGTGTATCACTGTAGTCAAAAAAATAACTTCAGATGTATGCAGCTAGTGACTTTCAGATCCCTTCACATAACTGTCTTATTTCCTGCACCCAGGACTAGAAGGATGAACCTGTGATGCATGTGCAGGCGTTTGTAGCCTCCCTGCATGTTCCGCTGAATATATTTCACTCAGAGCGACACTCTGCTCCCTGGCAGTACTGAGTCTGTCAATGTCTAACTGGTTCAGAGGCAGAGGTACTGATGCAGGGTACAGGCATGACAGCAGAAGCGGGGCACCCTGCCTTATGTCCTGCCCTCCAGCAGCTCATGGTACTATACCTTTTTAGCCACTTTTTTTCTTGACAAACACTACTTTCGCTGTCATCGACACTACTGTCAGTCTGAAATGAAACACCGTCACTAAATGCATGGCTTCTCCAACAGTAGCCCTCATTCAGAGGCGTAGTTTCCATTAGAGCAGCAGGTGCAGTAGCACCGGGGCAAATAGGCCTGAGGGGATCACTAAACCCTGATTTTTGATGCATCTCACACTTAAAACAGCGGCCAGAGGGGCCATTTCCTTTCTTACACTGGGGCCCATGACCCACTGGCTAAGCCACTGTTCTCTCATCATTATCAAAAAGTGTAACTTGGGGAGCTCAGAGAAAGCCCCAGTACTTGATATCTACAAATCCTATCTCTGTATGCTCACTTTACCTAAGCACAACAGCCACGGGGCCTGCCATTTTGTATCGCTATATCTACTTTCTCCTTCCATAGACTTTGCAGCCTGAGCCTACATATTATTACTGCCGAACTGCATAGTTTATGCAACAGAAAAATTTGCATTTTGTGGCATCACAAAACTTGCCTACTTTTGCATTTCACCGTTCATATAAATACGCTTTTCACCTCTTGTCCAACTCTTATTGGTTTTATTATACAGTTCCCTGTGCTAATTCTAAATTTATGTGATATATGAAGATATAAATGCATAATAATTACAACTTACAAACGGATCATAAAATAAGGCCACCACCCCAGAAGGAGCAAGAGGTCTGGGGACACTGCAGTTCGAGGTGAGTGACTCTTATAAAGCCAGTGACCTGGGGACTTGTTGCAGAGACAACTGCTCAGCTTAATGTTATCATGCTCACTTTGTATGATGGTAAGCCACTCATCCTAAAGGCATGCAACAGGAGTGCCTGCATTTTTATTTACATTTTTAGCATAGAATGTGAGCGAAACCTTGAGGTGTTTCCTGGGTAAGGTGGCAGGCTTCCTCTTACGGGTCCAGCGATGCATTTATTCTCTAAAGATGGGTACACGTCACCACATAACCAACCTTTATGGAAAAAGACCTTTTCATCGAATTAAACTTGTGCATGGGCATGGCACATCTGCTGTGACCTTGAGTTGATGAATAAACTATTCTACATCCATTCCGAGCAATTGAGCTCTAGATGTATGTCAAGGCTGCACCTACTTGTTTTAATGGTCGTGTTATCTGAGTCCCCCTAAGTGACATCCTGCCTTGGTGGCGCTCCGGCCTGTACCCAGTAAGCCAGCACTTGGCACCTCTTGCTGAACCAACCTCACAGGCTGTCAAGGGTTACACAACTCTCTGCCATGGCATGTGAATATTCAGCTGGAACCTGCCAGAGGGGGCGCATGTCAGGTCAGCTTTTTACAGGACCTGAGGAAGAGCAGCTGATACCCCCACTGGAGTGGGCGTCCAAAAGAGATATAGCCTGTACCCTGAGAGTGGCCCACAGAGAAGGTAAACTCAGAGAGGGTGGTGCAGCCTCATCCGGGAGGCACTGGCAGATTGGCACTTCAAGTGTTGACCTAGGGTTTGGAGAGGCTGATTCTGTGCAGAGCATTTCACCAGGCCCCAATGGGAGGGCCCTTCAGGCTGGAACACTTGCCCTTCCAATCCTAGATCAGACTGAGGAGGTTAAGGACACTAGGCCCACTCCAACAAGACAGAGTTGCCGTTTAAAATCTAACCACCATTGGCCAGCTGAGAAAAATGTAAGTTAACTTTTCGGAAGAGTAACTCATAAAATTCTTTAGCATACATTTTGGAAACCATACAAGTTTACATACATCCATGACTGAAATTGTGGAAGTAAATATTTCCATGACAATAAATGTAAGTCAATAGTTAGGGGAGGTGGCAAGTGGAATCCTTCTCATTTGTGTTTTGCAATTCTACGGGCAAAGCGAGAGACCAAGCAGCCAATGGAATCTGCAGGAGTCACATTCAAATCAGAGCGAATGGATGGAGAGACTCAGGAAGACATCAAAATGGAATAAACTTAGACATGGATCCGTTAAATATAACTCTGGTGTGGTGACGCGGGAAGTCATATTTTAAAGGCCCTGCAATCTATGGATTTCTTCGTTTTTTTTATTATACACTTTTTTTAAAATAACAAATTAAATGTTCAGCAGATCTAGGTAAGGAACTAGAGATTCAGGATAATACTACTGAATATCGACACCAACAACATTTTGGAAAACTAAGATCAAGGACAGAATATTGAGGGACAACATTTCGAAAGGTAAGTGCATAAAGGTAAGCATAGATTTACTATTCCTAACTCCACATCTATGTACCTTGAAGATATATGTACCGTGTAGGTATGCATGTGGACTTTGGTATAGAAAATCTGGACTTCCTTACCTGTTGATATTTTATTTTCGATGTTCTGTCCCATTGATATTGTTGAATCGATATTTTGGGGCCACGCCAAGATTCAGCAATGAGAACACCGTTGGTGAGAATGAGACCAATTGTTGCGAGAGTCGAATTATGAGTTTGAAAAGCACTGTAAAAGGCCCCTTAGGGGGCTTAGTTGTGATTTAAAATGTGTGCATTTTAGAAATGTACCATTGCTGTTTATTCATTAATGCAGATAATACCCAAAGAGGCTGATTACGACCTGCCTCACATTTGCACTTCAATGTATTTTCAAAATTTCCGCATTGCAAGGGGACCGTTTGCAATGAAGCGCAAACTGCCTGCTTCAATAATATTAAAGGAGTGGTAATCTTTTTTATCACTGATGAGCCTGTGCAGGTAAGAGTATTGGGGCAGTAGCGCCGGGTCGGGAGGGGGGGGGGGCTGTTCGACAGACGACCACGAGGGAAAATTAAATAAATTATTAATTTTCCCTTGTCGTCGTCTGTCGAAATCCCCCCACCACCCGGCCCTACTGCCCCACCGCTCTTACCTGCACGGGATGCGGCTGCCTCTAATTGTGAAGAGTAGCGACTGCTGTCATGGAGGCGTGCTAGGGACAGGAGACCTCCATCCCAGCATTCTCTTTCCCAGTGTCCTTGCTTTGCAAGTCCTGTCCCTTAAGAGGACTTAGGTCACAATGCCACAAACAGTGGCACGTAGTGAACTGCAAAGGGTGCATGCAGCGGTCAGTGTGACCACTGTCTGCTCATCCCATGCCACCTGCCAGCAGGCACAATGTAAGCAGTCAGATATTACCCCTCAAACTTTGTAAATGATTCCAGCTTGTCATCGGCAGTCGGTAACCATTTAGTGTGTTTTTAGACCAGAAAAGTGGTTGCAAAGCACTTGCGTATCCCAACGCAAATCACGGGATGGGGGATGCTACTTTGCCATCACCATTTCTTGCTACTTTCAACAGTACGCAATGTGTGCATTGCGATTATTAATAAGAATTGCACTTTGCAATGTACTTTTGGAATTTAGATTTTTCATTTACAAAGTCAGTTGCACCAGTTTTGAAAATTCAGGGGGGCATATTTACAATGCCCCTGCAGATCTTTTACTACGCCAGAACGTCACTTTTGTGTGATGCTCTTGAGGCGCAGTGTGCCGGCCCTTATTTACAAGCCACACAGAGCCACCCTGCATGGCTTTTCATGGCCTTGTAAATATGGAGTAAGGCAATGCCTTAATCTGCGTGGAAGGGATCTTCCATGGGTGTTGCTGTGGGTGTTCCCATGTAACACCCATGGTTTTTGTCGCTGCCCCAGATTTACAACATAGCTTAAATCTGGGGCAGTGCCAGAACTAACGCCTTCCCAAAGCAGACGTAACGAGAAGAAATGTTTACATTTCTCCAAATATTTTCCTCTTTCCACATAGAACGAGGAAAACACTTAATTTGATTATTTTTGTGCAGGAAGGTGTCCCTTCCTGCACAAAAACAATCATGCCAACAATCATGCCAACAAGGGTGCCTGCGTTGGCGCTCGCCTGCAGTTTATGCGCTGGCGCAGGCAGAAGACAGGAATGCGCTGTATGTAGATACAACGCACTCCTGCCCTTTTCTTTTCTCCTAAGGCAGCGCTGCTAGAAGGCTTTGGGTGCTGCCCTACCCCAAAATATTGTAAATATGCCCCTAAGTGTCTTAAGCCCGTGGCCCAAGGTTGGCGCATGCCTTCCATTGGTGAGTCTATCAGTTTGGGCACTGGTTGGCCTTGCTGACTGAAAGGACTGGATATCAGAGGCAGCAGGGTAGACTGTCCCACTGTGAATCTTTCATGCTGACAACTGCTTGCTTAGGAATTCAACGCAAAGGAGACTTCTCTAGAATGCCTTCAAAATCAGTGATCTACAACTTTCAAAAGTGTGGCTATACCGTAAAAACAGACAACAAATTTAAAACAGGCGCATTTATTTTCGCGTTAACACGAGCTGGAAGCGTGCACGCGCACAAACTTGCCTCTGTGCCTGTGGTTCTGCACGCCTCGGTGGTTTTTGTGACTGGAAGTAAAGAATCATTTCTCGCATAGGAGAGAAGGTGTGAAGGTGGAGGGGGTGGGGATGTGACATTTTCGCAGCGTATTTTAAATAATCAGCAGTGAGTCTTAACACCCAGAAGGGAATTATACAGTCTTTTTCTTTGTCAGCAGTGGGAGGAATGTTGCTAAGAGACTGGTCGCCTCGTGCTCTCTGTAAGCGATTGCAATTTCAGTGCCTTCCGAAGATCTATGCGCATTACTGCGGTGAAGGCTACTTTCCTCTTGAAACAAAACAAACGCTTTACATAACCAAATCGCAATGACTTTGTGCTTAAGTAGGCTCAATTTTAGGGCCCGATTTGGAGCGGAAGCATAGAACTCATGGGCAAATTAGTGTTATTCACCCTGCTCTTGAGTTGCAATAAATGCTAATTTCTGGACGTGGGCGAGCCAACAAACTAACAGGGAGAGCCGAGCCAAGGGTTTGGCTCCTCTTTTAGAGACCGTGTAAGAGCCGAGCCCTGAAAATGTTTGCCATGTAAATCATGCACAGGCATCATGTAAAATGTGATGAAGTCTCTTCAAAATTGAAAAAGGTGTATTTCTTTAACATGTGGAAGCTTTGAGATTAGTACAGTGAGAAGCAGAGGCGCAACTAGAGCCAGATTTCGGGGGGGGGAGAAAAACATTTGGGGGGGCTATTTCTTCCAGCAATAGGCAGAGTGGAGATGCAGGGGCTCGAAGAAGGGGTGAAAAAACAACAAAGCCTCATTAACAAGCAAATGGTCTTTTAAAGACCTGTGAAGTACTCGGTGCGGCTGTGTGTGTGCCCGGGAAGCTGTCTCAGCCTGGGCTGCCACACGACGGGGGGGGTCGGGGGGTTCTGAAGCCCTTTGTGCCCAATGGGCGTTGCGCGCCTGTTGAGAAGTATATATTAGAAGTCATAGGGCTTGATTTAGATTTCGGCGGATGGGTTACTTGTCGCAACGGTGATGGGTATCCCGTCTGCCGAAATATAAATCCCATAATATCCTTTAGGATTTCAATTTTGGCGGACAGGATATCCGTCACCGTTGCAACGGAGTAACCCGCCTGCCAAAATCTAAATCAGGCCCATAGTTTTTAAACATGAACCATTAGTGAACTGAGGCAAGACAGTTGTCATGTAAACACTGTACATGGCCCAGATTATTATAGAGCAACATTATAGCCTAATCAATCAAACAGAATAGGTTTTTGTACAACTGGGATTCTGAACTCACATATGAAAATGCTTTCATGCGCGATAATGAATAAAAAAAGAGTTTTGGTGAAATAAGATCACACATTTATGCGGGGAAGCCACTATTTATCCAGGTTTCTGGTTTCACTTTGTACAAATCAGCCAGTAAATAAGTGTCTATTTGTCTTTCCTTATTTTAAGGCTTTGTTTTACTTTTTTGTGCATTTTTCTGCAGTTTTTATATAGTGTAAACTCGACAAGAAGGTATTGGCGCTTTACATATGCACCAGTTACATTACACAAGGTCACATTTATTGTTTATAGATATGGGGAGATTAAGTGATTTGCCCTGAATCAGAGAAAGTTGAGCCGCTGCGGAGACTCAAACCTAGTTCAAAAGTTGGCAGGTCTGGAGGTAACACCACATCCTGAGTAAAAGAAGGGAGGGAATTAGGCAGAAGCCACATGAAAGCTCGGCTTGTTATGGCTTGAGGTTCCAACAGGACCTTAAGCTGAGCCAGGCTTCAGGTTCGAGCCTGGCTCAAGCTTTCAGTGGCTCGCCCATCTCTACTAATTTAGGGACCTCCAAATTCCCACCTGGAAAATCCCACCGGCCCCACCATTTGTGACAATAAGCCCCTCTTACAAGTTGTGCTGAGCGGTATCCCCAGGTGGGTTACCATCTGGAGAATTACGAGTTGACTGGTGTTTCAAGACCTGAAATTATCGTTCTGGAATCACTGAACCTGGTTTTATCCAAGATGAGAGGGACAGGAGCTGTGGGCCGAGGCACAGTAAGGTCACTGCCCACCCCTCCATCACCATGTGGGGAGCCAACAAGGCTGCCACACAAACTCCTCAGCCTCCCTTTCTGCCAAATGCCTTCCCATACTCATTTCCAACACCCGATTTGCACGCCTTCCCCACACAGATATTTATCACATGCTCAGAAAAGGCAGGTAAATATCTGTGTTTAAGGTGCTGGAATCGGGGAAGAACTGTGCTAAAATTCCCAGTATATCCAGGTTCTGCAGGCTACTCCTCATCCAGGGGACTTTTAACACATTATCCCTGATACCGCATAAGGTGAAACAGGTTGAAATTGTTATTTTTGGGCATGTTATCTCTCCACTGAGTTAAATAACTGGGAACTTGTAATGATAACCAAAATAGCATAAAATCCGTCAAGGACGCTGGTGCAAAATCCAATGAAGCAAGAGTACAAGATATGCCAGTAATTCGGCTGATTTTGCACCAAAAAAGTATGGTAGATCCAGCATGTAGGAAAAATACTAAAATCAACACTAAACATAAAAATCAAAGAAATTTAATTGGAGAGGTATAGAACAAGACACTATGGGGCCGATTTCGATTCGGGCTCGAAAACATACCGACCGACTCGGTACGGGAATTTAGTCCGACCGACACATACCGGCGCTGCCCGACCCGGGTAGTACGATGAAATGCATGTGAATCACGACCGACTAGTACGTAACACAAGCCGAACGACCGAACCGGACGGAAACAAGCTATCCGGCCGGGAAACCACGCGAATCGCACCGACCGACACGCACCAGGAATGAACAGCAACGAAACGTACCCGCGAACTCCGACCCGCGCAGTACGATGCAATGCGTGGAAAACCAGACCGAGTCGCACGGAGCTCAAGCCGTACGACCGACACGCATACAAAAGCCAGCCGAACCAACACAATACTCCGCGACCGACGCGTACGCCGCACAATAAACCTAGCTGAAACACAGCGGGAACGACTCGGAGAAGCTCGCACGAGACAACTGCAGCGTCCTACTCGGTCAGAAGAACGTCTCCTACATGCACAAAAATTACAAAGGAAAAAATACAAAAAAAGAGGGCCTAACAAGCAATGACAAAGTCAATAAATACAGGGGGAAAAAAACATGGAACAAGGACACACCCCCAACTCCACCTATATAAAGGCCACAAATCCCTACCATGATCCTTTGCAAATTCCACTGACCTGCCAGCACAGAACACCATCAGACAGCAACCACAGACACACTCACAGCTCATCCATCACACAAGCCACACACCATTAGCACCTCAACAAATAGCACCCTCACATACACCCAGCAAAACCTACACTCACCCACCCTCACTTGCACACACACACACACATCAATCACCACCACCACCCATCACCATGCCCCCAAAGAAGAATCATAAGTTCCTAGATAGTGAATTGGAAGTCCTGGTAGACGAGATCCTCAGGGTAGAGCCACAGTTGTTTGGTACATTGGTCCAACAGACCCCCATGGCGCAGAAAACCAAGATGTGGGAGAGGATCGTCGACAGGGTCAACGCACAATCACCATGTTTGCGCACAAAGGAAGAAATCCAGAACAGGTGGTATGATGTGCGCAGGAGGGTCAGGGACCTACTGAAGAAGGATTACATCGTCAGTCAGCGCACCGGCAGTGGCCCTCCTGCCGAACCACTATATCTCAGGCCCTGGGAGGAGAAGGTGCGGGCCATCCTACCACCAGTGAGCGTATATGGACTAACAAACATCCCAGAGCCTGGTGAGTACACAACAAATATACACAATATGGTGTGACAATACACACACATCACTGTCAAGGGGATAGTCAAACCATGCACCCTTAGCAAATCCACAGCAACCAAAACATAATCATCCCAAGATGTGAATGCCAGTCAGACAAACACAATACCTGCCATCTCATAGTGATATGTAACTGTGTCATGACATGTACAAACCTAACAACAAATAGAGCAAGGCAGTGGCACAAATATAACCAACAAACACTGTCCAATATTTTGCCACCACTAGAACACCACCTCACTGGGAAGCTCACTGAAAGGAAGGAATTCTGTGTATGCTGGTGAAGTCAGTGTAGCCAATAGCATGATGGGAGTTGTAGTCACAGATATTGGTCACCCTCACAATTGGCCCATCAACACCACCCTGAACCATGCTCACATCACAGGGAGTGGAAAAGAAATGACAAGATGGCTGACACTGGGTACTGCTGTGGGGAGCACAAGGCCCTGCTGGGAACTGTGCACCAACAAACAGCAGGACACCACTGTCAGCCATCTTGCCATTGCTGTCACACTCACACACAGTGAAGTCGACTCAAAAGGAAGGAAGTATGGGCATGCTGGGAAGGGGGTGTAGGCAATAGCATGATGGGAGTTGTAGTCACAGATATTGGTCACCCTCACAATTGGCCCATCAACACCACTCTGAACCATGCTCACATCACAGGGAGTGGAAAAGAACTGACAAGATGGCTGACACTGGGTACTGCTGTGGGGAGCACAAGGCCCTGCTGGGAACTGTGCAACAACCAACAGCAGGACACCACTGACTGACATCCTGAAAGCCAACTTGCACTCCCTGCAATGGAAGCACGTTCCATGGTGGGATATCTGGCTGGGTGGGAAGGAGGACTGACAGCACTGACCATAGTTACAAGCAGCTCTCCTCACACACCCCCTTAACACTAACTCCACATAACCCACCTGGGAGAATGCAATGCCTCACACTCTAATTGAAGATCCCACAAAGAACCACCACCCTGGGTTATGCTGTGTGAAGCACAGGGACACTCTTGGGACTTGTAGCCAAACAAACGCCAGGACAACACTGTCAGCCATCCTGTCAGCACAGGCACACTACCCCACAGGGAAGCAGAGTCAAAAGGAAGGAAGTATGGGCATGCTGGGAAGGGGGTGTAGGCAATAGCATGATGGGAGTGGCAGTCACAGCTCAACATCCCCCAACCACATGGCCCAGCAAGCTAGGACTGAAGCATGCACACCTCACAGGGAGTGAAAAGCCACTTCAAAGATGTCTGACACTGGCCTCAGCTGTGGGGAGCACAAGGCCCTGCTGGGAACTGGGCACCAACAAACAACAGGACCACATTGTCAGCCATCTTGCCATTGCTGTCACACTCACACACAGTGAAGTCCACTCAAAAGGAAGGAAGTATGGGCATGCTGGGAAGGGGGTGTAGGCAATAGCATGATGGGAGTTGTAGTCACAGATATTGGTCACCCTCACAATTGGCCCATCAACACCACTCTGAACCATGCTCACATCGCAGGGAGTGGAAAAGGACTGACAAGATGGCTGACACTGGGTACTGCTGTGGGGAGCACAAGGCCCTGCTGGGAACTGTGCAACAACCAACAGCAGGACACCACTGACTGACATCCTGAAAGCCAACTTGCACTCCCTGCAATGGAAGCACGTTCCATGGTGGGATATCTGGCTGGGTGGGAAGGAGGACTGACAGCACTGACCATAGTTACAAGCAGCTCTCCTCACACACCCCCTTAACACTAACTCCACATAACCCACCTGGGAGAATGCAATGCCTCACACTCTAATTGAAGATCCCACAAAGAACCACCACCCTGGGTTATGCTGTGTGAAGCACAGGGACACTCTTGGGACTTGTAGCCAAACAAACGCCAGGACAACACTGTCAGCCATCCTGTCAGCACAGGCACACTACCCCACAGGGAAGCAGAGTCAAAAGGAAGGAAGTATGGGCATGCTGGGAAGGGGGTGTAGGCAATAGCATGATGGGAGTGGCAGTCACAGCTCAACATCCCCCACCCACATGGCCCAGCAAGCTAGCACTGAAGCATGCACACCTCACAGGGAGTGAAAAGCCATATCAAAGATGTCTGACAATGGTGCTCTGTTGTGGGGAGTACCAGGCCCTGCTGGGACCTGTGCACCAACCAACAGCAGGACACCACTGAATGACATCCCGAGAGTCAACCTGAACCCACTGCAAGGGTGGCATGCTTCATGGTGGGATAACTGGGCTGGGTGGAGAAGGAGGGCCGGATGTCCACCAAATACAACCAATGCTGGCCATGCACACACCTCAACATTCACATTGAAATGCCTCAGGTTTGCAGGACAATGTGCTACACCAATATCAACCTCTTACTGTGACAACTTAGGACAATGCAATGTACAGGCCCGCATCCAGAGGTACAGTCACAACTGTCAGGTGTGTGAACCATTGATGCCTGTAGAAATATAACATACATTGTGTGTCTCTTCCAAAAACAGGTGATGATGGGGACACAGCAGCAGGCGAGGAGGAGTCCCTGTCCCAGGCTCCGGGGGACACTGAGCCCACTGGTGTGGAACAGCCTCTGGCCACCTCGGATGGCGAAGACCTACCTGGCCCCTCCAGCGTGAGTCATCATGCAGCACCAGCAGGACCAACATCTGCACCCCCTGCACCCACTCCTCCAACAACTGCCAACACACAGACCACCCCCGCCGACACGGACAGACCAAGGACCACCAATGACAACAGCACAGGGACCCTGGCCCAACGTCGAGCTACGGACAACGAGCCCAGTAACAACACCCAAGGGGGCCTAGGGTCACCTGTGCGTGCCACCGCAGGTCCCGCACGTGTCGCCAGGGGTGGTGGGAGGGGTGGTAGACATAGGTCGCTGTTTGCAGAGGGGTCTGGACTGCATGATGACCCACAACTGGCACGCATTGCTGAGGCGTACCAGAATAGCACCGGAGAGGTCACCCAGGTAGTGGGGATCCTCAAGGACATTCAACAGCAGCAGGCTGCCCATCATGCCCGCTTGGACTCCCACATGTCCCGTGTGGAGACACACATGTCGCGCATGGAGTCCAAGTGGGACACATGGCAAGAACTGACAGCGGTGCATAGGGACATATTGACATGGCTCCGCCAGAATAGCACCAACATGGCCACACCTCCCTGTGTGGCCACAACTGCAAGTGCCACAGGGAGGGAGGAGGACTCTGGCGGAGAGTCCCCTGCACCGCAGCAGCCTGCACGTGAGGGTCCCCCCCCCAAAGAAGAGGGGTCGTCCGAGGAAGGAAAACTGAGAGGTCGATGGCCATGTACATCCCCCAGGAAGCCAACACCTGTACTGGAAATTCTCCTTTGTGTGCTAACTGTTCACCCTGTAGAATGCAACACAACTCTCCCACATGGCATGGGGAGTTTAAGTTGGACTAATGTATCAGATGACTGTGGACTTTACTCAGGACATTTCTGCTACCAACACTTCCAACTCATCTGGGAACTTTGGATCACAATCCCAATGTACAGCACCCACCATCCTGTGCACTATACTCACACATGTATGTTAATAAAATCACTAATACACCATACTTGCCTCTGTTGTGATTCCAACGTGGTGACTGTCATGGGGATGATGATCTGCTAAATTACACTGTGTATGCTAACTGCTACAGCAAGTACAACACCGTCATGTGAGTCATGGTGACGTGACACATATGAGGGAGACACACCACTAGGGCTACACAACACAGGGACACCAGGGCCATCGGACTCATCGCCTACACTGATGTTGCCAGGAAATACTGTGGAATGCACAGACACCACACCTATTCAGAGTCTGTGTTAACTAGCCCACAGGTGCAGTAAGCAAATGTCAGTCAGATGTGTGACCACAGACAACGCACATCCCAAAGTGAAGCACAGGTTTATTACACATTTGCAACATGTTGTTTCCACTACAAATGCAAGGTAATCCCACGTGGCAGTGGCCACACAGTCAAAAAGTGCAGAAGATATGAAGTCCAGGGGTGTGTGGCACATCACCTGTAGGGAAACGACTGCTGCCACCCTGAAAGCTGAATCATGGTGTCGGGGGATCCAAGTTGACCAAACAACTCCGTAAGCACCCTGTGAAGGACAGACATGACACACAGTCAAAACCACTGAAGAACAGGACAGAACTGCAATACTCATGCCCAATACATGTCACAAGATAACTACACAAAACCAAGTTAGCATGTCAACACTGTTGGGGAGTACAGACTACCTGTAAGGACACATGGCTGCACGCATCCAGTCAAGTAGCACATGGCCACACTCAAACAGCACCAGAGCACCACCCACACATATCATGCAAACTCACATCATTGACATGACAACTCTCTGGATACTCACATTCAGCTGAAGAAGTTGGTGATGAGCTGTGTGCGGACATCACCATCATCATCATCATCATCACTGGCATCGTGGCCCAGGCCAGGATCCTCCACAGGTGGCGGACGTTGGTCATCGTCATCCAGGATGAGAGGCAACTCCTTCCGCACTGCCAGGTTGTGTAGCATGCAGCAGACGATGACAATCTTGCACACCTTTGCTGGGGCATATGGGAGGGCCCCTCCTGTCTTGTCCAGGCAGCGGAAGCGGCTCTTCAGGAGACCAAATGTCCGCTCGATCACTCTCCTGGTCCGACCATGTGCCTCATTGTAGCGCATCTGGGCTGGTGTCACAGGGTTCCTGAGGGGTGTCAGCAACCACGGCATGTTGGGGTATCCGGAGTCACCTACAGACAGACAATTGCACATTAGCTGAGTTCGAAAAGTGGGCGGAATACAACATAGCAGAACACACACAATGGTACAAAGTCAGTACACACCGACAAGCCAGGCACGCTGGTTCTGCATCTGTGACATCATCCTCGGGATGCGACTACTCCTCATCACGTAGGCATCGTGTGCCGAACCGGGGAAACGGGCACACACATGTGTGATGCACATATCTGCAAGACATACCACCAGAGCATTGATCGAATGATAATGTTTGCGGTTCCGGTATGCCTGCTCATGTGCCTGTGGTGGTACCAAAGCCACATGTGTCCCATCAATGGAGCCAATTACATGTGGCATCCTCCCCAGGGCATAGAAGTCACTCTTAACGTCAGTGAGTTGTCGACGTTTGGGGAAATAGATGTACTGGTTCAGGTTCCTCAACATAGCCTCCAAAACATCGCGTAGCACACGGCTGAACATAGTCTGTGACATCCCACCACCAGTCGCCACAGTGTGTTGGAAGGTACCGGTGGCAAAGAAGTGTAGGGCTGCCATCACCTTCACCTTGGGGGTCAGCGCTGTAGGGTATGGGCGGCCAGGTTGCAAATGTGGGGCCAACTGCACCGCCAATTCCTCGATCTGCGCCCTGTTGAAGCGGTACCGGCGGATGCAGTCACGTTCTACCATCGTTGCAAGGTCTGGGAATGGTCTATGGACAGCTGGTGCCCTGCAGTGCATAGGTGAAGAAAGAAAGATTGTCAGTCACCCCACATATGTGCCATTGACCATACTCAATATCACATGATACATCATCACGAGACACAAGTACCTGATGTGTGTGCCGTTCTGAATGGACAGATATGGCATCTACATGGCCAACATCTAACATCACAGTTCTACATGTGGTGACAACAAGTTCCAGGTTCTGCAATGGGAAATCATTAGGCTGTGTCACAGTACCCATTTACTGCTGTCACGTCCCAAACACACACCACAGTGACATGTTTGGACAGATGCGCCACAGGCATCACAGCTCATTGACAGGTAGATTCCCAGGGACCCTGTATTGCCACATGGACACTGGCATGACATGGCGCATCATGTACACGCAAGAAAAACAACCATGACTCCCACAGGTAGTGGCCCCTGTTGCCTCTGCAGGACAGACATGGACGTCTGTGACACACACACGCACAACATCAAAGTCCATGCACAAACAACGTGGATGTGGAGACTGTCTCCCATTGTGCACATGGAATCAGAGACATCGGAAACACAACATGCACACAGACTGTGGAGGGCCATCACTATTGTGGCAATGGGTCACCCTGTGACGTACATACCTTCCCACATGGGACTCTGGGGGTATGTGACATGACATACACATACACAACCTGGAAATGTGACCATGCCACATGCTCTGAAATGAACAGTTGCACATCACAGTGGTCATGTGCACAACACACACAGGATCCTGTCCCCATGAACACGTGCACAGCCTGGGAGTGGCTGCACCCAAGTGCCACCCCAAAGACCACATGTTGACCCCCATAAACAGAAAAGGTGATGCAGCCTCACATGCCTTAGGATACAGTGTGGACAGGCTGTGGTGTTGTAGGTGTGCCCCTGAGTCCCTGGCAAGTATATGTGGCTGGCATACATTCACCAGTGACAAGCACGGTGACAAATGCGAGTGACCTGTACAGGGACGCGTCGTACAGCAATGGACCGATCGGTGTGCACGCACTGGCCATTGAATCTGTTTTGAGCGGGTACGCGTTGTACAGCAATGGACCGATCGGTGTGCACGCACTGGCCATTGAATCTGTTGTGAGCGGGTACGCGTTGTACTGCAATGGACCGATCGGTGTGCACGCACTGGCCATTGAATCTGTTTTGAGCGGGTACGCGTTGTACAGCAATGGACCGATCGGTGTGCACGCACTGGCCATTGAATCTGTTGTGAGCGGGTACGCGTTGTACTGCAATGGACCGATCGGTGTGCACGCACTGGCCATTGAATCTGTTTTGAGCGGGTACGCGTTGTACTGCAATGGACCGATCGGTGTGCACGCACTGGCCATTGAATCTGTTTTGAGCGGGTACGCGTTGTACTGCAATGGACCGATCGGTGTGCACGCACTGGCCATTGAATCTGTTTTGAGCGGGTACGCGTTGTACAGCAATGGACCGATCGGTGTGCACGCACTGGCCATTGAATCTGTTGTGAGCGGGTACGCGTTGTACTGCAATGGACCGATCGGTGTGCACGCACTGGCCATTGAATCTGTTGTGAGCGGGTACGCGTTGTACAGCAATGGACCGATCGGTGTGCACGCACTGGCCATTGAATCTGTTGTGAGCGGGTACGCGTTGTACTGTAATGGACCGATCGGTGTGCACGCACTCTCCATTGAATCTGTTGTGAGCGGGTACGCGTTGTACTGCAATGGACCGATCGGTGTGCACGCATTGGCCATTGAATCTGTTGTGAGCGGGTACGCGTTGTACAGCAATGGACCGATCGATGTGCACGCATTGGACATTGAATCTGTTGTGAGCGGGTACGCGTTGTATAGCAATGGACCGATCGGTGTGCACGCATTGGACATTGCATTTGATGTGAGCGTGTACGCGTTGTCTTTTGAAATACGCGTTGTACAGCAATGGTCCGGACGGTGCGCATGCATTGGCTAGGGCCTGGCATGGCAACGGACGCGTTTTCGAAGCTGTAACGAGTCTGATGCAGTGAATTCAGTTGGCCAGCCACAACAATGTTGCAAAAACATGGGTGTCATGAAGTTTAACTTTTGAAGGATGCTGTGGGCGTGTATAAGTGGTGCAATTCCATGGATTGGCCAGATTCAGAAGATGCAAACGACTTGGACCTATCACTTTGGACACATGGGACAGTATCTGCCTCTGCAGCACACATATAATGCTGGCTGTTCCCCTGGGAGCTCACTTGCCTGCACTACATGCTCCAGGACGACATCTGCCACCAACACTGCTGCTGTCTCTGCATCCTCTGGCTACTGCAATGGCACGTACTGTGGAGAGAGCCCCAGCCTTCAGCCTTGAGGAGAACCAGGCCCTGCTGGACAGCCTCCTTCCACAGTACAGCAAGCTGTATGGGAAACCAGGGGAGCAGGTGAGTGTGCTGTCCACTGCCTTACTAATTGTGCATGTTGTCTGACTAGCAAGACTTACAGTGTGCACACCACTGGCTAGCATGCTCACTGAGTAGTTCTCACCCCCCAAAGTGTGTAGTTACATGCACTGAACAGGTACAGTGCAGTAACAGTGCATTCCAACAAGGTTTACTTCCCATGCAATGATACCATGTAGTAACTGCTGGCAAACTGTTCATAGCCATCGTTGCACTGCCTGTGTACATCATATGCCCCAGTGATTGAGACATGTATATCCAACTGTGTGATGCACGTATATGTTGCATGTGTAGTAATGGCATTTTCACTTTGTCATCCTCACAGGTTGATGCCCACCAGAAGCAGGAAATCTGGCTGACCATCGCCCGGGCAGTAAGATCCGTGGGGGACTACAAGCGCCGGATCCGCAACTGCCAGAAGAGGTGGCAGGACCTTCGGGGCTGGACCCGGAGGATCGCAAGGGTCCAGCTGAAGCTGTCGCCTCCTCGCAGGAGGGGCGGACACCGGACCCTGACCCCCACATGCTCAGGATCCTGGCGGTGGTCTTCCCTGACCTGGATGGGCAGCTGAAGGCCAGACAGCAGCAAGGAGGGGGTGAGTCCATGACTGCACTGTGCACTTTGTCTGACATGCTATGTGCCCTCCTCTGGCCTGGTTAAACTTCCACAGTACATCAGTCTTGTGGTCCAGGACCCATGTCCCTCAATTGTGACATGCCCACTCCTCATCTGATATGCATATGTGTGGCCCTTACAGTCAGGAAATTGTGTCACTTGGGTACTGTGTCATTGCATTTTGCTTCACTCAAGGTGGGGGACAGCATTTGTTCCCGTGACTATGTTGTGGGATTCATGGGTGGGTCAATTGCTTACACAATGCCTAAGTTCTGACATGTAATCTGGGTGTAACTTTGATATGTGGTCCACTTGCTGATCTGAATCACCACATGTCCCTGGGGTATTTGGCACACCCCCATGCTGCGGGTGGGAACAATGTTTGGGCCTCAGGAGTATGTATATCAAGTGTGTCACACATGCTTAGCCACCTGCCTACTGTCCAGGACTCATCCCTCTTTCAGGTGGAGCAGGACAGTCATGCCTACTCCAGGGCATACAATACACTCTGTACTCCCACTCCCGTGTATCAGCTGACATGTTGTGATCATTGAAATGTTCCCTCAGGTGTCTGCCTCTGTGTCATTGTGCCGTGGCTTCGTTGTCAGGACTACTGGGATGTTTATCGTTTAGGGCTCAGCATGCCATCTGAGATGTGACCATGAGAGACGATACTTCTGTGACTCATAGGTGTTTGATCACTTGACTGTGCACACAGGTGTATGCGACTGTGAACTTCAGGCAGCTGTTTTACATTCACAGCAGACTGTGAGGTGCTCAGGTTCATAGAGTTGTGTTTCATGTCTCCCATATGTCCAATTTGCATGACGTGGCCAAATAAGAGTTCAGATGATGTGGTTTGTGGGGGATGGACATGTGCACTTGTCAGCTACATAACTTGCATTCCCCATTTCCTAGGATTGTGACACAGTGCAGACTGTTGTTGCCTGGCTGCCATGCCCATGTGACTGGAGACAGTGATGTATGACTTTGCAGGCATGCCTGTGCCATGGCATTTAACTTCCTAAGAGTGATCCTGCAGGGGAGTTACATGTGCAACATGCACCCCATTGTGGCATTGACTATCCGGACATGGGTGCATCATGGTGTCTGGTGCTGGTATGCATCACATGCATTTCTAATTAGACTCTGGCCATCCCTTTACCCGGACACCTGTACTGACTCAGTGGCAAGAGATGTGATGTGTGCATGTTCACATACTTCACTGTGTTCTCTGCAATGTCCAACAACTGTGTACGTGGTGCTTGTGTCCACACTGGGGTATTACCATCCAACAGGCACCAGACAGATGGGTGCAAGGGCAGGAGGGGTGTGAGTGCCATGGTTGACCATCAGACTGACAATTGGCTTCTCCTAATCTGTGTGAGGACTTTTGGCAATGTTCAACTGAGGATGCCAGGGCTTGCTCTGTAATGTGCTGTACTTACTGTGGTGTGTGCGGTCAGTGCAGGTGACTGATGTCTGTCTGTTTCCCTAATTGTTTGCAGATACATCCACGGCCACAGGAGGGGACAGCTCCATGGACCAGGAGGAGCTGCAGAGCCAGACTGGGTCAGCAGGCGATGAGTGGTCGGAGGGACCCAGTGGCACGGAGGGCGAGGGGAGCCACACCGAGGAGTCCTCAGCACCATCCACCTCAGCTGAGGACCACAGCAGCTCGGAGGATGACTCCCTTGTGGAGGCGGGTGTCAGCAGCCACCACACCCCAGCTAGTATGTCTGGCCCCGCCACCACCACCACCGCCCTCCCATTGGCTCCCATTCCCGAGGTCCGTGGAGGCTCCCGTGTCCGGGAGCGTGTCTCCTTCGTGTCAGGCACCGCACCCCCTGCCCCTGTGTCCCCTGCTGCCCTGAGTGAGGAGTCTGTGTACCTACTTCGGCAGCTCCATGTAGGGCAGACAGCAATGCTGAGTGTCCTCCATGCACACACCACTCTGTTGACACAGCTGGTGTCGTTCATGGAGGGCATCTCGACGGGCATGTCTGCCCTACAGAGGAGCAATAGGTTAATGGACTCCTCCCTGACGGCAGCAGTGTCCCTCCTCCAACAGTCCATCACCCCTCCTACCTCTGCCCCATCCACACTTCCTGGCACCCTACCTGTCCCAAGCACATGCACACCTGCACAATCACCCAAACACACAGACATGAGCAGCACAGAAACACACAGAACAAGGGCAAAACGTGCACACAAGCATCCTCAGGGGACTGATACCACACCCACAGGGGATGGGGAACAGACACACACACAGGCATCCACACTCACTCCGCAGTCCTCAAAATCCTCTCCCTCCAAGACCCCTTCCCTTGCCTCACCTGCAACCCCACCTACAAAGCAGCTCTTCCTCTGTGACCTCGGCCTCTTCCCCTCCGATCCCGCTGATCCAGCATACAGGGGGAAGAGGAAGTCCACCCACACAGAGGGAGTGCCCCTCGCCCCCGGACACCCGCCCCCAGGCGCAGACAGCCTGAGGCCCCCACCCGCAAGTCCCCCGGTCCCGGAAGAGCAAGACCCCGCCACCGCCCTGCAGCTCAACCACACTGTCTCCTTCCTCCATCCCTCAGTCACCCACAACACAGGTTCCCCCACCACACCCTGTCCCAGGTTCCCCCACCCACAGATACACCATCCCCAAAATGGTGCGGCCTTCTCCTCCTACCACTTGCTCTTCCAGCCCCACCCCCCGCTGCACATGTTTGTGCCACTGGTGTGGAGACCGTGTCCTCCCCTCTGTCCTGCCCACCTTACCTGAACCCCATTCTACTCCCCGGAGATGGGCACTGCAGTGGAGTCCACTACCACCCCATCTGACTTGGGCACTGCAGTGGGGAACCTGTCCACTCCATCTGGCCGGACCACTGCAGTCATGCCGGCACCCACACCATCTGACTCATGCCCCCCAGTTGTGCTGGCACACACCATGTCAGACACCTCCACTGCAGTTGTCAGTGACTCTCCAGCACCAGCACCAGCCACCCCTTCCCTACCTCCTTTTGGTGAGCCCTGATCCTGTCCCTGCGGTGCCTGGCCTGCCCCCCGTATAACCCTCCGAGGGGAATGTCCCTGCTCCATATCAGTGCAGGCAAGCAGAGGGTGACATCTGCCACTGTCACCCTGTTCGGACTGAACTGTTGGACTGGCCATTGGCCTTTGTATTTTTGCAGTACTTTCTTTTTTCAGACACATATGCTGAATAAAGCTCCTTTCTGTTCTCTGGTGGTTTTGCTTCAGATGTACTTGATGTTGATGATGCTAACCATGCGCTTGCTGCAGTGATGGTGATATTTGGTATCATGAAAATGAAGTGTTACTGTGCAGGACCCCATGTGGTCCAGGAGGAATGTGTCCTATCCTGGTGTGTATCCATGTCATCCTTTGCAGCAATATGAGGGTGTCATGTTTTCAATATTTGCCAATGGGATTTCCTACATTTATTTGCAATATCACATCTGTGGCTTACACACCTGCACATCAGTTGTGCTTGCCATTGTTCAATTTGTCTGTTTCCCTGACCGTGTGACCATCTCCACTGGACATGTAAGTTTGGGCATCAATGGGGAAGGACTCATCTGTGTTATCAGTGCAACTTGCTATACATATGTGTTGGATCTGTGCAGATGATTTCGGTGACACTCCCATGACCAGGCTGATGTGACGAGAGCCTTCATTTTGTGCTAATTGTTGACTGAGTGACCAAGTGTACTGCTGACATGATAGAGCCCTGCAGAGACAACGTATGGCACAGCTTTCCTTACACAGGAGTGGAGTCCCCTCATGGCAGTGTGTAATTCCGTGACATTGCCTGAGCCCAAGGTGTGTGTTGTGTGAGCATGTCTGTGTGTGTTCACTTCCATTTTGCAACACAGGTTGGGATCCCTAGTGATGTTCCTGTTTGTGATGCTTGCTGAGTTGACCTATGTTCCCCCAAATCTTCGCCCTGGGTTCTCTGTGATGTGGGTGCATGGCACATTACTGGTCATCAGGGTGTCATCCATAGGTGTGTTTGCTGTCAGGGCTGAGTTTGTGGGCAAACGCAGATGAGACACAGTCAGGATTCCCCTTGGCACTTGTTGGTTACACAAGTCATGTAATTTACATTTTGTGTTAGCTTTCAGTGATTGTGACACGTTGTGTGTGTGACTGCTGCCACTCCTCAGGGTCAGAGCTGCAATGTTGGAAGTTGTCTATGTGTGTTCTTGGTGGGTGACCTTGGCTTCTTCATTGTTGTGTGACTGTGGCCGGGATCCCATTGGTTGGTGTGGATTTGACGTCATGCCCATGTACAGCGTACTGTGCAGTGTGTCAGACATTCACAAGTCTTGTTGACTGGCCATGTGTGATGGGTATCTCCGCCTTAGTTCCCCCCACCACCCCTGGGATTGTCATGGGTGCATGTGCAATGTCACCAGTTCACTGCTGCACATTGGTGGAGGTCAAGGTGTGTGGTGTTGAGTGTGTGCAAATGAGAGTTGTTGCACGGCTAGACCCCTACCTCCATGTTGGGCTTGGCTGACAGGCCGTGCTGATTGATTTGTGCTTGTGTAGGTGTGATGGTAGTTAGTTGCTCAGGAAACATGACTGTGGTTCACTGTGTGTACGACATCTACCTTTGTCATCACAGTGGGATTATCATGCAGGCCAGTGTCACCACAATGTGGGGTCCCTGGGGGTAGTGCTGTGGTGGGTCTGTCTCTTGCTGTGTTAGTTGCTGTTCCTACAAGCTTGTGTGACATTTGTAATTTGTGCTCCCTCTCATCTGACAATGCCTGATTGCCCACATAGGGGAATCCGATCCATGAGTTACTTTTGTGTGGCACTGTATACACATCTGTGTAATAGGGATTCAGGCCTCCTCATGTGTTGTGTTGTTGTCTGGGGACACTGGCACACCCCCATCACCTGTTTGATATACAGGGTGAGTCTGCCTGTTTGTGTTTGTGCATTTGCACCACTGCATTGGTATTTCTTTAGTGTCCCATTGGCTGAATGTTGTTTGGTGGGTTTCCCCTGCTGTCCCTGGGACTCCTAGGTCATCAGTCAGCACAATGATCATGGTTTGTATGTCCTATAGCTGCCATGGAATGGTATTTGTTCACCTGACATCTACGGTCTCCACAGGATATCTACATTTGTGTGTCCATTGGTGCTGATGTGTGGGTCTGCATTATGATGGTCACTTCTGTCATTGTGTAATTCGTGAATGTTGACAATGTGAGCCCCCATGGGTGAGGTTTGTCTGCACATGGCCAAAGCGATGTTTCATTGGCACTGCACTGTTTGCCTCACCCAATCTATGTTGGTATGGGACACAAGCACTACTATGCCACTGATGTGTTTGTTGTTGTGTGACCAGGAATCATCCATGCAGTTTGGCATTTGCAGCTTTTCACATGACAACACTTACATTTTGGTCACTGTGATGATGGGGTGTTAGACCCCATTGCCACAATGTTCAAAATGTGCTTCAGCTATGGACCCCTCACTTACATTTTGGTCACTGTGGTGATGGGGTGTTAGACCCCATTGCCACAATGTTCAAAATGTGCTTCAGCTATGGACCCCACACTTACCTTTTGGTCACTGTGATGATGGGGTGTTAGATCCCATTGCCACAATGTTCAAAATGTGCATCAGCTATGGACCCCACACTTACATTTTGGTCACTGTGATGATGGGGTGTTAGACCCCATTGCCACAATGTTCAGAATGTGCTTCAGCTATGGACCCCACACTTACCTTTTGGTCACTGTGATGATGGGGTGTTAGACCCCATTGCCACAATGTTCAAAATGTGCTTCAGCTATGGACCCCACACTTACATTTTGGTCACTGTGGTGATGGGGTGTTAGACCCCATTGCCACAATGTTCAGAATGTGCTTCAGCTATGGACCCCACACTTACCTTTTGGTCACTGTGATGATGGGGTGTTAGGCCACAGTGGTCATGGTCTGCTTGCATTGTGGAGGCCACACACATTTATGTGTGACACATGTGATAGGGGGTCACATTGTATGTTCAATGTCATGTTCAGTGTTGTAGGCATTTGACACAGACTACACACGCTTGTCATGGTGTTGGGGGGGATGTATTTTTCAGACATTCCTTATGTTGGAGTATGCTGGTTGTGTCATGCATTACCCGTCCTATGAGTAGGGGTTGTGTGGGTGGTAGGCATCCAGGCCCCCATGAGTAGGGGTGGTGGTAGTGGTAGGCATCCATCCCCCTATGAGTGGGGATGGTAGTAGTGACAGGCATCCAGGCACCCATGAGTAGGGGTGGTGTGGGTGGTAGGCATCCATCCCCCTATGAGTGGGGATGGTAGTAGTGACAGGCATCCAGGCCCCCATGAGTAGGGGTGGTGGTAGTGGTAGGCATCCATCTTCCTATGAGTGGGGATGGTAGTAGTGACAGGCATCCATCCCCCTATGAGTGGGGATGGTATTAGTGGTAGGCATCCATCCCCCCTATGAGTGGGGATGGTAGTAGTGACAGGCATCGAGGCACCCCTGAGTAGGGGTGGTGGAAGTGGTAGGCATCCAGGCCCCCCTGAGTAGGGGTGGTGGTAGTGGTAGGCATCCAGGCCCCCCTGAGTAGGGGTGGTGGTAGTGGTAGGCATCCATCCCCCTATGAGTGGGGATGGTAGTAGTGACAGGCATCCATCCCCCTATGAGTGGGGATGGTTTTAGTGGTAGGCATCCATCCCCCTATGAGTGGGGATGGTAGTAGTGACAGGAATCCAGGCCCCCATGAGTAGGGGTGGTGGTAGTGGTAGGCATCCATCCTCCTATGAGTGGGGATGGTAGTAGTGACAGGCATCAATCCCCCTATGAGTGGGGATGGTATTAGTGGTAGGCATCCATCCCCCTATGAGTGGGGATGGTAGTAGTGACAGGCATCCAGGCACCCCTGAGTAGGGGTGGTGGTAGTGGTAGGCATCCAGGCCCCCATGAGTAGGGGTGGTGGTAGTGGTAGTGGTAGGCATCCATCCCCCTATGAGTGGGGATGGTAGTAGTGACAGGCATCCATCCCCCTATGAGTGGGGATGGTATTAGTGGTAGGCATCCATCCCCCTATGAGTGGGGATGGTAGTAGTGACAGGCATCCAGGCACCCCTGAGTAGGGGTGGTGGTAGTGGTAGGTATCCAGGCCCCCCTGAGTAGGGGTGGTGGTAGTGGTAGGCATCCATCCCCCTATGAGTGGGGATGGTAGTAGTGATAGGCATCCAGGCACCCCTGAGTAGGGGTGGTGGTAGTCATCCAGGCCCCCCTGAGTAGGGGTGGTGGTAGTGGTAGGCATCCATCCCCCTATGAGTGGGGATGGTAGTAGTGACAGGCATCCATCCCCTTATGAGTGGGGATGGTATTAGTGGTAGGCATCCATCCCCCTATGATTGGGGATGGTAGTAGTGACAGGCATCCAGGCACCCCTGAGTAGGGGTGGTGGTAGTGGTAGGCATCCAGGCCCCCTGAGTAGGGGTGGTGGTAGTGGTAGGCATCCATCCCCCTATGAGTGGGGATGGTAGTAGTGACAGGCATCTATCCCCCTATGAGTGGGGATGGTATTAGTGGTAGGCATCCATCCCCCTATGAGTGGGGATGGTAGTAGTGACAGGCATCCAGGCACCCCTGAGTAGGGGTGGTGGTAGTGGTAGGCATCCAGGCCCCCTGAGTAGGGGTGGTGGTAGTGGTAGGCATCCATCCCCCTATGCGTGTGGATGGTAGTAGTGACAGGCATCCATCCCCCTATGAGTGGGGATGGTAGTAGTGACAGGCATCCAGGCACCCCTGAGTAGGGGTGGTGGTAGTGGTAGGCATCCAGGCCCCCCTGAGTAGGGGTGGTGGTAGTGGTAGGCATCCATCCCCCTATGAGTGGGGATGGTAGTAGTGACAGGCATCCAGGCACCCCTGAGTAGGGGTGGTGGTAGTGGTAGGCATCCATCCCCCTATGAGTGGGGATGGTAGTAGTGACAGGCATCCATCCCCCTATGAGTAGGGATGGTATTAGTGGTAGGCATCCATCCCCCTATGGGTGTGTATGGCATTGGTGAAAGCCATCCCGCCCCTATGGTTCTGCTGGTGCACGTCATTTGTGCATCCCTATGTGTGTGTGACATATTTCGGGTACGTGTCGTTTGTTTGTGTTGAGTGTGTTTGACTTACCGTCTGCGCCGTACGCGTCCGTACCGGTCCCGGTAATAGATGTAGAGTATTGGTAGGACCTGCGCGATGGGATTCATGGTTGGGTCGTCTCGTTCGGGTTTCTCGTGGCTTCGACTCGTACTCGTCGCTGGCTTGTTCGTCTCGTCGCCGTGGATCGCCTTGTGGCGCGAATCGGAGCTTATGTACAGCTCTCCCGGATGCTCAAACGTGCCGGATGTAGCGACGGGTTCGGCGCGTACGGAAGGCGCATCGTACTAGTCCGGCGGGAAGGTGCTGTGTATTTGCTTCCGTGCGACTCGAATCGGCGTTTACGGATCCGGCTCGGGCGGGGAACAAGAGCTGAAATGGGTAAGTACGGCTCGCTCGGAATTTGGGCTGTTGTGCGCATTGTACTTGTTCGTTCGGACGAGTGTTCGAATCGGTCGGGAAACACGCGTTCGGCTTGTATTTTTTCCGGACGAATACTGTTAGGTGCGCTTCCGGCCTAGATCGGAATCGACCCCTTTGTGTAGGTCTGATCGTGAGCCTGCAAATTGTTCAATACAGTATATGCAAAAACTTCCTTCAGTTTCAATGGAGAAATTGATGGCATCTTCCTTGTGTTAGGCCTATCCTCCAGTTCCTGGGCACATAGCATTTACATTCATTTTGTGAAAGATATGTTTGAAACAAGCAATATTTTTAGTCCACCCAGATTTGTATGGCAGTAAAGTTTCAGCTGTAATGCATACCCACCTCTGACATATTACGGTGAAAATTTATCAAGAATTTGCATTTTTTGTGCTAGGAAGTTGCCTACAATTAACACAAATAAGGCTATGCTTTACTTTGTGTAGTGTTTGGACAAAATATTGAGTACAAAATATTGCGTGGACAAAATATTGTGTCAAGAATATTGAGGACAAGAATATTGTTAAGGTAGGTTTCTATAGGTATGCAAAGTTTTACAATACTTAACTCTACATATATGTCCCTTGGTGATTTCTATATATCTTCAAGGTACGTGGATGATGGAGTTAAGAATAGTAAATCTATACTTACCGATTTGCACTTACCTTCTCGATTTTTTGATCCTCAATATTTTTGACACAATATTCTATCCAGACGATATTTTTGTCCTCAAGATTTTTTTAGTAATCTGATGCAAGGCATTATCTACAAACATTTGAAGACAGGGCTTCGTACCTCTTTGAGGCAGACACAAAGTAGGGAGAAAAGTTTTTTTCTCCAAATGATTCAAACTTGAAATGCGTGTTGTACTTTACAGCACACATACAAAGTGGGGAAAGATTTAAAGTATATCTGAGCATAGTATCTTGCACTGGAAGGGTACCCTGCCAGTACAAATCCTATAAATAACACAAAGCCAGGAGTGGAGGGTCCAAGGGAAGTTTAGAGACCTGCACGGATAGTTTCCCCAAAACAACTATTGTATAACACCTAGTTATCCGCGGGTCTAACAGGCTTCACCGAAAACTTAAGGAGCTAGGACACAGGCAAATGAACTCTCAATCATTCATTGGGGAAAGTCCTTAAAAAGGACAGAATCCCATCACCCACCAAGGTGGCATGCTTCATCATCTGGGATTTCTCCTATTGGCTGCAACGCCTAGTGCAGCCAAGGGCTACAACCCCCTCAGTGTGAGGGAGGAGCTCAGGGATGTTTTGAGATACTATTTTTATATAGGATCTACTAAAATCCAGGAGATGTAAAGCACGTAATGTTTGAGTAACAGGCGCAGTGCAAAACGTGAAATGTGTATTAAAACTAACTACCAAGAGAAAAAAAGAACTTTATTAGTTAACTCTTGGTGTCAGGATTAAAAACAGTGCATGTTAAGTTTAGAAATAATAACCGCATCTGTCCATCTAGCAGGTCTACATGTTTTGGCCATTTGACCTGAAAAGTGTCTCGGCCTTCCCCAATGGTAGTTGGTAGTGTTGGTAGATGAAATTTCAAGAGTAAAGTCCACAGTCATTTGAAACATTGGTCCAACTTAGACCCTCCATCACATGTGTGGGAGTTTAGCGACAGTCAACAAGGTGAACGCTTTGCACACAATGGAGGTTGTCTGGAACAGGTATTCACTTCCTGGGGGGTATGCATGGCCATCTGCCTCTCACTTGTCCTTCTTCGGATGACCCCTCTTCTTCTTTTCAGGGGGACCCTCGAGTGCAGGCTGCTGTGTTGCCGGGGACTCTCCGCCAGAGTCCTCATCCCTCCCTGTGGCAGTTGCAGATGTAGTGGCAACAGATGTAGTGGGCACACAGGGAGGTGTAGTCATGTTGTCAGCTATCTGGCGGAGGCATGTGAGTATGTCCCTATGCACCGCCGTGAGGTCATCAATTTTGTCCATTTTGGACTCCATTCGGGACATGTGTGTCTCCACCCGGGACATGTGGGAGTCCAATCTGGCATGATGGGCAGCCTGCTGTTGTTTTATGTCCCTGAGGATCCCTACTACCTGGCCAAAGCCTCCGGTGCTTTCCTGGTACGCATCTATGATGTGTCCCAACTGTGGATCATCCTGCAGGCCAGCCCCATCTGCAGTCCGTGGCCTCAGCCTGCCCTCCCTCACAACACCCCTGCCCACACGGGCAGGACCTGCCGTGGCAGGCACAGATGACACTGTGCCCCCTTCTGTGTTGGCACTGGTGGTTTTGTCCGTCAGCTCCAGGGTGCCCTGTGTAGCTGTGCCGTCGGTGTTCTGTTGCCTTGGTCTGTCCGTGTCGGCAGAGGTCATTGGTGTGTTTTCAGATGTGGCAGGAGTGGTGGCAGGGGGTGCTGATGTTACAGCTGCTGGGGCTGGACACGGAGCCACACCGAAGGTGCCAGGTCGTTCGTCATCGTCAGAAGAGGACTGAGAGACATCCACACCGGAGAGCTCAGGGTCAACCTGAGTCTGGGACTGGGATCCTTGTTCGGTCCCTGCAGTGTCCCCAGCATCCCCTGTGGGTGGAAGATACACACAATGTATGTTGGGGTTCAGCACACATCAACAGATCACACACATTACAGTTGCTACTGTACTTCATGATGAGTGTATGTACTTTGCATTGTCCTCCATTGTCACAGTCAGAGGTCTATATTGGATAAGCACATTGTCATGGCAACCTGAAGCGTTTTGATGGGCAGTTGGAGCTGTGTGCATGGTCAGCTCATGTATTGATTCAAGTACTGTACATGGCCATTGCTGCTCAAGTGCTATCCCGTGCCTGACACAGGTGTGTTTCCCTTATCATCATTTGTGGTTTAACAAGGACATACGTGCACTTCCTCTTACGATGTGTTGCAAGATTGGGGCATGTGTGCTGGCCTTTGTGAATGTTTATTTGAGTCACATTGGTATGTCGGAACAACATGGTCACAGTCCGGTATGTCTGAGATCTCTTGTGAGCTACCATATTGATGTACGTGTTCCTTATTTACATCTCATTGCACACATGTGATGGTGTTACCGTAGCAAATGATGTTGCTGCTGAGCTTTGTACGTGATGACGTCATTTATCTTGTCAATGTCCTCCATGGAAAGAGGAGTTAACCAAGGCAGCTCTCTTGATTTTCAATGCTCATGACAGTGAGGGCCAAAGGTTTGTGTGTTTGAGTTATGCTGCTGTAAGTTGTATGCCTCCTACCTAGTCCAGGTTACTCCTTGTGTTGCAAGTGCCAATGACAGTGAGGGGAGTGTTGTGTCAAGGATGCTGACAACGTTGATGATGTAGGAGTGGAATGCAGCTCACAACAGCACCTTGTGTACATGACACCATGCAACTGTGTCAGCTATCTTGCTGTGGCTATTCCATTCACTGTCATATGTCCCCTGTCAATGATGTATATGTAGCTTTGTGTGTGTGTTTTGATATGTGCTATGTCTGCCTCTCCCCAATTGTCATGTAACCCACACACCTTCACAGCCAGGCCAGGGGGCACCCCAGGGACACTGCTTCCACAGACAGTGAGTGGAAACATACAGTTGCGATGGCTGTGGGTGGGATCGTGTTTGGGGGGGCCAGTGCCTAGGTGTGACTTGAAGCCAATTCATACATCAGGCCCATGTGTCAGCCATCTTGCCAGGGCATTTACTTTCAGGGTGACTAGTCCCAAGGGTGCTATTTGTTCTGGCTGAGAAGGTGTGTGTTGAGCCGGACTTGATAGTATTTGGATTCATTGCAGGTCCTCCTTCACCCACAGAGCCCAGTTAATCCCCCCGTAGCATGCCTCCATTGAAGGGAGTCAAAGTTGACGTTCGGGATGTCAGGCAGTGGTGTCCTGTTGTTTTTTGGTGCACAACCCCCACCAGGGCCTAGTGCTCCCCACTGCAGAGGCCAGTGTTAGGCATCTTGTCAGTCTCTTTCCACTCCCTGTGAGGTGTGCATGGTGGGCTTGATGGGCCATCTGGGAGGAGGACTGTTGTCTGTGACTGCAACTCCCATCATGCTTTTGGCTACGCCCACCTTCCCAGCATACCCATCTTCCTTCCTGTGAATCAGCTTCCCTGTGAGGTAGTGTGACAGTGCTGGCAAGATGGCTGACAGTGGTGTCCTGTTATTTGTTTGAGCAGTACTCCCACCAGGGCCTATTGCTCCCCACAGCAGAGCCCAGTGTCAGCCATCTTGTCAGTCTCTTTCCATTCCCTGTGAGGTGAGCATGGTTCAGGGTGGGCTTGATGGGCCATGTGGGAGGGGGACTGTTGGCTGTGACTGCGACTCCCATCATGCTTTTGGCTACGCCCACCTTCCCAGCATACCCAACCTTCCTTCCTGTGAATCAGCTTCCCTGTGAGGTGGTGTAACAGTGGTGGCAGGATGGCTGACAGTGGTGGCCTGGTGTTTGTTTGTGCACAGTTCCCAGCAAGGCCTTGTGCTCCCCACAGCAGAGCCCAGTGACAGACATCTTGGAAGTGGGTTTTGACTCACTCTCTTGGAGAGCATATTCCCAGGTGTGTTTTTTGGTGTTGGTGGGAGGTGTGTGTGTGTGCGTCAGGGCCTGCTGGTAGATGTAGTCAGAGCTAGCACTCCTCCTCCCCCCCCAGGCCAGATGGGCCACCATGAAGCATGCTTCCATTGCAGGGAGTCACAGTTGACGTTCAGGATGTCAGGCAGTGGTGTCCTGTTGTTTGTTTGAGCAGTACTCCCACCAGGGCCTAGTGCTCCCCACAGCAGAGGCCAGTGTCAGCCATCTTGGAAGTCTCTTTCCACTCCCTGTGAGGTGAGCATGGTTCAGGGTGGGCTTGATGGGCCATGTGGGAGGGGGACTGTTGGCTGTGGCTACGACTCACATCACGCTATTGGCTACACCCACCTTCCCAGGATACCAAGACTTCCTTCCTGTGACTCAGCTTCCCTGTGAGGTGGTGTAACAGTGCTGGTAAGATCGCTGACAGTGGTGTCCTGTTGTTTGTTTGTGCAGTACTCCCACCAGGGCCTAGTGCTCCCCACAGCAGAGGCCAGTGTCAGCCATCTTGTCAGTCTCGTTCCACTCCCTGTGAGGTGGGCATGGTTCAGGGTGGGCTTGATGGGCCATGTGGGAGGAGGACTGTTGGCTGTGACTACGACTCCCATCATGCTTTTGGCTACACACACCTTCTCAGCATACCCAACCTTCCTTCCTTTTGACTCTGCTTCCCTGTGAGTGGGTGAAATAGTACTGGCAAAATGGCTGACAGTGTTTGTTGGTGTTTTGTGCCAATGCCTTGCTGTATTTGTTAGTAAGTTTGTACATGTTATGACATAGTTCCATATTACTCTGAGATTGCAGGTATTGTGTTCATCTAAGTGGCATACACATTGCAGGATAATTAGCTTTCGGTTGCTATGGCTTTGCTAACAGTTATTGGTTTCACTGTCCCCTTGACAGTGATGTCTGTGTGTGTATTGCCTCGCAATATTGGCTAGTTGGTTATGTACTCACCAGGCTCTGGTATTCCTGTTAATCCATGGATGCCCTCCGGTGGAAGGATGGCCCGCACCTTCTCCTCCCAGGTAGTGAAGTGTGTTGCTTTTGCAGGAGGGCCACCGCCGGTCCGCTGGCTCAGGGCATTGTCTCTGGCAATCAGCTTCTTGACCCTCCTTCGCACATCGTAGTACCTGTTCTTGATATCCTCCATTGTGCGCATGCAAGGTGCTTGTGCGTTCACCTTGTCAACAATCCTCTCCCACATCTTTGTTTTCTGTGACATGGGGTCTGTTGGACCAATGTGCCAAATAAATGTGGCTCTACTCTGAGGATTTCATCAACCAAGACTTCCAACTCTGTATCTGTGAACTTTGGATTCTTCTTTGGGGGCATGGTGATGGGTGGTTGTGGAGATTGATGTGTGTGTGAGGGTGTAAGTGAGGGTGAGTGGGTGTCAGTTTATCTCGGTATTTGTGAGAGTGTGTTTGAGAGGTGCAAATGGTGTGAAGGTTGTGTAGTGGGTGAGTTGTGAGTGTGTCTCTGAGTGCAGGGTGGTGGTGTTCTCTGCTGTCATATGTGTGGAATTTGCAAAGGATCATGGTAGGCATTTTGGCCCTTTATGTAGGTGGAGTTGTGGGTGTGTCTTTGTTCCAAATTTTGTTTATTTTTTATTTTTTGACATTGACACTGCTTGTTTGGTCTTTTTCAGTTTGTTCCTATGTCATTTTGGTGAGCATGACGGACACGTTCAGTTGTCCGGGACAGACGCTTACAGCGGCAATTGCGGCCTCATCCGAGTCTGTCACACTCACATTATGCTATGTTGCAGCGTTCGCGTACGCGTCGATCGCGACAGGCTCTTTTACGTGGCAGTCAGTATGTCCCGTACGTTTCTGTCTTGCGGAATGTGCTCCGTGCGAGTAGTTGGTATTTCACACGCATTGCATCGTACTTGGCTGGACGTACAGCGCGTGTACGTGTCGGTCGGACCCATTCCCGGTCCGTGTCGTTTTGAATGGTTCCCGTTCAGTTTCCGGCCGAATCACGATTTTCCGTATGTTTCGGTCATGTGGATTGTGCTCCGTGCGAGTCGTTCGTACTTCACTAGAATTGCATCGTACTCGGACGGTCGTACGGCACGTGTACGTGTCGGTTGGACTCCAGTCTCGGTCCGTGTCGGTCGGTACGGTTTCCAACCGGGACCAGAATCGGCCCTTTAGCGTTGACTTTTGCAGGTGTCTCCATAGATATTGGTTAAAATGGTAATAGCAACCCTGGATTGCTGTATATGGGTAGGATTTAAGTATAGAATTAATCATGGCTTGTTCAAAATCTATAATTATTTTCTGAGGAAAATAATTATTTGTTTCTTGTTTTATTTGGTTTAGAATTTCAAGGTAGGTAGATTGTTGTTTATTGGGGAGTAGGGTATAGTTAAATGGAATATTAGTATTTTGAAATATACCATGGACTGTGTACAATTGATAAAATGGTTTGGGACAAATTTTGAAAGTCCCATCCATCATCCAAGTGTCGCATTGTTGTAATTTAAGTAAATTGTTTACAGTAGCAAACATAATGATTCTTTTATCTTTGCATTTATTATCAAATAGTATAAATGGTTCATTATTGTGTGTTATTCTTAGTTCAGGGGGACTCTCTACCTCTTGATAGGTTTTAGGGGCACGTGTTGTAGTTGTAGTGGCTTTCTTTTGTCTAGCCATTGTTCTCTTTAATGAATCAATAGAGGGTAATTGGCTAGATGCATGTTGGGGTACTGTTAGTAACTGTTGTTTTAGTATTTCTGTGGTGGGTCTATCTGTACTAGTGCTTGCTTCTTTTATTGATTCAAGAGCCTCTCTTACTTCAATCTCAGTTACATTTGGGGGTGGTTATGTTCTTTTACAGATACAACAGTGGTTTCTTGTGTTATAGCTCTTCCATAACATTTGTTCGAATAATATTTGCTGCATTTCCAAAAGACTTTGAAACCAGTTTGTTTTTCTTGTGGATATACATAACCCATGTAACATAATAACATTTTCCCTTTTTGAGACGTAATAAATTATGCGCCTTCAGTCATGGTGGTCTTTTTAGTGCTAAGGAAAATATATATAAATATTAATTAAAATAATACAGTATAGTTTTTAAGTAAATAAAGATACATTGCTTTGGATATACTTACAATGTTGCTGTTGATGTAAAAAAAATGATGTTGCAATTTTTTCAAGCTTGGATTTTCGTTTTGTTGAAGTTGTTTCTGTTGGGAAGAAAAATATAATTTTAATATTTTTGTTGTATTGTGTTGTAGGTGGTGGGGACATTGTGAGTAAGTGGGTCTTTGGGTTGGTTTTTAGGGAGTTGTTTAATATAAAAATTAATATACTTACTTTCTTAGTAACTTTATTGTTGACGCTGCTGTAGTATTTTTTGGCTGCTTTAAAAGATATCTGTAGAGGAGATATAAGTTTAAGAGAGATATATTAGTGAATTATGTTTTATATATATTTTTTGGTGAAGACTATAAGTAGTGTTATATTCTAAATGCAGTTTTACTTACTTAGTGCAGTTCCAAAGCTTTTTCTGTAATGTAAATCTGCGTTCTGGAAGTAATCCGGCAGAGTCTCCTCTTCTTTTTCTTGTAGGGTTGAAGTGTAAATTAAATATACATTTTCGTTGTTTATATAGTGTTGATTTAATTGATAGCTTTATGTTATTGGGGTATTTTATTAGTGTGAGGTTTTCATTCGTTGTTGTTAATTTCTTTTTTTGTTTTGCCAGTTGGTTTTCCTATATAGGAAACGCTAATTAAGTAGTTGTTAGTCCTAATTTTTTTTTTTTAACTGATTTAGTTAGTCAAGTATGTTTAACATTGCTTTTAATGTTGAATGCTGTGTGTTATATTTAATAATATTTTAATTATTATTTATTAGTGTGTTTTGTTATTATTCTATGCTTTTATATGTTTATATGTTATAATAAGATCGTATTATATTTATAATGTGTGTAGAGAGTGTTTATAGTGTAAAAATAGATTTTGGTGTAAAGATATGTTTATTTTATTCATTTTTAAATAGTCGATATTTGTATTAAAACGATAATTTTGCTGTCTATATTTTTACTTTCGATATATGACATTTTGTATATTTTTAAAGAAATGTCGATATTTTCTTTTACGATATTTGTGTGTTTGATATTGTTTAAAACAATATTTTTTATTGACGATAATATGGTTTCGATATTTGTGTATTTTTTTAAATAAGTATTGCTCGTCGATAATAATGTTATCGATATTTTAGTGCTGATATTTTGGTATGTCGATATTTTGTCTGTCGATATTATGTCAGTGATCCCCCAAACTTGCCTCTCCTGGGGCTTTCTCATGATCCTGTGCAAATCAGAGCACCGACGTATCCATGAGTTTGTTGTTCCTGAAACTGCACTGTCTACAGTGCATACATTAAGTCAGAAGATCTGTTGATGACCCTATTGCTTACCAGTAATCTTATTACCCCAATTTAGAGTCCTCCTCGTCCCAGTCCTCCTCCGTCAGAGGTTTTAGCCACGCTAAGGATATATGATTCCTTCAACCTGAGGCTGTCTTCTATTTCTATCAATAGATTAAATGCTCCTTCCCCCACCTGTCTTCCTTTAGTTACCAAGTACGAGATATAGTGGAGGTGCAGAACGGGAAGGAGGGATCGATGTGGACTGGGACGAGGAGAACTCCGAATTGGGGTAATGAAGATTACTGGTAAGTTATAGGGTTATTATCCCCTCAGTTCTATCCTTCTTGTCCCAGTCCTTACTTGTGATGATTTACCAAGTAAAGAAAGTGCACCGACACAAAGGATGCTCAAATAGTTTAATGAGGCAAAAATTATATCATGCTATTTTCAACACAGAAGTCTCAAATGAACCTGTAGAATCCGATAAATCTAATTGGTAATGCTTGACAAAAGTAAGATGGGATGATCATGTTGCCGCCCTACAAGTTTCATGGAGGGATGCCCAACCTGTCTCTGCCCATGATGCTGCCACTACTTGTGAGGTCCTCCCCTGGATACCAGAAAGGGGAACCTCTCCAGTTGACTTCTATGTCTGAGATATTGCCTGGCAAACCCTTACACACTAAATTATGACAATGAGAACAAATGTGCAACTTGCACATGTCTAGGGAAACAACACAAAAACTTAGAAAAATTGATAAGCCAGCACTGTAAAACAGTGCTTAACTAGATAGGAACAATAGGATTAATCAATTAGTGGATGTAAGATGTTTAAGTAACTGATTACCTTAACTTTTTAACAAAGAAATATTATGAAAGATGATGATGACTTAGCATTGATATTTAACTTCATTGCAGAGTGATGTCCTAACAAACTCGATTTTCGTGCTAATTCTAAATGAAATATAGTAGATGTCTGAAATTTTCAGTATAAGGGCTTAATAGTATAAAGCTCATTTACGTTCAAGAAACAATTTTATTTTAATGACTTTTAGAATTAATTTATATTTTACTACTTTCCTGAAACAGTGGCAGTAGGCCATATGTAAAGTTGAAAATTTCCATTTAACATTTACTGACAACATTGCAAAAGGTTATATATGATATGTGTGATTTATTTCATTATGCCTAAACCTAATTAGGAGTTTCCTATACTAAAAGATAAAATATTGAATTTAAACACATTAAGATGTTTTTCTCCTTAAACTGCATCATGTCACAGCTTTGTGAAATGGACTTGATAAGTTCTCAAAATATTGGTTCATTTGTTCTTGGTTCATGCACATTCCTGCACAAAGACAGATTTTACTAATGCCTTGGTGTGTTGAATGCGCAAGAAGTTGACTCTTTCCCCTATATCCCCATGACAAGTGTAGATCAAGATAAGCAATGTGTCTATTAACTTGTGAGGATGGAAGGACATTCATTTCTCATGACGTATGTTGTAAATTTTGTTGGAGTAACAATTTGTACTTGGAAAGATGGAAAGGATGATCACATGACAATCAGACCATTGTGGACTGACCATTGATGTCATAAAGACGAATATGAACTATTTAACCACGATGTACTGCATTCACATTTTGATGCCATTTTTGCCTTTTTGAGGAGAGTTTACGCTTAAACTCAGGCTGCCCTTTGACATGTTTCCTTGCCTGCAACCTGCCTGCCGAACTATCCTTGTTATGCCCCTTTGCTGTTTGCCCTTGCTGATTAACTTTCCTGTTGGACGATTTGAAGCAGTATGATGAGATACCAGACTTGAATTTTCCTGATTTATGCTCCGTTCCCCCTTGTCCATGGACTTTGCCCCTAGTGGACTTTAACTTGACTCCTTTGCCAATGCTTAAAGAATCTTCGAGAACCAACTTTTTCTTTGTTGGTGGTAGAGTTTGTTTGCTAACCGAAAACTATCCTTTAATGGATTCTTTTATTCATGGATAGATTGCTCTAACTAAAATTGTGATTTTATATTCCAAACAGTTAGATTTATGGCTGAACTTCTAAAAATGTTACTTATATGCATTGATTTTAGATATTTAATACAATGAACCAAATATCTCTAAAATTGTCTAAGTCGTATTGTGTCGAATGTTCATTTTACAGAAACTGTGCTAATTTCTAAATGTATAATAGAGACAGTCATAGATTATTTCCAGAACATCACGTTCTTTTGCTCTTGTTTTGTGTAGCCACAGCTGAGCTTTTAGTTTGCATGATTCTTGTTAGACTAAACTTCTTCAGGAGGTTCGGTCTACCAATTGCCATACTTTATTTCTATAGTATGGTCTTGAGAGTGATTTATTTAAACCTGATTACCAATTTGTGAGTTGGCTACCAATTAATGGTCCTCATTGGGTATCTGACAGTTGGACATCCTGTTCCTCACCCCTCACTTCAACAGAGAAAGATCCATTTGGGATGAAGAAATACATTTGAGTATAATCCTACACGTATGGGCCCAGTAGGAGTTTAAGGTGAAGGTCATGAGAGTACAAGCTTACCACGCTAACAAATCTTGGTAGCAGAATAGTGGTTTTGTCTAGTAAAGTGAAGTTTTTAGGGTGTCCAAAATAGATTTCCCTGTCCAGTCCAACAGCCCAAAAATCCCATGGTTTAGCAGAAGGATTGATGGAGTAACTGACGGATTCCGATGACTAGTAGCAGCAAACGGAGTGTGAGTATTAATAGGAATGCGCGTTGCGATTGCTTTTGTCTTACGATTGCGGTGTTTAAAATGGCTATGTGTTGATTGAGTGGAGTGACGAAGTGGTTACAGTCCATATAATGGTTAAAGTCCATGAATGATGGTGGTTGAAATTGTTTATGGGTCCATTTGAGGCCTAAGATCTCAGGATGATATATGCCTAAATGGTGGTCTTAGTGTAGAAGACACTAGGAGCCCGATTACGACTTTTGGTAGTGCGAGGGCAGGTGACTTGCCACCACCTCACCCCCACACTGCCAAGAGTCGCTGCCTCCTGCCTGCCAGATTGCAAGTTTTTTGTAGTCTGGCTGGCGGGCGGTGTGGTGGTTCCCGCTGCGGTGCCTCTTTCAAAGGCAGCGGTGCTTTTGAAATAGTCACTGCAATGGGAACTCCATACAAGTTTTCTCCATGACATGGACTATAACGTCCATGCCATGCATGAACTGTTGTGCATGCACACATGGGGGCACATGTTGTGCCCCTCTGTGTGCATACACAGGGCGCAGAGGCACGACAGGGGCCATACAGTTTCCTCTAGGCCAGGAACCGCCATGAAAACCCTGACTCAGAGGAAAGTCGTAATATGCATGGCGGGACCACATATTGCTGCCTCTGACTACCACGCCACCACCAGGGAATGGCGGTTCACTGGCAGCAGTCCCAGGGCGGACTGCCGCGCCATCACGAGTCTGGCGGTCCTCAGACCACCAGACTTGTAATTTGGCCTAAGTAAGTTGTCTGCTACATTGTGGTGTTTGTCGTGGAAAGGGTCTTCCTTTTGAGTGTTAGTGGTAAACAATTGATATATTTGATCTTAGGTGCACAGGGAATAACTGTATCAATTAAGGGTGAAATCCCGCTGGTCGTAATTTTATTTGAAGTGAATGAAAATATAGGTATAGAAATAAGATTATTTTGTATTACCTGGTGAGAGCATCTTCCTCTAGTGGAGCAGACAGTTTTATGTTGGAACACTTGCATATTGTCTTGTGTATTTGCTTAGAAAAAATGCTGAAGAAAATTGTAAAAGAGGGTGAGCTGCTACAGAGAACAAGTTTGATGTCACAGTGTGTCGCGTTGTGATTGGTCGGTTGGTGTAAAACTGTGCTGGGATTGGTTGACAACGTCATAGAAAGTTGTGCTGTTATTTGTCAAGATTGTCAAGCTAGAGAATTGTGGGAGAGTTTAATTTCCTGATTTTGCAGAAAACATTTCTGAAATACAAAATTGAATAAAAGTGAAGTTTTTCAAAGCTTTATGAAAACTGATAAAAGGAGTTGTGACTAATATCTGCTAAGAATAGGAGAAGATATACCATCTGAGGCTATGCCAGGACACATCAGATTGTTAGACAAAGAATTACAGGATTACATCCATGGCTTTGGCTTAAACATTGGCATGAAATTACAGAGAATGACAAGAGTCTAAGGTTTCCACATTATGGGACATTTAATTTAAGAGTAATTGAGAATTTGAGGAGGAAATTATACGAGATGAAACCCCCTCTTGAAGCAGCACAGATTGAAGCATTTAATACTTGGGAACACAGCTCATCAGAAAGAGAAAGAAAAATATCATGCACAGTATTAGAACACCCTAGATTACTATGCAGAAGCTAGATGGGATGCACAGCAAAGAGAATGGAGAGCAGATATTGTTCAGGGAACAAAAATGTATCCCTTGATACCAGCTGAGGGAGAAGTTGAGGGAAAACGAAAAGAGAAAAGGAAACACACTGAAATAGAAAAAGGTGATTAGGAAGTGAAAGTGGAAGTAGAAGATGATGACATAGATGACGATCTGTTAAATTACTTATTGTTGAGAAGTCCACCACCATGCAATGAATCTCAGAGTGAGAGTAGGGTAGATAAAAATACAGCTGAGATTCCAAATGCCCCTGTCATGCCTGAAGTACCAAAGTAAGCTATACTGATTTCTCCTGTAAGAGGGGGGACAGAAATTGCAATGCTATTGAACCCATATGTATTGAATGCTCCAGATGCTTTGATTGTTCCTGTTACTATTGAATCTGTTGTACCTCTTTATAAATCTGGGTTACAGGTAAACATTGGACACACTTTGACTGTACCTACAGGAATGAATACTGCACATGGTAATCCACTAAATATGACAACAGGATCTTTGTACAGACACCAATGGTTCCCACTTGAAGTGGTACTGCTAGTACTAAGAGTGCAAATTCAAATTTAAATCAGACACAAATTGATCTGAGAAACAGAATGGTTCAGGGATAACCACCTTTTTATGTCCTCAGAATAGGTGCACCTCCTAAAATAAGTTATCATGCTACTGAAATGACTGCGCCAGTAGGAATTTCAGTTCCTGATACATCTGCAAGAGACATGCAACCTGGAATAAGTAGAGATTTGACTAATGGAGATTTGCATTCAAGCATTTCAAGAGAAGCATCGGGACTTACGCCACAAGAATTAGGTGATTGGGTTAGAGGGTTTAGTACCCAAATTGTTATTAGTAAATGTTCTGACACAGCTCCAGCCACAGAAAAGGGAAAAATACTAGCTGTAGCCAAACTGAAAGTAGAGCTAGCAGAAATGATATTGGGAACTCTTAGTCCATCACGATTAAACACTTACCAGGAAGAGGAACTATTGTTCCTATGCAAAGATATTACCAGACGAGCGAGGCAAACACATAAGAAGCTAGTTGAATTGGCTCAGAAACATGAAATCGACATTCAGAAATCCAAGCTCCTGCAAAGGATATACAGATAAGATTTTATTGACAATAAAGTTTCAAACATGAGGTCAGCTGGAATGAAATCACAGATTAAGGAACTGATGACACCGATTAAGAAATTGAAGAACAGAGACAGATGGGACGGTAGATCGTCGAAAAAGAAGGAAGTACAGAAAGTTAGGATGCAGAGACTTCCAGTCGTGACTGACGAAGGATTAGGTGAAGTACAGATGCTTCCTATGAGGGAGGTACCTGGTGGACGGTACGTGCATGTGGAATGGTATAGACTGATTGAAAGGTTTGTGAAAATCTCAAAAGTCCTGTGGATAGATTTGAATACCCTGTTTGACATTGTGGTTCCAGGGAATTTTTGGGACTGGGTGTAAAATTTCTGTAGATTGGAGTGAAGCAGAACCAGGGAGGGATCAAAGAACAGGTGCCCCATCTCCAGTGGTATGAAAGAAATATCAGCATGTGATTATTTTCCTAAAAACTAAGATTTCTCCTAAAGAAATGGATTGGCAAAAGATTGACAGAACTACCCAAGAACTTAAAGAATCAGTTCATGCTTTTTAAGAGAGATTGATATAGGTTTTCAGACAGCACAGTGGAACAGAACGTAGTGACAGAGAAAGAATATGGGACATTTTGTTTATAGATTTGTGAATGGTTTGCGTTCTCAGATTGTGTCTATGGTTCAACTGCGTTTACTGTGCTGGCAGAACAGATTGATAGATGAGATTTTGCATTACGCCAAATATTGTGGTGATGAATTGGAATCAAACCACAAAAAACTGTAGGAACAGTTAATGATAGCTCAAATGAAAGTAGTGCAGAAGTCAGAATCCTTTTGACATTACCGTTTTAGCACAGGGAGGATTTAACACAGTTCCTGTGATGCGGGTTGCGAATGGTTTCAAGCAACAGAATTTTCAGACACATGGTAAAAAATCGTGGTGTTTCAGTGGAATCTAGAACAGGTGTTGATATTTTTGGTTTTGAAGAGAACGAATCCATGTCACATGTGTGGAATATTTGGACATTGGAAACGTGAATGTAAATTTAATGTAAGTAATTCTGTAAATCAGATGCAGCATGGAGGGAATGCACAGTTTCAGGGAAATGACATGGTCCAGACATAACAGACACACAGACAGAGAGTTCAGAATCCTAATACATACCAATCAATGCAGATACCCCAAGCTCCAATGCCTCAACAGAACAGGTACCAATATACAATGCCCAGAATCAGCAGATGAATAGAAATTCATAGCAAAATCAGAATGCGTCACAACAGTATTTGATTTAGACAGACGACTTTGATCCAGACCCGTCAGCCTGACGATGTCTAAGAGGGAAGGAGGACTGCATGCTTGGCGCAGCCTTAGAGGTAGACCAGAGTGGTCCACATGTGGATGGTGAGGTAAATGGAAATCATGTTTTATTCCTCATTGACACTGGTGCTACTCGCTTTTCTGTAAGAACAGCAGGGGTTCCTAACCTACCCCTCTCAGGGGAAAATATCCAAGTTGTAGGAGTTACAAATAAAAAAGTTGTCCACCCTAAATTCAGAACCAGTTCCTGTTAAAATAGGGTCTTTTGAGGATCGGCATCAATTTGTGGTGTGTGATTCAAGTCCACTGAATCTACTCCAACAAGAGATTTGCTATGTAAATTGTTCAATCTATTGCACTCCAAAAGGTACTGAGTTTCATACCAATGATGAGGATGTTGTTTTTAAACTTTCCAGACAGAGATCTGACATGAAAAATATGTATACCTTTCTAACCAAAGAGTATCTACCCTTTGAGTTAAGAGACACCATATTGCCTAATGTCTGGGACTTTACTGATAAAGATATCAGTCTAATCAAAGGTGTTACACCAGTCTGAATCACAGTCAAACCCAATGCAGAATATCCAAGAATCCCACAATACAATTTGACTCAAGATGCTATTGCCGGAATTACTCCTGTGATTGACTCAATGATTGAGAAAGGGATCCTAAAGAAGATAATGGGAAGTGCATGTAACTCTCCCAATATGGGCTTGCAGAAGTTCAATGGCAAGTGTTGTCAGGATTTGCGGAAAATAAATTCCATTGTTGTCCCATATTGTCCTGTGGTACCGAATACAGCTGTGATCCTGTTTCAAATTCCATGTGAAGCTGAATGGTTTTCGGTCATTGATTTGTGTCAAGCTTTCCTTTCCATTCCCTTGCATGAGGATAGTCAGTATCTTTTTGTTTTCCATTTCGGCAATCATGTTTTGACATGGTGCCAAGTTCCACAAGGATATACGGAAAACCCCTCAATTTTTAATAGACACTCAAGAAAAATCTTGAGTTTCTGGTGATGCCAAATCTCTCAGTGTTAGTCAAATACATTGACGACCTACTGGTGGCATCAAATATAAAGGAAGCTCGCAAGACTGATACCATTGCCCTTCCGAATCATTTAGCCGAATAATGGACATAAAGTATCCCCGATTAAGATACAGTTTTGTCATACTGAAGTCCTGTACTTAAGACATCACATTGAAAAAGGAGCAAGGAAAGTGTCATGAGAAAGAATTGCAGCGATTCTAAATTAGAGTCCGCCAACTACTGAGAAAGAAGTCTGCATGTTCTTAGTAATGATGGGCTATTGACGACAGTGGATTCAAAATTTGTCATTGGCAGCAAAACCTCTGCAGAGGTTGACACACAAAGACGTGTCTGATCCGGTACCCTGGGATGACAGTTGTATGGCAGCCTTCGCTGAGTTGCGAGAATGCCTTTGTAGAGCACTAGCTCTGTGAATGCCTGATTAGAACAAGTGCTTTGTGTTATTTTGTGGTGAGAGAAAACGCTGCACTTTTTCAGTACTGACATAGATGCACAGGAGTAATCGCAGACCCGTTGCTTATTTTTCAGCAACGCTTGATCCTGTAGCTGCTGCGTTGCCTGGATGTTTGAAAGCGGTTGCATCTGCATTTTTTAGTCTTGAGCAGTGTGAGAGCATAGTCATGGGACATCCACGGACAGTGTTCGTGCCTCACTCAGTGGAAATACTGTTGACCCGTACTCGGACACCAATAGTCATTTGACTCAATATGAACAAAGTCTTGGACTGGGGAGGTCTGCCGTGTAGGCTTCTACCAGTAGAGGTGCGGTTGCGGAGCAGGGCTGTGGTGGGCTGGGGTGTGCTGGGTGCCAGGTGGAGTGAGCGCGCAGCCGCCGCTCTCCCCTCGCCGGCTGGCCGAGGCTCCACTGACAGCCTTCGGGCTTCCTCCTTCCCTGCTCCTTCCCTGCTTGTGACGTCACTGAGGGCTGTGAGACCGGGAGAGGTGAGGTCGCCGCACCCCCGCTGGCCAAAGCTGGGAACTGCAGGCCAAGCGCTTGAAACTAGGCGCAACAAGCCTACCACCTGCGGATTCCGCGCTATGCTCTACAGCCGTCAACAACCTAGCCATCTGCAGTGTCTCTGTAGCGCACACTGCAACCCTTTCAGCAAAACTGCAAATGCCCACACGTCTGTGCTGTGCCTATAACACACTGCAAAGCTGGAGACAGTATCAAACCTCTTGTAAATCTTAACTTTATCTGTAGCACACTGTCGCCCCGTCAACCACCCACCTTCAGATTGCATGGCACTTTAGAACATACTGCTGCCGTCACAACGAGTCAGTCATCTGCCGATCCTCATTGTCATCGAGCAATGCAACACAGCTCCAAAGCTTCATTCTGTCTACACCACTTAGCGCAGCCTGCAAGTGGTGGAAGTAAGATCAACTGTATTAAAAACAGCCTGTAAAGCAACTCCATAAGGCTTGATCTTGGTGATGGAGGATGCCTCCCTTGAAGAAAAAAAATGCAGTAAAAGGAAAGAAGGAAGTAAAGAAGAAGGAGTATGAAAAACTGAGTAAATTGAGTAAAGAAGGTGCACCCTCACCCTCCCCTAACAGGCTCCCAGGAGGGTCTTCGGGATCTCCAGATTTAGGGGCAGCCAAAGCCCCAAAATCTGCCAAATCATTGGCAGTTTTAATTAAAGACTTTCTGGGGAAGCACTTTAAGTCTGTGGTAGTAGACGGTATAAATACGGGCCAAGCGGCTGTATTGGGTGAGACTCCAGTGGAGGCGCTAGCTACTTGTGTGGAAGAGTCTCATGAACTGACTGGGATCTTGGGTGGGATCCATCCGCGGTTCTCCTCTTCGCCCTGCCTGTTTCAAACATCGGAGCTGAGTTTTGTGTGCGCTGGAAAAGAGTCAGAGTCAGGGTCAGGCTCTGGAGTGGAGGGCATAGAGGGAGTGCCATCAGAAGGTCACTCGATGAAGGAGCTACTAGGAGATCCTAAAATAATTACAGGAGGTTCGTGTGGAGGAAACTGAGATACCCTGGGGATCTCTGTGGAAAGTCTAGACTCTCTACTGTCAGGGCCCTCTCCGATGTTGGATGTCCTTTTGTTGATGCAGAAAACACTACATGGACTATTTGAAGCATCACTAGCCACAAATGAGACACTGAGAGCGGAGGCTGGGGTTTTAAAGGAAATTTTATCGGAACTAAAAGAAATGAATGCTTGTATGTCCTCATTAGTAAGACCGATAATTGCCCAACCAGCATCTAATGCGCAGCTGCTAGCTCAAGAGGAATGTGAACATACAACAGTTTATGTGCCCAAAAGGCCCATATTGGTGAGGAGGAGGAGTAGTGGTTGGGCAAGGTGCTGACGGTTAGATAAATTGAGATGGAAGAAATGGAAACGGAGTTTAAAAGCAAGACCTCTACTAAAAAAGCATAGACACAATCAAAATTGTATGTCAGCTACACCATCTGTGCCCAACATGTAAAAGCGTCATCAAGGCTTAAGAGGGGCAGGGGAGGAAGTATTGTTAAAGGGAATTAAAGACGGGGGCCAAGTTAGACCAGTTAGACCAGTTAAACCAGTCAACGGTTGGGATGGCATTAGGCCACAGAAAAGTGCATACCCAAATAGAAGCCCCAAGGAAAACAGACCCTGTGTCAAGAGAAAAGAGAGTCCCGAAGTACGAAGGATTCTAAGAACTGTGGAAAATTTAGACCAGGTATATAGTATGCGTAGACAAACACAAACAAATTATGTGTATCTGGAAGTGGCCCGTGAGGGGAAAAAGCAAATAAGTGGATTCCCCTGAACAGGTCAAGCATCCTGTCACTATTTTCACACTGCAAAGCACTGGAGGTGGTAGCATCAAATGATATAGAATATATATCGTTCACTCAGTCTAAAGCAGAGAGAGAGGTAACGAAAGTTTGCTTTACATCACCAGTGTTTGTTGACCTGGTCCTATAAGCTAGTGATGAGTTAAACAACTTAGGTCTAAGACTAGTACAGGAAGCGAAGGTGGAAACTTACCGCTCAAAACTACCAATGTTGTCAAACCATGCGGGCTTAAGCCAAGCACAGCAAGATTTGGTGACTGGGAGAGAAATAAACCATCTGCGGCGGGTGGGGACAAACTGCGGAACCCTTAAAGTTACTATCTCATCCCCGGAAAGAAAGTGTTTTTCTGATCTGATCCCAGTACGCAATAGGTTTGCGCATCTAAGCGTTGATGGGGAGTCAACTTTCTCATGGGAGGAAGAGATAGACTAGGAAATAGACACACCCGCCGGCTTGGGGGTTGTCTCCTGGAATGTACATGGACTAAAGAATTTATTAAGAACAGCCGATCTTGTAGAGATTTGGGAGGGGAATGAGATAATTTGTGTCCAGGAGACATGGCTGGTGGGTGAGGATTTTCATCTAAATGGTTTCATGAATTTTAGGAAAGATGGAACCAAATCGGGTACGGGGAGGGTGAAAGGAGGCCTAATGACTCTTATATCTACTAAATCTAGTAAGGGGGCAAAAAAAATTGAAACAAGTAGTGATTGAGTCTTGGCATGTCTACTGGATCTCTATGCGGGGGCCTGCAACAAAATAAACTGATAGTTGTGAATGTTTACATAAATCAGAAGGACTCTAGAAAAGAGGAATGGGAAATGTTCAAGAGTGACCTGGTAAATCTAATAGAGCTCCAGGGGGAATATCCGATTTTGTTATTAGGGGATTTCAATCTGCATTTAGATCCAAGGAAGGCTGACTCTGCAATCCCAGATATGCTAGAGTGTTACAGTATGCCGACCCCAAATTTTCCAAAATGTGTTCAGTTCAAGTTTGATCGGACTATGGTGAACGTTTTGGCAGAATTAGGGTTTGTATGCCTAAATGGCCGTTTCAAAGAGGACGACCCGGCAGACCAAGTGTTTTTATATGGGAAACAACAGTGCCCCATTGACTACGTGTTCATACAGGCATGGTATTTTAATCTCTGCAGTGGATTTATGGTGCTAAGACTAAAGGGAAGGGATCATTGGGGGCTAAAAGTATATATAGCGATAGCTCCATTAGTGAGAGATCAAGCTATTCCAATGTCTCTAGATTTCCCCAAACATTAAACTACAAGAATTGATGGGAGATATATTGAGCAGTTAATGCAGTATCAATCAATCAATGATATGATCCAGGATAGGGCCATGGGAGACCCTAATGGTGCTTGGTATGCAACTATCATTGCAGAGGTAGTAAAGAGATTGATACCAGTAGTAAGGGTATGTAATAAGAGGGGGAAAAAGGATCAGCTATTCCAAACTTCAAACCAACAATGGTTCGACAAAGAGTGTGCTGTAGCCAGGAAGGAGCTAAGGAAAATAGGAAGGGTAAGGCGATCAAATGATCAAGCAAAGCTAGTTGAAATTTACCGCTGCAAGAAAAGGGAATATGAAGCTCTGGTGAGGAGGAAGAAGTGGGCTTTATTTGAGTTGAGCTGGGATGTGATGATTAGGACGCTTCAGGAAAAGGATCTGAGAAAATTCTGGAAATTGGTCCAGAGGGAATGTGGTATGGCTGCCCCTCCAGCAAGATGTATGGTGCCAGAGCAGATGGGTACCCTTCTTAACCAATATTTATAAGCCAAGTGGGACAGTGGTGAAGAAGGACTGGCCAACTGTGGGTATGGAGGCCTTGGAGTCATTCTCTATTCAATCAATAGATAAGTTGATAACTTCCTTAAAATTAACAAAGGCAGCGGGACCAGATAACCTGCCAGGAATTATAATTAAGTCAAATCACTTGTGGTGGGCTGGATTCTTTTCCATAGTTTTTATCCACATAACTAAGACCGGGATAATTCCTCCGAGTTGGAAGGGTGCAATAATTAAACCTATACATAAAAAAGGTGCTAAGGAAGACCCAGGGAATTACCGGTTGATAAGTCTGTTGGATGTAGGTGCGAAGCTGTACTCCAAGGTAATACTAAGGGCTTTAAAGAACTGGATAGAAGGAAATAGTATTATCCCAATGGAGCAGGGAGGCTTTCAAGCCGGACATTCCACAATAGATCACTGCTTCAGTTTATGGGATTTGGGGAAGAAGGCAAAAGAAACAACAGGGAATCTATTCTGTTGCTTTGTTGATTTTAGTTCAGCGTTCGATTTGGTCGATCGTAGAATACTTTGGACGAAATTAATACGATTGGGCATCCCTTGTCCATTAATAGAAATTCTTCAGGAATTGCCAACTGGGAACATGGCCCAAGTAGAACTTGACTTAGACGGGGCCCTCTCTGAGAAAATTCCCTTGGGAATTGGATTAAGGCAGGGCTGTGTCCTGGCTCCCACATTGTTCTCCCTATTTTTAGCTGAACTACCGGGCGAGTTGGCAGCGACACATTCGTTCTCCCTGAAAATGGGAGGAAGACATGTGTCGTGCCTACTCTATGCAGATGATGTGGCAATTCTGGATGTGATGCAAGTAGGCCTCCAGAGGAAGTTAAAAAAGTTTAATCATTATTGCGAGGCTAATAAATTGAAGGTAAACATGAGAAAAACAAAGATAATTATGTTTGGGAAAAAAGTAAACCGTATAATTGGCAGCTAGGCAACAGTAGAGTAGAGATTTTGTCCTCCTATAAGTATCTGGGCATGCCATTTACCAGTCAGTTGAGTTGGACCTTACATAAAGAATCAGTGGAGCCCAGGGCATTAGCTACGACAGGGGGACTCGTCCGCTTTAAAAAGACTTATGGCGGCCCCTCCTGGTCTCCCCTCTTAACCGCTTATAACGCAATGGTCCCCACGCAATGTCTCTATGGGGCTGAGCTGTTAGCCATTACTATGGAGGGTAGTTGGGACAAGTGTGAAAACAAATGTCTGAAAAAACTGTTGGCCCTCCCTAAAGGTGCAATAAGATTAGAAGCAAAATTGCAAGCCTGGAACTTCCTAGCTTATAAATCAACTCTGCGCTTTTGGGATAAATTATTGGTCCCAAATACTCAGAAGATATCAGCCTGCTGTGCCACTGAAATAGAAAGAAGAGAATTACAGTGGGCAAGGAAGGTAAAGAAAAGATTGAAAGTCATTGCAGGAACCTTAAAACTAGAATTAAAAATAGCTGAAGCCCCAATCTCTAAAGCAGATTTAAAATCAGCCTGTAAAAAAGAATCTAGATTGGCGGACTTGAAATATGTAAGGAACAAACCCTCCGCACAATACATGTTAGATTCATGGGAAAATATGAATGTATTCCTGTATTTATCAGCATTACCGGATGCCCGTTACGATTACTACTATTAAAGTTCCGTGCAGGATTACATGTACGTTATGTAAGAGCTGAGAAATTTGAAGCCCTTTTAGATCAAGAGAATAACTGCACATGTGGACTGCCGTATCATAACCTTAACGTTCATGTTTTAATTGATGGTCGTCGTTTTCATAGGCCACGCTGCTTGATTTTAAAACCTTTTTAAAAAATATAATATCAATTGTCGGAATGATGCACTAGAACTTCTCTTAAGGATGGAATTTTTGATGTGACTTGTGCACTGGCTACGTTTCTTAAAAAATGTTTGGAATAGTGTCTTATAGTTTAAATAGTAGGGGTTCTGAGCTTTTAGTGTATTATGATGAATTGGTATTTATATGGTATAATTATATAAAAAAAGTTATTGCTTTTAAGGACTGTATGTTTTAAAGACGGTGTCTAAACATTAATAAAGAATGAACTGTGAACTGTGAACAAATTCTTTTGGGTGCAGAGAACATTACACTGAAAACATGCACAATATTAAACCCGTCCACTCTTTTGCCACTGCCTGGACATTAAACTGTGACTGATGATGTTGAACATGATTGCCTGGATGTGACTGAACTACACACCAAGTCCCGACCTGATATAATGGATGAGCCTTTGCCTGAAAATTATCATGTGTTGTTTGTCTATGGTTCTTGCTTGCGAGACAATGATGGAAATCTGAAAGCTGCTTATGCCATGTGTACTGTTGCAGGAGTTGTGGAAGCGTCATGGTTGCAAGGAGTGTATTCAGCTAAAGTTGCTGAGTTGATAGCACTAACGCAAGCGTGCCAAGTTTCTGAGCAACTCAGAGTTGCCGTATTCACAAACACTCAGTACGGCTTTGGAGTCTTGCATGACTTCGGGCAGTTGTGGTCACAGTGAGGGTTCAAGACTTCATCCAGATCGCCTATACGAAATGGAGAAAGTGTGAGGAACCTCTTGCGGTCACTACAATTGACTGCCCAAATTGCAGTAGTCAAGTGTGTAGCTCACAGGCAAGGTACTGACTATGTGACCTTTGGCAATAGATATGCTACAAGATGGCCAAGTACTGTGCCATAAATTCCCATACCTTTAATGAGGAATTAATTGATGAAGCATCAGACGTCACAAATTTCAACCTATTGCTAACTGCAAAGGACACATGGGTTGAGGTTAGGCAGCTGCAAGAGGAAGTGTCAAAAACAGAACAACAAAGTTCGGATGCGAGCAGGTTGCACCAGACGGGAGGACGATGTTTGGATTTACACTAATGGTAGACCTGTATTACCTGATAGTTTGTTACCACCCATGACTAGACATTATCATGGTCCTGAACTTGTGGAAAGAGATGCAATGATGCGCCTCTTTCAATAGGTGTGGTTTAACCCTTGATTCAGACTGGTTGCAGAAAACCTCTGTCAAAGATGTATAGTTTGCTAACAGCAAAATATGGGACAAAGAACACCTGTCGCAATGAGTCATGTAGGGAAATCGGAAGGTCCCTTCAACCGGATGCAAATGGACTTTATTGAGATACTTCTTTGCAATGGTTTGAGATATGTCTTGGTTATTGTTTGTATTTTTCAAAATGGGTGAAAGCTTATCCAACACGCAGGAATGACGGTCTGACTGTAGCAAAATTATTGTTAAGGGAGTTATTAGAAATGGGATTTCTGGTTGGCTAGGGCAAGCGCCTAAGCCAGACAGAAACCACCACTCTAGTCAGGGCAAGGGAGTTACACACCGAAGATAACCCCTGCTCACCCCCTTGGTAGCTTGGCAGAGCTGTCAGGCGTATCCCAGAGGCAATGTGTAAAGCGTTTGCGCAACACACTCACACAGCAGCGACACACTAGGCTCACCACAAAAGAAGCTCCACACAAGGTTATATAAAAAAGTAGACTTTGTATTACTCATAAAACACATTAGAACGCAATCACATATATACACTGTGCCACCTGGCACAAGGTATTACTTTACAGGGATTATATACACTTACAGGGCCAATCGGGCCACTGTCATAACCATTAGAACCCGCAATGTACAGTTAGAGAAACCAACCAGTAACTACTAGTAAAGGTGCGCTTAGCACCACACATTAGGCATAAACATATTAGGCATATATCCTAAATTAGCACCAGTGCACCACAATAACACCTGCCACGGTGCACATCACATTAGCCCCTCGTGGGCGTAAATATAATTGCCCACGGGCAACAATATGCCACCATGTCACCGAGAGCCCACTGGCCCCCAAATGGCAGTCCCAGCGCTTCTGCGCTCTCTACCTGGACTGCGTGGTAAGTCTGTGGAGGGCCTTTCCTCCACCAAGACTCGCAAACTGGCCCCCTAGCTGCCGATGTGGCAGAAACAATGCTCGCAATGCCAAGGGGGCGGGGTGCAACTCACCCTTGTCTCCTTCACTGGAGAATGCCCCTGATGCTGGGCGAAGTATGCAGCTACCCGCGATCATGCGGCGCAGCTGTGGCTATGCCGGATATGTGGAGCACTTCTGCTCTGGGGCCTCCGTCGAGGTTTCATCCCGAGCTCCTCTCTTTTGTCCAGGCACCACTGCACACTCACCAGCGTCCCGGGGGAATCAGAAGCCTTGGGGCACCCCCTGGTGGGGTCAAGTGGCCTGGACTCGGTCTCCCGTGAATAAGTAAGAAGGCAGCTGCCTGTGACCATGCGGTGCAGCTGCACTCGTGCCAGGAAAACAATAAGGCTGGTCAGGGACCTCCGTCGAGGTATCTCTCTAGGCCCCTCCTCTGTGGTACAAGGAGCCCGCAAGGCTCCGGCTCGAGTTTGCAGCTAGCCCTGCCCACAACCAGGCACCATCACGCCTGACTTCCTCCCTGAGGCACAGAAGCCCACGAGGCTCTGGCTCTGTCTAGCCTGCCAGTCATGCCCCCAACCAGGCTACAGCCACCTGACTTCTGTATTGCGGTGGCAGGTTCCTCCCACCACCAGGCTTAGTCGGCATGCGGGGCTCTCCCCTTCCTCCGGGAGCCCTGCCCACGTTCAGGCGTCTTTTGTGGTGATTAGCAATGCCACAGGGGCTTCCCGCGGGCTCGCTGGCGAGCGGCTGCACCTCCCACTCTCTCTCTCCTTATGTCGCCAGGGCAATCCCCGGCTGGGATTCTCTGCTGCTTGTGCCCTTCTCGCAGCCCGGGGCCATGTAGCAGAACCCCGGCTGCAGGACCAATCCTTTGGCCATGGAGGAGAGTGCGGCGTGGCCCCCACCTTTCCGCAGGGCCAAAAGGCGCTCCTCTTGTGCTGCACCGTGTGAGCCCCCCTCCGGGGGCACTTGGCCTCACAGCGCTCTCAAAGCGCGCTCTGCCCCAGGAACAGAGGAAGAGAGTATGAAGCGCTTCACCAGCGCTGTTGCGGGTCGAGCCCACGCCAGGGGCTCAACACCTAGGATTCCTGCAGCGGCCCAAGTCCCAAAGTCCAGAGGGGCAGAGCTGGGCACAGGCAGGCCAGCACATAGGGACCACCAGGAGACAACAGCTGGGTCCCACGGCGGTTCCTCCTCCCACCCAGCAGTCCTTCAGCTCCAAGCAGGTACCCAACAACATGGGGTCACTGCCCCAATATTTATACTGCCAATGTCTTTGTTTTACCCCTGGCACAGGGCTCTGTGCCCGGTCTGAACCAGTTCTGGGGGGCACTTAAACATTTCTTTATAGTGCACAACAACCTCCTTTGTTACTGTAGGCTCTGGCCCCAGACACACCACAGGGGGCAGAGCCAGCATTGTGGAAGGCAGGCACAGTCCTATTCAGGGTCAGGTGCTACTCCTCCCACTACTCCAAATGAGATCGGCCTATTCAGCCTAGCGCTGACTCACCCAGCCCCTCTGAAGACACTGCACCTCCCCAGCCCCTGTCATCCAGAGCCAGACATTCAATACACAACAAGCAGGCACAAAGATACATAGCACACAGAAATGCCCACTTCTAAAAGTGGCATTTCTAAAATAATGATAATAAATCTGCGACAACCATTAGCCAGCATTTATTGCCACTATTCCAAACATACCAAACTTGATCACGCCACCCCTCTCACATCAGGAATTAACACTGAAACACATATCAGGGAATCCCCAATGCATTCCTATGAGAGGGCAGCCTCACAGTAGTGAGAAACCAAAATGGCTGTGTGTCTCTACCAGGACATGCCACACAGTTAAGGCACATGTCCTACCTTTTACCTACATTGCACCCTGCCCATAGGGCTTGCTTGGGCCTACCTTAGGGGTGACTGATATGTAGTAAGAGGGGAGTCACAGACGTGGCAACCACTTTATGTGCCACGTCACAGCTGCAGTAAACTGCGCGCGCAGGCCCTGCAATGGCAGAGGCCTGAGACAGGTTTGAAAGGCTACTTTGGTGGGTGGCGCAAGCCCACCAGAAGCATTTAATTTACTGGCCCTTGGTATATGAGATACCACTTCACAAGGGACTGATAGGTAAATTAAATACGCCAAACAGGTGTAGACCAATATTACCACGTTTACCAAAGAGAGCACATGCACTTTAACACTGGACAGCCCACAGTCCTAAAACCACCAACACCAGGTCCGAAAAAATACCAGGAGGAAGGCAAAAAGTTCAGGGATGACCCTGCAAAAAGGGCCAAGTCCAACAGGAGTTAATTCCAAGGTTCGGCTTTCCAACTTCTCTCGAGTCAGACCGAGGAACTCATTCAAATAATGAGGTCCTGAAATTGTTGTGAGCTGCATTACAGGTTGAGCTTAAGCTCCATTGCAGCTACCGTCCAGAGGCTTCTGGGCTTGTGGAGCAAACCAACGGCACATTGAAAGCCAGATTGGCAATGGTGTACGTCTTTGAGTGGCCCGATGCATTGCCTCTTGTGTTGATGAGTTTGAGAAGTACACCAGATAGGAGAACAGTATTGTCGCCCCATGAAGTAAAAATGGGCCGAGTAATGAGACAGCAAGCTGTTCCTGCTAATGATGTAGTGAACATACCGATGATCAGATCTTGGACTACTGTAAAGGTTTGGCTGCTGTGGTACATTCTATGTCTCACCAGGTTGGAGAAGCTGCCCTTGCGACCCAACAGGAGCAATGCCATGACCTCAGTCCTGGTGACTGGGTCCTGCTGAAGAAGCACGTGCGAAAATCATGCTTTGAGCCCTGTTGGAAAGGGCTTTACCTGGTGATCCTGGTTACCAACACTGCTGCAAAGTGTGAAGGGCTTCCGAACTGAGTACATGCTGCCCACACTCGCATAGTCCCATGTCCCCTTTGATGATACAACAGCACCTGTCCCTGCTGTTCCTGTGGTAAGAAAAAGACAGAGGGAGCAGGTTAGTCAAGCTATTGGGGGCCAGCAAGCTGCTGGGACAGCACTTGTTTGGCCTGTAGGGGGTCCAAAGGAGTCAACTAGTGATGGTACCAAAGCGTCTCAGCCATGAGAATTGACTGCGTGGTGTTAATCCTAATGAAAGGCCTAATGCACCAAGAAAGCGAGTTGTACCCCGTGACAGTTGGTGGAGAAAAGGTGAGGTACTGTGACATTGTCTAACAGAAGGAAGAGTGCGAGTACCACAGACCATTCCAGGAAGTTATGAGCAGTCTGGCCAGAGTGATAGTAATGATGAGAGAACAGTTGTAAGGAGATTAAAAAGAGCGACAGTACCCAGTCACAAGTACTCATCTTCTGAATGGACTTATCTGGCTGCGAATGAATGGGAATGAGAATACATTGCCTTTTGCTCTAATAGTACGAGTCCACCTTAACCTCCTTGAAATAAATCTTGTGGATTTGAATTTCAACCTTGGTATACCGCTTGAAGGACTGATGCAATTTATCCTAAATCTACTCATCAACGAAGCTGAGCTGCGAATTTCTCATTTTGAGCAAAACCAATGAACTGCGCCTTTGCCGAATTGCTCAAAGTACGTTAGCTGCTATTTTTTATTTTTCATAGTCAGCGGTCTGAGTCGTGTAAAACCATGAGATCTAACACTGATATCTTCTCTAGATGGAAACGTGTGTTTGCAGGAATTATTTCTGGTATTATTCTGATATTAGTTTCATTGCTTATTCTTTTGAATTTGCTGCATTATGTACCTGTTGAAAATCCTAAATTTGCCAATTCTTTCAAAACTGCTAAAACGAATGGCACTGATTTTATTGTTTTAAATGACAATGCTTTACATCTTGCTTTTTCAAATTCTGAACCTTCACTAAATGTTTATACTCGACTGCTAAATGAGTACGTGGAAACAATGGATGCTAGTGATTGCTATGTATGTATGCAATGCATCAGTTGGTGAAGGTGTGACGTTCCACAGCTTACCATTGAGCTATGGAGTTTCTTGCAGTGTGTTAACTAGTTTGTTTTATGGTACTGATTGCTTACAATATTATTATTCCAATCAAGATCTGATCTTTTCTGAACTACCTGTACTAAAACGTTTCAACCCACATCCTGAAGCTTCGCTTGTTGAAACTATGGGCTATCTTTTCAGACCGACTCAATCTTTCGACATGGCTTATGCACATAGAAATAACCTAACATGTAAAATAGGGTGAGCTGAAAAGAAATTCATAGATTTAGTAGAGTGTAGACGAATAATGCGACTAATAAAACTGATGCACCTTTAAAACTAACTCTTTTAATTTACCAGGAGACGCAAACAAAATAGTAGAAGGAATGTCTACTTTAGTCTTAGACTGGCAGCATAAAGGAAAACATTGTATATATAGAAAAATATCAAATACTAATACAAAATTTGTAGGTCATAGTGAATATAAACATGCCTTTGATGTTTATGAAAACTTGGGAAGATACTTAGAAGCAGTTGATCCTATCTTTCCTGGAGTGTATTATACATGTGGAAAGAACACTTATTACAAATTGCTGAAAAGATGGTATGGAAGCTGTAGTTTGGGAATTGTTTTTCCAAATATTTATCATGTGAAACAAATTGGAGATGAATTAAAAGAGACAAACAGGAGAATGAAGAGAAATTTGAGTGCTGGTGAAATAGTGGGTGACATTTTCAGAGCTTTAATACCTTCTGTAGGAGTGTCTTTAAATTTCCATAAGATTAGCAATCTTCCTACTTTAGTAGATAAATTAGCCACCTATATAACTGGAGGATTTTCTGTTGTAGATGTAGAAAATATTTCAATAAGATAGATGGTGAAGCAAAATCGACTTGCCCTTGACATTGTTCTCGCGAAAGAGTGCGGAGTCTGTTGGTTGTTAAAAGTTCAAAAATGTTGCACTTACATAACAAGAGTGAAGATCTAGAGAGTTACATTAAAAATATTACTGACTTGAACAAAGACTTGAAAGATCAAACTCCGATGGTCCCTGGGAAATATTAGGGAAAGGATTGTCAACTGTTTGCAACTGGTTGGGTAACTTAGGTAATGGTCTAGTGATTTTAATCTTGAGATCATTAGTGGCGATCTCTTTGTGCATACTGCTGATGATACTAGATATCAAATTCTGTAAATATAAAAAGGAGAAAATAGCAGTGAAGAGAACAAGATCCAATGTTGAACTTGAAGATGAACAATGTAAATATTATGATGAAATATACATTTTAGAAACGTTTAGAAGAAAAAAGCTGAAGACAACACAAATGTGATTTGTGAGGTCCTGATGTGGATTTTTATGATGGCTTAAGTTGCCATCAGATGGGGGCTTGAGGACGGGTAAAAGCTGATCTTGCCTTTACATGACACACACACTGAATTACAACAATGAGAAATAATGTGCACCATGCACATGTCTAGAGAAACGACACAGAAACTTAGAAAAAGTGATGAGCCAGCTTGAACAAAGACTTGAAAGATTTAAACTGCGATGGTGCTGGGAAATAATAGGGAAAAGTTCAACAATGTTGCACTTTCATACCAGACAAAAGTAAAGATCTAGAGAGTTACATTAAAAATGTTACTGACTTGAACAAAGACTTGAAAGATTTTAACTCCGATGGTGCCTGGGAAATAATAGGGAAAGGATTGTCAACTGTTAGCAACTGGTTGGGTAACTTAGGTAATGGACTAGTGATTTTAATCTTGAGATCATTAGTGGCGATCTCTTTGTGCATACTGCTGATGATACTAGCTATTACATTCTGTAAATATAAAAAGGAGAAAAGAGGAGTGAATAGAACAAGATCCGATGTTGACCATGAAGATGAACAATGTAAATATTATGATGTAATTAAAATATTAGAAAAGTTTAGAAGAAAAAAGCTGAAGACAACACAAATGTGAATTGTGACGTCCTGATGTGGATTTTTATGATGGCACAAGTTGCCATCAAATGGGGGTTTGAGGACGGGTAAAAGCTGATCTTGCCTTTACATGACACACACACTGAATTACAACAATGAGATAAAATGTGCACCTTGCACATGTCTCGAGAAACGACACAGAAACTTAGAAAAGGGGGTGAGCCAGCAAAGTAAAATCATGCTTGACTAGGTAGAAACAGTAGGATTAAAACAATTAGTGAATTAAGATGTTTAATTAATCAAATTATATCATTAACAAAGAAACAATATGGAAGTTGATGATAATTTAGCTTTGCTATTTGACCTCATTGCAGAGTGATTTCTAACAATCTCGATGTTGAAGCAAATTCTATATGAAATGCAGTAGATGTCTTAAATTTTCAGTATTGGTGCTTACTAGTATAAAGATCATTTATGTTCAGAAATGATTTTATTTTAATGACTTTTAGAATTAACTTACATGTTACTACTTTCCTGAAATAGTGTCAGTAGGCCATATTTAAAGTTGAACATTTCCAACGTTTACTGACAACATTGCATCTTATATATGATATGTGTGATTTATCTCATTATGCCTAAACTTAATTAGGAGTTTTGTATACTAAAAGATGAAATGTTGAATTTAAATACGTTAAGATGTTTTTCTCTTTAGGCTGCATTATTTCATAGCCTTGTACTGTGGACTTGATACGTTCTCAAATATTGCTTTATTTGTTCCTGGATTAATATGACATTCTTTGGGTAACAAAACTCACTAATGTTCTTTGTGTATGAATGGTGGCAAAGAGACCTTGCCCCTACATCTGTAAACAGTTGCAGATTCAATGACCTATGTGTCAACTAATTTGGGTGGCTGGAAGGACATTCATTTCTCATGACCAGTGTGAGAAATGTTACTGATGTAACAAGTTTGTACCTGGAAAGACGGAAGGAGGATCATGTGATGATCAGACCATTGTGGACCGATTGTTGATGTCATGAAATATGAACTATATAACCACGATGCACAAGAGGAGTAGTATGCTTTGCTTTTGCACCTTGGCAAACTCATTCATTGCCCTTTTTGCGTCTTGTGAGGAGAGCTTACATCTAAGCTCAGGCTGCCCTATGACATCCCAGTTTGGACCCAGCCTTATGCAAATCAGTCTTGACCCTGCTCCCCATGGGAACAGTCTAGCCTGAACTGCCAGGCCAGGTCTTAGCTGGACCGGAAACAAACATCCAAGGATTGGTTTTGGGGTACTACCCCTCATCAACCTGAGTAGCTTGAATCTAATGGCATACTGAGCAAGGGTCCCACGTCTGGGTATACCCTTTCCTCTTGGGGTGACAATAGCAACACAAAAAGATAATGGATGGAATGCTGAACATTGTCAAACATTCACCCTAAGTACAGAGATCTGGGCCTAAATCCATTGTTTTTTTGCTCACCATGCCATTCCAGTTTGGACCCAGCCATATGCAAATCAGTCTTGACCCTGTTCCTCATGGGGACAGTCCAACCCGAACTGCCATGCCAGATCCTTGCCAGACAGGAAAAAAAACATCCTGGAACCGGTTTCGGTGTTATACCTATCATAAGCCCAACTTGCTTGAACCAAATGGCATAGTGAGCAAAGGGGCGCAGGTCTGGATATACTCTACCCACTTGGGTTGACTATACCTATCTCAAAAAACTATAGCTCTTGCCTTAAGGTAACTATAGCTCATGCCCCGCCATGCACCGCTTTCTCATCAATAATTTTACTGTCAAAGGTTCAGTAATATTAAATATTTCCTAGGAGATGTCATTAGTGATATAATATGTACGGTATTAGCAGTGCATGGCGAGAGCGTGAGTTATAGTTACCTGAGGGCAAGAGCTATAGTTTTTTGAGATAATTATATCTATAACTGCTGAATTTCTATGATTTTGTGAGTGTAAAATCTGAACCTTACTATAATGTCCCTGTAACCTTTTGTTTTTACAGTGAATTTCTATGTTTTTTAATGGTATTTCTTACTATAACATCTCTGTAACCTTTGTTTTTTTCCAGTGAATTTTTATGTTTTTTTTAACATAAAGTAATATTTAATTACTATACGTTAATAAAACGCCCCCACCCACGGCCTTTGACTGTGTGCAGCGGGGGGTTGGCTTCAGGGCCTGGCCTGTGGCCAGGCCCTGCAACCAACCCCCTGCATGCATCCAACCCCCCACATGCAGCCCACCACCCCAGGCTGAGTTGCTCGAGCTTCTTCTTCCAGAAATCTGTGACAATATGAATTCTCATATAGGGAAGGCAACAAGGCTACAAAGTGGTGAATCTCCACCAAGTAAGGCTACTTCCTCTTAACTATATGAAGTAAGTGCTTTATCGTTTGGTGGAGATGTCCTTATATTCCTCTGCATCAAGAGCACGTCATCAAAATCAGCGAGAAACGCTCTCGGGCCTTTTTGTAAGCTGTCCATCAATGTGGGAAAAGGAATGGAAGACCTTTGCATACTACTAAGGAAAATGAGGCGGGCCAAATGGTCGGAGCATGCAGATGATTTTTGGCATTTGCATACTCAGAGTAATTAAAAGGGAGAACCAAGGACTCTGCTTTTACCAGGAGATGACAAGAAAGAAACCACTCATCCCTGTCACTACAGAACAGATTGCGCTCCAATAGATCAATGATGCATTTACCTCCATTAAGGATTTCAGATCATTGTTCGACTTGGAATTGCAGAGAAAACACAATTGCTTTGCCAAGCCCAAGAAGTTAGGATCATTTGTGCTTTACAGAAGTGGAGCTTCAAATGGGGCACCTGCTATGATTATATTGGTAAGGGCTTCCTGTTGAGGTTTAGATTCTGTGAAATGAGCACCAGGGCCCAAATGGAACCTCATTTTTATCGAAGAAGAGTCCACAGTTTTGGACAAAATGTCTACCCAACTAGAGTACTTTCTACTGGTTAAACAGTAAGTGCTAGTGGTAAACGTCTAGTGCATATTCTACACTACAGCTGCATAAAGGGCCACGAGGTAATGTCTCCAGCAATCTTGTGTGAGTGTAATTTTGGCAATTTTATTGTTCCTTGACCCAGAAATCTGTGATAACATGAATCCTCATCAAGAGAAGAGAACGAGACTACAAAGAGGTGAATCTCTAGCAGCTACGGGTGGGTGCCCTAGTGCCCACCCTTGGCACCCACCATGTTCTTCTTGAGGATCGCGGGGGAAACCCCAATGCCCCTGTGATCCCTGCCGGCTACCACCTCCAATGGGAGCCAGCATTGGTCATGCACACAGGAAGCAGCAAAACATGCTGCTCCCTGTGTGTGGGAACAATGTTTTGATTTTTTTCCCTGCCCGCTTGACAGCAGACAGGGAATCAGATGAAAGGTCTGCTCGCAGCTTGCAGGATAATTTTTAAAGCTCCCGCTAGCTGGGATCGGACTTTGTGTTTACTCTTGCTTGGCAGGGGCTTTAAACTACTCCTACCAAGTGAGAGCAAACAGAGGTTTTCCTGCCTGCACTAGTGCAGGCAGGGAAACCGCTTTGTCCCAGGGGTAGGCACTCCGGGGCATAGCTGAGCCTGGCCCTAGGGGATGGGGTCCCCAAGGGCATTATTGGCTCCAAGTGGGGGGCCACGCGGCCCCCTCCCTTTCAAATGCATGGCCAGGTCCTGGGGGATGGGGTCCCCGGGGAGGATAGCGGCCCTCCTCCCTTTCAAATGTACGACCTGACCCTGGGGATGTGGTGGTCACCAGGGCCGAATGCAGCCCAGGAAGGGGGGCTGCACAACCCCCCTTTAATTCATTTAGCTGGGCCCTGGGGGATGGCAGCCCCCAGGGCCGAAATGGGCCTGGGGAAGAGGGCGCCATGTGCCCCCTTCTCCACTTTATATTAAGTACATCCCCCCGGGACCTGGCTCACCTGGGGAGCATATAAAACCAAGTGCTAAAGCCCATTCCTGTTTTTTTTTGTTTTTTGCTGCAGATTCGCAGATCCGCGTGATTTCATGGCAAAATAGGAAGAAAAACATTTGGGACCCCACCACTAGATCTAGGGGGTCAGGGTATTGCTACCCTGTCCCCTTGTTTTTTTTGCCTTTTTTCTTGTGAATTGGCTGAGTCTAAGTCCCAAGATGGCTGCCAACACTTCCTGGTTGAAGTGTTGGCAGACAATCAGATCTCGGCCTGCGATCAGTCGAATCTGTGGAGAATTTGTGTCCCCAGATTTGACAAAATCGAACAAAAAACGAACTATGGAAAGCTGCGCTTCTACCAATCAGAAAGAAGGAGCATGTTCAAAAGGTAAACAGTCTGAACCTCAGTTATCAAAGGCATTGGAAAAAGGCTAACCACTGAAACGCGTCATGCCGTTTTTGAAAATAAAGGATTCTCCTGGTAACCCCGCTGTGTCCCCTTGTTTACTTCAGAGGAAAGTGATCGTTGGAATATTTGCGCAGTGACGCGCAGGGGACCCGTCCAACAAGTGTTCAGAGGCAGTCAGTGGCAAGAGCTGAGTGTTGTAATTCCGAGGGATTGGACGCCTGCCGACCGCCGCAACCAAATGAAGCAAGGTACTGCTGGCGAAAGTACAGTCCGTGACTTCACGGAGAGCCGTGCTCACTGCATTACGTCTCCAGAAGCTGCTCAATTTTGGCATTTGTGGCTGGATGTAGGGGGCCAGGTGACTGTTTTATGGCCATATGGGATTCCGAGGTGGTGAGAAAATCTATTACCAAGACCCCGTTCGTGTAATTAAGCACGTATACATCTTTGTAAATACAAATCAAACGGAGCTTAAGAGACACTGTCCCGATCCAAAAAAATGCATGATGGGACTTGCAGTTTGTGATGAAGTGCTGCAATAATGTGTGTCTAAACGAACTATGGGTAGCTGTGCTTCTACCAATCAGAACGAAGGAGCACGTTCAAAAGGTGAACAGTCTGAACCTCAGATATCAAAGGCATTGGAAAAAGGCTTACCGCCGAAACGCGTCATGCCGTTTTTGAAAATAAAGGATTCTCCTGGTAACCCCGCTGTGTCCCCTTGTTTACTTCAGAGGGAAGTGATCGTTGGAATATATATATATATATATTCATATATATATATGTTTATATGAAACAACATCTCCTCCTCTCTGAGCAGATCAAGGGACACAGCGGGGCTTCAAATTCAATTTATTTAAGACTAGGGCATGACGCGTTTCGGCGATAAGCCGCAGTTCACAAAAGATTTCCTTGGTGCAGTTCTTAAATGCTCCTCCCTCCACAGTGGCAGGGCGCTCACCTGACCCTCGTTACCCCGCAGATCGACCGGCAGTTCAGTGTTGAAACTACCTGTCCCATCATGCAGCGTGTCGGTTCCTCAGCAAGTGTCACAGATGGCTGTGCCTCTCACGTGAGTAATGGGTGGTAATGCGAGGTGCAGGCGGAAACCTTGAGCACAAATCTGCAAAATAAAATTGTCTTTGTCCCCTAACTTCCAGCCAACCTTATCCACAGGGCAAAGTCTGGAGACGCTAGTACAATGACTGCGGCTTCTCCATGCAGTCATGGACCGCCGAATGGTGGCAGTTTCTCTGTTCCCATGGTCGGGTGGCGGGTCGTGGCATCCCGATACCTCGGAAAAAGCAGTCCACTCATTGCCAGTGTTCACCACAACCTCTTGATGGAAGGGTCCCTTGTTGCGTGTCACAGGCATACACGCTACGAATATGAAACAACATCTCCTCCTCTCTGAGCAGATCAAGGGACACAGCGGGGCTTCAAATTCAATTTATTTAAGATTAGGGCATGACGCGTTTCGGCGATAAGCCTCCCTCTGATGCCGCAGTTCACAAAATATTTCTTTGGTGCAGTTCTTAAATGCTCCTCCCTCCACAGTGGCAGGGCTCACCTGACCCTCGTTACCCTGCAGATCGACCGGCAGTACAGTGTTGTAACTACCTGTCCCATCATGCAGCATGTCAGTTCCCCAGCAAGTGTCACAGATGGCTGTGCCTCTCACGTGAGTAATGGGTGGTAATGCGAGGTGCAGGCGGAAACCTTGAGCACAAATCTGCAAAATAAAATTGTCTTTGTCCCCTAACTTCCAGCCAACCTTATCCACAGAGCAAAGTCCGGAGACGCTAGTACAATGACTGCGGTTTCTCCATGCAGTCATGGACCGCTGAATGGCGGCAATTTCTCTGTTCCCATGGTCAGGCGGCGGGTCGTGGCATCCCGATACCTCGGAAAAAGCAGTCCACTCATTGCCAGTGTTCACCACGACCTCTTGATGGAAGGGTCCCTTGTTGCGTGTCACAGGCATACACGCTACGAATATGAAACAACATCTCCTCCTCTCTGAGCAGATCAAGGGACACAGCGGGGCTTCAAATTCAATTTATTTAAGATTAGGGCATGACGCGTTTCGGCGATAAGCCTTCCTCTGATGCCGCAGTTCACAAAAGATTTCCTTGGTGCAGTTCTTAAATGCTCCTCCCTCCACAGTGGCAGGGCGCTCACCTGACCCTCGTTACCCCGCAGATCGGCCGGCAGTTGAGTGTTGAAACTACCTGTCCCATCATGCAGCGTGTCGGTTCCCCAGCAAGTGTCACAGTTGGCTGTGCCTCTCACGTGAGTAATGGGTGGTAATGCGAGGTGCAGGCGGAAACCTTGAGCATGTTTATATATATATATATATATATATACGAACAGTATCGCATAGAGCTCACTGTGAGCAACAATTATTCTCCAATTGGGACTCAACATCCCAGCATGCATCATACTAGATGAACGCACTGCGCATGACCCACTGTGGGTCCCTGCATGCTTTAAAAGCAAGATTGGAGCCATCTGCGCGATACTGGAGCCTGCCCATGAAGAAGAGGCTGTGTCCTCGAAACGCGTCGGCAACAAACTTACCTGAAACGGAGATGCTGACTTTCCCTGAATAAAGAAACCGCTGTTTAACTACTGCGAGTGCGCCCTTTGAATGCTTTCGGGCGATTGTTGGAAAATATAATTACCACACGGCTGCCCTGCCGTGAAAGGACGCACCGTCTCCTGGAATCGGAGGGGCTGCGCGGCATGCTGGAACTGTGCCGGAATAGCTGCGATCAGTGCAGTATTTGGGAGATACTAAGAGTCAACATGCCAATTGAGGGCCCACTGAGGTTAACAATACTCTCTTACGAACAGTATCGCATGGAGCTCACTGTGAGCAACAATTATTCTCCAATTGGGACTCAACATCCCAGCATGCATCATACTAGATGAACGCACTGCGCATGACCCACTGGGGGTCCCTGCATGTTTTAAAAGCAAGATTGGAGCCATCTGCACGATACTGGAGCCTGCCCATGAAGAAGAGGCTGTGTCCTCGAAACGCGTCGGCAACGAACTTACCTGAAACGGAGATGCTGACTTTCCCTGAATAAAGAAACCGCTGTTTAAAACTGCGAGTGCGCCCTTTGAATGCTTTCGGGCGATTGTTGGAAAAAAAATATATATATATATATATTCACTGAAAAAACCATAGGTTTCAGGGACGTTATAGTTAGTTGGACATTTCACTCGTACAAAACCAGAGAAATTCCGGCGTTATAGTTAGTTCAGCTAACTATAACTTGCGCCCCCACAATGCACTGCTGATGACATCACATATTACATCATTCATGACATGGTCAGTGACATCACTGATGACATCACTGATGACATCTCAAATGACATCACTGATGACATCACTGATGACATCATCCAGTGAATGTGTTTTTCTTTAAACTTAAATATGTATTATATATATACCAAGGTGTATTGAAGAATGAGTGGGTGTATAAGTGTCTGGATGGAGGATTTAGTAGGTGTGTGACTGACTGTTTAACTGAGTTATTACATGTGTCTTACTGAATGCATGGGTTAGTGACTAAACTGTGTGAATGTCTATATCAGTCTGTTTGCTGTTGTATAAGCTGCTGCATGGGTTGGTCAGTAGCTACATGAGTGTCTATATGGGTTATTAATTGGTTGCCAGAGTATTTGTATGGGTGCCTGAGTGTGTGTGTGGGTGCGTGGGAGGTGTGTGACTCTGTGCATACATGTTTGAGTGGTTGATTCACTGGGTGAATGGGTTCAAGAGTGCATGTGGAAACAGCTGTATGCATGGGTGAGTGTGTGTATGGGTGTGTTAGTGAGTGAATGGATGTCTCAGTGGTACATGTCCAACTAACTACATATGTAAAAGACAGTGTATGTGAGAGTTGGAGTATATAAATGACTATACGTGAGAGTTAGTGATTGTGAGAGTGGCTGTATTGATGATTGTGTACTTGTATCAGTGATTGTATAAGAGAGTAATTATGCGTTTCTTTCTGTTTGAATAAGTGATGTGTTGTGTGTATAACTGTATAGGTCAGTAAATGGAAGTGTGATTGATTATTTGCATGACTGACTAGGTGTGTGAGTAACTCTGGATGAGTGCTGGTGTGTGAGTGTCTGTGTAGGTGTATGAGTGCATATGATAGTGTTGTATTGATGAGTGACTGCATGTATGAGTGATTGTATGGGTGAATTAGTGGATGAGTGTGTAGACCTAAGAACCAGTGATTAGATATGTAGTAAGTGGTATTGGTGTGTCTATGGGTTCAAAAATGGTATTCTGTTTTTTGGAGTGTGTGTATCAAAGGTTATATTAGGGTGTGAGAAGGTGCATCAGATTGTCACATGGATGATGTCATCAGTGATGTCATCAGTGATGTCATCTGAGATGTCATCAGTGATGTCATAAGTGATGTCACTGACCATGTCATGAATGATGTAATATGTGATGTCATCAGCAGTGCATTGCGGGGGCGCGAGTTATAGTTAGCTGAACTAACTATAACGCCGGAATTTCTCTGGTTTTGTACAAGTGAAATGTCCAACTAACTATAACACCCCTGAAACCTATGGTTTTTTCAGTGAATTTCCAAGGTTTTTTAAATGCTAATTTCTAACTATAACGTGCCTGAAACCTATGTTTTTTTCAGTGAATTTCAAACTTTTTTTAATGCTAATTTCTAATTATAATGTTCATTAAACCTATGGTTTTTTGTGATTTTAAATTATCATTCCATTCTCAACCTAGTGAAAACAGCCGATATCGCCAGTTTTCCAACAATAGCTTCCGCAAAAAAATTCGCCACAAATGAGAGCGACAACTAACGCTAATAATATGCAGAGTAGGCGTTCCCGTGCAAAAATAACACAAAAACACCACTTCCCGATATTTTCAGCGAGCAGCCAAATCTGGGGTGCGATCCAAAAACAGGCGATAAGCTGCGTTAGCAGTAGGAATTTAACATCTGCCTTTTCCTGGTGTAAAGCAGGACGACTACCTACAGTGTGAAAGGGAGCCCAGGCCAGAACCACATCTAAAGACCAACACATGTCATAGAGCTACTGACCATGCAGCTCCGACACCCAAGAAGGCCACAACACCTACTGCCATCACCCTCAGGACCTCCCCCCCGGACCACCCCCCTCCCTACTACCACTGAGGCAGCGCAGAACAGGACAGCGGACCTTCCAAAAACGGTATGGTCCCTCAGCCACACAATAGCTGACTCTTGGGAGATGTGGCAACCAAGTATGTGTGAAGGACGCAAGTCACCCATCAATAAAAATGCACACAATACCAAGTGTAGCGGTGATGTGGTGGACAGACCTCACTATGCAGAGCACAAACCTCTCCATGTGGACATATACTGCTGGTGCTTGTAGTGTTGTGGACAATAGACGCAACCATGTTACCTCAGGCAGTGGGGAAGATCTCGGTCATGTAGCTGTGTTGTCCCCCCCTGGAAGCGGAAGTGGAGTGGGCTGGTCCAACGTACGCCACTCCAGCGTAGGAGTATGAATAAATAGGCTGGGGCTCTGGGCGTGGTTCACTTGTGGGAAGGCCAAAGCATCTGCCAGGGCAGCAGCCCTCACCCTGCCACAAGGCCTCTGCCGTGACCGCCGGCCTCCTCGACACAGGCCCCCTGTGAACCCAGCAGCAGAGCACCACAGACTTATGTCTGTACAGACTACTGCCTTCAATCTACACTGCGGACAGCAGGGCTCACAATTCAGATCGAGTCGCGATTGCAAATGACCTAGTCCAGTAGGCAAGAGACATTGCTCCCAGTGCGGCCCGCCCGGTCCACGCATCATCGCAGACTGCGCACACACTGAGTGCTTCAGGTGCCACTAACTCAGTGCACCACAAGTCAATGCCACGTGGACTTATTAAGACAGAATTCATTAGGCAAAAGACATTGCTACCAGTGCGGCCCGCCTGGACCACGCATCATCGCAGGCTCCACACACGCTGGTTGCTTCAGGTGACACTAACTGTACAGCTCAACTCAACGCCACGTGGCTGTGGGCCATTGCTGACCACTGCCTCCGGCCTACACTGCGGTCATCAGGGCTCACATTTAAAATTGACTCTTGATTCATTAATTGCAGAGTCCAGTAGGCAACTAAGTATTACGTCCCTAAAACCTACATAATATCCTTTTAGTATCCTTGCTTCAAGAACTTGTTTTATATCAGTCATAGCTTTAGTAGAATGACCAAATTCATCTTGCAAGTCCAAAGGAACACAGAATGGCAGTCTACACTGCGGACATCAGAGCTCACAATTTGAATTCAGTCTTGATTTATTAATTGCAGACAGAATTGTATTCTATGTCCTCGAATTTTGTCAAGAGGAAGTGACAAAAAGCATTCCTTGATGTCTGTGCTGACTACTGCCTTCTATCTACACTGCGGTCAGCAGGGCTCACAATTCAGAAAGAGTCGCGATTGCAGATGACGCAGTCCAGTAGGCAAGAGACATTGCATCATCGCTGGCTGCGCACACGCTGAGCGCCACACCTACCACTAACTCTATGCAGCTCAAGTCAACTCCACGTGGCTGTGGATGCTTCCTGACCACCGCCTCCGGCCTACACTGCGGTCAGCAGGGCTCACAATTCAGATCGAGTCGCGATTGCTGATTGACGCAGTCCAGTAGGCAACAGACATTGCATGATCGCTGGCTGCGCACACGCTGAGCGCCACACCTACCACTAACTCTATGCAGCTCAAGTCAACGCCACGTGGCTGTGGGCTCTTCCTGACCACTGCCTCTGGCCTACACTGTGGTCAGCAGGGCTCACAAGTCAGATCGAGTCGCGATTGCAGATGACGCAGTCCAGTAGGCAAGAGACATTGCATCATCGCTGGCTGCGCACACGCTGAGCGCCACACCTACCACTAACTGTATGCAGCTCAAGTCAACGCCACGTGGCTGTAGGCCCTTCCTGACCGCTGCCTCCGGCCTACACTGTGCTCAGCAGGGCTCACAATTCAAATTCAGTCTTCATTCATTAATTTCAGAGTCCAGTAGGCAACTAACTATAACGTCCCTGAAACCTACATATTTCGACAGTGTATTCCATAAATGTTTCATCTTTTGTTCCATACACCTACACTGCGGTTAGCAGAGCTCACAATTTAAATTGAGACATGATTTATTTATTGCAGAGAGAATTGTACTCTATGTCCTTGAATTTTGTAAACAGGAAGTGACTAAAAGCATTCTTCGATGTCTGTGCTGACTACTGCCTTCGATCTACACTGCGGATAGCAGGGCTCACAATTCACATCGAGTCGCGATTGCAGATGACGCAGTCCAGTAGGCAACAGACATTGCTCCCAGTGCGGCTCGCCCGCACCACGCATCATCGCTGGCGGCGCACACGCTGAATGCTTCTGATGCCCCTATCTCAGTGCAGCACAACTCATGGACCCTTTATGATACAATGTTTTGTGTATAATTTCACATCTGCTGCCCCTACCTCAGTGTACCACAAGTCATGGACCCTTTACGATACAATCTTGTGTGTATTATTTCACATCTGTTGCCCCTACCTTAGTGCAGCACAAATCATTGACCCTTTATGATTGAATCTGTGTGTCTGATCCAATGATTACTGTTGTACTTGTTGCCAGCACCAACCATTCCCGGAGGGCTGGCTTACACTCACCCCACACGCATCCAGCACAGACGTCACTGGACATGTGACCCTGGTAATAAAAATGAGTCGAGCGCACGTGCCCGTACCCAGTTCCACTATCTATCTGTGTCCGTGTGTTCATTATGTATGCAAGATGCCGCCCCTGGGCCTTACCACATTACATTGTGCTGTGGACAGCGTATGCAACCATGTTACCTCTGGCAGTGGGGAAAACTTCGGTTATGTAACTTTCTCTCGGTCATTGTACAAGTACGTACGTAGAGACTGGATCATTTGAGTACTGCAAGGAGAGTGTATAGTGAATTTATAAGTGCTTGGGGATTGGCGGAGTAATTGTATAAGTACATATGTTGGCGCAGCCTAACCCCGAACACAAGCTTGGCTCTAATTGGCTGCCCTCCATGTGCCAAAAACTGAAACTTGAACTTTGCATGGCTGTGTATTGCTACAGCTGCAACACTCCACTGAATGTGCAATAAACATTCATATCCACACAGATGTGTCATGTCCACCATCTTTCATGTGTGGAACTATGGATGAATGTAGGGTCAGTGATTCCCCGTACCTTCCATGTTGGCCATGTTGTGGGACTTGGCTCACAGAGTGACACATTGGTGCTTGCGACCCGGGTGACGTCAGCACTACAACAGGGACACCCGCATCAGTTGATTCCTCATACAGCCCAGGACGGAGCCACGCCCATAGCTCCGGAGTCATTCTTCACAGCCTCACGCAGGACTGGCATACGCCAGGCAAGCCCACTCCACTTACACTTACAGGGAAGGACAACAACGCTACATGGCCCAGATTTTCATTGCAGTGATCTGCTGGTCACACCCTAGTTGTCAGTATGCCACAGCCCCTCCCTCACGGCTAGTATACACCCACACCACACCCATCAGGCACAGGCGTCACATGACACGTGACCCTGCCAATAAAAAAGACCGGGCGCACGTGCTCGACGCCATTTCAGAGTTGCTCGCACCGGATGCACTGCGGCCGGCACAGGCACACCGGCACGGGACGGTGACTTTCGGTCCACTGAGGTACGGGTACCGTAACTGCTGAGCGGGTGTGCAGCCTGCGGTGATGGCCCGTCCCGGCGGTCTGGACAGCTCAGGTTTTGTGTGCCCTGCTGGACCGCAGTGTAGGCCTGAGCCATCAGACAGCGCAGGCCTACCACCACGTGGCGTCGCCTCGCTGGTCACAGAGTTAGTGGCACCGCAAGGGCTGAGCGGGTATGCAGCCTGCGATGAAAAGCCTGGTGCACTGGTATGTCCTCTGCCATGGCAAAATCAAGACCCAGCACCAAATGTGAGACCTGGTGGCCTGCGGAGCGGGGCTGCATGATATGCAGGGTGCCGTGTCCGCGGGCCCCGGGCTTGGGGCTTGCAGCGGCACGTGGTAGGCCCTCTTTTCTACACGCAGGTTGCGAAAGGTGAGCAGAGAGGCTTGTTTGCGCAGCGGCGGGCAGTCACCTCCAGGCAGTGGGAGTGGATGGGGTGCAGCAGCCTGGGTGCGCAGCAGCGGGCAGACACCTCTGGGCAGTGGGAGTGGATGGGGTGCAGCAGCCTGGGTGCGCAGCGGCGGACAGTCACCTCCAGGCAGTGGGAGTGGATGGGGTGCAGCAGCCTGGGTGAGCAGCAGTGGGCAGACACCTCTGGGCAGTGGAAGTGGATGGGATGCAGCAGCGGCAAGCAGACACCTCTGGGCAGTGGAAGTGGATGGGGTGCAGCAGCCTGGATGCACAAAGGCGGGACAGAGAATTAGGCGTGTGCAGTTGTATGTACTCTGCCATTACTGATTCCATACTACGTTTCAGATGAGTAAGCTTGAGGGCTCCACTATGTCCCGGCACGTGGTTGGAGTCACACCGGTGACGGAAAGGTGAGCTGTGAGGGTTTTGTCCACAGTGTGGGCACTCACTGTCCCTCTCCATCTCTTCCTTTCTTTCCCTCACACTCTTTCTCTCTCTCTTCCTCTCTCTCTCACTCTATCTCTTCCTCTCTCTCACACTGTTTTTTTCTTTCTCTCTCTCTACCTCTCTCTCTCTTTCTCTCTCTCTCACTCTTCCTCTGTTTCTCTCTTCCTCTTTCTCACACTGTTTCTCTCTTTCTCTCTCTCTTCCTCTCTCTCACTGTTTCTCTCTCTCACCCTCTCTCTCTCACTCTTTCTCTCTTTCTCTCTGTCTACCTCTCACTCTTTTTCTTTCTCTCTCTCTTCCTCTCTCTCACTCTTTCTCTCTCTCTCCTTTGATGGACGCATGACGCACAATCTTATCTTGCTTTTTGTCTAGCAGGCTGTGATTCACAGATTGACGACCCCCCCCCCGACACGGACCTCCCGCCACGAGGCGATGACTTCAGTTCCACTGAGTTAGTGCCACCAGAGCTGAGCGCGTGTGCAGCCTGCGATGATGCATGGCCATCCTGCAATCAACACCCACTTTGAATTGTGAGCTCGGCTTGACCGCGTGTACGCAACGCCTGAGGAGGTTGCTTCAGCATGTGGTGGACCCTCTTAGACACACGCCGGTGGCGGAAGGTGAGCAGAGAGGCTTGTTTCCGCAGCAGCGAGCAGTCACCTCTGGGCGGTGGGAGTGGATAGTGTGCAGCACCCTGGGTGCACAAGAGCGGGCAGACACCTCCGAGCAGTGGGAGTGGATGGGGTGCAGCAGCCTGGGTGCACAGGAGCGGGCAGACACCTCTAGGCAGTGGGAGTGGATGGGATGCAGCAGTCTGGGTGTGCAGGAACGGGCAGTCACCTCCGGGCAGTGGGACTGGATGGGGTGCACCAGCCTGGGTGCACAGCAGCGGGCAGACACCTCTGGGCAGTGGGAGTGGATGGGGTACAGCAGCCTGGGTGCGCAGAGGTGGGCAGATACCTCTAGGCGGCGGGAGTCGATGGGGGGCAGCAGCCTGGGTGCGCAGGGGCGAAACAGAGACTTAGGCGTGTGCAGTTGTATGTACTCTACCATTACTGATTCTATACTATGTTTCAGATGACTAAACTTGAAGACTGCACTATGTCCCGGCACGTGGTTGGAGACACACCGGTGGCAGAAAGGTGAGCTGTGAGGATTTTCTCCACAGTGTCAACACTCACTCTCCCTCTCCATCTCTTCCTTTCTGTCACTCACACTCTTTCTCTCTCTCTCACTCTCTATCTCTTCCTTTCTCTCTCTCACACTCTTTCTCTCTTTCTATGTCTCTTCCTCTCTCTTTCTCATTCTTTCTTTCTCTCTCTCTTCCTCTCTGTCTCACTCTTTCTCTCTCTCTCTACCTCTCTCTCACACTGTTTCTCTCTTTCTCTCTCTCTTCCTTGTATCTCACTCTTTGTCTCTTCCTCTCTCTCTCTCTCTCTCTCTCTCACTCTTTCTCTCTTTCTCTGTCTTCCTCTCTGTCTCACTTTTTCTTTCTTTCTCTCTCTCTTCCTCTCTCTCACTCTTTCTCTCTCCTTTGATGGACGCATAACGCACAATCTTATCTTTCTTTTTGTCTTGCAGGCTGTGATTCACAAATTGTCGAGGGATGACACACCATACCTGTACCTACTTTTATTTTGTTGTTTTGTTTAAATAAAATGTTTTATATGTAAATCCATCTGGGCAATGGGACTGGATGGGGTGCAGCAGCCTGGGTGGACAGCAGCGGGCAGACACCTCTGGGCAGTGGCAGTGAATGGGGTACAGCAGCCTGGGTGCGCAGAGGCGGGCAGACACCTCTGGGCGGCAGGAGTCGATGGGGTGCAGCAGCCTGAGTGCACGGGGGCGGACAGACACCTCTGGGCGGCGGGAGTCGATGGGGTGCAGCAGCCTGGGTGCGCAGGGGCGAAACAGAGAATTAGGCGTGTGCAGTTGTATGTACTCTGCCATCACAGATTCTATACTATGTTTCAGATGACTAAACTTGAAGACTGCACTATGTCCCGGCACGTGGTTGGAGACACACCGGTGGCAGAAAGGTGAGCTGTGAGTATTTTCTCTACAGTGTCAACACTCACTCTCCCTCTCCATCTCTTCCTTTCTGTCACTCACACTCTTTCTCTCTCTCTCACTCTCTATCTCTCTCTCACACTCTTTCTCTCTTTCTATGTCTCTTCCTCTCTCTCTCTCATTCTTTCTCTCTCTCTTCCCCTCTGTCTCACTCTTTCTCTCTCTCTCTTCCTCTCTCTCACACTGTTTCTCTCTCTCTCTCTTCCTTGTATCTCACTCTTTCTCTCTCTCTCTTCTCTTTCACTCTTTCTCTCTTTCTCTGTCTTCCTCTCTGTCTCACTCTTTCTTTCTCTCTCTCTTCCTCTCTCTCACTCTTTCTCTCTCTCTCTCTCTCTCTCCTTTGATGGACGCATGACGCACAATCTTATCTTTCTTTTTGTCTTGCAGGCTGTCATTCACAAATTGTCGAGGGATGACACGCCATACCTGTACCTACTTTTATTTTGTTGTTTTGTTTAAATAAAATGTTTTATATGTAAATCCATAGATGACTGAGATTCTTATTTGTCCAACCTCACATGCATCTTCTTTACTATAATTGTGTGACATCAGCCAATTTGTTACGTTCTAGATTTCCTAAGGTTGCTGTCACATTTGTTTGTGTGGGGGGAGGTGAGGGGGATGGCGAACAAGGGGCTGGTGGCGGGGGTGGCGGAGCAGTGTTAGGTGTCCGAGCTGCATGATCGTTGGCTCCATTGCATCTGTTGTCATTCACGTGTGGCTCTGGGCTGGGCTCCCTTTCATATTGCAGGTTGTAGTCCGACTTTACACCAGCTCAGAGCAGGTGTAAACTTTCTGCTACTAACGCACCTTATCGCCTGTTTTGTACTCTCTTCGACGATCTTGCTGGTGGTTGAGACACTTGCGAAGTGATGTGTTCGCTGCTTTTTGTACGGGAACGCCTACTCTACATCTCATTAGCAATTTTTGCCGGAGTCATCCGTGACAATGCTTTTTGAGGCTGCTATTGCTGGTAAACTGGTGATATGGGCTGTTTGCTCCAGCTTGTGAATAGTGCGTTAAATTTATCACCATTTTGGTTGCGATAAAGTGCCGTTAACTCGGCGATATGTCCTTGAGAATATACACCTCGGTGTTTGAAAGACTTAAGAAGTACTCGAGTGCCGCGCTGAGAGCCGTGCACCCATCGCTTTCACAAGTTTGCTATGACAGGGCGGGAGCAAACAGCACTGTCCGGGGGATGGACACCCCGGGACACTGCAGGAGCCGGCCCTGTGGGGTGGCGGTCCCCAGGGCCATCACGGGCTCCAGGAGGGGGGCCGCGTGCCCCCCCTCCCAACATGAGTGAAGCCCCAGGCAGGTGGGGGTCCCTGGGGCCCCAGCGGGCCCCCGCTATTATTTTTTAAGAAATGCCCCCGGGACCAAGCCCACCCAGGGGCCTCATTAAAATAAAACGCGGGAACCCACGCTTCATTGTTTTGAAACAATTTCAGCGGAATTCGCGACCCCAGCGCGAATTGCGCCAAAATTAAAAAAAAAATGCTTTTTTTTGGCCCTTGGGGTCCTTCTGGGACCCCCTGAGCAGGCCTAGGGGGTCAGGGTGTTTATACCCTGCCCCCTTCTCTTGTTTTATATCTTTGTTTCTCTGTTTTCTGGTGAATCACTTCTACCGAGTCACAAGATGGCTGCCAACACTTCCTGGTTTGGAGTGTTAACAGCCAATTAGAATGAAGCTCGTGGTCGGGAGGGGTCGCGACTCCACCGCGTCCCTAGATATCGAAACTTTTATTTTTTGAATTTCTCAGCAACTACTGAACGGATTTACACCATTTCAAAAAAAGGTTGCTTTCTGATCCAAGCACTACCTTTTTGCCAAATTTGGGGTAATTCCGTTCAGTAGTTTCGGCTGTAGCCTTGCCCAAAGTTTCCTATGGGAAATTGATTTTTTGACTCTTATTTTTTGAATTTCTCAAAAAGTACTGAACGGATTTACACCATTTAAAAAAAACGTCGCTTTCTGAACCAAGCTCTACCTTTTTGCCAAATTTGGGGTAATTCCGTTCAGCAGTTCGGGCTGTAGCCCATCTCAAAATTTCCTATGGAAATTAACATGGGGAAAATGCGTTTTGGGACCCCCCTTTTTTCTCAGCCCCCGCTTGACGAATCACCCCCAAGCTTTCAGGATAGGAGCTGACCTGGATAGATATTTTTTGGGAGAATTTCGCGAATATTCGTCAAACGACGCCAAAGTTATTAGCAAATCAAAAAATGCTTTTCCTATGGAAACTTGGTTCTAACTATAACTACCTACTGGCGACTGCCAGTAGGTAATATATATACATGTGTGTATATCGCCTACTGGCGGTCACCAGTAGGTAGTTACAGTTAGGACCTACTTTCCAAAGGAAAAGTGTTTTTTACTTGCTCATAACTTTGGCACTGTTTGATGGATCTTCACGAAATTTTCCAAAAAAAGTGCCCCACTTTGTCTAGTTTTGGGGTAATCTGTCAAGCTGGGGCTGAGAAAAAGGGGGGGGTCAAAAAAAGTGTGTTTCCCATGTTAATTCCCATAGAGCTCTAGGCACGACTACAACCAGAACCGCTAAACGGACTAACACCAAATTTGGCAGAAAGCTAGATCTTAGTCCAGAAAGTGTGATTTTGTGATTTGGTATAAATCTGTTCAGTAGTTTTGGAGTTATTAAAGAAAAAAGAAATATAGATCTCTAGGGACACGGACCCTCCTCAGATCCCCGTGGGAGATCCATGAAGCCACGCACTGCCAGCAACTCCGTGATTGGCTGGTCGCAACCTGAGTAGAAAGTTGCGACCACCATCTTAGATATGAGGGAACAGTTGCCAGTTGTGAGAATTGACAAAAAATGGGATAGAAGGGGTTAGGGTAGAGGTACCCTGACCCCAGGTGTACAATATAGGGGTGTATGGGGGACCCATAATTGTAAAGAAATTGGCCTATACGTATTTTTTCCCCAAATGCGTGAATTTGTGGATATGCCACAACCCTCAGCGCGACCCCATGTAAAACTTGGGTGAATTTGGCCGGAATTAAAAAAAATATATAACCACTCTCTGAGCCACTGAGATAGTTATGCACCCACTCACAGACACTCAGACACCTAGTCAGCGACCCACACAGACACTCCAACACCCACTCAGAGACTCTCACAGCCACTCACAGACCCACTCACACACACAATCATAGACCCACTCACACACTGACACACCCAGACACAGAGCCACTCACACTCTGACACACCCACTCACAGACCCACTCTGACACTTACCCACCCACTCACAGACCCATTGAGATACTAACACACCCACTCACAGACCCATTAACACTATCACACACCCACTCACAGACCCACTCAGACACTCGCACAGCCATTCACAGACCAAGTCAGACACTGAGGCATGCAGTCAGAGGCCCATAATGTGTAACTTCTAGACACTATACTAGAAGGGAAAATAGAAGGGAGTTTAGATGAGAACATTAACTAAAAATACAGTGAGCAAGAAAGGAGAAAGAGAAATTGGTATACTGTAAGTATAGTAATTTAATTTTATTAAGCCATTATGAATACGTGTGTTTGAAATTAGATGTGAGTGTTTGCTTATAGAATGTAATTTAATAGTATGTAATTTGCACACACTCACACAGCCAGGCAGGCACTTACATACCCAGATACACTCCCACAAAAGCACTTATGCACCCACCACTCATATAGCCAGACAATGACTGCAACACTTAGTCACACATCCATAAAACCATTTGCACACCCATTTACTCACCTATACGTCCATGTTTGAGTACTAGTTTGCCCTTAGAACCTGTGGGGACATCCACAGAATGCAATCTGCACCATACGAAAAGTTTGAAGAGGGCTACTTCAGCACTCTTGAGAAAGGAGAACCTTGATTACAGTTGACCTCAGAATCAATGCTCAAAAGGGTAGTGGCTTTGAGAAGAAGGGAGAGGAGTAGAAATGACTGGGCAATTTTCCAGAGGAGAAGGGGATCCTCCAGAGAGGGAGGTCCCTATTGAATACAATGTAGGAAGTACTGACTCCTAAACCCAGTCCCCTGAGGACCTCAAGGACAGACAGACTGAGTGGGACCTGAGGCTCCAGCGCTGGCCCAGCTGGCTGCAGAGGAGAGAAAAGCTGAGGCTAAGAGAGCCTTGGAGGAGAAAAGGGTCTTACTGGCTCATGAACTGAGTCTCAAGGAACTGGACCTAAATGCTGAATAGCTGTTAGAGTCTAGCAAAAATGATGGGAGCACCACTACTGTATCCAGTGCAGAAGAAAGAGTCCAAATTTCCAGAGACTTGGTACCTCACTTTAAGGAGGGGGTGATATAGACAGGTGTTTTCTGGCATATGAAGTGGCTCTAGAGGTACAGAAGATCTCTGAGAAGGATTGGACAGCTGGCCTTTGAAGTCATATTCCTGGTGATGGGAGGGACGACCTACCGGCTCTAGAGAAGGGGGAGGGTCTGAGATATCCCACCATATTGTCAGTAAGTGTGAATTTGCCCCAAAGGAGTGTAGGTTGGAATTCAGGGGAAGTCAAAAACTATGTCACCTCTCCTGTGAGGATTTTGTGGGGTACTTTAGAAATGTTTGTAAAAAGTTCTGTTGTTTTTTAGGAAGGTTTTTTTAACAGTTGTATACTTTTTCTTTTTTTCCAAAGAGAACTGGGAAGAAGCAACTGGCTTCAGACTGAGAAAAACATGAAGGTTCAACGAGGAGCTAAGAAAATAATTAAATATCCCTGCTGACAGTACTTTCCACATCTATGTGATTGGAAACACTGTACTTGCTGCTTTAAGCTTTTTTGCTGTGTCTTTTGGAATGCTACATGCAATATACTATTCTATGAAAGAAAGTACAGAGTCATCTGTGTCTGTTCCAAATGTAGGTGCATCTTTTACCCAGAACAGCATATGAATATGAGGAGTACCTTTTGCTTGGTACTCTTTTCGCGATAAGAAATCAGTAATTTCTCCAAGAGATGTTTCTTTTTCTTGCAAATGAATGACAGCATAGTTTGAAATATGTGCTTCAAGTACCTCCGAACATTTGCTGGGTCCAAAGAGCAAAGTTCTCCTGGTGTCTTGAATTTGATGCCTTTCTTGTTACAGTTTGTTTCTCTCAAAAAGTCATGTAAGCCATCCCATGAATAATCTGCACAGCTCAGAGTTAGAAACCAAGTTGGTGTTCCTAAATTTCTCCATCCTGTAATTAGCTACATACACAAAGTATGCAGTTTTTTATGTACACTCTTTATGATTATTTTGTCCCACTATTCATTGATGATTCTTTCAACAGTACATCATGTTTGGTGTATGAGTATACAACCTGAGAACAGTAAAAAAGGAAAAATGCACCTACAGAAAACATTTGTACAGTGACAAGCATGTTGCATTTTGCACAGTAAGTAAGCATCTCACTTAAAATTTTCAAGGCAGGTGGTACTATAATGACTGCAGCTGATGGTGGTTCTACCAAGGATGTTGTACAGGTGGACTGTCCTGCAGCACCTAGTTTCTCCTGCATCACTCGGTTGTATACCCTTTAATGAATTGTTGTGCAGAAAACTGTATTTGTAAATAGTTAAATAAGTTGTTTTAAGTTTGTTTGTTTATTGTTTTATTTAAATTGTATTGTAATGTGTTAATAAAATGTATTTATAAAGTTATAAAAATGCATATTACTAAGTTAACTTATGGGTCACAAACACACCTATACAGGTATTCATTCATAATCTCACACACCAATACAGTCATTCACAGAGGTAGTCACACACCCACACATATACTCACACACCCAGTCAAAGTCACATAGTCTGTCACACACCCATTTACACTTGCAAACACCGGCTTACATAGACTCTTACACCCACACACCAATACAGCTACTCACACACCCACTCATACACTGTAAAAGGCACACAGTGACTGATACATTCATGCACAGACCAATACAGTCACTGACACACCAAGGCACTTACCGATACAGCCACTGACAGAACCAGGCTCACACTAATACAACCACTGGCATGCCTATACAGACACTGACATACAAGACATACACTGAAACAACTACTGACACACCAAGCCACACTCCGATACAGAAACTGACACATTCAGGACCATACTAATACATCCAATGACACTCCCAGTCACATATCGATATAGACACTTAGACATTCAGCCAAACACTGATACAGCATCTCAAAAACCCATATGCATATTGATACAGCCAGTTACAACCTAACCACACACTAATGCAGACACTACCACAGCCAGCCAAACACTAATGCATTCAATAATACACCCAGGCACACACTGATGCATACAGCTAGCTCTTGGTTCAGAAAGCGTGCTTTTTGTGATTTGGTGTAAATCCATTCAGTAGTTTTTGGGATATTAAAGGAAAAACAAATTTGTATATCTAGGGACGTTGACCATCCGCAAATCCAACAGATCTCATGCTAAGATCTCATTGGCTGCCAGCACTTCAACCAGGAAGTCTTGGCAGCCATCTTGGGACTTGGACTCGTCAAATTCCCAAGAAAAAGGGGGAAAAAAACATAAGCGGGCAGGGTAGAAATACCCTGACCCCCCTAGACCTGGTGGTGGGGTGCCATAGGGATCCTGCTAGGGGCCAAAAATGTTTTTTTCTTTATTTTGGTGCAAAATCAAAGTAAATCTGTGAATTTGCAGCAAAATTGAAACAAAAATCAAACGCGGTCTCCTGTGCATGTTTTTTATATGCCCCCCGTGGGAAGTGAAGGTGGATGAGGTGTTTCTTTGCTTGTTGAGCTCCAGGCTGTGGAGTTTTTCATCTGGGGATCGCGTTTCTAAGGCTGGATATGGGAATGGAGCCAGGAATCCTTTGGCTCGGGTACCTCCTGCAGACCTGCCTCCTATCCGCCCTGGCCCTCTTGCGCGGCGGCAGCATCGCAGCGGCTGAAGGTAAGGGAGTTCGGGGCAGTGATGGCCCTTGCCCACAGTTCTGCCACATGGGATCGCCTGTCTCAAGGTGCAGCAGTCTGCCCTGCTGCAACGTGTGAGTGTCTGTAACTTGGTGTATCTGGTGTGAAACTAAAGTATACATTGTTGCTTAATAGGAGTTTAGCGTAAATGGTAACACTACCTGTATATGTGTAAAGGCACTCACGTGGATAATGTTGTTTCTATTGTACTGCAAACATGGTGTTTTGGTAGCGCTAGACCTGTAGACCTGAGAGCAAACTTGCAAACATTAAGTGTTGTTAGAACTTATTATGCTTTATTCATTTGAAACCTAAAAATAATCTTTCGGGATGAAGTGTTTACTCTTAGTCTGCCTCTAGGCGCTGTGGATCCTTGGCTGGCCGCGCGGAGTGCTTACCTTCCTGGTGCAGCCAGTATTTTGTATTCTTTTTGAGTGCGAGAAAACTTGTAAAGCACAACACTGCTTAGTGAAAATAAGCTTACTTGTCACTAGCTTAACACTGTTCTGTACAAACGTGTGTGAAGACCAGCAGCACCCAGAGTGGATGCATTGTATGCGGATTGACAGGGATTTGCAGCGCCTCGAAACAAAGTAGGAGTATAGTGCTTCAATCAAATGTCCTTTTCATAGGAACCAGCATCTCAGTCAGCTGGAGATTTTACACTGCACATCAAGGCTTCCGACGAGGGACTGAGGTAGTGCTGCTCTCTGATGGCACTGCTTGGTGCCAGGGCGCCAGCACATTTTAAACCGGGGGATTCCCATGACCTTTCTATTGGCTCGAGTCTGCATTATTTTCATGGATGCCGTTCCCAAGGCTGGCCCGATCTGCCGCAGCAGTATCCTTCACTCAGGAGTCTCCCCGGTTCATTGACCCATTCATCTGCCAGAAGGTCTGCTGTTGGTTGGGTCATAAAATGTGCTTTATACAGAGTTCGCACCACAGTTCTTAGAGTCCATAGATATGTACAGTACCTGTAATATTATTTAATTCAAAGACACGTTTTGTCCATTTTAGAAGGATGATAGGCTGAGCCAGGCAGGATAGGCTTCATCATTATCATGCCATTTTGATAGCGCCTAATAAACATAAAGAGGTATCCAAGATCCTGTGAATATGAGAGCCTCACACTCCACATTGATCTGTGCAGCAAGCACACCAACCCACTGATCTATCTTTGGTGTTTTTTTTCAATGAAAGCCCTCACTCCACATGTGTTATGCACATTTGTCAGGTTTGTATGTTTTAGCCCCACCTCGAGCGATTGCAGTTCCCAAATATTTAATGGATTTTTCTGTACAATCTGTGCATGAAACAAGAAGCTCCGTCTCTTCGGTCGAATTCCCCCGAGATTAAAGGGGTCTCTCCAGGGGGTGTTCTGGTCAGAATCTTCCCTGGACTCATGCTGTCTCTCAGGGCTCTGGGAGGAGTGTGGGAGACTGTGTGTGTGGCGGGAGGTGGGAATGCAGCCCAGCTCCTTCAGCTGCAGCACTCTGTGCTCTGCCACTTGCACCGGGTGAGTGGCTGTGCCTCTAATGACAGAGGAGGCACTTGATTAGATAATTACGCACGCACAGGAGCTGTTCTGGTGAAGACTGCCCCAGAATATGATACTCTGCTGATTTAAGAGTAGATTATTCTGTCTGGATAAACAGATAAGACAGAGACAGGCAAGTGGAGCGGGGGTCAAATCAATAAATGTGACAAGGCAGGAGATAAGCAAAGATTACATGCAGCAAAGAAGAGAGCAGGCATGGTCAGTGATACTAGTGGGGTTGGTTTGCCATCTTGGTTTCTTTTACTGTTTTGGCCATACCTTGTTTGGCCCTATAGAGAAATCCAAATGCAGGATTTGTTTCTGCGGTGCCTTTTCACTCTTCACTACCACTATGTTGTACTGGGAGTGCTTCACTGCACTGCCCAATTAACCAGTCGAAAGTATTCCAGTTGAGTTGATATTTTGTGGAAAACTGTGGACTCTTGTTGGATAAATGGGCAGGTGAGGTTCCGTTCTGGCCCAGTCACTTGCACAGTTACTGACACACTGACACAGCCACTCAGACACTCACTCACACAAGCATACAGCCACTCTCATATCCACTCACAGACCCACTCAGCCACTCACACACCCACATAACCACTAACGCACCCTCACTGACCCATACAGCTATCACACACCCACTCACAGACCCATACATTGACTCATATACCCACTCACAGGCCCATACAGCCACTCACACACCCACACAGCATGTTTACACCCACTCACAGACCCATACAGCCACTCACACACCTACTTACTGACCTACAAAACCACTCACACACACACTCAAAACTGCTCACACACCTATACAGCCACTCACACACCAACTCACTGACCCATTTAGCTACTCACACACCCATTCAGCCACTTACATATCCACTCTCAAAGGTTACAGTTAGAAATACATTTTTAAAAACCTTAGAAATTCAATGAAAAAACAAAGGTTACAGGGACGTTATAGTTTGGAAATAGAATTTCAAAAAACCTAGAAATTTACTTAAAAAACCAAACGTTACAGGGATGTTATAGTTGGGAAATAAAATTTTAAAAACCTTAGAATTTTACTTAAAAAATCAATGGTTAGAGGGATGTTATAGTTAGGAAATAGATTTTAAAAACCTTAGAAATTCACTAAAAAAACAAAGGTTACAGGGAGGTTATAGTTAGGCTCAGGTTTTACACGCACCAAACCATAGAAATTCAACAGTTATATGTACCTGAGCTAATTATAACTTATACCCTCGCAATGCACTGCTTATGACCTCACATATTACATCACTCATGACATGGTCAGTGACATCACTGATGACATCTCAAATGACATCACTGATGACATTACTGATGACATCATCCACAGAACCACTCACACACCTGCTCACACACCCATTCAACCACTCACACACCCACTCACACAACCGCTGGTGGAGAGGTGTGGTGCAGCGGCCAGGGCAGCTGACTTCGGAGCACAGGGCTCACGGTTCGATCCCCGGCTCCGGCGGCAGCTCAGCTCAGCACCATGTGACTCTGGGCAATAGCTCACTTAATTTCCACGACGGCCCCCAGCGCCTTGAGACCCGTAAGGGTGAGTAGTTCGTGCTTTACAAATACGGATTGACAGCTAGAGGACAGGTTGTGTGAGAGCAAGACATCTTAGAGGCAAACACAGAGTGCCCCCAGTACTAGACTGACCTGCCGCCTCAAACCACATGAAAGCTAGTGAGCACAGCATGTAACTATTACTATGATGTGATAATGTTACTGAGAAGTTTTTGTAGGACATCCACTACTCCTCTGGGTGTAGGGTCACTGTACACCCTGTAGTGTGATGTGTCCCTGTAAGTAGTGTTTTTGTAGCGAGGTTAGTTGCAACGCTTCCACCTGTCACACATTACTATTGTGTGTTTTCTGTCCTGTGACTTGTTCTCTGTCTCTCCATTGCCTGTCAATGGGACATCTGGTGGCAGCACCATCCATTGTCAGAGGGCTTGCGGGTGTGCTACAAGTTATACTTCCTCCCATTGCCGTCTTGCTTCTCAATGTCCCAATGCAGTTATCGCCTTTTATAGGTTTTTTTCCCCTGTAAATCCCATGCTCTCTCCTTGAACACCCTTCACTCTGATTGTAGGGCTGGGGCGTATCTGTCAGTAGTACAGCAGCCGGTGCCACTGCACGTAGCACTGACTTGCTACAAGGGACCCATTGCAACCAAGTTAGAATTGAAGCAAGGCCTTCCTCCTTCCGATGTCGGAGTGAACCTGCATTCGGTTATGCATATCTGTGCTGAGTTTCTGCGTTCAGCCTGCAGTGAGGTATATATTTCTATACTCCGTTCTTGTGCTCAGCCTGCACTCAGACCAGCCTATCTGCTCTTTACCTGCACTAAGTCAGCACTGAGGCGCAGACACTGCCCGTCATTAAGGAAGAAGGGGCCCTGCCCTTGACCTTTTTTTAAAGCACGAAGAGTGTCTGTCAGGATGAGCAAAGGTCAGCCTGGCAGACACTCTTCATGTTCCGGCCAAGCAGTCAGGCGCATACATGAGCTAAATGTGCAGGTGCCTAAGCTGCCTGAGCTGCCTGAGCTGAACTTTGCGAGGCTGAAGATTTCACAGCCCTGTAGGAGTGACCTCTTCAGCCCCATAAAGTGCTGCAAGGGTCTCCCCATCGTGACAATGGGGAGCATTACTAATAGACTCAGACATGGACGCTTCAGTTTTAAGCCATGAAGTGCCCAGGGCCGACTGTCCATCAGTGACGCCTCAGTACAGAGTAGGGGGGTTAGCAAGTCTCAGTGACCCCATCCGATTCTGTGATGAGTAAGCAAAGGTCCTCCTCTCACTGTCTGACCCATGACAAGGTTAGCCAATGAGAGGAGGTGGTGGAATCTTCCAGCAGTCCCTATCCCAAAGCCTCCTGGAAGCACCAGCCATCTGATGTTACAGACACGGCCCGGTAATTTTTTTATTAACGCTGGGGGCTTGTGTATGTATGAATGTGTGTATATTTGTGCGTGCATGCTGTGAATGGGTGTGTGTGTATGTGCTTGTGAACGGTGGATGTATGTGTGGGTGCTTCTAAATGGATTTGTGTAAGTGTGCATGTAGATGAGTGTGAGTATGTGTGTGCGCGTGTGTTCCAGCCGCGCCCCTGCTCAGGCACATTACTAGCCACGGCTGCTGAGGCATGGATATCTTTGATAACTTCCTGTGCCCAGTCTGCACTTAGTTATGGATAACTGTCTTTGGTCCCTGTGCTCACTCTGCTCTCTGGCAAGCAAATCAATGGTAAGTTACTCCTCTCAGCTTGCACTTCGGGTATGCAGATGTGTAGTCTCTTCCTGCTGTCATCCTGCACTCGCATTCGGTTGTGCACATCTATGCTGCACTCAGCCTGCACTTGGGCCTACCTTTATGTGCTTATTTCATGCATTCAGTCTACACTTAGATATAAATACATTTGATACTTTCCTGCACACAGTCTGCCTTATATTATGCATATCTGAAGTCAGTTCCTCATCTCAGCCTGTCCTGGGTATGTGTATCTCTGCTCATTGCGTATGCACAATTTGCACTTATAAGGATTTGTGCTCAGTTCCTGTGTTGAGCCTGAAGCAGGTAAGCATCTATGTGCTCACTGCCTTTGCTTAGTCTGCACTCAGGCATGTATGTCTAAACTCACTTCCTGCACTCAATATACTCTCGGGTATGCATATCTGTGTTCATTACTCTATTCTGTCTGGACTGGGATATGCATAGCTGTGCTCCGATCCCGCGCTCAGGCTCCACTCACGTATGGATATCTATGATGAGGCCCTTTGCAGTACCTGCACTCAGGTATAGATATCTGAGCTCGGTTCCTGCCCTCAGGCTATACTCTGGTAAGGTCCAGTTCCATCACTCAGGTGCAGGTTTCTCTGCTTATTTTCTACACTCATCCTGCATCCGGTAATGGGCATCTATGTTCAGTTGTTAGGATCAAGCTTCACTTGTGTATTGGTATTTGTGTCAAGTTCCTGCAGTTAGCAGGCATGAGTGTCTCCACTCACTTCCTTTGCCAAGTCTACACAGTTCATGCCCTCAGATATGCATATCTTTGCAAAGTTTCTGTGCTTAGTTTCTGCACTCAGGTATTGGTGGTAGTGCTTAGTTAATGTTCTCAACCTTCATTCAAGTACTGATAACTGTGCATAGTTCCTGTGCTCAGCTCGCACTCAGCTTTTGGTATCTGTGCTCAGTTCCTGCACTCAGCGTGTACTCACCTATGGCTATGGATATCCGTGCTGTTCCTTCACTCAGAGGGGCATATTCTCAAGAACGTGTGATAACCATCGCAAAAGTTATTTAACGCAACCTCCAACATCGCAGTATATCGCGGGAAACTTACGCCGTGTTAACCAAGTATTCACAACACGGCGGTACCATGCGATAGTCACCAGATAACGCGTCAAATGGCCGTGTTAAAATCAACGCCACGCCGCAAAAATGCGAAACACGAACGCAAAAAAGCTGCGATGAGGCCAATCGCGATACAAAAAGCAGCGAAAACCAGCGGCAGGCCTGCAAATCCCACGCGTCTGGCGGGAAAATGCACCATAAAAGCAACAAAAACAACACACCAGAAACAATCCAAAGTGCGTAGCAACATGGATGCACCCTGACCGAGCGCAGAGGCCGATGCGAACCCCACAAGCCCCACAGACCACCAGCAAGGACCAACGGGGTCGGGGAAGGCCAAGGAGAAGAGGGAGAGGAAGACGGGGTGCAGTCCGTAGGAAAACAAGACCAGCGTCACGGATGTGACAGAACACTACCAGCAACTGACCCACAATCAGACTACCTTGAATGCAGCCGGAATGTTGAGGAGGCCAATGGAGGAGGCCAAGAGGCGCTGGCATGACGTGAAAACCTAAACCAGGCCCAAAGCCGCTGCCAACAGGAAGGCAGCAACGGCAACAGGAGGTGGGAGTCCTGCGCCACAGGAGGAGCTGGAGGCCAGTCATCAGTGTGGAGACGGTGCAAGGAGGTGGGAGTACGGACACAGCTCGAGAGGACCTGACACAACAACAACAGGGTGAGGAACGAACAGGTACTGGGGGGACGGGGGGAGATGGGCACAATGGCACACATGCACAACGATGTGTAGTACACTGCACACCCACAATTACCCAGGGTCATGTCCCCCATCCCCGTGGCACACTGCAGCACACACACACATGGCAATCACAGCACATCCCATGACAATGTGGCACAAAGTGCAACACCGACACTGCAGAACAGGGGACACAACTGGTCCGCCCATGCGCAGAAACAGGCCAATCACATTAGACAGAGCAGGGAACTGTGAGATGCATATGTACGGGTACAACCTCACATCAGTTATGTAGTCCAAATGTCCACTGTCCCCCCTCAAATTGCCAGCACCGCCCAAACAGTCACAATGTACATTGTCGCACAGTCTGCATGTCTACAAGAACAGTGCGCCAACATAAATGTCAACACAATGTGAACATGCATCTCCCCATCACATTGCAGAGGGACAAACAACACCTCCAGCAGGTCAGACCAGACAACCCATCAGTGATGCCTGAGACGACCACCACACCTTCGACACCGACGCCCTACAACAGCCCATGGACATCCCACGCAACCCACCACCAGGACCAGGGCAGACAAGCTACTTAGAGGAGAACCCAGCCCCTGCAACAGACCACACAGCATGAAGCACCCGCAAGCACGGCTGGCTCACAACACTTCACCGACCCACACATGGCACCCCAATGCCAGGTGTCAGAACGCCAAAAGGAGGTGGCCGAACAGGTGCGGGTGTGGTCCGAACCCATGGAAGGCGAACTAGATCACATACGTGGTTGTCAATTACCCTTCAGGGACCACCTACACTCCACAAAGGAGACCCACACTGCCATAGAGACACACGCAGATATTATGTTGAACTGGCTACGGGCACGTGCGCCCGGCCCCTTTATTGGCAGGGCCACATGTACAGTGACACCTGTGCTGGATGTGTGTGGGGTGAGCAGAAGCAAGCCCGCACGGAGTGCTTGGTGCTGGCAACAACTTGAACAGTGGACACCAGTGCAATGGAAACAGAAAACACCTGCATAACAGAGTCAACTGCTGAGCAACATGGAGGGAGCCGGAGCAAGTACAGAGGTCACCCAACATACAAACAGAAGTGTCCGTGAGTTGCAGTGCACTGAGGTTGGGGCACTAGAGCTGAGCGCGCTCATGTGATGAAAATGACTAGGATTGTGTCCATTCGGGATATTCCTGATGCAGATGGTGGGGTGTGTTAGACCTGCATCAACTTCCTCATCAACGTCCCAGGTCTCCCACACTGCCTGAGGTGACATTGCTGCGCAACATCTCCACAGCACAAAACTCAATCAGTAACGGTCCATTGGTTGCGGTGCACTGAGTCAGTGGCACCTGGAGTGCTGAGCAGGGGATCAGGCAGATGATGGCATCCACGACAGGTCTGAGCAACTCCGTTAGTCTGCCAGTACCACTGTTTCGACTCTGGCAGATGGTGGTTGGAGTTGGCCCTGGTGATGGTGGCGTGTGCCTCCTGAGGTGATGCAACGTCTGGGCTGGTCAGGACTTGATTTGATGTGTGAGCCCTGGTGGTCCGCAGTTGAGGCCAGAGGCAGCGGACAGCGCAGGGCCACATGCACATGACGTCGATGACCCCAAGACCACCGTCACAGAGGTCATCCAATATTCATTCAGACAGGGTCCCTGACTTGAGCTGCACAGAGTTAGTGGCCCCGGGTGCACAGCGGCAGGCACAGGCACACCGCCACGGGACGGTGACTTGCGGTCCACTGAGGTAGGGCCACGCAGACTGAGCGGGTCCTCGTCGATGTCGAAGGTGAATGTGGTGGAGGGTTGCGGGGGACAGTGGAAGGTGTCCTCCAGGGCATGATGCAGAGGGCAGAAGCTATCCGGAAGCAGCAAATGGAGGAGTGGAAAGCGACTGCCTCGTTGCCACCACCAATTCGGTATCAGCTGCATGAGGATGAAAACTACCCCCTAGTCCATAGACTCAGACTCCACCAATGTACGACCAGAGAGTGTCCATGAATGTCGGGGAACAGACTTAGTGGCACCGGGGCTGAGAGGGGATGCAGTCTGCGATGATGCCGGTACACTGATATGAACTCCGGCATTGACGAATCAAGACTCTGTGACCTACTGGACCGCAGTGTAGGCCGGAGGCAGCGGTCAGCAGTGGGCCACAGCCATGTGTCGTAGGCTCGCGATGCACAGTTAGTGACATCAGGGCAGTTGTCGGTAGTGTTCGATCACCACCGTAACGATGATCCTTTTTTCCTCCCAAATGCAACGCGTCATCCTCTTATGCCTCTCCTTGCGTGCAATGATTCGTACTCTGCCTTTGAATAATCGATGTTCAGTTCCAATTCTGTGACCTACTTGAGCGTAGCGTAGGCCGAGAGCAGTAGTCCACGTGGTCCCACAGAATCTTGCAACTGTGATGTAACACTAAGACCTGTTGGCACCACATCGAAGGGTGTATAGTGACATACACTCAGCCATGATTTATGTGCACTGCCATGGTGTAATCAAGACTCAGTTCCAAATGTGTGACCTACTTGTCTGCTGTGCATGCCGGTGGAGTACGTCAACGAGAAAGGAATACTGCGGGCCTGTGTAGCAGAGGCCGTGATGGTTTGAGGAGGCTGCCAAGGTTGCAGGCCTAGGGCTTGGAGATTGCACCGGCACGTGGTGGGCCCTCTTCGACACATGCCAGTGTCGGAAGGTGGGCATTGAGGCCATGGTGGGCAGGGGCGGGCAGGACTGGTTCGAGGACCAGCATCCCGGGGTGCAGCAGGCGCACAGGATCGCTGGCAACACCGCTCATGGCGTCGGCCTCGTGGCGGGGTGAGAGGCACCGCCCTGGCAGAGACGTTGGGCATTCTGGAAGAGGACCACGCCCAGAGTTACGTGCCTTTTATTCACACCCGTACGCTGGCCTGGCGTACGCCGGGCCAGCCCACTCCGCTCACGCTTACGGGGGGGACGTCACAAGCTACATTTCCGCGATCTTCCCCACTGGCTGGGGTGACATGGTTGCGTCCACTGTCCACTACACTTCAGACACCAGTGGTGTGTGTCGACATGGATATGTGTGTGGTCTGCATGCTGCAGTCTGCCCAGCACATCCACGCCACACTTGGCATTGTGTATATTCTCATTCATCTGTCCCTTGCCTCCTTCGCACATGCCTGGTCCCCACCTCTTCCGACATTCTGCTATTGTGTGTCCGAGGTGCCATGCCGTTGATGGCTCATGTACATGGCTGGCCCAGGTTCCCACAGTGAGTTGTGCTGTCGTGTCTGGTGGGTGTGCATGTTGTATGTGAGCTTGTGACGTGTGCATTTCCTGTGTTCTGTGTTGCATGATTGTGGAGTTGAGGTGTGTGGTGTGTGCATTTGGTATTGGCCAACGAGCAGTGCATTTCCGTGGGTGCCATCCTGGTGCCGCAGGTTGATGATGGACTGTTGGGAGGTGCAGGTATCATGCACACTGCCTGGGTGGTTGGCGGCGGCGTTGGCGGAGAGTCCATGGTGGTCCACTATTGCCTGCACATTGGTGGGATACGTGCGCTTTCTGTTGCGCTTATTGTGTGCAGTGTCGCCAGGGGCCACTAGTAGGACATGTGTGCAGTCAATTGCCCCCTGACACGTGCGGGAAGCCATCTGTGGCGTACACGCCTTGCTTGGTCTCTGGCTGTTCCTGCGCAGTGTGTGTGAAGTATAGATAGTGGGGTACCAAGCTGATGGTGTCATCCATGACCGTTGTGGGGGACTTGGATTGGCCTGGCTGTGTGACTCCTCCGTGTCAGGCGGATGTTGGTTGAAGGGTACCAGAGGCCAACACGTGCAGCACGGCCAGCAGCTTTGTCTGCGGTGGGATGTTGGTTGTCTGCTGTGTTGGTACCGTCAGCTCGTGGGCAATGGTGGTCAGGATGCGGAGGAGGGTTGTCCCTTTGGGCATATAGTGGGCAATGACATTCTCTGGTGTTGGGTCTGTGAGGTTGGTGCATTTTCGGAGGGTCGCTGTCTTTGTCTGCGCTGCCTCAGTGTTGGTCCGGGGGGGCGGTGGGTGTCCAGGGGGTGGGGGTGGTCCTGGGGGTGGTGGCGGTGGGTGTTAGGGCCCTCTTGGGTGTCCGGCCCGCATGTTCAGTGGCTCCATGGCATCTGTTGGTCTTCAGGTGTGGGTGTGGGCTGGGCTCCCTTTTGTGGTGCAGGCTGCCGTCCATCTTTACACCAGGTCAGAGCAGGTGTTAATTTCCTGCTGCTAACGCGCATTATCGCATGTTTCGTGGTCTTTTCGCCGATCTGGCTGGTCGTTGAGAATGTTGCGGAGTGGTATTTTCGCGGCTTTTTGCACGGGTACGCCTAGTCTGCATCTCATTAGCGATAGTTGTTGGGGTCATCTGTGGCGATGTTTTTTGCAGCTGCTATCGTGGGTAAACTGGTGTTATGGGCTGTTAACACCGGCTTGTGAATGGGGCGATGTATTTATCGCAACTTTGGCTGCGATAAAGTGCCTTTAACTCGGCGATAGCTCCTTGAGAATATGCCCCAGAGTGTACTCACATATGGATATCCGTGCTCAGTTCCTGCACTCAGCATGTACTCACATATGGATATCTGTGCTCAGTTCTTGCACTCAGCGTGTACTCACATATGGATATGCGTGCTCAGTTCCTTCACTCAGAGTGTACTCACATATGGATATCTGTTCTCAGTTCCTTCTCTCAGAGTGTACTCACATATGGATATCCGTGCTCCGTTCCTTCACTCAGCATGTACTCACATATGGATATCTGTGCTCAGTTCTTGCACTCAGCGTGTACTCACATATGGATATCCGTGCTCAGTTCCTGCACTCAGCGTGTACTCACGTATGGATATCCGTGCTCCGTTCCTTCACTCAGCATGTACTCACATATGGATATCTGTGCTCAGTTCTTGCACTCAGCGTGTACTCACATATGGATATCCGTGCTCAGTTCCTGCACTCAGCGTGTACTCACATATGGATATCCGTGCTCCGTTCCTTCACTCAGCATGTACTCACATATGGATATCTGTGCTCAGTTCTTGCACTCAGCGTGTACTCACATATGGATATCCGTGCTCAGTTCCTTCACTCAGAATGTACTAAAATATGGATATCAGGGCTCAGTTCCTGCACTCAGAGTGTACTCACATATGGATATCTGTGCTCAGTTCCTGCACAGGGATATAGGTGTCTGCGCCCAGCTCATGTGCTCTGCCTGAACTCAGACATGGGTGCTACTACTCAGTTTCTGTGTCTAGCCTGCACTAAGGTATGGCTATCTGGGCTTGGTTCTGCGCTTAGTTAGGGATATCTGTGTTCAGTTTTTGTGCTAATCCTGCACTCTTTAACGAACATTTGTGCTCAGTTCCTGTGTTCAGTTTGCACACTGGCATGGGTTTCTGTACTTAGTTACCATGCTGAGTCTGCACTCAGGTATCGGTGTCTGTGCTCGTTTTCTGCACTCAGTCTACACTCAGTATCTGTGTATGCTCAGTTCCTGCGCTCAGTCTGCACTTAGTCTCTGTCTGTCTATGTTCCGTTCCTGCGCTCAGTCTACTCTGCACTCAGGTATCTGTCTATGCTCAGTACCTACGCTCAGTCTGCACTCAGGTATCAGTGTCTGTGCTCAGTTCCTGCGCTCAGTCTGCTTTAAGTATCTGTCTATGCTCAGTTTCTGCGCTCAGTCTGCACTCTGTCTCCATCTATGTGCAGTTCCTGCGCTTAGTCTGCACCTCCAGTCCTCAGTAGAGACTGATCTTGCTGCAGTGGTTTAGAGGCGTTGAGATGGATTAATTTAGAAGCTATTATCAGCTTTTGACGAAAGGGAAACTGGCCGCGTGCCAGAGAACACTCGGGGAAGTGTTTTGTGTTTCGCAGGAGGCCGTGAAGGCAGATCAGCTGCAGCGCTTGCGACATCAGAAATCTGATCCGAGGCGCTGGATGTACCTCTCACTCTTAAAAGAAAAGCGCGGGACATGAAAACTAATCAGGGCAGAGACAATGACTTAGCGACATCATCCCGGTGCTATTTATACCGCTCCAAACAGGCTCGCTGGGTTATTTTTAGCACTGCGTGCGTGCAACAACTTTACCTGCTGTGTGAAAACAAGAATTACGTTGCATTATTTCTTTTTGGGAGACTGAAAATATTTCCCTTGATTTTTGGTTCCGCGAACCTACAAGCAGGGCTTTAAGTGGGATGAAAAAACTGGGGGGTCTCTCAAAGGGGCGTGGCCAATATAATTAAGGGCGTGGCTTAAAAACACATAAGCTAAAAATCTGTGCTTAGCATAGTGTGCCACCCGATTTGTATTTTGCTGTTTCTGTCATAGCATCTAGATATATGATACAAGTAACATCATACCTACAAGGCAGGATTATTGGCTTTGTCAATGGTTGTTAGTTGCATAAGATAAATAAGCAGCAACTATGGCTTGTTGTATATAATATTGAAAAAGCTTCCACTTACAGCCCTGCTGACACCACGACGATGTTGCTGCTCCTGCATATCAAAAAGAGAAGGGAAATCCAGAGAGAAAATGACTCTCTTTATAGGTTTTCCGTTCTCTTACAACGCTCACCTGGCATGACGTCCGTAACTTCTCCACTAGTGAGAAGAGCAGTGTGAGCACGCGCACATGGATGTGCCTGCTGTCACTGCAGTCCGGAAAAAACGAGCCCGATAGAGACCCGTTTCGAGGCCTCTCTAAAAAAACTGCCGGTGCTCAGACCCGGTGAGACCCGGCCCACTTAAAGCCCTGCCTACAAGGTACCTTTAGATGCAGCTGCAAAAGACAAAAACTCTTCAAATAGAAGCGGCAAAAGGTTTCACGTGTTCTATCCGAGGAGACAGAGTGGGCCGCAGCAGAAGCAGATGAAATACTGAAGCAACGCCGCGCCTGGTGAGTCAGGCCTCGTGCTCTGTGGGCGGTGCGATCATGCACGCGGGCGGAAACGGAACAGCACCGAGAATGCTTCCGCAGCTTCTGGGACTGCCATGCATAGTCTATTTTGGACTAATTAAAGAGGGATAACGTTTTACTGACATGTTGGAGTGGAGCATTACTTTAGGGATTGCCTAAAGCGATTTATATCAGACCTTCTCGGGCCAGATCCTCCGTGGTCTAATGGACTCTCACTCTGGTAGCTGGACAATCAAAGTATTGCCTGTTGTCACTGGAACTTCTGGAACCAGATCCTACTGAAAGATCACTGAATGCCAAGATCCGCCTCTTCAAGCTTTGACTCTCACGGGATAGTGAGGGTGAGCAGTCAAGGCCTACTCCTGCAGGGTGGTGTGGAGTAGATGCTCAGATGGAGGTAAACTTGATTGGGGCACAATAAACGGAATGACTAACAGAGTTGTAGCTTTATTAAAAGAAAAAAGTGCAAAACGTATATTCAGTTTGAAAGCTTCAATAGTGTAGCAGGGGAAAATGTCTTTAAATCGCCCTGTAGTAAGTTATGTTTATACTATAGGCAGAGGGACACAGGCATTCTAGCCATATGGTTTAGGTGCAGAGTGTGGCCTGGAAGACAGAGTCAGAAGGCTGTGCTTTAATAGTGGTTGAAAGTTCAGATGCACACTGGGATCTCAGTGCGGCCGAAAGACTCCAACAGTTGCAGGTGAGGTTGTTCTGGTGGTGATCACAGAGTGCAGTGTGTAATGAAGTTGTGTGTGCACCTGCGCAACCACAATTCCATGGTGCAAGGGCACACAACTACTTCGGAACAACAAAAGGGTGGCCAATGCAGTCGCTAAAGCGATGTGACCTCAACCATTTGGCAGGCCACCAGAGGAAAAATATGGCAAGGTCCACAACCTTGCGGCTCACACAACAAGATGAGGGTTGACAACAGGGTAGAAAGAGGACCTGTGACATCAATCAAAGCTTGAACTGTTCCTCTTTGTCCTCAACCACATCCTCATGTAATCAAAATGCTACATATACATACACACACACACACACACACACATACACACACACATACGCACCTCAGATCCTAAGATTGGTGAGGGAAATCTTTTATGTCAAAATACATGGATTTATAAGATAACATAGTTTGCAGCGTCCCCAATTTAGGGTGTACGTAAAAAGACCTGCACCCCATGACTATGAATCAGTTCTCACCCACTGATAGTAATGTCATGGCCTGGACTTCTGGACGGTGTCACCCATGCTGAAAGGAGGTCCACTTTTGGTAAACCACATATCAAATTAAATTAAATATTCACCTGGTGCTTCTCCCTCCTGGCTGGCGAGCAGACTGATGCTGAATCGCACCGGGCTGTGCTGCCAGGCTCATGCCCACCCGCCCCATTTAAGTGTTTAACACCAGCACCTTTCTAGGAATAACACCGCAGGGGAGAACCAAAAGCAGTAGGAAAATTAATTGCCTGAATTTGGATCCCAAGTGGGCCTATTGTGCCGCTTCTGAGTCAGCTCGGGCGGCCGCAAAGAGTCTGGCATGCGACAGAGCGAGCATGTTGCCAGTTAGGAGTAAAAGGCCTGGCAGTTGAAGTGAAACTACAAATTTAGCGTCTTGAGGAACAAGCAATTAGGAAAAGAGACCTGGAAATAGGAACGGTGGTGGCGGCGGCAGCTACACGCGCAGCTAGTCAGGCGGGTGGAGGTAAGTGCATACTAATCCTATGTGCCTTTAATGCTGGGCTATTTCTTCTTCTGCTGGACATTGGGCAGTGGCAGATAGTTGCTTGGTATTGTAGATTCCGGACCTTTGATCAACAGGAATAAACTACTTATCTGGCACTAACAAAGAGAGAGGTGCAAGTAGATTGCCAATAAAGACTGACCCTCACTAGAGCTAAAGCTTGACAAGGACAGACTCCAAAACAATGGAAAGGGAATGGAAATGTGGCAGAGAATGAGGGTCAAACAGGAGACTCTATAGATCAAAATGTAATGGCAAGGGATAATTTGATAGAGAGATCAAAGAAGAAGATTCAAAATAACCCTCACCGAGTGAGGTCGGTGGTTTGTCAGTAACAAAATCTATAAAAGACTTTGTGGGTAAACATTCTAAAAAAATGCAGGTACAAACAGACGCGTCCATATTAAGAGAGGGTAATGTAATTGCTGGAGACATGGGCAATGACAGCATTGTGTGGCTAGGCCAGAGCCAATACCTGCCATTTATAAACAATTTAGATCTTATGGAAAGTAATAAGTCCTTGCCTGAGCCCATATTGCCCTCTTGCCCTCGGTGTTTTTCCCCTACAGATAATAGAGTGACACAAGAAGGAGCGACGGGAATATGGAGGGAGATGGGGTGAATAAAGGGACAAGTCATGGTAACAGGGATGAAACTGGCAAATCTTCAGAGCAAAGTATGGTGATGGAGAAGGACAAATTGGGAGCATTTACACAGCACTCTTCTTTAAATCTGGATGTCTCAGGCTCATCAACATCCTCGATTCTGGTTATAATTTAACTATGCAAAAAACTCTGCAAGGAATATTTGAGGTGACAGGGTTAAATAGCGACATTTTAAAATCTCAGAAGACGCAGCTGCCGAACATCGCAGGAGAATTAAAACATTTAAATGATTGTATGCCAACAATAGAAAGGCCAGTAGAGGAGAGCAAGAAAACCTCACCTCACATAGATCAAGGGCGAGTTGAAAGGATATATCTAAAGAGGAAGGTATCACGGCAGTATATATTTCCAAAAACCCAATGCTGATAAAAAAAATGGGAAGAGACCACAATGTATAGGCAATATATACTGCGTGCAAAGAGAGTAACGAAAGTCCCAATGACGAGATTGCTGAAATGTAAAAAGGAGAAGGAGAGTGTAAAATTGTATAAGTGTTGTGTTTCAATATGTGAAGTTTGTGTGAAAAGTCTTAAATTGTATAATGTTGGGTCCGTTAGATTTGTGATTTTTTGTCATCCTCGTTCAACGTTGTTTTGTAATTTTAAAAATGGGTCTTGTCCGTCAATTTTTATATATTGTCTTATATATGTTTTTTTGTTTTACTTCACAGCCCTGATGAAGTTCCATGAACCTCTGTGTTTTAAGGAACGAAACGCGTTGGCTGTCATCATGCAACAATATTGAATTTGAAATAAAGACGAAAAGAAAAGAAATAATCTGGACACTTTTTTTTTCATTATGTTTGGTGCACCTCCACTTGTTAAGAATTTTCGAATGAATCTGTGAGCAGAGGCACTAAAAGGTGACAGGTGCCGGAGTTTTGTGCACAACCAGCCTGACACGGCAGCAGAAAAACAGTGAAGTGCAAATCAATCAGTCCGTCACCTTGTTTTCAGTTTTGTTTAGTGTAAAAGCTTTGAGGAACCAAAGACAACTAGTAAAAGTCCCAAAAAAGAAATCGAAAAGGATCCCACAAGGGGAATCAAATCAGCAGTATGTGGGAGATGAAGAATTAAGTGGATGTGTTGAGTCTGGAAAATGGAAGAATTATTTACTGTCAGGCAAGAAAAGACTAGTTAACGTCGAAAAAAGTGTAAAAAGCAGAAAAGGGAGGGTTACGAAAATCAATTTGGGCAAGCCAAAAAAGATTTGATAGTAAATGTAAAGGGAAAAGAAGTAAGGAAGGAGAAATTGACAGAATAACTGTTAAGAAAGGATGGGTAGAAAATAAGTTATGGGTAGACCTAGAGCCTATGCTAAGGGAGAAAAATGGTAAAAGAGCAAGGAAACGAATTCCTCAGAATCATTCTCAGTTATTGTTTTCCCTCTCTAAATGCCCAAGCTTAAAACCAATAGCATCAAAATATATAAAGTAAGTAGGGTTCAAAATGATAAAGAAGGGTATAAAGTGCCTCTGGATGGTGGTCGGACTTACGTCCGATCGCCATCCATTCGGAAACGGGACCGCCCGACTACAAGTTGGCCGTCCCGCAAGCCGAATTAGGATGCAACCGCCACCAGGGCAGTCGCAATGTCAATATTTTGTACTGCGGCGGGTACCCCATGGCCCATGTCGGAGACCCAGGGGCAAGGGGGGTCCGCTACAGGCCCCCAATGTCCCTTTCCTGCCACCTTTTAATGGCAGATTCACCGTCATGAAAGGCCCGGTGGAAAGGAACATTGTAATACCTATGGTGGTGCCTGGTAGGCACCGCCACTATTGTAGGTATTACTTCACCTGCGATGGATCGACGCCTGGTGGTCGGTCTCTCTGACTGCCACCCATCCACCCGCCATCCTGATGTGGCGGGCAGAAAACAGCATTACGATGGCGGCGGGACCGCCACCAACGGACTGTCAGTGGTGGTCCCATCGCCATCGTAATCAGGCGCAAAGTAACAAAGGTACTATTTCATTTAGAAATTGTTAAGGCAGCATTTGAGAAAGCAGAAAACAAGGTGTTAAAAGAAGGTATTAAATTCGTATCAGAAAATGAAATAATAGAAGTGTGCACCACAAATAAAACGTTTTTGAGGCACCATGCTGGGCTGGAAAAAAATCAAGTAAAACTAAATCAACAAGGGAAAATGAATAGAAGACAGGTAGAGAACAGCAAAACGGATCATTAAAAGTTACTATTACAAATTATAGGCCAGAAGAATACAGGAAGGTAAATGGAGAAGGGAATTGTTATGCAATACTGTCATCACCAGTTAATGAGGGATCTGGGTGGCTGAGCGATATAGATTAGGATGAAGAGCGGTCGCACAGCCTATGGATCCAATTATGAACTATTTGTGGTTTTGTAAAACTGTCACGTTTAGAAGTGTTCAAGGAGATTGTAGAGTCATATGAGATTATATGTCTACAGGAAACCTGGCTGTGCGACGAATCACCCGCTATTGACAGGTTTCTGCAGGTTAATATTAAAGCTAAGAAAGGGGGCTTGGGTCGACCATCAGGGTGATTGATAATGCTTATCTCTACTAAAATAGCAAAAAAAAATTGCTGATAAAAGTAAGATGCAATTGGATTGTGGGTTGCCAAGTTCACGAATACAAAACGGACAAGAGATATGAAGGTATGATTATAATTAATGTATACATTCAAGTTGGGCATGCAGAAGACTATGGGATGGATCTAAGAAGATTCAAGGAGGACGTGCAATGGTTACGCACAAACTGTTATATGGATATGATCTTATTGTTGTGAGATGTTAATCATAAACTGGACCTGAGAAAAATGTACCCCTTGTTTAAAGAGATTTTATCCTGACTTTGGAAGATGGAGGTTGCTGTTCCGCTTACTCGATGGAAATGGAAATTTGTCTTGATTTCTTAAATGAAATCATTTTCCTCTCGAACGAAGGTTGGCACATATATATGTAATGAATGCCTCATACGCACTCTATGCCGGAATAAACAAAAACCTCACCGCAAGCTACAAAACATCCAGAACACCGCCGCAAGACTGGTCCTCAACCTGCCAAGACACTGCCACATCTCCCAGCACCTGCGCACACTCCACTGGCTCCCCATCGAGGCTAGAATCACCTTCAAGATTCTCACCCACGCACACAAAGCCCTCCACAACACCGGACCTGAATACCTGAACAGCCGACTCGAATTCCACACACCCCAAAGGACCCTACGATCAGCCCAGCTCTCCTACGCTGTGGTCCTCTGCACCAGGAGGTCCAGATCGGGAGGCCGCTCCTTCTCCTTCCTCGCGGCCAGAGCCTGGAACACCGTACCGCTCCACCTCAGACAGATGACATCACTCCCCATCTTCACGAAAAACCTCAAAACATTGCTCTTCGACAGACCTCCCCCTTGATGGACTGGAACCTGCACTTCCCTCCTCCCCAGCACCTTGAGACCCTCACGGGTGAGTAGTCCCGCTCAACAAACACATGATTGATTGATTTGATTGATACATAGGAGGATTCTTTCGAATAGGATTATCCATTGATTTGGTTCCTTAGAGCTCAAGGTGCTTTTTCAGTTACTACAAACATCTGGAACCAGACAAATAATTACAAATGACCCTGATGAAGTCCTTGTAGGACAAAACGCGTTGGCTGGGCTGAACATTTATATATATCTGCAAAAAGAATACAAATAAATCAAGAAGCTTTTCATCACAAACCACTGGACCCCGTTGCATGATTTATGACAACTCCTGACGATTTGGTTTGAACTGATTATAGATATTGTGGCCATTAAATTGTGATGCCTGGATGTCTTGAATGTCTGGAAATATCTTGATAAGGAAATTATTTGACTATTATGATATAGTACTTACCTGTAGGAATATTGTATGCATAAATAACAGACGTTCCTGTGTTATCTTTTTCAATAGATTTTATCGGCATATAATATTAGTTCCGCAAAATTCCCTGCAAGTACAATAACAACACGAGATGTAGCATTGGCAAATTATTTGGACTTAAAGGGGATGTTTAGTATAAATGGACGCACAAACCTTGATAGTCCACCAAGACAGACTTTTATAAATGGAAAGCAATTGTGTCCGATTGATTATATTTGTATACATGCTTGTTTTTTTGAAGGATTGGAAGCTTTGAGTTAAATCAAATGGAGGGAAGTGACCATTACCCCTGCACCTGGAAGTAATTATTGAGGCTATCAGTAATAAAGAAAAGGTACTCACTTCACAAGTAGAATACCCAAAATGACTTACTGCCAGGATTACTGAGAAATATCTGTTGGATCTGGCGAACTTCCAACAGAAACAAGATGTGATACAGTGGGAAGAAGTACCAGTTAATTTTATAGAATGGTATAGAAGAATAATTATCCAGTAAAATGTATAAAGGTGAAGTTAAATACCAATAGGAATAAACAGAAAATGGCTCTGCTAGATACAAGAAAAGAAAATGTATGGTTTGATAGGTTTGACTGTAGATTACGAGAAAGCCAGATAAGGAAATAGATGAAAAACCCTTAAGACAAAATATTATTACGAGACGTATTCCCTCCTTCTGAACTCCAAGAGAAAATATTAAAGAATAATAAATAATTGGAAAAGAACTTATAAGGAGAGCTGCTGAAAAAATATACTGGAAGCTTTTGAAATGAAAAATGTAAAAAAGGTCTGTCAGCTTGTGCATCAAGGATCAGGGAAGGGGAAGGGGATAATGAGGTGCCAAGAAGAAGAAGGATGGGTAAAGCATCTAACGGAAATGTATGTTGCTGAATGTGAGAAAGTGGAAGAGAATAGGAAGGAATGGTTTGTTATAGACATGGAGATTAGGGAACAGTTCTCCTTACAAAATATTAACACCACCATACTGGCATTAAAACTAACTAGAACAGCAGGACAAGATAATTTACCTGCCGTCATAATTGAAACAAATGTAGATTGGTGGGCTACATTTTTTTATTTGGTGTTTCAGAGAATATTATCTACAGGCCAGTTTCCAGAAAATTGGAAGGGTGCAATTAAAAGGCCGATATATAAGAAAGAATGCACAAAACCCCCAAAAACTATAGGTTGATTAATCTCCTTGAAAAATTGTTTTCAAAAATAATATTAGGTAGGTACAAGGAATGGACATAATATAGTCCCATTAGAACAAGGGGGGTTTAAGAAAGGCCATTCTATGATAGACCACTGTTTTAGTCTTAGATCACTTGCAACTATAGGTTGTTTCCAAAATCTTGGAAACAGGCAATCGTCCTCCCTTTACTCAAAAAGCCTGGAGCAGACCCCAGCCAGCCGGAAAACCTACGCCCGATTTCACTTCTGCCTTACTTATCTAAGATAGCAGAAAAAGTGGTGAACCTACAACTGGTTGCATATATCAACCAGCAAAATTTATTGCACCCCTCACAATCGGGTTTCAGAGCAACATACTCTACTGAGTCAGCGTTACTCCTTGCCACCGAGTCCATTCGTAGGCGCGCGGATGATGGACAGACCGTGGCCTTGGTCCTGTTGGACCTAAGTGCGGCCTTCGATACGGTCTCCCACCATCTACTCTTACAGCGTCTTAGAGCAGGAGGGTTGGACAATGCTGCACTGAAATGGATGACTTCCTTCCTGCGGGATAGGAGCTTGCAGGTGGCACAGTGTCCATACATTTCTAAAAGCATAGCTTTCCCTCAAGGGGTCCCTCAGTGCTCCGTCCTGAGCCCCACCCTTTTTAACCTATATGTCGTACCCCTGGCTGAGATTGTGGAACGACATGGCATCACCATTGTGTCATATGCAGATGACACGCAACTGGTGGTGTCATTGTCCCACACCTCTGACGGAGCAGCCACTAAGTTCTCACTGTGCTTGAAGGACTTGGCCTCCTGGATGGCAAACAATTGCCTTAAACTAAATGGTAGTAAAACGGAGATCCTGGTGGTGGGGAATACCCCCTCCATTTGGTCTTCGGCATGGTGGCCTCAGACATTAGGCCCTTCACCCATCCTGAGCAAACAGGTCAAAAACCTAGGAATATGGCTTGATTCCAATTTATCCTTTGAGACTCAGACCCGGAAAGTGGCTGGGAAATGTTTAGGTATTTTAAAGACGCTGCGAAAAACTCTGGATGTGCTTCCCACTCCAGCTAGGAAAACCCTGGTCCATGCCTTAGTAACATCGCAACTGGACTATGGAAATGTTCTTTACCTGGTAGTAACTAAAAAATGTCTGCACAGGTTGCAATGCATCCAGAATGCGGCAGACCGCCTGGTTCTAAAATTACCTAGGAGAGCTTCTATGGGGAAGGCTCTTGACGACCTGCATTGGCTACCAGTTGGGAAGAGAGTCCTTTTTAAAGCTTTAAGCATCAGCCACCGGAGTTTACAGGGTAAAGGCCCAAAATATTTGCATGGCCTACTCACCCCTTATACCCCCTCTCACCAGCTCAGATCAGCCAGGACCCATCTGGTTAAAGTCCCAAAGATTCATAAAGTCAGAATGGGGGCTCGGTCTTTCAGTTATCTGGCAGCGAAGAACTGGAATGCTCTCCCTCTCTCCCTCCGTTCGGAATCTTCCGAAGTTCTTTTCCAAAAAAGATTGAAAACATGGCTGCTCCAGGTATCGGTCTCTCTGTCCCCTTCTTGTTAGAGTTCTGCTCAGCGCGGGGACACGTTTTTTGGTGTAACCATGCGCTTTATAAAAGTCATTATTATTATTATTATTAATCTCCTTGAAAAATTGTTTTTAAAAATAATTTTACATAGGCGCAAGGAATGGACATAATATAGTCCCATTAGAACAAGGGGGGTTTAAGGAAGGACATTCTACGATAGACCACTGTTTTAGACTATGATCACTTGCACTGAAGTCTGTGGAACAAAAGGGCAATTTATTTTGCTGATTTGTCGATTTCCGTGCAGCATTTGATTCGGTAGATCGCAAATTTTTATGGCAAACTTTGACAAAATTGGAACAATTCAAGGAGCCTCCTTGTTATTTTAAAAGAACTTCACTCACAAAATTGGGCTCTGGCATAACATCTTGGAGCTATTTTGCATATGCTGAGGCGGTAAGATTCTGCTTACGCCTGGAAACAGGAGAAGGGCAAAAGTTATCGACACTCTGTAAAAATGAGATCATACACAGTGAGTTGAAATGGGCTAAGAGAGTTAGAAAAAACCCTGGAGGAATATGTAGGAGTTTTGGATTAAATATAGTGAGTCATACCTTACAGATCGGGACCTCTAAGGGGAGAACTCTGTTTACTAATAAAAAATGCCTGAGAACACAATATGCGGAATTTAAGGGGAAATACTTCTACGCGAGTCATGCTGAATTCATGCCAAAACGAGGAATGGTTCCCATATGTAGATGCCTTACCTAACCCCACACTTAGATCTGAGCTGCTAAGATTAAGAACTGGTTTAAATCTGTGTTATATACACCGTAAGGTGAAAATAGCAATGATGTATGTACATGGAAAATGAACTTGCAGATTAAAGGTAAAATATGATTGCTTCACATTCTTTTAGATTGTCTAAAATTTTAGACAATACGAAAGGAATTTTAAAGCCACTTTTTCTTAAATATGGTATTCAAGAACGTAGACAAGCTGTTGTGGTTTTAACTGATATGCAATATCAGGATGTGACATGTGCTCATGATTGCTGTTAAGAAATTTTTATCTGGTTTTAGCATGTAATTTTAAGGTATTTATAGAGAATGGTTAAGTTATATATGAATGCTTTTTTTTGTACGTAAAACTTATAAGGGTATGAATACTGATACTGTTTTTATTGTTGTTTAAAGGCTAAGGTCCAAATAAACGTTTATTTTGACTGACTGACCTGGTGAGCAAACTGTTGCAAGCATGTGAAGCACCTGCCAGGGACTCAGTACATGAATCTTCTGTGCAGGTAAAACATACAGAGTCAATCAGGAATGATCAAATGAATGTCAAGGGCTGGACACTTGGATGGTTGGTAGAGTCACTTTCTAAATTGCTTGAAGAAAAGGCGACTTGTTCCAGTGACCACAGTACCATGCTGCAAAGAATAGTGTATGCGCAAGATGTCAAGTATATCCTCAAGAGGGTCCTAAATAGGAAGAAAAACATACATAGATAAAAAACCTCCTTGGCAATTTTATGACTCTTGACCAAAGATGCCAATTAATAATGAAGAGAATAGCAAGGCACCAAACTCCTCCCAAAGAACAGGAGAGTGAAAAGGGCCAGGCCAAATTCCAGAAGTACAATCCTCAGAAAACATCCTATGGACTGAACACTATCTTGGAAAAGTGATGCTCTAAGGCTTCACAGTGCCTGTATTCTGGAAATTATTGTGTTTGCTTGGCAAGCGAACAAGAAACTCAGGGGCATATTTACAAGCCCCTAGGAAATCACTTTTTATGATGTTCCTGTGGCGATAGGGGCTTAGCCTTATTTACAAGGCAGCATTAAGCCACTTAATGTGGCTTCACGCTGCCTTGTAAATAAGGCCCCCTTTCTCGCTATGCTTAGCGTGAAAGGGGAGGGTAATGGGTGTTGCTGTGGGCGTTCCACCGCAACACCCATTGATTCTGACGCTGCTTCCTATTTACAAGGGAGGCGTAAATAGGACGCAGCGCCAGAATTAAGACCAGGGAAAAACCTGGTCTTACCCAGGCGCACATAAACAATAATTTTTTTAATATACCGTTTTGCAACTTCTATGTGTGCTGCATTAAGCAGCACACATAGAAGTTACAAAACAGCATTTACAGATTGTTCATGTGCAGGAAGGGTGACCTTCCTGTTCATAAACAATCTTCCCCTGCACGCAGACACCTTTGCACTATGGTGCCAGGGTACCTGCATTGGCACTACACTACTAAGTGTAGCGCCAGCGCAGGGGGAAATGCAGGGCTGCACCATATTCTTGTAAATATGGTGCAGCCCTGCGTTTCTGAAGTGGCGGAGTGAGGCGTTAAGCCAGGAAGGCTAACGCCTCACTCCGCCACTTCCCTTGTACATATGCCCCTCAGTGTTCGACATCTTTCACCCAGCTCTTCATTCTGCAAACAAGCTTCCGCCATTCTCACCCTGTATTCCAGGCAGTGTGTGGAACACTCCTATGGGTGGCTCTAAGTGTGGAGATATCATAGAGGTTCCAGCAGCTTGGATGCTTTTCAGAATGCACCGCCTAACAATACAAACAATGTTCCTTCCTCTTTAGCTCACACTGGGCCTCCAGTAAACTCTCAACTACATCCTCAGTACAGATGTAACATCTTCAGCACAGGCGTAAAAAACAGGAGGAGCAGAGTGACACACAGCTTCTGCACAGGCGACTTTCAACTCTGTATGCCCCATTTTAAAACTGAAGTATTTCACACAGTATGAGGTCTTGTCCATAGCCTACCTCATAAAGGACCAGTGCAAAGATATTTCCAGCTATACGCAAAGTGACATTTCCTTTTTATAGGGGCAATGTGACAGCCTTTTACTCGTGCCACTCTAGTCTGCCATGGGGCACTGTTAGAAATTGGATCTCTAGTTGGCAGAGGTTTGCATCCTGTCCGAATAGGGACCACATTCCTAAGTCAGATACACAACCCAAATTAACCTGTGGTCACCCTCAGGTAGTTCGACACAGAGCAGTCAGGCTTAACTTAAGAGGCAATGTGTGAAGTATTAGTGCAACACTTAAATTACAGTAACACAGTGAAAACATCATAAACAGACTTCACACTAATTTAGAACAGTAAGGGATATTTATCTGAGCAACACAAGGCCAAAATGACAAAAAATTCAAAAAGCAGAACTTGAGATATGAGTTTTTAAAAATGAAATCCAAAAACAGTGCTTAGAACCCAATAGCACTAAGAGGTTACTTGAGGTTGTGCTAGAGCAGCATAAATCCAAAGTTCAGGCCGACAGTGATGGAGGGCAGGCCGGCTACAGGACTCCTGCAGGATCCACTGAAAAAGTACCTTGGAATGGAGCAAGGGTCGGTGTCAAAGACTCGGTGCGTTGGTTCAGATTCACGCAGTCGGGTCAATGCTTCGAAGTCGAGCCTCGCAGTCGGGTCCTCGAACCCCTTACAATGCAGGCGCTGCATCGTCATCGAACCTCGCAGTTAGGACCTCGAATTGGCACTATGTCATCATCGAACCTCGCAGTTAGGCCCAGCGTCATTGCCAAGCCATACAGGGATGTCTTCGGATCGGCACAGCATCGACGTCGAAGGCCGCTGCGTCGGTTCTGATCGGCACAGAGGTGAAGATGCATCGATTTTGGAGCAGAACAGCTGCAGAACCCATTTCTGAGTCCTGGACTGGGGGGGCACCTCAGGCAAGGTAGGACTCACAGATCGCCGAGTCCAGCAGCTGAAGAAGAGTTGAAGGATGGCTTTGATGGCCCTTAGACTTCAAGAAGAGAGGGCAAGCCAGCATGCCCTTGGAGAAACTTGGATTTAAGGATGTAGAGAGCAGGTACAGTCCTTCTCACTCCCAAGAAAGAAGCAGCAGGCAGCACGCCAACACAGCAAATTAGGTAGCAAAGTGGCAGTCCCTCCTGCTGCACAGCAGCTCTTCTTCGAGGCAGATTGTCCTTGGTTGCAGCAAAGCTCTGATTTGGTGGTATCAGGGATCCAGTTCTTATACCCAGTTGTGCTTTGAAGTGAGGGAGACTTCAAATAGGCCTTTGAAGATCACATGGTCCCTCTCTTTCCTGCCCGGGCTCCAGACTCACTACAGGGGGGTATGCAGCTCTTTGTGTGGGGACAGGCACAGTCCTATTCAGGTAAAGTGTCAGCTCTTCTCTCCCAATCTACCTCAGGAAGGCCCATCAGCCTGGTGATGGGCCATCAGGAGGCAAATGTCACACCCCAGCTCCCTTTGTGTGACTGTCTAGAGGGAATGTACAAAGCCCAGCTTTCACCCAACCCAGGACTTATACGTAAATTAAATATGCCAATTGTGGATAAGCTAAAGTTACCATGTTTTGAGTACAGAGCCTATGCACTTTAGCACTAGTTAGCAGTGGTAAAGTGCCTAGAGACCTAAAGTCAGCAAAAATGAAGTCAACAAAATAGGACATCAGAAGGCAAAAAGTTAGGGGAAACCACGCCAAGGCTGCCAGGTCTAACAGGCACCTAGTGTTTCTTTACAATAGAAATTGCCCTGCCTCCATAGAATAGCCCGCAGTTTGTCCAACAAGTGCAGAAGTGATAAAAAGTGTCCTGTAATTTGTCTGCTGCCATGCATTCCTGTAGGCTTTGAAGTTGTTGCCTTTATGAACAAACATTTAGGGCCTTATTATGAGTCTGGCGGTCCATGGACCGCCAGACTCACGTGACAGTCTTCTGACCGCCCTATTACGACTTGGGCGGTTGGGCTGCCCTGGGCCCACCGCAACAGCCAGGGAACCACCATTCCCCGGTGGTTGCGCTGCGGTCCTGAGGCCGCAATATACTGGCGGTGCTGCTTCGGCCCGCCAAGCATAATATGAGTTTCCTCACGCCACACTTTTCATGGCAGTCCGACCGCCATGAAAGTGTGGCGGTGGGGAAACAAAGGGGCTTACAGGGCCCCATGGTGCCTCACGCCATGTGGATGCACACGGTGGGCACAACATGTGCCCCCCCTGTGTGCATGCACACCAGTACCTGCACAGCATGGACTGCAGCAGTCCATGCCATGCAGGTACTGCCAGTGACGTTCCCACTGCGGGGCCTATTTCATAGGTACCTCCCTGGGAACGCCAAAGAACTGCCCCCCAGACCAGGAGAAAACTCCAAATCTGGCAGGCAGTTCCTACACAGGTTTGGTGGTGCAGGAGCAGGGCACTCCCGCACCACCAAACTCATAATAAGGCCCATAGACTAGAGTGGTGGGCAGAAGGTTCAAACATTACATAAGGTTATACTAACCATGCAATGACCTGGGCAGCGGGCTCACCATCATGTTTCCTAAGGATACACTGGTGCTGGAACAAGGCTGCCATCGGCCTCATGTGCAAGAAAGGAAAATGCCCCAGTAACTGCGGAATAGTAAAACACAGCCATATTTGAGGTGTAGTCAGGACCTCACGCCTATGAGTCTTAGTACTTCTGTATCTGTTTCACTAATGATTACTCTGCTATAGCAACCATGCTATTTATTAAAAAGAATCAAAAAACTGGACACCTTATTTCCTGGGGCTTAGACCTTTATTTCCTTTATGGACTTAGAGTGATTATCACACATCAAATCAGAAAATCAAGCACATTCTGGGTGTCACCTTTATTTCAGAAGTGATTGGCCTTACTCCCAAAATGTATCCTGAGTTGAGAGGGAAGTTCTACCTTTTGTACCACGAGCTCTCCACAGCACATGTGGAGACATCTTCAACACTGAGATGAATAACCATGTTACTTCAATTCACCCTCCAGATGCTGATCGCATGTTGCTTGCAACAACACAATAGTACAGCAAATTCTGTCTGGCAGGCAGTCTTTCAAGAGTACACCCACATTCTGCTACTTCATCCCAGATGTGAAGAAAAAGGGAGCATAGAGATTAATTATCTCGAACCCATCTAAAGTCTACTTCTACAGAGGGCGACACCCAGCTCAGCCTCTCCCTCACAAAGGACCCCCACACCACCAGACTCACTTCCAGGAAGGAATGAAAGACGTCGCATCATGGCTAAGCAGCTGCTGCCTGAAGCTCAACTCGGAGGAGACAGAAGTCCTTGTCCTCGGACCCACCCCCTCAGCATGGGACATCACCTGGTGGCCCACCACCCTCGGCATCCCCCCCACTCCCACGGACCACGCCCGAAACCTCCGCATCATACTCGACTCCTCCCTCACCATGACCCGACAGATCAACGCCGTCGCCTCCACCTGCTTCAACACCCTCTGCATCCTTTGCAAGAGCTTCAAAAGGATCCCCCCAAATCCAGAAAGACCGTCAGCCATGCACTCATAACAAGCAGGCTGGACTATGGAAACGCCCTCTACACCAGAATCAACAAATCCCTGCTCCGCAAACTCCAGACCATCCAGAACACGGCGGCTAGACTCGTCCTCGGGATCCCACGACAGGAACACATCACCCAAAACCTGCGAGACCTCCACTGGCTTCCCGTCGAGAAGAGAGTAACCTTCAAGCTACTCGCCCATGCCTACAAATCCCTCCACAACACCGGACCCTTATACCTCAATGAAAGAGTCTCCTTCCACGTACCCAAGAGAAACCTCCGCTCCGCCGACCTCGCCCTTGCCGAAACCCCGCGCATCCACAGAGCCAGAGCGGGTGGAAGAGCCTTCTCCTACATCGCAGCAAAGACCTGGAACGAGCTCCCGATCAACATCAGATGCTCCCCCACTCTGCACACCTTCAGGAAGAGCCTCAAGACCTGGCTCTTTGGCTGACTCGGAGCTGCACCCTTCACCCCCCCAGCGCCTTGAGACCCTCACGGGTGAGTAGCGCGCTTCACAATTCCCTGATTGATTGATTGACAGAGGTACCATTCATCGGGTACTCTACCAGACCGCTCTAGTGAGGTCAAGGCACTTCTGCAGATGCCCTGTGAGCAATCCATCTTTTTACTTATACAGACAAAATTAATAATGTATCATTGTAAGCCAAAAGAAATCTTGAGACCTTAAAGACAATATTTTCCTGTGATGAAGAGTACAGTAAGATTAAATCAGTTTGGAAGATGAAACACATGCCCCCATAGAAAAGCATAGATACACAACCACATGAAGCCCCAGCTGATCCTGACATACTGTGTACATGCAATTTGCGTAAGTGGAGAGAGAAATTCCAAACAAAATGGATGGGCATAAGGAATCTTGTTCATACTTTGTTGCACACATGATTGATGGCTAAAAGATTGTGGGTTTAATGTCTACAGCAGAGTTCTTCAGACTGGGGAGCGGGTGTTCAAGTGATGGGGGGGCACCAGGCTCTAGTCAATAAAAGCATTATGCTGATATCAGTGCTATGTTTTCTATTCTGTTATGGGCCATCACTTACATCTTTTGTCATTTATATCCTTGCTAGGTGAAGATGTTAAAAGGGAAGAGACTCCAAATATTCTTCAAAACCCCACCTCCATTTCTAATAATCACACTGTGGATACTTTTACACCTTTAGTAAGGCCTGCCTGACCAGAATCGTATGTTTGGCAATCATGTATTTTATTGCATTTTTAAAAACGGTAACAGAACTTACCTGCAATTTTTAAATACGTTTAGACATATTTAAACATTGCCAGTTTTTTTGAAGAATTGTGAAAGGGGGGGGTGATGATTTATTTTTTCACTGGGGTGGTGGCGCAGCATTAAAAGATTTGCAGACGTACGTGTCACAGAAAGCCATGATTAGGATCAAATGATGGCTACCTCATTGTATGAGGGTATTGAAATGAGGTACCACCAGAAAGCCAGAGGCTTTGTAAAAGGGAGTTTGAGGATCATCTTGCAGGGTTGTGGGAGGGACAGATTACTAAATCAAATGACGGATGAAACATAGTTTCAGTTCACTTGCAAACATAGAGAGAGAAGAGATCATAGGTTTAGAGGTGATGGAACTGCTGTACTTGCAATGGTTGATCCTCAGCCAGCTCGCCTTTGGAAACAATTACTCTCCCTCCCATTTGCCAGTGAGAATGACATAGGGGCATATTCTCAAGGACTTATCGCCGATTTATCGGCACTTTAGTGCCGCAAAAGTGGCGATAGATTTATCGCCCTATTCTCAAGCTGGTGCAAACTGCCGACATCGCCAGTTTTCCTGCGATAGCTGCCGCAAAACACATCGCCGCGGATGAGAGCGACAATTAACGCTAATGATATGCAGAGTAGGCGTTCCCGTGCAAAAACACACGAAAACACCACTTTGCGATATTCCCTACGACCAGCCAGATCTGCGATGCCGGACAAAAACAGGCGATAAGGTGCGTTAGCAGCAGGGACTTAACACCTGCTTTTTACTGGTCTTAAGTAGGACAAAAACCTTCAGTACAAAGGGAGCCCAGGCCAGAACCACATCTGAAGATCAACAGATGCCATGGAGCTACTAATCATGCAGCTTGGAGACCCAAGAGGGCTGCAACACCCACCACCCCCAGGACCACCCCCACCCCCAGGACCACCCCCCGGACCACCACTGAGGCAGCGCAGAACAAGACAGCGGACCTTCCGAAAATGCATCAGCCTCAGAGACTTAACGCCAGAGGATGTCATTGCCCACTACAGGCTCAAAAGGACAACCATCCTCCGCATCATGACCCACATTGCCCACAGGCTGACGGTACCAACATAGCGGACAACCAACATCCCTCCGCAGACAAAGCTGCTGGCTGTGCTGCACCTGTTGGCCTCTGGTACCTTCCAACCAACAACTGCCAGAGTCGGAGGAGTCTCACAGCCAGCCCTATCAAAGTTCCTCACACCTGTCTTGGATGCCATCATCAGCTTCATACCCCAGTACCTTCACTTCCCCCATACTGCGCAGGAACAGCTGGAGACTAAGCAAGGCTTCTATGCCATAGCTGGATTCCCGCACGTGTTGGGGGCAATCGACTGCACACATGTCCTACTTGTGCCCCCTGCCGACACTGCACACAATTACCACAACAGGAAGCACACGCATTCCATCAATGTGCAGGCAATAGTGGACCACCGGGGACTGTTCACCAATGTCGTCGCCAACTTCCCAGGCAGTGTGCATGATTCATACATCTTCCGACAGTCCATCATCAACCAGCGCTTTCAGGATGGCACCTATGGAAATGGACTGCTCGTTGGTAAGTACCAATGGAACACACCACACACCTCAACTCCACAATCACACAACGCACAACTGTGGGAATGGACACGTAACAAAATCACATTCAACCTGCCAACCAACATGCTCACCTGCCAGACATGACAACACAAGTAACCGTGGTAAGAGGGGCCAGAAATGTGGACAAACCATACACTAAGGCATAGCCCCTCTGCCACACATTTGCAGAATGTGGGGAGAGGTGGGAACCACGATTGTGTGAAGGAGGCAATGGACCTATGACTAACAATGTACACAATGCCAAGTGTGGCGGTGATGTGCTGGACAGGCTTGAGTATGCAGAGCAAAGACATGTCCATGTGGACACATACTGCTGGAGTCTGTAGTGTCGTGGACAGTGGACGCAACAATGTCATCACAGGCAGTGGGGAACACCTTGGACAAGTAGCCATGTCGGCCCCCCTGTAAGCGTAAGCGTAGTGGGCAGGGCCGGCGCATGCCAGTCCAGCGTAGGGGAGTGACTAAATAGGCCGGGGCTCAGGGAGTGGTTCACTCCCGGGACGGCCACCGAAGTAACTACTGCGTGTGGCTCTGTGTCTGCCATATCCTGACCATAGGCCTACACACACGTGGCCGACCACCTACAACGGGCAAAGTCACACCGGCGACGAGGTGGCTACGTCCCACGCCACCCGGCGCACATCTTGTCATCGCCTGCAATGGCGTGGCTGCCAGGGCGGCATCCCTCACCCTGCCACGAGGCCGCCATCATGACCAGTGGTGCCTGCGTGATCCTGTGTGCCTGCCGCACCCCAGCCCGCTGTCCCCAGACCCAACCTGCGCCCAGAGGTGAATGCCCGCCCCTGCGCACCCAGGCCTCACTGCTCACCTGCCGCCACCGGCATCTCTTCAAGAGGGCCCACCACGTGCCGGTGCAATCTCCAAGGCCGGGCTCCGTGAGCTTGGCAGCCTCCTCAGCCAATCGCTGGATTCTGCGCAACAGGCCCCCAGCGCACCCAGCGGCACCGCACCGCGGAGTTGCAAGTTGGCTACTGCTGCCTTCTGACCACACTGTGGTACAGCAAGTAACAGATACATCCTTTCCAGTCTGCCCCTCCAGGCCTGCTGCATCATCGCAGGCTGCACATCCGCTCAGCTCTTCCGGTGGGCCGAACTCAGTGCACCGCAAGTCATCGCCACGTGGCGGTTGGCCCGTGCCGGACGCAGGGCCTCAGGTGCCACTAACTCAGTGCACCACAAGTCACCGTCCAGCCACCAGGCCTGCTGCATCATCGCAGGCTGCACACCCGCTCAGCTCTTCCGGTGGGCCGAACTCAGTGCACCGCAAGTCATTGTCACAAGTCTGCCTCCAGTAGCCAACAGCATGTCCTCGGTAACGCCACTGGAGCCCTTCACAGTCACGGGGCCACCCCCATCCCAGGCAGGCTGCCGGTAAGCCTGGGTAGATTGTCTGGAGACGTACTCCGAAGCGCACGACATCCCAGCGCCGCGGCAGCGGCGCACGCGTATGAGGAGTTCGGAGAAATGGCCTGGGGCTCTGGGCGTGGTTCAGTTCTGGGCTCTGGGCGTGGTTCAGTTCCGGCCTGGCCACAAAAGTGACTATGGCGTGTGTCTCCGTAGTAGTGTCTGCGCCACCCGGCCTGTAATCGACAATGTTGCAATGTAGCATGCACCAGGAGGGCGGCCTCGCCCGAATGGATTCATAAAGGAGCGCGAGACCGCTCGGGGTCTCGGCTCATACATGCCAACTGTTGTGTGTGTATCTACATTACCGCAGCCTGAACCGAAGGCCTAGCCTCAATATCAGCGCGAGTTCAGCCAGGCCAGAACTCCACATCTGTGTCCGCCCTATCCTTACCATAGACCTACACACACGTGGCCGCCCACCTTCAACGGCCAACATTACAGTCTTGCTGTCAGTCCTGCGGACATGCGCAGACAGGCATGACAATGGTGTGCCGTAGAGTGCAAGTGATGCAACCGCGCAGCACACACAAGTAAGTTGAGTTGAAATAGGCTCGGTGGGAGGGAGGAGCAGCTGTGAGGCTACGTAATACACATTGTCCTACCACATTTGCCAGCAGCAATACATGGCTAACATGAATCCCAAGGTCGCACAAATCACACACCACGAAACTTGTATGTCTGCCAACACAGCATGCAGAACCACCAGTTAACACTAATCTCACTTACCTCTCACAGGTGATCAAGAATATGCACTCTGCCCGTGGATGATGACACCCCTCCGAGACCCGAACAACCCGGCCCAGAGGCAGTACAATATGGCCCACAAACGCACCAGGGGCATTGTTGAACGCACATTTGGCGTGTTGATATCACGTTTCAGGTGCCTGGACATCACCAGTGGAAGACTCTTGTACAGCCCAGAAATAGTGTGCAAGATGATCACTGCATGTTGTGTATTGCACAACATATGTGTACGCACCAATGCCCCATGGATCCAAGTCCCAGAAGCACCGGACGATGATGAGGAAGATGATGCAGGTGGACCACACCCCACTGCAGCCGTAGCAGGAATAGCCCGAAGGAACACAATCATCAACAATTTCTTCGCATGAGCACGTCAAATTGTGACTGTCCACAGCAATCATGGCACAGTACAAGATGACCACATGACCAGCATGTGCAAATGAAATCTTAGCAACACACATTCCCCGTGTGCATGTCAGTCCTCTGCATTAGCACATTACTCTGACGGGTGTAAGTGCAACATTGAGTGCTAACATTCGCATATGTTGCAAGAAGAGATGGTGTGTATGTCACCTCTGTACCGAGAGGCTGTTTAGGGCATCACGTATTCGATATGCCATATCAGGGTGTCACATGTAGTACGTCATGCCACTCATCAGCGTCCCACGTGTACATGAACATGACATGAAGGCCGTAATTGGTGTTCAGGAAAAGACAACAGGGTGCCATTTGTGGTCAGAGATGTACCTGCCTGATGCAAATATACACCCTGTGTGTCGAGTCCCACAACATGAACAACATGGCCGTAAGGGGGATGTGGGCACAGTGGACACCTCAGCAACATTGGGAGATGCACACCAGCCTAGAAGCCAGCAGGTCCACCTTGCGTGGAACACACCAAGGTGTCCCCTGGTCAAATGTGCCATGTACAGGTCACATGTGTACACGGACGTCATCCATCAAGAGTAGTGATCAGTGCCAGCTAATAGGTGCAAGGTGAGTGGTCAACCGCCTCCTCACAGCTAGCTGCACCCATCACTGTCAGACTGCAGCAAAACAACACTGCTACATCAGAGCATGCAATACTGACCGTGAGGGCATGTACATGGCTGGTAAGGGTTCAACCATGCCGGAAGGCGAAGCAGTGACATCCCCCCACCCAATCCCCATCACATTTCCAGAATGCAAGCAGATGACAAACTAACATTGTGGATGACAGCCCCTCTGTCTGAACTAGAAGGCGGTAGCACATCTGCACCTCCGACCTTGGGAATGCATGCACCCGGCACCCCCTGAGCGATACCATAGCAGCTGCTGATGGCTCCCACACTACGCACAGCGCTAACCAGAGACCAACGTATACACACCCCACACACAGGAGTCCTTGCTCGTAGTTCACTTGCATGGTATGACCTTCACACTTACGCACCGACCATCCCAGGAGTCCAAGCGCTTCACACTCAAACCAATCATTGCTCCGAGCTGTGGCTTCCACATAACTTTGACTTTGCCTTTGTGACACACAGCCCTATTTCATACATTGACGTGGGGCTAAGTTTGGAAATAGCGAGATTGTTGTTTTGGAGCAATGAGGCCACAGCTAGTTCACACATTCCCAGTCATCTCACTGCCTATCTGGGTCACGGACATACATGCGCATTGAAATCAGTTCCCAGGTTGCACCGTTGTTTGGAATCACTGCCCCTACATACATCCATACTTTCATACTTGCTTGATCATGGACTTGACTCATCTGTGTGAATTTGAATGTCTTAATCACATTCGGTGGAGTGGTGAAGGTGGACCAGTACCTGGCCATGCACAGGCTACTTTACAATGTTGCCCCGTGGAGGGCCAGCCAGGGTCCTTTGGGGAGGGAAAAGTACATCGTAGGAGAGGGAGTTCAGTCCGCAGTCTGATTTCTGTGTCATTGGTTGCCTAAACAAATGTAGCAGTCCATGTCGGGGGCCAAGGTAAGTGTCGCAGAGTGTTATGGGGGACAGTGGAGGGTGTTATTCCTGGGCGTGATGCAGAGGGCAGAACCAAGCAGAAAGAGGCCATATGGCGGAGATGAATGCTACCGCTTCCTACTTAGCCCAACGGCAGATTCATCCTCATCATCGTCCTCCTATGTGTGATGTGCCTCACATGTGGGTGGTGGTGTTTTGTCTGCGGTACTGTGTGGCAGTGACACATCAGGGGCCGGAGGTGAATTGTCAGCCGCACTGTGAGGCACTGACACATCAGGGGGCGGTGATGTGGAGGGAGTAGTGGCAGCAGCATTCATCTGCGCCAGGCCTTGTGGCCGCACTGCCATGATGAGGATCTGCAGGGCATGGTAGATCCCTGCTGCATCTCGCTGGTGTGCAGCCGTGGCAGCCATTCTTCCTGCCTGCATCCGCTCCATGTTCTCCATGTTCCTCCCCATGTTTGCCAACTCACGGCTGAGATTGCTGGAGCCACTCTGACTAGACAGTTGTTCTTGTCTACGAGTCATGACTCCGGCGATGTCAGCCATGGATTGTTGGAGACCATGGAGCGGACTGTGGGTGTCCATTAGGGCCTGTAGGTGGTCCCTGATGGTACTTGGACACCCACGTATGGCAACTAGTTTGGCTGCCATGAGGTCGAACCCCACCCGCACCTGCTCTGCCATCCCCTTCTGGCCCTGCGAAACTCGGCGTTGGAATGCCATGTGTTGCTCGTGGGGATCCTGGGAGACGGCGGTGGTGGTGGGTGCTTCCTGCTGTGTGGTCTGTGCAGGGGGTGGGTTCTCCTTGATGCAGCTGGGCTGCCCTGCTCCTGGGGGTGGGGTGCTGAGGGTGTCCATGAGCTGTTGGAGGGCGTCGGGTCGATGGTGTGTAGGTCCTCTTCATCATCAGTGATGAGGAGTACGGTCTGCTCTGCAGGAGGTGATGATTCTCCCTCTGCAATGTGAAGGGGAGATGCAGTTTGACATTGTGTTCACATGTATGTTGACGCATTTGCCAAGTTTACAAACAGACTGCATGTCAATGTACATTGTGACTGTTTGTGTGGAGATGCCTCTTTAATGCTGGACAGTTGCCATTTCGCCACCATCACGGATGTGAGGTTGTATTCGTCCATTATCATCTCACAGTTTCCTGCTATGCCAAATGCGAATGGCCATTTTCTACACACAAGCGGCAGCAGTTGTGTCCTCTGTTCTGTTGTGAAAGTGTTGCAGTTTTGTCCACTTTGTTGTAAATGTTGAGGTGCTCTGAGTGTTATGTGTGTGTGCTGCATTGTTGGTGATTTGCCCCCTCAGCTCTGATTTGGCTGGCCCTTATCCCTTTCAGGTGGTGTGCCTTTCACTTCTGTGCTTATACAGTGCTGAGCTGTTGCAGACTTGGGTAAATTGGGCTCTTGGTCGGTGTTGTGACTCTTGGGCATGGTTTGTCTGCAGATGTGCTGTACTTACTTGTGCATGTGTGCCACTGTGCCCATCTCCCCCCGTGCCCCAAGTCCCTGGTGGTTACTCACCCTGTTGCTGTTGTGTCAGGTCATGTTGAGCAGTGTCCGGTCCTCCGACTCCTGCCACCGTCTCCACACTGATGACTGTGGACACCATTTCCTCCATCTCATCCAGCTCCTCCTGTGACGCAGGACTCCCACCCCCAGTCTGCATTGCTGCTTTGTGGTTGTTGGCGAGTTTCAGCTTGGTTTTGTGCTTCACATCATTCCAGTGCCTCTTGACCTCTTCCATTGTCCTACTCAGCACTCCGACTGCATTCACCTTGTCGACGATGGACTGCCATATTCCATTTTTTGTTGCCAATGACGCAGTGGAGGTGACGAACAGTTGTTGATGGTGTTCTGTCACCTCCGTAATCAGGATCCTGTTTTCCTGCGGACTGAACAACGTCTTCCTCTTCTTCTTCTTCTCCTTGCCCTTCCCTGACCCCGAGGTCCCAGGCTGGTCCTCCGTGGGGCTTGTGGGGTTCGGGTTGTCCTCTGTGCTTGCTCGGGCTACCTCCATAGTGCTTCGCAGTTGTTTGTGTTTTATTTGTATTTCATTTTCGCCACTTTTATAGTGATTTTTCCCGCCTTACTTGTGGGACTTGCGGGCCGGGCGCTGCTTTTCGCTGGATTTTTATCGCAGTTGGGCCCATCGCAACTTTTTTCACGTTCGGGTTTCATCTTTTATCGCCGTCGCGGTAGTTGTATCGCAGACATTTGACTCGTTATTGGGACACTATCGCATGTTACCGCCATGTTGAGAATGAGACGTTAACACAGAGTTATTTTCCTGCGATAGACGGCGATATGAGAAGTTGCGTTAACCTATTTTGGCGATGATTATCGCACGTTCTTGAGAATATGCCCCATAGAAGGGTATTTCCAATTTATGCGTGCCCCCCTACAGCTTCATTTCCTTCAGGTTTTTCATGGCCGGGTCGCCATTTGCAAAAGGGCAGTTCCAAGCATGAAACATGCTTAAGTGTCGCTCCGGCAGTTTCAGCACTTCAGAGATATTGTTTCCGTTGTTTTTCAAAGGCAAAGCCTTGCTTTGGGGATTCGTCTTTGAAAAAAGTAATGTTCAGCAATCTGCCCGAGCATGGCAGTCGGGCTCTTAGTCTTTTTTCTTTTTTTGAAAGTGGGCATGCCGGACCCTTTGTGTCCAGAATGTGTTCTGGTCCCAAAGGTCAAGATTCATTTTAGAGAATACATTTTCCAATGTAATGGGAACTGTATATAGACAAACACAAAACACAGGAGTTGGCATTAGGTTTTCTCAAGATATGGATTATGCTTACATTTGTGATTCGGTTTGATGCATAATGTATAAACTAGGCATTATGAAAAATTTAAATATTATGGTTGAGCTCATTTCATCATTTGAATTCTGCAATGAAGTAACCTATTCTGGAAGATATATCAGTCAGTTTAATTTAATACTCTTATTTGCTGACCTTCTTTCCTGGTGTGGACTTATTTCTACAGAGGAGCATCTAAAGATAGGGACACTCAAACCCCATTCCACGCTTGGTTTGATTCAAAACACATGATGGAGTATTCAATGTGTTTCTTTTACAAAGAAAGATTGTTTATTAAAGAAGATATTAATAACCAACATGTTACTCTCAGCAAAGAAAATAAAACTACAAATCAAGAGAATTTTAGCAGTTAGAGAACTGACAGAAGTACCAACATTATTTTGTAAAGAAGACGCACTGCCTCTAGTAATGTAGTAATGGGATACAAACATTAGCAATATGAACTAATGGTGGGATGCTACTACTAGGTCGACAGAGCCACAGGCATTTGCAGATGGTGTTAGTTGAAACTGCACACTGATTGATTTTTTTAGGTGTTGGCTGGACAGCGCATGTGCTGTCTCGAAGAGACGTGTTGTGTTCTAGCTGTGGGCTTACAGACTGCCCATTTCCTACAACTGGTAAATTTCACAGTCGCTCTCATTTTCTTTGATGCCATTCATCATGGCATGCAGGCGTTATGCCCTCTTCTTGTGTTTGGACCTCCCATTGTGCTTGGACCAAGTACATGTCTCCTTACACTGCTCCCAGTTTGCAGAGCTATTTTTTGTTGTTGTTTGGAAAGAACTCCATAGCAGTACTTGTGTTTTCAGGCTGTCTCCCTTGTGCACGTACACACATACTACTAAAATGCATGCTGGTGTACATAAATGAATGCATTTCTTAAAAAGTTGTTAAAACACAAACAGCACTTGTTTATTTATTTTTTTGCAAGATCCGATGGTATTTGAGCGTTCCAACGCCGTCCGTCTTGCGATAGCACAAATACAAGCCAATGGTATTGAGTGCTTTAACCCGTTAAGTGCGCCCGTCGGCCAACGGCCGTCGCGAGCACTACCTCGCTAGTGCAGCGCACGTCCGTTGGCCGACGCGGCTCCGCCCACTCAATAGAACTCCCGCACCGCGGCGGAATTTGCGCCACGGTTAAGTTAAGGAGTTAAGTTACAGTACACAATTACACATTAATTTTTGTTGCTGATCCTGCTTCAGTTAAGGCTTTTTTTCCCATTGTTGCTTGCACATCTCCCTATCCCCTCCTGCTTCCCTGCTTGACCCGCTCCCTCACTACCTCCCTCGTTGCTGCTGCTTTTTTTTATTTGCACCATCCAATGGTATCAGAGCGCTTGTTCCGCCATCTTTCCATAGTGCTAACACCAGCCAATGGTATTGGAGTGCTTTCAGTGCTCACCTGTCACTTTACACCAGTGATACTCAAAGTACGGCCCGGGGGCCGCATGCAGCCCTCCTGAACTTTACATGTGCCCCCCGGTCAACAGTAGCAATAGGCTGCTATTAACCTGACTCAGCACTATGATTAAAAAATGTTAAATAAACAGTCAAGCCTTTATTTAAAAACTAAAGTTGAAGAAAGGGAGTAACTAGGTTTCCTGCACTGCTTAACTTTAGGAACACCTGCATTTTTAAAGACATGTTGCAGAAAAAGTGTAAAAATATGATAAAATCTCTTCAAATATCAAAAAGTGCATTTCACTAACATAGGGAACATTTTCACCTTGGTACATTAGATTATATCAGTGCGTTGAGAAGTATTTTCTTTTTAAGTGATAGTTTTCAAACATAAATTCAAAACATTAATTGTTCCCCACACCCTAAAAACAATGCCAATGGTGAACTAAGAGGCAAGTCAGTTGTTATGTGCATTCTTTGGATGGTTTGGGTGCCCAATATACATGAACAACATTATAGTTTATTAAATCGAAGACAGGAGAAGATTTTGTACAGTGCAGATCCTGAAGTCATGCATTTTGAGGTTCTCATATATGCAATAACAAAGAAAAAGGAGGGAAAGTAAAAGAAAACAATTGCCTCCGAGCACACAATTTGATACAGTAGAAAGCTGGGATTAATCATAGGTTTTCTGATTTCACATTGTGAAATTTAGACACTAGTTATATATGCTTAGCTTCCCCTACACCCACAATACTGCCACAACCCCCCTCCCCCAAAAGGCTACCGTTAATGACTGCCACTATATTAGCATCAATGCGACCCTCGGTCACATCACAAACCAAACTTTGTGGCCCTTGGGAAAATGTTTGTGAGTGCCCATGCTTGACACAATGAAACATTAATTGTCGTAGGCAGGGGGAAGGGTAAGGGATTTGCCCAGAATCACAAATCGTTCAGCCAACCCCAAGATTCAAACCTAGTTCCCCAGTTCCCCTGTCAGCAGCCCTGGCTGTTATGCCACGTCCTCACTTCACTTCAAAGCTCCTCTACTGTTTCTCACTATCACTTCCAAATGTGTTCATCAAGATCCCGTCAACACCGAACAAGCATTGGCAAAGCCAATAGATCTCAGCAATGCCCGAGCTATTGGCCTTGTCAAAGTGAATGTCTTTTAGCCATGTTGTCTAGCATCACACCTGCTGTTCAGCATGGCTGAAAGTCACTGAAAAAGCACTATGATGCGGCCAGCACAGGACACATCATAGTGCTTTTTTGGGTTAGGAGGGGCAGGACAAAAACGCAACATGGGGGGGCGAAGAGATTCGCCATTGGCTCAACATCCTGTGCTTCTGGGCTTTCAGTATCTTTCAGTCATGCTGAACAGCAGATGTGCTGCTTGTTTTTCTTGATGTGCTTATTTTTGCCCCTTTTGACCATGGGACAATGGGAGAATGTATTAAATCCTGCTGGCTTCAACATAATATTAGATTAATATTAGATTAGGATTCCACACATTCCAGATATTGTGGATGGATCATCATATAACCATAGCTGAAATATACAAGGCTATGTGTGCTAGGTATGTTGACCTTTTAGGTCATATTGATATGAAATGAATTGTAATGTCATACAAATATATAGCCCTACACTACCAGAAATTGTAACCCTAGGTTGCGCACCCAATCTGGCCACATAATTTTCTATTTAATTTGCTTTAAACGTATTATTTCCTGGAATTTGGCATCTCACTTACTTTGGCTCCTACGCGGACACCTAGTTGACTTGTATGTATGGACTGTCCCTACATGTGCACTTCCAATGACCAGTCTCTGTGAAGCAAGTCAATACTGAATATTGCTATTGCACAGCAGTGCAGTCATATATAAATGTAAATGCTTTCCCGTGCAATATTGTCTAGTCCTCAGGTATTAGACTATGGAAGTATCTGATAGACATAACCTAAGGTAATAATGACATTTTTCACATATGCCCAAAACAGACTGCATATTTTATTTTAGCTGCATTTCATCTCTTCGTTTTGCAAAGTCTCTAGGTCAATACATTGACCAATCTGAGTTTTCTTGCTGTGGTGCTTAGACTGGCTAGAGGGAATGTGGCGATGTGGCACCTCAGAAGCAACCATGATGAGGGCCCATAGAGCTGTAGTTTCTTAAGCCTATGAGCGCCAGGACCCCACGGTTAGGGGCGGACCCAATAAGAGAATTATGTAACCATCTGGGGAGGTGTTATGGTCTGGGTATTAACGGTTAGGAGATATTGAGTTCAGTTGAATGTTGTACACTGATGAATAAAAGCGGCAGTTATGGGATCCGTGTGAGGAGTGTTCATTTTGCATGCTCCTTGGCTGCGTAGGATGCTACAACTGGTGATGAGTGCAGGATCTTTGCCCCAAAGAAAACCGCTCTCCCTGAGAGTTTTCAACGCTAAGGCACACTGCTTGTGTGTGTCACATGCGCCTGTTCGAGGAGAAGCAGTTCGAAGTTGGCATGTGTGGGATTGAAGCCCCACTCCAGCCCATATACGGCCTTCAAAGAAGTTGAAGGCCCTGAGAGCACACTCAAAAAGCCCACCAGAAACCCACTGGTTAGACCAAAAGAAGAGATACTGCACTACAGCCTAACACAGAGCCATCATTGATACAAAGCTAAGCGTTAAAGGCAGCCACAACCAAGTACGATGCAAAAAGTTGAAAGCAGTAATTAACAAGTATAAAAGATGAAACCATTACTTACAGTCAAAGGGCCCCATTCTGATCCCGTTAGGAATGCCTCCAGACGGATTCCGGAAAGAGCAAATCCGATTCGGAGCCTATGTTTCCAACTGAATCGTCCCCTGTTCCGAACGACCAAATACGATGCGAAGATCTCGTCCGCGTCGACTGAATTGTTTCCAAACCCGATCCTGGCAGTCCGAGTCATTTGCAGCCGAATCGTGCTGTGCAATGGAGCCGGCTTCCGAACAAGTGAGTAGGATGCATGATTCTGACAGCCGTATCGACTTGGTTTTGCAGAGACGAAAAAGGTGTGGGAATCGGACTTCAGGGGGCTGTAGCAGGCCCCTCTTCACCCGGGGCCATCCGAATTGGTCCCGTGGGGGTACCCAGGGGTCCCTCCTTTCCATGCATGCACCACAGGGTGCACGCTTTTCACCACCCACCCCTTTTTGCAATGGGAGACTGTGTACGCGTGCGGTACACAGGCTCCCATAGAGTTCAATGGGAGTCCGAGCGAACCGAGTCCGTCACGATACAAATGCATCGGAATCTGTCGCACGGACTCCCGGAGCGCGATTCGGTTGGAAAGCTCTCCGGAACCGAGTCGTTGGGAGGGCTTTCCTAATGAGATCAGAATCGGGCCCAAAGAAGAAAATGGCGCTGTACGACCTCCGATTGAGCATGACTACCCAAGCACAAGCACACGGCCGGTGCTTGCCGAAGGAACGGCCCAGAAGGACAGCTGATGTCACCTGAGCAGCATATACTCTCAACGACAGTAGAAAAGAGTGCAAAGTGCTGTTGTATTTCTGAAACCATCACCATCATTCGACACGGCGAAGAAGCAGAATATTGGTGCCAGATTGACTGCATGGATAGAGACCTTTGATGTCTTCATAGATGCTCTGGAAGAAGTAAATGACAAGAAAATCATTCAATATTTAAAGAATCCTGCTGGTGATGGAATAAAAGAAGGGATAAAGAAAATATCACAGAATGAGGCAATTTCATACCGTCAAATCAAAGAAGCATTAGAAGCCAAATTCAATCCGACGCCAAACGTTGACTATGAAAGGTACATTTTCAATTAAGCGAGACAACAAGTTGGCGAAACGATGGATGAGTTTGTTGTGAGACTTGATGTGCTTATCATACATTGTAAATTTAGTGAATTTAATGATGAAGAAGCCATGTGCCTCAGAGTCCTTGATGGCTGTCTTTTGGAATCGTTCAGAAGATGCATGTTGAGAGAAATGCTCAGTTTAGAAAAAGTGCTACAGACTGCAAGAGCCAAGGAAAGAGCAGATCTGCAAGTTGCCAACATGGCAGCTGGAACAGCAAAGAGTGAATCAGCACTAATCATGAAGAGCAAATACAAGCATAGAGTAGACACACTTAAGTCGACATCCTCAAAGGAAGGAAAGATGTGTTTCCGATGTGGATTTTCATTTCCACATGAAAGCAAATGTCCAGCCATCGGACAGACATGCAAAGGTTGCAGAAAGGAAAACCACTTCATAACGGTTTGCAAGGCAAAAGAGAAACTATGTGCATCACAGCAAGACAAGAAAATGGACGCCAGAAAGTTCCAGAAGCCTACAAAGACAAAAAGCAACCTCAATTGTGACAGGTGGAAACTAAACGAAGTCGATCAAGTTTATCCAACAAAGGTTCTTCGATGTCACAATCGAGTGACAGTGATAAGGGTGACTGTGCGATGGGTGGTGAGACAGAATACTGAGTAAAAATATCGACTGACATTAATATCAAGTGAAAAATATTGTGGAATGGAAATATCGAGTGCAAGAATATCGTTGGCGAAAATATCGATTTTAGGGTAAGTAATATCGATTTTTATTTTTTATTATGTGTTTTGTTATATATTTTATAAGTATATGATGTCGTTTTTTTGTTTAAATATTTTGTATGTTTTTTAATGTAGTTTTACATTTTTTAGTAGTTAGTAAATTTTATTTAAGTAATTTTTATTATTTTTGGTACCTTAGCGGGTTGTGGGTTTATAGAGGTACAAGGTGGGAAGTAATATAAGTATAATAAATTAATGTTTATTTTTTTATAAATATTATTTATTTAATTAATAAATAATAATTTTGTTAATTGTGTAATTCTTTTTTGATTGTTAGTTAATATTAAATATTTAATTGGTAAATAATTATGTTAGTATTGTAAATAATGTTTTGTAATTTAATTTTTATATGTGGGTTGTGATGGTTATAGAGGTAGAGGGTGGGAAGTAATTTAATTTAATTTTAATTAATCATTAATTAATTGTTAATTATTATTAATTATTTAATCAATCATTAATTATGTTAATAGTGTAAGTTAATTTAAAAAAAAATTATGAGTGGGTTTTGGGGTTCATGGGTGTACACTGTTGGAAGTTATTTAATTGTAATCAATTGTTTGTTAATTAATATGAATTATTTAAGTGATAATTAATTAAGTTAATTGTGTTAGTAATTTTCTTTTCTTTTAGGTGTGGGTTGTGGGGTTTATAGGGCTATATGGTGGGAGGAAATTATAACTAAACTTAAGAGAATTGTTTTTTATATGTAAAATAATATTGCATTTAATTTTTAATATTGTTTGTAATATTTTTATATGTTTTTATTTTATGAAAGTTTTAATTTTCATTATTTGTTAAAATGTAACATATATAAAATTTAAAATATTTATCTTTTACATTTTTATTTTGTTTTTGAAATTAGTTTTTGTATTTGTAGAATTTTTTTTTGTTTGTAATGTACTGACTGTAGTGGGAATAAAATATTTTTTTTTATTTTAAAATCCAACACTTTTTCTACTGTTGCACTGACTGGAGTGGGAATAGTAAATTCTACCTCTCCACAATCCAACACTTTCCCTACTGTTGCACTGACTGGAGTCGGAATAGTAAAATTTACCCTTCCGCAATCCAACACTTTCCCTACTGTTGCACTGATTGACTCCTGACCCAGACAAAGTAAAAGCACTGTCAGCCACCCAACCCCCACAATATGTCACTATGCTACAATCCTTTTTGGGAATGGCCAGCTGTTGTTCAAGATTCATTTGTGACTTTTCCACAGTGAGTGCCCCATGGAGAAACCTGACTAAACGAAATGCCCAGTCCCAGTGGTCCTCTGAATGTGACCAAAGCTTCAAAAGGATAAAACATTCCACTGATAATGCCACTGGGATGGCTTTCTTTGATACAAAATTACATAGTGAGATTACTGTTGATGCAAGCCCGATGGGGATGGAGCAATCCTTGCTTAGCATAATGGATATCCAAATGCTCAGAGACACATTGTGGCATATGCTAGCGGAAGTCTGTCTGACACAGAACAAGCCAGAGAAGTAGAGTCTGGCTGTGGGGTGGGCATGCAAACACTTTCATATGTTTCTTTATGGAAACCACTTCACAATTGTTACAGACCACCAAGCACTGCTCACCATATTCGGAAACCCAAATTTTTGTAACTTTGATGCCCCTCGCCTTGAGAGTTGGGGGTTGCATTTAGAGGAGTATGACTATACAACTGTGCATAAGCCAGGCAAGAACTAAAACTCTGCAGATTACTTCTCACGAGTACCCTTACATCGGCACAGCTCAACATCGAAAACAGTTGAAGAGTATATCAACTTAATTGTAAGGTCCAGCATACAAGCGGCCTTATCAATTGAACAAGTCATTGCTGCTACAAATACTGATAAAGAAATGCTTGCCCTTAAAGATATCATCTCAGAGCAGTCATGGAGACAAAGGGCCTCCTTACGATGTCGATCGGAAAGCATTCCGACCGACTCCTTGTCGGAATCGGTTCAGACCGACTCGGGTTCGGCGAGTCCGACCGACCGATTACGATGTTTCCAAACACCATTCAGTCGGACTCCCATTGACTTCAATGGGAGCCTGTGTTCCAACCGACAACACAGGCTCCCATTGAAAAAAGGGGTGGTTCCGGAAAACCTTGCACCCTGTCGCAGGCATCCCCATGGTGCCTGCCACACTGTGCATGGTTGTAAAGAGGGGTCCCATGGGTACCCCCACGAGCCCCAACTGGAGGCCTCCGGGTAAAGGGGGGCCTGCTAATGGCCCCCAAAGTCAGTTTCCGTCAGCCGTTTCGTGTCGGACAAACCGATTCGGAAAGGCTGTCCAAATCCGACATCGTAATACGTCGGTCGGAAATGCAGTCCATAGAGCTGTACGATTCGGCTCCAACCGACTCGGAGTCTCCGAATGCCGGTCGGAACTGAGTCGTAAAGACCGAACGGTTACCTTCTATCGTAATCGGTTGGTCGGAAATGTTTCTGAGTCGGTCGGAAACATGGGTTCAGACACAGATTAGGAAAATCTGAATGCCGTTCGGAGCCTTTCCAATTGGCATCGTAATGAGGCCCAAAGTGTTTGACCTCTAAGTGATGATGTTGGATTTCAAAAGTTAGAGAATATACAGGCTGAACTGTCAGTCACTAAAGAAGGTATTGTGTTGAGAGGTTAACGCACCATCATACCCAAGAGTCTCTGACAGCAAGCCATTGAACTCGCTCACGAAGGACATAGTGGCATTGTCGCCACGTAAAGAGCCCTGAGAGATTGAGTGTGGTTTCCGTGCTTGGACGAGCGAGTTGAGAGGGAACTAAAGGAGTGCCACTTATGTAATTGCCTTTTTCCCAAAGTGACACAGCATCCACTAACCATGCCCGAAAGAGTGGCCATTGACTTCTTTGCGCCCCTAACGAATGGACATCATCTCATGGTAGTCCTTGACGAGCATTCCCATTTTCCTCTGGTGAAGGAAATGTCATCAACAACACATTACAAAGTCATTGAGCAGCTAGATGACATCATTGCAGCATGGGGCATCCCAGATATTCTTAAATTTGACAATGGTCCATAGTTCAATAGCAAGGAATTTAAGGATTTTGCAATTAGACTCAATGTCAAGCAGCAAAAGAGGACACCCTTGTATCCCCAAGCTAAATGTGCCTTAGAACGATTTATGGGCACCCTAATGAGAGTGATCCAATGTGAATCGATGGAGGGAATCGAACTGGGTCAGGCCTTATGTCAAGCTCTCTGTGTTTATCATTTGACTCCTCACTCCACCACTGGTGAGAGTCCTGCCACCTTGCTGTTTGGGAGAGCTGTAAGAACCAAACTACCACAGTGGACCACTGATCGAACTCGGACTGCTGACGTGGTTCGTGACACTGACACTGCTTAAAAACATAAAATAAAGACATATGCTGTTCAACGTCAGAAACTCAGGAAATCATCTTCGACGAAGGTGACTGGGTTCTTGTCAAACAAAAACAGAAGCGGAAAACAGATCCTCTGTTTGCTGCAGAGTCCCTGAGAGTTATGACGCACAAGGGACATATGATCACAGTGCAATATCCTGGAAAATCCAACACAAGGGATTTGTCACATTTCGGACCTCTATCTTTACATTCATCGGCCCCTGTAATCCTAGATGGGGCTGCCACACCTAAAGGCCTAGATCAAACATCAGCTCCTGTACCCCCGGTGTCCACTAAGGGTGCTTCTCAACTACTTCAGACCACGCGATCTGGCCGAACAGTGCAAGCATCTAGATGACTTATCGAAGAAATATAATGGTGCTGCTCTTCACACCTTTTTTTATTTAACAAGGGGGGAGATGTAGTGTATTAAGTCTATGAGCCCCAGGACTACGTGGTTATTAGCGAACTCAATGAGAGAATTATGTAACCATGTGGGGAGGTGTATGGTTATTAACGGTTAGGAGATATTGAGAAGTTCAGTTGAATGTTGTACGCTGATGAATAAAAACAGCAGTTACGATCTCCGTGTGAGGTGTGTTTATTTTGCATGCTCCCGGGCTAGGTAGGACGCTACAAAAGCTCTTTAACAATAGACCCCTCTCACCTTTTACGCACAAACACAGGCAGATAGAGTCAAACCACACAAAGATACATGCAAGAAGAAAAGAGGGAAAAGTACACAATTGTCTGAACAGAAAATAAGAGAAAGCACACAATAGGTAATCAGTAATAGCAGATTCTATTATGGGAAAGAAAAACATTTGATATCTTTCTAATCGCTAAAGACTTCAAGAAAGGCTCATGCGTCATATATGGTCAATAATGCTCATTGTAAATTTACGTCAATGCCGTACATTTCTAAGGCTGCTAAGTAGTTTTAACTCCTTAAGTCATCTTTTAAAATTTGTGCTTGGTTTGCCACAATCTCAGTCTTGATATTTTCACCGCAATCAATGCTCTATTATTGAAACTTGCACGCCTTGGTCCAGAGATGAGAGATACATTTCTTCTTACAGTGATAAAAGCAATGGTTTAGTTGCAAAGGATGTGAGTCCTCTGCAAGATATATGTCCACAATTTTCATTTTACTGGGAAACAAGTACCCCATTGTAGCACTTGACTCTCTCAGGGTAGCGAAGCAGAGTAGTCCAAGGCCTGCCCAGGAGATGTGATGTGGGCTAGTACGCAACAAAACCCAACAAATTATTGTTCAATCAGTGTTTTTTCTTTTGAAAAGTTAAAGTACTTTTATTTAAATTACAAATATATACATCAGGTAGACGGAAAATACCTTTGATGACATCCCCATCTGACATTTCACCCCCAGTGAAACCCCATAATCACAATGCTCCCTGCCTATGCCAGATGCAACATTGCCATACAAGGAGTGCCATGAGACATATGGCATGATTACTGGCTTTATCAAGGGGCCAACATAATAATATATATAAGACAGACCTACTGTCCTTGTTAGGATACCACATTCATATATGTAGGATGGGCTTATTGGCTTTGCAAGGGTGTTACAACATTAACAACAGTAGCCACAAGTTAGAATTCACCACAATATCAACATTAAAACTAGGGCTGTGCGAAACTCGCCTAATTTGGTGTAGCGTAATTTTGCAAAATTGGTGCAAAGTTACACGACATTACACATAATTACGCAAAATGCATCTCACATTCAAAAAATTGCTCCAACGGTCCACCCAGGTAAAATTAAACTAAAAAATGGAGTTGATTTTCGGTCACTCACATTCAAAACACTTCCACTCTCGTTTGAATTTGTAGTTTTGGGCTCAATAATTACCTGAATAGTCCACTCAGGTACAAAACTTATCTGAAACGTTTGCTGACTGCCCACATAAAAGTAACTGCTGCTTGCAATCGAAACACTGCAGCTCGTGTCCAGATTTGTAGTTTTGCATTTACAAATTCCCCGAATGGTTGGTTTGGGTAAAAAATGTACCGAAAATGCCACTCGTGTTCAAAAATTACCAGAACGGCACATCTTGCGTTAAATATTTCTCCTCAAAATTATCCAGTGTTGTATTCTAGGTCATTTCTCACAATTTTTTGTGCAAAATTACCAAATGTACGCAAATTACACCAGCATAATTAAAATTTAGTCCAGGCCTAATCAAATCCAATGAGAACAAAAATCATGTCCAAAGGCAGTCATTATAAGCATAGGCAATGCATTGTGCATCATTACAACTCTAAATAAAGCATTTGTATTCAAAACAATCATGAACATAGTGTCAGAGTCTTTCTTTACTTGCTTCAAGACACATAATGCGTTTATCCGAGGAAGGATGACTTTATACGAGGGAGGTTGACTAACTATGCAGTATATAGGAGGAGAGAAAATAACAACAGAGTGAAAAAGATAGAAAGGAACATGGCCGAATAATATAGGGATATGAATAATTCGGATGATCCTGTCATAATAACAAAGCTACAAAAACATATTAAAGAAGTTAAGAACAATTTAACCAAACATTTAGAGGAAGTAGTCCAGAAGAAATGGAACGCTAGTAAATTGGCACATTATGAATATGGCGAGGGATGTGGAAAGTTGTTGGCTTGGAAAATAAGGGGAGATAATGCAAGGGGTTTAATACAAGAATTAATAACGGATGAAACCAGTGAACGATGTATAGATGATTTGAGTATTGGTAAAGCTTATGGCCTCTTTTTTCAAAATTTGTATACTGAAGACACCATAGCAACTGAGGAACAGATTTATAACTTGTTTCAAAAAGACTCCCTTCCAAAGTTGGTACAAGAAAAACAGGAGTTTCTTAACAAACAGATTAGTGGGGCAGAGGTTTATAACGCTCTTAAAGGGTTAAAAAGGGGAAGGCCCCAGGACCAGATTGAATATCGAATGAACTATACAAAGCCCTAATTGAGGAACTCACTCCTGTACTGACTGCTCTATTTAATGCAGCATATATAGATGAATTCCCCGTCCCAGAAACATGGAATGTAGCCACAATAGCATTAATCTTAAAACCAAATAAAAACCCAAAAAGATGCGAATCATACAGGCCTTATATCCTTACTTAACAACGATTATAAATTATACACACATATATTGGCCAAAAGATTGGACAAAGTGATGGGAGAATTAATCAACACATCTCAAAAAGGCTTCATGAAAAATAGACAATTACACAACTTAATCCATGATCTGGTGTGTGCCATTGATCTAGCCATAGATAAAGACCTTCCTTTAACTATCATGACAGTTGATGCCGCAAAGGCATTTGATAGGGTGAGCCGGCCATTTTTATATGCAATCACTGGACAAAATGCTCTTGGAGATAAGTTTCAAAAGGCAATGAAGAATATATATAAATGCCCTTCGGCAAGGATTCTAGTTAATGGCTCCCTTACTTCACAATTTAAAATAGGTAGAGGCACTTGCCAAGGATGTCCCTTATCTCCCTTATTGTTTAACTTGTACATCGAGCCCCTGGCAAGAAGAATTAGAGATGAACAGAAGATTCTACCATTTCAATATCAAGATTGGGTCAAAAAGGAGGCCCTTTATGCGGACGACCTGTTGATCTACACGAGAGATTTTAAAGCTGCTTTCCCCATTATATTAAATATTCTCAAAGATTCCAGGAAAGTTGCAGGCTATTTAGTCAATGAAGAGAAAACAGAAATAATGTCCTGGAATAAATCTGAAGAGTCTACCTTAGAAAAAAAGAAATCAGGTATCTAGGTGTCCAGGTGGTAAAAAAATCTGGATTATATGGTACAAGTAAATTTTTCAAGACTTATGCGGGAAACTAAGAGTCTATTAAAGGCATGGTCACATCTCCCCTTATCCATTACAGGAAGAACAAATTTAATCAAAATGATAATTTTACCAAAATTTAAGTTTATGTTTAATGCACTCCCTTTACACTACGAGTCTAGGTGGTTCAAGAACTTGCAGGGGGAAGTGGGTAGTTTCATATGGGCTAACAAGGGGGTTACAATAGCCTGGAAAAAACTACGTAAGAAAAAACTGGACAGGGGTATAGCCTTACCAGATTTTCAGTTATAATGTTGGGCCTTTCAACTGAAAAACTTTAGTGGTTTATTGACTAAAAACTATCAACAGGCCTACCTCTGTTTTGGTGCTTTAACAAAAGATTTAGCAGAACAAGGAAACTATTTCCTCTTCAAATTTGGGCACCCCAAATACTTCAAAAAGGTACGGCTAAGAGTATTAAGAGCAGTGTGCAAACTTAGGGTCCAAATCAGAACAACTTTAGGAATACCATACTACTGCCCAATGGCCCCAATTTGGAAATCTCCGGGTACTCCACTCTGCCTCTTGGACACATTAGCCAAACCATTAATGGATGCGGGTATAGAAAAATGGAGTCAACTCATTGATAATGACTTTTTAATCTCATGGTACTCATTATTAAATAGTACGAACAATAGGCTCTCCAGGTTTAAGTATTTGCAGTTAATGAGTTAGGCTTGGGACAATCTGAATATGGGAACTAAAACAGACTGAGAGGAAGAGATTCACAGTAGTAGCCCACAAAAGAAAGAGGTAGCCAAGTGGTACTGATTGCTGGTGCAAGAAGAGGATGGTCCTAACTCACTGTCAGAAGAAATTTTGAAAAAAGACCTACCGACTTCAGATTTGCTATATCTCTGGCAAGTATCAATGTCTGAGTTGTGGTCTTTCGTGAGGTACGCACCCCTGAAAATAAATCATCTGTTCACTTTATACAGGGCCTATTGGTCGCTTAAGAAATTATCTAAAATGGGCAATAAGACAATCAGGAGATGTCCGAAATGTGACATTGAGAAAGCAGACGACGTACACATGTTTTGGCTATGCCCAGGAATACAAGCTTTTTGGCAAGAAGTGGGTAAGACCTTAACAGTTGTTATGAAAAAAGGCATAGAGGTAAGCCTGATATTGATTATATTTGGGGTCTTAGAGGGTGATGGTTCTAGGAGGAAGAGGAAGAAAATGCAAGATCAATTATTACTTATTTTAATACTAATTGCTCGCAGGGAAATCTGTATCAACTGGGTATCTAAGGTTTTACTGTCTAGTTTGGACTGGCTAAATGCGGTGAAGCGGTTTTGTATATTGGATTGTATAAATGGCTCAAAAAGAGGAATAGCACCTGGGAACCCTTTTTATCCTACTTGCCAACCATACTTCAAATTTAAAAAAAAGAGAATATATACATATAATTTTCCTCTGTACCAATAAAGGCTGAAAACAGCACACTGGTGTCTCGAGTGCTGCTTAACTGAGGGGCAACCTTTTGAGCTTAATATATATATGTATTGTGTTTAGCGGCCCGCCTGAGCCGCGGAAAAAGCCCCAGGACTGTTTTCAGCCCTCCAGCGGAGACGCCAAGCGACGCCTCCGCATTTGGGATAAAGGTGTCTGTTGTTGGAAGGTGAGATACAGCGACGAAGTTGGGTGCTCTGCTGCACAACCCACTGTGGATTTTAATTAACACTGGGGATTACAACATTACTACTCACATGAGGAATACGGGACACCACAAGCTCCATCGGGCCATGGGAGTGGCCGCGCCCACCATGGGCGGGGTTTCATTATCAAAAGTTGCGCCCAAAAATGTTATGCTGTTTCCCTGAGTGCGTTGCCTCTGATGAAATGCTGGTGCATGAAACGCGTCAGGCCAGGACTAGATTTGCTGTTGTGGGACATCCTCCGCGTTGCTGGTTCCAATAAAGATAGTGGGCTATTACTTACCTTGTTGTGGGCTTTTTCCATCACAGGCAAACTCGTTGGTATTGTGTTTAGCGGCACGCCTGAGCCGCGGAAAAAGCCCCAGGACTGTTTTCAGCCCTCCAGCGGAGACGGCAAGCGACGCCTCCGCATTTGGGATAAAGGTGCCTGTTGTTATAAGGTGAGATACAGCGACGAAGTTGGGTGCTCTGCTGCACAACCCACTGTGGATTTTAATTAACACTGGGGATTACAACATTACTACTCACATGAGGAATACGGGACACCACAAGCTCCATCGGGCCATGGGAGTGGCCGCGCCCACCATGGGCGGGGTTTCATTATCAAAAGTGGCGCCCAAAAATGTTATGCTGTTTCCCTGAGTCCGTTGCCTCTGATGAAATGCTGGTGCATGAAACGCGTCAGGCCAGGACTAGATTTGCTGTTGTGGGACATCCTACGCGTTGCTGGTTCCAATAAGGATAGTGGGCTATTACTTACCTTGTCGTGGGCTTTTTCCATCACAGGCAAACTCGTTGGTATTATATATATGCATATATATATATATATATATATATATATATATATATAGGCGATCATTCGCCGAAACGCGTCTGTTGAATAAATATATGGACTTCAACAAACCCCGTGAGTGCCCTGCATTGTTTTTTGGAACCTGAATATATATATAAATATATATATATATATATATATATATATATATATATATATGTATGTATATATATATATATATATATATATTTCTTCCAAAAAGCACTCTCCGAACCTCCACACAGGCGAACAGAGAGACACAGACCCAGGGAATGGTGGCAGGCAAGTTGTTTTATTCTCCTCTCACTTGTGACGCGTTTCGAGCACCCTGTGCCCTTGTTCACACATAAAGAATACTGTCCGCCATGATCTTTTTAAATGCTGGGTGTCCACCCCATTGTGAGTCACATGTTCAAAGCAATAGAAGAAACACTGTGTTATCGGCACTTTAACGCATTTAAACAACACATTACAGAATCATTCTTCTTTTAGTTGCCGTTAAAGATAAATGACATTGATACATTATTATTATTATTATTGTTGTTATTTCTTTGTTTTTATCCCTTGGAAATACATTGTAAAGCTTAAATGTATTTCACCTATACAAAATGGAAATTTCAGAAGTATACATAATAAGGTACAATTGTGCACTAACATTACGTATAAAAGCAATAAATAAATAAATAAATAAATAAATATTGCTGAATTCCTAATCTATAAACATTAAAAACTTCATGAATTGTTTAAAAATATAAAGACCGCATGATCGATCTTATACCATTCTGTCAGCATAAATGCTTAAACAATCCCAATGTACCTATTACAAATGTCATATTTTCTGGAAGTGCTTTTGGTTCCTCAATACTCTTTGCCATGTGAATTTAATAAAGTGCCAAGTGCAACTAAAATATCTATCTAAAAATCATGCAAGTGCATATATCTAAAAAATGAACCTAAAACCCAGATACAAACATTTCTTTTGTGAGACCTAATATATAAATTGATAGCGGCCAAAAACAGTGACTATGGTCACTGTGAAAGTGCTTTGACAAATGTAAAAAATACAAGAAAAATATATATGAATATATTAATAAAAGACCTGGAAAAATCTATCAAAAATCTAAAAAGAATTTACTAAATATCATGGTTTCCAACTAAATAGGAATGGTGTCCAAGATGTATTGTATGTAGCAAAAAATTCCTATCATTGATTTGTCTGGACTCATTCTCATCTTGTTTTGTCCTTCTCTCTTTCCTCTATATGTTCATTAATTATAAATAGTTATGCATGTCCTCAGTTGTGTTGAGTCCGTTAGGTGCCTTGCTGTCTAATTCCAATATAATGCGTGTCTCAAGCTGCCTTAACAATTTTTCCCTGTTTCCTCCTCTCCTGAAGGGTGCAATAGCATTTATCACATAGTAGGCTAGGCAACTTAAATCATTATCGTGTGTAACTTTAAAATGTCTTGCAACAGGGTAGGTGTTATCATTGTTCACAATCGCTCTTAAGTGCTGCAAAATCCTGACATGCACCTGCAGCTTGGTACTCCCAACGTAACGCAAGCTGCAGGTGCAGGCCAGGACATATACAGCAAATTCTGTCCTGCAGCTGTAACTACCCTTGATAGCTACCTCATCTCTTGAAAAAGGAGAGACATAGTGTGTGGTATTGGTACCAAATTTACATGCTCGGCATGAGGAACACTTATAAAAACCCTGCCTTGGTTTCAACCACGTGCCTGTAGTACCTATTTCTGGGCTACTTTTAACAAGTTGACTCCTCATAGATTTCGATCTTCTAAAAGTGATAATAGGTAAGTCTGGAAGTCTAGTTCCCAAAACCCCATCTGTAAGGATAATTGGCCAGTTTTTTCTCAAGATAGACTTTATTTTTCTCTCTTGTCTACTATATGTGGTGATTAGGCGTGGGATTTCTGTCGTGTTTTTGTCCCCAAAAGCAGTCTCATTATTTTGTAGTAGACTCTCCCTTGGCCTTTCTTGGGCTTTTACTACTGCCTTAGTCAAAACCTTATCACTATACCCTCTTTTTCTCAGTCTTTTCATAGTGTCTATCGTGCATCTATTAAATTCTTGTTGTGTACTACAGATGCGTTTTAGTCTGAGTATCTCACCGTAGGGTATGCTTTCAATGAGATGTCGTGGATGACCACTACTTGCATGCAAAATGCTATTTCCTGCTGTAGCTTTCCTAAAAGGGTCGTCTCCAATTTATTCTCCACCACTGTAACTGATACATCTAAAAATTCAATTTTTGTGCTGCTTATATTGGACGTAAACATGAGGTTGCTAGAATTTACATTTAGAGTAGTGATAAATTCCTTAGCACTGTTGTTATCCCCTTCCATACGATGAATATATCATCGATATAACGCAGCCAATGCAGCACATGCTGTGCAAAAGTTACCTGGTGTATCTTTTAAGGACCTGTTCCTCCCACCAACCAACATGCAAACATGCATAGCTGGGGGAGAAACAGGATCCCATAGCTACGCCCTAATTTGTTTTAGGGTCTCCTTACCAAACAAAAAGAAATTATTATGAAGGCACCACGAGATCAAATCTAATAACATTTTGTTGTGCTCATAATATTCACAAGGTCTACTTTCGAGGAAGTGTTTAACTGCATTGAGTCCAGTTCTATGATCGATACTTGTATAAAGTGACTCAATGTCTAAAGTAATTAGCAATAAACCTTCCTCCCATCCAAACTCATATATATATATATATCGGGTAAAAGTTAAGAAATTCTTTATAATCACTGCATTCAACACCGGATATTTATAGTTCAAAATATTCTTTATTCTTTTCTCTTCAGGTTCACCTGAAACCTATGTTTTTTTCAGTGAATTTCTAAGGTTTTTTAAATGCTAATTTCTAACTATAACGTCCCTGAAACCTATGGTTTTTTCATTGAATTTCAAAGGCTTTTTAAATGAAAATTTCTAACTATGCCTACAGAGGTAGAACATGTACTGACTATTTGGCACTTTGGGTTCCACTGTGAATTTTGTATTAATTAGCAACGAGGGCTGCGAGATTCACAGTGAAAGATGTGTGTAACATCCTTCACTAGTGCTCTCTGAGTTTCATTATAAAATATGTAATGTCGGCACTTGGCGCTCAGTGCGTCATAGTGAAAGGTGTGCAGAGCAGCGCTTGAGTTTCGTAGTGAAATAAGTAGTAACCAACACTGGATCAATCTGAGATCTATGTGAAGTGCTTCAGTGGTGTGATCTTGAAAGTGGAAAGTGTAATTGCTGGCACTCAGTGCCAGACACTGCCAGACACTTGAGCGTCAGAGCACTTGATGTGCACGAGTAATTGGCTCAGTGCACTGTGAGCTAAGCAGAAAGATTTACATCGGTGAGCAGACTCGTGCACTGCAGGGTGCAAGTCTAACCCCCAGGAGACTTCTAGGCGCTCTGCACTTTATAAAGTGTTAACACCTGTCAATGAATGCTATGGTGAAAAGCGTGCAGATACAATTCCAACCGAGGTGCCTAGTGAACATGTGTAACAAGTAAAGAGTACCTTGTAAACCGAGGAGCCTGGCATGTCAACGCTGTAAAGGGTGTGTGGGGGGGGTAGGGGGGGGGTCTATTATTTGTCAAGGTACTGTAAACAAGTCTGGTGGCTGTTGTGTAGTTCTAGTGTGCAATGTACACATGTAAGGTTCCGGCCTGTTCCTTTAAAGTAAATATAGCTACATCCTCAGCACTATGAAGGCAGTGCCTTATAGACAAAAGTGTGCAAAACGCGGCCTCTCCAGAAGGTCCTACCTTCTAGTGAACGTGTACACCGATTGTAGGAGCACAACAGCTGTTCGACCTAATGCTGCAGAACACATTTGGATTTCTCAATTGAATTCACTGCCCTGCAGGTGCAAACTAACTCAATGTGTCGTGAAGGGCATATTTATTTCAGACACTGGGGGGCAGATTTACAAGCCCCTTGCGACACTTTTACGCCGCCGTTGCGTCACTTTTGTGACGCAGCGGCGGCGCAAACAATGTGCCACTATGCGACATATTTACAACGTGACGCATCTAGTGAGATGCGTCATGTTGTAAAGCCTCTGCGCTACATTATACCTGCGTCAGGTATAATGTATGCAGGTGGGCGTTCCGTCGCAGTGAAGCCCCGTAAAGTGATGCAGTGAAATCTACAAGATTTCACTGAGTCACTTTTACGTCCCTCGCTGCGTCAAATCCTTACGCTTGCTTACAGCAGGCGTAAGGAGTGACGCAGCATGTTAGGTATAGGGCACCTCTGAGCAGTGCTGGAGTTGCGTCGCGCTTGCGACACGACTCCAGCACTGCGTCACTCTTATGCCGACAGATGCGTCACACATCTGTCTATCCTTGCGCCACGGTGCGCCGCATTGCAAATGCGGCGCATCCATGGTGGCGCAAGGTGTTTTTTGCGTCACGCAAAATAACTGGCGCATCCCTGCTAATATGCAGGGATGCGCCAGTTATTGTAAATCTGCCCCAGGGTGTGTTTGGGGTGGGGGGGCGGATGGCGGTCCAATGTCCTCTTCCGGGAACTGTGCGTCATCTTTAGTTTACATGCACACATATGTGTGCTTCACATTACCAGTTTCGCATAAAAGAACAACCCGGGCGGGCCTCAAATAAACACGGGACAATAAAGAGGGCACCCTGGAGGGAGGGAGCGCTTATTCACCGCGCTGGGTCACGCAAGCGGGGGGCAGCGCACGCACTCCCTGGCAAAGCCAACACAGCGTTTCCATCTTCGCGAGGTCAGCAAAATGGGCTCCATTTCATAGGTTATAGCAACAGCTGGTATTGGCTGCGCTTAGAAACAGAAAACGCTATATAGAAAACAATTCTTTTTTTACATTCATTACTTTTTTTTGCTATTTTTGTCATGGCTATTTTTTGTATATTTATTATTGTTTGTATTATTGCTGTCACTGTGACGTTAATTATTGTTGGCATTATTATTGTTATTAATAATCTGATTGGTATTATTGGTATTTATTACTATTATTATTATTATTAACAATAGTGCGACAAGAACAATAATACTAATAGTTCTACTTAAAATAACAATAATATTATTTAGGACAATAATACCAATGATAATAATAATACCAGCATTAATATACATCACGGTGACAGCAATAAGACAAATAATAATAAATGTACAAAAATAACTATGAAAAAAATAATGATAGTAAAAAAAATGATAGTAAAACAAAATATTTTCTATATAGCGTTTTCAGTTTCTAATCGCAGCCGATACCAGCTGTTGCTGTAACCTATGAAATGGAGCCCATTTTGCTGACTTCGCGAAGATGGAAGGCTGTGTTGGCCTCGCCAGGGTGTGCGCGCGCTGCCCCCCATTTGCGTGACCCCGCGAGGTGCAGTAATCGCTCTCTCCCTCACAGGGTGCCACCTAACAATAATAATGATAATAAAATGATTATTATTAATAATAAAAATAGTGATAACAACAGCAAAAATACTACTATTAATAACATTATTGTTAATAATACTATTATTTTTATCTTTGTTGTTCTTGTTGTTAATAATTATTTTTGTAATAGTATATCGCACGCGCGGCTGGGAGGCCGGATTGAGCAGCAGTGACGCCACGGCAGCCGTGACAGTGTCTGAGACGAGGGTAGATTTACAAGAGAGCGCCACACGCCAGGAGCCCTGGGCATCCTCCAGACCTGACGCTGTACAAAATGTCTTTTTTTCATGACAGTGAAAGCGGCCGCTCTTCGATGGAGAGTACTGTACGCCGTCACATCTCGTTATTCTGCGTTTTATGAATGCTAGGGCGTAGGATCTGATCAATAAAAAAGACAAAAGACAGCAAGAGGGTGCGCGGGGCCTCGAGCTGCCTTGTAAACATCTGTCACCGCTGGGGGGGGAGGGGTTGCTCCACCCGTGCAAAGGCTGCATAATTACACACCGGGTCTGTGGGGATTACACGTGCCCAGAGCAGGTCTCACGGTTACTCTTGAGCTGGCCACGCTGAGGTGTTTATTCATTCCCAAGAACACCCCCTCTCCCCTACAAAAAATCACACAAAAAACCTTGCAATTTGTACTTTCACTTTATGTAATTTTTTGTGAAAGCTTTGTCTAGTTTCAGTCTAATACAGAACACAACCGCTCTTTAAAAAACTGGACTGTATAGTTGTCATTTATTTAAATATTTGGTTCCGAAAATCTTAATTTTACTCCACACAATGTAAACTGCACTCGAGGTATCGGCTTCAAGCGTGAGTTTGTCCCCTATAGTGTTCGGGACTCCCCTGGTTCCAGCTTGCACTAGAGTAGTGGGGAGCCCTTTTTATTGTCGTCATATCTGGTTATACGATTCTTAGCAAGGATTCGATACATTATCTTATGTGATTCGATTTAGTTTTTTTTTATTATTGAAAGATCGCCAAATGCTGCAAGTAACTGCTGGGCACTGAGGCTTAGCCAATCACCTGATATAACAATCCACAGTAGTAAATAATGAACGTAAAGTAAATACACGAGACACACACGAGTGTCGTGAAGACCGTGATCTGAAATACATGGTTCTATCGTATCCGATGTATAGGAATTAGATTCCGTTTCTTTTAGATATACAGCGTCTAGGGCCCCTTCGGACTCGAAGGCGCTTTATTATGGTGCACACGTACAGATACAAGCACTGCTTCCCGCAGACATCTTGTCCCCTTTTAACTTTCAGGTGAAAATCTGGTTCCAGAACAAGCGTTCAATGATCAAGAAAAATATGAAGAACGGGGAGCTGCCCCCGGAGCACAGCACTAGCTCCAGTGACCCCATGGCCTGCAATTCCCCACAGTCCCCCGTGGTGTGGGAGCCCCAGGGCCCCTCGCGGCCGCTCAGCCAGCATCCTCACGTGCACAGCCACTACGGCAGAGGTCTTCAAACTTTTTGATGCCGAGACCCCCCTGTCAAAATTTTGTAGGCGTAAGGACCCCCTCCTGACAAATATTTCTGGAACCTGGTACTCCTCATCCTCGACAACCATAAACGTCCCCAATTCCCACAGCAAATCAATTTTATGGTGGGGAAACAATATTAAACAGTGTTTAGCAAACCAAAAGTTTGTGGGTGACTGTGGATTGGTATCAGGGGCTTATTACACAGTTCAAAAAGAATTACCCAAAATTCACAATGGTACTTTTTCACAAATAAAACCTATTTTGGCAAAACTTATTTGGATGATAACACCTTTCTGAACTCAAGTGATGAGTGTGCTTGTTTTTCTCCAGAGAGACGGTCAATCTATGATTGCACCTTATAAATACAAGTTTAACACCCAAATATAGCAATAAGCAACAGAACGGTGACCAGTCCCGCTCTGCCAAGGGCCCTTAGTGCGCAGCAACACGTGTCGCTGATTTTTAGTAACTAGTGAACCGGTTGAGCTATAAACACATTTTTTTTGTTAAAATCAGCAGCTTATGTGGCAGATGATTGACTATGTGACTTTTGAAGGTTTGCTTGTTTTGTAAAAAAGTGTTCACTGATTCAGTGTTGTAGCGGTAGCGCATGGTCCCTTAATCTGCCTCATATTTTAGGCAGCAGGCCTCATATTTATGACTTATACAGACTATAAATGCTGCCTTACCGAGAGCAGCACAAACAGCCTCGGTGCACAGATCTCATGGAGCCCTACGCAAAATTACATTTTCCCGTTTGAGTGCTCATTTTTACCTAACAAGGGCTTTTGAGGATACTATTGTTATATGGCCCCCTTTTGGGGTCATTTGTTTATGCAGGCCGTAAGGCAGCTATTTTCAGTGGCCTTAGTCAGGGCCACTGGAATTATGCAGCAGGGGAGGCCCAAATTATGCAGCAGGGTTGGATAAATTATGTGGTAAGCAAAGGCAAATTATGCAGCACATTTTGGGAAAGTATCACTTCATTATTTCGACATTTCTAAACTTGTTAACACGGTCTGGGCATTAGTTGCAACTCATTAGTACCACTTTAACACCTAAACACAGCCATAAGTTACAGAATTATGACCAGTCAACCTTTACAAAGGATCTTCCACTGCGCAGCAACACCTTTTGCTTTGTTTTTAATAACTTTTGAACCGTTTGAGCGCGAAACTATTTTATGTTAAAATCTGCAGATGATGATGGATTATGTGGCAAAAGTAGAATTATAAGAAAATCGCTGCAGCCGTATAATCACATAATTCCAGTGGCCCTGGCCTTAGTGTTGCACTAGCTCTGAGCACAACTTCACTGCCAGGCATCCCTGCTACTGACACATATGGTAGTGCTCCGCCCCATGTGTGACGTCTGACACGACGCTATGCTCCACGTTGAGCAGAGCAGATGGGTGACGCACTGGAGGACATGCAAGACACCACGCATCTCTTCCCTAAGCCTAGCAGCACACTTCAAAACACCCAAAGCTCTGGCCGCCCACCCAGATTTCAGAAATACTGGGAGTACTTTTATTTATTTTAATTATGTGGTATTTCAAACTCGAATAGCTGCTACAGTTGGTAAGTAATATACTCGAGGAAAATTCCTTGACAGAAATGTGTTTGAGAATAAACGGGCCACAATGATTTACAATAGATTTGTAATGCAATAGGTCTCGCATTTAAGCGAGTTTAAGCTATTGGATTGTAAATGACAATGCCTTTAATTTAAGTTTTAAAAACCAAAACATAAATAAAAGGCATTGTTATTTACAATGCCAATAGCTTAAACTCGCGTAATTGCGAGACCTATTGCATTGCAAATGCTTGTTTTTCTTGCTTCTTACTGGCCTTCAACACCTCCTCCAGGATAGTAATCGCTATGTAAATATATTTACAATAAGAAGCGCGCACTTCACAGCTCATCCCAAAGCTTTCAGCGATTTGATCAATGAAAGCCAGTACCGGCTCCCAAGCATTCTTTACAGCTGCAAATTGCCCTTTACGTTTTCAGATTAACTCGTAGGGCATATTTCTATTCTTTTCAGGCAAGCAGGCATCCTGGAAGGAAACCTTGTTTAGCTGTCTGATCAGCTCCGGTTTCACATCACAAGAGAACACTCCCTGAATGGCATTGCAGCTTTTAGTATTTTAATTTCACAATGAACTGTCTGGGGACTTTTTTTTTCCAGAGTCCAGGCAGAAGTGAGGCCCGGGAATGCGCGACCCCCTTCCCATGACTCCACGACCCCCGTGGGGGTCGCGCCCCACAGATTGAAGACCTCTGCACTACGGGCAGACGTCCAACGCCTCGCCGGCCTCAAGCTACATGGAGACCCCCAGCGCCTGGTACTCCACCGCGGGGTCGCTGAACTCCCACCTGCAGGGGCACGGCACCCTGCAGCACCCGCTGGCGCTGGCCTCAGGGACACTCTACTAGGGCCCACGCTGCCCGCAAAGGACTGCAGGACACCGGCATTCTCCTGGGGGCTGCCGAGCGTGGATTCTCGGCAGGGCTGGGGCAGAGTCAGTCACAGGCCAGGCAGCGCCTGGCGGGTGACTGCCTGACTTGTGACTGCTTCTCTCCCAGCCCGAACAGCCTTCCCAAGGCCTCAGGCCCAACCTGAACGGGCCGCTTTCCCGCTCTGCCAGCCTGCCTCTGGTCCTAGCCCCACCAGACAACTGTGTGCAGCTGAGGAGGTGAGACCGCAACACTGAGGAGGCAGTAGGTGCAAACGGACCTGTTCAAGGTGTACAAAGGTGTTGCATGTAATTTATTACATTTCAGAGGAGACTTTGTGTTTTTTTTACAGCTGGACTCGTGCAACTGCGGACACTATCACTGGTGCCTTGAAATCTATGACCTCAACTTTTTTCAGAGACTTTTTTTCGTCAACTTTTATTTTAACCATGTAAATACTTGTAGATAGGTGAATTAACTGTATGTTCTGGATAAATAAAATTATTTCGGCCATGATCGCTGCTTCAGGAAGGTGATGTTCTTCGCTGGCAAAGACAAGCACTGTAAGTAGTTTGGAGACGCCTCCTGTGCGTTCGGGGCAGGGTGCAGCATGCTAAGGTAGCGCCCCCAACCCCAGTTGCCCCCCTGCAAGACTGGACAAGTCCAGCATGGTTATGTCCTCACAGATGGACATCCAAGATTAAAGTGACATACAGGACATTGGCGCAAACCTGCTCAGAATAGTTCGAGACGGTCTTACTTTATTAAGGAAACAGACTACCTGCCTCAAGGTTGAGAACAGATTGAACATGGGGCTATTTTATTATTTTAGCCCCGGGGAGGTGGCGGTCCCCGGGGCTGCAGGGGCCCCCACGGGCCCCCGCTTCATAATTGGACATTGTCCCCGGGACCTGGCCCACACGGGGGCTTATACAAAACAAAGCGCGGGAGCCCGCGCTTCGTTTTAAAAAAAAAAATTCGGCCAGATTTGCGCACCCAGCGCAAATTCGGCCGATTTTTTATTTTTTTATTTTTTTAAATAATGCTTTTTTTGGCCCTGGGGGTCCTTGTGGGACCCCCTGAGCAGGCCTAGGGGGTCAGGGTGTTTCTACCCTGCCCCCTTTTCTTGTTTTTTTATGTTTTTTCTACTGTTTTCTTGTGACTCGGTTACCGAGGCACAAGATGGCTGCTAACACATTCTGGTTTGGAGTGTTGGCAGCCAATCAGAATTAAGCTCGTGCTTGGGAGGGTTCGCGAATCCTCCTCGGTGCTCAGATATATAAATTTTTATTTTTTGAATTTCTCAGCAACTACTGAACGGATTTACACCATTTAAAAAAAAAGTTGCTTTCTGGAGCAAGACCTACCTTTTTGCCAAATTTGGTGTAATTCCGTTCAGCAGTTCGGGCTGTAGCCGTGTCTAAATTTCCTATGGAAATTAACATGGGGAAAACGCGTTTTGGGACCCCCTTTTTTCTCGGCCCCCGCTTGATGAATCAAGACAGGAGCTGACCTGAGTAAACCATTATTTTGGAAAATTTCACGAAGATTTGTCAACCGGCGCCAAAGATATTGGCAAAAGAAAAAACGCTTTTTGAATAGAAACGAGGTCCTAACTATAACTACCTATTGGCGAAAGCCAGTAGGTAATGTATATATATATATATATATATATTTATATATATATATATATATATATATATATATATATATATATATATATATATATATATATAGATATCTGAGTACATGGCGGGAAGAATTCCTAAAGGTCCAAGGATTAAGACATCTTCACCCAAGGAGAGGTAGGGTGGGGTGGTACCCACGAACCTCTAATAGGGGTTGAAGAAGGTTGTGTCGGGAGGAGTTAATGCCCAGCAGGCTGTGGGCAGATGACTGGAGCCTGATTCACATCTCTTATTGAATTGTCGCATATGAGGACCACAAAAAAAAAAGCGTTATGTTGTCTAAATGCCTCTCAACTTTGTCTTGGACTCAAGGACTGGACTCAAAGTGGAACAGTTGTATTAGATTATCTGTGGAAAGGGCTATTCTTCCATTAGCCATGGTGGAATCCTGTACGGAATACTATGTGGGAAATGTGTCTCCTTTAAGGGTTCACAACTAGGACGAAAACCCACAAAGGGGAAGAAACCTCCTTTGCCAATTGCTGCAGGATATTGTGGTTCTTGATTGAAGATGTAGACTATGCTGGTGAACTCAGTAAAGTATCAAACCCCCCTGGCATCAGGAAGGAGAGAAAAGCTGAGCAAGATACAAATTCGGAGGATTTACAGGGGTCTTGATCCAAACTGCTTTAGTATTAATGACAGCGAAACCAAAAGGAGGATTCCAAAAAAACAAACCAATCTGCTGAGAAACAGGATCAAAATGCATACCAAGGAGGTGAAGAGTGGAACAAATCAGGAAAGAAATACATTGTGACATATCTTGCATTTTTAAATGTAATTTTTTGTATACCTAAACAGCAGCTGACTAATTAGCAGGAGACTTTGCCACTTCTTGGATTGGGGTAATCCAATCATCCCCGGGGAGCAACCACCATCTTGGATGGGGCACTTTATATGGTCAAACTTCGCACTTGACAGGGAACTCATAGCATCTATGATTCCAAGAAGAAGCCCAAGTTTGACATTTCATGTCCCATACTGTTTCCTGGAGGCCCTCAGCCGCCACCTGCACTCAGTATCATTCACTACAGGTATGAGACCTTTCAGGGCCGAGGTGGATGTGTTTGTGCTGGACCGATTCTGACAATCAGAAGGCCCTGCTCTCAACATGCTCTGATGTGCAGCAATGCTCTCAACAGTAGTGCAAAGGTGACTTCCTCACCTTCCAACACTTCATGACCTTGAGTAAGCTCTGACATTTTGCTTGGTTCTAGGCATGAACGTGACACTTGGATGCTTACATTTTCTATAAATATTAGCAATTTCCTTCCTCTTTTAATTTCTTGCTTATTCTGCATGAATTTTGCATCTCTATGTTATGCTTTATTACAGCATATTGATGGTAGTTCTTGTTACCTTATGCTAACGATCAGGCCCTTCAACAATGCAAGACATTGCAGTAAAAGCTCTGCAACACTTTTTTGTGTTTCCACATTGCTCAGCTTCAGCATTCGTTGTCTACTAATCCTGGAAACCAGAGAAATTATGTTTTAAAAGATAAAAAGGATTTGATTAAAAGTGAAAAAAAAGACACACAATGCAGTCACACGACTAAACACTTTGGGGTCCCAGTACCCCAGAGCTGAAGAGCAAAAGCTCCAGTCCAGAGAGTGCTTCAGAACAGCATAAACCTTTCCTGAGGCCATAAACACAACATGCCTGAGGCTTAGGGTCATTTTGATAAGGTAACTGTGTGAAGGGGGACTGCTCTACTACTGTAGCCCAGAATCTATTGGAGCAGCACAATTTAGACTCCTCCCACACACATCACAGTGATGCAATCATATATGTGCACCTGACATTATATTTACTGTGTGCCTTAATTTATTAACATGAGTGAAGCATTTAAACTCATCTGAAATGTATTCACTGTAGAAACTAGAGATTTATATACATGTGTGCACTAATGTTTAGTTCAAACATGAATCATGTATTCTTCATTATGTTTTACATTTACATTTCTATTCATAGTGCCTACGTAAACATGAATTCTTTTGCCCTCTGTTTGCAGTTCATTTAAAGTTACACATGTGCATGTATAATCATGTATTCAAAATGCACATTAAATGCTCCTTAAGTTAGCCTGACTACAGGCCTCAGTTGAAATGCTTTTTACTTTGCCAGAATGTTTTCCCTTTTTCCCTTGCAGGTTCATTATCATGGTTTATGTTAGCTAGTGAAAGGTTTATTGTCTGTATTAGTTGGTTGATAAAGAGCCCTGGGAGAGCCTTAGCAGTGAACGTGGAGGAATAATGGTAGAAAGAAGCTTTCTGTTCACCATGAAGGCTGAGAACGACAGCCTTAGTCTGATGCATTGGGAATTCAGAGCAGTGTTGCAGAAATACATGAATAGTGCTCTGATTGGATATAGGTGGTGTGAACAGAGATAACATGTTTGAATCTCCTGTCCTTTTACATTAGTGCTCATGTAGTTAGTTTTGTGTTAGAGTGTGGTTGGAGTTAGGCATTAGGAGAGATTCCTTTTAGACTTAGAGAGGTGCAGACCTCTCTGCTTGCCTTATTCTTGCAAGTGTGAAGCTTTATGCTAAACACGTATTTCCTTTTCTTTTGGACTTCTACAGAAGTCTGAGCATGCTGACACCTATCTCTTCTATTGCTCCTGAATTAGAAACCCTTGATAGATGATCCTATATTTGACCTATGTTAGAATAGAGAAGGGCAGTTTCTTTATGGAAAATCTGTTCACCTTTATTTGCTATTATATGCTTATGGCTGTCACAATTAAGCCTGGGCGTAGTTCGCGAAGTAGCGCTACGCGAAGCTACGTGAAGTGCAGTTTGCACTACGCGAGCTACGCATAGCACTACGCGAACTGCGTAGTGCGCTGTTCGCAATGATTGCACAGTGCCGGATGCTTGTCCGCACTGTGCAATCATTAAAAACGGCATCTTGCACAGTGCGAGCTGTCTTTTACTGCCGCTCGAGTAGATTTTTACTCGAGCGGCAGCTTTCTCAACGCGGACTGGTAGTTTCTCATCGCGAGCGGTTGCGAGCATACGCGGCCACTCGCAGTGAGAAACCTGACCTCCCCGCGTTGAGAATCTCACCGGGAGGTTTATTTTCCACGCTCGCGATCGGCAACTTGATGTTGCTGAACGCGAACGAGGAAAAAGTCTCGCCGGGATGTCATTTTGCTTGCTCGCGGTCGCCAACTTGACGTTGAGGACCGCGAGCAAGCAAAAAATGACCGCTGCACTACGCTACGCTGCGCTACGCATGTTTGCACTGTGCTACGTGCAATTTGCGTTGTGCGAAGTAGCGCAAACTTCGCAAACTACGCGAGCGTAGCGTAGTACTTCGCCCAGGGTTAGTCACAATCCTGTATCTCATTTTATTGCATCTCAACCAACTTAGATCTTTTATTTTGCCTATAGTACTAATGTACTCATTGAATCTGCATATGGCTTGCATATTGACTGGATTGATTGGTAATCCAATTAAGACCCTTTAATCAATTTCAATTCAGTTTCAATTTCAAGAACTTTATTTGGCGAGTAGAAACTGCCATAAAAGTACATACAATTATAAAAAATTTCAAGCAGTACAATTCATAAAACAATAATATCCTTTAAAATATCATCAAATAACATATACAGTCATAAGCCCTGGACAGAATCTAACACAATACGTTTCATTAAATAAATAGCTTTTAAAATAAAAAGGGCAACACTAAATCACACAAATTGATCATTTACTGCAAGCAGAAATGTCAGTGCATCTTTATAGTTTGTTATATTCTGCATAATGAAAAGGGGTTTCAAATATTGACATTGCAACTCCTTATAAAACGTACAGAATAAAATAAAGTGCTGTGTGCTTTGATTACTCATTCTGTCACAGGGGCAAGGGGTTTTGTCAGAGGTATAAGTATTCATCTTCGGAAATGCAACCAACTGATGCACCATTCCACATCTAAGTCTAGTTAGGACATACCGATGTTGGTTGTTTTTAACACACATCAAATACTCCTGACACCCCTCCCGTTCCTCCAAGGACATATACGTAGCAACCGTTATTTTCTTTGTCTCTCTACGAAGTCGAGCTTCAGACCTATGGAGAACAAAAGTGGCCTTAATGTGACTTTTGGTTAATGCTAATACCTGGGACGGCTCCTCACTCACTGCCAAATTAAACATAGACTTAAACATGAAAACCCTTTAATTATATTAATTAATTCTTGGTCCTCATTGTGGAGTCACATAGGCTTCAAAAGCTAAATTTTATTGTTGATGTTTTCTCCCTTCCAATGCTTCATGTCGGCTACAAAGGTCCAGAAAGTCTGTGAGTAAAATCATAGACAACTTGACTGAGAGATCACAGTTTGTAAGGTCTAGGACTCTCCAGCACTCTCCATTATACATGTTGATGGTGCTCCTGCCCATTTTGGGGCACCAGAGAATACAAAAGATTACCCAAATTTGCCGATGCAGGGCATTATGGGGCTTTCCAGGCCTATAAATATATATTGAGCGTCTTTGCCCGCTCTGCTTACCTTTACATGTGGCTTCATGCCATGGTATTTCTTTTTGCTTCCTTTAGTTTTGGGTCCCCCATTCCACACCAAGACCCCCACGACCCTGCGGGCTCCCTGGGAGCTCCTCCCGTGTTGCACTGGAGCTCGAATTTGCTTTGTCCTCCCAGGACGGGCGGTAGCAGCTTCTTCTCTGGGCTCCCACCCATGACTGGAGCAAGACAATGTTCACTGCCTGCAAGCGTGGGTAAAGATATAAGAGGCTGGTGCACCTGGCCCTGTGGCTGCGCCCTTCCTTTGTTGTACCGGGGTGTGAGGCCCCCAGCACATTCTTGCATAAGGTCCTTGGGGGCTGAAATCTGGCTCATGTAGAGGGACACCACACACACACACACCTCTTCCCAGAACATTTCAAATTAACAGTGAGCCAACAACCGGGCCCAGGCCCGCCCTGGAGGTGTTTCTCAAAAGAGCAGTAGAGCACCACACACATTCTTTTTTTCATTTTTAACGTAGGGAAAAAGGGCATAAATCTTGCCCCGGTGGGCCAATCTTCTTCATCTTGGGCTTGTTTTGTTCCTGGTGGCCAGGCCAGGCATTTTCACCTCGGAGTGGAGTCTGTGAGCAGCTGAATTTGCTGGCTCCCTCTGCCAGCCTTCTCCGCTTCCTGCTTCCTGGTGCTCTACTCTTGCCGTGGGGAGGGGCATCTTGGGATCTTGATCAGCCCCTTTGCAACCAGTCAGCACAGCACCCTCCTGCCTGCATTCTTCAGGCATCAGAGCCTCTTGGCTGTCTTGCAGAACTCCTGTGGGGGCAGTGGAGTCCTGGTCCTTCTCCCAACTGGTCCTCAGGGGCCATAAGGGGTCGAGTGCCTCTGGCCTTGGAGACACACATCCTAGTCCTGGGAGTCAGCTGGTGACAAAGTCCTTAGCCCATCTTGGCAGGGCATCACATGTCTTCTCTTTCCATCTGGGCACCCTTTCTACCATTGCCATCTCCCAGGTTCAGGGTCTTCTCAACTGTCTCTCTCTGTGCAGGGGTTTGAAGCGGGGGTGGAAAGTTCTGGATGTCAGGCACCCCTGGCCAATCCTTGGATACCATATCATCCTTTATACCTGTCCCAACCCTCTGGCATAGCATTCTGGGACAATCCAGCATGGAAACTTCAAGTTTTCTATGGAAAGAGCTCCTCTGGAGGTCTCAGCTCCGCCCCTAGCTGACAACACTTCTAGATACCTTCCCACCAAAACTTCAAAGGCGAACCCATACTGTGTTGGCTCTAGCGGTCTGGCCCTCCCATTTTGCTCAAGTGGGCTTGGGCTGTCCCAACCCAGGTGGAGTGTGACAAGCTAATTATCAGATGCAGATTTCCCCACTCCCCTTTCCTCTTCCAGGAACTGAGCCATCACTGATAATTGGTCCTTTTGTGTGGGGAGGCTTTTGTTCCCTCTGTTGGGGAGCAGAGTAATGAACTCGGGCCAGTAGGTGGGACAAAGTTCTGGAATCTGATTATGAGCTGAGGCTGAGGAATATGACAATTCCTGAAGTCCCATAAGATTTTGATTTAGTGTGATGGGACCTGCACAGTCGAACTGTGCATGCATGTTTGCTAGACTGTGTAGGCCTTAGTAGAGAAAAACCTATATATTTATATATGTAGGTGAAATCTAATATATATATAATACAGTGAAAACACCACATATTTTCAAGTGAGCCCTACTGACCTATCTATGAGTGCCCACTAATATTAAAAGGCCTACTCCCGGTTCGGAACCTATCGTTGAAGAGCACCTTCTGCAACAGACTACACATGGGCAAATACCGGGATGGCTATGCACAACAATAGTCTCATATACACAGGCCATACACATGCACACACATGTTCACACGTAACCAGTGCAATACCACTTACCCTAGCTGTGCAGCAGCTGTCTTACCTTAAAAGGCAGACACTGGTGTTAAACACTCAGTACATTTATTGTGAATTTATCATAAATGAGACTCAGGTAGTGAGATTCACACACAGTACAGGTTCAAAAACGAGTAGTCATAAGCGGAAAATCCTGGTGGACTAATTGAGTGGAACCTATTTTCTACAGAAGAGGTCTAATTTCCAGTACTACAGCATGACACTCAATATATTTCTTTCTTTACCACAGCCCCAGGCAGTGCCTTTGTCACACTAGCCCCAACTGTGTCTGTGGGCTAGATTTCAGCATTTACTCTAAATTACCCTCTACTGAGTTAACCTAAAATCAGGGTCCAGTGATTTAGAGTCTCAGTTTGTTGCCTGGAAGACAGCCCGCCAGGCCAATAGAGGCTATGGTCTCATCTCACCAGGAAGAAAATGCCAGCCATATTTAAAGATCCCCTCAGTCAGACAGGGATCTTAGTGCCTTCAGTGGAGCTGTGGCTAAGACCGACGGCATTCCTCACTGTTCATTCTGCCTTAGTGGAGCTGCGGCTAGGGCGGCATGCCTCACTCCTCATTCCTCACACCACCTCTTCATTCGCTTCTCCCCTGATAATGAGTGAAAATGATGATGTTATTAGTTGTGCCCACCAGAGAGAAGCATTTAATGCTGGTAATGATCTGCATAAACACCAAAGTAAAAGTTACTTTGTTATTTGTTAGGTCCGAATGTTGTCATACCATGCTTTTAAAAAGCAGATATAAAAGAGGAGGAGACCTGAGGAATGAAGGATAAAGAGTGGCGGGTGAAGGACTAACAGTAAGGAATGAGGAGTGAGAGAATGAGGCATGAGAAGTAAACGCTGAGTGATGAGAACTGAGTGATGAGGACTGGGGAGTGAGGGATGGGGATTGTGGAATGAAGGGTTGGAAGCAAGGAAGGAAGAGTGGAGAATGATAAATATAAGAATTAGTAATGAAGAAGGAGGTGCAATGAGGAGAGGAATGAGGGCTGAGGAATAAGAGCTGAAATGAGTGATAAGGAGTTAGGAATGAGGAGTGAGAGGTAAGGAAAGAGGATATCCTCCAGATTCTGCACAGTCCTCTTTCAACAAAGAAGGTACAAATGAGACAAAGTAGCACCTGCTTAAATATTGAGCGGTGACAGAGTTGAGATGCTGCCCAAAATTCAGAAAACGCCTGTGGAGGCCAAGGCAGATTTTCCTTCACTGTGCATTCCTGGATCCGGAGGGACATGGGATGAGACAGTGCCTGGGGTGTCCCTTGCCCAGGGAGAGCTTTAACTATGGCTATGCTTAAAGACATGCAGAGTTCCTCTCACCGATTTGAGGACTCCGTGTATTCATTGGAAGTAGAAATAGGAAAATGAGAGCAAAGATTCTCTGCAACTGAACTACAATTGGGTGCCCTGGACCAGAAGGTAGTGATGATGGACAAGGCTACTAAGGACCTAGGGGTGAGGGTTCCACATTTCCAGAGGTTGGAGGAGTGTGGGGACTCATCATTTGAGCAAACGAGCAAACAAATGGAGTACCCTGTAAATCAGGTGGAGGCCTCAAGGTAATGGATTTTGGGACTGCATACCTCCTCTGATTCTGGAGATTTGAGGGGTGAGGTGAGCTGCTTTCTTAATTTAGAGATGTTTGGGGGCAACAGAATGTCCAGGGGTCTAATGCTTGAGAGCAGTTTGCCTGCCTACAAAGGGCCCAGAAGGATGCAAGGTGGGGCTTTGTACCATCTTGCTTGATTTGAGGGACTTTAGTCAACACGAGGTGATTAGAGCCTGAAAGAAAGAGTTCGTTGTGAAGGTAACAAGCGTTCATGTATTCCCGGAGGCGAACCACGTAGGGCTGATGCGGGTACAGGACTCGCAGGTGGCCATATAGGTGATGCTCTCCATGGGACTCAAGGCTTCGGGTATGAGAGGAGAACGTTACTTTTCTCCCATTCTGAAGGGTCAAAGAACTTCTGCGAACGAGGTGTGAATACAAATTTGTTCCTGAAGTGTGTGGTAATAGAAGAGATCGCCCTGAGTACTGTGTAACCTGAAGAGGGTATATGGTCTGTGAGTGACTAGACCCGATCCGATCTTGCACCCAATTATTAGGCCAGTGGGGATTGTTCAAAGTGCTTTAATGAGCAGTATGGGTTACTCATTGTGTGTTGGTGTTTCAATGTGTTAAAGAAAGAGTGTAAAACTATCGGTCCCCTGGTTCACCACCCTCCCACCATGTGTCTTGACTTAACTAGGTTGGATTAAGCTGAGCTATGACTCTTGTGGGGTTGGTTCAGTTGGTTATATATAATGCTTGAGAAGATGAACTGTGAGGTACTACAGTGGGTGTTCAGTTCGGTTGAGCTAGTGTGCATTAGTGTTTAACATGGAATATTTTTTCTTAAATGTCAATTAGAATGATTTAAACCCAAAAAAGAATAGAGAAGGGGCTTGGTAACCCCGACGAGGGTCTATTTGAAGTGCAGAACCATCATATAACCCACCAAGTAGTAGTCGTCCCCCTCAAGGGTTTAAAGGCGCTGGGGGCCGGTGGGGAGATTACCTGAGCTATTGCCCAGAGTCACACGATGCTGAGCTGCCACCAGCGCCGGGGATCGAGCCGAGAGCCCCGTGCGCTGGAGACAGCCGCTCTGGCTGCTGCGCTACACCTCTCCCTCGAAGGGTGTACATCGTACATCTAGTGTGCTGGACCCACGGCAGGTTTCTGTGAATCCGCATTTGATAAATGTACCTAAACAAATCTTGATTGAACTCATTTACATATCAATCCTGGAAACCTGCCATTGATCAAGCTTTCCTGGATCTATGTTGGACACCCCTGCAATACACTATTGGTTGACACACAGACACACACATTGCTGCAAATGGTGGAAATCACTGATCAAACCTATTTGGAAACCCACATTTCAAAAGCTCTTTTTAAGGAACAACCCATGGCCAATTGTGCAGAAAGACCATAAAGAAACAGCAGACAAGAGCCCCTGCCTCCCAGATCACCAAGGGAATCCAGCAGGTTGAAAACATGACTGGTACAAGGCAGGACAAAGCAAAGACACAGCAGCTGATTCCCTGCTCAAACTGTATCCAGACCGCATGCCACTGAACGGTGGTTTGAAAGATCGGCTGACCTAAGTATAGCCTTCATTAAAACATTTACGAAGTGCGCCTCCCGTCTGCAGTTCTCTGCTCACAAACATCCATTCTGTTTCCCCGTGCATGTGCTCTGCTCACAACCTTGCTTGCTATGTTCATGTGCAGCTTCATCGCTCTGAGTATGCCAGGTTCTTTTGTGATTATCGCACCTTAAACTTTGTTGTTAGTTCCCTTTGAAAGAACTTCGGTATTAATAAAATAAAATGGAACCCATGGCCAACAGAACTATGGACTTTGCTATCTACAAGCCCATTGAACTGTGCTTGTACATGACCTGCATTCATGTCCTCCCTTATGGTAGTGTCTGGTTCAGTTGCCATGCAGGAACGCTTTCGGGGAACAGGCCAACAGCCTGGAAGTCCCTATTCCTTAGGTTGGTTGTATCTTAGATTTTGGGCCCTGCAAGACTTATAGAAGCTGTTTAAGACTCACCTAAAGGAGGTTTCTTCAATGCAGAACCCCCACTTTTACTTTCGTGAACTGTTTAGTTGGTACCTATTTAGTTGCTACCGTTCTCGCTAAAAGTTGTTATTGGGATAAAATATAAAATGATGTTATGACGCTATAAAGATAGAGACTGGAAGTCCATTTGCAAATTATTATGCAAACCAAAGAGCAACATAGGTGAACAGTAAAAGCTATTTACAATTTAGTTTCCTGACTCACAGAACCAGAATTTGTGCATTGGCACCCTCTTAACATCTACGAATTTGGAAATGCTACCAGTATGGATTAATTTCTGCTATTGCAACTTTAGAGACATGTTTGTAGCCGTTCCTGGGTGGTCTATCGGCCAGGGGAAATGAACACACACAAACAGGCTGACTTCTGGGTAATTGTTAGACCTGTCCACCTTAGGGTGGTCTTCCCACAAACCTTTTGCATTGCTTCTCCTATTTTTACTGAATTTGTTTTTGTTGGCTTTAGGACACTGCACACTTTACCACTGCTAACCAGTGCTAAAGTGCTTGTGCTATCTCTTTTAAACATGGTAGAATCGGCTTACATCCAATTGGCACATTTAATTTACTTGTAACTTCTTAGTAAAGTGGTCCTCTGTGTACCCAGGGTAGGGCTGTGTACTCAGGGTAGGGCCTGTAAATTAAACACTACTGGTGGGCTTCCAGCACTGATTGTGCTATCCACTTAAGAAGCCATTTAAAAAACATCTTAGGCCTGCCATTGGAGCCTGTGTGTGTAGTTTTAAACTGTCAATTCGACCTGGCAAAATACATCTTTTGCCAGGCCTTAACCTTCCGTTTTCATACATATAAGTCACCCCTAGGGTAAGCCTTAAACAGCCCAGAGGGCAGGCGGCAGTGCATTCAAAAAGTTGTATATGCACTTTTAAGTTTTACATGTCCTGGTAGTGAAACACTCTTAAATTCGTTTTTCACTCCTGCACTACCTACGTCTCCCAAAGGATAATAGTGATCACCTTATTACATTTAATAAGTGATAACTTTCAATTTGGAGCAGGTAGGAATGTTGGGTTTGGTCTCTAAAGAATTGCAATGTAAAACCCTCTTTAATGGTAAAGTTGGATTTTAAGTCATACATCTGAAAATGCCCCTTTTTTAGACAGTTGGCATTTTCTTGTCCCAGCCATTTAGTGTTTGCAGCCTGTATCCTCTGTCACATGACTAGCAGTAGCTGGCAGTTGGTCTTTGTGTATTGCTCCCAGCCAATGAGACAAAGGGGAATAGGTGTTGGCAGGATGGCCCAAATCTGACTTGATGAGGGGGAGGAGCTGTCACCTACCATACTTGCACATCACAAATGGCCCTGCCTCAGTACACTCACAAAAGGCATCACACCAATCTATTGTGACCCCAGACTAGCTGGGGCCAGGCAGAGAGGTAGGAAATTCAAGACAGCTGTGTAGGGGGAGGCCTCTAGACGTTTCTCATACTTCAAATTGGGCATCAAGTAAAAATATTGGACCCGCAGACCCAAATCTTCAGTACACATCTGTATCTGTGGAAGACTCAGAAAGATGCTGTGCTGCTCTACTGCAAGAAGAACTGCTCCTCTGCTGCCCTGCTAATCTGCTACCCTGCTGCCTGCTGCCCTTCTGCCTGAGTGAGAAGAACTGGACCTGCATCTTAAACCAGAGACCACCAGAGTGACTCCAAGGGCTAGTTGGTGGGCCTCCTCATCAGAACCGAAGGGACAGAAAAGGCTCCAACCACCTTGAACCCAGCGCATGGACTCTGTTTGCTGCGAAACCTGCCGCCAAATGATGCCATCCCAGTGCTGGACCTTTGAAAGTGGGCCTGAAGGTACTCTACCAGCCCAGGTTTGGTCCAACAAACCTGCTGAAGCACAATGCATCAACTCACAGCCCTGCATTGGAACCGCCACTACACAACGCATTCCCCGATGCAGGACCTCTCAGGTCCTCGGAACGGCTGCTACGCTATGTCCCAGACACAGGACCTCACATCCCTGCAGCTCCCAGGAGCCGTGGCTGCGCGGCTCATCCTCGATGCAGGACCTCACATTGCAGCCCCACAGCTCTTTGCTGCTGCACAATGCATCCTCGATGCAGGACCTCGCACTCGCCGCTACTCAACGCATCCTCAATGCGGGCCTTGCAACATTCTGCAACCAGGATTTAAGGTACTTTGTTCACCAGGTCTAACTTGGTCCCTGTAAGCGGGATGGGCCATCCCGCTCTCTATCGTGGTCAGCCTGAACTTGTGACTTTGTTTCGGTCCCGCGTGACCAGATTACCACAGTTGGCACTTTGTGGTTTTAAGCACTTTTTTTTACCTAAATCTTTAAAATTGTCTCCGGTTCTACTGATTGGATTTTTGTAGTTTTGGTGTCAAATAATTTATTACATTTAATTCTATTTTTCTAAATTGGTGTGGGAATTTTCTAGTGTTGTGTTTTCACTTTATTGCCTCTTGCATGCATCACATATATTTTACACATTGCCTCTCAATTAAGCCTGACTGCTTTTGTGCCAAGCTACGAGAAGGTTAAGCACAGGTTAATTTGGGGATTGCTTTTGTTTTACCGTAACTAGAATAGTGGTTGCTTCTTGAGCAGGTTTTCAATCCTCCCCCCTTTATACCAGTTACCCAGTTTCCTACAGTATTTACCTAGCTCTGACAGGTAGTTTCCATTCTAGAAGCCCATGCATATTTATCCTGTGAGGGGCAGGAGCAAGTACATTTTCAGGATGGGAATTGGTAGGTAACACCCCCATATTTTGTAGGAATGTAGGGGAAGGGATTTCTTAAATGAGAACAAAGTTTCCTGAGGAGATGAAAGAAACTACATGTACAAACAGACAATTGTGCCCCTTTTCCACATCTGGAAATGTCTGTCAACTCTAAACTCTGCACGTGTTTATCTTAAGCACACATGGAAACCAATGATGTCCAGAGGTTTGGCTGAGTTCTCTTCAGATCTTTCGCAAATCCTACAAAAGTTAGAAATTTGCTTCGAAGGTAGCAAATCTCCAACCTCTTCACAGTGCCCCTTTGTATTGGGCAATGGGAGGTAAAATCCATCCTCTCCTGAGTGAGTCTTTAACAGATGCTTCTCTAATCGAGTCTGTTGCGTTTTACTGAGCCTTAAAGGGTCCTGCCAAAGACTTGTTTCAGTAGTGATTAAAAAGATATAGGAGTTGGATACCATCACGTTCCATGGACAATTACATTATCCACCAAAGTGGGTAACATGTTGTTAGTCTCTGTGTTCTACTATAAAATACAACTTTTCCTCGGAAGGACACAAGAAAAACATGATACTTTTAACACAGATTATTCTCCATGTGTTGCAGTTGGTATTAATCATTTCAGAACCATTTTAATCACGGAAGGTCTTGGGTGATTTAAAATCAGACTACAGGCCCAGAAGAGGCACAAAGCTGGCTCAGCAGGATATAAAGACCAGTCTGGTGGAACTATTCGAACTAAGCCAGCCATCCACATTCAACATTACCTTTCTGCCATCTTTGACACACTCGGCCATGTGATTATATCCCCCCCAACTGAAGTCTGTTTTGTGGGTTTCGGGGGCTGAGAGGGATTGATTTGTCTCTGTGTTTTTTCAAGAGAGACTGATCTATGTCAGTGTGTGGGATTATCAGTTTTTATTTAAAGTTACCTTTTTTTGTGGAGTTCCTCAGGGCTTCTGACTGTCAAGGCCCTATGCTTAATTTGCATGCACAGACATTGCATGAAAAAATGGCTTATTTCATCGGGCATTTCCCCGGTGGACTGGAGCACCTGGAGGCCGTGTTTCAGAGAAGGGGGCTTTTCCTGTTGGCTCTATAACTTTCTCCAACTCCCCGAGGTTAATTGCAGCAGGCATGGGGAGGCTTCGAGAGAGAGAGAAAGAGAGGGTGGGGGTTGGAAAGTAGCGCGAAAGTGATCAGACATGCAGAAGAGAGAGAAAGAGAGGGGAGGAAAGAGAAAGAGAATGGATAGATGGAAAGGGAGAACTTGAGCAAGGAGATGAAGGGGGCAGGGCTGATTTGAACATTTTTGACAGGGTTGTTTTGGTTCCCCAGTGCGGCCCTGCCAAGAACATTTCACATAGCAAGGTGATATTAACACGAATCTCTGAACTACATCCCAATTTGTCACTATGCAGTTGTGCAAGGAAAGAGACCTATGCCACAAGACTTATGGCCTGATCTAGATTTTGATGATAAGTGAAGCTCCTCCAATTTCTGGAGGGTACTCAAAATAGGGAGGAGAATCCACCAGCAGAAATTTCTCAATCAAAAGGATTGAGGTCACAAATTCTACTTTGGAACCCTTTTAATGACATTTCTCCATTTGCATGGTAGGAACTCTACATTTGGTGGCCGAGGCGGGGCCTTTGCTGCCCTAGCAAATTCTCAATCCCTTTTACCATTTCTAAATGACCCCCTAACAGGCCTTTAATCATCTCTGTAGTTTACTTGTCTTGGAGGGTGATTATTGATTGATCTGATGTTGTCTTAAAACTGTGACTTTGACCTGCTGCTGGCTGCAGATGACTGCTTTCTTCAGTAAACGTTTCTGCCTGAAGACACACAGCTTTAGCAGAAATAGTAATCTAATGTTGCAAAGCGCTGTAAGAGGAGTGAATCAGTGTATTGCAGCTCGCAGCACGAGAGAGAACAGTCTGTACGCCTTCATTGTTCGGTGACAGGCTGCCAGAAGCAGCCCACGAGCGCAGGTTCCGTACTTCATGCAGCAGCACTTCCTGGATACAATATCTGCTGCAAGGCTTTAAAGCAACAAACACACAGGAGCTACATCTTAAACATGCATTATAGTAACATGATAAACACAGTGCAAAATGTGGTGCGAAATATGCATCCAGTGATGTTGTTGCGGCTTTAGGAGTATTTCAGTTCACTTGCTCGAATATGTTATCTGAGTGAGTGCATTAAATTGCCTGTGAAATGGTGCATAAGTCCATAATTCCAAATGAGATCTGTGTTTTCCTCTCTCCTGATTGAGCAGTTGAAGACAACCACAGTCTTTATCTGGCTGCTGTCTAGTTTATCTGTTATATAAATATAACTTTGAGGTCCCCACAGAAGCGCGTGCACGCACAGTCTGATCCCTGCCGCAGACAGCTTTCTAAACTAGCTCATTGGTACTGGAACCTGGAAGCTACAGACTACACCACTGGTGGCCCTCAACATTTCGAACAGGTGCTGCGCCAAGGCTGGCACTGCACAGCACCTGGTGCATGCGCACTAAAAACCCCTTCGACGAAGTTGCCACCTGTGTGCCTGGCTAGAGAACAGTTACTTAGGCTGTGGGAAGGGTGTTCCAAATAATAATGACTTACTAGGTTACTGCAATTGATCAATATCTGGAAAAACAAAAATGCAATAAAATCAGGTCTCAGAGTGACGGCAGCAAAATGTTCCGGGTGCTAATTTGGAAAATCGCCAAGTGAGAATGGTGTCAGAACTCATAAAGTCAATCATTCATTCATACATTCCTCTCAGTGATATAAGCAGCTGATCCGGAGAACTGTCTGCAATCTACATGCCACGCATGACTTAACCGTTCACGTTCTGTGATCAATGAAATATTGGACAACTCTGCAATACCAGATCTCGTCTGAAGAAATGGAAGATTGCACTTTTTGCCTTTTTGAGAGAGGGAAGCTTGCTTTGCTCTTGCCATGCTGTCCTTATTCTGTTAAGAACTAAAGCTTGTATGGCTGTTGCCAAATTTGCCCCTGCTTGTGCTGATGCTACCTTAGCGATACCTATCCTCTGAAGGAGGGATGCTTGCATTGTTTCTGCCTACGGTGTAGCTGCTGTAAGAAGAGGGTTTTTTCCATATCTTATAAAAAACACAAAGGATCATTTGAATGCCCTTGCATAACATGCCCAAGCCAGAAGATTTGATTGGACCCAGGGCAAAACTTATTGCGGGGTCCTAAACCACACACCCTGGTTTCAATCACATCTTCCCAGCTTGACCACACTGCATGAACCAGGCCAAATATTTTTCTTCCCTCTGCTTCCTTTTCAGAGATCATCACTGTTAAAAATTGGGTTGTTGGTTGACTGGGGCATGTGCCCTGATCAAGCAACAGCCACAGTACAGAAAGTCACTAAATTAAGCTGTGCTTAACCCTGGGTAGATTGGCATAAAAAGCAGTGAGGCTTAACTAAGGCAATGTGTAAAATATTTATGCAGCACTCAGACAGCATTACAGTGAGAGCACAACACAAGCCAAGCAAAATGCCACACCGATTTAGAGAAATACATTATAAATTATAAAATTTATAAAATAAATTATTTGCCACCAAAATGACAAAAATCTAATCAGTAGAACCGGCCTCATGATTTTTTAAAGATTTTAGTAAAATAGCACTAAAAAGAATTAAGTGCCAGCTATGGATATCTAGATGTGCTAGACCGGGTCAAAGTCACAAGTTCAGTCCGGCTATAGCCACCAGGTTAGGCCCACTGAAGATTTACCTTCTCAAATCTGTGCCGAGAGTCCTGTTCGCGGTGGAGGGGACCACGAGGCGCAGAGAGAGCGTTGTGGGAGGCTGCTCCCGTAGCGCAAACAGCAGGCCATGTATCATAGCTGAGCACTGCTGGAGCTTCGCTTAGGCGGTCCCCACGAGCGGTCGATGCTGTAGTATGAAGGGTTTGGCTGATAGCGCTTCTCGTTGAATGGAGGTGCAAGCGGCGAGGTCTCAGTGTAAACAGGCCAGTTCGCGGTCGCGAAGAGCCTATAAGCTTGAATACGGCTCTCTGAGCCACACCAAGGGTCCAGGACTTGAGGGGCACCACTTGGGGGTCAGGAATTCACTTCAGATGGGTGCCGGTGTTAGTGCAGGCTGTTGGGGAGCCTTTTATGCCCCTGAGACTCAGATCAGGAGAGCAGCAGATTAGCTCTTGGAGTCACTCTTGTAACCCTGGTTCAAGTTGAAGTTGCAGGTCCAGTTCTTCTTCCTAAGGCAAGAGGGCAGTAGGACAGAAAGACAGCAACTCAGCAAGGCAACAGCAGTTCAGCAGTCCAGCAGAGTGGCACTCCTTTCAGGAGAACAACAGTCTTTCCTGGTGATGGAGCAAGGTTTCATAAATGAAACTTGCTTGTATTCCATCCTCCTCACAGTATTAATTTATTAAACTTGTATTGTTAATACTAACCTTTGCATTCACGACACAACAGAAAAGGAAGCTTGCCTATGTGTTTTACTAATGAATAATGCTTGTCTGTAATTCAAAATGGCCGCTATGCGCTGGAAAGCTCAATGCGCATGTCGCAACCATATCACATGGTGTGACGTCTTTCTTTGCTTGGTGGGAAACTTCTGCTTCTGCGCAGTGTGCATTAAAATGGCTGTTTAATGTTTTCACATGCTTCAGCTTGCCCTCATGTCATTACTAAATTGTCGTTTCCTAACGCTACTAACGCGGGTTAGAATATATAATTAAATGGGAATAGAATAGAAAAAGTGGGCATACAGTGAAACATTTTATTTGTGATTTTAATGTTTTCTTCTTGCACTTTTATTAGTTCGTAAACTTGGGCCTGGGTTGGTGACCTGAAACTCGAGAGGCAAATGGTTCTGCGCATGTGTCCTGTGTGCCTGCCAAATGAAGTCAATCTGGACGTCGTCCAAGGCCGCGACCCGATGGCCGAAGATGCTGTACCTTGGCTTTCCTGTTGCATATTGACACATTGTCTATGAAAATTGGTTTACATTTGTCATGAGACGGGTGGGAAATAAAGCGAATGTATTAATTTGAAGGGGTGGGAATGTAAAGACAATAGGCTTTACAATTTAGGCCAAATCGATATGGTGCGAGAATCCACCCCCTGTCCCTGTCCAATCAGAAGTAGTGGCCCCATATTTTAGTAACATTAAGGGGAGGTACATGGGCGTAGAAGGGTATAATAGAATATAGCATTAGTTAATTAGTCAGAGCATGCGTTCACGAAGAACAGGCGTCCATGCTGCCAGAGCGGTGTTAGCTCCAGACTGCCAAGCTGATCGATTGCAGACCGAATTGCTGTCCAGAGAGAGGTCCTGAGGAGGGGGCGGCAGAGTCCATTAGAAGGAAGGCACGGGAGAATCGAGGAGAAGTCGAGTATCAGAGAGGGGAACGACGCAGGCGTCCTTGTAGAGAGGTCACCGGTCCTGTCCTGATCCTGGAGGAAGTCTTTGCTTTTCATCTTCCTGGGTCCTATTCTTTCAACTCCTTGGCTAAGGGGTTTGGTTCTCGCACTTAGGTAAATATAATGCAACCTTTAGTTGCGCTGCTATCTCTATCCTCTCCTCTTCTTTAAACACCGTCATTGATTAGCAATAATCATTTCTATGCTTAATCTTGGGTATTGCGATTAATTACCATGTGGCTCTGTATTTTACTCTGCTAAATCTTTAGATAAACATTTTAAAACTTCCTGACTCAGTGGTTATTTCAGGATTATGTACTATAATGAATGTCACTCATTTAAAATTTCCCAATTAGCAAAGGATTCATTGGTAAGTCATTACTCTTCAATCAGAAGGTAATTGGTAGCAGGGATTTTGATAGAGAGTAACAACTGATAAAACCCAGCGTAAGTATTAGCGTAGTATGAATGTATGGGCCCAAGTGAGTATCTGATGTATGAATGCTGTTTGCTAATATCGCGCTGGATCAGTTTTCTGGTAATCAGAGATGGTTACTCTTTGTTAATTGGGTCATGAGAATTTTTATCTGTATTTTTATGAACTAACATCCGTGTATTCAAAGTTTTGTTTTATGTTGTCCAGAAAACCCCGGGGTAAAAAGAATAGCGGATGGTAAGTGGAAGCCATACTGCAGTGAGGTTATCTGCCAGGCAGAATTAGTACTGAAAAGTTAAGCAGGACTTTCAGTACTCGTTAGGGACTCTATGCGTGTGAGTAATAGCAAAAGAGTACGGTGGTGAAAATTTGATGTTATATCACCTAGAAAGGGTAACATTGGAGAAGTAACAGGTACTTCTGGAGCTTGTGTGAAGAGTAGACGGAAGTGTTTTACTCGTAGTGTACGTTTAGTAAACGGAAAGGTTTTACTAAGTGTGAGAGAAAACTATCTTTTCTATTTTAGAGAAACTGGCACGATAGTGAATGTTTTATGTTGTTACTGAAATTAAGAATTGTAGAGAAAATAAGTTTGCGTAAATTTTTGTAAAGGGAGGGTCAGTTGCCGGAGGGGGAGCTGACGGCTCAAAACGCTGCGCTGGGATTGGTTGAATCAGCGGGTGTGGAAAGACCCTTGTAAAGGAGGGGTCAGTAGTCAGGAGTAGTACTGACGTCACAGGTGCCACGCTGGGATTGGTTGAACCAGCAAGGACAGGAAAGAGCAGATTGTAAAGGAGGGGTTGACAGCTAAACGTCACCAAAAGGCCGCGCAAGGATAGGCTCGGAAATAAAAGATAGCAGACATTTGATTGGTCAAAAGTATAGAAGCGAAATTCTTAGTGGATAAGGATTGCATGTTAAAACGCGATCCGACATTAACAGGAATTCGTCAGGATAGGAGATATTTAGGCTTTGCAGAATATAATTTTATACATCGGTACTTACCCAAGATGTACGGAGAAAGGAGAAAAATGTCATTTTTACAAAAGATCAAGAATTTTTTAAAAAGGACAAACCAATCAAAACTAGAGAAGGAATTATTATTCCACCAGCTAAAACGCCCGCTTCATTCATGATGATGGAGAGAGGTTATCATACTTGTGTATGGATGGAGAATTGGATAGAATATACCAAAAATGATGGAATATTAGCATTTCCCGAGAACGGTACCTTCAATGGAAGGATTCTTCAAAACTTGAGATTGAGGATGAATGACTTAGAACCCAGACCTAGATTAACTCAGTACGAAGCTCTAGAAGAATGGGAAACCGAGGCATTTGAGCGGGATAGATCTAGAAGTAATAGGAGTTATCCAGGATTTTTCCCCAGATACCTACATGAGTCTAGGAATGGTCAGATGAAACAATGGAGAAGGGCAATGATTACAGAAGGATTATATCCATTGTTCTCAGCAGAGGAGAAATTAGGAAGTAAGTGCACAGAAAAGACAAAACATTTAATGAGAAATGAGGAGTCTGAAGATGAATTTATGGAGGAAATGTTAAGAAATCCCCCACCATATCAGGAAGGGACAAGTGGATGCACCCCAAGTGCACCACCAAAAACTCCATTAGTGCCACAGGTAATGCATGAATTCACCACGAGTAGAATACTTCATGACAAAGAAAAAGAAGCCCTAGAAAAGACCAGAGCAGAATTAATACAGAAAATAACTCAGATAAAAGTACATCCTGATTCATTGACCATACCTGTAACAATTGGTCCAGTAGTTCCATTATATGGTACTCAGGGAAGCTGTCCGCCACCGATACTTACACCTACTCCTGCGAATAATCCAAAACCTGAAGCTCCAGTTATAATTGAGGTTCAATTTAGTGACTGTGACTCCACAATATCACTCATGGACTTGCCTATTCGAGGTTCTGTAAATAGCACTCCCAGAAAAGATGTACCTGGATGTTCAAAAGATGTAAGTTTAATAACTTCATCGGGAGCAAAAAGTGCCACCATAGTAACACCTGAAGATCTAGAAAAATGGGTGCAAGGGTCAGTTAAACAGTGTACACCTCCGAAAATAATGGACATTCATAAATTGAAAGTCGAATTAGAAGAAATAATAGCAGGAAATGTAGGACTAGAACGCTTAAATACCTATGATGAAGAAGAATTATTGTTCCTGTGTAGGAGTATCACCAGAAATGTAAGGATATTCCATGAAAAATTATCCAACTTAGCACTACAGATGGGAATAGAAATAGGGAGATCAAAGGTACTACAGAAACCCTATAGAGCAGAATTTTCAGACACAGATTTAGAAAATATGAATGCCTCTGGAAGAAGATTACAAATAAGAGAATTAATGTTAGTTTTGCAAAAATGGGGAGACCTAGATAAATGGAAAACTAGGTGGGCCAAGAAAAAGGAAGAAGCACGAACAAGTAGAACAGCATCTGAATATGTGATGAAGGAAACAGGGAAAGCAGACCAAATGTATCCGATGCGAGAAGTTGCGGGAGGAGGATATGTACATGTCCCATGGAGCAGACAGGATATTTTGTCATTTACGAATGATTTTCCAAAGTTGAGAGAAAAACCAATTGAATGGTACAAGCAGGTTGACAGGTTTGTGAAGGTGTCAAAGGTATTGTTGAAGGATTTGGATGGTTTGTTTGACATAGTGGTACCTGCCGATTAATGGACAGATTGCAAAATCACAGTGGATTGGCCAAGTGACGAGTATCCTAGAGATCCGAAAACAGGTGCCCCGTCAAATGATGTGATGAAAAAGTATCAGCAAGTGATAACATACCTGAAAGGGAAAATACCCCCGAAAGAAACGGATTGGGTAAAAATAGATCGAACTACCCAAGAAGCTAATGAATCAGTACATTCCTACTATGAGCGTCTATTGCAGGTATTTAAACAGTATATTGGATTTGAGGACATTGGAGACAAGAACATGAGTAAGTTTGTGTATCGATTTGTTTATGGTCTAAAGCCAGAAATTTGTCAGATGATTAAGCAGCATATGCTGTGTTGGCAGGGAAAGCCCATTGACGAGATTTTGAAGTATGCAAAATATTGTGGAGACGATATTGAGGATAGACACAAGAAATTGCAGGAAAAAGTAATGTGGGCTCAGGTGAAAATGGCTGAGAAACAGGGAATTAATTTGGAAAATCCCAGTGAAAATCCAGGAAAAGATTCTGGAACGAATGGTGATACTGGGAATGGTGGAAAATTTAGAGGACGAATGAGTAGAGAAGAAGCTAAAAAGAAATTTCCTTGTCATGGATGCGGAAAATTGGGGCATTGGAAGGATGAATGTAAAAAGATCCGGAATAATAATGGCCCAAATCAAAATTTAAATCCACAGACGCAGAATGACTCACAGCAGGGTGCAAATCCTCAGAGTCAGTTGCCACCTGCACCTATTCAGGGTAATGTAAGTAGAGCAAAGCATGGTACAGACATCGGATATCCAGGAGGAAGTGGTAAGAATGATTATATGACATCACAATTTCTTTTGCAGGACGATTTCTGTCAATTCAGTCCATGACGGTGCCTAGGAGAGGGGAAGAAGGAGTACATACTTGGCGCATCCTTACAGGTAGATCAGTCAGGTCCATATGTTGAAGGGAATGTGAAAGGTAATAATATTACTTTTCTTTTGGACACTGGTGCTACCCGGTCTACTGTGAGAACAGCAGACATTCCAGATCTTCCTCTCTCTGGTGAAAATATCCAAGTAGTGGGGGTAGCTAATCTGCGGATTAGAACACCTCTTACCGAACCAATGGAAGTTAAAATTGGGAATTTCAGAGAAATGCATCAATTTGTAGTGTGTGATTCTAGTCCAGTAAACTTATTAGGTAGGGATTTGTTGTGCAAGATGAATTGTACCATTTTCTGCACACAGGATGGTGTGGCAGTTCAGACACCAGATGAAGACCATATATATAAAATTATGATTGCAAAACAAGGTACAGAAGTGGATGAGATGTTTTCATTAATAACAAAAGATGAGTTGCCAGAAGAATTAAAAGGTACAGTAAACCCCATAGTATGGGATTTCACCGGAAAAGAAGTAGGACTTATGGCTAAAATAGATCCAGTTAATATTACTGTAAAGGAAGGTGCAATTTTCCCAAATACCAGACAGTACAAAATGAGTGCAGAAGTAAAAGCAGGAGTCATTGAAGAAATAAATCGAATGGTAGAACAAAACATACTAAAAGAAGTAATGAGTAGCCCATGTAATTCACCAATAATGGGATTAAAGAAACCTAGTGGAAAATATAGGATTGTTCAGGACCTGAGGAAAATAAATAAGATTGTAGAACCATGTTGTCCCATAGTACCAAATCCTGCAGTAATTCTATACCAGATTCCGTGGAGTGCAGGATGGTTCACAGTAATTGATTTGTGTCAAGCATTCTTTTCAATACCATTACATCCAGACAGCCAGTATCTTTTCTCATTTAAATTTGAAAACAAGGTTTATGTGTGGAATCGTGTTCCTCAGGGGTACACAGAAAGTCCTTCTATTTTCAACCAGATACTGAAAAAGTGCCTTGAAAAACTAGTGATGCCAGGAAGCTCAGTCTTAGTCCAATATATTGACGACTTATTGGTGGCATCGAACACCAGAGAGGACTATGTTGTTGATTCCATAGCATTATTAAATCTTTTGGCAGAAGAAGGACATAAAGTCTCACCTGAAAAGTTGCAGTTCTGTACAACAGCTGTTAAGTATCTGGGACACCAAATTGAGAGAGGAAAAAGAAGAGTAACAGCTGAAAGAGTAGCTTTAATAAAGAAAATGCAAATGCCTGTAACACAAAGACAAGTGAGAATGTTCCTAGGAATAGTAGGTTACTGTCGACAATGGATACCAGGATTTTCCATGTTAGCTAAGCCCTTAATTAACATGACAAAAAAGAAAGCAAAGGACCCTGTGGAGTGGGAGGATGAAAGTGTAGAAGCTTTTGTAAAATTGAGAAATGCCCTATGTTCAGCGCCTGCCTTAGGCATGCCTGATTATAAAAGAGAATTTGCATTGTTCTGTCATGAGAGAGAAAATTGTGCACTTTCTGTCCTAACTCAAAGACATGGACTAGAAAGACGTCCTATAGCATATTTTTCTGCTACATTGGACCCAGTAGCAGCCGCGTTGCCAGGATGCTTAAAAGCAGTGGCGGCTACTTGTTTGAGCATTGAACAAAGTGAGTCAATTGTGATGGGACACCCTGTAAAAGTGTATGTTCCACATGCAGTTGTCATTTTGTTGACAAGAACCCGAACTCAACATCTTACTCCTAGTCGGCTGACTAAATATGAAAGAATAATAATGGGAGCTGAAAATGTGAACATGGTAAGGTGTACTATAATAAATCCAGCAACCTTACTACCAGACCCATATCATGAGAGAATAAATGATGATGAAGATGATGAACATGATTGTATACAAATTACAGAATTATGCACAAAACCACGCCCAGATATAGAGGAACAGCCTCTTAAAAAGCCAGACAGGGAGCTATTTGTTGATGGTTCATGTCAAAGACATGAAGACGGTAAACTAACTGCTGCCTATGCGGTATGTGAATTAACTGGAATAGTTGAAGCATCCTATTTACCAGGAGTCAAATCTGCACAAGTAGCTGAATTGATTGCGTTGATAAAAGCATGCAAAATTGGGAGGAATCAGAGAGTAACCATATTTACAGATAGCCAATATGGTTACGGGGTTGTGCATGATTTTGGCCAACTATGGATGCAGAGGGATTTCATGACTTCTTCAGTATCCCCCATTAAAAATGGACAATTTGTAAGGGAATTGCTAGAAGCAATACAATCACCAAAAGAATTGGCTGTGGTGAAATGTGCCGCACACCAGTCAGGAGATGACTGGGTGGTAGTCGGCAACAGATATGCAGATCTGGTGGCTCAACATTGTGCCAAAACCAGAATGTCAGTCAATAAGAGGGTGGAAAGAATGGGAATCAGCTGCCAACTTATGCTGTATATGCCACCTGAAACTTGGAATGAGGTGAAGAAATTGCAAGATGAGGTTGGTGAAATTGAGAAGAATTTGTGGATCAAAGTGGGTTGTTCCCAAAGAGGAGATGATGAAGCGTGGATCAGTGCTGATGGCAGACCAGTCATGCCAGACTGTTTACTCTCACAAATGGCTAGGATGTATCATGGAGATACACACATAGGGAGAGATGCAATGATTAGGCTGTTCAGACAAAATTGGTACAATCCCAAATTCAGGGCTGTTGCAGAGAGTCTTTGCCAGAGATGTCTAACTTGCCAGATGCATAATCCGGGGAGGAAGACAGTAATTGGATTTGGGAAAATTGGAAAGGCAGAGGGTCCATTTATGAGACTTCAGTTTGATTTCATACAGTTACAACCATGTAGAGGGCTGAAATATGTACTAGTCATAGTGTGTCTGTTTTCAAAGTGGGTGGAGGCTTACCCTACTAGGAGAAATGACAGCATTACAGTGGCAAAATTGTTGCTACGAGAGCTCATTCCTAGGTTTGGTTTTCCAGTAACTTTGGAATCAGATAGAGGAAAACATTTTAACAGCGAAGTGATTCAAATAATCTGTGAAGCATTTCAAATAAAACAGAAACTGCACTGTGCATATCGTCCAGAAGCTTCTGGAGTGGTTGAACAATTGAATGGCACTATAAAGTCAAGACTGGGAAAAATGTGTGCATCAACATCATTAGAGTGGCCAGATGCATTACCACTCGTTTTAATGGGACTCAGCAGTATACCTGACAGAACCACAGGATTGAGCCCACATGAAATAATGATGGGAAGAGCAATGAGACAAACACATGTTCCCACAAACAAACTGGTGAATATATCTGATGATATGGTTCTGGACTATTGCAAAGGATTGGCTGACCTAGTGCGTTCTGTCTCTCATCAGGTTGGAGAAGACGCAGTTTCCAGGCAGCCCGAGCAAGAACATGATCTGAATCCTGGTGACTGGGTGGTAGTGAAGAATCACACCAGAGAAACGTGTCTATCACCTAGATGGGGCAGACCATGTCAAGTCATACTGACAACGAATACAGCAGTGAAGTGTGCCGGATTTCCTAATTGGATTCATGTAAATCACATCAAGAGAGTACCAGATCCCGAGGAAGAGAATCCTCAGACAACGCCAATCACTGAAGAAGCTGAAGGTTGCCCAGCTGAAGGATCTCAGGTTCGAGATTCCGGAGAAGCTGAAGGAGAACAACCGAGCACAAGTCAGGATTGGATACCGGTGGTAGAGATTCCTGAAATATACCACAGAACAAGAAGTCAAGCAAAATTGGAAGAAATTGAAGAAGATCAGATAGGTGAAGAAGAAGCAGTTCAGGAACAAGAAGAAAAGACACTAAGAAATCCTGAACAAGGTCAGACAGGGAAAGGAAACTGGACTCAAAACAGTGAAGACCTAATAGACTTTGAACAGGGACAGACAGGTCTAGAAGAATCCGGTCAGGCTGCAGAAGTTCACAGTGCAATAAGCCCTGATCAGAACAAGTTAGATCAAGAAGAGTACACAGAAGAAGAAAACCTTGAAAAACATGAACTTGAAGAAATAAATAAAGAACAAGGTCAGTTATTGGAAACTCACAGTGGAGCTGTTACAGAGAAACCAATTAGACCTGAAAAAGAGCAAACAAGAAACACAGTAATTGAAGAACACGAAATAGTGCTAAGCAGTGAAATTAACGAGATCTCTAAAGACGAAAACAAAGAAACAGTGCCAACAAAGAAAACAAGAAAAGGAGATCATTGGCCGAGTGTCATTAAAAGAGTAAAGTACCACATAACAACCAGAAGTGAAGATCCAGATCAAGTGAATGAAGTAACAAGTCAAACTGAACAAGAAAATAAAACTGCGAAAAGAAGAAGCAAAAGACTGAAACTTGTGAATAATAAATTCAAGGGTCCTGATTGGACTTTTATCATCCTTGAAGATTTTGAAAGCTCAGAATCAAGTGACAGTGGTGGCGAAGCAACAAGTGCAGAATTAACGTACGAAGAAGAAACAAGACCACCCTGACTAAGCAAAAGAATAAGCTAAAGAAAAGAAGAAAAGATAAAAAGAGCAATCTTCCTTGTCGAAAAATGCCTGACGATAGAGTTACTGGGAGACCAAAACAGAAATGTTGTAGAAGATGCTGTGCAATATGCATATGTAGTCTAGTAATGATGCTTATAGTATGGTTAGTCCTGATTGTAGCAGTTCCTTACCTTATGATAATAGATAAAAAGATTAATAATGAAACTAAAGGGAGGACAGCAAACATGAAGGGCAATAGAGTAGAACTAATGGCAGAAGATGAGGCAGAAATTCATCATGAAGTAGCTGACAACGACACTAGTTTAAACGTTTTCACAAAGTTATTGTTTCAATATGTAGACACAATGGAAGTTAGTAATTGTTATGTCTGTATGAAGTTACCTGAATCAGTAGCAGAAGGATTAATATATCATCACTTACCACTGACATCTGGCATATCATGTAGTGTTTTGTCTAGTTTATTTTATAGAACAGGGAGACTTCAGTATTATTATTCAAACTTAGATGTGATATTTTCTGAGGTTCCGATTCGTAAGAGTATGAACCCAGTGCTTAGTAGACAAGACGCACAGTTTATGGGAGAATTTTTCTTAACAATGAAATCAATAGACATAACACATGCACATAGACACAATCTAACATGTTCTTTACTTGAAGAAGAGAAGATATTTTTGAATTTAGTAGAAGATAGAAGACAAGATTTTCAAAAGAAAGCTTCTGAGCATAAGGCTCATTTGCCACCTTGGGCGGAGAAAGAAGGGAGTTACACACCTGGCAAGGCTCAAGCTGCTATGGCTCTGGATTTCGTAAAGACAGGAAAAATTTGTCTTCATAGGTTAAAGACTGATTATAACAATGTTTTCATCAGTACCAGTGAATGTGAACACAATTTTTTAATTCTTGGAGGTTGGGGAATCAAAGGAGGAACAGATTCAGTTTTTCCTGGAATCTATTATGTGTGTGGGAATAAGGCTTACTTTAGGCTTCCTGCACGGTGGTATGGAAGTTGTTATTTTGGAATAGTATTTCCAAAGATATACCACGTAAAAAGAAACACTGAGAGCAATGAAAACAATAACGAATTAATACGTAGTAAAAGAGCTAGTTTTTCTGAAATTGTAGGTGATATATTTGGTGCATTGATACCTTCAGTGGGAATAATTCTGAACTCAAGGAAAATATGTAAATTGTCTACAGTAGTTGATCGTTTATCAACAGATACTGCAGGAGGGTTTCTAATGATTAATGCAGAAATGGTTGCGATTAGATCTATGGTGATGCAAAATCGACTTGCTCTTGATATTAAATTGGCAAAAGAGGGCGGAGTCTGTAAATTATTGAAGACGAAACATTGTTGCACTTATATTCCTGATAAGAGTGCAGAAATTGGAACGTATATACAGAATATAACTAAACTTGAGAAAGAACTTAAACCACTGGAAGTTGATAGTGTATGGGAAAGATTGACAAATAGTATCTCGTCAATTGGAACCTGGTTTGCTAATATAGGGAAAGGACTTATAGGTCAATTATTAGTACCCTTAGCAGGGATAGCAATAATAATTTTGGCAATAACAATATGGTGCAAATGCTGTAAAAAGAATGGAACATATAAGGTGACAGGAAGAGGAAAAAAACGAAAGGTAGATGAAATCGAACTTGAAGAGTGGAGAAGTGAATTATACAAGAAATTAAAAGGAGATTGTAAAAATAGAAAGTGTAAAGATGAGAATGAAGTAATTTGCTAGAAGTTGGCATCTGATTGAGGGTAGTGTTTTGTTGGCTCAGAAACGCCATCAGAGAGGGGATTGATGGAGCAAGGTTTCATAAATGAAACTTGCTTGTATTCAATCCTCCTCACAGTATTAATTTATTAAACTTGTATTCTTAATACTAACCTTTGCATTCACGACACGACAGAAAAGGAAGCTTGCCTATGTGTTTTACTAATGAATAACGCTTGTCTGTAATTCAAAATGGCCGCTATGCGCGGGAAAGCTCAATGCGCATGTCGCAACCATATCACATGGTGTGACGTCTTTCTTTGCTTGGTGGGAAACTTCTGCTTCTGCGCAGTGTGCATTAAAATGGCTGTTTAATGTTTTCACATGCTTCAGCTTGCCCTCATGTCATTACTAAATTGTCGTTTCCTAACGCTACTAACGCGGGTTAGAATATATAATTAAATGGGAATAGAATAGAAAAAGTGGGCATACAGTGAAACATTTTATTTGTGATTTTAATATTTTCTTCTTGCACTTTTATTAGTTCGTAAACTTGGGCCTGGGTTGGTGACCTGAGACTCGAGAGGCAAATGGTTCTGCGCATGTGTCCTGTGTGCCTGCCAAATGAAGTCAATCTGGACGTCGTCCAAGGCCGCGACCCGATGGCCGAAGATGCTGTACTTTGGCTTTCCTGTTGCATATTGACACATTGTCTATGAAAATTGGTTTACATTTGTCATGAGACGGGTGGGAAATAAAGCGAATGTATTAATTTGAAGGGGTGGGAATGTAAAGACAATAGGCTTTACAATTTAGGCCAAATCGATATGGTGCGAGAATCCACCCCCTGTCCCTGTCCAATCAGAAGTAGTGGCCCCATATTTTAGTAACATTAAGGGGAGGTACATGGGCGTAGAAGGGTATAATAGAATATAGCATTAGTTAATTAGTCAGAGCATGCGTTCACGAAGAACAGGCGTCCATGCTGCCAGAGCGCTGTTAGCTCCAGACTGCCAAGCTGATCGATTGCAGACCGAATTGCTGTCCAGAGAGAGGTCCTGAGGAGGGGGTGGTAGAGAGTCCATTAGAAGGAAGGCACGGGAGAATCGAGGAGAAGTCGAGTATCAGAGAGGGGAACGACGCAGGCGTCGTTGTAGAGAGGTCACCAGTCCTGTCCTGATCCTGGAAGAAGTCTTTGCTTTTCATCTTCCTGGTTCCTATTCTTTCAACTCCTTGGCTAAGGGGTTTGGTTCTCGCACTTAGGTAAATATAATGCAACCTTTAGTTGCGCTGCTATCTCTATCCTCTCCTCTTCTCTTCTTTAAACACTGTCATTGATTAGCAATCATCATTTCTATGCTTAATCTTGGGTATTGCGATTAATTACCATGTGGCTCTGTATTTTACTCTGCTAAATCTTTAGATAAACATTTTAAAACTTCCTGACTCAGTGGTTATTTCAGGATTATGTACTATAATGAATGTCACTCATTTTAAATTTCCCAATTAGCAAAGGATTCATTGGTAAGTCATTACTCTTCAATCAGAAGGTAATTGGTAGCAGGGATTTTGATAGAGAGTAACAACTGATAAAACCCAGCGTAAGTATTAGCGTAGTATGAATGTATGGGCTCAAGTGAGTATCTGATGTATGAATGCTGTTTGCTAATATCGCGCTGGATCACTGGCATAGTATCCACATGTCCAGAAGTGTCCTCTTACCCTGGTGCCCTGGTTCTGGAAAGTGGGAGAAACCTTTAGACAGTGGCTTTGAAGTGCATGGAATTTCCTGCCTCCCCTGCTCTGGCTCCAAGTGGCTGCAGTGACAATGTGGAGTCGTTAGGCCCTTTGTTTGAAGGCAGAGCACAGGCTATTCAATTGCAAGTAGGGCTTGCTCAGCTCCATCCCCATCCTACCAGCAGGTGGAATATTTAGCCACAGCTAATCCCTCTATTTTGTGACTGCCTGGGAGTAATTAACAAAGTCTGTCAGTTACACCCAGTATTGTGACACAAAGGCAGGTTACAGGCACAAAAGTGCTAAGGGCAGAAAAATGCCAACTTTCTAAAAGTGGTGTTTTTTAAATTGTAATCAAAAACCCGACTTTACCATTAAAAAGGGCTTATCATTACAATTTCATGGACACCTAACATGATATATCCACCTGCTCGCAATTGGAAATTACAGCTTATTAAATGTAATAAGTAATCTCCAATGTTATCCTATGGGAGTGGTAGGCCCTGAGTAGTGAAAAATGAATTTGGAAGTTTTCACTACCAGGACATGTAAAATTAAAAAGTACATCTCTAAACTTTTAATTACACACCACCCTGCCCTAGGAGATACCTAGGGCCTATCTTAGGGTTGACAAATATGTAATGAAAGAGCAGTTTAAGGCCTGGCAAGGGCGTTTAAATGCCAAGTCAGCATGGCAGTCTAAAACTGCTTTCAGGCTGCAGTGGTAGGCCTGGGACATGTTTTTAGGGGCTACTTAAGTGGGTGGCACAATAAGTGCTGAAGGCTCACTGGTAGCATCTAATTTACAGGCCATAGGTATATGATATACAACTCTACAAGGGACTTACAAGTACATTAAATATTCCAATCCAAAATACACTTTTTCATATAAGAGTTCATACCTCTGCTATAAATAAAGTGGCATTCACCAACATTTGCATAAGAAAAGTGTAGGAAATTGGGTTATTGGGTGAGGAGGGGTGAGAACCCTTCTAAATCAACAACAGCAATCCTTATCAGGGAGAACAACAAAAGTCACTAAATTAACCTTTTCTTAACCCGCTGGTAGCTTGGCACAATAGTAATCAGAATTAACTTAAAGGCAATGTGTAAAGTATTTTGGCAGCACACAAATAGTAATAAAGTGAATACACAACACAAGAAATATCCCACACCAACTTAGAAAATAAAGTAAATCTTCAAATGATATGTTAACGACAAAAATCCAATCAATAGAACCAGAAAAATGCAATTTCAAAATTTTAGGTAAGTATAGCGCCTAAAAGCACAAAGTGCCACTCGCGGTTAACTGGTTGTGCAAGACCAGGGGAAAGCCACATGTTCAGGTCATCTGCATTGAAAGATACAGGCACCAGGTTAGTCCCGCTGAAAAAGTAACCTTCTCAAAGTCTGGCACAAAGCGTCCGCTTCAGGGTTGAGGAGGCTGCTCCATTTGCAGGTCCTGCCTGGTACGGTTACAGCAGGTCAGCTGGGCAGTTGCATGAAGGCCTCTGGAGCTTGTTGTATCCTTGTGGCTCAGAACAGAAGGCCAGCCAGCTAGCCCTTGAAGCCACTCTGGTGGTCGTCGGATCAAGGAAAAGCTCCAGGCTTCCTTTCTCAGGCAGCAGGATAATCCTTCCAGCAGCAGGGCAGTCCTTCTTCTGAGTCTTCCAGATGTCCAGAAGTGACCTCGTGAGTGGTTCAAGAGGTCAAATGTTTATACCTGGTGCCAGCCTTTGAAGTGGGGGACTTCCTATACTACCCTCACACCTGGTTCTGGATAGTTCCTCCCTTCGCCTAGTCTAGGGTGGCAAAAGGCTGGCATCAAGTTCATTTATGTGTGTGCGGGTGGCAGCCATTTGAAATGTAAGTGAGGCGGGAAACAGTTCCGCCCCAACCATCCTGGCAGGATGGTCCATTCTGCCAACAACTAGACCCCTTTGCCTCATTGTTTGGGAGGAATACATTAAAGGCCAGCTGCCAAGCTATTCACAATCATGTGACCCAGGACACAGGCAGTAGGCATAAATAGTCAAGACAAGAAAAGGCCAACTTTCTAAAAGTGGCATTTTCAGAATTGTGACTTGAAATCTGACTTTACCATTAAAGAGGGGTTTAAATTAATTACAATTCAGTTGAGTGTAAACATAATTTTCCTATCTACTCCCAAACTTAAGTTATCACTTATTAAGTGTAATAAGGGAATCCAATGTTATCCTATTAGGGAGATAGGCCTTGCAATAGTGAAAAATGACTTTAGAAGTTCTTCACTACCTGGACATGTAAAACTTAAACTCAAATGTCTAACTGTTTAAATACAATGCACCCTACCCTATTAGCCTTTAGGGCGTACCTTAGGGGTGACATACGTATTTAAAAGGACGGCTTAGGCCTGGCAAACGTTTTAAAAAGGTTTATATTACCGGGTCGAAATGGCAGTTTAAGACTGCGTACAGGCTGCAATGGCAGGCCTGAGATGTTTTACAGGGCTACTGTAGTGGGTGGCACAATCAGTGCTGCTGGCCCACCAGTAGCATTTAATTTACAGGCCCTGCGTATATGGAGTACCATTTACTAGGGACTTACCAGTAAATTAAATGTGCCTATTAAGTGTAGGCCAATTGTACTATGTTTAAGGGAGCAGGCACAAACACTTTAGCACTGGTTAGCAGTGGTAAAGTGCACAGAGTCCCCTCCAAGGGCTTATTTATGGCCCGGGGACCATCACCTCCCTGGGGCTAATGTCAATATTAGGCGGGGCTCATGCGGACCCCCGTGCCCTTGCTCGCGATCACCGCACCATATACTAGGGACTTACAAGGGTACACCAATAGCCAATTGTGGATGTACAAAAGTACTTACCATGGAAAATTTAGGGAGAAAGCACAGTGACTGGGGTCCTGAATAGCAGGATCCTAGTCAGACTAGGTCAAAAACACACTGACACCAAGCAAGAAGTGGGGGTTACCATGCTAGAAGGATCCTACCTTCCTACAGCTTCATTTTTTCCAACTTTTTTCGGAGAGGTCCCCGAAGAAACCCACCAGGTTCAAACCTTGTGGCACCTGTCATTGACAGATGTTGGTGACAGACCCCCACTTGGTATGTCTGTGGTGCCTTGAGAGGGACCACGACTCGGCGTCTTGTGCGGAGTGCAAGACCATGAACAACATGGCCATCCGCGAGCGACCCATGAAGGTCTTGGTGCTCATCATGCAACTCCACACTGCTCCAGGTCCCGTTTATGTGGGAGATCTCGGGACAACTCCCTGAGTAGCTTGCGTCAATCCTCGTACCACTCCAGGACTCCTTTTGGTAAATCCCACAAGAGGAAGTCCAAGAAGTCGACTCACTCTTCGTCTTCTCCGCATCGCTCCCGTTCTTCGAACGATACGAGGGAACAACGCCACAAATCCCGACCTCACTCGCATGTGGTCCCTGTGCAGCTGGTGTCAGAAACCAGGTCTGCTCCACGCTTTCTCAATTTCCCTGGTGCCAGAGCAACATCCACCCAACTCTGAGAGGTTTATGAGGCCATGAGCCTCATTTTTTGCCAGTCGAACTCCTCTGGATCACCTTCGGTCCCATGGGTTTCGGGAGGGTCTTCAACTGGGACTCCACCGGCGGGTTCACCCTCGACACCAGTCGACCCCTTAGGATCCATTGGTGGATCCATATCAGGCGTGACTTTGCAACCTCTTACAGGGACCCTTCCTGTTGCGTCATTCCCGGCACAGAACCTATCGTTATTTCCGACTCCAATACAGAGCTGGACTGGCGTGGTGCGACGGCAGTTCCGACGATGACCAGGCCACCACGGCCTGAGTTGGAGACAGAGCCCTATTTCATTGAAGGGCTTACTGAGGAACACAAATAGAGGGAATCTGAGGATCCCTATTCCCACACTGACCCCTGGCAGAGTCCATGGCCGATGACAGCTGGTATGAGGACCTGGCTGACACCAGTGGTCTGGACACCTCACCAGACCCTGGCCTCCTCTCACAGTGGTTACAGAGGAATGGGCATCATTTGTGATGGTGGTCCGGAGGACGGCTGAGATCCTGGATCTACAGCTGCCCACGGTTCAAGTCAAAACAGAAGTGCTTCAACCGGGGGTATCCCCATCAGAATCCTTACTGCCCTTCAACAAAGCCCTCACTGATGTCCTGCTTGGGGCCTGGGCCAAGCCCTGCACAGGCACTGCTGTGCACAGGACCATTGCTCGCCACCATTGTCCCACTACTGGGGACCCAGCCATGCCATCACCATACCCCTGAGAGTCTGGTAGTCCAGGCCTCAACTTCCCAAATCAATCCCGGCACGTTCTCTACCACACCACTGGATAGCAAATCCAAGAGGCTGGATACCTTTGGAAAGAGGAGTCCGTGAACACCTTGTGCTTATTGGGCCGTTATTCCCATACTGTGTGGGTTACGGTTGCGCAAGTGCTGCCTATGATCCTGGATGAAGCACGGTCCATACTTTCTCAAGCTATTGCTGACAGGCTGGATGCAGCAAAGTTCACAATCAGATACAAGTTGGATACGACCTCCCACTCCGCCCCCCCCCCCTCCGCCCGGCAGCTGCACAAAGCCTCCTTTTGTATGCCCTCAATCCAGCATGCAAAAGACACACAATTGATGGACGGAATGCAGAACAAATCAAAACATTCACCCCCAGTCAAGAGATCTGGGTTAAATCCATCATTCTTTTGCTCACTATGCCACCCCAGTTTAGACCTGGCCATATGCAAATCAGTCTTGACCCTGTGCCTCATGGGAACAGGCCAGCCCGAACTGCCAAGCCAGGTCCTCCCTGGACCGGAAACAAGCATCCTAGGACCGGTTTCGGGGTTTCACCCTCTTCAGCCAGGATAGCTTGATTCCAGTGGCACAGTGAGCCCAGGACCCACGTCTGGGCATACCTGGCGCACTTAGGGCGAGAAAGCAAAAGACACACAATTGATGGACGGAATGCAGAACAAATCAAAACATTCACCCCCAGTCAAGAGATCTGGGTTAAATCCATCATTCTTTTGCTCACCATGCCACCCCAGTTTAGACCTGGCCATATGCAAATCAGTCTTGACCCTGTGCCTCATGGGAACAGGCCAGCCCGAACTGCCAAGCCAGGTCCTCCCTGGACCGGAAACAAGCATCCTAGGACCGGTTTCGGGGTTTCACCCTCTTCAGCCAGGATAGCTTGATTCCAGTGGCACAGTGAGCCCAGGACCCACGTCTGGGCATACCTGGCGCACTTAGGGCGAGAAAGCAAAAGACACACAATTGATGGACGGAATGCAGAACAAATCAAAACATTCACCCCCAGTCAAGAGATCTGGGTTAAATCCATCATACTTTTGCTCACCATGCCACCCCAGTTTAGACCTGGCCATATGCAAATCAGTCTTGACCCTGTGCCTCATGGGAACAGGCCAGCTCGAACTGCCAAGCCAGTTCCTCCCTGGACCGGAAACAAGCATCCTATGACCGGTTTCGGGGTTTCACCCCTCTTCAGCCAGGATAGCTTGATTCTAGTGGCACATTGAGCCCAGGACCCACGTCTGGGCATACCTGGCGCACTTAGGGCGAGAAAGCAAAGACACACAATTGATGGACGGAATGCAGAACAAATCAAAACATTCACCCTCAGTCAAGAGATCTGGGTTAAATCCATCATTCTTTTGCTCACCATGCCACCCCAGTTTAGACCTGGCCATATGCAAATCAGTCTTGACCCTGTGCCTCATGGGAACAGGCCAGCCCGGACTGCCAAGCCAGGTCCTCCCTGGACCGGAAACAAGCATCCTAGGACCGGTTTCGGGTTTCACCCTCTTCAGCCAGGATAGCTTGATTCCAGTGGCACAGTGAGCCCAGGACCCACGTCTGGGCATACCTGGCGCACTTAGGGTGAGAAAGCAAAAGACACACAATTGATGGAAGGAAAAACGATGGATTTAGGCCCAGATCTCTGTACTGGGGTGAATGTATGACATTGTTCTGCATTCTGTCCATCAACTGTTGTTTTTGCATCTGTCACCCCGAGTGGGACGGGTATGCCCAGACGTGGGTCCCGTGCTCTCCATGCCACTGGAATCAAGCTATCCTGGCTGAAGAGGGGTGAAACCCGAAGCCGGTCCTAGGATGCTTGTTTCCAGTCCAGGGAGGACCTGGCTTGGCAGTTCGGGCTGGACTGTTCCCATGAGGCACAGGGTCAAGACTGATTTGCATATGGCTAGGTTCAAACTGGAATGGCATGGTGAGCAAAAAACGATGGATTTAGGCCCAGATCTCTGTACTGGGGTGAATGTATGACATTGTTCTGCATTCTGTCCATCAACTGTTGTTTTTGCATTTGTCACCCCGAGTGGGACGGGTATGCCCAGACGTGGGTCCTGTGCTCTCCATGCCACTGGAATCAAGCTATCCTGGCTGAAGAGGGGTGAAACCCCGAAACCGGTCCTAGGATGCTTGTTTCCAGTCCAGGGAGGACCTGGCTTGGCAGTTCGGGCTGGACTGTTCCCATGAGGCACAGGGTCAAGACTGATTTGCATATGGCTGGGTTCAAACTGGAATGGCATGGTGAGCAAAAAAACGATGGATTTAGGCCCAGATCTCTGTACTGGGGTGAATGTATGACATTGTTCTGCATTCTGTCCATCAACTGTTGTTTTTGCCTCAGTCCAGCATGGTCATCCGGTTGGCGGCAGAATCCAATATCATCTGCACCAATGGAGGGACATTACAACAAACAGATGAGTGCTCCAGGTTGTTTTAACGGGTTACGCCCTCCTGTTTCAACAAACCTCACCCACACTCCCTCCGTCCCCAGATCATCTGACAGAGGACCACCTTGCGCTCTTGCAACAGGAAGTACTGGTCTTTCTGGCCAAAGGAGCTGTTGAGAGGGTGTCAGCATCAGAAGTAGGTTGTGGTTGCTATTCATGCTACTTTCTGGTGCCAAAGAAGGATGGAGGCCTCCGTCCTATCTTAGATCTGCGCTCTCTCAATTACTTCTTGAAAAAGAAAAAATTTAAGATGTTCACCCTGGCTCAGGTCTTATCTATCTTTGCCCCTGGAGTCCGGATGGTACCGTTGGACTTGCAAGAGGCCTGTTTCCACATTCCCGTCTTGCCTCCCCAAAGACACTACCTGTGGTTCATTGTGGGCCAGGAGCATTATAAGTTCGCTCGATATTCCTTTGGCCTTACCAGTGCCCCCCGGGTGCTCACCAAGGTGATGAAGGTGGTTTCAGCACATCTGCGAAGATCAGGGGTTCCAGTCTTCCCCTACCTCAAAGATTGGCTGTTGAAGGGGGGCTCGCTGCAGGCAGTTGTCTCCCACCTCCAGACTACGGCGGACCTCCTACACTCGCTGGGGTTCATGGTCAACGTGCCGAAGTTCAAACCTGACTCCCTCTCAGATGCTCCCTTTCATCAGAGCTGTTATGGATACAGTGCAGTTTTAGGCTGATCCTCCAGAACGAGTCCAGGGTGTTTGGGCTATGATGCTGATGTTTCAGACTCTATACTGGATTTCGGTGAGGCTGACTCTGAGGCTGCTGGGTTTCATTGCCTCTTCCATTCTGTTGGTAAAACATTCCCGTTGGCATATGTGGACTCTGCAGTGGGACTTGTAGATCCAGTGGGCACAACATCAAGGAAATCTCTCCGACCTGGTCCCGATATCAGAGGGAACTGCAACAATCCTGCAGTTGTAGCTCATGGGCTGCGATTGGGTCAACATCAGACCTCTCTCTCTACCCCACCCAGAGCCCACAGTGATGACAGGTGCGTTAGTCCTGGGCTGGGGAAGTCATCTGGGAGAGGTGGAGATCAGAGGACTCTGGTCTCCGGAGGAGTCCGGGCTTCACATCAACCTGCTGGACCTCTGCATGATCCGGTTGGCATTGAAAGCCTTTCTTCCTTCGATCAAGGGAAGTTTAGTGCAAGTGTTCACGGACAACACCACCGCCATGTGGTACTGCAACAAACAAGGAGGGTGTGGTCGTGGACCCTTTGTCAAGAGGCCCTGCACCTATGGACATGGCTGAAATGTCAGGGCATTTCCCTGGTGGTTAAATGCCTGGCGTGCTCTCTGAATCCCAGAGCATATGAACTCAGCCGTCGATGCCTAGTGGATCACGAATGATGTCTTCATCCGAAGGTGGTGCAAGGTCTGTTCTGAGATTGGGGCGTGCCTTGGTTAGATCTATTCCCCACCGTCAACAAGGCACAATATCAGCACTTTTTTTTTTTGTAAAACTTTTAATTGAAAATAATTGCCGAACAGAAACATATGACACACAATTGATGGACGAAATGCAGAACAAATCAAAACATTCACCCCCAGTCAAGAGATCTGGGCTAAAACCATCATTCTTTTGCTCACCATGCCACCCCAGTTTAGACCTATGACATTGATATTATGCAGTGCATGTATACAGTTTCGAGTATATCATTACTTATGACAGGTAAGAACAGTAATAATGCTGAAATATTCAGCCACACACAGATATAATTCTGTAGCATTACTCCTTTTGCGCGGAGGGGTCATTAAACGGCAAACATATCATCCCTCTATTTTTATTCCATTCCCCCCAGATCCTGGTCCATTTTTGTGGGCACGCCTCTCCCTTCATAGACTGCCCTCTCCGCCTGCATACACCAGTCCATGTCTGCCTCCCAATCTCGGAACTTGGGCCCGGATAGTCCTTTCCATGTCTTTGCAATGTTACGCTTAGCCACCATACATCCCAGGGAGACCCATGTTATGTCTTTCGCCGTAAGATCCGTTTCCTCCCATATGTTAAGGAGACACCATCGGGGTGAGACCTGTTCGTCCTTTCCACACAATGTTAGCAGTCTCAACATTATTTTCTCCCAATATTTCTTAACAACTGGACATTCCCATCATTGGTGTATAAACGTCCCCACCCGACCACATCCTCTGGGGCACAATGGTGAAGTTAACACACCCAATTTGACTAGTGCCATACTGGTGTAATAGGCCCTATGTAAAATCTTTAATTGTATCAATTTAAATCATGAGCATATCGCCACCTCTTGAGGGGATGCCAGCGCCTCCTTCCACTCTTTGTCACCCATGTCGCCCACATCCTCCATCCATCTTGTGCGTAATTTGTCTAACTTTTCGGGGGAGTTATTCAGTATTTTCTTGTATGTCAACGATATTGCTCCTTTCGTTATGTAATCATCTAAGAGTCTATCTTCTAAGGGTGAGGAGCCCAGGAGGTCAGTGCCCCTGGGGACTACTTTTTGTAAGACTCTACGCACCTGTAGATATCGAAAGTTCACCCCCTTATCTAACTCATAGTCTCTTTGGAGGTCACTGAAGGGGACAATCTTTCCCTTTGCCCATAAGTCACCAACTCTAGAGAGCCCAATCAAATTCCATTTATCGAATCCTGGGTACGTCGCTAGTAGTCCCAGGCGTTCCGATTCTAGAAGTGGAGTAGCCTTTGTTATCGTGTTTTTCCACCCCAGCACCACCGAGGCCTTGTGCCACAGGGCAACTGTAGTCGAGGTTGGCGTGTATTGTGGTGCCTTCTTCTTTCCCCCATAGAGTGCTCTTAAAAAATTTCCAGGGGACATATTAAGTCTATCCATCCTGTAGGCTGGGTCTGTTTGTGGCCAGTGCACCCAATGATTTGTCGCCACCAACTGTGATGCCCAAAAATAATATCAAATTGCCAGGAGGGCTATACCTCCGTCATACCAGCTTTTCATAAGTTTAACTAGTGCTATACGGGGGATGCTGTTATTCCAGAGAAGCGTGCGTATCTCTGAATCTATCATCTGAAAATATTTTGTTGGTACTAGATATGGTGCCTTTTGCAGAATATAAACAAACCAGGGAAGTGCCATCATTTTGTACAGGGCGGCTTTGCCAAGTAGCGTAAGGGGCAGGGTCATCCAGTGCTGCACGTCTTCTTGTAGCCGACGCAGCGGGGGAACTAAGGGGCTGATTAGGATGGCGGGTGGAAGTCCACCGCCGGGCCGGCGGTGGACACCACCCGCGATCGCAACCCAGAAAACCGCCGGTCAGATTAGGATGGCGGTGGTGACCGCGGCGGTGGGAAATTCCGACCGCCGCTTTTCCGCCGGTTGCCATCCGCACTCCTGCCTGGCGGATGGAGCAGGACCGGGATAATGGTGGCGGTGCCGAGCAGGCTCCGCCGGCACGATTATGATGCCGGCGGTAGCCAGCCTTTCCGCAGCGGTCAAACCGCCATGGAAAGGCTGGCGGAGATTGTCTTCCGGGGGCCCGTTGTGGGCCTCCAATGTGTTGGGGGGGTGTGGGTGCACTTGGGGGGTACCCATGGTCCCCCCCCTACATTTCCCTGTACCAGGTGGCAGGCACTGAGCAGTGCCTGCCACGCAGTACAGGGAAATGCAGGACATGCTCCTTTCGACATTGCGGCGGTGCTGCGGGCAGCAGCAACTGCTGCAATGTTAAAGCCCGCGATCGTACCGCCGCAGTCGGATTTTGACCGCGGGCCATCGTAATTCGAGCGGCGGTTGTGTCACGGTCCATGCGGGTGGTCTTTTCCCGCTACCATGGCGGTCGGGGAGGTTTTCCGACCGCCATCCTAATCAGCCCCTAAGTTTCTATCATAGAAAACTGTAGGGCTTGTGGTGACATAAATCCCCAAGTATTGAAACCCCTCAGTAACTATCTTATCCGCACAGCCCCTGGGGAGATTGATGTCAGTACCATAGAGAACATATACTATTGACTTGTCCCAATTAATGGTATACCCTGAATATTTTTGGGAAAGGGTGAATATGTGCATTTGAGGAATTTGGTTTTGCTAGGTAGAGCAAAATATCAACAGCCTGTCTTCCCATTCTTCCGTCCATTTGAGTCCCTGATGAGTTGATCTCCCCTAATCCAGATTGCCAAAGGTTCTAGAACCAGCTCAAATATTAGTGGACAGAGTGGGCAGACCTGTCGCGTACCTATATGCAACTTGAAGACCGATGACCTTCCTCCGTTAACTGTAACTTGCGCTAGGGTCTCCGCATAGAGAAGCCGGATCCACGGCAGGAACTTATCCCCGAATCCGAATCTTTCAAGGGTCGCAAATAGAAAGGGCCACTCAACCATGTCAGACGCCATTTTGGCATCCAATGACGTTATCACTGCCTCTTCTTTAATAGTTTCTGCCCTGCCTAAAACTCAATTGAGACGTCGTAAATTAAGTGCAGTATTCCTGTCCAGCATAAACCCGGATTGATCAGGGTGGACCAGTTTATGCAGTAGGGGGGACAAACAAGTGGCAAAAATTTTGGCTAGAATCTTAATCTCCGGATTTAACAGGGATATAGGTCAATACGAACCACAATTTCCGGGGGTTTTCCTCTTTTATGTATGACTACGATATTGGCTAGTCTTTGACTAACCAGGAGAATACCTTTGGCTGCGCTCTCATCGTACATTTTCACCAAATAAGGGGCAATTGTTGATGCGTTTAACTTATATAATTCAATTGGTAGCCTGCTCGGGCCCATTGCTTTCCCAGCCTGCAGCGCCCCAATTGCCTGTACCACTTCTTGCTCGGTGAGATCTGATTCCAACCCTTCTCTATCTGTACTTTCCAAAGTGGGCAAACCAAGGGTAGCCAACAATTCCCGTGCACCAAGTAGGGTCGACGTCCCTGATGGGGTGTATACCTGTTTAAAATACTCAGCAAAGGCTTCCGCTATTTCCTGTCTATCTCTAAGCAGGGTCTCATCATTTGTCTTAATCTCAAACACCAATCTAGTGGCCATTTCTCGCTTATCCAACCATGCCAATAGTTTACCCGCCTTATCCCCAACCTCATACACCCGGTGCTGGGTCGCTCGATAGTGGGCTCTGGCCGCCTCTTCCGCAATGTCCCTATACTCTCTTTGTTTGATCTGCAATCTATGTTTGGTGTCTGGAAAATCCAGTGATAGCAGCTCACGTTCTAGCGTACTCATTTCTTTCTCTACTTCGAGTAGCTGCTTCTTTTTTTCCTTCTTATGACCGCTTATTGTAGAGATTCCCTGTCCTCTAATCACCGTCTTGTACGCTTCCCACATCGTCTGGGCTGAATCCACTGACCCCTCATTATCTTGGAAGTAGTCAGCGGTCGCCTTGATCAGGCGCTCTCTTATACTCGTTATTTTAAGATACCATGGGTTGAGTACCATCCCAAATTTTTGAATGGACGGCCTTCCCCCGTAATGCGTGAATATCGGAGAGTGATCTGAGATGTCCCTCGAGAGGTACCCCACTTCAATGAACATCGGGAGCTGCTCAGCCCTTCCGAACATGTAATATATGCGGGAGAGACTTCCGTGGACCCCGGAGTGGAAAGTATACTGGAGAGCTGAGGGATTTTGGGTTCTCCAGACATCTATTAAGCCCATTGCTCTTAAAAATTCTTCTAAGGCTTTCCCTGAGGCCTCCCCTGGTTTGGTTGGGTTTCTATCCAGGTCTCCGTTGATAGCTGCGTTACAGTCCCCTCCTATTAGTAGATCTCCCTCTAGCAGATTGATTACATGCGACCCCAGATCGGCGAGAGTGGGGGAGTGTAGTCTCGGTGGTACATAGAGAGAGGTAATGTTAATCAGTATACCCTCCCAACATCCAGATAAAGTCACAAACCTGCCCAACGCATCATGTTTAACTGCTTGTATTTTAAAGGGGAATGATCTACGCAAAAGAATACCCACCCCTCTTGATCCCCTGGTTTATCCTGCGTGGGCAAACAGCTTATACCCACATCTATTTAATGCACAGTAGGAGGTTTACTGTATGTGGGTCTCTTGCAACAGTACCACGTCCGGCGCTTGCCGCTTTAGATATTGCAATACCACCCCCGTTTAATTCTATCCCCCAACCCATTCACATTCCACAAGATTATCTTGAATCCGCTGGGTGGAGGCATTAGCGTCAAATCCATATGCATCTCGCCCTTTCTGTGTATGCCCTCTGTGGGTATAGGGAACTGTGGATCTGTCCCCAGGTCCCCCCACTCCTCGGAGCATTTGACTGGATCGCGACTGTCCAGCTAACAATCTGTGTTATCATTCGTCCTGTCCATAAATCTAGCATTGCACATGCATTACAATTTTTCTCCTTCATTATCCACTGAAAACAACTTTATAGCTAAACCTTATGTAACTACCAACCCCCACCCCCCTGCAGCATGGACTTAAAACTGCCCACCCCCCAACTGTGCAGAGTGCCTGTAATCCCTTACCCAGTAAACACATCATAAGGGGAAAACGCGGCTCGAACGGCTCTTAACCAATTCTTGTTAACCCCTTCAAACTTATGATAAATCAGCCCTTGCGTCATTTTTAACTGTAGGGCAGTTTGAACTGAATAAGTCCTGTAATCGATTCATGGTAGTTAGCCCATTAATACTGGTTTGTAGCATCACATCATATAATCCCACCACCACATTTTAGTATACTTAACAGTCTTCAGCATTTGTATTGTAAATCGGGAGAAGTCATCTGTGCCCTTCTGGACTGGTCGTGCTTCAACAAGTGTCTTGAGGGTTTCGCCACTACTCAATCTTATCGTTCTAACCCACTTCTTTTTCCGGTCCATCATTGTGGCCACGATTGTCTTGGCGACTCTCTTGTCCTTGGGTGCGCCTCTGAGAGTTAGGTCTTTGGGGTCCGGAAATCCTCCACCCCTCCAACCACTGCCAGGCCTCATCTGGAGTCACAAAAAAACATGACTTCCCCTCCACCATCACCCGAAGCTTGGCCGGGAAGAGCTTGGCAAATTTTATGTCCTTGTTCCGGATTGCTCGCTTTACCTCCAAAAAGGAACGTCGCATCTTCTGCACCTTGACCATGAAGTCTGGGAAAAAGGTTATTGTAGAATTTTCAAACTTTAGTGGGGGAGGTGAGCGGGCAACTTGCAAAATTATGTCTCTGTCCCTATAATTAAAGATCCTTGCAAGAATCGGGCATGGGGGCGCACCCGGTTTCGGTGGGCCTCCTGGCATCCGGTGGGCACGCTCGATGGAGAAGTATTTGGAGAGCGCACTGAGCTGTAAGTGATTCTGCACGAGGTCTTCCACAAACAGGTCCGCAGTTTGGCCTTCTGCTCGCTCGGGCACTCCCAGAATTTGCACGTTATTTCTTCCCGCGCATCCTTCATAATCTTCAAGCTTTGCCTCCATTTCTGCCGCCATTATCAGGAGTTTTTTAACATCTGCTTCCAACGTTTTTGTAGATTTCTGAAGCGGGGTGACCGATTCTTCAGTGGCTTTCACTCGGTCTCCCAGATTTCTCAAATCTGCACGTATTAATGTTACTTTGGTCGCAACAGTGTCTATTTTATTCTCCAGTGACGAGCGCACTCCCTGTATGGCATCCATTATATCGTGTAGGGTCGGGCGGCTCCTTCTTGTTGTTGCTTTGTTTCGGGCGCTGCACTTTTGTCCACCGCAACCTCTGTTTTAGAATGCGTATATTTATCCAACTTTGTCTGGTGCGTGGGTTTTGGCCCCTACTGTGTCGACATTTTGCCAGATTACAGCAGCACTCCTCGCACAATTACACTTTTGAATATACCAGCACTCACTGTATGGGACCTATAATGGAGTGTAGTGCTTTACCACACTTTCTGCGTGCCTCGTCTGTCTCAGGGGGGATGGCGTTGTCTCCTTAGGTCTCTCTGCCCTCCACAGGGCCCGGCCACTCATCCACCGTCCATGTACCTCCTCCCAAAATTGCTGTGCGCTGGGTGCTTCAGGCCGCTTTTTCTTATTTTTTATGCAACCTTATTAAAAAGTACTTTTGTCTTCTCCCCCTGCCGCTTGGGCCGTTTACTGACACTGACCCTCGAGCCTGCATGCAGCAATTGCCCTGGAGGTTAGGCGGCTCCGCCTCAATGGTCCACCCGGAGGTTAAGTGCCACTTCACCTCGCCAGCCGCCGCCGTCTGCCCCGGTCTTAAGGCTTGTGAATACTTTACTTTTGTGAGGGGGGGGAGGCGGGAGCCCGAGTCTATGGCCGCTCGATTATTCTTTTGTTGAGGTCTGACTCATCGGGTCATGCAACGCGGTCCGGGCCCTCCACAGCGCACATCTCAAGGCCCGCACGCTCCGTTGCAGCCGCTGCCTTTGTTTCCGCGGCTGGGGCAATGTTCAGGTGCCGCTCGATTGCCTCTGAGCCCGGCATCTGGAACCTCTCGCTCGAACCAGGGAGGGGAGGAGAGAAGGAGAGGAAGCAGGAGGGCTGCCCCAGATCTTACGTCCAGATCCCTCGAGGCAGCCGCCTCGACGATCACGGCCTCCTTCACCTCCGTCGCATACGGAGCTCCTCCCGCCCTTCTGCCGATCACTTCAGTCGGTCTCAATCATCGTCTAGAGGCAGTGGGATTTCCTCTTTTTCGGCCTGCCTCTCTCCGGTGAGTTGGGGGTCGCAGGGGGTGTTTTGCTTGTGGGCAAAACGGATCAATTTATTGGATGTTGGGGGTTTATTAGCTCGGTCTCCGGAGCTCTAAGCTGGTGCGGCCATCTTGGTAGCCGGCTGGCCACGCCCCCCCAATATCAGCACTTTTGTGCACTAAAGTGTCCAGGGCGGCTCTCGCTCTGAGAGGCATTTCTTCTCGAGTGGAGCTTAGGACTCCCATACGCTTTTCCACTGATACCACTCCTCCCCAGAGTTCTCAGGAAGATCAAGAATGATCAGGCCCAAGTCATCTTAGTGGCTCCAGACTGGGCACGTAGAGTATGGTATCCCGAACTCCTGAGCATGAGCATCTTTCCTCCAGTCAGGTTGCCCATTCAGGAGGATCCTCTATTGCAGCAACAGGGCAGGGTATTGCACCCAAACCTGTCCACTCTCCACCTTCATGCGTGGAGATTGAGTGGCGACAGTTGAGGGTGTTAGACCTCCCTCCTGAAGTGTGTGATGTCTTTCTGATAGCCAGGTGTTGTTCTACTTAAATCATCTATGCCTACCAATGGAACAAGTTTGTGGCTTGGTGTACATCCAAATCAATTAGTCTTCTGCACCTTTGTCTGAAGTTCTCCTTTTAGTTCTTTCTATGGACTGGCAAATCTTTGCTTTGGGCACAGTAAAAGGATATCTGTCCGCCATTACCGCTTTCCTACGGTTGCCGGCTAACCCTTCTGTTTAAGTCACCTGTTGTGACTAGATTCCTTAAAGCTTTACAGTATATGTTTTCTTTTACACCCTTCATGATGCCCTAATGGGACCTAAATCCAGTTCTCACCTTTCTCATGTTTGCCGTTTGAGCCAATGCACAGCTGTGCTCTAGGAATATATGTCGATACACCTCAATGCAAAACAACGCATACTTTTACCACAAAGTTATTAGTTCGCAAGTACTATTACAACGCAATTTTTTTCTACGCATACCATTAGATAGCAAGTTCCTGGAAATGCTTTTAAAATGTCATTACAACGGATCCCTTTACCCCGCATACTTTTTCCACGCATTTTTTGTATTAAAAAACACCCCTACACTATGCTAAATTCTACATCCAAATACACTACCCTACACAACACACTACCCCCACCACGACACTACCCCTTCCCCCAGACCTGTCCCTACACGCAAACACTACCCTGCACGAACCCCCCGACACTACCATAAACCCTAAATCACTACCCTACACTACTCAAACACCACTACACTACCCTAAACACTAAAACACTACCCCCTTGCACGACCTTCCCCCACCCCCCAGTCCTGTCCCTACACTCTAACAGTACCTGCACGACCCACCTGACACTACCCTAAACCCTAAAACACTACCCTACACTACACAAACACCACAACACTACCCTAAACCCTAAAACACTACCCCCTGCACGACCTTCCCCCACCCCCCAGTCCTATCCCTACACTCAAACAATACCCTGCACGACACCCCCGACACTAACCTAAACCCTAAAACACTACCCTACCCTACACTACACAAACACCACAACACTACCCTAAACCCTAAAACACTACCCCCTGCACGACCTTCCCCCACCCCCCAGTCCTATTCCTACACTCTAACACTACCCTGCAAGACACCCCCGACACTACCCTAAACCCTAAAACACTACCCTACACAAACACCACAACACTACCCTAAAACACTACCCCCTGCACGACCTTCCCCCACCCCCAGTCCTATCCCTACACTCCAACACTACCCTGCACGACACCCCCGACACTACCCTAAACCCTAAAACACTACCCTACACTACACAAACACCACAACACTACCCTAATCCCTAAAACACTACCCCCTGCACAACCCTCCCCCGACCCCCACTGCTGTCCATACACACAAACACTACCCTGCACGACCCACGACACTACCCTAAACCCAAAACACTACTCCTCAAACACAACAACACTACCCTTAATCCTAAAAGACTACCCCCTGCACGACCCACCCCATACCCTAAACCCTTTAAAACTACACAGCCCCTCTTACCTCTCTCTCCTCGTGGTTCCTCTCTTCTCCTTCTAGCGTCGTCAGAGGGGCGGTGCTCGGTGCACGTCGTTGTGAGGAAACGGAAGAGCCTCAGTTTCCTCACAACGATGTGGATCGCATTACAACGCTTGCGTTGTAACAGCGCATGCGATGTAATAACATGCGTAGTAAAGGCTACGCGTTGTTACAGCGCATGCATTGTTACGCTTGCGTTGTAATGGTATGCGGAGTAAAAGTCGCGTACTAATGGCTGTTTACCGTGCTCTATGGCTCCTAATGATCAAAACTGTCTTCTTCATAGCGATAACATTTGCCAGGAGGGTTAGCAAATTGCAATTGCTTTCCGTTAACCCCTGTACATTTCCTTTTTCCTAGATAAGATGGTTCTTACAACCCAGGTGTAGGAGGCTGGCTTAGTATATGGTGCACACTTATTTAAGTGAAGCACCCTGCACTAATCCAGACAACCCTTATGGGGATTTTAGTGGTCTTAGACAACCATAGAAAGCTCTCTAAGTGGTAGCTGTGGAGAGCAGCCTTCAGGCTTAGTCCAGAAGGAGTGTTAAGCAGCTTGTTTTACCAGAACTAATCATGTAGTGTAGGTTAAACGAAAAAGAACCACACAGTGAAGTTATAAAAATAGTTATATTTATTATATACACTCACTAACACATTGATATATCTCCTACCCGGAGATTTCAACACAAATACACAAGAATACTTCAATTGCAAAAGGTAAGTAAGCACAATACACAGTAGTCTCCAGGGAGAGACCAAACCATATACTAAGAAAGTGGAATGCGAGCTGCGACCGAAGTCGGGACTTAGACCAGGAGACTCAGAAGAGCTGGGGACACAAGGAACCACCCAAGGTAAATACCCAGGAATCCCACGGAGGCTGTGTGCAGAGTGGAAACACAGCCACGTACTCAATGCAAGTCAATGGGGAAGTTGTGGTGGCAGATTTGAAGAAGGACCCTTCCCAGTGGAACCTGAAGAAATCCCATGGAGGATGGAAGGTTGAACAGTCACCCCACCTATAGATATCACAGGAACCAGGATACCTACACCAAGGAAGCCGGGTGCATATGTGCGAAGTGACATCGGAAACCTCCGTAGACCACAATGGAGGACTTCTGTGAAGATGCAGCTGGTGCAGAAGGTGAAAGAGTCGGAATCCAAGGATCGATTCTTGAAGAGAAGTACCTGCAAGCAGAGGGGACAGAGTCTATGCCACTTGGGAGTGGCCAGGAGGCACGGAAGACAAATTACCACCAATGATGGACAATGCAAGAGAGTTGACGTGACATTGTCGCTGCAGCTGTGAGGACCAGGCGATGCTGTGGAAGATCAGGAGCCTTTCATGAGCTGTCCCATGTTGGAAGTCGAGAACCATGGGGTCGGTGTCCGGCTGGGGTACCAACAAGCCTTGGCAGCAGCAACAGATGTGGAAAGCAAAGAAGGTACAGTGTCTGGACCAGCAAGGGACTCACCAAATGCAGGAGAGTCAGAGCAGGCCCTGAGCAAGCAGGGGGGCCCACTGGCACCAAAGAAGACCCTAAAGAGGACCCACGGGCAGAAGGCACAGGAGTAGCAAAAGGACCTCGAGCAGCTCACCAAAGATGCAGGCCCAAGGTGCAGAGGATGTGGTGAGGACAAAGATCTTGCCAGGAAGAGATGCTGGATGCTGGAGCTTCTTGTAGCCTGAAGATCTCTGGATTACAGAGCCAACAAGCCTTGGCAACAGCAAGTCAACACAGTGCATAGGGTTTCTGTTCCAGCGGTTCTGACGAGGGATACTGGCCTCAAACTTGCTGAGAGGACAGGTCAGGCCTTGAGGGAGTTGCAGAACCACCACCTCTGTTGCTGAGCCTTTCGAAGTCCATGGGACATCAGGAGCAGCAGACCGGTCAGCTTTGTTGCGATGCCTGCAAATGCAGGGGAGTGACTTCTTCACTCCAAGGGAGATTACTTCGGGTGTCCATGATGCCCACAGGCCTGGAGAGGAACCTGGAAGAAGCACAGGCACAGACAACAAAGAAGACTTGCGGGACAGCAAGACCAGAAGTAGCAGGAGTCTTCCTTGGTGCAGTCTCGGTTCCAGGTGAAGTCCAGGTACCAAGACGACGAAAGATAAAGTGGTTTCGGGTTTGATTCTTGTCCCACAAGCAATCTAAAGAGCCACCCACAGATAAGCCCTTAAATACCCTAGGGAAAAGGTTGGAACAATTCAGGGGTCCCTCCCAGAGGAGGGGCTGGACAGAGGGGAGGATACTCCCATGTCCTTTGTCCAGTTTCACGCCAGAGTGGGAGCCATGGGCTCCCTGAACTGGCTCAAACTGGAGTATGCAAGGAGAGCACCAAATGTGCCCTTCAAAGCAGTCTGGTGGCGCTGGCAAGCGCCCCCAACCCAGCCCAGTACACTAAGTCCTGTCTGGGAGGTGGTCATACCTCCCTGTGACAGGAAATCTATTGTTCTACCTTCCCCTGCTCGAGCTCAGCTCAGTAGCAGGAGGGCAGAAAGAAGTCTGTGGTCGGCAGCAGCACTAGCTTGCTTTTAGACTCTGAGAGGCTGGTACCGGGAATACAGGGGGTCACCCTAGAGGAGCCCTCAAGTACATGGGATCCTACATCTAACACTGGAATCGGTGTTGGGGTAGGATTTAAACATGTTTGACATTAAACATGACCTGTTCCGGTGTAGCCAATATATAGTTAGACATGTCATAAATGACTTCATGTCCATTATATGTATTAAATGTCTGACCGCACTTACTAAGCCTGGAGAATCGACTACAGGGTTTGTAGGGGGTCCGTTTCATGCAGGGGCACCCTCGCACTTATAACCAAGCACCCTGCCCTCGGGACTGAAGAGCCTGCCATAGGGGTGACTTATAGGTTTTAAGTGTAGTGACCTCAGATATAAGGAAACTTATATCTACTGTGAGAGGGGCAAGCACCAACTCACACAGGCTGCGAAGGCAGGCCTGTAGTCACATTTTAAGTGGACTCCCCTGGGTGGCACAATACATGCTGTAGCCCAGGGGAGACCACTGGTGTACCTATGCCCTGGGTACATCAGTACCTTATACTAGGGACTTAGAAGAATACACCAGTAGCCAATTGGGAAGGTATCAAAGTACTTACCACTGTCAAATTTAGGGAGAAAGCACACTGACTGGGGTCCTTATTAGCAGGATCCCAGTCAGACTAGTCAAAAAACAGAATAACACCAGCTAAAAGTGGGGGGGAACCATGAAAGCAGATCCTACTTTCCTACACGGGGAGTTCAGGATTTTAAAAAGCAAAGATTGAAATACAGGGTGCAGTCCAGCCAGGAGCTCGTGTCAGCCAATGGCAGCTTCAGTAAGTAGAGGTCTGATGGCATTGGTAAACGTTCCCAGTCTAGCTAGGGAGCATGCAGCATTTCTGAGAGAGTGAGGTAGAGGGATTGGAATAAACTGCACATTCTAATGTCATTAAACGTATTTTTAAAAAGCAGAATCCTGGAGGATTATGTACAGAGCATCATGGTCTCCAAAGTAAACTTATAAGCAAGACAAGCCTTAGGTAAATCAATTGCAGGACAATATGCTAATAAGACAATAGACAGTCTCTTAAATAATAAAGCAGTGGGACAAGATAGCCTCCCACGGCAGTTGTTCAAACGTTGTAGAAAAAGTGAGCACCGGTAATTGACAGGCCACTACAAACAAGGCCTGAACAATGGAAACTATACAATATAATTTTCAATGAAGCTATTGAAATAACACTTAAATGGGACAATCACTGAATAAACAGCAAGGATAACATACGGTCAAACAGACTAAATAAACTGTTTCTCAATTTACTGAGCACAGTGTATGCGCCAATAACACACTCACTGATACATTGAAAAAAACAAGTTTCTTTTTGTGGTTTCCAGTGATAAATTATCTATCAATTGAATGATCTGAATCCTTTCTTGCATTAATACATCTTATGGGCCACATTGCTAGAGTTCATAAATCAGCACGTGTTTCACTCTGCTGAGTGAGTAACATGAGTTTTTCAAAGGCTACATGAACATAAATGAAAATAAAAAATAAGCAAAACAACAATTTAACATACTACTGACCAAACAAAAATCCCATCACATAAAACTGGCAAAACGAGGTACCAGATCAATAATGTAAGGACTTGCACTTGGATATTAAAATACAATGCTCAGTAAAAAGGAAGTAGCGTGCAGTGTGAATCAAGAGATTCTCAAACTACTCCTCCTTTCACACAAATTAGATTAGTCCAAGAATATCAATGTACTTTAATCTTTGGAGGTGGGATTGTATATTATATTTGAGGTTTAAAAGTGTGACCAAAGGGTGACAGTAGTGTTGTTAGATGAAACAAAAAGTATTACTCTCACAAAGAATTTGCAGTTCTGAAAAGACTGGTTTAACTATTCGGGCTGAGTCCATTTCTTAATTTGAGCTGGTGGTTGTCTTTGGGAGTCGCCGGCCCTCACTTTTGGGGACCAACACTTAATTTTCCACCTCACGTATTCATTGGCAGCAGGAGAGGGAAGAACACAAATCAGAAAGATGGAAAAACCGTCACAAAGGGAGAAAGCAAGAACCAGCAAGAGTTAAATAAAGGGACAGGGAATGTCTGGTAGAGGATTAATGAGGCATGAGAAGGATTTAAGACTATGCAGCCTTGGTATTTGGAGCGACAATGTTTAATTACACTAGCCGTGGTCTTCTGAGCAGAGCTGCAGTCATCCACACTCTTTCTTTTACAAACTAAGCACTGAGGTGGTCTGGGTTTTAGGTATATTATGGCGTCCAGAATGGACAGACCAAATCTACTTTAAGCTAAGAGCTAGAACACTCACACTTAAAATAGTCCATGAGATTTTCACCTAGAAAACAATGCAGCCTTTAGTCACCCTGGTACCACTGCTATTCTTAATAGCAATTACATTCCTGGCATCCAAGATAATAAATAAAGGAATCATCAAGGACTAGTGGAGAGAATGTGACCAAGACAGAATCTCACTGTTTGCCTATAAGTTTCTCCACTACAGAACCTGCCAAGGAAACACGGTTATTAGTTTATTAAATAACAGAAGAGTCTGTGAAGTAATGTGGAGCTCACAGGAACATTTCACTATCTTTCTTGTTAGAGGTTGAAGATGTCAAGTAAACAGAGGTAGGCTCACTAAAGATAGAGAAAAGAAATATCAAATATGATGGTGTGACAGTAGCTAAGTCCATGGTAAGCTGAGTCGAATACTAGAAGGTCTAGTTGACAAAAATCTGGAGAAAATATTGCTAAAATTCAAAGGGATTTAAGCATTAGAGCTTCTTTTCCTTCCTCATTAGCAGGAAGAATATATTTATGCAAAATGAACTATTCTATATTTACCCCGGCCCAATGTACTTATTTCACAGTATTGTGGTAGATTTTTAAATTGATTCTGCTACAAAGAGAATTAAAATAATGTCCCATTGACATGGACTGGTCACCTCCTGATTGAGCCTGATAACGAGCACCTCACTTGTACACTTTTTGTCCTGCAATTGAATCTAGCACTAGGGAACAAGATGGTATGAGACGCATCAGCATTCTCTTCCTTCTTAAATACAGATGTATGAAAAATAAAAAGTCAATATAAAACCAAAAACATGGCGAAAATACAGAAAAGAATTGAAAATGTGTCTAAGTGTTCTTTATAACTTTAGCCAGCACTCAGGCACCCCCTTTAAGCCAATTCCGAGCATTTGTCAGGTCAGAGGTGGTAGCTGTCCAAGCGATTTAGTAGCATTTAGTGAGCCCAAATATTTTCAGTGGGGTTAACCTGCAGATTGTATCTATTGAATTACGGCTTCAGGTAGTTATACTGAATTTTCGGTAGATTTTAGTCATTATGGCTCAATGCTAGCTCCCTAACCTGACGTTTGATCCATGTTCAGTTTCGAATTTTGGCTCTGTGATAAACATTTTAGACATATGGTAAATGCAGTTTTCCCATTACCAAAAATCTTGAAGTGTTCAGGTTTCATTTGACTGCCACCTTCAACCTTCAGCAAAAGTTTGCAGGTTTTCAGTAAAACATAAAGCTAGTCCTCAAAGCTGCTTCGTGTCAACCTCAGGGTTCTAGTGTTAAAGCTGACTGGAAACCCCACACAGGTCAGCAGCTAACTCCAGCCTCGCAGGACACACTTCAACCCACAGTTTCTTGGAACAATGGTCCCCAGCAGGTAAACACACTTTACTCAGTGGGCACGTGGCTTAATTATCCTGGAGAACACGTTCAGGAGGTTGACTAATTGTAGTTCTAGCGCAGATTCATTACAGTGGGAGACTTCTTGTGGGCAGGTTTGAGCATCCTCGTGCAGTTCACCCAAGGGAGTACAGAAATATTATTCAACTGTTCTTCCCATGTTCAAGGTTTGGACACTGAAAAGTGAGTGTGCCAGGTCTTTCATGGGAAAACCCCGATAAGTAATTGGGTAATGAAACTCTAGACAATGCTCAAACATTTTCCACATGAAACACACAGACACAACATGATATAAGAAAAGTCCACAAAGACTTCGAAGTAAAATTGCAAATGACTTGGACATTTCTCCCACACCAAGAGGAAAGAGTTCCACTAAATTAGAAAAAAACTTTTTACAGAAACCAGATATTCCCTTTCAAGAGAATACAGACGATATACTTTGCTGTGCATTTATCTACGGTGTCGTTAGTTAATGGAGTAATGGAGTTAAAGGAGTAAGACAAGTTTATTTTTTAGTGCTGGATTCGCTGGGTGGGAAGTAGGCAGAGTGGGTGCAGAACTATTTAGGAAAAGAAAGGGTCCCTCAGTGCTTCTGATGCATGCAACTGGTCCAAACATCAGAAGAGAAATCAGATATCTGCTGCCATTCAAATTGTTCATTAGTTTCGTTCTATACTGGGGTTAGAAACATGATTTCCCAGGAAATCACCAATGCGACCTGTAGATTAGTGAAGGAGAGAATACTTAAGTGGCATATTAATGTTTCACAGTCAGTGATAGAGTGGGTGGAGGCACTGAAAGAAACAGGAGAGGGAAAAGTGAGAGAACAGACAGTAACAGAAGGTGTGTTATCTTCATCAGCCCACAAGAGTTAATCAGCACAAGAGCTAGCGTCTGCCTCAGAAAACGTTACACTTCTAATTCTCATAACTGTTTAACAAAATGTTAGCCCAAACTATGCTTGAACCCTGATAAGGACCTGATTGGTAAATTCTGAATCCGGCACAAACCCTTGTTTCTGCAAGGGTCAGAATTATGAGCGGTGAGCACCTGTAGTTATGAGGGGTGAGCACCTGTAGTTATGAGCGGTGAGCACCTGTAGTTATGAGAGGTGAGCACCTGTAGTTATGAGAGGTGAGCACCTGTCGTTATGAGCGGTGAGCACCTGTAGTTATGAGCGGTGAGCACCTGTAGTTATGAGCGGTGAGCACCTGTAGTTATGAGAGGTGAGCACCTGTCGTTATGAGCGGTGAGCACCTGTAGTTATGAGCGGTGAGCACCTGTAGTTATGAGAGGTGAGCACCTGTCGTTATGAGCGGTGAGCACCTGTAGTTATGAGCGGTGAGCACCTGTAGTTATGAGGGGTGAGCACCTGTAGTTATGAGCGGTGAGCACCTGTAGTTATGAGAGGTGAGCACCTGTAGTTATGAGAGGTGAGCACCTGTCGTTATGAGCGGTGAGCACCTGTAGTTATGAGCGGTGAGCACCTGTAGTTATGAGCGGTGAGCACCTGTAGTTATGAGCGGTGAGCACCTGTAGTTATGAGGGGTGAGCACCTGTAGTTATGAGCGGTGAGCACCTGTAGTTATGAGAGGTGAGCACCTGTCGTTATGAGCGGTGAGCACCTGTAGTTATGAGCGGTGAGCACCTGTAGTTATGAGGGGTGAGCACCTGTAGTTATGAGAGGTGAGCACCTGTCGTTATGAGCGGTGAGCACCTGTAGTTATGAGCGGTGAGCACCTGTAGTTAGTGGGTGCTGTAAACTTCACACACCCTCACAGGTGGTTAAATTAATGCTATCTCTATAGTCCACGGGTGATTGTGTTAGAGTGTTTATCACTGTAACATGAAGGTGGAGCTCTGTAGAGGGCCAAATCCTCCCTCATACTTTCAGCTGATATTAGTATGTGAGTGATGGATTTGACACACTTGCTACCTGTTAAGTTCTCTTCAATGTGAAAGATTAGATTGCTACAGGTTTTACCAGTGCATTGGCCCATAATTGGAGGACATGTTCTTCACAGCAAAGAATCTGGAGATGTGAGCAGGCACTCAATTTTGGCAGGACTGAGGGGCATATTAGCAAGATCGGCGATAAAATTATCGCCGTTTTAGCGGCAGGAAACTGCCGCTAAAGCGGCGATAATGGGCTTGCTAATATGCGTTATGGAATTCCAATAGAGCCCAGGTTAGATGTGCATGACATCTAACCTGGGCTTCTATTGGAATTCCATAACGCATATTAGCAAGCCCATTATCGCCGTTTTAGCGGCAGTTTCCTGCCGCTAAAACGGCGATAATTTTAACGTGGGTCTTGCTAATATGCCCCTGAGAGTTTTAAAAAGTTAGCTGATATCCACTGATCAACCAAAAGTGTGCCGTAAGTGAGGTCTGTCTGCTTTCATTTGACTGAGTGTTCAGCACCATAGAGAGGCCAAACATAATATGGGTTATCAGCAGAGACGTCTTCGAGGAAACACTCTAAAAGTCTGCATGTCGAGTAACCGATGTGAGAGAATCGAGCCCTGTGGCACAGCCAAGTTCAAGCTCTAGGAACAGGACATTTAAGAAGGGGAAAGCAAAGTGCCTGAGATCTTTGTGAGAGAAATGATTTAAATTCACATAACATTGTACCTCATTAGCTGTTTCTCCTAATCCCAAGATCAGTCGGTGATGGATAAAGCCACCAATCTAATGGGGCCCTAACATCACCATCATCTCCATCAATCAATCAATCAGGTATTTGTGAAGCGTGCTACTCACACGTGAGGATCTCAAGGTGCTGGGGGGAAAAAGGGAGGGGGGGGGTTTGCGCAGCTCCGTATCACCAAAAGAGCCAGGTCTTGAGGCTCTTCCTTTAAGCTTGCAGAGTGGGGGATCTTCTGATGCTGAGGGGGAGTTCGTTCTAGGTCTTGGCTTCAATGTAGGAGTAGGCTCTTCCTCCCGATCTGGCTCTGCGGATGCGTGGGGTTTCGGCCAGGGTGAGGCCGTCGGAGCGGGGGCTTCTCTTGGGTGCGTAGAAGGAGCCTCTTTCGTTGAGGTACTGGGCTCCGGTGTTGTGGAGGTATTTGTAGGCATGAGTGAGCAGCTTGAAGGTCACTCTCTTTTCGACGGGGAGCCAATGGAAGTCTCGTGAGTGATGTGGTCTTGTCGTGGGATGCCGAGAACGAGTCTGGTGGCAGTGTTCTGGATGGTCTGGAGTTTGTGGAGTAGGGATTTGTTGATCCTAGCGCAGAGGGCGTTTCCGTAGTCCAGTCTGCTGGTTATGGGTGCGTGGGTGACGGCCTTTCTGGATCCCCCCCCGATCCATTTGAAGGTCTTGCGGAGGATGGGGAAGGTGTTGAAGCACGTGGAGGAGACGGCATTGATCTGTCGGGTCATGGTGAGGGAGAAGTTGAGTATGATGCCGAGGTTGCGAGTGTGGTCCGTGGGTGTGGGGGGGTTACCGAGGGCGGTGGGCCACCAGGTGTTATCCCATGCGGAGGAGTGAATCCGAGGACGAGGACTGTTTTCTACGAGTTGAGTTTCAGGCAGCTGCTGCTCATCCAGGAAGCGACGTCTTTCATTTCTTCCTGGAAGCTGTATCTGGTGGTGTCAGGTTCCTTGGTGAGGGAGAGGATGAGTTGGGTGTCGTCGGCATAGGATACAATGCTGAGTCCATGCTTTCTGACAATGGCGGCGAGGGAGGCCATGTAGATGTTGAAGATCGTGGGGCTGAGCGATGATCCTTGGGGTACTCCGCAGCTGATCTCTGTGGGTTCGGAGAGGTAGGGTGGGAGTCTGATTCTTTGGGTTCAGCCGGTGAGGAATGAATGGATCCAGTCTAGGGCGATTCCCTGTATGCCGGCGTTGTGGAGTCTGGTGGTGAGTGTGCGGTGGGAGACGGTGTCGAAGGCTGCAGAGAGGTCTAGTAGGATGAGGGCCGCCGATGTCGTCTGTGGCGGCTAGGAGGGCGGGCTCAGTGCTGTGGTTGCTGCGGAATCCGGATTGGGAGAAGTCGAGGATCGAGTTAGCTTCTATGAAGGTCGTGAGATGGTTGTTGACGATCTTCTCAGTGACTTTGGCTGCGAAGGGGAGGAAAGGGATGGGTCTGTAGTTCTTGATGTCCGTCAGGTCTGCGGATGGCTTCTTGAGGAGTGGCTTGACTTCTGCGCATTTCCAGTCGTCGGGGAACGTGCCGGTTTTGAAGGTGGAGTTGATGGTGCGTCGTAGTTCGGGTGCTATGGCAGCGGCGGCTCTGTGGAAGATGTGCGGCGGTCAGTGGGGGCTCCTGAGTGTATGCCCTTCATGGTCTTGGCGGGGTCTTCTGTGGTGACAGGGGTCCAGGCGGTGATGGTAGGCTGGCTGGCGTTGCTGGAGATAGGTGTGGTGTTTGTGCCTTGCTTCTGTTCATTGAAGTTGTCCTTGTGATGGAGTAGTAGCCGAGTTTGTTGCAGAGGTCCTGGGAGGGGGGGGGCATCTGAGGCTTCGCTGGGGGGGTTGGTGAATTCTTGTATGATGCTGAAGAGTTCCTTTGAGTTGCAGGAGTTGGTGAGGATTCTGTCCTGGATGAAGTTCCTCTTTATGGATCTGATGCATTGGTGGTATTCTGTCATGGCGGTTTTGTAGGTGGTAAGTGCTTCCGGGGTTTTGCTGTTTCTCCATGCTTTCTCGAGACATCTGCACGTGCGTCTCGATTCTCGGAGGTCGGTGGTGAACCAGGTGGCTTTCGTGGGGCGTTGTCTGTCGGAGTTCCGGAGGGGGGCGAGCGTGTCTGCATAGTTGGTGATCCATCTGTGGAGTTCGTTGGCTGCAGAGTTGGCATCGGTCGTGGCTGGGGGGGGAGCGTGGTTGAGGGCAGAGTTGTGGTGCTCTGCGCGGGGGGCATGTTGTAGTTTTGTGTGCAGTGGGTTTAGAGAAGGAGAAATGTACGCAGTGGTGGTCCGTCCAGAGGAGTTGTTAAGGTGTGGCTGAAGCGGATGTTGTTTCCTCCTGCGAAGACGGGGTCAAGGGTGTGTCCTGCCTTGTGGGTGGGGGTTGTGTCGATCTGTTTCAGTCCGATGTTGGTGAGGTTGTCCAGGAGGGCGGTGGAGTTGGGGTCGCTAAGGTTTTCGAAGTGGAAATTCAGGTCTTTGAGCAGTACGTATTCTATGGAGGCGATGGCGTGGTGCGCGATGAAGTCTGTGAGGGTTGCCATGAACGTGGTGCACGGTCTGGGAGGTCTGTAGGCGAGGGTTCCGCGCAGGGTTGTTCTGGGGTTGATATGGATCTGGAAGTGGAGGTGTTCCATGGGGGATGAGGAGTTGGTCGTGCTGGCTGTAGTGAGTCAGAGGGAGCTTTTGTGTATGATGGCGAGTCCTCCTCCAGGGTGGTTGAGGCGGTCCTTCCTCTGGATCTTGTATCCTTCGGGATGGCGGTTGGGATGTCGGGGGCGGAGGTGGCATTGGTCCAGGTTTCTGTGAGAAAAGCGACGTCAGGCGACAGGGTGTTGAGGCTGGTCCCAGATTTCTACTGCGTGTCTGTGTACATTGAGGAGGATGCAGCTCAGGGGTTTGTGTGCGATGGTTTCCGGTGGGTGGGCGGTAGTCATGGGGGTCCGGAGGTGGGTGAAGGTGCGGCGGTAGTGTCGGCAGGAGAACTGGCCATGGGTTGTGTTCGGCGTCAGCAGCTGGCAGCTGTTGTTTATTCCGGTGTTGAGTGTGTGGAGGGCAGCTGAGTCGTAGTAGTGGGGGGTTGGAGGACCAAGGTCCCTGGCGCTGGTCACGGTCAGGTCGCGGGCGGGCGGGCACAGACAGACTTGCCTTTAGCACGCATTCGCAGCGGCCGCCATTAAGTAGGGGTCGGTGGTGGGGGCGCAGCTGGGAGGCTGGAGCGGGAACCGGCAGGGGGGAGGTGCCGCGGGGACAGCAGTGGCAGGAAGGGGAGCGAAAGCGGCAACAGGAGAAAAACAGAGGAAAAAGGCACAAAGATACAAATGGGCACAGAAAAGGCACAGAATAGGCACAGAAAAAGGCACAAGGAGACAAACGGGTACAAAAAGGCAGAAAACTTACCGAAGGCTGGCAGAGCGGACCAGCAGAAGAGCAAGGCTCTCCCACTGGCCCACCAGGGATGAGGCGCAGGCAGGAACCTGTGGGTGGCGGAGGGCCTCAAACACCTATCTGCTAGCAGAGAGGTGCTGGGGTCAGCGGCGCAACGACAGAGCTGAGCGAGGGGAGAGCAGTAACCCTGACCAGGAGGTCAGAGGTCTTGCTCCATCTCACCTGAGATCATTAAGGGCTGAGAAAATCACTAGTTTTTTCCTATTACATAGAAGAAATCAAACCTTGCATCTGGGAGATCACCATCTTCTTAAGCAGTTGTTTGGCAGAATAGCGTAGGAACGAATGGCGTGAAAATTGTTCGATTCCTTGGTTTGGAGAGTGGGCTTCCACTGGAGAGGTTTCATGTTGGCAGTTGTCTAGAATAGGGGCCCAACCTCAATCTCCAAGAGCAGTTAGGACTGGAAGATCTAAGGAGAAAGCCAGAGCATGCTGCTTCTAATAACTACTATGCATCATAAGATATCAGTGTGATACGACGGGTGAACCAGAAGATTTCAGTGTTCTATTTTAATCTGTGTAGCAGGCATTAATATCTGCTTCCCTTTTCTATTGAATCAAAATGTGGTTGCAGATCACATATACTAATATGAAAATGAGGCATTCTTGAGATATAAAACCCTGATTACTGACATTTTTCATGCCAAGGTGCTCTAGAGGGTTTAATCTTTCATCAATTTACACGTCAAAAAACTTCTATGTTTTTTGCATATGTATAACACAGTCACTGTCATATGGTCTCATAGAACTATTAGCGCACTAGGGGCGCCTCAGTGTGCACTTCAGATGTTTACATCACAGGCCATAGTTCGAGTGACCCAGTGATGATATGTACTTAGTATTGATTAATGTTTTATCTCTGCTTAGGGTAGAGGTGTCATGATCAATGAGTTGTTGGTATGTGATTTTGGTATCTGATAGGTCTGTTGGATGGTATTTGCCAGTTGCTTTGGAAGCGGACAAATACATATGACCTTTTTAATATTAACTTACCCTCCCTACCGTAAATTAATCCTAGGGATTGCCTGGGCACTAGAGAAGTTTAAAGTCCCTGGTGAGCTGGGAAGGGAATGTCACATCATACAAAATATCCAACATACATTCCCAAATCAACTGGTCAAATGCTTTCTGTGTGTCAAGGATAATAGGAGCCAAGAGGACCTGTCAGTAGTTACATAGTCAATCTGTTTGATTAAATATAATGCATTGGAGGCAAGATGATGACCCAAGATAATCCATGTCTCATTGAATGCACAGGTTTGCACATAAACCAAGCAGTCACACAAGTGTTAACTAAAATCACATAAAGGTTATATAGTCAAATGATTTGGTGGCAAATGTCACAAAGCAATGGGTTTTATTGGTTGTGGGAGAGATCATTAGTACCACTTTCCTGAATGATTGTTGTTATTCACCCACCTTAAATATCATTTCTAGCTACCTTATGTAATATCAGAGTAATTGCATCAATGAGGGCCTTGTACCAAACATTCCCAAGAGCATCGGCCCATGGAGATCATCCACTTGAAAGATTTTTTGTAACACAATTTTCTACTCTGAAACCTCTTTCACTAGGAATTTCTTGATCCTCACTCACCACTCTAAGGATGTCTAAGTGGACTAATCAATACCTTAAGATTCCCTAGTTTTGTTCTTGTCTTCTATGTTCAATGCAGAGTAAAAACATTTAAATATTTGAGCTATGTTACCATGATCCTTGTGAGAAACTGGGTTATTGGTTGAGGGGGATGTTAACCGTTCTCACGCAACAACCAGAATCCTTGTCAGGGTGAACAACAAAAGTCACAAAATTAACCTGTGCTTAACCTTTGTGGTAGCCTGCCACAAAAGCAGTCGGGCTTAACTTAGAGGCAATGTGTAAAGAATTTATGCAGCACACAAACAGTAATAAAGTAAAAACACAAAACAAGAAAAATCCCAAACCAATTTCGAAAAATAGAGTGAAATTTCAAAAATAATTTGAGACTAAAATGACAAAAATCCAATCAATAGTACCGGATACATGCAATTTTAAAGGTTTTAGATAAAAGTAGTACCAGAGGGACAAAGTACCAACTGAGTGTATCTGATCGCGCTGGACCGGGAAAAAGTCACAAGTTCATGCCAACCTTGATGGAGCGCAAGCTGGGCACAGGACCAAGTTTGGCCCGCTGAGTAGTGACCTTATGTCTTTTGTGCACGGTCTGCGCGATGTTGCTTTTGGGGCTTTGCATCGTCTGGTGTCAGTTCTGATTAAGTTGTGCAGCGAGGCTTTGCATCACTCAGCATCAGTTCCGATGAAGCTTTCAGTTGTGTGACAATGCTTCGCTTTGCTCTGTGTCAGTTCCTATGAAGCTGTCAACTGTGTGGCGAGGCTTTGAGGGGCTCCGCATCACTTTGTGCCGGATTTGGTGGAACCTTCAGTTAGACCAGTAGGAGTTCTCTCTGATGCAAGCCAAGGGTCCAGAACCTGGGGAGGCACCTCTTGGAGATAGGCACTCACTCCAGCAGAGACCAGCAGGGCTCAGGCAGGTCCAGTTGCAGGTCCAGTGCAACAGATCAGCCGGGCAGTTGCAGGGGGCATTTATTGTGTCCCTGTAGCTCAGAAAAGGAGGTCAACCAATTGCCCCTTTGAGTCACTCAGCCTGGAATGAAGAGAGTATGTCCAATCTTCCTTCTCAAAGAGCAGGGCAAGCCTCATGTAGCAGGACAGTCCTCAAGCAGCAGGACAGTGCTCAAGCAACATAGCAGTCCTCTGGCAGCAAGGCAGTACTTCTTCTTCTGCAGTGTCCACAGATCCAGGAATGTACTGAAGAGTGGGTCTGAGGGCCCTATTTTTATACATGGTGCCAGCTTTGAAGAGGGAGTGACTTCTAAACTTCTCACCACATCTGGTTCTGAATTTCCTTCCCTCCTCTGCCCAGGCTCCAAAGGGCTTGGGGTGACAATAGACTTGTGTGAAGTTCTTTGTAGGTGTGCTGATGCTGCCCCTGTGAAATGTAAGTGGGACAGAGAACAGCTCTGTGCCTCCTATCCTATTGGAAAAATGGCCCATGCTGCCAACATCTAGTCCCCCTTTGTCTCATCTGAAGGCCAACTGCCGACTGCACCCAGTCATGTGACCCAGGCTACAGGCTGCAGGAACCAAATGGTTAGGACAAGAAATTGCAAACTTTCTAAAAGTGCCATATTGAGAACTGTGGCTCACAATCTGATTTTACCATTAAAAAGGGTCTTAAATTACAATTCTTCTAAGACAAACATGGCTTTTCTACCTGTTCCCAATCAAAAATTAGCACTTATTAAATGTAATAAGGCAACCCAATGTTGTCCTATGGGCAGAGGTGCAACTAGAGCCACATTTCGGGGGGGGGGCTACTAAAAATTTCGGGGGGGGGGCTAATTCTTCCAGCGATAGTCAGAGTGGAGATGCAGGGGCTCTAAGAAGGGGTGAAAAAACAACAAAGCCTCGTTAGCAAGTAAATGGTCTTTTAAAGACCTGTGAAGTACTCGGGTGCAGCTGTTTGTGTGCCCGGGAAGCTGTCATCAAAAAACTGTAATTATTTCAAAATATCTATTATTTAAAATACTTTTCTCAACAAGCAAATTAACTACATTTCCAAATTAAAAAGATAAAATATACGTTTCATATGTATTAAAAATAAATACAAGTAGTGAATTAGATTTAAATTTAACACATTATTCTTTGAGCATGTGGCAACATTAAATACTTTAAAAATATTATATGTAACTAAACACGTTTATAAAATACATACATAAATACATCATTTTAATCTAAAAACCACCAACAATACATAACGTTTTAAATTAAACACGTATTTCTCGAAAGACATACTCAAATTCATCCAACCATTGGAAACAATTAAAAACATTTTTTTAAAAATCATAACGTTTTCTGTGTTTTTTCCGTTTTAATCCGCAACTATAACTCCACTTTTTAGATTTGCATATTTTGAAATATGAATACAAGATTGATTTACTTTTATGTATTCAGAGGTCAACACACATATGGAGAGCCATGGCAACAAGAATTTCAGATGATTTAGATGCGCAAGAGAATGAGTGTCCTGTAGAGTGATAAAAGCAAAGAAATTATTTTTCACAGTTTGATAAATAGACAGTGTATGACAGTGTAATATAAAGCTGTGCACTGATTAGGCCATGGAAGGACATGACGAATTTATTTAAAGCAGTATAGCATTAGAGTGGGAATAAATACACGTTAATACTTATTTATAGGAACGGATTCATGCTGCAGTATTAACTAGAACATATACAGCTTCTGTACCTGAGAGAGGAGGACGGTTGTTGAAAAATGTATGCAGCATAAAAGATGCTATTACTCCAACAATTACTGACTGCAGGGCTATTTTTAAAAAGAAATTTGTGTTATTTGGAACAAAATTTGTACTCAACAATAGAAAAACCGAACCTGTTACAAAAATAATAAAAGAAAATAATAAAAGAAAGACATGACATGGTAAGAAAGGATAATGTCAGGGAGCGATAAGTGTCAAACGAAAGTCAGACCGCTTGTAAAGATAAAGGTTTTGGGCGCAGTAAAATAATACATTTTATTGTAGTGAAAACAAAGGGTATAGGTCCTCATGACATCAAATATGCAGTGTAAAATGCGTCAATGAAGGCCAGGCAGACAGCAGAAATAACAGTGCAATATGTAGAGAGAAACACCACAGCACGCTAACATGTCACTGATGTGGCAGTTACAAGAGTGCATGTCACGGATGTGGCAGTTACAAGAGTGCATGTCACGGACGTGGCAGTTACAAGAGTGCATGTCACGGACGTGGCAGTTACAAGAGTGCATGTCACGGACGTGGCAGTTACAAGAGTGAGTTACATGGTGGTCTAATGCTCAAAGATATTTGGGTTATTTGGAGACTGAATCAGAAATATCCCAGGTACATTTGAAAGCACGAAAGCCACAAATGAAATATTAACAATAACTGACTGCACAGTCGACATCCACATATGTCCTTTTAAAATGTAAATCTAATATTAAAATAAAACAACTCACAATTTGAGTTAGAGTAACAGTTGGGACCTCCTTGCTCCAGGTACGGGTGGTGACTTCCGGGTGAGCAGAGTGTAATATCAGTGCTATTATTGTGGAGGTGGGAGAATCAACAGAACTGCCTGTAAAGATGTGCAGACAAATAATTATAATTTTACGTTTAATCAGCTGCATACATTAACGGACTCTGAAGCCCCTACCTTGAAATTTTAGATACAGGCGGATCTACAAAGTACGCCACGTTTGCATTTCAGTTCTAAATTTCAGACTCAGGGTCCAGTTATTGAGCACACATAAGGAAATTTGTATCCGCAAATAGGGGAGGGTTCGAGCTCAGCCACGCTCTCATTTTATTCATATATTTACAATTTAGAATAATGTAAAATGTGAACCTCAGGGGTGCGGGTAACAGCGGGCAAAGACTCTACATTTTAGGCCTCCTTTAAGGCTTAGGACCTCCAAAGAAACCAGCTCAAGTCTGTATGTTCAAATATCTTGCTGTATGGTTTCAGTTTCTGGTTCATCAAAGCTCCCTCCCTAAATATTCGGAACTCATCCACAATGAGAAACACCATCCTTATATAACCCAGTCTAGTTGTAGGGTAGTATGATGCAGAAATGAAACTTTAGTCAGGATGAGTTCCATAACTTTATTTTCCGCACAACATATGTTCCTTTCCCAGTGCTTCCACGCATAAACTCAAACACAACACTTCACCCTTCTATAAAAGGAAACAAATTACAGCAACTACAATGCCCAACTTAAGTAGGAATGATAATAATAAGAAAACATTGGGAACTGCCAGAAGAAATAAACTTAAGAAATCAAATACATATAGGCAAGAACAGTATAACCTGTGATAACAAGAATGAAGTTATAGCACAGAAGATGATCAAGGTTAGATTTTCATAACTGTATATGCTCAGATTTACCAACGTCTATGCGAAGAAGGAGGTATTACCCATCCTCCTCACACACGCAACCATTCTGCGACTTAGGTGGGATTTCTCCTCCTCATCCTGAGTGAGTCTTTGACCAATGTGGCCCAGTTGGGAGACTAGTTGGTAAAGATGTTTCATTGCTGGACTCTGAAAGACCAGCATCTGCATCTAAATCGGTTTCTCTATGTGATTCACAGTCATCACACACGCTAACCACAAGACCACCAGAAGACTCACTTATATCACTATTTCCAAACATCTCATCAAGGAGCCAGTCATCGCATGACGAGCCCGTGTTCACTCAAGGGAAGAAGATACTTCTGGTGGAGAGAAGAATACAATCTCGACATAAAGAATGAAAAGCAGACTTGTAAGGAGATGGAGACTTGGGACCTGGGACATCAACCGGACATACTGTAAACATATGAACATAAGAGAAACGGAATAAAGATATTTTTTGTTTAAAACCCAGTCTTGAGGGAAGAACCTTTATATTTGCCCACACTTATCCTGACAAAGGATAAGTAGGGGTAGAGGTACCTTTAGGGGTTTAAGTAGAGCTACAGTTACAAAGAGGCAGGAGCTAGAGATATTAGAGTGTGCACATGGGGTAGTGGCGAAAGGGTTGGGTAGAGGCACTACGGTATAGGTAGGGGTAGAAGTGCTAAAGTATAGCAGTAGGAGAGGGCTAAAGAATTAACTATAGTTGAGGAAGACAGGAGAAGAGCAAGCTGGGGTTTAGGAAGAGTGGTGAAGAGCTAAAGGAGAGGGTAAGAGGTCTATACTATCCTGGGGAAAATAGAGTGCAGGGAATTTTTTCGACATGAAGAGCGTTCAGTAGGATGCATTTGACTTTCTGGAAATACCATTCATTTGAAAAATGTGAGGAAACAGGTTTGCTGAGAACGTTTTTCTCCAGAATGGCAAATAACCCTCAGCTGTAACCCAGTGACTTTAGTGACTGAACACTGAGACAGAACCTTTCTGAATTTGCCAGAGTTTCTATTGGTAATGCAGCCACCATTTTGTATGTATTTGCAGGGCCCCCAGCAAATGCGGCCCAGTTCTTTGCAACCAAAACTGTTTGGCGAGCACAGGCTTGGAACAACTTATCAAATTGAGCCGTGGAACCATGCAGACTGTAACCCATGTACCTCCCAAAACCTATTTGGGGATGGTGCATATTTGGCAACAAACATCCTGTGACAGGACTGTATTTATTGGTGAGTACTGGAGCCCTTTCTTCCAGGGATGAAGACACACAAGAAGTCCACACTATAAGATAAGAAAGGCTCCATTCTTTTCAAGACTATATTAATAAATGTAACAAAAACAAATATAATGGTTAAAAATAAGAATATGATACATTAATAGATTAAAAAGAATGCCAACATATTAGATAGTTTAGATTACAACAAATTGTTGATCGAATCAATCTGTATCAGAACTCCTTCCTTCCTAGACCCTAGCTGAACCTATTGCAGAACCAAAGTGCCTGTATGAGGTTCCTAGTAGACCTTTGACACATATCTCTGGGACATTGAAAGATGTTTTCCAATCTACTCCTAGGATTTGTTTGAGAATCGAGGTTGGAGTCTGGCTCGTTGAAAGCAGAGATACCATTGGTTGTTCCATTGGAACAGCCTTCAGCTGAGGTATCTACAGCATATAATGAGCCCAGTGCTCTCTGAAAAGTCTAAAGATGTTCTCTCCACTGAAATGCTTTTGCCTCAGGCTTAAATACTATTTCAACATTACTCTGAAACATCAGACCTCATGCTTTGTGATGTAAAATTCACAAATGAGCATACAAATGATATTGCACATTTGCCCATCCACTAACAAACAACTATGTTATATGATATTTGTGTGCAATGCGATACTGAACAAAACATGCATTATAAAATGAAAATGTGCACACTTATAGAAAAATAAATGAAATGCAAAATGAATAAATGAATGCCATGAGAGACAAACAAGTGGATTCCTAAATGCCCCTTCTGAAACTGCGTGGCTGGCTGCCGACATCAACTTAGCAGTGCGACTCAATTCTGAACGCTGGCCAACAAGTGGTAGCCAGATGACAAGTCTGCACCTGCTCCTGGCGCCGAAGGGTCATTTGCCACTTGAGTTCTGAGCTCGCCCCTTAAGAAGCAGCAGAAACAGCCTCTTTAAGCGGTGAGATACCAGCCACGGATTGTCAAGTGCTGCCCCCATTTCTCAAGCATGGAGGCATTCAGAGAGGAAGAGCATGCTCAGATAGCCACAAAACACAAATACAGCACCACGGGAAGAATTAGAGGGATTGCAAGGGAATAGCAAAAAAAAAAAAAGCCCTTTGAAACAAACCCTTAATGGCAATAAGTAAACAAGTAAAATGAGCAATTTCACCCATAAGTAGGTCACCCTGAGGATATTTTGAAAAAACACAATAGCATATGATGCATTCCATAGCTTTTTATATGCCTTATATCCTTCCTTCCATCTTTCATTTCCTTGATTTTATACTGTTCTTTCGTTCCATCCTTCCATCTTTACTTCCAATCTTCCATCTTTCCTTTCTTCCATTCTTGGATACTTCCTTCAATTGTATTCCATATTTCTTTCCTATTTATTTCCAGCGTGACATCCTATCTCCTCCTGTCATTCGTCCACCCATCTTTCTAGCATTCTTCACTGTTTTCATCTATCTTTCCATTGTTCCTTTTTACATCCTGTCTCCATGTTTAATTTCATCCCCTTCCTTTGATGCCACCTATATTTCATTTCCCTTTATCCCTCTTTACTTTCTCTCATTTTTCATCCTTGAATGCTTCCTTTCATCTTGTTCCTTCCATCCTCCAATCTTTATGTCATTTCTGCCATCTTTCCCTCCTTCTTTACTTTCATCTTCTTTCTTCCTTCCAGCTTCCTTTAGTGACCTCACTCCACTTGACTATTGTAAGAAATTGGATTATTATTTAGGGGGGGGGAGTGACTACCCACCTGAAGGAATAATCACAACTCTTGTCAGGGTGAACCGTCAAAGTTACTAAATTAACCTGAGCTCAACTCCCTGGTAACTATGGAACAGGCTTAACTTAGGGCAATGTGTAAAGTATTTATGCAGTACCAAAACAGCAATAAAGTTGAAATGAAAAACAATAAAAATCCCAAACCAAATTAGAAAAGTAAATGTTAATAAACAAAATGACATAAAAATGACAACATTCCAACAAGGAGAACTGGAGATATGAATTTGAACTTTTTAAAGAAAAATAGCACCAAGAAGCACAAAGTGCTAATGATAATTGTCGCAGTAGACCGGGACCTGGGAGCAATTTGACGCTGACCACAATGGAGTGTGGGTCAGATACACGAACCAGGTTCGTCTTGTCAAAGATTTTACCTTCTGACTTAAGTCCTTTAGGGCCCAATTCACCACAGGAGTACACTTCTAAAGCCCCCCCCCCCCAGGCCCTCTGGGGAGGCACCTAGAGTCACAGGGTGTCAGACAGAGGCCAAACAGCAGGGTTGAGTCCAGGTCCAGTTGCCACTAGTCAGCTGGGCAGTTGCAGGAAAAGGCCTCTTGTAGTTTGTTGTGCCCTTGTAGGTTTAACAACAGGTCAGCCTTATGGCCCTTGCAGTCCACTTCTTTGTCCTGGGTACAAGCAGGGGCGGCTCCTCCACTAGGGCGGAGGAGCGTCTCCCCACTGCTTTCTCACAGTGTGAGAAGCAGAAACATAAAATGGTTATAACTACCATTTTATGTTTCTGCTTCTCCCACTGCGAGAAAGAAGAAGGGTTTGGTTGCGGGCGGGGGGCGGGGCTGCTCTTTGAGCAAGGCTGGGCAGGGGCGGAGTCGTGTGCCCACTTCTGAGGGCGCAATGACTGTTTGGTCGGCCCTCTGGGGCCGCCCAAACCAGTCTTGCGCACTCTTCCCTTTCTCCATGCAGGCTGCAATGCAGCCTACATGGAGAAAATGGCCTTCCTGTATGCCCCTGGCTGGGCAGCATCCCCACCAATCACAATGCTGCCATTGCAGCATTGTGATTGGCTTAGGGGAGGGGAGGAAGGCTGCCTGCTTCCTGTTCCTGCCAGAGGCAGGAGAGCAGGGGCCAAGAAAACGCGGTACAGGCCAGCCGACAGGTAAGATTTTTTTATTTATTATAAAATTGACCCCACCCCCCCTCCCCGCGCAACCCTCCCAACGCGACTTCCCGCCCCCCACACCCGCGATTAATGCCAGCCGCGACCTGGTACAAGAGAGAGCAGGTCCAGTCCTTTCAGAGCTCTTCTCAGGTCACCAGACAGCAGGTTCAGTCCTCTTGTGATCTTCTTCAGGTCAATGAGTGTTCTGAACTTGGTGCCTGGAGGTGCCACATTTATGCCTGATACGTGCCAGTGGGTGGGAATGACTTGCATGCGTGCCCTAACCAATGGGGTAAAAAAAGTTCCTGAGGCTAACCCTACCCACTTTGGGCTTTTTCAAGATGCCGTACATCTTTTTCCATAGTAAACTTGGGCTCTGAGAGATGGGGATGCGTGTGGGGGATGTATTATGGTAATCCTAGTGTCCTCCTAAATCTAACACTAAAATCCAGTTTGGGGCAGTCACTGTACGCACAATAAAGCCAGAGACAGAAGCTAGTAGAACAAAATGAGGGTCTTCCAGCAACCAGAGAGTGGATTGGCATCCTGTCTCCCTTCCTTTCAAGTGCTCCCCCGTGTTATATGTAACACCCAGCAGACCTATCAAGCAGGATTTGACACTGTAATGTCAAAAGGGATGCTCACAGCCCCACCCTGCATATTCTGTCATTTTCAGAGATTTCACCTCTGCTCATTCATGTCAGCCTACTGTTTGCTCCTGAGAAGCATGTTACATTTTTTCTGCATGTATTCAAATGCTAATTATTCGCTGGCAGAAGTGGGAGAGCAAGTGCAAATTTTGCCTCCAGGAACGTTAGGCAGGGAATAGGTAACTTTCTAAAAGTTACTTTTCTGTGATGTTTATTAAAAATCCAACTTCACTATTGAATTTTATTTTGAATAACTATTAAAAATAGCTGTGTAATTATTTGTTTTTCCACTCACCCCCATTACCAAGACACATGATTAAGATTGTAATGTGTTCTCTGGTTTTCTATATAGGACAATTAGGCCTCTCCTAGTGAAAAATAGCTTTTGAGGAATACATATTCTAAGGTCATGTTGACCATGCACAAACGGAAGATGTCCTACATCTATCTCTCTTTTTTCTTTGCCAGTTTTATAGTTTCTCATTCTCTCTTCATTATGCCAAACTTCTCAGGCACCCTCTGTGCCCCTACCCCACAGTTTTATCATCCTATTCTCTTGCATGCATTAGCTACAAAAACCTGGGAGTCAAAAACGAAACCAGAGAGGGGCCACTGATAATATTCCAATGAGCCCATTGTCAATACCCAGTGTAGCTGGAGTACTGGCTGGTTCACAACACCCTTGAGGTGGTGGTAGTGGGGTGTTCTGAGGCTCGGCATTTGGCAGTGTGGCCTGCTGCACAGCGATGGGGGTGGATGTCCCAGCTAGTGCAGGCCTTCTCTGAAACAGGCACTCCAACTGCACAGTCACCTATAGCTGGCAAAAAAGAACCATATTTTGGCAAATGAGAAATTGGGTTCAGTGGCTGTGAACTTCTGTAGCATGCACTTTGATCTCCCTTGACCACAAATGCTACAACCATGTTTCCAGCCAGTGGATCATGATCATTGGGCTTGGTGAAACACTGTGAACTCCATTCCAAGCGTCGTGTAATTCATGATTGAGCAAGAAAATGAGTTTGTGTCTAAATCAGGAATTACAGAATTACAATACATATACAGGAATACTGCACTCCCAATTTCCTTTCACCAGGACATTTTACAAGGTAAATCCTGGTGAAAACTATGGTGGGAAAATGAGAAAAATGGGTAAATTGATTTGAAAATTGTGCTTGATAGTCCCAGTTTCCATTGCAATTTCTCATTTATTAGGGGCGATTAGGGTCCCAATCAGAAAAGATAGGTAATTTCACATCTCAAAATTATGGACACCCTAGGCATTGGTAGTTTCAGGTGCAAAAGTGCCACATGAGAATTACCAGGAGGCTTGAAATGGAAACTTGTTTTTGGTGTAGGCAGAAGTATTAACTGATCACATAATTAACTTGGGGGGGGGGGTTGACCTTGAACTTCTTACTAGAACTTTAGTGACTTTAATTGTTGAATGGACTTTGACTCACAGTACTCTTTACAGAGCTAGAGCTGTTCCATGGAGGATAATTAACTAAGCAAAAGGCCCTGGGGACAAGCAGTGTTCAATCAATCTTTCTTTATTCAGTTAAACCATAAAGATGTTACATATAAATAGCATTATATTAAATCACATCAGTTATTTTCTGTTAAATTAACAAATCCAGATAGTGATTCTATCATAAAATCCTCTTAAAAGATTCATAACTTGTCTGTAAACATAGGACACTCACATAGTTCAATAATTCCCCCAATCCACCCGGCCAAACTCAATATTGAATACCAAAAAGTGCCTCGTGGAAGTATAAATGAAAACATGATCACAGTACTCAAAAATATCACGGACTCGATCTGACCGACCCATCTCTTCAGTTAAAATCACAAGTACTATGTATATATAAAAGCAACTAATATAATCAGAGTGTTCATAATTATCGTAAACTCAGCCAAGCAACCTGTTTCTTTAATTAAAATCATAAGGTGCCTTGTGCAAAAAAGTCTCTTTTATGGCTGTGACTACTGCCGAATAAAGATTATTATTATTATTATTATTGTGCAAATGTAAACATTTTCATATGACAAGTTTGCTCAAGACTCCCGCCACATGTTGTCATGGAGATACCTATTTCCACACTAAATTCCTCAATCTCACGGCTGCGGAGATGAATTTATAAATCATCCTACAAATATATTCTGCTGATAAAAGCTGAATATAAAACAGGGCTGGGCTACATCTTCTAATAGTCAAGAACCTCAACTACGGGATTAAAAATTCTTTCCTAGGTTCAGTATATAATTTACAAAAAGAGAAAAAGTGCGACATAGTCTGACTTGAGCGTGAGCCACAAGGGCAAGGTTCGAGTAAAGAATCACGATATGCGTTGCTAGGATATGAAACCAGAAGATGGGCTTTGTTAAACCTGAACCTTATCAGATAAAATCTTTGTGAATGCCGAAATGGGAACAAAAGTTAGGATTCCATGCGACAGTAGTTACTAGAGGGAGGTAACCAGACACCCTCTTCTTTTCCATCTCTGAGTGTTCTCTTTGCTATTTGCATGCAGCTAGAAAATCTTGTTTCAGCCGGTTTTTAGAAATGGTGTCAATATGATGTGGATTATGATAGCAATCAGCTCTACCTAGCATGACAAGTTGCTCCTTTACATATCTTAGCCACAGGATACTGCGTGCATTATCAAGAAGTAAACAGTCATTGATTATATCTTGGTTGAGAAGGGTTTTGTGTATAGCCCAGATTGAGCACCATAACATGACGTGAAAGCTTAATACGATCTTCTAAAGTCACTATACCTTACTCCGTATGGCAAAGAAATATAGGAAGGCTGCTGGGTACAGACAAAAGCCTTCTCAGGATCGATTTTCATCCACCTGAAGACTGGAAGCATCACGGTATCCCCAGGCACCAGCTCCATATATGACAGTAGAACAACAGCGAACAGTCTAGATGTTAATCATAGCATCCAAGGATTTTGAGCACAATTCCCCTGCAAATCTGAAAAGAGCCTCAATGGTCTGGTCAAACGTAACTTCCTGACTTTCATTAAGTATGAACATGTGCCTTTTTGATCAAACGGTATGCCTAAATAGGTGAAAGTTGGGACATAAGAAGTTTATCACCGTTATTATGGTGTGGCCTCAGGTTGGTACAGGTGTTCCCTACTACCATAACGTGCGATTTGGAAGTATTTGCCTCTAAACCCAAATCACTCATAAATAGGACAAACCTGTTTAACAATTTTTGTAAGCCCACACCAGTTCTTGACATTAGGACGCAGTCAACCACGTAGAGCAAGGCAGGGAGCTTCATAGAGCCCACCTTCTGTGTATCTGCCTCCCAAAGATTAAGGCAACTGTCAAGATCATTAATATATAGGCAGAATAAGAATGGTGCCAATACGCACCCTTGCCTCACTCCACGCTTCATTTTAATTGGAACAGTGCATTTTCCATTTATCCCATGCCTTGTGCATTCTGTCACATCTTCGTGCAGCTGGGCTAGAAAGTAAACAAGTGCTGTGTCTATGCCAATTTTTATCATTTTATGCCACAATTTCCCTCTATCCACCCAATCAAAAGCTGAGGTTAGATCCATGAAAGCTAGATGGAGACTACCATCCTTTGCCACCGTGTATTTGCCAATGACAAGGTGAAGATTGAGACACTGCTCCACAGTGCCAAGGCCATGTCTAAAACCATACTGCACATCAGAAAAACTACCCTTTTCTACTACCCAGGTTTCCAGCCGGTTCAATAAAATCCTGCCCATAAGTTTACTTGTTGTATCGATTAAGGAAATCGGGCGATAGCATCAGGGGTCTGCTCTATCTACGTTTATGAATATAGGGACTATGAAGGAGTTTGACCATGATTTGGTGGGCCGTCAATAACAGTACTGCCCAAAATATTCGTATGCCCATAGATCAAGACTGTCCAAAAAGAGATCGACTACCACCCCATCAGGACAAGGGGCCTTATTGCTAGCACTCTGTTCCAGGGCACATCTAGCCTCCTTGTAAGTGTGTAGTGCTAACTCCATACCGTCCCCAGTTGGTTTACTCAATACTGCCTCGGGTGACTATCAGTTTCAACATGACTACCATATACCATGGGAAAATCCTCAACCCATTTGTGTGGTAAAACAGTGACATCAATAAGGGTGTTATGATTACCCCCAAAGTAGGGGGCATTAACTGTTTTCCAGAACAGGCAAGGATCATTCCTTATGTTAGCTTCATGCAGTTTTTCCCAGGTTTCATGCCTGATGGGCACTTTCCTGTGCAGAGTTGCTTGTTTATAGTTATGCCTACAGAGTCTCACCAACCCCCTGTCCTGGGGCACCTGTTTCAGGGCTCGAATAAGATTTCAGGGAGCATTTTAACAATTTTCATCAAACCACCTTTGTTGCCTAGGCTCTACTGGCCTTTCCACCAGTTGTCAAGATGTCGGTGACCGTGTGACAGATTTCATTGAATGCCTGCAACATACGCTTGGGTTCTAGTTCACTATCTAAGCAAGCCATTACCTGCTCCCTGCTTCTCTCTAATAGTTCCTCCAATATGGCCCCTGAGTCCACCATAGCCTACTTATGCAAAATACCCTTGTTCTTTTTAAGTGCTATTGGCATGGTGGTAGATGTACCCGCCTGCTTCTCACTGCTTGTATCAAAGGAAATAGTTAACGGATAATGGTCACTTAGACAGTTTTGCAGGATTGGAAAATCAATGGCCTTAGGCTTGTAGTGCTGAGAGAGTGCAATAAAAAGAATAAAAAGAATAAGACTTCCTTGTCCTCTTCCCATATAGGTAACATGTTCGATTACAAGGTAAGCTATAAGATTGATAGTGAGAAAAGGAGAGTGCTTATTCAAAATGGAATTAAAAAATCTCAGCAGGGGTTATGCTCAAAATGGATGTAGTCCTCAGTATCACATCCCATACCTCACAGACAGAGGTTTCAGAAATTGGGCACAATCTGCAATTAAAACCCCCACCTAGATCACAATAAACTCCATGTTAGGCTCACTTAGGATTATACTATGGGTCTGTTCAAGGAAAGTAGCTATGTCTATGTTGCTGGAGATAAAATTATTATGATAAAAAATGAACAACGACAAGCATTTCCTTGGGTTTATGCATAAGATGAATAATTTGGAAGTGGGGGGAGTCGAGGTTCCTTTTAATAATCTTCTTATCTAAAGTGGTTGAAATCAAAGTTAACAAACTACCTCGGTGGTGCCCTCCTCTTGAGTATGCCGCTGGGGTGTGGATGAGAAAAAATCTGTCTATGTGCACTATTTTTCAGACCCAAGTCTCTTGTAAACAAACAATATTAAAATCCTTAACTAATTCATTCCAATCAACATTCTCCACCTTATTGAGGAGACCAGCCACATTCCAGAACATACATTTAAGATCATATTTAGGTTCAACAGATTGTGCAACAGCATCTGACATTGAGCCATGTTTGAATTCTGCAGGTAACACCACATCTGGCATTGACCTAGTGCGAGTAGCTTCAACAGAGATGGTGTTATCAGTGATCATCTGTAACTGCTCACCCACAAGAGGGGCTGAGGTCAGTGTCTCTTTTCTCAGGAGTTCTGTTATCTTTCCAGTGCTAACACGGGATCTTGAGGGAGACGTGGTCACATACCCATGCACAACCCCAAAATATGGCTGTCCTTCAATAATGTACGTAAAGTTCGTGCCCTCAGATTGTCCAGTTTGCATACCATAATCCAATAGTGTACCTTGATAAGAGAGTCAATCGACTTGTTCGAGGGGTGTGACATGTTTATAAGTTGGTATCTCATATGGTTCATAAACAGTAGGGAATGTGGGTGTCCTTGTGGCGGCTAGTTTGTAGAAAAAGCCCAAGGGTACCGCCATAATACCTCCGGTGGTATAGCGGATTGAGGACAGCCTTTCTAGCAGAGACCCAGCAACAAATTAATTCCTAAAGTTGATAACAACACAGTCCATAGATCCTTCTTTTGGTTGTTATCCAACCCAATAAACCTGTTGCACATTCATTTTATTTCCATATAGGGTTTCACAGCTATACAGATCTGTTGATCTTGGCAACCAGTATACTATCTTATTTTTTAGCTGGTAGTTATCCTTAGCCAGGTCAGGATTTAGGGGTGGAACGTTTTTTAGAACTATCACCAGTGGGGTGGCTTCAGGTGGTAGCGGTAAAAGCTCATCTCGAACTCAATGTCTATTTCTGGTACCCGTCTCCATCTATCCTGGTTTGACCTATATCAACTGGGCGACGTGCAGGCCTCAATTGATCTGCTAGAGGGGTAGTAGATATATGTGCGTTTTGTGCATCCTTGTGCAATGAATCAAGGTTGGTAAGTCTCAAATGTACCTTGTTGCCCAATGGCTGCCCCCTGACTCAGCATTAGTCACATCACAAAGGATTCCAGCATTTTGTGTTTGCAAACCAGTAATAGGTCCTGTGTTATTATCAGCTGTTTTGATCTGTCCTTGATCAACCAGAGTTTTCAGTGACAAGTCAATATTCTTAAGAGCAAACATTATTGGATCAAAAACATTTTTCAAGGCTATCTTAAGGACATTAACAAACATAGCATGTGGAGGCTCTCACCCAGGGGAACCCTTCCCACAGCTATCCAGAGATACCAGAGTGGTCCATGGTACAGTAGCAGCTTTGATGGTGTTTGCTAGTTTTTTAGATTGTGTTCCAGTAGATCTAATAATACTTTTAGCTTTATTTGGTATGGGGGGCTTGCAATTTCATTACGGTCATTCAGAGTTTTATTAGAGTCAAACACCAACTGTTACCATTGAATACACTTGGGTTAGAGTTTTCAGGAGTGGCTTCATTATTCACAATGTGGCCTGATGTAGGGGAACCTGCCATGACACTAGTTAAAAGAGCTTTTTTCGTGGCCCCAAGCCTCTCCTCTACACACACGATTTCACTGTTGAGTGCTCCCATGGCAGTTGTAAGAAAGCTTGTAATAGTAGCAGTTAACGGACGGTCCTTAGAGGACAACATTCCAGATTTCCTTTTCCCCATCAGGCTTTACCTTCAAAAGCAGATGGTTTCACCAGTAGCAAGCAGTGTTTATATTGTTCTCTGAACACTGCTTTGTTCCCAGGGCCTGCGGTACAGTGGTGCAATGCTAAAGGGTCAATCTTTACAATCACAATAGTATTTAAAGGTGCATACATTTGAGCAGCCTGACGGGAGAGGCACACGTAGGATAAAGCAATCTCTACACTGCTGTCATAAAACCGGAATCTAGGATTCTTGCAAAGTACTGTAGAAGCAATGAGTTTGTATTTCGTACTGCATAGTCAAGCCCTGTATAGTGTGAATTATCAAAGACAGCAGTTCCTCCAGGAAATATTGACATTTTTGTGCATTTTAGTACACCAATCATTAAATGACTAACCAAATATAGAGAATGTAGGGCAATATATTGATAAATAATAGTAGACAAATAGCACGTGCATATGTATAGAAAGGAACAACGCAGTGCTCAAGTGCTCTTGTGAACATAGTAACATGGATGGCAATATAAAACTGAAAAACAAATAAGGACAATGGCCAAAGACATAATTCAAAATTAGGGACGAAAATGAATGCTTCAACATAGAATTAATAGTCATGCCTCTGATCCAGTGTTCCTTCTGAGCCCACTTGCTTACCATTGGTCTTCCGACGGACCTTTCTATCCGACTGAAAGAAGATGGGGGTTAGCATTAACCTTAATCAAAATTGAATTAACAGTGTAACCCATTTGGCTACACAATGAGGACCAGGAGTCAGTAGCTTGGGTTAAGAAGATGTTTTGCAAATTCAAAATCAGGTTCAAATAAACAACTTGTAACACTGTGCTATGAAGATACACAACAACAACTGGGAAACCCAACCTCCTGCAGAAGTTTAGGCATACCAGAATCAGACATACAAGAAATTCAGTCACAGCTGTGCAGAATATTAATGAAAGCAATTGGTGCTCAGAGAAAAGTCTCAAGTTTTATTGACTATGCATAGGTAAATCTAGAGACACAAAACTCAAAGTCCAAGCTAAGAGGTTGGTTCAATTAACCCTAAAAGGGTCTTAAAAACCAGTAAATTCCATAAAAGAATCAGTGTCAAGCAAGGGAAAAGTAAGTCTAGGAAGTGTTAGCATCGCAGACGCACGGTCACGAGTCTTCTATGGGTCAGGAAGAGTGAACCTAAGCCACCCTTAGGAAGGGTTCAGATAGGCATTGCGGTCTTAACCTCATCAGGGTCAGGCACTGCAGAAAGGGTCTGGAAGACTCTAAGAGAGGAAAGGGACCGACTACTAAGAATGGTGGAAGGGAATCTGAAGCGTTCTGAAGAAGTCTGAATCTCTAGCAGGGCAAACACTATATTATACCTAAGTTAGTGAAGCAACATCCCCTTCATGCACATCATCAGGGGTCCATTGTTTCAGTCCGGTTCTCAGATAGCAAGTGGTTACATCGAAAGATAGTCACACGCTGAACATGGGAATTACATTAGTTCCTCACACTCAGAGCAAGTTCGGCACATTGCTGAATAGGCTTTCCAGTTAGCGCTCTGGTTCTCCATGTACCTTCGTCAAGGTCTTCTTCTCAGGCCTTTTCTCTCTATCTCTAGAACAATAATGTATCTATTCTACAACTAACAATGCATGTGAATACCTGCAAGAAGTGTCTAGTTGGCAGAAAATGAAATCAGCATTTATGCAGCATGGTGGAATACAGGCCTACAGACGTCAATTTAAAGTATTAATTCAATGGTGCACACAAAATATACGTGTGTACATTCAGACAGAAATTAATATAAATTCTGATTCATTAGGTTCTCATTATGCGTGGCATTTAGTCAAGCATTAAAATAAATCAAATGTAAGTATGACCAAGCACTACATTTAAATGCATACACAAGTAACATTAGTGAACACATTACATAAACATTGTCGTTTTAAACAAAATCACATTCTACAGAGATAAGGATAGTTTCTATTTAGTTTGCAAGTCAATACATGTTATTCCTACATTATTGCACGTTTATACAATCAAATTTCATCTCTTGGTGAGCACATTATCTACCTATGTAAGGATGGTTTAATACTCATTAAGACTTAAATAAATAAAACAACCTGTTATTGTAAACCACATAATGTGAGTAAATTCTCTAATCCTACAGTGAATACACTCTTTAATAACGAAGTCAAGAGCCAAACTTACATTAGTTCGGTAAACCATACAAGAAACGTGCTAAGTGCACTTTTCGTTAAGTATAGGTTAAGTCTCTGGTGACGTATTTTGTGACGTGCAAAAGTTGGGCAAACTTGCGCTGCACCACCTCTATTGTATGATTGACAACCCATGTAGCCACAAAGGAAAGTTTAAGTTTCAATCTATTACTGGGTCATCACAACTAAGAAATCAACATATAGGAGCATTTGGCTGCCTTATAAGTCATTGCCATATGTGAGTCCGAATGGATATCATCCACACAGGATACTAGCTTGTGAAGTTTTTGGCACTAGTTAATTTCTGTATCCAAAGATCGATCTCACAGGTGGGTGCGGCTGCCTACAATCACCAAACTGTGGCCTGGTCAGCTACTGCTTTACCACCTCGCCACCTTGAACTATTCACCACCATGCTAGCTGCTAGACACTGTGGGGTTTAGTTTCACAGAGCTACACATAAGCTAAGGATAAAGCAGCAGCATCGGAGATGGATCATGTATGCAAAAACCATTCTTCATGGAATTTCAAAGACTTTACGTGCCCAGCAGTCACTGACACTGACAGGGGGCCTGAGACCTACAACCATCGGACTGGACTTGAAGACTGAGCTAAACTGAGAACTTCTGCCTGGATTCCAGGTAAGTTAAATGGGACAGGACCAAAAGCTATTGTGTGCATGCTTACGTGTAAAAGAGAGCAAGTGTCAGACCATGGCCATGTTCAGAGGGCCATTGGGCAAGCAGGGGTTACTGGGCCCAACCGTGGGGGTTGTGGCCTTTTGCTCCTGATGTCCCGGGGCCCGGCCTACTATGGATGTTGAGCAACTGGGAGAAGTACTCCTTCAGCACTTTACTTTCAGGAAAAGCATGCTCCGAGCTGTCCCAGGCTTCCTCTGGGGGAAAGAGGATACAGGGGAGTGAACACAGACTCACAACTCAAAATACAGGCAGTAGGAGCAATAAATTATTGTCCAGCCAAATACTCACTTTTATGTTAAAAGAAGAATTTAATTTTACCGCTAACAACACAAAGGGAAATAGGGCATTCACAAACAAGTACACAGTTTCTCTGAGGTCGGGGCTCTAATGTTTCGTAGGCAGTTGCCTTTGTCCCACTCCCTTCTCGCTCTAGCGATAGTGGTTATTCCCCATTCACCATAGGGAACATCCAGGGTAAGCCCCACTAGTAGTCCGAGTCTCAAGAGTCCACTTTGATTCTGTCTTAAAGTCTAAAGTGCGCTATTTAGCAAGCAAATTCCCACAGAGCCAACCGGCCTAAATTCGGTCTTACCTGCACCTGCAGGTTTGGAAGTGTCAGAGTTCATGAGCATGAGCAGCACCAGGGAAGCAGTGGCTGGTTCAGGTGAGCTCACTGCATGCAGCCCAGGCAGACTGCACTCGGTGATCTCCGAGTTTTTCAAATGCGGTCGCCCTCCTGCAGCACCGGGAGGTTTTTCGCAGCTCCTCCTGGCAGGGTAAGTCTTTTAGTCCGAGAGAAGATGATAAGAAGTTCCTGAAGTTGGTCCCGTGTCCTGATGTAGGTTTGTGGGGGATTCCACGATGGCCTCACTCCTCTGGCAACGCTTCTGGTTTGGTCACACTTCTTGCTAGTTCCGGAGACCCCCCCTCTGGCATATGAGGTCTCCATACATCTACTGTACACATGCACCGACCCAATCGGTACAGCAGATGCTTGAACGGCAGCCCCTCCTGGTATATGGGGTCACCGGCTCTTCACTGCAAAAGGGCTATGTACCATTACACATGGCAGTCCATCCATGGTGGCCCCTCCTGGCATACGGGGTTGCTGAGTCCTCACTGCACAGGAGCTCTGGCCTGATTGTCACAGTGATAAGGGTAGCTCACTTTACGGTGCCCCTCCTGGCATAGGAAGTCACCAACGCCTCACTGCACTTCCGCTCCAGCCCAATAGGTATAGCGATATCCACAGCTCATTTCATGGCAGCCCTCCTCTGGCATACTGGGGTCACCAACTTCGTCCTGCACACGGTCAACAACACGATTGAGGCAGCAGCCATTCCTTACACCTCACTCAGGTAATCTACTCAAAAGAATTCCCCACTGGACCTTGCTCGCTCCCACACTCTCCTCTTCCTCATGAGGCACACTGGTCTTGGCAAGCAGGCAGGCGCTGATGCTCCAAGCTCCAGGGCAGGTGGTCTTGGATTCCATGAGTGATGTCCCCTCACCCAGCAGGGAGACTATCAGGCCTTTGCACCCAGTCCTGGTCACAGCCAAAAGTCTTGCAGAGCTTCTCCTCCTTCCACAGCCCGACTGGCTGCTTGACAGTTGACAATTTTTGGGGTCTCAAGCTCCCCTTCTTATAGTCCATTTCCAGACACCAAATGTGATTTAGAGTCTGAGGGCCTGATTCACAAAGGTAAACTTAGACCAAACGTCTAAGTTTAGACCTGAAGTCTAAGTTTAGACTTAAAGTCTAACTTTACTACTAGTAAAGTTAGATTTTTGGTCTAAGTTTAGACAAAAAGTCTAACTTAGACCAAAACTCTAACTTTACCACTACTAAAGTTAGACTTTTGGTCTAAGTTAGACTTCAGGTCTAAGTTTACCTTTGTGAATCAGGCCCCTAGTCTTTTAAGTTTATGTTGGGGGTCTGCTTCTTTTTGAAGTGCTCCCTCCTCTGCCCTCTTTTCCACCTGAAAGCAGTCTGTCACGGCAACAGAGACTCCAAAGCTGATAGCCCCACAACACAGTCCATTGGAGTGACAAGAGTTCACACCTCTATGTCAGCCACAGTGATATGTGTATCACAAAATTAGCCCAGGGCTCCAGCCCTACTCTTTATGCATCTCTTATCAGCCCCACCTCCTTCCTGAGATGTGGACAGGTCCTTTCCTTGTGACCTCTTTCTGAATCAAAGAGCATCCTTTGAAGTGAATGGGGGAAGCCTGACTCTCTCCACTGTGTCCCACCCAGCTTACAGAAATGCAGCAATATACAAATCTGTCTGGGGGGATTCCTCTACCTCCTCATGTTTCACCATGCAGGCCTGGGTCTTCCAAAATGGAACCCATAGTCTATCATATACTGTACCATTCACAGGCACACATACACCCAGAACATACATTTACCATGCATGCACTGCACAGAGCTGTACCCTTCATACGTTGTACCACTCACAGGCACACATACATCCTGCACATGTATTACAATGCATGCATTGCACAGTACTGCATTATCTCTCTATCTATGTAGCGTACCCTTTCCAGGTACACATACACCCAGCACAGATACACCACTCTTGTGCTGCACAACTCTCCACACCAAACCGATGTAGGCCAAGCGGTGAGTTAAGCACACAGCAGCGGAACTTGAATAAGTGAGGCTGCAGGCCTCACTCCAGTGACACAGTTTAAAAAGGACCTGTTCACACCTACTGATCACTACATGGAATGCTGCCACCACTGCGCTTGTGCTGCTTAACTCCTGGTAAAGACAGTAGCCTTTCACCACTATGAGGGTTGTGCTTTGGGCGCTCCTCCTGGTCCAAAAAGATCGCAATTGGTGAGACAGGCCTTTGTCATGGCGCACATGCCTGATCCATGTTTGCCTATGACAACAACTATCAGCATTAGGGATCCAGGGGCTTATTTACAAAGAAAGGACAGTGCTGCAAGTCATTTTGTTGCGCTGCTCTATGCCAATTCAAAAGGGCAGGAATGCACTGTATTAACAAGATTCAATGCATTCCTGTCCTTTCAGCGAGCGCCGGCGCACAATCTGCAGCCGATTGCCAACGCAGGCAACCTTGCAAGGGTGTCTGTGTTGTTGGCATGTTTGTTTTTGTGCAGGAAGGGGCACCTTCTGCACAAAAACAATAACAAGAGGCATTTTCCTTGTTCTATGTGTGCTGCAGAATGTGGAAAGAGGAAAAAATTAGAAGAAATGTAAACATTTCTCCTCGTTACCCCTGCTCTGAGGAGGCGTACGTTTTTGGCATGGCCCCAGGTATACATGATGTTGTAAATCTGGGGCAGTGTCAAAATCTATTGGTGTTGAGTGGGAACACGTACAGCAACACCATTGAATGCCTCCTTGCCTTACTCCATATCTATGAGAACATGCAAAGCCACGCAGGGTGGCTTTGCGTTGCCTCTAAGATATGATTGAGAGGCCTGCGCCACCAAATCGCCATCAAAAGTGACGCCCGGCTGTGCAGGCCTCTTGTAAATGAGGGCCCCAGACGTCAGTACAGTGTCAGCCATCAAAGCAGGGGGTGCATGTCCTTTATCATGCAGAGGACGTTTCCATCCTGACAGCATGTAAGCAACGGCTTATCTGTGTGCAGGGGCGGCTGGTCCATAGGGGCGCCGGGGCAGCGCCCCACTAGGCAATCAACACAAAAAGAAACTGCTCACTGCAGTTCGGCCAGCAAGAATGTAAGCAGACGAATTGACAGCTTTGACAATTCGTCTGTTTACATTTCCGGCCTGTGCTGGCAGCTGCTTCACAGGTGAAAGTGCGCATGTCAACGAACGCACAGCGCACGCAGGCGAGAGCAGGAGTCCAGAAGATGGACTGCGCATCTGCGAGAAGAGCGATCTTTATTTCAAATAAAGATCGCTCTTCTCGCAGATGCGCAGTCCATCTTTCAGCTCCCCACTCCATTCACATTACATTAGGTATGCTGCGCATGCCTAGTGTAGTGCAGGCGTCTGTAGATAGATCCTGCTCGGGCGGTGACGTACAGTTGCCCATGCCCTGCCAAATGCCAGGATACAGCCGAGTAGCCGCCCCCAGTCGCATCCAGTCTTCTCATTTGCCAGTCAAGCAAAAGAGCGGGGAGAAGTTAGTATGGGGAGAGGAGACGTGATGCGACGCGGGACCGGAGGAGATGCCTGGTAAGTTTTTTTATTTTTTATCTTACTATTCATTAAATTAAACGCACTTCCTCCCCCCCCTCGCGTATCCCCGAGTCATGCCGGCCGCGACTGCTGGCGGCCTGTGCTGCAGAGAGTGTTTGCTGAAAGCAGTCTGTTTGCTCTTCACTAGTTTTTGGAGTTGAGCAATGCCTGAATGTACGTCTGGCTGCCCTGCACGATAGTACAGCTCTCCTGCTAACCAGCAGTGCGAGGTGCTGACAGGGCCTGCCATGCTGAGTCTGCACACGGGGTCTGCCTGGGCATGGTGCAGGGGCCTGCCTGGGGGACCCCTGTGGGCCTGCAGTGAGGAGCCCACCCGTGCCACCCATGGACTATGTCCGGGACGGGACCCGGGCAGCGGAAAACTCTACCGGAGGGGCAAACTGCTGGGCAAGGTATGTGGACGACAAGCAGCTCAGGGTGTTCTTGCGCCAGCTGCAGAGGTGTGTGTGCGTGCGTGCGCGCACGTGCGGTGCAAGGTACGTGTTCGACCCGGTTTAAGATAGGTCTGCAGACTGCAGAGTGTAAAGATCCGTGTCTTGAGTTGGGGGTAGGCGAGCCTGGTGAGTAGCGGGGCTGGTTAGTGCGCCTGCTGGAGAGACCCATGTGTAACCTGCAGTTATAGGTCTGTGTGCTGTGCTTGTATGACAGACAGCAGAGTGGGCTCATGTGCCAGCTGTGGAGAACTGTGTCCGAATCCTGCAGGACAGGAGTTTGAACCTGTGGAAGAGAGCCGGGGATCGGTGTGCCTGATACAATAGTCTCTGTGTGTACAGGACAAGGTACAGCTTTGAAAAATAGCTCGGTGGATTCGTGCACTAGCTGCTGAGGGCGGTGTGCATCTTGCGGGGGTCACCCAGGGCACAATCTTAACAGGAGAGACGTGTGTGCGCGCGCTTCGGTGTCTTTTACTGCACTTCACGGGTTGGGATCGTGAAACAGTAGCTGCGTGGGTTCGTGCGCAGGCTGCATGGGGGTGCTGTGCATGTAACCTGTCGGTTCTAAAGACAGCTACCAGCAACATATGTGAGATTGATTTAACACGTTTAGTGTAAGTAGAGCACAGTTTGTCACTGTAACCTGGTGTTTGTTTATATAGGCAGTCGGTTCCGGTAGCAGAGCTTCCCCGCGTCCTGGGAGCTGCTGGTCACGGTAACAGGATTCCCTAAGTATAGTTTGCTGGTAATTGAATCCGGACTCCTGTGCTTCTAATCCCGGCTCTAAGCTGTTGGTTCTCTTTTCACAGCTATCCCTTGCTGATGGTTTGATAGCAGGGTTTGCTCCTCTGTGGCTAATCCCAGTAGCAGTGGTCACGATGGCCTTAAGGCCTTTTGCTGATGACATAGGAGCAGGCGAATCGTTGGGGTGCTTTACCCGGTATCTTGTCGCTTGTTGACTGATAGCTTTGGTCGTGGGCCACACAACGGACTGTTAGTCTCTGTATCAGGGCTTTCATGCTTCTTTCTGGGGTGCTGGCTCTGAGAGCATCTCGCACAGTGGTCACTGCTTCTGGTGGCCGGGCTCTTGCTGTGGTGAGGTGCAGGGTTGGTTAGCAGGACTTTTAGTGGGTTGCTTTACCGGCAGCAGGTTGCTGAACCTGGTAGCATAGCCACATAGCACTTTATTTCTTCTTGTAGGCGCCCTGGAGAGTGACTGTTGGACCAGGTGAAGACAAAAGTCCCTTTAACCATGACTGCTCTGGTAAGTAGAAGGCGTCGTTGCTGTTTCTGCTCCTAGTTTTGTTCCCCGTACTCACACACGCTGTTCTTCCGTCATTGAGCGAATTGGTATCATCAGTTGTGCTATTTCAACGACATTAACAGCACTGTACCAGGACAGTTTAAGAACCCAGTGTTAGTCTTTTGTTGTAAACCTGCCCGTTGTGTCAGACTTTCCCCTGAGTGTAAACGATTTCAGTGTCATGTTGAAATGCCCCTCACTTGTAAGTAGGCCTCACATTAGTTTTTATAATCTGTGGTTTTATGGGATATTTACGAAAATACATATGTGAAAACACCACCATAGCATGCTTGTATCTGTGCCACTAGGTGAAAGGTCTGCGTGCATGTAAAGCATGAATTCCGGTGCAGACTAGTTACATGACACGCCTTGCTGCTTTCAGTTATTAATGTGTGAGACATGCAGCATCGGTTAGCACTCTCGCCTTCCTCTGGCAGGAGCACCTGGCGTCTCCATCCAGCCCGGAATGTGTTCATGGGGCAGCGGTGCTGAGACCTCTCCTCCTGGTAGGAGTGTGGTGCTGTGTGTCATGTGGACGTCTCTCCCCCACCACAGAGACCTGTGCGCACGAACCATGCTAATAAGGCTCCTTGAGCGATGTCCCAAAAACACGACAGCATAATCTGTCTTCCATAAGTGCATGAGGTAAAAGGATCTAAACCCCTGAGCCCATGCCTCTGCTCGAAGGGAAGGGGGAGTACACAGAGAAAAGATAGAAGCAGTCATCTGTGGGCATTGCAGCTGCTCCAAAATTGCAGTGCTTGTGTCACAGCAGAAGCATGGAGGCTCGCGTAGCATACGGGAGAAAGGGACACAGTGCTTTGCTTTCCCTTTTCTCCTCTTTGTACATCAACACCATCTCAGTCCCCATTGATGCAAGGTGTGATCCTGATAGAATCGCATCGCATAATGTTTCATATTTGCCAGTGTTTGTGGAGTGATTTGGTATAACCCTGTAGCAGAGAATGGGCAGGAAATAGGCAGACTTAAGGGGTTGTACCTGTATTGACTGTTTAACAGTGCACCATTTTATAAAACGTGCAATATGTTAATGGAAAAGTAATGGTTGTATTTATTTAAACATATTTTAATGCCTCATACCCCTAACTACTTCCCGGCTTTTAGAATGCAGCGTGGTGTTTCAGAGGTACAAGCTTGAACATTTGAGATGGAAGGGGGAGGAGGCTGAGTGTCTGACTATTTGTCTGCATTATAATTCCTATTATAAGATCCGTTTGGGTGTCTCTGCTTTACAGTTTCAAGACTGAGATGTGTCTGCTTGTTAGTTGTGTATTTGTCTGTCTACTTGGCAATCCCCAGTAGAGAGGTGTGTGTACACCTGTAGTGAGCATGGGTCTCTGTGGAGCTGGGTGAAGGTACAAGAGCAAAGCTGTGTGAAGTGAGGGGAGCGGAGGTGCAGTGACCGATCTGTTTATTAGGCCCAGCACTAATTGCTTTATTAACCTACCTGCTTCCTCAAATTTGCTTAAAAATGCACCGTTTGTCCACTCTTTTTCAAAATTTTCTTGGGGGAGAACCCCCCAAACCCCCCGTAGGTTGCTCGTGCTCGTTACGCTCGCTCGCCACAGTGCAGTAAGACAACAATGTTACGCCCCACCACTTTCAAATGTCACCAGCCGCCACTGTCTGTGTGTCTGTTGCTTCTTGTGGATGTATGTCTATCTGTGGGAGCGGAGCTCCAAGAACCGCTGCCTAGGACCGTGGCTTGATAGTGGCCCTGACATAATGAGGCAATCTTTGACGGTATGGAGGCTCACATCTGGTGCAGTGGTGAACCTCTATCCCTCCTTCAAATAATGATGACAGCTCCCTGGCATAATGGCGGCCTTGGCATATTTGTTTTCAAGTCCCTCCTGGTTTACTGTGCTACCAGTGGCGGCTCCTCGAGGGAGTGCTGCGGGGCGGTGGGGCGGGGCGAGGCGATGGAGGGGCAGGGTGGGGGGTAGTAAACTACTGCATACGGCCGAACAGAGTTAAGTAAATAAATAAATAAATAAAACGAATTACATTGCATGCGCTGCAACGCCAAATGGCGATGCAGCGCGTGCAATGTAATTCGTTTTATTTATTTATTTATTTACTTAACTCTGTTCGGCCGTATGCCGTAGTTTACTACCCCCACCCTGCCCCTCCTCCACCCCGCCCCGCCTCACCGCCCCGCAGCACTCCCTCGAGGAGCCGCCACTGTGTGCTACCTACCTGCAAGATTGTGATACAAATATACTCAATGCACTGAATATAAAAGTATAAAAGTTCTCATCTGTTGCATTCCATTTAAAATTGTTATTTCGTTTATTAAGATGTTATCAGTCCAAAGGCAGACTTCTGAGCATTACCACACGCACTAGTCAGTATTTCATTTAGGAAAACAACAGAGAGGTTTATTATTCTATGTTTTATTACCTCAATTACTCATTTCCCAGGTTAGAGAGAACGAGAGCTGAGAGAGAAAGAGAGAGACAGAAATGTAAGGACCATTTGTTTGCATTTGGCTGTTGACCGAAAGTGTCCTTTGATCTGAGCAGAGTGCATGGAGTGGTTTCCCAGCTGGATCCAGTCACCTGCTAATTAGGACCAACGAGCTGAGCAGTGCAACGCCTGCTATTTACAGCCCTTGGATCTCTGAGGGAGGCTGGAAGTTGTATGATAAACAAGTTCTCATTATGTGTGTTGAATTTAAATAAACATACAGCTGGGGGGCGCTTCAACAGCCCTACAACTAAATGAAGAAGACTATTTTCCTCAGGATTTTTATCATATTTTTGTTGAGACCTTTTCTTAGATTCGATTGATTTTTCACCAACTATTGTACGGCAGCAAAATCGTTGACCTTTCTGTTGGATGCAAATATTTGTGAAAGATTTCACTTTCCCCGAATTCCGATTCTACTTTCTCCGAACAAATCAGCCTTTGGCCCCTTCAGTCTCTTTGAACCCTTGTCCAAGCCCTCAGCCCTGGCGCGTTGAACAGCAGAGCTAGGAGCGCTCTGGATTCCCTCAAAACGTGTTTCCGTGCAACCGACGCTTTATTATAGAGCCAACACACATAAACTTACTTCACCTATGCAACAACCAATGATTTTCCTTTGAGGCTAAAGTTTTATTCAAATTGGTTTGCATTAATTTTAGAATTCTGTACTTAAAAAAAAGGATTACTTGGCTAGCTAAGAGAGAGACTATTTACTAAGGTAATTCGCTTACTATTAAAAAGCCTGCAGGGACTGATACAAATTGTACAGTGCCTTGGGGCACATGTGCATTCCTTATTAAACGCATTCTTTCATTTATAGCAAGTATAGAGTTCCTCTTCTACCCATGTGGAACAGTTTTCATTGTGTTTCTTCCACTGATTCCTATCTTTTTCTGAGTGCTTTTATCCATGTGACCAGGACTAATGACTCGCCTCCTCTAATTATGTCTTAAATCCAATGCTGCATTTGAGCTGGTGGTTGCAGATGGGAATCGCTGGCACTCATTTTTGGGGGCGGGCACTTATTTTTCCTCATAAGACTTTGACCCAGAGCAGTGGCTGTTCCTCCTTAAGGGCGGAGGAGCGTCGCCCTGCCTGCTGTGAGCGCATCAAGTACATGTAATGTAAGGCACTGTGCACGCTGTTCTTGCGTGAGTGTTGGGGTGTGGGGGCAGGGCTGATGGCAGCAGCAGGATCAGGATGACTTGTGAAGCTGGAAGCCAGAGTGGAGTGCGCATGTCGAATTGGTCGGCTGTCTTGCGATGGCGAGTCCGACATGCGCACTTCAGACCGCACAAATCCCAGCGATGTTAGCCTGCCAGGGATTGCAGGCACAGGCACCTAGGCTTAAAAGGAAAGCTGGGTTAGTCTGCTCAAACCAATCCTGGCGCTTCTCTCATGCTGAAACCAGCATGAGAGCAGCTCCAGGATTGGTTAGGTTCGTGCTGGCAGAAGAATGTCAACCTCAACCACCTTCCATTCTTTCCCTTCACTGGCCCAGCAGCAAAGCCTGATCAGCCCTGAGCAGGTGCAGCACACACCATCCTCTGGCGGCACTTCCAGCTGCAGATTTCCCCAGCCAGCAGCTGCCCCCACAACTCCGCCAGACTCAGGGGCTCTTCCCCCTTCTTGAGGAAGTAGACAGCTGCTGCCTTACTCTTGCCCCTGGGGGGGAAGTGATCTGCGGGCATCAGCTGGACTGCCGGGATCAGCGCTAGCAGCAGCAAGCTCTGGCTGGTCCATGAAAGCCTGCACAGCCGCCTGGCGCACCTTGGTGGCCAGCAGCAGTGCCGTGGGGCCCCCGTACAGTAAGCAAGTCTCTTTGGGTCTTTACCAGTGCAGCATACAGACTAACATCCAATATAGGTGGCAGTTTAGTAATCTCGAATACCGTGGTGATGGTAGGTCCTGGCAAAAAGCATGGGACACCCTCAGCTCGAATGTGTACAGTCTCAACCCCTCTGAACTGGGTCTTTAAGGCATGCTCGCACTAGCTATTGGTGCTCTGTCACCTCAAACAAGATAGTTGATCGCCAGGGCTCCATGAAAGATCGGGTAGCACACTAAATATGGCACGATTTAGTAAACTCGCAAGGAGTTCTTTTAGAGAGTGGCCCCTATGCTGCAGAACAAGCCATGACACGCCCACCATACATAGTTATATATACTAATATTAATTATATTAAGTAATGAACTCCTGCCACAGATCTGGTTTCAGCTTTAGCGATCGGAGCACTGTCTACTCTGCTCCAGGAAAAGCAGGTGACCGTCAGTACTCGGGCCTCGGTCTCCGAAATGGTGGCTGCGGGCAGTGAGCGAGGCTAGGAGCAGTGGAGGAGCCGGGAAGGGCTGCGCTCACAATGCTGTCACCGTGACTCGGGCCTCCTTGGTTGATGTCCTCGGTCTCCTAGACTAAGCTGCAACTGCAAGAGAGATAATTGCAAATAAAGAAGCAGATGTGCGCATGTTTAGGCTGCTTTGAACTTATCTGAGGAAGGGAGGTTGCAGGCTAGGGACTTCGTTGGGGTTATGTCTGCCGGTAGCTTTTATTCTTGCTGCGCCACATGTTAAATAGGAAAGGACTCCCTGTGCCCTCTCCAGTGAATTTCACGCAAGCAATATGTGTGCCTGCTGACGTTTAAAAATTATTATTTTTAAATATGATGAATTTAGAAACATTCCTGTGTCCTCACCCTAACAACAATGGTCCTCATTTATGAGGTTTTGACGTATGGCAGCCCCGCAAGGAATCTTGTTGCGCTGCCTTACGTCAAAACAAAAGGGCAGGAATGCGCCTTATCTATGTTATAGGGCACATCCTGTCCTTTTCCCCAGCACCAGCGCACAATGGGCTGCCATGCGCTAATGCAAGCACCCCTGCCCCATGATGCAAGGGTGATGCAAGGCATCCCTTCCTGCACAAAATCAATCAATTCAGGCGATTTCAATTTTCTTTGAATGCAGCACCAATAGACAAAGGAAAGCACGAGGATAAATGAAAATGGAATGTGTCCAGTTCCATGTGTGTTGCGTGGGAACACCCACAGCAACATCCATGGAACACCCCTTTCATGCAGTTTTCTGCATGAAAGGGGCACATATTTATAAGGCCATGAAAAGCCACATAAAGTGGCTTTACGTGGCCTTATAAATACGCCATGCACATTGCGACACGGGAACGTCAAAAAAGTGACGTTTTGGCGGCACAAAAGTGCTGGTAGGGCCTCATAAATGAGGCCCAATGCTATTAGTGAGTTGTTGTACACCATATATGTGGCCTAGTTTCTTATGATACCTTCAGCAGCGTTATATTCTGTGAAATCAAACATAGATGTCTTTGTTCAGAGCATTTCCTGAACTTGTGTATTTTAAGGTGCACTCATGTGTGATAATGAAGAAAAGTGAGGCTTGATAAAATAAAATGTTTGCCTAGGATCACACAGTTTGGTCAAGTGGGAAAGCCGAAATTTGTCAGAGGATTTCTGCTTTTACATTATGCAGTTCAGACCTTGAGACCGTGTGACTGCATTGCTCGTGCAGTGAAAGTTGGAAAGAACTTTGTTGCCCCACCACTTTCAAAAGTCACCAGCCCACACTGACCCAGAGTAATAGAGAGAAAAACGCAAAAAGGGGGGAAATGAGGAAGAGAAGCAGAAAAACTGTTGGAAAGGGAGAAAACAGGGAAGAAAAAGAACCTGCATAAGTGAGATCAAAGGGTAAGGAGTGTAGTGTGATGGATGTTAGAGATATGAGGTAGAATCAAGACTACGCAACCTTATTGTTCAGCAACACTGACATTCACTAGTGCTAGCCGTGGGCTTCTGAGAAATCTTTGGGCACCCGCACTTATTATTTTACAAATGAAGTACTGAATTGATGTTATTTACGGTAGCTTAATGTTCTGCCAACTGCGAGACTGTTTGGCTAGGCCAATAGTTAGTGATAGAAAGCATTCCTGAAATCAATTTGGTTTAAATTTCTATAAATTGTGAAGCACTGCTCAGTGTACATGTGGACTTGAAGATATATTTGAAGCTCTTTTGACTTTAAATAAATGACTAGGCACAGAGTCACAAATAAGGGGACTGTTAAAACGTATTCTTTTCTGTCTTATTTCCAGCTGGACATTCTTTTAGGTCTTGCCTATCAGACAGTGTAAACTGTTTCGTTACAAATGACCTAATATGGCCTTACCAAAACTGTTAGACCTGGCACCATTGGCGTGGGTCTTCCTTCCATTTTTTCACTGTGCCTCCTATGTTTTTGCTGGTGTAGATGCTTTGGGCACTTTGCCACTGCTGTTCAGTGCCAAAGTGCAAGTGCTTCCTATTGTAAATTGTTGTAATGAATTAGTGACTCCGTGATTGGCTTATTTGATTTACTTGTCAGACCCTAGTACAGTGCACCAGGAGTGCCCAGGGCCTGTAAATCAAACGCTGCTGGTGGGCTTGCAGCACTGATTGTGCCACCCACAGAAGCAGCTGGTAAAATATGGCTCAGGCCTGCCATTGCAGAGCCTGTGTGCAGTCTGGGACTGCCATGTCGACTTGGCAAGTGCACACACTTGCCAGTCCCTAAACCTTCCCTTTTCTGCATGTTAGTCACCCCTAAGGTAGGCCCAAGGTACCCCTGTGGGCAGGGTGCATTGTATGTGAAAGGTAGGACATGCCCTGATGTGTGTGGCATGTCCTGATAGTGAATTACAACCAATTTCGTTTTTCACTATTGCAAGGCTATCTGTTCCCATAGGCCAGAATGGGCAGTTTGATTATAACATCTTATAATCCTAACTGACCCTGGGAACAAGATAGGAGAATAAAGTTTAGTATGCCTGAACTCAGAATGTTAAAATGCATCTTTTAGTGTGGGTGATTTTTACATTCTGTGTTTGAAAATACCACTTTTAGAAAGTAAGTATTTTCTTACCTAACCATCCAGTATGCCTCTGCTAGGTTTGTGTATTCCATGTCTGGTTTGTGAGTGGCAGGAGGCTGGAGAGGGCTTTGGGTCCAGCAGTCTGATGAGTCAGGGCTGGGCTGAATAGGACCTGAGTTGAATAGAGAGTAGGGGGAGGAGATTTCCTTTCACATGCCTGAGCCTACATAGAATAGAGAGTAGGGGGAGGAGATTTCTTTTCAGCTACCTGGGCCGGGTCTGCTTTCAACAATGCTGTCTCCACCTCCTGCCAGGAAGCTGCACCGTGGAGGACAGAACTGGTTTGGGCTGGGTACAGACACTCTCTGCCTTCAGAGAACAAAGGATTTGGAGTATAAATATTGGGGCCCAGACCCCAGAACTTTAGATCACTTCTGGGAATCAAGACGAACCTTGGCCAAGGAGAGAAACCAAGGAAGCTGAAGGAGGAGACTGCCCCTGCGCTGGTTACTGTTTGGGGTTGGTCTGCAGTGGTTACTTATTGCCGAGGAAAGAACAAAAGGAACTTTGTGTGTACTTTATCATCTTGAGGAAGATCTCCAAGGGCTTGAAGCTGAGCTTGCCTCCTGTTCTGAAGTCTCAGGGACACAAAGACTTCACCCCTTCTGTCTACTGGCATCTGGAACTGCTGTTTCAGCTGCTACAGAAGGAAATTGCAACACCGATGCCGGCAAGCGACGCCGTAACCTGCACCAAAGCCGTGGGCACCGCTCGTGAAGAACACGACGCACCGCCCCGACTTGCACCGTAGGCCCAACTCCTGCTAACGATGTGCCGCATCGACTCCGAAGCCGTCAACGAGGTCGCTGCCTGCACCGGAGCCGAGGACACCGCTCGTGACATCCACGACGCACCGTCCCGACTTGCCCCGCAGCCCCGACTTCACCGACGCAGTGCTTCATCAACGCGGAGCCGATCCTCAACCTGGGTGACTCCTGAATTCATCGACACCGCACCGTCATAAGGAACCGCCGCCTCGCCACCATTCGTGACGTCACCTCCCCGACACAGTAAGGAACCGACGTCTCACCTCCCCTGCAGTAAGGAACCGAGGCATCACCTCCCCTGGGATCGTAAGGAACCGGCACCGCCGGCGCCAATGAAGCATCACCTCCCCGACGCCGTGCACCGTCTTTGCTTTCATCGAATTCCAGGTACTGTTCTTTGTGGGTCTGCTTGACTCTGGGCCCGACGCTGCGCACCTCGCGGTCGGCTCCGTACTTTGGGATTTTCATCTGTTACGACGTCGTAATAGCTCCAGGTGGAGTTATTTGTTGCTAGAGACTGCATTTAAGTGAATAACCTATTTTTAAGGATATTTTTGATACTGTATTGTGGATTTTTGTCGTTTGGTCTTGTTTTAAGTTTAGATAAAGAATACTTATTTTTCTAAACTGGTGTGGTGTCCATTTGTAGTGTTTTCACTGTGTTACTGTATGTGTTCACAAATGCTTTACACACTGTCTCTGAGATAAGCCTGCCTGCTCGTCCCAAGCTACCAAGGGGATGAGCAGGGGTTATTTAAGGAGTGTAGCCCCCTTACCCTGACTAGGAGCAAGGGCCCCTACTTGGTCAACGGTAACTACCTCTGCCAACTAGAGACCCCCAATTCTAACAAAAACCATACAGTGAGCTTACAGCTTGCGCATTTCTTCTCCATTGGTTCGCTTTATTGTCACTCTCCTTTGCTTGCTTCTTATTTATTGGCTTGCCTTCCTCTTCTTGAGTTTGTCCCTCCCCTGGAATATAGCCTCTTTATCATGCTTTTGATCGGCTGATTTGTATCCTTCCACTGCTCACATTTAGGGAACTACTTCTTTCTTTTCGGCTAAGCACTTCATGAAAGTGCACATGTTTTTCAACTCTCTCCCTCATGTGCTTTTCATTCCCTGTGCACCCGATGCTGCCCTCTCCCTGTGTGCTGCTCACACTCTCCCTCCCTCATGTTTCTCCCACCTCTGTGCTCCGTGTTGCTCTCCTCCTCATGTGCTTCTCCCCTCGCCTCCTGTTTTGCTGTCTCCCTGTTGTGCTATACCCTGCCCCTCCGTGTTGCTCTCTCCATCATGTGGTGCTTTTCCCCTACTCCCTCACCCAGCTTTACTTTTATTCTATTTAATGTCCTCTCTCCACCAGCTCCCTGTTGTCCCCACTTCCACAGTGTTTTTTTTAATACCAGGCAGCAAATTGCAACTAGTCCCTACGCCTTAAAAAAGTGCTTTTGTGCCACTGCAGTTTCATTTTGATAAACTGATCCATCATGGATCAGGATTTTTTTTTAAAAAGGTACCAGTGTCATTTCGTAGGGCGTGTGTGCATGCGAGTGCTTGGTTGATGACACATACATGTGTATACATCATCATGCATGGACGTGCCTACAAAATGATGCGGCCGTATCATCGTGGCTTGTTTTCTTTTTTTGTTTTGGCTGATGCTACACAGCAGTGGCAAAAAAATGCTTTTTTCCCGATGTTGTACAGCTTCATCAAAAAGACATTGGTAAATTCAATAGGTCCCAAAGGCGACACATATTGGCTGTGCCAATGCTTGCTTGGTAAAGGATCTGGGCACGAAGGCCAGACGTAATGGCTTTACAAATGCTCTTTTATGTTTTCTTGGACTAGTTTTTGGCGAGTTTTTTGGCCTTTGTACCGTGCCCTGTATACACGAAGTAAAGCAGTCAGTGTACTAAGGTGAAACCGGCAGCTCGCATTCATTTCGGACTGGCTCTGTTAAAGCCTCGTGAGCTAGTTTACCCAGACTTAAAATACCAGGCTCACTCCCAGCTGTCACGGCCCTTATTTCAGGATGTCCCCTCTGCTCCCTGCCACTATGCCAGTTACTCGGATGTCTCTTCCTTTCAAAACTCCTTTATACATCGGCGCGCTGTGACCTTCGCGATCTTTCTCTCAGGTTTACAGCACGAGTTTGCGCTTTGGGTTATCTTAAATAGCAACCACAGATGTTCTTAACAATATTTATATTTTAACTTTGTGTGTTCAGTTGCTGCGTACGATTCTGGTGTTTATCTGTAGAATTTAACAGAATGTAAACAAATACAAAGATTAATGGTGTAATCTCCATGGCTTTGAGGCGCGTGCGGCCAATGTGACGTGACTTCTAGTTCTTTCAGTGCTCAAAGGCCTCCGAAATGTATCTGGCGGGCTCTTCCAAAACTCCCTCTTAACAGGGGCTGCCGCTCTAAACCTGAGGGCTTTCACGTTCTTGGTGTGCAGCAGTCACCAACATGGAAATTAGAAAACAGCTGACACGAGCCTGCTGTGCATAATATCATTGCAAATGAGAAATAGGTAGCGAGCCAAACATGCGGCTAATGAGACTTCATGCTCACAAAGGTGTTGATAAAATCAATGCCAATGTTTATAATGATACACTCACATATACGAAATTGCATCGCTCTTATTAAACTTGCCCGCCATGAACTCTCCATCAACACCGACTCAGAAATAAGCGGTCAGGCAGGCTCTGCGACTTAGGCCTGATAGTACTTATTGACAGGCCACAGTTAGGGTGGCACGTAGCCGGCAGACAAACGCACGAACAGGAAACTCAGGTCCATCCCCCAGATAAGTGCAGCAACACCACAACGGTCCAGGGAGATCGGCCCCAATAAAGCACACATGACCGGAGGTGTGCGCGCATTTCCAAAATATCATAAAGTCAGATGCTACATGAAGTTAGGAACACATTGCCAATCAGGACACAGCACACACAGTACACGCCATGATCACGCGCACCTCATGTCGGACAGCTGGACACGTTACCCACTGGCCCCCATTGTGTCCACACAAGGTCGAGGCCCCCCTGCATTTGTTATCAAGGGCCTTATTTATGACACTTAGCAAAGACGGGAGTCACTCTTCCTATGTCAGAGAGGAGGAGAAGAAATGAAAACACTCTCACGTCGTGTACTACTCTATGTGTGGGGGACAGTGTGTCCTCATCTTAATGCCCTCACACACCTCGAAGGATGTCATGCTTCATCATTGGGCTGTGCTCATCGTCGGGCCGGCGCTGCAATGCCCTACGGGTCCCCCGAAGGGTCTCTTTATCGGAGATCTTTTGATGAAGCCGTATCGGTGCGTGGGGGTAAGTGGCAGTGAAGTCCTAATATGTGCTTCAAAAAATGGCTGGAGGGAGGGTGAGAAATTCTATTAAGGTGATCCCTCTGTCATTGCTAAAAACAAAGTGGAAAGTGCTGCTATAGGGGATATTATGTCCCTTTGTAGCTAACTAAATTTTATACCCCTAATGGATATATTTTCCGGTCAACATGTTTCGCGCTTCTCTGCAGTCTCAGGAGGCGATCCAGAGCACTTTGTCAGGACCAAACAGCTTATGAAAGGAAAGAAGGTTTCCAATGGCCTAAATTGATCCAGTGCCTTTGGGCAGATAGGGAGAGTAGTATCTCTGAAACGACAAGAGTGAAAGAAAGGTACAGGTTGATTTGAAGTAGTTATTGTGGGATGGGTTCAGTTCACTCTATAGTGTATTGCTGGGTCTGCCATTGGCGGGCCAGGTGCTCGTGACCTACAGCATAATCCTTATTGCTAACGGTCAGAGTGTTTATAGGTGAAATCAAAGTGCTTAATTGTAGGATTAGAGAGATTAAAAGATGCGTCGAGTGGCCAAAGGAAAATAAACATTAGTGGATGATATAGTGCCTTAGTTCTATGGTAACAGTACTCTTATTGGTAAGGTTCCATTTATATATATACATATGTTATAGACCAGTATTCATGACCGGGTTTTGTGGACTTGAAGGTGTTATATATAAAAAAAGGTTCTTGTATCGTGTTAGGTAACGAACCTCTGTTGTCTAGGTAAATAATACCGCTAGGCCCCACCATTGATGGCAAACCTTGAATCACTGTGCCAAATCTATATAGGTAACTACAAATCTCACCCCTTTAAAAACTGAGAATTGCCTCATGAGATCGCGTTGAGGTCACTCGAGATCTGTGGGAAAGATAACAAAAACATTTTGCAGAGCTCTGTCCGGTGCTGTCAGAATGCCAGGTAAAAGTTATGTTTGAGCCCAATGCGACTCTAGCCATGCCAGGGCGCTGTTGCCGGGCCCCCCACTTTGGCCCGTCTCCCCCAGGTTGGTACTCACTGTTCCTCGATGTCGCTGGGGCCGTTGCACCTATGCGCCTCTCTCCGTCGATAAATGGACTGTGCCGATGTTCCCTTTTTAAAGGGGTTTGGCGTTCCCTGTTTTCGCAGGTAATTGCCTAATTACGGAAGTAATTGGTAAATAGTTCGTGCGAAAAACGGGCGACATCTTTGAGTGGTGTCCCCGGTATTTATTTTTATCATTTTTTCCAAAACCGAAAAGGGTCTTGTGGGAGAGGTTATCGAGAGAGGAGGGTGTGTTTTGAATGCCCTGAAAGTTGGTTTACAAGAGTGTTTTATGGTCAAGACTTGGAAATGTTTAGTCAAATATAACATTCTACTCGTTATGTTGAGGAAGTATGTTTTTTCCAGCCGCCATATTGGAGTGGTGTATTGTTGTTAAAAATCAGGAGGGAGAGGAGCATATCACTGCCATAATGTTCTTTTAAAACAAGTCATATCACGCATTGTTATATTTGGATTACAGAATTGTTGTTTTTTCAATGACCTTTCTCTTATTTATGTATTGCTGACAGTATTTGTTAGTAGAGGGAAACGAAATATTACAAATATATATTGTATTATGACACATTGTGTTTTATTTTTACTCATGATGTTCTTTTAGATCAAAGAATCTTATTCTAAAAGTTTTCCGTCTGTGGGTTTCCTGTTGGGGAGGGTCTTTACTGTTTTTAGGCGGAAAATCATAGTTAGTACGTGACATTATTTTTCATTGATGTAGTTTTGGGCAGGTCATCATTTGCGTTATCGAGGGAGTGTATTTATATCTTTTTCACAGTACCTCGATCCAGGGTATATCATCGTTAAGGCCCCGGATGTTAGTCTGGAGGCGATGGACCCATTTTTGTTCTTTCTGGAATAGTGTTCTAGTATTCCATTGAGGATTGGACTCTATGATGGTCCATATAACCCTTTTCTATGTAGTGTCTGCTCATTTTGGTAGTGTTTCTGTTGCAACGGATGTTGCTTCTATGTTCGTTGACCCTTATTTTCACAGGTCTGGTAGTCATTCCTATATATAGGAGGTGGCAGGGACATTTTACCATGTATACACAGTTCTTTGTGTTACAGTTCGTGTGTCTTTTTTGCGTCCATTCCTGATTGTTGAGTTGTAGTGTCTTGGTGTGAGCGGTGAGGGGGCATACATTGCAGGTACCACATGGATAGTGCCCCTTAACCGTCGGTAGGCCCCATAGTGTCCTTTGGTCCTCTAGATGTCTCTTTTGTGGTCTTGTGTGAACTACCAGATCTTTCAGATTCTGTGTGCGTTTAAATGCAAACCTTGGCCGTTCCAGGTGCATTTCGCCTGTGTTCACAATGTTCCAATGTTTCAGCAGAATCTTCTTTATTTGATTGGATTGGGGTGTGTAAGTAGTCACACATGTGATAACTTCATCTCCGATTTTTTGGTGTGTTTCTAGAAGTGCTTCACGATGGTTATTGCGTGCTCTTTTTTTCGCTGTTTTTATGATTTTTTGTGGGTAGTTTCTTCTCTCAAGATTCCTGCTCAAGTCTTCTGCTTGGATTTCATAATCCTGGGTCGTGCTACAATTTCTTCTCAGTCTCAGGAATTGGCCATAAGGGATGTTTTGTCTCAGGGCTTTAGGATGGTGGCTGTTGTATGGCAGTAAGCTGTTGCGGTCCATTGGTTTCCAGTAAGTTTTTGTGGAGAGTCACCAATAGGTCCAAGAACGGTATTTCCTCAGATGATGTTGATAGGGTAAAGAGGAGAAATGGGTCCTGTTGGTTGATCCAGGAGTGGAACTCTTTGCAGCGTTCTTCTGCGCCTGTCCATAGTACTAGAATGTCGTCTATGTACCGTTTCCATTCCTTTATTTCTGCTTTGAAGGGATTGGTTTCTGTTTGGATGTTTTGGGCCTCAAAGTGGTCCATGTATAGGCAGGCTAGGCTAGGTGCAAAAGTGCTGCCCATACATGTACCGTGGATCTGTTGGTAAAATTGGTCCTGGAATTTGAAAAAGTTGGTTTTTAGAGCCATTTCCGTGCATTCTAGGATGAAGTTGATAGGTAGTGGTGTGGAAGAATCATTGTTCCTCAAAGTTTCTTCAATTACTCTTATCGTGGCCTCCTGTGAGATGTTGGTGTATAGGGCTTCGATGTCTAGCGTGATCAGTAAGGTGATTTCTTCAGATCCTGTTATGTTCTCAATCAGGTTGATGGTCTCCTTAGTGTCCTTCAGGTAGGATGGTGTTTTCTGGACCAAGGGTCGTAAAAAATGATCACAATACTGACTCAGTGGTTCGAGGATCGAGTTTATCCCTGACACTATTGGTCTGCCAGGTGGTGGCATAATATTCTTGTGAATTTTGGGTAAGACGTAGAAGTAGGGGATAGTGGGTTTTGTATTCACTAAGTATTCTGCTTCATTTTTCGTCACCCAGCCATTTGATAGTGCTTCGTTCACTAAGATGTTGATGCGTCTTGTGAGGTACTCCGAGGGGTCTGTGTCTATCTTCTGGTAATATCTGGTATTAGCCAGTTGACGCTTACATTCTTTGTTGTAGTCTTCTGTGTTAAGGACGACAATAGCACCGCCTTTATCTGCGGGTTTTATGATGATCTCTGGGTCTTCATTAAGGTCTTTTAGAGCTTTTCTCTCTCTCTTTGGTAGATTGTGGTAAGTCTTCTTCGGTTGTAGGCGGTTGATGTCCCGTAGTACCGCTTTTTCATAGGTCAGTATTTCGCTGGCCCTCATCTCTGTGGTTGGCGTTAATCTGGATGGATTGCGTAGGCCTGTGTCTGTTGTCTTGGTGTCCACCTGGTTGCAGTCTTGTGTTTGGAAGTAAGATTTTAGCCGTAGTTTTCTAAAGAAGGCGTGTAGTTCGCCCGTGAGTCTGAATGAGTCTTCCTTTGGCGTGGGGACGAAACCTAGGCCTCTTTCTAAGACTGATTCCTCTGTTGTTGTTAGGGTCCTGTTTGACAGGTTGACCACTAGCTTTTCTTCGTCTGGATCCGTGTTCTGCGTTGGTCCTCGTTGTCCGACCATTGTACTTGCCTTTGGTCGTTTTTTCGCCTGCCTCTGCCCCAGCCTCTGCTTCAAAAAGGAAGGGATGTTGATGTTGAAAAAATGGGTGAGGTGGCGGTGGTTCATGGCAGCTTGGGTACCAGGGTGGTGGTGCTGTTGGATATCCCGGCATTGGGTAGTTGTATATTGGGGGTGTAGGTAGCAATCCTGGTCCCCCTTGGTTGTCCTACCAGCTTCCATTGCTAGAGTTGCTGCTAGATCTCTTTGATCTAGTTGAGGTGATAGAGTCGTCATCAGAAGAGGTGTCATTGTTGATATTTACATAATCTTCTTTAGTCTAGGGGTATTTAATTTTTTTCTCCCCCGAAATTCTTTATATCCTTTTGTAGTTTGTTGATTTTCTTCTGTAAAAGGTATTCTTTATGGTCGTTCATTTCAGTGTTTATTTCTGCTAATCTTGTCTTCCACGTTGAGATGCTGATGGTTGTTTTCAAAGCGTTTTCTGCAATGGTTATTTTTATGATGAGTGCATCCGATAGGCTTTTCGCTGTATTAATTATGAGCACTAACCAGTCTCGTGTGCACCTCCACGCTATCTGACTCCAATCCTTCCGGAATATGATGTCTTCCAGAAAGATGCGTGGAGCTACAGTCACTAGGAGACCATTGGGAGAGATATTTGCCCATAAATACTCTGTCATAATGGCTCCATGCATTGCTATCTTTACTTGTTGTTTCTTCAAGGTTGCTATGTTGTTCCAATCGCCTTGTGGTGTGCTTGTTGAAGCTGTACCATCTGCCCCTAACAGGCTTGGTGTTCTTAGGATTTCAGACACTACATCATCGTCAAAGCTTAATCCTGTTTGTTCTGTCATGGTCACTTCTCAAGGAAGTTATCAGTTTTTGGAAAAGAAGGAAATTGATAGAAAGGTCCCTCGGCTGATCCGCCGTTCTTAAATTGTCCTATTTAGAAAAAGAGGGGGGACACTAGGAGCTAATTAAAGGTCCAGTGACTCGTGCTCCCAAGTACACGGTTCTTAGCAAAGACGGGAGTCACTGTTCCTATGTCAGAGAGGAGGAGAAGAAATGAAAACACTCTCACATCGTGTACTACTCTATGTGTGGGGGACAGTGTGCCTCATCTTAATGCCCTCACACACCCCGAAGGATGTCATGCTTCATCATTGGGCTGTGCTCCTCATTGGGCCGGCGCTGCAATGCCCTACGGGTCCCCCGAAGGGTCTCTTTATCGGAGATCTTTTGATGAAGCCGTATCGGTGCATGGGGGTAAGTGGCAGTGAAGTCCTAATATGTGCTTTAAAAAATGGCTGGAGGGAGGGTGAGAAATTTTATTAAGGTGATCCCTCTGTCATTGCTAAAAACAAAGTGGAAAGTGCTGCTATAGGGGATATTATGTCCCTTTGTAGCTAACTAAATTTTATACCCCTATTAGATATATTTTCCGGTCAACATGTTTCGCGCTTCTCTGCGGTCTCAGGAGGAGATCCAGAGTGCTTCGTCAGGACCAAACAGATTATGAAAGGAAAGAAGGTTTCCAATGGCCTAAATTGATCTAGTGCCACTGGGCAGATAGGGAGAGTAGTATCTCTGAAACGACAAGAGTGAAAGAAAGGTACAGGTTGATTTGAAGTAGTTATTGTGGGATGGGTTCAGTTCACTCTATAGTGTATTGCTGGGTCTGCCATTGGCGGGCCAGGTGCTCGTGACCTACAGCATAATCCTTATTGCTAACGGTCAGAGTGTTTATAGGTGAAATCAAAGTGCTTAATTGTAGGATTAGAGAGATTAAAAGATGCGTCGAGTGGCCAAAGGAAAATAAACATTAGTGGATGATATAGTGCCTTAGTTCTATGGTAACAGTACTCTTATTGGTAAGGTTCCATTTATATATATACATATGTCATAGACCAGTATTCATGACCGGGTTTTGTGGACTTGAAGGTGTTATATATAAAAAAAGGTTCTTGTATCGTGTTAGGTAACGAACCTCTGTTGTCTAGGTAAATAATACCGCTAGGCCCCACCATTGATGGCAAACCTTGAATCACTGTGCCAAATCTATATACGTAACTACAAATCTCACCCCTTTAAAAACTGAGAATTGCCTCATGAGATCGCGTTGAGGTCACTCGAGATCTGTGGGAAAGATAACAAAAACATTTTGCAGAGCTCTGTCCGGTGCTGTCAGAATGCCAGGTAAAAGTTATGTTTGAGCCCAATGCGACTCTAGCCATGCCAGGGCGCTGTCGCCGGGCCCCCCACTTTGGCCCGTCCCCCCGGGTTGGTACTCACTGTTCCTCGATGTCGCTGGGGCCGTTGCGCCTCTCGCCGTCTCCGTCGATAAATGGACTGTGCCGGTGTTCCCTTTTTAAAGGGGTTTGACGTTCCCTGTTTTCGCGGGTAATTGCCTTATTACGGAAGTAATTGGTAAATAGTTCATGCGAAAAACGGGCGACATCTTTAAGTGGTGTCCCCAATATTTATTTTTATAGTTTTTTCCAAAACCGGAAAGGGTCTCGTGGGAGAGGTTATCGAGAGAGGAGGGTGTGTTTTGAATGCCCTGAAAGTTGGTTTACAAGAGTGTTTTATGGTCAAGACTTATTTATGACTCCACAGACAAGGCCCGCATTCTTTTTCCAGAAAAGGAGCGTCGGAAGCACTTTATGACACCCAAAAACTGTGTAAAGACTCGTTCAGATTGGTTGTACTTTGAGTCAGTCCTCAGACCCGCTTCTGTAACTGTGCTCCCGACCAAAGGTTTTAATTAAACCAACTGTTTCTGTTTTGCTAAACGCCTCGTCTTTTGTTTTTTCAAGGTAACTTCATACTCGAGCAACAAAGGTGACAGGCATTGGCAAAGCCAATCGGTCTCGCCTCACTGACCTATTGGGTTTTGTAATGCTTTTTGCGATGAGGACAGCATTGGTGAAAAAATAATATGCTTTTTGCTGTTGTTGTGTAGCAACGGCACAAAAAAACAAAAAAGGAAAAAAAGACAGGCACAGCAACACAACTGCCATTCATATCATTCCCTAGCAGAGCACAAGTGTGATCACACATGCACGTGCCTAAGGAATGGCAAGGTTGTGTCATTGTGCTTTTCTTTTTTATTTACCGATCTAAGATGGTGAATGCCACCTAGTTCGGAAAATTTGAAAAAAGTGATTTGAGTGTCGTGAAAGTACTTAACAAAGCTGGCAGTCCCTCCAAAACTAAATAAATTTAAAAAGAACTTTAAAAATGTTCTGCACCATGAGGAGCGGGTGGGAAGGAGCAATGGGGAGGGGGACAAGCAACATGGAATGGGATGGGGAAGCAATAGGGAGTGGAGTACAAAGGGAGAAAGCAGCAAACGAGGCAGAGAGCAACACAGAGTGAGGAAACACACAAAAGAGGTGTAACAAAGAGCGGTAGTGGGGGAGAGGCACACTCGATAAATGCAACACGAAGCACCAGGGGCAGAAGTTCATGGGGAGAGGAGAGCTAGAAAACACATGCTCTGTCATGGAGTGCTTGGTCAAAAAGGAAAAAGTAGTACCCTAAAAATGAGCAGGGAAGGCAGAAAGTCAGTCATTGAAGAGGGTGGTAAAGAGCCTGTGTTTCAGGCACAAGATTGACAAAGTAAGCTGTTGAATAAGAATCAAGGATTTAAGAGCGACAATAAACCCAACTAATAAAAGTAGTGGGTGGGCTCAAAGCCCACTGTAAGTGCTTGTTAAGCCTACCATCACTCTTTTGCAACGCTGTCTGATAGACAACAAAAAAAGCAGCAAACTGACAAATGTGTGCATTATTAAACTCAGCCTACAACCACAATAATTAATGAGACTGCAGAATATATCACTCTTGGATGATGTTCAGTAACTATACTACCAGAGCCAACAATAGTTAGCAGATTGGATTTAAACTTCCAACTTTCAGCCTTGGTTTCACATTTGATATTGTTTTATTCTAGGTGGGAAGTAAATTGCTGTAAGCTGATGAAAATAGATGTATGTGGATAAAATGGATATATAAAAGGAGAGGAATCAGACTTTGGTGAGGCGGCTATGTCTGTCTTGTCCATGGCTTTGTGGGAAGGAAATAGGAGTCAAAGAATCAATGTTGTGTTTGATACATACACTGAGCAGTCTATTAAGAACAGCAAAAGGACAATCAGAGGGGAAGAACTCAGGCACCAGTTACAGAGCATCTCACCTTCCAGATTGTCAGACAGTGGAGGAAATTCCTAAACCACGTAAGGAATAAAACAACTCTAATCACATTTTGTGTTAAAACTTGAGAATAAAACACTGTTCGCGAACTGTGAAGATAAATGCTACCAAATCACATCTAAAGGAAGCCACAAAGTGCCCTATCTCAACAGTGCACACAAAGAAGCAGATGTTCGTTCGTTGCTGCATGCCGCACACGCTGCTAATGAGGGTTATGTGGCAGTAATGATAAGCTCAGATGATACCGATGTGTTTATTATGTGTTTGGGATTCCATGACAGAATCATGGCTAAAATGTTTCTGAAATGTGGTACTAAGATACGCTTCTGACGCAAGACTTGAATAACTACCGACCAATCACTAACATCCCTACCCTTGCAAAACAACTCGAGAAATGTGTACATGAACAACTGCGCAATCATATTGAACAATTCCAACTACTCGACCAATTCCAATCGGGCTTCCGCACCGGCCACAGCACCGAAACGGCCATCACTCATATAGTGGACGATGCTCTAACTTTGCTTGACCAGAATGAAGCTTGCCTATTAATTCTACTCGATCTCTCATCTGCATTCGACATTGTCAAACATGACAATCTACTCAACCTATTGGAATGCAGGATGGGGCTCTCAGGCATGGTCCTTAAATGGTTTGCCTCTTTCCTCAACAACAGAACGCAAAGAGTCAAATCCAACCAGTCTCTATCCAACCCCAGTCCCTGCACGCTGGGTGACCCCCAAGGGTCCTCACTCTCCCCCACGCTCTTTAACCTTTTCATTGAACCACTGACTGTAATCCTCAAAGCATCCAACATCCAATATCACATGTATGCGGATGACACCCAACTGTACATGAAAATATCCTCCCCCGAAGACATCAAATCACTCAACGCAACCCTGCTCAAAACCCTAAACTGGCTAACCTCCAACCATCTCCAACTACACGCCCTTAAAATGGAATTCCTCCTCATCTCGCCCACTAGGCAAACCCCCACTGTTGCGAAATATCTATGTAACCTCACCGCTCTCAACTGCACACCTCACATCATTGATTCCACGAAATCACTGGGAATTGTGCTAGATAAGAACCTAAACATGCAAGATCACATCAGAGCCTCCACCAAAGGAGCGAACTTCCAACTGAGCATCCTTAGAAAACTCAAACCTTACCTTCCACAAGAAGACTTCAAATCCGCGGTGAAAGCACTAGTCATCTCTAGACTACAATACGGCAGTGCTACTCTATGCGGTCTGCAGAAACTCAGTTTAGACCCCATCAGAGCATCTCTAAATGCTGCGACTAGATTCATCACTGGTTCCAAGAAATCCAACCACATCTCGCCGGACCTGAAATCGCTCAATTGGCTTCCTTTTGAGGCAAGGATCCAGCTAAAAATTGCATGTATGACCCATAGAGCACTACACTTCAATACCCCACTCTACCTGACAAATAAGCTGGAACTCTCGGGTGGCACCCGGCCTTCAAGGAGCACAAGCACTCTGCTGCTTAAGCCAAAGAAATTTACAAAGCTTAAAACCTACAAGCGTTCATTCTCTGGCATGGCCCAGAGATTCTGGAACTCCCTACCTGTGGAAACAAGACTGATTCCCTCAACATTTGACTTTAAAAGGGAAGTTAAAGCTCTACTAATGAACACTGCGCTGAGCTAGACGCTTTTTCTCCTCCTGCCTCGATCTTGTTTAGCTGTTTTACCTACTACATGTCATGTGTTACGGTCTATTGCCGCCCGCCATAATGTCATTGCTGTTCCTGTGGTATATTGTCGTACCTGTTTACTTTTCTCCCTCAGCTATCTTCCTATGTCTTCTGCAACCCGTATGTAAAGCGCTCTGATACCTGCTTGGGTCATGTTCGCGCTATACAAAACTTTAAATAAATAAATAAATCTGAGTCCTTGACATTGGGAAAATAGCTTCAACTCTTGGTGAAAATGTTTGTCGAGCTATGATAGGTCTCAATACGTTTACCGGATATGACACAGTAAGCGCATTTGCGGGAAAAGGAAAAGTAAATGCATTCAAAATCCTGTCTACCAACAGGCATACACGGAAAACATTTTCGTAGCTCGGAGACAAATGGGATCTCTCTGAAGAACGAATGGACAAATTGGTGCCATTCTCGTGCTTGCTGTGTGCACCAAAATCTTCAGTTCATCACGTGAATTACTTGAGATATCACCTGTTCTGCGCAAAGAAGGGTGAGATAGACAGTCATCAACTTTCACCTTGCAGGGACAGTCTGAAGAAACATGCCGAAAGTGTGAATTATCAAGCCGCTATAAGCACGAGATGTCTTCTGAATGATCCACAGACACCTAGTCCAGATGGGAGAGGGTGGAAGTTGGAAAAACACGAGGGAGGAGAGCAACTGGTAGTGGACTGGATGGAGGGGCAGCCAGCCACCTCAGGCTGTGTTAGATCTGCAAACTGCTAACATGTGTCTGCTGTCTAAATGACCTCAAGATCACTGACGTGCAGACTTTCCGCCTGTGAAAATCAAACAGACGCAGAGAATGATGACACCTATTCAGAAGAAGAAGATGATGACGATGAATGTGAATGATACAATTGTGTTTATGTTCACTCATGACATATATTGCCTACGTAAGATGTAACAACTATTATTATTTGAAATTCTAAGTGAAAATTATGCATAAAATCTATATCAATATATGAGGAATGCAATGAAGTTTTATAGTTATTATTTTAAGGACTATATTGTTATCATTACAATTAGTAATCATAATTATTTTTTAATTATATTGAATTTAACCAATCTGTTGGAATTAGATTTATTTTTCCACATATTATGATGAATTTGTATGCTATTTATCAAAAATATGAAAACCATTATTTATTTCCGGCTATGGTTGCTAATCCAATATTATCAGACAAAAGGCAAAGAGTGGTGACTTGCTATCACATATTTTCCATCTCTAGGCATCCATACCTTGAAAAAAAAATCATGTTACAACCCATCCCCCCAAGTGGTACCAATGGCCTAAATTTGTGGTCCTGGTTCATGGCCTATCCTTGCTTAAAAGCTGTAGGACTCAAAGTATTTATCACAATTACACAAGAAAAGGAACCTGGCTCTCAAACTACAGGATTGTTGCTATCTGCACAGTGGCCTAGCAAGGGTGCCAGGCCCCTAATGCAAGCAGGAAATATTGACACTCGACATGTTTTTGCATAGTAACACCGCCGTAAGTGCAGTGCAGTAGGCCCCTCATGCCTGTGGGCATCGGTCCCATAGTACCTGCTGCTCTAATGATAGCTATGTGCCTGTATCTGCATAGCTCAAAGAGAGGACAGACAAGTAAAGCAGATAAAGTTCATCAGGTCTGCAAGAAACTGATCTGAGTTTCAGTAAAACATTGATGATTACCTAATTCAGAATTTAGTTTTTTGCTACTTACTTGAACTTTGGAAATATGCCCTTCATTTTATGGAATAAAACATAATTTGTTTACTTGATTCTTGTTGTTTAACATACTGAAAATAATATGCAAAGAGTAGAATTAGGACTCCTGGGGATCCCAAAAACAAGTTTGTTGCTAAAACTTATATATTAATTTAAGGATGAGGAGAAAGAATGGTTTCCAAAGTGAGGATATTTAGACCTATGTCAGCGCAGACATACATGATTAAAATCATAAAGCTAAAAGTTATCATGTTTCATTCTCAAAACAAATTCGATTTTTCAGTTATCTGCTCACTCACCCCAACCATTCAAATATTATGGTAAATATGTTATTAACCAAAGAAAGCCCTTTCCTGCACTATGTTTACTGCATGAAGCAAACATGTATGCTTCCTACAATTGAATGTATATGTTTACATTAATAGGCCTATATGAATCATGGATAAGCCACACAGACCAGCCAAATTCCCATTCCACAGTCATTTTAGGGCTCAATGAGTGACATGACAGCACCATGAGAGGAAAGTGGCGATGTACTGTCTTAGGCTCCTGCAAGGTGTGAGATTACCTTAAATTGTGCACTGCTTAAGAATTATACTGATATAAAATAACTTTCGTGCCTGCACCCATAATACTATGTACATCATAGCACAGTCCCACTAGTGAACACTTTATCAGTGGTCAAATGGTATACAGTCCAGAATAATCCCAGTCAACTTGAGGCCAAGCAGTATTTACCAGCTCAGGAGGCCCAACCACCTTAACCCACAGTATTATCTGCAGTTCATCTCCTAGGAATGGATTTCTGAGGATCAGCCAATGATGTCAGCAAAGTTTGAACCTTTCTACTTATTTAGGATCAGTTTTTAGCTACCTTTGTCACTTTTTGTTAATTCTAACAGCAGTCCCCAAAATAGAAACTGTGTAGGGGTATTACGTGAGCAAAAAGTCGTAGTTTACCATAATAGTAATACATTTCCAACAAGGATTAGTGTTAATCAGTCCTAACTCTAAGTCAATGGCAATTTGAAACATACTTTCAGGTGTGTTGGTCTTCCACACATGTCTGTCATGACCTTCGGGAAACTCTTAATGCTTTATCCCACTTCAGATCTGATATTTCAGAGCCCAGTTCTGACCACTCAGACGTACGACGTACGTTTCATAAAAAAAACATCTTTGTGTGACCTATATTCCTGTAAAAGCATGATAGAGAACAGGGACTTTGAATAGTCCTCACAGCATAAACTTTACCTATTATTCCGTATACACAACTATAATCTGGCCAATTGTTTTCGATAATTGCTTTCAATATATTGTACAGGGCTCGAGTCGAGAGTAGACGTGGGTAGCTACCGTCTACCCACTATTTTCAGAGGGTAGACGCCGTCTACCCTGCTGCAAAGCTTGCCACTGTCAGCGGAGTGCCACATTCCTTTCCCACTTATCCCAGAATTCACAGAAATATCCTGGTGTAATTTTCTGACACGGGACACTTTCAGCAGCGCCTGCATGTTGTCTTCTTTTGTTCCGAGCAGCAATGTGCAGGCGGAGAAGAGACTTATCAGATTCCAGCTTCTCCATAACAAAAGCGTCAGAGTTAAGAGGCCATTTGGCCTCTTTTTGTTGGAGTATCCTGGCTGGGAGCTATCTGGCAGGGGAGGTTCCTCCATAATGGCGGAGGAGTGTCGCCCCACTGGTCAGAGTCAGTCAGCAAAAAATAAAATGATAATGAAACAATACTATCATTTTATTTTCCGCTGACTGACTGAGCCAGGGTGTTTTGGGTGGGGACGGACCATGGCAGTGAGGAGGAGTGATGGGTCCTGTAAAGTGTGCATGTCGGTTTGACTGGCTGTCATAGGCCGGCCAAACAGACATGCACACTTTGGTTTCTCCATCCCAGCTGTGTTGACAGCTGGGTTGGAGAAAAGCTGCAGGCTCCCTGTGCCTGAGCGAGCATCAGACCAGGCCACTCAGGCCAATCACCATGCTGCTCTCATGTTTGATATAGCATGAGATTAGCGTCTGGATTGGGTGGGGAGCCTGTGCTTTGTGCCCCAGTGACTGCCGGAAGGAGAAAAGCACAGAGGCGGCTGGCAGCATCAGTGTCGGCAGAAGGACAGGCAAGTTTTACCACCCCCCCACTTTAGTTTTGGAGTGGCAGCCACTACTATCACTATCTGGAGTCTCATACCTAGATGCAATGGAGGGGAAACAAAGGCTCACATCCTATCCCTTCACGGGTACTTAAAAGAGAAATGCATTTGACTTCCTTCAGTTCCTGTATATAAGAGATATGCATACACTGTTAGAATGTCAGATGTGTTGGTCGTCGCAGTATTCACACAAATAACAATTTAAATACCACTCTTTTGTTTTATTTCTTTTAGAGCGCTTTAGCACTACTCAACCCAATGCAGGGTGTCAGAGTGCTTTACATCACACATACAGATTATACATTGACAATAAATCATATTTGTGTACATCATTATACAGGATGTGTTACATAAGACAGTGAGGGTTATGAGGTGTGGGAGCCACATGTCCTTCATACCTCACTGTGCTATATTAGACGGATTACAATTTATGAACTGCAAGTAACAAAAACAGTAAACCACGTACATAGAATAAAAATCTGTCATCTGAGTGTTACAGAATGTGCTTTGCAGGAGACATATTAACCCTCTATGCTACTTTAATTCAAAACTAGGATTAGGCAAAACACAGATCTCTCCAGCAAATACGCTATCCTCCAGTGTTATCTTATAATTATTATTATTCCCTGAGATTTAGCTGGCACACAAAGATCTCTGCAGCAGGTGCTTTAACCCCATTGGATATTTTAAAGTACAGACATTGAACCAATTAAGCTGAACAAATTTACTGCTGCCTTTCTCCTTGCTGCCAATTTCTTTGTGGCAAGGTTTAAAAAGACATAAGTGTATAAATTGAGGCCCAGGTTTTGTGTCGGGGCTGCGTCAATATTTTGGCACAACCCCAAGGAAAAATCTAATTTGTCAAATATTGTAATGCGTTCAAATGTACTCCTGATTGCAATTGAAATTTTAATTGCATATATGTAGCGCTTACTACCCCTGATGAGGCGTCGAAGCGCTTTTCGGCGCGTAGCTAGTATCCAAACAGGATTAGTGGTGAATTAGTATAGGGGAATATGAAATTCATTTGAGAGGTGGATATGTGAGTCTGTTAGTTAGATTGAGAAGTATATCAGAGGGATAGAAGAGGGAGGGTCTATAAAGTGTTCATTTGGAGATCATAGCAGCAGGAGGAGGTTCAGGATGAGTAGAGGGGAGGGGGTAAAGTCAGAGGGAAGGGTTTAGAAGACTTATTTGGGACATCGGAATAGTAAAAGAGATTTGAGATGATGCAAGGAGGGGTAGAGGAGAGAAGAGTCTAGAAAGGGTTATTTTGGGGATCAAAGTAGTAGAATGGGGTTTGGGATGAGTCACAGTGGAGGTAAAGGATATATTGAGAGAGGTATATGGTGAGAAATCGGGTTGGGCATAGGAGAGAGCAGTAGATTGAGGTGTGGGATGAGTCAGAAAGTGGAGTTAGAGGTTATGTTGAGCGAGGTATAGGCTGAGATATAGGGTAGCGTATTGGAGATGCTAAATTAGGAGTAAAGTAATAAATATAAATATACATAAGTACATGGAAGGTATATATGTATAAATATGGTAATATATCTAGATTTAAGTTGTATGCAAAAAACTCCGACTTTTCAAGTGTTGCTGTACTGTAAGCTAATTTATTTGTCTTGATAAAAAATTTTATTCAATAATAAAGCAATTGTAGATGAACAGTTATGATAAAAATTTACTTATTTATGCAGTGACCTAAATACTTGTTAAACATACAATAATATAACCATAAGTAATATGTACATTTGTTAGGCAGAACTAACGAATACCTATATATTTATAAATATGATTATTATACACGTTTATACAAAGGAATACACATATCTATGTACGCATATATAATCCAAATAACTGCTTATATACAGAGGGATATGCTGTATATTTATGTTTGAGCATGGCGGTTATGTGGGGGAAGAGCCAACTCTTGAGTAATCTTCTGAAGATAAGGTAGTTATCTGTGGATCTTATATTTGGGGGTAAAGAGTTCCAACATTTTTGCTGCTTGAACAGAGAAGGATGTGCCACGTCTGTTTTTTTTTCTTGTATGGTGGGATTTTGAGGCGAGTTGCCAGTCTAGAGTGGTGGTTCCTTTGTTGAATGTATTTGGTGATTTTATTCCTGATGAAGAGTGGGCCTGTTCCATGTATCGCTTTGTGGGTGATACAAAGCAGCTTCAATGTGGATCTTCTGGCAACGGGTAACCAATACAGGGCTTTCAAGGCAGGGGAGATGTGGGCTTGTGGTTTTATATGTAAGAGTAGTCTGGCAGCAGAGTTCTGAATCCTTTGTAGTCTTTTCATAGGTGTTAAAGATGATCCGTGGTAGAGGCTATTGGCATAATCGAGTTTAGACAGAACAAGAGAGATAGCAGCCTGGACCGTGTGTGGAAATCCCAGGTGGGGGAAGATGCGTCGTTTTATACTAATGAAGCTTGATCTTGCTAGTGGCAGGTTTCCCAGATCGTCAGGACAGGCGGCGAGTGGGTCATCATTTTTCAAATCGCCAATGAGTATTTTCGTTTTGGATGAATTCAATTGGAGATGGCTCCATGTCATCCACTGATCCATGGCTCTGAGGCAACTGAACATTTGTGAGTTTCCAAGTTCTTTGGGGCTTTCCAGTTTAAGGAGTATTTGTGTGTCATCTGCATAATTATAGCATGTGAGGTGAAATTCATTGATCAGTGGAGGTAATGACATCAAAAATGTAGATATTGAAAAGCATGGGTGAGAGGATAGAGCCTTGAGGGACCCCTGCTTTTGTGAAGTATGATTTGGATGAGAAAGGGGTGGTATGGATGACAAGAGTTCTGTTTTGAAGGTAGGATGTGATCCAGTCGAGAGCAGTACTCTCTATGCTGGCTTCGTAGAGTCTTTGCATTTTAGTGTCATGGTCAACTGTGTCAAAGGCAGCTGAGAGGTCCAAGAGAAGTATTGCAGCAACCCTGTTCCGTTCAACTGCATTCTTAAGGTCATCCCAGGTGGCAATGAGGACAGATTCTGTGCCTCTTCCTGGATGGAATCATGTTTGAAAGTCTGAAAGTATGGAATTATGTTCAATGAATTGTGAAATCTGAGCGAATGCTGCTCTTTCTATCAATTTGCCCAGGTCTTCTGGAAATATTCCCGTAGTTAAGGAATTGTTGATGATTCTTTTCACTGGTGTGGCAGCAGAGGTAGCTAGAGAATTTTCTTGAAGGTGACCTACTACACATATTTGAGAACTCAAAATCTGATGTCACTTCCTGTGAGGTCATGGGTTGTGCTGCCACTCCCTGTTATGCCACTTGTGATGCCATGTGCAATTATGTCACTTCCTGTGATGTCATACGTGGTGATGTCACTTCCTGTGATGTCACACACAGTGATGTCACACCCATTCTGCCCAACGTGGTGAGTCCCCCCAATTCTTGTTTTAGGATTTGAGGCCTTATATTGTAGCATACTCTGTCTGAAAGCTCCTAGGAAAGGTGCTTTGTTAAATCCTGGGAAGTTGGTACTCTAGTAAGCTGATGTAATTACACAATTTCTGTTGACGTGGACTGGAAATTAGGTACTCTACAGAGAAGGATTTGCACAATTCTTAATAGATTCTAAACATTTCTTTGATTTGTCTTGGGGCCTCATTAGGGTAATTTGCCTGCTTTAATATTTTTTGATATCCTCTTGTCAAACTCCTACGGGCAGCATTGTTTGCTTTCGACAATAAACCACACCATTTGCATTTCAGTTTCTGACTAGTTCATGATTATAAAATTTGTTGGTGAATTTGATGCAAGACTTAGGTTTTCTCAGCCATCATGGTGCCTATATTATGGGGTGTACTTGATATTTTGTGGCAAAGGGTGTTCAAAAGAATCGCAGGATCATTCAAGCTATGTGTAGCTCATATTGTCATATATCAGTTGTCAGGTTGGTAAAGGGTTCACTTCAGGGATAAGGACTTTGGAGTGCAAGGGCTTAGATAGGAAAAGGGTGATTACTGAACGGCCAGCCAAGGTTGAGGTTGTACTGTTTAAATATAATGCTTGCGCACCAGGGTGTAATCAACCAAGTGATTAGGATCATTTACAGCTTGAATTAAATTCAAAGTGTTCATGTTCTCAAACAAATGAATAGATACAGTGGATACAGACGGAATGAGGTGGTGTTGGGGTTGACAGCTATGTGCTTTGAGATGTTTTGCAGGGATGTTTATTCTTGAATGGCGCATGGCATTTACACTGCACACACTATCAAGTGTCTTTTGATGTAGTATATTCTGAGCTTTGAAAATTGGTGGCAGCTGAATGTGACAAGAGTATTGGATGTGGCCTGGTTCCTAATATGTAATGGTCCTAAATATGGGAAGAGCATAAACACTATAAAGTTCTGATTGTGAAACGGTCCGTAATAGAAAGGTTCTGATTTTTTCAGGGCTCTGATCGTTAAAATCACATGATAATTGTAAGGTTGTGATTATTTTAAGGCTCTGATTGTGAAAGGCTTAGATAACAGAAAGATTCTGATTTTTGCAGGGCTTTGATTTTGAAAGCCTGATAATAAGGTCTCAGATGCTTTGGAAACACATTGCCGCTTTCTGTGGAGACACATGACCAAGACTAAAGCTTATTGGTAGATGGCATGAATGGGAAAAAGTGCCCTGAAGGGAAGTGTTTTTACATCATTTTCTAGGGACAGATTATATAAAAGCTTCCTGTGATGTGCTCTATAGTACTAGGCCACGATTCAATTTAGCCCATTAATTAAATAGCAATAAGGAACTGTAATCAGCAAGCAGCATTAATATAGATTTGAAAGGCATGACATGAATTTCAAATTGAGACATGAAATGCATCTATAAATAGCCCATAATTAAATGCCTTAAAAACATGTAGTTAAAAATAATATAGGTAGGGGCGTGGTCTGGCGTTGGCCAAGATGGCTGAGTGACCCTTCTGCTCCGTCCCGGCCTTCGCCTTTATCTGAGATATCCGCCCATAATCCGGCTGTCGGACTGAGGCAGTGACCGCTACTGTGCTCCGGACTATCTCCTGTGGCGGGGGAGGCCTTTCCGACATTGAACGGCGCAGCGGGGCGTGAACTGAGCCGCGCGGCCTTCTGGCGACTGCGGAGGAGCCTCGGACGAAGAGGGGGCGGAGTCGCGTTGTTGTGCTGGCGGCCGGAGGTGAGACCGTCTCGAGATCCTGGATCCGTGAGGTCCGAGGCTTGGGGCCAGCAACTGTTCCGGCCTGACCCTCGGTGCATCGGAGCGCAGCACCCGGGTGTATATTGCCCCTGGACTTGGCAGCTGCTCCCAGCCCTTAAGATCTGCCGGCCGCCGTGGGCCGCTTCGCGTCGGAGCATCCCGGAGTCCCGGATCCAGGCGTTCACCGCCGCTGAGCCCCCTGGTGAGTCCGCCCGCCTGGACACGCTTGTTGGTACCGCCCGCATCAGGCTGCTGCAGAATCGGAGGTGGCGGCTGCGGGGCCCGTCCTTCTCTGCCCCCCCTATTATATCTCCTAAAGGTGCTGGACTCGAGAGGATCCGCTGGCAGGGGACGGGATCCTGGCTTCCCTGCTGATTGATACTGTAGGCGCATTGCACGTTTGGGACATGGCCACCTGGGCAGGAGATGCTTGATCCTGACTGGCCATCATCGCGCCGCTACGGAGTGCTGGAGGGAGATTGGGTACCTGTGCCTGGATACATCTCTGAGGTGAGGCTCGTCCAGCGGAGGGAGTGGAGGGTCTCCCATTGATGGCCCAGAGCCCTGGCCGGTATAGTGCGACGCTGAAGGTGTTGCGTAAGTGATCAGCGGCGATTGTCTCCGGGCCACGGGGTGGAGAAGAGGACGGGCCTGAATGGCGCTGATCTGGTGAGCGTGTGGTGTCCCCCGGCGCCAACTATATACCTGAGTACACTGTGGACTCTATCTGTGCCACGGGCCCACGTGTGTGAATAGTCGGCGATGAGGGCACTGAGTGATCGTGCCTGACAGCTGCTTGGAGGGGTGGTGACGAGGGCCGTTGGTACCTCACTGCGTGTCGCTGAACATGACCAAGCCGAAGGGGACCCCCGCAGTTGTGCAAACAAACAAACTGGACAAATATGCTATCCCACGCCAACTAGCGCAGGAGGAGGGCGCGACGGGGGGCCAAATGACCGGGGAGGAGCCATCCCTCGGTTCCATCATGGCGGCAATCCAGTCCCTGGGGCGACCTTGGAAACCAAGATCGATAAGGTCACCATTGAAATGAACTTAATGAGGGCAGATATGCGGAAAACCTCAGAGAGAGTCACGGCGACGGAAGAAAATGTGGGTGAGCTCCAATCTGTGACGCGTAAGTTGGAGGAGCGCGTCCAGAAACAGGCGCATCAACATAAGCTGATGGCATTGAGGCTGGATGACCAGGAAGGGAGGGCCTGACGCAACAACATCAGGGTGGTGGGGGTACGGGAGGGATCGGAGGGCCCCTCCATGGACTTGTTTATTGGGGATCTCATATTGAATCAGCTCAAATCTAAGAACCTGTCCACCTTGTTCACTGTGGAGAGAGCGCACAGGTCCCCGATCCCGAAGCCTACACCGGGGGCTCCTCCTCGGACGATCATTGTTCGCGTCCTCAACTTCAGGGACCGTGATGCCATCCGGCAGGCGGCCAAGGTGCGGGGGGATTTACCCTTTGAGAACTCGATGATCAGGTTCTTTCCGGACTTTACACTGAGAGTGCAGCAGGAGCGACGCACCTTTGACGGGGTGAAACGTGCCCTCTGCGAGAAAGGCATAAAGTATATGATGTTCTTCCCGGCAAAGCTTAAAGTCCTTGACAATGGTAAATCGTTGTTCTTCATGTCACCTGCGGAGGTACAACAATGGCTAGATGGTGGCTCCCATCGGTCGCCCAATCGTCGCACTGACGGGGGCTGGCGCGAAGGTCGCCTCCGCAATCTTGACTCTCCATCCAGGCGCCGAGGAGGGGACAGGTCGGTGTCCAGATCCAGGAGCTCCAGGTCTGACAGTCCCGTGAGCGGTGATCGATCTTCGGGGAAGTAATAGTATGGACACAGTTTTGCATGTTCTTGTCTGCCTTAAGGACCTCGGGCGCTAGCCCTCCATGCCCGCTACTTGACGTTCTGCTCCTGCGGAGCGGTAGACTGTGAACTGCCCGGACAAGTGACTGCATTCTATGGTCCGATGGTACAGTAGGCGGTGGGTGGGGCGGGAGGTTCGGGAGGGGGCACTGTTCATTGGTGGCGTCAGACAGCCCTTTTTTAGGTCTCGCTAGCGAGATATATTGTCGTCGACTTAGTTTGGAAGGGGGACAGGAGATGTGCACTTTCCCAGACAGCCGATATGCACGCTCACGGCGTGTCTATCAGCTTGGTCCGGGACAGCACATGGGCACGTGCACGGCATCTCTTTAACTCGTGTGCTTCACAGCTGTGCCCGGCGCCGGACAGCAGACATGCACACGCACGGCGTCTCTTTGACTCGTGTGCTTCACAGCTGTGCCCGGCGCCGGACAGCAGACGTGCACACGCACAGCGTCTCGCGGGCTTCAGAGCCGCAATGTCGAGAGCTTGTTTTGTATGCATTCTGGGACCTGTAATTCTGATTTGGATAGGATAAACAGGACTACATCTTTCAGAATGCAAAGCTAGAATCTGAACGCGTCAAGGTTAGCGATTTATTTTTCAGACCTTGTCTCTTTCTGCTCTCCGGTCGATGTCGCACTGCAAACAACACGCAGGGAAACGCTGTGCGGCACGTCTTTCTGCCCCGGATGTCCGTATCCTCGCCCCGTAACATCCTTTACCTTCTTGTTAAATCTCCACCAGAGTACTCTGTCCACCGGCTGTGCGGTTGCCTGCACACCATCCCACATCTGCCCTATGCTGCATAGCATGCTATTCTCTGGCGACTTCCCGATGTTTGCCCTTTTAAATGGGGCGAGCTGATATTTGGACCAGTGTGTGCTTCCGGGTGCACGTAGTTCGTCCCCCCCCCCAAACGCGTCTTAGAAGTCAAGTGTTGAAAGTTTTTTTTTTAGGTCGCGTTTAACTAACTCAGTTTAGCTTCGTGTATGCAAAAGGAACAACGCCGGGGTTTTAAGTGGGGCGAAGGAGAACCCCTACATGGGCTCTGGTCTAGGAGGGAATGACGCAGGGCATTTGGCTTAAATCCCGGTCCCTATAGGGCAGAGGTCTTAAAACATTATTTTTTTTAACACAGAGTCCCCCACTTTGTCAAATTGGGGAGTGGCCTGGCTCATCACAATGGGTAGGGGATTGACATTTCATGGGCTCTTTCCTGTAGGTCATAATCCACTACAAATTTAAGACTTCTAACGGAACAAGTGCATCAAACAAAAACACTGTTCATTATTGGGTGCTAAGATCCTCTTACACTCTTGGGCCACAATGCAACTGCAGCAGCTGCATTAATGATAGCTGTGGCCCTGTATGGGGACCATCTCCTCTTCTGTTTTTTCACCCCTTCCACAAAATGCCAGGCCATCACTTCAATCATGACAGGTCGTCTTCCCTTTCTGAGAATAAATGGATTCCTGCATTTTGCCGCACCCTTACCTCCCACTTCTTGCCGCTAAGGTGCACTCTGCCGTAATGCTAGCAGGGACAATGAGCCCCTGTGCCCCACTTTTGGGTCGAGCCTGGGCAGCGCATGCGCTGCTCTGCGAGCCATGCTGTAGTGGACTATGTTCTTGGAGCCCCGCCTGCTCTCTGCCCATATTTGTCATTGGCTTGTGTCATTATCCTTTCGTAAATGCTGGCTTCTGATTCGTTATTAGACCTGTTAGTCCCTCCTAAGTACCTCATTGTCTTCATTTGTAACCTCCCATGAGGATGGCCCTTTTAGTTCGGTTGTTACAAGGTACGTTGTCTTTAGTCTGTAAGCACTATTTTCTGCAATGAGTTTCTCTCAATTGACAATGTGTTGTCTGTAATGGCAGTGTGCTACCACACCATGCATACTCCACTTTACCCCACTCTACTTAACTCCACAACACTGCACTCTACTTTGCGCTACTCCACACTGCCGCTTCACTCAACGCCTCTCTACTCTATGCCAATGCACTCTACCCCCACACTACTCTACACCACTGTACTCTTCACTGGTGCACACTATGCCAATCTGCTCAGAAACAATCTGAATAGGTCTTGCATTTGCGATAGTTTAAGCTATTTGCATTGTAAATGACAATGCTTTTTATTTATGTTTTAAAAACCAACACATAAATAAAATGCATTGTCATTTACAATGCCAGTTGCTTAAACTCTCGCAAATGCGAGACCTATTGCATTGCAAATGCTTGTTTATTCTCGTTATTGGGGCGACAGGCGCTCTGCTATTGGCGATGTGGGTAGTTTCAGACCTACTGGGCAGGGTTGCAGGGTGGGGGGAGAATGTTTGGGGTGTTTTTATTTTGTGCATGTTTCATTGTTTGTTTTTTGCTTCAGATGTAATGCTGCAGTGTATGTGTCGCATGATACTCCTCTACGGGGTAGGCCTTGCTGCGTTTGAGGGGGAGGTCTTCGCTGCCCGGGTAGATGGGAGGTTGGGCGTCACCTGAATACATGGCTACACGTTGCAGTAAGACACTGACTATCCTCTCATGGAACGTCAATAGCTTGGGGGACAAGATTAAGCGCACGGCGGTTCTTCAGTATTTGCGTAGGCACTCCCCCGACGTCGTCCTTCTCCAGGAAACACATCTTCGGGGCAATAAGTATTTGGCGCTAAACAGGTTCGGCTATACACTGCAGGCCCATGCTGGGTTTACGTCCGGGTCCAGGGGCACGGCGATACTCATCAGAAAGGCGATCCCTTTTGTGATACATCGCACATGGTGCGACCCTCTAGGCCGTTATGTGGCTCTGTCAGGTACTTGGGAAGGGCAGGTGGTAAATATATGTTCGGTATACATTCCCCCGCGACTGCATGATATCACGTTCCCCGCCCTCAGCCAGCTACTACTGGAATTCCCGACTGGGCTCTTGCTTTTCGGGGGGGAAATGAATGAGGCCTTTGCGCCTGAAATGGATAGGAAAAATTTCACGCTGGGGATGGTGGGTCCCCGTCCGCTGGCCTCCTTCGAACGGGCCATGGGATTAGTGGATCTCTGGAGATGTCACAATCCCAGATCCAGACACTATACTCATATTTCGGCGGCCCGTGGCAGCGGGGCCCGGCTGGACTACATTTTCACGCACAGCATTGCTGCTAGGCTCTTTCAGGGGGGGCGCCACATGGCTCGGGGTATTTCCGATCACTCGCCGGTGGAGGTCCAACTCCATGGACCGGCTTGCGATTGGTCTCTTCCGCCCAGACTGGATCCCTTTATGTTCCGGGACCAGGAATTCCGAGAATGCTTTGAAGAGCGCACCGAGCTGTACTTTACCGAGAATGTGAGCTCCGTTGAGTCAGCCAGTGTCCTATGGAAGGCATATAAGGTGGTGGCGAGGGACTTCGTGCAGGCAGCACGCGGTGCTCAGCGCAAGGAAACTCACCGTCAGTGTGAGGAACTTGAACAGGCGATACTCGCTCTGGAACGCGCCATAGGTGAGACAGGGGAGGTAGGGGGACTCAAGCATTCCCTCAAAATCAAAGAACGATCCCTACGGGATCTTGCGAATAACTCAGCCCAGGTGCATGCGCTCGCTACACAGCGCAGAGTGTACGACTTGGGCGATAAGGCCAACAAACTTATCGCCTTGTTGGAACGAAGGGATCAGAGTCGCGGCTGGGTATCGGAGATTCGGTCCGAAGCGGGGGCACAGGCTGGTACTGGGGTGGCCTTGACCGAGGTCTTCACCACTTACTATGAAAATCTCTACCAATCTCAGTCCGCAAGGACGGAGCCAGAATGCATTGAGTTCCTTCGTAATATTTCTCTTCCAACTCTGGGGCCGGAAGACAGGGAGGCTCTCGAGTCTGATTTCAACCTTGGAGGAAGTGGAGAGCGCCATGGGGGATCTGCAGTCTGGGAAGGCGGCGGGCCCGAATGGACTACCCACCGAGATGTTCAAATGTGTGGCGAGTAAGGTGGCTCCATATATGCTCGATATGTTCCACGAGGCGTCCGAAGTGGGACAGCTTCCGGAGGACCTGAGAATGGCAACTATAGTCGTTCTCCTTAAAAAAGGAAAGCCACATGATCTCTGTAGTTCTTACAGACCCATATCCCTCCTAAACTTTGAAGCCAAGGTTCTGGCCAAAATTATTGGGAACAGGCTGGGCCCGGTACTGCAATCCCTGATTCACCCGGACCAATCAGGCTTTATGCCCCATCGGAGTACACGGCTAAATCTCCGACGTCTATATGGAGTCATGTATATGACTCAAAGGCAGCCAGACGTCTTGGCCGCCCTCCTCTCTCTTGATGCGCGGATGGCGTTCGATAGTATTGAATGGACGTTTCTATTTGCCGTCTTGGAGAGGACGGGCATCGGTCCGCGGCTGCAGCGGTGGATCCGACTGTTGTATGCTGGCCCGATGGCTAGAGTGCGGGTCAATGGGGCCGCTTCAAGGGCCTTTACGCTGCACAGGGGGACGTGGCAGGGTTGCCCATTGTCCCCGATGCTTTTCGCGCTGGCACTCGAGCCCTTAGCTGCATGGATAAGACAGGACCCAGCAGTGAAGGGGATTGATTTCGGGGGCGGTTGGGAGGAGCGCATTTCGCTCTACGCGGATGATATCCTTCTGTACGCGCACCGACCACGCCAAACATTTCACAGGCTCATTCACATTATCAGATCCTTTGGATCCTACTCTGGCTACCACATCAATTGGGATAATTCCTTGGTTTTCTCGCTGGCTGGAGCCCATCCGGTCCTCACGTCCGCTTGCGCGGAGATGGTGTGCCGGGATGAATTTAAATATTTAGGCATTTAGATCACTAAGTCCGTTGCGGAATCTTATCTGCTGAATCTTCAGAGGCAGCTTGCTCGGCTGCGCGAAGACGCTATGCATTGGAGAGGGCTCCCTGTCTCCCTTTTGGGGCGCGCGGTCTTATTCAAGATGATGGCCCTTCCGCGTCTTTTGTATGTTGTCCAAAATACTCCGTATCGTGTCCCAGACTCCTTCTTTCAGGCAATCGACTCCGAGCTCCGTCTGTTACTGTGGGGTGGGGGCAGTCCCAGGATTGCGCTCAAGAAACTACAGAAGGGGGTGTACGAAGGGGGGCTAGTGGTCCCAGATCTCAGAAAGTACTACTGGGCGGCTCATCTTATCAATATCAATGGTTGGGTCTTCTCCCCACTAGAGGAACCGGCCTACAGAGTGGACAGACTGGCATTGGGCGCGGGCAGTCATCTGCGCGAATTATATCACAGGGGAGGGGGCTCCGCACATCTGCCACCACACACTAAAATGGTTATAGATATTTGGCATCGAGCGACTAGAATGACGGGGTGGGAGCGGAAGCTCACTGCGCAGACCCCGCTCTGGGAAGGGGACTACCTGAAGGAAGTGCGCATATTGGTGGGGTTCCGGAGATGGGGCCTCATCGGTATTGAAGTTCTTGGTGATGTCTGGAAAAGCGGCAAAATGGTACCCTTTGAGAGTTTGCGGGCGGACTTTCAGATGCATGAGGGGGAATTCCTTTGATACTGTCAATTGCGCTCGGCACTGCATTGTCATGTGAAAGACGGGTCTGTACTTCCCGAATACTCCCCCCTGGAGGATAGACTCCTTTTAGACCCCATGATCCAAAAGGCGGTGTCACTGACGTACAAGAAACTCATAAATAACACCCCTGACTGCCTGGGGCATTTGCGGGAGGCTTGGGAGTCGGACGTCGGCCTACTGGAGGATGATGACTGGGCGGAGGCCCTCCAGTGTCCCAGGGAAATAGCCATCAGAGCGCGCTTCTGATTGATCCAGCTTCACATCCTCTCACAGGTCATATGCCTCCAGAATGGTGCAGGTCCATATTAGGGGCGGAGGCTCTGATGAATGCGCCTGGGAGTGTGGTGAGAGGGGGTCGTTCTTTCACATTCTGTGGGCTTGCCCCAAGTTGCAGAGGTACTGGAGGGGTGTCGCCCGGGTAATGGAGACGGTGGTGGGTGCTCCTGTTTCGTTAGATCCCCGATGGCTCATTCTTGGCGTCACGGGTGAGAGTACATGGCCGAAGTGGTCCAAAATGTGGCTTGCACTGGCGGGGTGGTGGCGAAAAGGAATATTGCGCGTGCCTGGGGAGCATTGGAGCCCCCGACCGTGGCTGCATGGCTCTGCGACATGGATTGGTGCCATGACACGGAGCGAGTGGTATATTTAAGTCGCGGATGCCCCCGCAAGTGGGAGAGGGTATGGGAACTGTGGACGCTGTATAGAGGTTTGTGAGGGGTTCCATGAGACATTTTGTTGGGCGTACAGGGTGGGCCAGGAGCGGGTGGCGGGCGGTGGGTGGGGGAGATGTCATCCCTCTCTTTTGTGAGCATATGTGTTACATTGCTAAATGCACTATTGATTTGGGAACTGCACTCTATGATGACACTGTTTATTGCTTATGTCTGAAGCTTGTTTATTGACTTAATAAAAAGAGTTTAAAAAAAAAAAAATATATAGGCAATGACTGACTCAAGTTCTGAAGCAAATGGATAACTAAAGGGTGCTTGAGAGAGACACTTTGCTTCATGTATTCTTTACAGACACAAAATATAAAATGTATTGAACACATTGGCAAGTTGCAAAGTGGGCTGAGGAGGTGAAAATACATGTGACTAATGTATTGAAATAAACTTAAACTGGAATATCGCATTTAATTGCCAGACGCTACCCAAATTCACAAAGCTAACTAAAGTGTAAAAACATAAAACACTTTAGAGGCATAAATTGGCAAACCTGTATCACACAATCGGAACGGGATAAACTTTACATTGGAGAAGTATATATAGATAGTACGTTAGTGTGGTGGAATTTCTGCATGGACAAATTTAGGGATAGGAAGGTTTAGTGGGGATTTCTGGTTGTGCCTGCATGCAAAATATGTTAAAATTGACATACTAGTTGGTATAGAGTTATATAAATATCTCTTCCTGGTTGTTTATCACCATATCATTGAAACAAGCTTACTTACTCTTGTCAAAAATAGCCATAGATGTGCTTCCAAGGCAGAGATGGTGAGGTAGCACACTTGTGTTTAATGGGGGTGTAGATTAGGGCAAGGAATCAGAACCCAAGACAGCTGCGACAAATGTATTTAATACGAGTTACACACTACAAATAGTGTGCAAACATGGGACCCAATTTATAGTTTGGCAGAGAGGATACTCTGTCTTAACAGCGATGGAGTACCCTCTACACCTAACTGAAGGTCCGCCCAACTCATTTAGAGTCAGGCAGACATTCAGTATGTCGGCGGCGGAGACTATTTCGTCTCCGCCACCGACATTCACTTTCAATGACCCGACAGAGTAAGGTGCCATCGTAGGTTTGGCCATTTGGCTGCCCAACCTATTTAGAGTGGGTGGACAAATGGGCAGTTTTCACTATCCATCACCACCAAGTGGTAAGGGACAGTGAAAACTATAAAATTACCCCCATGACATGGGATAAAACTCCCATGGCGACTGGGTCTTTTTTTTAAATATTCAAAAAGAAAATCTGACTTTGGGATTTTGCTTTTTGAACATTGTAAAAAATATATTGAATGTTTGCCTTTCAATGCATGTAGAGGAAGCACTGTGATGGCGTGCCCAGTTAATGCAAGAGATGTCCGCTGGGCCAGTGGACATCTCAAAATTTGGTGGGCGTGTACTCCTTCAGGGTGATGGAGTGCTTTGCTCTGTTGCTCTGATTGAGTAAATACCTGCCTGCCACACTCTAAATCAAGCCCATAGTGCTCATGTCTGACTCTCTCCAGGGGGAATTAGAGTTTCTCTCCATCAAAGAAAGTTTTGTAGCACTAGGGACAAATGGTACATTGTCTAATACTATGTGAAAAATATATTGACTACATAGTAGGTTTCAGAGGCAGTTTTGAAGGTGACATATATATTCCAGTAAGGGGTTGCCGAAGTACCCCAGAAAAATAAGGTGATGCACTTGATACAAATCAGCAGATACCCAGTTGTTGAATATTTATGCAGTAGTGCCTATCTGGGACTACATTATATGTACGGTGCACTTTCCTTGTTTGCGCCATGGCACACTTTCCCTGTTTGCGTCCGGAGCACCTTTTGAAAAAGTGAGCTGGGAGCAAACAGGGAAAGTGCACCCTATTATGCAGAATGCGCTGTCCCCAGGACAGCTGGGAACTCGTGCTGCCCTGGGGGCAGTGCGTTCAAGTGAAATATGGAGCGGCTTATTCAAAGCTGCTCCATGTTTCACGGTGCAGGTGGTATGCTGCCTGCACTTTCAAGAGGGGAGAGAGATCCCCTTGCAGGCAGGTGTAGTGAGAGACTGCACCTGCCTGCAGGCATATGTCTGGAGGGGGTCCATGGGACCTCCTTTCTCCCTCCCAGAGGACTGTCTTTACGAGGCACACTCCTAAAAGCATGTTTGCCTCTGTGTCTGCATCCATAATATGGAGTGGGCGCAGAGGCAAAGTGGTTCCCTCATTTGCATGGGCCACAGTCCCATGCAAATGAGGGAATGCCCTCTCATGATAGCACTGGTGCTACATGTGCGCCAGCGCTATCAGTATTACAGAAAGTAAACGATTTACAAAAAGAGGCGTAGACTCTCAATACCGCACATATCTTGCTGTAGGGTACATTATATCAGAGTGGTGCTATGATCAGGGTAAGACAGCCTCTTGAATCCCCAATAAGTGGATATAATCCACACACTTGTGCATCAAAAATAGATCAGCACTCACTGTTCGTTGTTATGTCAAAATGTTACTTTTTACCAACCAACACAGGATTGATCAATTACAATTTTCAGTTTTCTAGTAAATTACAATATATTTTCTAAATTAATTCAATATTCTTCAGGCTTGTTGTGTGTTGATTAATTCTTTTAATTGAAAAATGTACAAAATATTTCCATCAGCGTAGCCGACGCGTTTCGTCCCTTCTCCCCGGACTTCTTCAGGGCTTAATCCAATCCCATTAATGTTTCACAGTGATCCATTCACATTGGTTAGTCCAAAAGATTCCTTAATTTATAAAACATTTATGGTCTTCAATTTAGTTACAGAACAGCATTGTTCAAATTCAGCAAAGTTCTAGTTTTGGCCCATCTCGGCAGATGCACCTAGTCAGTTATTCACTTAGCGTGTTCGCCGTCTCCTGGTTAATCGCTCCTCCTAAGATTTATGCAAGAACTCCCTCCTAGCTAGTCAGTCTTCGAGGAGGTTGAGTCCGCCCTGGTGGCACTGTCCTGCCAGGGTGGGGAGAGGATTCCTATGATGAAGCATGACACTAAAAGTGTGTGAGGTTTCCTCTTCCATTAAGGATGACTTCCCATAGATAAGAATCTAAGTTCTGTGCAGTCTATATACGTGTAAAAGCCAATAATCTTGGAGTATCTATTACACGGCTTATCATTCTTTGATAAGTGCCACCGTACAATTATGTTGTGTTAGGCTAGACCTGCTTGCCTTGAACCCAGGATTCCCAGAAGTGACTCCAAGGGTCAGTTGGCTGTCCTCCTGTTTGAGCTATAGGAACACAACAAGCTTCCATAGGCCTCCAGAGGCCTCTCCGGCTTTCCAGCTGACCAGACCCAACCGGACCTGGCCTGCCCCCCTCTACTGGCCACTGTGGGAATGAGCTGGGACCCTTCAAGTGATGTCCTTCATGTCCTGGACCCTTGGCTAGAGTCAGAATGTACTGCTCCTTGCTCAACTGAAGGTTTCACCTGACCCTACGCAGTGTGATGCAGACCTACGCAGGGCTTCGCGTTTCAGCGCCTCACAGTTCCTAACTGTGGTTTCACTGGCTCTGATGCAGCATGATGCAGACTGATGGAGGGGCTCGCAGTGCAGGGCTTTGCAGCTCATGATCGGCGGCTTGACCAGATGTAATGCAGTTTGACGCAGACCAATGCAAGGTCTCGCATTGCAACAGTGTGCAGCTCCTGAGTGACAGCTCAACAGACCCGACATAGCACGACGCAGAGTTTCGCATCGCAGCACCATGCAGGCCCTGTACCAAGTACAAAAGGTACAACTCCCAGTGGGCCGCACTCTGTCCTGTATCCAGCCTATGCTCCATTGTGGGTGGCTTGAGCTTGTGACTTTGTCTTGGTGTTGCACGACAAAATACCTGCAGTCGGCGTTTTTGGTGCCATTTTACCTTAAACTAAAAAAATTCATAACTCCATTTATACTGATCCTGTAAAGTCATCAGGAGTCAACATCAATTTCATGGAACCAAAGAAGATAATATCACCCCAGACCAGTGTCTGTAAGTTAATTGGTTTTGCATACACTTTCAGGCAGTTGTTTGTAAGAAATGTCAGGGCCAAAATATCAAAGCCTAAGTATCGAGGACGAAAAATATTGTGAAGGTAAGTGCACATAGCAAAGTACAGATTTACCATTTTTATTTCCACATCAACATACATTGATGATATGTATATGGCCAAGGTATATATACGTGAGCTAAGAATATAGAGCATCATCCCTGAACACACTCTGCAGGTCCGAAGCTCCAGCCTGGAGTTTAAGCCAAGACAGTGCAATGTCTTGATGCAGGTTTTTATTATGTGGTGGATTGGAGTTGAGGAGATGACAGAAATCTAGATGTTATGGGACATGGCCTCTTTAGAGATCATTAGAGGTTTGTTGAGCATTGGAGGTAAATGAGCAAATTAATTATATTGCATAAACGCCAATAACAGTGATTTATTCAAATTACACACATCCTTAAAATGTGGTCATAGCAATGAATAGAAAAAACGAAGGCGCATAATTTTAGATAAGGAGATCAGAGAACTTTTCGGCTGCAAGTGCCTCTGTTTTGTGGATTAAGGTGGATATTCGTTCCTAGTGTTTTCATTAAAGGAGAGTGGAAATACCTACGGGTCAGAGGAATGTGGGGTCACAATGACTGAAGACGGGATTAATTTATCCTGGCCTCCTGCCCAAATCCAGTCTGCTTTGATGAAACAGTTGGTTCAGCGATTATGAAGAGCAGCCTTCTTACTGCCCATCAGTTTTCTTGGCGACTTTTCTTTGTGGTCTGTATATGTCCTGTTTACTCAGTCAGTATGATGAGGTGTTCATGGACATTTCAATTTAGACCTTGCATGACCAAATCTGCTTTTAGTCCAATATATTCTAGACTCGATATAAGTGGAAACAAGCAATGGCAAATTTAAGTCTCAACTTTAACAAGCAGTTGCCGCTTGGTATTGGCTTTGCCAGCACTTTTTATGTTATCTATTTTTGTGCCAGGGCTAGAAGATACTGAGTGCTACCAGGCCGCTGGCTTCCTTTTTTACACTACAGTGCACTTTAGTTTTGTATTTTAATTTTATAATTCTAAAAAGGTGTTAGCCATGTTGGGATGCTAAAGTAAAAAAAGAGACAAAATGTTTGTTGTTACATCACCAGCCAAGGGAATGCATGCACCGTGACCCATACGCAAGCATGTGAGCTCAAGGCAGGCATCTTGGAATGGTTTTAATAGAAAGGTGGTTGCCATGATCACATGTGTGCAAGTGTCACAATTCATGCATTGTGATGCACAATTTTGGAATAGAACATTAAAAACTGAAAAATAAAGTGTGTGGGAGCACTGAAAGGAAGTAATAACCAGCTTGATAGCCCTGACTCCCTGAGCCATGTAATGTAGTGCTGCATACAGTTATTTATCAATATGTTTTTTCAAACATATTTTTATTGGCATTTAGGTCATCGACAGTGTTACATATTCATTCTGTTGTTATTGCTTTGGTATATCATAAAAGAAAAACAATTATATACAGAGATATCCGTGCTTTTCATACAGAGCTTATACCTGCACCTCTCTCACTTAAAGTGTATAACAACATTTATTCATCAATATACTCACCTGTGTGATCAATATTAATTTATGTGCTACCATATTATTCAAAGTGTTAATAAGTGGCTTATTTACCTGTAGCAGAAGTCACGCTTACAAAATCAAACTATAATCAATGCATTTGCTTATGTTAACTGTATTGACTTATCTGTAAAGATGGTCGGACACAGTATGTGTGACTACAAGTAGGTTTTAATGTGGAAACACTGGTACAGCAAAGTAACGCCTCCAATAAACATAACATTATCTACCATTTTTCTCTAAAGGTTGGCCTGACTGTGACTGGGCCCAAACCACTCTGTTATGTATGTTACTTGTTATGTTGTACATTGTTAGACCTGGTACCATTGGCGTGAGTCTCCCTTCCATTTTTTCACTGATTGCCTCCTCTGTTTTTGATATGTGTTGCTGGTTTAGATGCTTTGGGCACTGTGCCACTGCTATTCAGTGCCACCGTGCAAGTGCTCCCTATGGTAAATTGATGAATTGATTAGTGACTCCATGATTGGATTATTTGATTTACTTGTCAGACCTTAGTATAGTGCACCCTGTGTGCCCAGGGCCTGTAAATCAAATACTGCTAGTGGGCTTGCAGCACTGATTGTGCCACCCACAGAAGCAGCTTGTAAAGTGGGTCTCAGGCCTGCCATTGCAGAGCCTGTGTGCAGTCTGTGACTGCCATGTCGACTTGGCAAGTGCACCCACTTGCCAGTCCCTAAACCTTCCCTTTTCTGCATATCAGACACCCCTAAGGTAGGCCTTAGGGCAGGGTGCATTGTATGGGAAAGGTAGGACATGCCCTGATGTGTGTGGCATGTCCTGATAGTGAATTACAGCCATTTTCGTTTTTCACTATTGCAAGGCTACCTGCTCCCATAGGCCAGCATGGGCAGTTTGATTATAACATCTTATAATCCTAACTGACCCAGGAAACATGGTAGAAATTCGAATTTAGTATGCCTGAACTCAGAATGATAAAATACATCTTTTTAGTGAAGTTGGGTTTAACATTCTGTGTTTGAAAATACCACTTTTAGAAAGTAGGTATTTTCTTGCCTAACTATCCAGCCTGCCTCTGCTAGCTTGTGTATTGTATGTCTGGTTTTGTGAGTGACAGGGGCTGGGGGACTCCAGGAGACAGGGTGAGTCAGCACTAGGCTGAATAGACCTATCTGCATGAGGAGTGGTGGGAGGAGTAGCACCTGGGCCTGAATAGGGCTGTGCCTGCCTTCCACAATGCTGGCTCCACCTCCTGTGGTGTGTCTGATGACCCTGGCCCACTCTGACAAAGGAAGAAGGTGTGCACTGACAGAATGCACCCAGAACTGGTTTGGACTAGGTACAGGACCCTCTGCCTTCAGAGGACAAAGGATTTATGGGTATAAAAAGGGGGACCCAGACCCCAGAACTTTAGATCACTTCTGGAACAACAAGACAAACCTTTGCCAAGGAGAAGAACCAAGGAAGCTGCAGGAGTTTGGACTGCCCCTCTGCCAGTGTGCTGTTTGCTGGGTTGGCCTGCAGTGATCTTCATTGCCAAGGAAAGGAGAAGGAACTTTCAAAGAACTTTCATCATCTTGCAGAATATTTCTCCAAGGGCTTGAACTAGAGCTTGCCTCCTGCTGAAGTCTCAGGGCTACAAGACTTCACCACCAGCTCCCTCCTGAATTCCCTTGCTGGGGATTCTGTCTGCAGAAGCCTGCGTGTCGCTGGGAGCTGGAAGTGCGACGCAACGAGAAGAAGCGTGTCGCTGTCGCAGCTGTTGCCGTCGCATCACCGGAGAAGCATGTCGCCGCCGCAGAGGCCGCCGCCGCATCACTAGAGAAGCGTGTCTTCGTCGCAGCTGCCTGCCGTCGCATCACCGGAGAGGCGTGTCGCAGGGCCTGTTGCGGCTCCAAAGGTACAGAGTTCGCCGCACGGCCGTCGGGCGTGCACGCATCATCTTCACATCGTCGCATCGCATCAAGGGCGCACTCCCATCACATCGCACCGGATCGTCGCATCGCATCGAGGCGCCTGCTCGCCGCATCGCCCTCCCTGCGGACCCTTTGTTTGTTTTGCGTTACGCATCCAAGGTAATTTTGTGAGAAACGTGTCGCATTTATCATCAACTTGAACTAAGTTACTTCTACCATCTTTAAGTCTATTTTGAGTACAGTATTGTGGATTTTTGTCGTTTGTGGTCTTGTGTTAAGTCTATATAAAGAATACTTATTTTTATAAACCTGTGTGGTGTCCATCTGTAGTGTTTTCACTGTATTACTGTATGTGTTCACAAATTCTTAACACACTGCCTCTGAGATAAGCCTGTCTGCTCGTGCCAAGCTACCAAGGGTGTGAGCAGGGGTTATCCAGGAGTGTAATCCCCTTTCCCTGACTTAGAAGCAAGGGTCCCTATTTGGACAAAGGTGTATACCATTGCCAAGTAGAGACCCCCAGTTCTAACATACATGTATTATTCGAATGTGCATGCTTGTGCCGTTCCCTGGTTACTACTGGGGGGATTCTAGATTGTGAGGACAACTGTTCCAGGAGCCGGCAGAGCAAGAGATGAACTGAAGGTGTCCGTTTCCCACTTTCTGTGTGGTGGTTTCAGCAAGATTAAACCTTAACTCTTCAATGCTGTGAAGCGCCTTACTCTACGATTTGGCGACGACTGGGTGCCGTGCTAAAGCACCAAGAACTAACCTATGCGTGGAAGAGGATTTTCACCTTTAAGGATCTTCACTACACAACTATCTAAGGAGCAATTACACCCAGCCAGTGGAGACCTTACTGCCTTATTTTAAGAGCTGCAGTGGCGGAGTCTGCCGAGTGAAGAAGGAGCTTTTCTTCAACATTGCAACGTAACGTAATCTCCTCTTAACCGTTACTGCTTACCTTCAAAGTCGGCCTGCATTCCAGAATTGTGTCTGCTTCGCGCTCCATCTTGTTTTTCATGACGTGCCACGTAGTTGACGTCAAGCGCAGAATGCGTCTGTGATCCTCATCTGTGTGACGTTCGTATCCTAGCAACCAAGCAGCATCGGGCAGAAACACATTTACGCTACCTATTGCGTATGCGTTTTTTTTTCTTCTGTGTGACGCAGCGCATTCAACGTGAGCCTCCTAGCAACCAAAAGACTCGGAGCAGGAAGATTTCAACGTACTACGTGACAAGATTTCCTGACAGACGTGACTGTGTGGAATTCTCAGTACAGCGCAACCTACAGTAAGTTTCCAGACTGAATACGAACTTATGTAATGTATAAATTTTAATTCAGGTACTTTGCTTTACTGCTGTAGTTTTTATACCAGCTATTATTATAACCAGCAGTCAAGGAGTGCACGCTGACATGCACAGCTCCTGAACTATCTGGTCTGCTTTAACAAAAGGCATGTCTGCTCATCGCTGATACGCACAGCTGTCTATTGATAAGTATCTTTGGTGTGTTATAATACTGTGTATGAGGGACACACACCATTTGCAAGAATTTTTTTAATTTTGAATGGTATTATTGTTTAACTTGCATTCCCTGCTATCCTAATTCTTATAGAAAAAAATGAGCTCACAGAATTGCTCATTGACACCTCCCCAAGCATTTTGGCCAGCTGGGGAGAGCCTTGTATGAAATGGCCGGACTGGAAGTCGTACTTTCAAAATTATCTTAATACCATTGATCTTGACGGTAAAATGAAACCAGAACAAAAAAAACGTATATTCCTACATTCTATTGGACCTATGGGGTTAAAGGTATTTGAACAGTTACCAAACACCTTAGGTGTGGGTGATATCAATGTTTTTGATGCAGCTATTGCTTTCGCTCCTAATGTATGTATAGGTATTGTTACGTACAACTTTTTTAAAGGAAACAGAATGCCAATGAAAGCGTGGATGAATAAGTAGCAGCCTTGTGCAAACTTTCATTGGATTGTAAATTTGAAGGATTGCAAGACCAACTTATTAGGGATCAAATTGTGATGCACGTCAATGATCCGGCAATCTAAGAAAGACTCTGGATCAATGGTGATGCTGATTTACCCAATATATTAGCTATAGTACGGAAGGCAGAGATGTCAAGCTGCAGTTTGAAGGAAGTTAAGGGTGAAATTGGGGAAAAACAGGATGGAGTAGTAATCAAAATTAAGAGCAAGGAAAGGAGTTACATGGCAACTGATAAGACTAGTGACCAGGAGTTGGGAAAGGTTTACGGTATCAACCAAACAAAAAGAAAGAAATTTTAAGGTGCTATCGCTGTAACAGTGAATCACATTTGGCACACAGTAAATCTTGTCCTGCACTTAAAGTAAAATGTGCTAATTGTGGAAAAATAGGTCACTACACTAAAGTGTGCAAGTCTAAGAGAACATCTAAAGTTAAGTATATCGAGGAAAGTGAGGATTCAGATGTTGAAGAGCGAGTTAATAGGGCATTTCATGCAAAAGACTCGTTTTTATTAATGGTCAATGATGAAGAAAATGTAAGGGAAAAACCTATTTGCCTGATGAGGATTGGAGGTGTCCAAATCAATATTTATGCTGATTCAGGCTCACCCTACACAATAATTAATGAAGAGGTGTGGAAAAACAATTTTGTGAACCACATCAGAGAAAAATTATTACCCACAAACATTAGGCCGGAAAGTTGCTCTGGTGAAAAAATTGAAATGTTAGGTTACAGGTCATTACTTTTCAGATTTAAGAATAGAGAGAGTCAAGGAAATTTGTACATCGCTAAGAAGGGACCATCAGTATTGGGGTGGCATGATCAAGGCAACCTTGGAATGATCTTAAATCCCAATGGTTCAGAACCAGTCATGGTTGTAGATGATAGGGAGGAAATAGGCAAGGTAATGTTAGGAAAATTCCCTAATGTATTTTCAGGTAAAATTGGTAATCTTACAAACTTTGAACATTGTATCATCCTTAAGGAGACTGCACAACCGAAAATACATAAAGCAAGGAATATCCCTGTGTTATTGAAGGATGAGGTACAAAAAGAGTTGGATAAATGGTTACAGGCAGGGATTATCGAGGAAATTGAGGCAGCGGAATGGTTATCTCCGGTCGTGATCGCCAGACAGAGTAATGGTAAAATCAGGTTATGCACCGACTTACGCTACCTAAATAATAACATTGTTATTGACAAATTTCCCTTGCCAAAAATATCAGAAATGCTTGCTTCAGTTGATGGTGCTTGTTGGTTTACTTCCTTAGACTTATCTGCTGCGTATCACTAAATTTCTTTACAGGATAACTGTACAAAATACACTGCATTCGTCACTCCCATGGGGTGTTTTCAGTACAAGAGGATGCCTTTCGGGTTGGCGTCTGCAGCTGCACTCTTTCAGAGGCTGATGCACCAACTTTTTGGCAAGATTAAAAATGTAAAACGCTTCCAGGACGACATCTTAGTATACGGGAAGTCCAAACAAGAGCATGATTTAACTCTGAAATCTGTGTTAGAAATTTTGAATGACAGGAATCTCACAGTTGAGTATTCTAAATGCAAGTTTGCAAAAAGTTCAGTTTCCTACCTAGGGCATGAATTAAGTGAGAAAGGAATTTCTCCTAAACCAAAGTTGGTTGAGGCCATTACTAAAGCACCAGCTCCCTCCAACAAGGAGGAATTAAGATCCTTTTTGGGCCTCGCTGAGTTTTACTCCAAGTTTGTTAAGGGATTTTCCAGCAAAATTTACAATGTAAGACAATTGTTAAAACAAAAGAATACATTTTGTTGGACTTCTGTGTGTCAACAGGAATTTGAGGAGATCAAAAAAGACATTGTTAATGTTCCTTCCTTGAGAAATTTTGATCCAGATCTCAAAAATATTGTTACGGTGGATGCAAGTAATAAAAGGTTAGGTGGTGTGTTAATACAGAAGGATTCCAAAGGACTTGAAAGGACCATTGCTTTTGCCTCAAGAGCCCTGTCACCCATAGAAGAAAAGTTTTCTGTAATAGAAAAGGAAGCCTTAGCGTGTATTTGGGCTATAGAACGTTTTAGACCATTTGTATGGGGTAAAGCATGTGTGGTGAGGACTGATCACAAACCTCTTGTCAAGTTGCTGACCACTGAGGGTATGTTTAGGGCATCAGCCAGAATAGCTAGGATGTCCATGAGACTTCAGGACTTCATTTATTCTGTGGAATATGTTCCAGGTAAAAGCAATGTCACTGCTGATTTTCTTTCCAGAATGCCTTTGGATATAAAAGAAAGTGAGGAATCTGAATCTGAATGGGAAGATTTTAGAATAGCATATATTTTTGATCAAGGTATAGCTTGTGTTAAGAAAAAAGAATGGATTGAAGAATGTGCTCGTGACCCTATGTTAGTGAAACTAGGGGAGTACATTAGATCTGGTTGGCCAACAAAATCTGACCTTACTGTAGATTTAAAGCAGTTTTGGGATATAAGAAGTGAATTGGTGGTTGAGAATAATATAACTAAAAAGGGAGAGAGAGTAATTCCTCCAAAGAATCTTAAAAAGAAAATGGTCACTCTATGTCATGAAAGACATTGGGGGATTGTCAAAACCAAACAGAAGGTAAAACATTGGTTTTGGTGGCCTGGATTAGATTTATACGTGGAAAGATATGTAAGAGATTGTATTACGTGTGCCAATTCGGACAAATCGTTAAGAACATTAAAACCTAGCATGTGCAAGCCTATTGTTCCGAATGGTCCTTGGGAAACCGTGGCCATAGACATCACAGGCCCCATTGGAGAGAATCAGAAGTATGTTATAGCTTTAATAGACATTTTTTCCAGATGGCCTGTAGAGAGAGTGGATTCTGAAGCTGTTTTGAAATTCTTGGATGAGGTCTTTCTTAATGAAGGTATTCCCAAACAAATAATTAGTGACAATGGCGTACAATTTATTTCTGGTAAGGCACAGGATTATTTTGCCAAGGTGGGGATTAAGCATAAGACCACATCTCTTTATAACCCCTGTGGCAATGGTATGCTTGAACGCTTCAACAGGGTGATCAAGAATGCAGTGCAACTGGCCATGAAGAGCAAGGAAAATTGGCAAACTCAAGTGGTTAAGGCGGTATGGGCATACAGAACATCTACTCATGATGCTTTAGGCATGTCACCTTTTGTAGTCATGAGAGGCAGGGAAGTCAGGACAAAAGTTAATCTGGATTGGCTTTTACATCCTGTGACTACTGACATTTCCATGGAAGAAATCAGAAAGAAAATTGTGGAGACTCATTTGAACTATAAGGAGCAATACGATTCGAGGGTGAATTCTAAGGATACTAAAGTGGAAGTTGGCATGGTGGTGAAAGTGAGGAAACCATGGAAAGTGAAGAAGGGTGAGAGTCAATTTTCGGAAACTTTAACTGTTGTTAAGGTTTTACGCAATACCCTTATGTTGAGTGATGGAAAGTTTAAAATTTAAAAAGGATTGCTTTTGTCAACCAAGAAGTAGTGAAAAATCAAGAGTTACCGAAGCAGGAAGTAATTCTGGACCGTTTGGTTGATGATGTCATTAGAGAGAGTAATGTAGAGAACAGTATGGAAGGTGGTGTAGGAGAAGGAAGTGAAGCAAGGGTGGAAAAACAAGATGTGGAGGAAGGTTTTCAGGATGTGGAAGAAAGTATTGAAGCCAGTTGTAGCAATACTTCTTCCGAAGTGAGAGGTGAGAGACCATCTGAGGTTGGTAAACGAGTAAGGAGCAAACCCAAAAGGTTCTCAGACTACGATTGTGAAGTAGAATATTAATTAAGTATTTTTCTTCATTTTTTTTCTTTTTTGTTGTTTTGTTAGGATATAAGATGTATTTTTTCCTTGTAATTTTTGTAAAACGGGGGAAGATGTGTTATGTATGTTACTTGTTATATTGTACATGTATTATTCGAATGTGCATGCTCATGCTGTTCCCTGGTTACTACTGGGGGATTCTAGATTGTGAGGACAACTGTTCCAGGAACCGGCAGAGCAAGAGATGAACTAAAGGTGTCAGTTTCCCACTTTCTGTGTGGTGCTTTCAGCAAGATTAAACCTTAACTCTTCAATACTGTGACGCGTCTTACTCTACACACTCTGTTTCTTCATAAAATGCACTATAGGTTTCATGTTCCTCTTTCCTCTGCAGGTGACTTATCAAGGATCATCAGTTAGAATAGTCCTTTGTTTATGCTGAGAAATGTTAGATTAGAAAGCTCTAATTGAAACTTGGCCATGGGCATGCAGTGTGTGGGGATGAGAGAGAGCTTCCTGTACCAGGCATACCGGCCCTTTGCTACTTTTCAAGCCCATGCACCTGTATGCTTTTTTGTTCGACAATGAGAACCTGGGGAAGTCTACCAGCTCTCAGAGGACGACGTATCCTGATAGGCCAATCCAGAGGAAGTTGATAGAAAGAAGCTTCCAGAACCCTCTATTTCATATTAATTGTATGTTCTTTAGAATAATTTAGCAGATCATGTCCTGACTTCGCTGAGGGAGGACCTTTCCTGAAGTCTGCTGATTTACACTACTCAAGGTGTTGAGCTTTATGCTTAAACATCTGACACCTTCCTCTTAGAATTTCTCATGCCACTTTCAATGTCATATTTAGCTTAGGGAAGTTCCTTTATGGAACCAATTTATTTCCTGTTTTGTACTCTGTACTTCATCATAGTTTGCATCTTGTTTTTCATAATATACAAATATAAATTGTATAACCAAATGTATATATGTGCTTCTATGATAAATTGATTTACTGATTGATTGATTTGTGACTTGAACTAAATGCAAATAACACCTTCATGGTTTGGACACCATCCTCTCTGTCATTTTTGTGGAACCAAATTGGTTTCACTGTAATTGAAATATGTTGCTGATGCTAGCTCCTTTTATACTCTAAGTCGATAACAAAAGGTCCATACAACCAGTGGTGACTTCTGTAGGACGGCTATACTGAAGCTTTCAGATACAGAGAAGTTCACTGGATTACCCTGAGAAAAAGAAAAAATATGAAGTTAGACAGTAATGGGTGAAGGAGCAACAGACGAGCGGAGGGGGCTATGCGCACAAACAGAGTGCACTCAGGGTAAAAAAATTAATTAATACCTATGTTTCCATGGACTACTTTTTAGGGTGTTCACATCTGCTAAATGCCAAGGGCTGATGCAAATGCTGATGAACAACCCTCTTAGCCAAGCATAACATCCCTTGAACGACTGTAGTCAATGGCTGAAAGGGGCTGTCCAAAAGCCTTCTGTATCTCTTTGTGTATCTGTATATGTTGTGTGTTGTACGATGAGCTCTTGACAGAAATCTAAAGCTGTCAGTAGGTGAAACCTAGAAAGTGACACTCTCAAGTCAGTGTCCTTGGACTAAATGATTGCCATGTCTTTTCAAACTTCTATTAAAACAGAATTGGGCCATGAAGATCAGTGGCAATGTCCTTAGTAGTTCAGTCCACTTCTGAAGCCTGTGGGGCTTTACTACCTAAATGTCAGCTATCTTTCAAGTCACCCTTAATGAGTCAACAAGACCATGAAAAATATAACTTGTAATTATTAGACACATCAATGTAGATGCTTTTGGAGCCCTCAACCCCAGCTCCAATCAATTCACTTCCACAGAAATACATTTGTGAGGTCAAATCTGTGGCACTTCTATTGATTCCAGACCCCTCTGGACATGTCACACCATACCAAAACAGGAAACACAGTCACTTGGTTCGTGAGTTAAGTCTCTCAAATGAATTGCCACCAAATCTCACAAAGGCAGATTGAATTTTAGCCTTCTTCCGAAATTTTTATAGTTCTCCAAGTCGCATCTCATTTGAAATTCCCACAAACTAAACCAATAAGTATCTCCAAACCTCCTCTATCATTGGCACTTTGGTGTAAAAAGCGCTGCTTCATGCTGGTCTTTGTGTAAATGCCAGAATGACCTCAGGCACCATATATGACCAAATACCCATTTACATAGCTGCACTTGAAAATCTTTCTGCATCTTCAAGTCAGCCTCACTCCTCTTTGCACCAATCAGATGTGTTAAAACCATTAGTTTGTTTTACTCATTCTTAGGATTTGCACTCGGAGCATGGTGATATCTTAAAAGTGATTAGAATAGATCCTTAATTTCCTTCATTCAGAAAAAGCCTGAAAGAACATCTCTTTTCGAAACACCCATAAGTATCAACAATATAGATGATCATGCAACACTGTGACGTATAAATATGTTGACAGTACTCTGTGATTTTTGCAACTGTACACTTCTTCCCTGTTAGTACTGTGAACTTCCCCTCTACTCTGTCATTCTTCGCTCCTTTTCTCTTTTAGTCATTTCTATCACCCATTCCCACTACTGAGCCATGCAAAAACTCTTTGAACTGCGCTACGCCTCTCTATAATTTAAACTACTACATCTCTGATCGAAACGTAAACAAACCACCTCATCCTCATTAATTATCAAGACCCTTCAAACCTGATGCCATAATCCCTGTACATGGAGGTGGGCTTTTACTGCAAACAACAGAATCACCTCACTCGCTAATATTCTCAGGCACTGAGTTGCACTTCCAAAAGAAGACCCACTGTTCTTCATAGTTATCTTACATTGAGTCCCCATCCCCCCAGATGCAAACCTTTCTTGTATGCATACTCCATAATAGATACACTCCCCATAATAACAGTGCCCCTCATCTGCAGACTTTGGAATCAAGATACATAGCTCGGACATTTTTACGCCCTCAGGCCACTTAGTTTTATCTCCTCCGACAAACACAGACCTAGAAGCAAGGCTCTCTTTCCATATAGCCATATAATCCATGTTTTTGGTCATCCACCATCAACTCAAATCGAGCACACAGTCACCACACCCACCGCTCTTTCCTTTCACCAATCAACCAGGAGACTCTCAGGCGTTGATCCAGCGGGGATACTAGCAAAGGCAAAGATGTAGACAGCTAGAACGGCGCATTCTGAGATGATGGTCAGTTTATCTATATCTCGCTACCCACGGCCTGAACTTTCCCCATCTTTAGACCGGGGGCAAGCAGTGCCAGTAGGAAGTGCCCCCTCCACAGGCTGCATATGGGTGCCAGCAGCATAAAGTGAGAGAACTCTATGTTAGAATTACAAGTACTGTTCCAGTGCTTTCTGGAAGTACACCACCCCTCTGCCCATTCTATAGCGTGTTATTGGAGGGACAAAAGCTACTTTTGCTAGATCCTTACAAATAAAACACCCCCAGGTCCTGTAGACAAACTTCGAAGCAAGCCCCACCAACAAATGAAATTAGATGGCTGCTAAAGTGAACACCACATTCAATGATGGCGAAGCATTCTGAATGGCTACTATTTTGACTTATTTTTTACTTTAATGATCCATCATGGCCGACTGCTTTGTCAGTCAACATGGCTGACTGCCATGTCAGATCAGAAAATTGAAAATGAAACATTTAGGGGTTGATTCCGATGTCGATCGGAAAGCATTCCTACCGAATCGGTTCCAGAATGCTTTCCGGATGACTTGGATCGGGGGAGTCTGACCGAGCGCTTTGGATGTATCCGGATGCTTCCAGATACAATTCGGTCAGACTCCCATTGAAGAAAGGGGTGGTTGTGGAAATCCTTGCACCCTGTGGTGGGCACCCCATGGTGCCTGCCACACTGTGCATGGTTGGAAAGGGGGTCCCTTGGGTACCCCGACAGGCATGATTCGGAAGGCCCCGGGTGAAGGGGGGCCTGCTATGGGCCCCCAAAGACAGATTCCGGCAGCCGAACTGGTCGGGCTGTCCCAATTGGTCATCGTACTCGCTCGCTCGGAAACCGAGTCCATAGAGCTGTACGATTCGGCCTCGAAAAACACGACCTGTCCCAATGCCCTTCGGAACCGATTTGGACAGCCCTACCAGTTTTCAGGCATCGTACTCGGTTGTTGGGAAATGTGTACGACTCGGTCGGAAACAAGGGTTCCGGATCGGATTCGGCAAACACGAATCCGATTCGGAGCCCTGCCGAACGACATCAGAATAAACCCCTTAGTGTGCAGAGCACCTTAAAACAAAGCAAGTGGCCGGGTACCACTTAGCAGCAGCTGAGGCCTCTGGGAAGAAAATGGGGAAAAAAGTGGAGCGAGATGTGAATGGGCAAGAGTGTTGACACATCTGTTATACCAAGAAGGGCCAATTTGCAGGATCAGTGGAAGGCAAAGTAGATTCAGAAACTCTGCCATGAAGAATTACAACAAAGACATTCACTTGGTCTTTTCAAAGTATTAGATTTTATTGGGTAAATATAATTAACATTACAGTAGTAATATAACTAGTAAAAATAGTACCAATCACCAGTAAACTAGTATGCTCACAGCACATAAATTGTATAAAGAAACAATATGAAAGCAAAATCAGCAGAACATAATAGCACAACCATTAGCCTGAGCAACAGAGTGTTCTGCATGACAAGACCAAAGAGAGCTAAGCGAGTTTCTAAAAATGTGCCTGTAAAGTGTGTTTGTAAAATGAAGTACTTGCCAATCAATGTCAGTCTACTTATAGGATTTTGAATAATAAAAACAATTCATGAATACAGCACTAAAAATAATTGTGAGACATTTAATACATAACATTCCATCATGAACAGGAACCAAATGTTATTTGAAACTAAAAACATTTTCTATTGTTATTCGTCTGACACATATCTTTAAAATATAAATACATTACACTATGATTTTGGGTGCAATAATTCACTACATTCACATAACTTTTCACTTAAAGGAAGTTAACAACTTTGAGACATATTTAATTAATTAATTAATTTCTTTGCACAACATTTTCTTGCAGGTACATTGCATTAAATATAACAATATAAGAACATTTACACTTCTACCAAAGTGCACTGCAGACCATGTCTTTATAATGTTACATCTCTTAGCCATGGTAGGACACAACAGACTAGCAAGCCAGTCAGTTTTAACTAATTCACAATAAATTTCTATTTTACAAAGAAAGTAATACATATAAGTTTTTGTCATGGGAACTTAAGACTTACTGTGTTAGCAACTACAAAATGATGTCATATACATTTCTAATTTGTTAATTAGCTTTCTTAACAGTGCACCAGAAAGAATTGGATCTGCGGGGAGGAAGTAGAAGGGACATTAATGTACATAGAGAAAGTAAGGAAGGGCGAGTGTAGTATAATGAAGGTAGTCGAATCCAAGCAGTTTTCATGTAGCTTTATTGATTAGCAGGTTACATGGAAAAGAGAGCCCCACCAGGAGCAGCCTCCCTGCTGCTCAGCCCATACACCAACTGACTCAGGCACTCCAACATTCCACATACCAACATTCTCTCACGCAGTCATTCTCGCTAAGCAGCAGGATACCACATATGAAATGAAATGAAATGAAATGAAATTTGTACTTGTAAAGCGCACTGTTACCCTAGGGTGTCCTGGCGCTGTACGCATACCGCTGTGGAACCCTTCCTGTCTTTTCCCTGTGAAATGTCCACTCCTGGGCACCCCCAAGGTGAAGCCAGGCATCCCAGCGCTGGTGGGGCCGTTGTACAATGGAAAGGAAGGAAGAATCAAATGCATCAGAAATTAAGCAAGAAAAATGAGAAGAAAATACACTGAGAGAAAGCATGGAAATGAAAGGTGGAAAAGTAAAATAGGAAACGCAAACAGGAAAAGAGGAAAAGAAAAACAAACGACTCATGCACCAACACCCTTTCTCACAGAAAGACAAACCCACACCCTCCCTCACATAAATAACAAAACAAACCCAAGTGCAAAGATTATGCAAGCTGGCCAGGCAAACACAAAATTATACAAGGGCATAAGCAAAAAGGTGAAGGAGAGAACAAAACACAGAAGCAAAAGAACAGTGAAAGGGTGGAAGATAACCGCAGATAGAACAAGCAAAAGGATAGTTGTCTTTAACTCAAACAAGAGTATGGGGAAAAGTCCCCAGAAAGACAGCAAATCCTAGGTATGGCAGAAAGTGCCACACGGTACATTGCAACACACAGGAATGCAGAACTAGGTGTGGCGGAAAGTACCACACGGGACAATGCAATAAAGAGCAAGGTATGGCGGAGAATACCACACGGTACATTGCAATATATGCAAACAGCAGAAAATAGGTGTGGTGGAATATACCACACAGTACAATGAAATATGTACGAACATAAGAATCAGGTGTGGGAAATAACCACACAGTAAAATGCAATAAAGAACTAGGTGTGGTGGAAAATACCACACGGTACAATGCAATAGAAGAAACGTAAAAGTAAGTGTGGCGTAAATTACCACACAGTACAACGCAAGGTGTGACGTAAATTACCACACAGTAAAACGCAAGGTATGGCGTAAAATACCACACAGCACAATATAAAATACAGGAATAGCAAACTAGGTGTGGTAGGAAATGCCACGCAGTACAGTGCAAAAAGCAGAAACTTCAGAAGTAGGTGTGGAACAATGCACACGGAACAATGTAGAACGCAGAGATTTGCGGAACTTCCCCCAGCACTAGCTGGAGTGGAACGTGTGGAGCAAAGCACACGGCACAAAGCAAAAGGGTAGTAAAGTAATCATGAATGCAGTACATAACCCCTTGCACAACATAATAAAAGAAAACTTTCTGAAAAACAGGGTACAGAAGAATTAGAGCATAAAATGGAAGGTGCAGAAGTACAAATCATGTAAAGAAAGGAAAGAAAGGTTTCCTAGAAAAGAAACAACAGCATGTAAGAGAAAAACTTGCAGTCATGTAAATATAAATTGCGCAGGACATCGCAGGAAACAATAAACAAATACAAATAAATAAATAAACAATGAAGGAGAATAAATGTCAATGCAAATTGCAAGTTGACGTCAGGTTGATGAATCCTTGTAGCGCAGCAGGGTGAAGCCTTGTAGCGCAGCAGGCAAACTTAAAGAACTAGATGGCACAGTAGGAAAGTGAAAGTCCAGTACTTTGAGTCTGCCAATAGTGAAACGGTTGAAAAATGCAAGATTAAAAAACAAGCGCACCCAAAGAGAAACTTGACATCCAGAGGGAAACAGCAGATCTTGGCGATGTTTAACATTCCCAGAAAAGAAAGCTTGACCCAAAGATCAGTGCAGGAGGGGCAGCCGGTTTAAAAACGAAAGACAGTACCTGCAGTGAAACGTGATGATCGGCTTGATGCTTGTCCATAAAGTTAATGACTCCATGGCAACACTTGATGCTTGCAGGGGCACAGGAAAACGCTGGTACCTGTAATTTCTTGTTCCAGTGTAGCGACGATACTCGCCTTAACTTTACCGCAACACATACGTGGTTGGCAACCAGGATACACCGGAACACTTTCGGCTGCTGCCAACCGCAAGATGGCGGCAAGTTCAATGACGCCGCGCCGGGTGGCTCACGGCACCACCAAGCAGCAAGAGACGTCACAACGAAATGAAAGCAGGACTTGCAAGGCAGCAGGAATGACGGTAAGAGTGCGCGCGCGCTATGTGTGCGCTCGAGTGACGTTTAAAAGTAGAAAAGGGCAGTTAAACTGTCACCGTGAGGCGCACCACAAAGGCAATGAAGGAATTTAGAAATAAATAAATAACTCACCACCAATGCCTCGAACCACGAAAATAAAGTGGTAGATGACTGCAAATGTCGAAAAGCTGGCAGTGAATCTCCTTTACCTTAACAAGTTGTAAAAGTTGTTGAAACACACAGCGAAGGCATAGTGAAAACTAGTAGCAGACCTGTAGGCTCCACACATAAAACGAACAGCTCTCAATGATGTACAAACCCTGACGCTCCTATCGATGCAAATAGGTGGAACTATCCCAAGGCAGGTCACAGCAGCCAGGCAAAAAGAAATAAAGCAGAAACTGGGAGACAGCAGGGCAATTAGGCAGCAAAGCGAAAGGCAGCATAAAGTAGAGGATGGCAGGAACTGGCAGGCAGCAGGATAGGCCGGCAACAGGACAGGCAGGAACAGGCACACTTCAGTTGTGTGCAACCGATGTCGCAGCAAATGGCAGACAGCAGGTCAATAGCAGGCAGGAGGAGCTAGTAGAATAAAGTTGAAACTGGCACGTTTGAGTTGTGGGCGACCGATGGAAGGTCACTGGTGGGGCTCGGAGATGCCAGTTAACTTGAAAAGCTCCGCATAAGTTTCATAGAAAATCCATTAACTTGATTGTGGGTTCTAGTTTCTTCAGCCTCTTCTTTTCAAGCTGTAGACACCCCACTCCTGGTACCAAAATGTAGTATAATGAATGTAGTCGAATCCAAGAAGTTTTCATGTAGATTTATTGATTAGCAGGTTACATGGAAAAGAGAGCCCCACCAGGAGCAGCCTCCCTGCTGCTCAGCCCATACACCAACTGACTCAGGCACTCCAACATTCCACATACCAACATTCTCTCACGCAGTCATTCTGGCTGAGCAGCAGGATACCACAGTGAGGTCCCTCCGATTAATGTTTTTTAAATGTAAAAAGCAAAACATTAATGCCAATGAGTGTGTGTGGACAGCTTTTTATAGTAGCTCACATTCACATAATGCTGTGGGATGATTCTAGTGCTGATGCGCAACCCTGTTGGCCAATCCCTAAAGCCAGCTAAATCACAGTGGCCAAAAGTGCCTGTCCAAAAGCCAATTACTGTTGTTGTATGTATGTGTGTGTTCTTTGTGGTGTTGTGTGTGCTGTGTGCTGCGTGATGATGTGAGCTCTTCCCAGACAGGTAAATCTGTAGGTGAGACTAAAAAGGCAATATTGTTCCAATTTGTTATTCTGTTCAAAAAGTAATCTGCTAAACCAGAACTTTAAGAAAACAATGTATCCAAAAATAAACTTGATGACATGCGGTGGGTGGCCAACCGCCGTGCGAAATGGCCGCTTGCTGAAGCGGCTCCATGACCCGGGCCTCGCAATCCCAGACCATCCAGCTGCATATTCAACCCCTCACATATAACTGGTGTGTATTGGGACACCGAAGGTGAGGGGAGACCATTGTCTCAATCGGGTGCCCAGAAACGCAGGCGACCTCACCAAAATGAACTGCAACCTGGAGTAAAGGAAAAGCCGTGGACTTGCGTAGTGAGCCTGAACACCTCGAGGCCGAAGAGACCCAGAGACAGGCACACAGGGTCAAAGCCGACACAGGGATCTAATGGTGGCATCCTGGCGGTGAGTAAGGGTGCTGAGTAGTGAGACCCCCACTCCCCGTGGGACCCTAAAAACTGTTGCAGGCCACTTGAGAGGCCGGGAGCTGCGGCAGATCGGCAGAACCCTCCCAGAGCTGGAGAAGCAGTGGGAGGCCTGAAGGGGCCTAGGGTCTACCAACACTGACTCCGGGGGCAGGGAGAAGCAGACAATTGAGCATGCCAGGCGACAAGAGGATAGAAGCATGGTCCTGGTGGCCCAAGATACTTCGCACAGACTGAGGCCCACACATTCAAACAGGAACACGCGGAGCTACCGGAGGTGGTAGACCTGTGAAGGGGCCACACTCACGTAAGATGTAGAAAGCCCAGCAGAGTCGGAGGGGCGATGTAATGCAACCAGCCGGAAAGCCACTGGCAACATTTGGAGCGTCGCTAGAAAGACGCCTGACGATCTGCTGAAATTGACTGTAACTCTACAGGTGTGAGGGTGCAGTGGCCACACGGGAGGACTGGACCACCAGCTACAGGCTTTGAGGCACCTGGCACTGTGACAACCCAGCAGCCAGCGATACAGCCCACACGCAGCCCCAAACTGCAGGTAGAGACCCATCGGTGACCCAGGGGGAAAACCGAGAGGCCGCTGGGAAGACTCCATAGTAGGGGTGGGCGGAACTCACAGAGTTTTACTCTGCAGAATTTTGCAGAATTACCTGAAAACTTTTAGAGATTCCTCAGAGTTGTGCAAGCGGCAGAATTCAGGTCCGTCACGCTGCATGTGCTGAGTTTTTGTGCCGGGAGCTTGTCCCATGCTGTAAAATCAATGCAAACAGCACCACGCGGCGCACCATAGGATGCTGCTCCTTTCTGCAACTCTAGTAGATTTTCTACTCCAGCAACAGCTTTCGCATCGCGAGTGGCAACTTTCTCAATGTGAATGGTAGCGACCTGCCGCTACTGCCCACATTGAGAAATCTCGCCAGGAAGCAGTCTAGCACGACACGACAATTGCGTCCAGGATGACAGGAGGAAAAGGGGCCCGTCCTCCCTACCAACCAAGTTGCACAAGTAAACTCTCCCCAAAGATCTGATGCTGGGCCAAGCGATAGGGGGGATGAGTGATGCAAAAGAGAACCCACCACAAGAGGGGGAGATGCCCAAACTGAAGGACAATATGGAGGCCATCCAGGGGTCCGTGGATCCTTGGAGTCGAAGATTGGCTCAGTCACCACAGAAATCATGCGAATCCGGGCAGATCGTCGCAAAATGGGAGAAAAAGTGAAGTAGGCGGAGGACGCCACTGTGGCCCTCAGCAGGGAGACCAATATCTTGAGAAGCGAAGTGGAGGAACTGCAGGCCAAAGCGGCGGAGACAGAGGTGAGACTGGAAGACTATGAAGGCCAAGCGAGAAGGAACAACATTAGAGTAGTCGGAGTGCCGGAAAGGGCAGAGGGCCCCAGCACTGATCTCTTCATGGAAGACCTGATCCTAATCACCCTTAAACCGTAAGGTCTGTCAAAAAAAAATTCTGTTGAGCGGGCACAAGGGTACAAGAGGCCTCCCGAGGCTGAGTGCAGCGTCTCATACCATCATTCCCTGCATCTTCAACCACAGAGACCATGACCCAATCCTGCAGGTTGCATGCCATAGCCCACTTCTGAGATATGAAAAGCAGACATAAGCATCTCCCCAGATTTCACAATGAGGGTCCAGTGGCTCTGTAGCATTTTTGCAGACGTTAAGAAATCACTGCATCAGCGAGCGAAATATTCAATGATATTCACAGCCAAAATGAGAGTGGAGGCAGAAGGGAAAATGTGGCACTTCGGATCCCCAGAGGAGGCCTGACACTGGCTTCAGGGGTGGATGCCAGTGCAGGAAACGAAAACGCGCAATCGACCCCGACAGCAACGCCTCAGAGGAAGGGCCCAGACTGAGGAACATTGAAAGACGAGGGAGAGGGACACCAATGATCACTGCAGGCAAAAGATCCACAAGTTAAGGCGACGGAGGAGACTGAGGGGTACTTGTTCAACATCCCTGGGTGACCCCAGAGGCAGCAGACATTTACCTGAAATTGGGACTATGACCAGGCATCGGAAGGCGGGAGGAATTGTATCACCATACATTACCGAACTGGCAATACGCTCACCAGTCTGGGAAACACTGAATTGGCAATGATGTACAGTAAGACATTGAAGGGATGGTGGGGCGAGGGGCTATAGAGAGGTGGTGAACACCAATCCTTGATAGGGTAGACTTAAGTTGGGGTGACAGGTCCTCCGCAATGTTGGGGGGGTGGGCAATACTAAGTCCGCCATGCAGGGATGCAAGGAGGGAGGAGTTACAGAGGGAATGTTTTAACTTTCACTGTTGGTTCGCCGGGGTATCTGCTGACACTATCTATGCACACTGATGGGTGTGGCCTCCCGCTCCCCCATGGCCGAACCCCGTGGCCTGCGAGCAATCTGTTTAGTCCTATGTGGACTCAGGCTAGAGGTATGCCATTGGTGGAATAACAGGGGGTATTGAAGTAAAGATTTTGTCCTGGAATGTTAATGGGCTCAGAGATCAAATTAAGAGAGGTGCGGTGCTCCAATATCTCAAACACCATGCGCCTGCCGTGGTGCTCCTAGAGCAAATGCACATGCGCTAGATTGATGGGGGTTTAGGATGATGGCACATGCAGGGTATACGTCAGGCTGGAGGGGGGCTGGATTTATAATGAAGCAGTCGCTACCACTCATGATCCAAAGCACATAAATGGACCCGCAAGGGAGATATGGCGTCCTATCTGAAACATGGGAGGATTGGAATGTTAATATTTGCTCAATCTATGTCCAACCGCGCTTACACAACTCCACCCTCTCTGACTACTGCTACACCTACCAGAGGGCATGACTCTCATGGGTGGGCAACTTCAACCTAGCACTAAATGACGAGCAAGACTGGTGGCCTCCCCAGACATGAGGGGCCGCCCACAGCCCACTTGCAGAATTTTTAAATTCCCTGGGGATGGAGGATCTCTGGCACGCACATAATCCCACTGAGCAGCAATACACCTTCCACTCAGGAGCACGTGGGAGCCTGTCCCGAATAGACTACCTCCTTACACAGCATCAGCACACACAATCTTACTCTGTGGTCTGACATCTAGCGATGGGGATAACGAACCACGCACCGATATGGGTAAGATATGTCCTGAAGCGGAAGACTGTGGGTGGGATCACTGGTACTTAAAGCCACGCACTATATGGGAAAGGTTGCAAGACAGCACAAAACACTACTTTACAGAAATCCTGCCTTTAGTTAAGTCGGCACAAACATTGTGGGTGGCCTATAAGACAGTGGTCAGAGGCCAGGCTATTTCCCTCATAGCGGGGGGTTTAAAAAAGACAAAAGGAAAAAATTAGAGGAACTTGAAAAGAAACTTTTGTCTTACAAACGCCTCTTCCCAGTACTAAATACCCCAAAAGCAAGACACACACTGGTGCTAATGCAACAGGAATATCATGACTTGGTGACATAGGCTGCCAGGGCGATGCGCCGTATGACACAATATCACCTCGACTAGGTAGGAAATAAAACAAGTAAGCTCTTGGCGTGGCTCGACAAGAGAGATCAGACTAAACAGCTGGGTGCTGGAAGTCAAGACAGGAGAAAGACATCAGCCGAACAGCTGAAACGTTTGCGGACCATTGTGCCAGCATATACTTCCCGGCAATGACTACAATGCAGAGGACACTCAGGCCTTCCTTCATGGCAAACGCCAGCCCAGCCTCTCGGCAACGGATAGAGAACTCCTAGAGGCAGACATTACGGAGTAGGATCTTCGGGGTGCTATGAGGGAGCTTCAATCAGGCAAGGTCATGCGACCTAATGAGATCCCATTCGAACTGTACAAGATGATGGGCTCTAAGTTGGTCCCTTGTTTATTAAATATGTACAAAAAAGTAGGAAAACAGGGGTGCTGTCACATGATCAAAGACTGGCCACCGTTGTGATCATCCATAAGGTTGTGAAGATTGTGCTTCCTACAGGCCGATATCGCTCCTCAATGCCGAAATTAAAATATCGGCTAAGCTATTAGCACTGCACCTGGTCAAAGTGATTCAATCCCTGATCCATCCGGATCAATCAGGATTTGTGCCCAACCGTAGTACTGCTCATAATCTCCACCACCTTCATGGTGTGTTGGGGCAATCAGCCAACCTGAGGGAGCAAGCACTGATGCTGTCATTGGACGCCAACATGGCATTCAATACAGTGGATTGGCACTACATTTTTGCTGTACTGGCCAAACTGCGATATGACCCCAACTTCACACAATTGGTTCAACTTCACTACACGGGCCCTATGGCACATGTTAAGGTGGACGGCAGTCGCTCTAGGGAATTCAAACTTCAGAGGGGTACCCAGCACGGTTGCCCTCTATCCGCATTAATCTTTGCCTTGGCTCTGGAGCCATTGGCTGTGAGGATCCGTCAGGACCCGTTGATGATGGGAATGCATTAGGAGGGCCAATGGGATGAGAAAATATCGTTATATGCAGACGATGTGCTGCTCTTTGTGACCGACCCCAAACTGACCCTAGCCCCGCTGATGCAGATCATCACGACGTTTGGTAGATACTCGGGCTATACCATCAACTGGCATAAATCCATATTATACCCCCTCATGGACGAAGTGCCATGACTGCTGCCAGATTGCGTGGTAACGGTGGCTGCCACAGGCTTCCGCTACTTTGGGATCTACATCACCTAAGATGCGACTCTCTTTCAGCAGAAGAATCTGGGTTAGGTAGATTAAGACAGGATGTGAAACACTGGAAGTCATTAGCGTTCTCACTACTGGGCAAGGCAGCCTTTCTCAAAATGATGCCGCTACCCCAATTCCTCTACGCCCTACAAAACACCCCCTATGAAGTTCCCAACTTATACTTCAAGGCAATTGAGGATAAGGTTCGGTCACTACGCTGGGGTGAAGGACCGACATATATAGCTCTATTCAAATTAACAGGGGGTTGTTACGATGGGGCATTGCAATGCCCAACATCCAGAAATAATATTGGACAGCACAGCTCAGCACAGTTAACCACTGGGCCTTTCTCCACTGTTGGAACCAGCATTCCACATGGATAGGGCGGTGATGGGACAGTGGGGTTATCCAGGGGTCTTATATGGAGACACTGGGCCAGGAGACTGGCCGGACCCTACACGGACAGTAGTGCAACTCTGGAGGAAGGCCACGGCATTTCTGGGATGGAAAAACAAGTTCACGCTGGCGACTCCGCAATGAGACAGGTATACTGAAGCCGCTATGGAGCCAGGTGGGATTTGATAAGTGGGACCTTATAGGGATCTCCAGAGTGCGCGATATTTGGACTCGAGCTATATCATCCTCTGCCCTGAGCTAAAGTGGGAGTACCAATTAGTGCCCTCTGAAGTTTACTGATATCTGCAAATCAGACACCCGCTCCGTGCGATCCTCCCAAGGGAACAGACCTGCTAGAGTCCTCAGCCCTAGAAGATAGACTACTGGATGAGTATATGCCTCAGAAAACCACCTCACTGACATATAAAACTGACATATAAAAAGTTTCTTAATCATTCTCCAAACGTCCTAAAGCAATTAAGGGGAAAGTTGGAGCGAGACCTACGAGGCTTCAATGATGGAGAGTGGGAGGAGGCCCTGGCTTCCCCAAGGAGATGGCCATATGCTCAGGATTTAGTTTAATCCAGGTTCGAATTCTGCATTTCTCCTATTATGCTTGAACAACCAGCTGATGAGCCTGACTCGGGATGCACAATGTCTGTGTGGCTACAGGCAGACATGCACCTTATTTCACATCCTCTGGGAATGCCTGGTGCTGCAGGGGTACTGGGTAGCAGTGATCAAATGCCTGAGGATGGTGGGGGCGAGGCATAAGAATATCAGCAAAACAATGTATTCTGAACATGTGGGGTGAGACTGATGCTACCAGGGCACAAAGGATGTGGATGATGCTTGGCATGCCAGTGGCAAGGAGAAACATTGCAAAGGCTCGGGGAGCCGGACAGGCGCCAGATCTAGAGACATGGAAACGAGACTTGGACTGGTGTATGATGGCGGAACGGGTGTCTATGAGGGTAGAGGCTGCACCGGAAAGTTAGGGAAAATCTGGACTGGTTGGAATACCTATAGAGGCAATATATGTAAAAATGATGACCAGCAGTGGGAGGTGGGAACAGGTCAGAGGACAACACACTCGATGCACACACTGAATGAGGAGTGGGGGGGGGGACAGACGTGAAATGTCGGTGATGTTCTACAGTGTCAATTATGCAGACTGTATCTGTGTTTAAGTGCTTAATAAAAAGATTTATACAAAAAAATGAACTTGATGAAAAGTCAGGCTGACTAAACTATCTTAATTTAAGGCAGTGGCAAAACCCCTGATAGATGTAGTCCGGAATTCCCAGATCAGAGAGAAAAACGAAAGATGTAGAAGAGTTAGGAAATTTACGTTGAATTAAATAGAAAATAATCACAAGAAGGTAATCTATTTATATAGAAAGAGGGCTACCCAAAACAAGTCCCACATTCTTCTCCCAAAGTGACAATACCACATTTTTTGCTGAGACAAGAATGGCACATATAAACGTGTGCTTGTCCGACTAGCAGCTTGGATAAAATATAGACGGATAACGGTGTGAAGGAGACAACAGATGTGGAGCAGGGATAAACACTGAGGTGAAAACTCAATAACTGAAAAACCAAAAAGGAAACAAACAAGGCCAGCTGGCGGGGTGGGGGTTGGGGGGGGGCTGCAGAGTATAGGTGAAGGAGGATGATCGGGAATTTTGAAAACCTAACAGAAAATAACAAGTGTTCTGGAGAGAGCAGAAAAAAAGGGATATTTGGAAGGAAGCGAGAAAAGAAATGGCGGTATTCACGGTCCCCCACTGTACAAACACCTGGGTGCGGAATGCGGATTATTAATTGGGCAAAGCGGTATCAATGAGTGGGTACAATTCCTCTCAATTACAAATGGCCTGCTGTTCCCACAAACAGATTTCTGAGGTGTGAGAGCACGGGGTCCAATTTTACTGGCCTGAAAACACAGCTAGTAAAATCACATGCAGGTGGTGCTGCAGCAGGTACCGCCCAGTTCCAACCCCCGCCACATACCCTCCTATGCAATCAGGGGAGCATGGAACGCGTCCTCTGCCGGCCCACAGCCCGCCCTGTCATCTCGCCCACCACCTTGGCGCCCCTGCCCCACTCCCTCACTCTCTTACCACTGCAAGAAGCAGGTGGCAAGTGGGAGCTTTAACCACACGAAATTGTGAAGTCAATGCAGATTTTGACCCAGAAAAATCAAGTCAGCATAGTTATTCCCCATTCTGTGAAGATTAACTCATAATAGCTGGATTTTGGTGTGGGCGTGTCTGCCATAAATGTTATTTCCGCCACACAATGTCCCCCAACTAAATCTGTTCCACTCGCAATCGAAGTCATAATGCTTATTTCATGAGAACCCATTTTTTGTGCCACTTAATTGAGCCACGTGTTTACTCAGGTTTTTTGCAGGATAAACGTTGCAGTCATGAAATTCCCATCATCTATCACTATATCTGAAGGCCACATCGGAGTAGACATCTACAGCGATTTTTGGCAGTGCAGTGGGAGGGAACTCGATATTTTGTAGACTGTTTCAACATGTTGTTTTTGTCACTGATTGAAATTGTTTTTCTGTTGTCTACATTTTTCCTTTTCTGATGTTTCCTTGCTGCTATTGTTCCCTGGATGAGTCATCTATCTGTGCATAACTGCATGGCATTGAGCTAAAAATAGCATCAGGAAAATGCAGAGGTTCAGGGATCCGACGTGATTGTGGGAGCTTCGCAGTCTGAAGAAATGTACAAAAGAGGCTCGCGCAGATTCGGATCAAATCCAGTCTGCCCTTTGGTTTGGTCAGGTTTTTTCTAAATAAAAAACCGCAAGAATTCGTGCGCAAACATGAAGCCATGAAACACTCACGCGTTGCCTGGTCCATGATATATAATTACCAGTCTTGAAGCAAATGTCTCCAGTCTAAATACAAATTAGAAGGACCATTTTGTTTCCGGATTAGAATTCTTACCCTGATTACAAGTGGCCTAGAGGGTGGGGAGGCATTTACTCCAAATGCTAAATACCATTTGTTGCAAAGTCATCCTGTGCCCTGGGCACCCCCCAACTTTTTGCTGACTGGTACTGGTGGTAACTGACTCTGACTGACCCTGGGCTTTGCCTAACCAGTCCCAGGGCCAGTGCTATGCTGAAAACACTTAGATACAGTTAAAACACCTACATACACTAGGGTACACTATGGGTTGGGGTACCCCTGTGATTGGCATGACCTACCCTATAAGCCCCTAGTATATAATAGGGCAGGGGAATTGAAACTACCTATCAGTCCCTAGTATGTAGTAGGGCATGGCAGTTTAGAGGCCAGCAGCTTTCTGCACTTGCATGTGTGCACTGCTGAGGCCTGAGGTCAGTTTTAAAAGCAGCCCTGGGTGCCAGGACTGCTTTTAAAAAGTAAATTGTGCCCAAACTCGACTTTGGTGTTTGGGGCACTTAAAAATGGATAACCTACAATGTTATGGCATATTAGGGACCCCCAGGGTCTTCCCTAGGTGTCCCAGGGGTGGGGGGTCAGGTAGCTATAAGGTAGACCCTTATAAAATGAGTTTTATATGCCCTGGGTTAAGTGAAATTTCACATTTCACTCCCCACATTGTGGTAAAGGGCTGCCCAAATTCGACTTTGATGCTAGGAGCACTGTGAAGGGAGGATCTGCAATATTTTTACAGATTCAGAACCCCTAAAGTCTCCCCTAGTTGTCCCATGGGGTGGGGGTCCTGTAGATATAAGCAAAGTACTTATAAAATATGTTTTTGTAAGTCCTGGTGCTGGAAAAATGGCCCAAGTCATTTTTCCCATTGCAAATCCCCTGCTACATAGGTTAACATGGTAGAAAGTTATTAACTAATAACTCTTGATAGGAGAGGGCTAGAAGTGCCATTCAAAGACTTCCCCGAATGGTATTAATAAATTCAACAAAATGATATTGTTGAATTTCTCCTAAAGTGTACATACAAGAAGTTATAAGACTTTCTTGTTTGTAAGTCCAGATTCAGCCTTCCAGTGGTCTGCCCTGATTGGTCAGAGTTAAGTGGATTAGCCAGGCTGCCTTGAAGAGGTGATAAAGAGCCCCTGCGGTCATCCAGCTCTGCTGGCAGGGCAGTGTGCTGTTCCATAGGAATGCCAGGCCAGGGGGAGGAGTCGTAAACTATGTTCTTCAAAGAGGAGAGCAGAGAACAGTGTCATTAACAACTCTGAACTTTCCACCTTAGGCAGATGGTAGGATTAAGGAAGGTATGAGCAGATGCAGGGGGGAGAGTCTAAGTAAATTAGCCATCCTAGGGGTGTGTTTAGCCAGCTCTTGCCTCCTTGCTGGAAAATCTGCCATTATGGATTTGGAAGATTTGATGCACTCTGGGACAAAATAATGCCACACTCTATAGGATGTGGTCATATGTTTGAGGAGTTACCCTGCTCCCATTGGTCAGGAAGTGACCTCCTGCTTGAGCCAGATAAGTTGGAATAAGTATCTGAGAGGGGCAGAGCCCTCCAGATCTGCTGCTTGAAACTTACTGAAGCAAGACATTGCCAAGCTGAGAAGTTTTGCTGTGCAAAGATTTCTAAGGCCTGACCTCTGAAGACTGCGCCATCTGAAACTACAGCCCTGTGGATTATCTTGCTGAAAAGGAACTAAAGAGTGGAGTCCCTGAAAGCTACAGGTTAAAAGAGCTCATCTGGAACATCACCAACTAAATATGCACCTTGGAGAACTACCAGTGGATTTGTAAGGGTGACGTCCAAGTGGATTGTGGGAACTGAAGTCCTCAACTTTCAAGGACCATCCTGGAGCTTCCAGACCCTTGGAGTGAGTTTGAAACACTTTGGGACCCTTTGAGGAACTTAAGGAAGACGTTCAAGAAGTTTGGAGAACTTTGGAGGAACTTTGAAAAAAAGCTCCATAGAGGGACCGACTCAACCTGGTCAGCCAAACCGCCTGCCTTCAACCGCGAGCCGGCCAAGCCACCCAGGTTCGTCCCGCTAAAATCTCCGTCGGTCCAACTTCCAGAGTTTGACCGGGACTAGAAGAAATCTGAAGCCGGCGAACCCTCACCAGATCTGGCTACATGAAGAGCATCGAGAGACCCCGCGAGGAAAAGCTCCAGAAAAGTTTCTAAGTGTGAAGGTAGAAACTGAGACCGGGACCTGCCGCGAGCTGTAGCCGCCCAGGGCTCCATCGCGGTCAGCCTGAAACTTTGACTTTGACCCGGTCTATCGCGAGCAGGTATCCCAATATGGTGCTATAATCTTCTAAGTGCTACATTTAGCTAAATTTTTGAAAATTCATATCTCCAGTTCCCTACATTGGATTTTTGTCGTTTTGGTGTCATTTTAAAGATAAAAATATTACCTATTTTTATAAATTGGTGTTGGATTTTTATTATGTGTTGTGTCTTAATTATTTACTGAATTGGTGTTTTTAAATGCTTTACATACCTGTCTTTGAAGTTAAGCCTCTCTGCTCGCAGCCACGTTACCAAGGGTTGAGCATAGGAATAATTTTCTAAGACCTATGCTGAGTCCTACCAATGATTAGTGGCCTTATTGCCAGTGGCAGACCTACATTTGCCCCTACCAATAATCCACTTTCCAACACCATTACCTTGGGGTATTTACCAGGGACGTACCTTCCGGGGGGGATAAATGCCCAGTCGGGTCCCACCGCCCTGTTACTGTCAGGTCTGCTTGTCAGTGCAGGCGGCCTGGGCCGCAGATCTGCCCTCAGAGACAATTAGTACAAAAGCACCTTTCTGGTGGTGCTGGGTGCCAGACACACCTATCCAGCAAGTAAAGTAAAGTTGGGTCTGAGTTCTCACAGGAGCATTTTCTGTTGTTTTACATCTTTGGGCCTGAGATATCGGAATTACTTATCCTTGTGCATAAGCAGCACCTGACAGCTGCTTTCCTCTCGGAGGGGGCACCATGGACTGTGTTAATCTACGTTCACCAGGTAAACTCCAAGACAGGCACATATTTATTGAGCAGCATATTACCAACAGTTTGTTTTAGTTATAGTGATTTATGCAACCAGCAGTGTGAATCTGAAGTGATCTAGTGTTCCTAGTGACTTATGGTGCACGATAACCCAGGTGGTTAATGCACATGTTTCTATCTTACACATCTGTAGACAGTCTCTGGACAACAGTTTTAATAGATTGGCGGGTTAATGTTCCTGCTTCAGAGTATTGCATGCAACACTTCACATTTGTACTGTGTTCAACGTAGCCACACAGCCTGCAGCAGCGGAAGCACCAGTATCCCGGGCCCGCTGTACCTGGTAAAGTGTCTGTAAAATGTACCTACAGCCTGTGATTTATCCCGATACTGCATCTATATGTATGTATGTGCGTATAGTCTGAGGTACCTTTGAGCTATGTCTGCAGTGCTCTACGTCTCTGTACACAATGCTGCTTGTCCTGTCTCTATTCCACTCCAAGAAGCCTGCACACTTTCTCTGCAGCATGTAGAATGACTCAATCAATCAATCAGGATTTGTAGAGCGCGCTACTCACCCGTGAGGGTCACAAGGCGCTGAGGGGGGAGGGTGGGCAGCAGATCCGTTCAGCCGAAGAGCCAGGTCTTGAGAGTCCTTCTGAAGGTGTTCAGGGAGGGAGCGTGCCTGATGTCTGCCGGGAGTTCGTTCCATGTTTTGGTCGCGATGTGGGAGAAAGATCTTCCGCCTGCTCTGGCTTTGTGGATGCGCAGGGTTTCGGCCAGTAAGAGGTTGGAAGATGGGAGGTTCCTTTTGGGTACGTGGAAGTTGATTCTGTCGTTGATGTATTCGGGTCCGGTGTTGTGCAGGCATTTGTAGGCATGGTTAGGATTTTGAAGGTGACTCTTTTCTCCACGGGGAGCCAGTGAAGCTTACGTTGGTGTGGGCTGCTGTGTTCGTGCTTGGGGATGTCGAGGACGAGTCTGGCGGCGGTGTTCTGTATCATCTGGAGTTTGTGGAGTAGGGACTTGTTGATGCCGGCGTAGAGTGCGTTTCCATAGTCCAGTCTGCTGGTGATGAGTGCGTGAGTGACTGTCTTTCTTGACTCAGGGGGGATCCTGTCGGTTCATGGTGAGGGATGAGTCAAGTACGATGCCGAGGTTTTTGGCGTGGTCTGAGGGGGTCGGTGGGCTTACAAGGGCGGATGGCCACCAGGTGTTGTCCCATGCCGAGGGGGTGGTTCCAAGGACGAGGACTTCAGTCTTCTCGGCGTTGAGCTTAAGACAGCTGTTGGTCATCCAGATTGCTACTTCCTGCATCCCTTTTTGGAAGTTGAGTCTGGCGGTGGCGGGGTCTTTGGTGAGGGAGAGGATGAGCTGGGTGTCGTCGGCGTAGGATACGATGTTGAGGGCGTGTTGTCGGACGATGGCTGCGAGGGGGGCCATGTAGACGTTGAAGAGGGTTGGGCTCAGCGACGACCCCTGTGGGACTCCGCATGTGATGATTGTGGGGTCAGAGAGGAAGGGTGGCAGTCTGATTCTTTGGCTTCTTCCGGTGAGGAATGATCAGATCCAGTCTAGGGCTGTTCCTTGTATGCCGGCGTCATGTAGTCTGGCGATGAGTGTACGGTGGGAGACGGTGTCGAAGGCTGCTGATAGGTCGAGTAGGATGAGGGCGGCGGAGTGTCCTTGGTCCAGGAGGGTGCAGATGTCGTCGGTGGCGGCGAGTAGGGCGGTCTCGGTGCTGTGGTTGCTCCGGAATCCGGATTGGGATGGGTCAAGGACGGCGTTGTCTTCGATGAATCGTGTTAGTTCCTTGTTGACTGTTTTTTCTGCAACTTTGGCTGCGAAGGGGAGGAGTGAGATGGGCCGGTAATTATTGAGGTCGGTGGGGTCGGCTGTGGGCTTCTTGAGCAGGGGCCTGACTTCTGCGCGTTTCCAGTTGTCTAGGAAGGTGCCTGTTTCGAAGGAGGTGTTGATGATGTGCTGTATTTTGGGTGCGATGGCGGCTCTGTGGTAGATGTGGGTCGGGCAGGGGTCCGTGGGGGCTCCCGAGTGGATGCCTTTCATGGTCGAGGTGGTGTCTTAGGCTGTGATTGGAGTCCAGGTGGTGATGGTGGGCTGGCTGGTGTGTATGGGGGACGGGCCAGCTGTGGCGTCTGATGGGTGGTTGGCAAAGTTGTCGTAGAGGTTTTTGATCTTGAGGTGGAAGAAGGTTCCAAGCTTGTTGCAGAGGTCTTGGGATGGGGTGATGTCTGTGGCTTCACTGCGGGGGTTGGTGAGTTCCCGCATGACGGTGAAGAGTTCCTTGGAGTTGGTGGAGTTTGCGAGGATGAAAGTCCTTTTGGTAGTTCTGAGTTGGTTGTGGTAGTACGTCATGGCGTCCTTGTAGGTGGTGTGGTTTTCGGGTGTCTTGGCGTTTCTCCAGTTCTTCTCCAGGCGTCTGCAGGTGCATCTGGCTTCTTGGAGATCGGTGGTGAACCAGGCGGCTTTTCTGGGGCGGTGTTTGTTGGTGTTGCGTAGCGGGCGACTTTGTCTGCGCAGTTGGCGATCCAGGTGTGGAGTTCTCTGGATGCGGCGTTGGCGTCGGATGGCGGGGTGTGGTTGTGTTGGGTGAGGGTGGAGTTGAGTTGCTCGTCTGTGACTTTGCTCCAGTTCCTTCATGGTGGCGTGGGGTTGGTTTGGGTGCTTTCGGTTTGTCAACGGTGAAGTGTACGCAGTGGTGGTCGGTCCATGGGGGTTGCGTTGTGTGGCTGAAGTGGACGCTGTTTCCTGCTGTGAAGGTGGGGTCGAGGGTGTGTCCTGCCCTGTGTGTCGGTGCGGTGACGAGTTGCTTAAGTCCGATGTTGGCGAGGTTGTCCTGCAGGGTGGTGGAGTTGGGGTCGCTGGGGTTGTCGAGGTGGAAGTTCAGGTCGCCGATGAGTATGTAGTTCATTGAGGCTATGGCGTGGGGTGCGATGAGGTCGGTGATGGTTGTGGCGAAGGGGGCCCAGGGGCCGGGGGGTCTGTAGACGAGGGTTCCGCGGAGCGTGGAGTTGGGGCTGGTCTGGATCTGGAAGTGCAGGTGTTCGGCGGAGGGGAAGATTTTGCTGGAGGTGGTGAGGCGGAGGGTGTTCTTGTGGGCGATGGCGAGGCCCCCTCCCGGGTGGTTGAGGCAGTCCTTCCTCTGGATCTTGTATCCTTCTGGGATGGCGGTGCTGATGTCGGGGCCAGAGGAGGCGTTGGTCCAGGTATCCGTGAAGAAGGCAATGACTGGCGTGAGAGAGTCGAGTAGGTTCCAGATCTCTACGACGTGTTTGTGCACGGAGTGCACGTTGAGGAGGATGCATCTGAATGCGTCGCTGGTGTTGGTTTTAGTGGTGCTGGGTGGTGCTTGGTGGTGAAGGTGAGGGTCTGGCGGCAGTGGAAGCAGGAGAACTGGCCGTGAGTTGTGTTAGGCGTGGCTTGTTGGCAGTCTCTGCGTCTTCCGGGGTTGAGTGCGTGGAGGGCGGCAGGGTTGTAGCGGTGGGTTGTCAGAGATGCAGGGTCCCTGGCGCTGGTCGCGGTCAGGTCGCGGACGGCTGCAGACAGGCTTGCCTTTGGCGTGCCCGCTGCGCGCGTCACGCAGCGGGCTCCATTAAGTAGGGGAGGCGGGAAGGCGGGAACCGGCGATCGGGAGGTGGGCAGGGTCAAGGGGGCTGCAAAACCAGAGAGGAATGAAAAAACAGAGAAGTAACGGGGAGGTAAAAAAAACACAATGGCAGGCACTGAAAAAGAAAAAAGTAAGGCTGAGTTAATCAGGGAGAACCAAGGCAATCAGGCAAGCAGGTGCAGGGAGCGGGTCGAGAGCGGTCTCGAACCCTGCTCTCCTGTGTCAGCGGCAGCGACGGCTGGGCTGTGCTGCGTGGAGGGAGAGCTGTTCCAAGGCCGGGAGGTCAGGGCACTTGCTCGCTCCTCCGCACAGCGGGCTCCATTAAGTAGGGGAGGGGGGAGGCGGGGAGGTGGGAAGCGGAGATCGGGAGGTGGGCGGGGTCATGGGTGCGGCAAAACCAGAGAGGAACGAAAAAATAGAGAAGTAACAGGGAGGTAAAAAAAAACACAATGGCAGGCACTGAAAAAGAAAAAAGTAAGGCTGAGTTAATCAGGGAGAACCAAGGCAATCAGGCAAGCAGGTGGAGGGAGCGGGTTGAGAACGGTCTCGAACCCTGCTCTCCTGTGTCAGCGACGGCTGGACTGTGCTGCATGGAGGGAGAGCTTTTCCAAGGCCGGGAGGTCAGGACACTTGCTCCTGACTGTATAGATGAGATGCCTGTACGCTACCTGCAGCCTGCTGGGTGTGTGTACTTTATAATTATGGCATGTGAGGTCCCTCTACAAAGTGCATGTAAAGAGCGATTTTACACTCTCCATTCGACCTATACCTTTGTTGTGATGTTGGGCGCTGGTTGTCAGTGCCTCGCTACCAGAGACTGCATTGTGTCATTAGGCTACAGCTCCCCATGCAGCCTACGCCTGTTGTCTGCAGCAGAGCCCTGGTTGTCTGCGTCTCGCTCCCTGGGGCTGCGCTGTGTTGTCAGGGCACGGCTCCTTTGTTGTGCCACGTGACACATTCCCAGGGCTCCCATTTGTATTAAATATGTAATTCTATAGGACGTACAACTGTGCTCTGGAGAAATGGAGTCCCATGCACAAACGTACGTTTTTTTCTTTTCTTTTGTTTTTCTCTCCGAGGAGGAATCATTTTTCCCAAAGTGAAACCTTTCCCCTACTTCTCGTCAAGTTTAGAAGGTACCTGTTCCCAGTGCTTAATTTGTAAAATATCAAGTGCCGGGGCTCAAAGTTTTGCTCAGAAGCCGCCATCAGCACTGCAGAACGTTGTGGTGACAAAGACCAAGACCGGGTAGGCTTGAGCGCACTTCATGCACATTTAACCCACCACCAGACACTCCGTGCCCCTCTCTCTCACTCCGGCACGTTCTTTATCGTCTCTGCTTCCAACCTTTGTTCCATCGTTTTCTTTGTCACCCCTTTTGTGTTTTTCTCTCTCTTGTCTTGGGTCAAAGTGTGATAGGAACAATAAGTACTAGTGCCCAAAAATAAGTGCTGGTGGCCCCACCTGCAGCCACCGGCTCAAAGTAAGCACTGATATTAATTTACGGTTCACATCCAGAGGCATGACATGGATTCCAGTGGCCCTGGTCAAACAAGAAAAATGGGTCCTTGTAGGGCCAACGGGTGATGGCGGGTGACAGGTGGTCCCACGTGGACTGGTATTGTAAATAAGGGGTGTTTCCTCTGCCACTGACCGACCATCCTCGTAACTCTTAATATGAGCACAGTGACATGACGGTTCTATTCAGTTGCTGAAGGGGCATCCTCCCATTTCGTACAATATGCTTTTTTTGTTTTTTATTTTCAGCCTTTCAGCAGCTTGGCACTACTAGTCTACAGCACACAGCACTGTCAGTTAAAAAGACAGTGTAAGACAACCATGCCGCAACTACTCACACAACTCGAAGGGGCCCCCTCAGGATTACAGGGCTCACCCCGGCCCCCACACCCACGCACTATGTGGGTTGCGGAGGTGTACTTTACAGCCCTGGTATCGAATATCAGCGAGGCATACAACCGTTCTGTAAGCTGCCAGACTGCCAGTCCTGTACAGTCGTCTTCACCTTTCGTTTCTCCAGTAGGAGACACAGTTGTGTTGCACTTCGTCAGATTGCATATCACAGGCCTTCATTTTGAGTAACATGTTCTATCTTTCTGACCTTAGGACTTCTCTGATCTCCCAATCACACAAGATGAAACAGTGTAATTCTACCCCGCCAACGGCCAGGCAGTCACCAAGCTAATTATTTTTATTTTGAACAGTTATCAGCAATCCGACCACAAGTGAAGAAATGTATAGTCCGGGCCCTGTGAAATAAGTGCTGGTGCTGAGCACCGGAAAGCACCGGCACAAATTAAGCACTGCCGGTTCCCCTTTTTTCCTGTAAGGGAAGTTGCTCCATCCCTTTCCTGCAGTAAATCTGCGTCCCATAAATCTGTGTTTCTTCTTCCACAAACCTTTTCAACTGCCCCCACCCAGAGACGTTTTAAGGCATTGGCAAAGTGGGCTCTGGCCCAGGGCCCCGGGCTTTCAGGGACCCCCTTTTAGAGCCAGCTCTGTTCTGCAGATAGTCTTGCCCTGATGACCTTGATTACTTGTTAACCAGATTGCTTCAAATACCGTTTTCTTATAATTTATTTTTAATGTGCATGTCTATTACAGACATTTTACAGAGAAATGTTGTTTATGTTTCATGCAACATCCATATAAAATCTTCTTTTAGATCAAAACAAAACCTCACATATTCATATGTCACAGAGATTATTTGCAGTACTATTAGTGAGCTATGTAAACACATTTAGAATGTGGACCAGTGTGCCTATGCACTGTTAGTGACCTGGCCAAAGAGGGCATAAAAGAGCTGAAACTGGATCATAAATTCAAAGCTGTTCCCAAAAGGGGCCCCAAAATACGTTTGGCCCAGGGTCCTCCAAATACTTAAGATGTCCCTGCCCCCATTAAGAGTAGGAGCAGCTAAGGCAGGAACCAGGAGGAAGGTGACTGTTGGGTCGGCTACTGGGCCGGTTTTAGGGCGATGATACAGGTGAAGCCGCACCTAGTGTTGACCATTGGGGTCGCTGTGTTTAGAAATAAGTTATCCGTTTGAAAGCACCTGTTGCATAGTTCCTTGTGTGTCCAGCAGTTTTCAGGCAGCAGTAAAAATGTCAAGAAATTTCTGTTGATTAACGTTTCTGCTGGAGATTGGAGTTTTGTCTAGTGTCAGTTTTGACTCATCATAGGATAGCACAGAGGGTTAATAAAGTCATGTTTTCTTCCCCTCTTTCTGTCAATATTCTAATGTTCTTAAAAAAAGATTTGTTTGAGTAAAAATATATTCTTATTAGTAAAGCCAACCCCAACCACTGTGGTAAGTTTGAAATACTCTGGGGCAGATTTACAAGGAACTGACGCATCTGCATAGATGCGTCAGTTTCCTTGCGTCAGCGCCGAATGTCCTTGCGCCACTATGGATGCGCTGTATTTACAATACAGTGCTCCATGGCGCAAGGATTAACAGATGCGTCAGAAATTCTGATGCATCTGTTGGCGCAAAAGTGACGCATTGCTGGAGTTGCTCATGAAAGTGACGCAACTCCAGCAAGGCGCCACAATAGATGGGTGAGTCCCATTCAAAAAGCCCTGCATCACTCCTTACGCCTGCTCTGAGCAGGCATAGGGATTTTTACGCAGTGAAGGCGTAGAGTGCATACATTATACCTGACGCAGGTATAATGTGACGCCGGGCTTTACAACCTGACGCATCTCCCTAGATGCGTCACATTGTAAATGGGCCGCAACATTTACGCCGCGGCTGCATCACAAAAGTGACGCAACTGCAGCGCAGAAGTCGCGCAAGGGACTTGTAAATCTGCCCCTGAGTTTGTGCCTCTTATGACCAAATACTCTTAAAATATACTGCCTACTTGTATGGCTGACATGTGATTCCTACATCTAGTAAACATCATTGTCTCATGTCAAATTGTCTATACCCTGATTTGCGCATGTATGATTCTTTGTGAAAGTGCGCCGAAACCCAGCACTGGTATGAGTAGTGCTATAAAATAAATGGAATGCACGTGAAAGAGGGGCTATGGAGAGATGAGGGGCACTATTGGAGGGTTGCAGTGAGGTAATCGATCAAGAAAGAGATCATTGGTGGGCACCAAAAAAGATACTCATACCGGGCGCCACATGGGCTAAAGCTGGCCCTGTCTGCTGTCCCATAATGCATGTTTGTTGGCGCTACCAGCTGGAAAGCACAGCAGTGTTGTAAACATGTTCTTAATGGGAGGAGGAACAGACCAAGTTTATAGTAAGGGGGGCCCAGTTGAGTTGTATTGCTGGCTTGGAAGTTTGAGTACAGGAGCTTCTGGGGCATGGTATGTGGGAGACACCCCACTCTGCATGTTTGTGACAATAAAATACCATGGAGTTTTGTATTATTTATGTGTGCATGTGTTATCTTCTATCTGATTCTTGTAACTTTGTTGTGGGTTGATGTAATCCTTCGTACATACCTCAGATGCTGCTTGATGTATTATTGTGATGTGTGTACACAGGTATGGTATATGTGGAAGGTAATGCCGGGCAATGGTGCAAATGGGAAATATTGGATGTGCACGGAGACCAATACAAAATGTTACTGCACAAGTGTTTCAGGCTGATTTGTTATATTGCTTGTACGTGAGTGTTCAAGGACTTAGATTTTTCCAAGGCTGGCTGAAAATTGCAGATTGCACAAATTGGAGTAAGCCGAGTCAGTAGACCAGGCTTCTCCAACGAGTAGCTCCTGAGATAATGGTTGCTCTCCAGTTGCCTGTGAATAGCTCTTCTGTGTGTAGAGCAGGCTCCTAAATTCGGAGCTGTTGTTTGGTTGAATTAATATATGTATTCAAAAATTGAAAAGTGTGTATTTGATATGAAAATGGGTGTATTTTCAGAGCCAATAATTTCAAAGCTGATATTTAAATGATAAATCATGCAGCATTGGGAGACTTATTACTAATATTATTGGCTTAGTACCAGGGGGCTTGGCATTTGTTGCTGTTATGTATTACCCTTGTAGAAAGCATTCCAGATTGACTAAGCTTTTTTTACATCACTGATGGCAGTCCTGCACTGAGGTGATCGCGGTTGGAAACCTTGCTTAGGGTGGCCACTAATGTAATCTTGTCTGATGTGTACAACACTAATAATATTAGTACCTCGGTGGGATTTTAATTTAACATAAGTAGCTCTTGTTAGTGAAAAGGTTGGAGACCCCTGCAGTAGACAGTATCAAAGGGCCTACTGAGTGGTGTCGAGAAAGATAGTAACATGAGGAGGGCAAGAGAGAAGCCAAGAGAGAGAGCAGGGAGTATATGTCCAATTGCATGAGTCTGAAGGGGCACAGAGTAGTAGCCTCTTATCAGAAAGAGGAGTTCCCCTCAGGGTGTGAGCTGGGATAGTCTGAATGGAAGCACTCCCAAGAAGGTGACATCCTGCCCCATGAGTAGGGTGAGGTTCTGGCCAATCAGACGGCCGTAGCTGGTGTCATACAGTGTAACCATATAGATTGATATAGTGGGTCACTAAGGACTCATTCAAAACACAAATGAGTCATTATAATGGCAGATGAATTGACCACAGACCTAATCAACAAGTATGAGTCCCAAAAAATGAAATAATAAAATGTAATTAATAAAGATGAAACACATCTATTTTTTCCAAAAGGCAGTTATTCTGCAATAAATGTGCAATGCTCTTAAGTGATCACCCACTGAAATAGGTGACAAAAAAATGAACAGCGAGTATATAAAAAAGACACAAAAAGTTACTGTCAGTGTACAAGCTTACAATTCTAATGCCAAGGATGATGTGCCTGGTCAGGACGGCTTAGAAATGAATGGAATGGCATCCTGCACAGTCGTCACCATAGAGGCTGCTAAATCCTAACACTCTCTCATAGTAAAATACCCGTGGACAGTGAGCCTTGTAAACAGAACTGAAACTGATGTATTTTCATTGGACGCATTGAGGAAACACTATGAGGATGGAAATGCGAAAGAGTCATATCTATTCTGAGTATTACTAAGCCTAGGCTCAGGAGGATTAAGAGATGCCTGCACTGGCGAGGAGTGAGGATATGCTGCCACGAGTTTTGTGTTAAAGTAAGATCTATTTATGTGCAGAGACTTCCCAGTTGTAAAGATACTACTAGTAAAATATATTTGTGAATAGTAAACAATCATAAACTTACACACAAGTGTAAATTTACCTTTGTGAACCAGGCCCAAAGAAGGTGGAGCCTCCAAACATAATCAAAACAGAAGCAGCAGCTCTTACAGGGAGGTGGCTTGAAGCCCAGAAAGAAATGAGGCACACCCAACCCTGTCTTTATGGAGATAGGAGGATAAGGTTGGTGAGCTAATTCAAGGTTTGGAATATGCTAGGATTTTGAAATTTCTACAGCCCCTATGATTTTGTTCTGATTATGAGGACTAGGTAAACAAACATCACAAAGTATTTAAAATTAGTTCACCATTCCAATTCAGAAAGCAAAGCATAAACAAGAAGCAATTTAGGAAGATGTGTTTAGAGACACATAACGTCTCCATGAAAGTGGTTGCAGCCAACAATGTAAGTGCACTAATGCTTGCTTCAGCAGAATAGAATTCTGGAGGTCCACTGCCCATCTAAAGTAAAATACTCAATAACAATGCCTCACCTCAAACCCAGATTTAGGCCCTTATTAATTAAATCTTTGCACGCTTAATTATGCAACACAAAAGAAAGCTGACCATTTTAAAGGCCCGCAGGTATCATGATAGCCTCAGTGGCGGCCGGCACAGGTAAGAGTGGTGGGAAGGGGCGGGGTAGAGGGGGTTGAAGTTGACAGATGACAGGATGGGTAATATTAAATAAAAAAATTAATTAAACCACTTACCTTGCGCTCGTGACATAGTCGGCAATGCCGTGAGTGCAAGGTAAGTGGTTTTAAGTGGTGGTAAGCAGTGTGTACAAAATGTACTTTTTAAATCATGTGCGATATTCGCGCCAACGTCAACATCGCGAATATTGGTGAAAATATTTTTAAAATATATATTTGTACACACTCGCCAGTCACTATCACACTCTCATGTACGCACTCACAAACTCACTCAGACACTTATACACCCATTCACATACCCACTCAGACACTTATACATCCAGTCACATACCCACTCAGATACTCATGCACCCACTCACATACCCATTCAGGTACTCATGCACCCACTTACAGACTCACTCAGAGAGTCACGCACCCATGTACAGACCCACTCAGAGACTCAGGCGCACAGTCACATACCTACTTAGAGACTCTTACACCCACTCACAGACCCACCTGGGCACTCATGCACCCACTCACAGACACATTCAGTGAGTTGAGTGAGGGGATTATTTTGGTGGCCACACCCTTCCTGCTTACCGACTCCAGAGAGCCTGACCCCTGTTCTGCTCGTTCACTTGGAAAGAAGAAACCACGATGTAAAATACTGTGACTTTTTATTTAAGCAGTTCAAAAGCATAGAAACAGTTCGATTAAAATGTTGCCCATGAACACATGAGCAGGATGAAAAATAAATGCATGGACAATGTCATAAATCAGTTGTTCACAAAGAAACAAATGTATGTCTAAATATCATGCTATGAATAACTGGCTAAAGAGCAACCCTGACTTTAAAGAGGATGGGTAGGCTAGCGCCTAGAAGCTAATCTCTTTTTAAGAAAGCAACACCATTCAAGACTACGCAGTTTAACCTAAAATAAATGCAATGGCTTGGGTTAGAATGTGCTGAGTTAGATAGGCTGACAAAGCCAAAAGGCTAATATTTAGTTGAGTTGACAAAGCCAAAAGGCTAATAATTAGATAGAGCTGACAAAGCCAATAGGCAAAATAATCAGATAGGCTGACAAAGCCAATAGGCTATGCCATTAGATAGGCTGTCAAAGCCAAAAGGCTGAATTATCAGAAAAGAGTATTACCACCTTGGAAGTTGAAGTTCTAGGCCCAGTCACACGGATGATCGATCGGGAACCCTCTATATGCAGTCAGATTGATGCGCAGAGAGTTCGGAGCCACACCTTGGGCGAAGCTCTTTTATATGGTTAAATGCAGAACTTACACCCACGTCTGACACGAGAACTGACGCAGGCCACTTAACCGCCCGCTTACAGTAACTGGAAAATTTGATATAAAACCGAGAAGTGGTATCATGATGAAACAGAGCTTTTAGCAGATGGTCAGTGTTCTTGACCGCAAAAAGTAAACAAAGGATAACTTTTACTCAGAAAATGCTCAGAATTAATATTTAATATATTAATTCTTGGTCACGTTGCCGCCTTCTGAGTTTCAGTTAAGCAAGCGCGGAAAGTTTCATAACTAAAAATATCGCAAATCTTGCATGTGACACAGCCAGATGTACCAACAGATTGTCACGTGGGTGGGGGCCACTCTTATTCTCGTAACTGTGGAAAGTTACAAGAGGGGGCTGATGTTGTCTCTCGGTGGATGGAACAGATCTCTGCTAGCAGATCAGTGAGGCCCACGAGATCTGTTTTATTATTATTATAAAATGAGAGCAGGAGTTATTGGCTTTTTGGGCCTATACATTTGTATCTAGGAAGGCATGCTTGGTCCTATGTACAATATGGTTATCTATGGAGCTGGGCTTGGGCCTATGTGAGATGCACTCCCAGGATGAAGAAAACTTAAGACATTCTATCTGAGCCTGCCTGGTAGGGCCTAACTTAGGGGTATCATGTTCAGTGGGCAGTGCAAAATCAAAAATGGGTTTCTTGTTAGATGGTAAGGTGGGGTCTTTGGGACCCTCCTTCATATCCCTGCTCTTGTTCATTTTTGAACACATCTCGGATAGAATACTTTGAAGGACCCTCAGGGGTCGGGTGCATGCTGAGTGGGTCATTAACGTAGGGGCACACAGCCGGGGGTTGCAATTCTGATGGTAGGGTGACATATTGTCCATCATCATGGCTCAGTAACTGGTCATACTGGTGAGCGTTATGCTCCTCCCTCAAAGTGTACCTATGCGGTGGGACTGGGGGAGCTGGGGATGTGTTGGGAGAAGCCTCAGGGGCAGCTAGTTCTATGAGTTGTATGTGGACCTGCCCATCCCCATCCCCAGGAACACGGTGCATGTCCAGATAGTCTGCATCGTGGTAAATTGCTGTTTTAACGTAATTTATCCCAACTGCTTTGATGCTACATCTGCTGACACACCTCATTATTACCTGTGCACCGCAACACGTTAACATGATGACACAATAAATAGGTAACATCATTTTCAAGATAGCAGATAGCCATGAAGGCATCCAGTCCAAGTTGAACCAGCTCGTAATAGAGTCTGCATCGGCACCGCCCTCATCACGCATCTTTTTTCCAAATTGTCCAAGTCCTCAATGGACTTAGAGAGAGACCCGTTAGCGGCATCATTAGATGGTATGAACGTACAGCAGCTCGATCCGATGGAAGTGCATACTCCTCCCTGCATAGCTGTGAGCTGATCTAGAACATATCTATGCTCTAGAACCATAAGTCTTATTGGTCGTAATTCTTCCTGTATTGCGTTGAACCCATCTCGGGTGTTGTTGATCAGAGTCATTAGTTCATAGCGTGTGACCTGCAGCCACCGGGCATTAGCAGATGTTTGCCAGATGGGCCACAGGCCCCCAAAGAATTCCTGGGCGCCATTGAACAGGCGAAACTCGTCAGGAACTTCCTTAAAGGCGTCGTTAGCGAAATATTGAGCACTCCTTCGGTGCCGGTGAAGCAGGGTGACATCACCTGTCATGGGGTGTTCGAGCACTTGAGAAATGTTGTATGCCGGGACAACGAGATGCAGTTCATGCATGGTGACCATGGTGCATAGGCCCTTCCATTGAGGAGGCAACTGGTCGTAGATGCGTTCTCCACAGGCCCAAAAGATGTCCATGAGGCCGGCGGTGCCGTCTTGGAGGTCCAAATTAAAAACTGTCGTGTTACAGTTAGTGTTGCTGCCCACAGGGCGGGTACCGTTACCTAGGAAGCAAAGGAGAGGATTTTTTAGTTTATATACTTTTTTCCATTGGTAGGTGGTGTCCTTACTAAAGGTGTACCTTCTACTTTCTTGTGCCCAGACCCCCCCGCACTCATCGTCGACATCCCAATCGGTGTCCCCCTCCCAATCTGTCGTTATAAAGGGTGCTCCTAAGGAAGCAGCTTTACAAGTGAGGTTGCGTGGACCTTGCCACTGGTCGTTGACATAGATGTTGGCCCATAAACTTAGCACAGCCCTGTCTTCACAGGTGCTTTGGTCTGTTAGTGGATTACATTGTGCTTGTGGTTTTGTAAAGGTGAAGTAGCGTAAATAGGCAAAACTACGCTCCCAACGTTGTGTCTCTGTTTTAGATACTTTCACCCTATACAGTTCCTCCATGCCTTTGTCAAATTGTTGTTTGTCAGTTACAATTCTGAACGTGACACTATTATGATCCCATACCGTGGTGTTTACAAAGATGGTATCGATGGTTGCTGACAGAAGCTGAATCTGGCCGTAGATACGGCAAAGGAACAGATGGAGGAGACACTTGGCTTTTGGGGGTGGTACCTCTTTTGGGAAAATCATTTGGTCTGCGCCTACTGCATGAGGGATGTGTGAGCACACGAAACATGCTTCTTTTGTTGCCTTTTTCCCTATTTTGGACATATGCCGGTACCACATGTTGTCTAACAGGGCATCATGGGCTCCATGATCCGGATCGAATTCGTCCGGACGTGTGGAATGGAAATCGGGCCTGGAATGAAGGTGTGCAATGTGAACCATTGTGTCCTGAAGAGCGGTGGGCCAATCTTGTGTAACCTCAGGTCTTGGTCTACGGGTCCAGAATCTTGGTCTACCCCGTTTAAATCCACGTTTAGTGCGGGGAGGGGAACGGCGGGGCAACAGGGGACCTATTGTGAGATCTAGAACGCCAGCCCCTGGGGTAGTAGCACTGCTTGGGATCAGATCAGTAACTGTGGATGTGGGGTGTGTGCTAGTGTGTGCTGTATCAGCGATACAAGGTGGGAGTGGTGGACTTTCGATCTTGTCTCTATCTGGTGGCACAACTGACTGCCCTGAAGATGGTGTGATAGTATCTGAAAGATAACACTGATCAGTAGTTGCAAGATAATACATGTACCAATTGAGTACTGCCAAAGTCACAGTAGAAAAAACACAAAATAGTAAGACAAGTGAAATACATAACTTTGCATCTCCATTAGCATTCTTGACTGTAAGTACGCGATGCTCATCGTCTTCTTCATCACAGGAGGATGGAAGGCCGCTGTCTTCATGGAGTGGCACTGATGGTATGTCCCGTCCCTCCTTTAGTCCATTGGCTGAGGTGGTGGTGCGGGGTCTAGACGGACGTGGCTGCGATGGATCCATGCTTTTCTCTCAGTTATTCGCACTGCAGTTGGTGATGAGTCTATCACCTGGAAAGGACCTTCGAACTTAGGATCCTTCCAACGCCTGACGTTTTTCCGGACGAAGACCAGTGTCCCGGGACGGATTGGTGGGAGCTCAGGATCGGTGGGGCCCTTGTCTCTCCTCTTGGATACCTGGGTAGAAAGGAACTGCGCTGCGCTTGTTAGTTGGCACAGATATTGGTAAAGTTCTGCTCTCACTATCTCTGATGATGATTCACTGTCTGTCTTAGGGCGTGTGGATGGAACTGTTACATTTATGGATCGTCCAGTGACAAGCTGATGGGGCGTGAGGTGGTGATCCGAACTTGGGGAGTTTCTTAGTGCAAAGAGTGCTATGGGTAGGCAATAAAGCCATTTCTTTCCTATTGTTGCGCTTATTTTGCTTATTTTATTTTTGAGCAAGCCGTTGAGGCGCTCACAAATGCCGTTGCTTTGTGGGTGATAAGCTGATGTCAGTTTGTGTTTAATGCCTAGCATTGTGGTCAGAGAGGAAAAGATGGCGTTTGAAAAATGACTTCCGTTGTCGGACCGGATGGCATCTGGAATGCCCCAGCGAGTAATGACATCACGGAGTAGGAATGTGGCAGCTGCCTTGGCATCGCAGTGGACGCAAGGTCCAGCTTCGATCCAGTGTGAAAATGGACACACTACTACAATGAGATAGCGGTAATTTTGGCAGCGGTCAATCATGTCGACATAGTCAATGTGTAGCTCTTTGAAGGGGCCAGATGGTCTAGGAATGGTGGAAGCAACTGTTTTGAGAGTCGGGTTTGGGGAATATTGTTGGCAAATGAGACATTTATTAACATACAATTGTATCTGTTCATAGGCATTGGGGATGAACCAGTCTGTTTGCAAGGTGGTGGACATGTTATCTCGGGTGACATGTGTTGGAAGGTGGAGTTGGTCTAATGCTACTTGTAATAAAGCCTGTGGCATCACAGGTTTCCCTGTTACTGTCTGTCTGTACACGAAGTCGGCGGAGTCCTGTTGTACTCCCCTCTTCTTCCATAACTCTTTCTCTTGATCTGGTGCACTTTCTTGCATTTCTCTAAGGTGTAACTGTGCAGTGTGATCATATTGCTGAGTTGTGTCAATGTCAAATGGTGTTGTGAATTGGGATGGTGTTTTTGGAATTCCTTCATTGCTATTGTCATGCTCTGTGGGAGGGGCTGTTTGGGACAGTAAGATGGGGGCAAATGGTACCTCTGGTGTTGCGTGAAGTGGGGGCCTGTTGCTGGGGGCCTCTGGCTGCAGCCTTAGCTGCCCAATCTGCCAGGGCGTTACCTCTGGAGACAAAATCTTGGCCATTGGTGTGCGCTGCGCATTTGACTACGGCTACTTCAGCTGGTAGTGTAAGAGCCTCTATAAGTTCTTCTAGTAACGTTTTGTGAATGACTGGTGTACCATCTGATTTGAGGAAGCCGCGCCTCTTCCAGCGGAGGATGCTGGAGTGTGTTGTTGTGGTGACATATGCAGAATCGGAATAAATTGTAATGCGATCATCAGCTCCAATGTTTAAGGCAGTTATGAGGGCTACCAGTTCAGCTGCCTGGGCAGAATAATGTGATGGTAATGTAAGTTGCTGTACAATGTCTAGGGAATCAGAGGAATCATTCTGCTGTGCTTTAACTACTGCTGCTCCTGTGTACCTGACTCCTGTGTCTTGATCAATGGTAGAGGAGCCATCAACAAAATATACAGTACTGTTTGTCAAGGGATCCTCTTTTGCTGCTCCAGACTCATCTGGTGAATATGTGGTGCAGTCATGGGTGTCATCATCTGAGGTGGCTATTGGATGGGCAAAAAATGTGGCAGGGTTTACTGTATGGCATTTTACAATCTTCAGAGAAGGTAGTGACAGTATGACTTCGTAACCTGACACTCTTTGTGTTGTTAAAGTCGTCTTGGCTTTTTGTATTATTGCAAAGACGGCATGTTCAGTGTACATAGTCAGTGGGGAACCCATTACAATGGGGGTAGTTTTCTCAACAGCAAATGCTGCGGCAGCAAGGGCCTGCTCGCAGGGGTAATGACCTTTCATGACAGCGTCCAGCATGCCGCTGAAGTAGGCAATGGGCTTATGGCCCATGGGGTATTTCTGAGTGAGTACTGCAGTCATTACTAGACCATCACAGTGAGTGAATAGGTAGAATTCTTTTGTGTAATCAGGTGATCCTAACACTGGTGCATTTGTTATCTCGTCTTTGAGCTGGGTGTAGGCTGTTCTCATTTCAGGTGTCCACTCAATTTTATTGTGTCTGTCTTTGCCCATTTTCACAGCTTTCAGCAATGGGGCAGTTATTGTTGCGAAATCAAAGACCCACTGGCGGACGTAATTAACCAGGCCGAGGAATTTCTGCATGTCTTTAACTGTTTGAGGTTCAGGAGTGCCTTTTATCGCCTCAACTCGACTGGAGTGACTCGTATGCCTGATGCAGACAGTAGCTGACCTAGATAGTGGACCTCTTTCTGACAGTACTGTAGCTTCTGTTTGTCAACTTTATATCCCCTTTGTGCTAGCGTGTTAAGTAAGAAGATGGTGTCTTTTCTGCATTGTTGTTCTGTGGGGCTGCAAAGCAGTATGTCATCGACATATTGCAGTAGGGTGCTATCACATTGAATATTAGACAAGTCTTCTTTGACAACCCTGTTGAAGACGCTAGGGGACTCACAGTACCCTTGAGCGAGTCTTGTGTATATTAATTGCACATTTCTGAATGAGAAAGCCAATAGGTATTGGCTGTCTGGGTGTAAAGGAATGCTGAAAAAAGCATTTTTCAGATCGATGACAGAAAAGTACTGTGCATCGGGGGGACATTCGTGAGGATGACAGAGGGGTCTGGGACAATAGGGAATTCTGGTACAACTATGTTGTTAACGGCGCGCAGATCGTGTACTAGACGCCATTGATTGGTCTTCCCCTTCCGCACAGGAAGAAGAGCTGTGTTACAAGGAGAGATACAAGGATATATTACTCCTTGATCTAGCAATGCCTGTATGGTAGGGGCAATGCCCTCTTCCGCTGCTTTGGACAAGGTATACTGTTTTATTCTGGGCAGGAAAGCACCTTGTTTGAGAGTTATCTTAAATGGCCTGGCAGAACTGATAAGGCCTACATCATTTGGGCCTGTTGTCCAAAGATGTGCAGGTACTTGAGCCAGATCTGCGTCTCGGGCAGAGTCATAGCTAGGGGTGACTGTTGGTGTCCTAATCTCCACTGTTACTGAGATAGACACATTGTTTTGATAGATAATCTCTGTCTTGGAGTAGTCTTCAGGGGATCCAAACAACTGGGCAACTGAAATGTCTCTTACCAACCCTTCAGGCTCAATAAAAATGACACAAGCCCAAGTATGAGCGTTGTCATCGCATGCCAGAAATGCGCCGTAGGTTGGCGTTACCTCAAGGGCGCAGATGTCAAATGTCAAGTGTTTGTCTAATAACTGTGAGTCTGGGACTTGGGGTCTGAAAAGGAACTCTTTTGGTAACTGAACAGTGCGGCCTTGTAATTCGGGAGTGGTGGCGACAATAGTGTGGACAGCTGCAGAGAAGGCGTGCTCATCCACTGGGCGTGCTCTGACCTGACTATCTAAGGAAGACTGTGCAGTAACTGCCATTATCCTAGTTAGTGGGGTACCTGGTATGGAGCAGATCATTGTTCCGTTGTCATCAAAGTGAATGGTCATGTTTAGTTTGGCCATGAGGTCACGTCCTAAAATATTGACTGGGGACCTGGGTGAATAGAGAAGAGGCTGCTCCACTACATGGCCTCCTATCTCCATTGATACTGGCTTGGTGAAGGGGACCCTTGCTATTGCCCCAGAAAATCCCTGTGTGTCCGCTGTTTTGTTAGAAATGGGCAGAGGGCCACCTGTAATGCAGGAATATGTGGCACCTGTGTCAACAAGAAAACTATATGTTTTGTTATTTATCACAACACTTGCAATAGGGTCCTCTTCAGTATTGCTTGTGCAGGACAAAATTGGGCACACAAGAGTTGTCTGTGGGCTGTCCTAGCCAGTGTATCCTCCAGCCTGAAATTGCTGGATGGTGCCCTGGGTAAAGGGGTTGTTGGAGGTAACAATCGTTCCTCCTAGAGGTACATTGTTTTGTGTTTGGGGGACCACCTGATAAGCAGGTAGCTTGCTGTGGCTGTAGCTGTTGCATTGGAACCTGTATTTGTTGGACTGCTGGCTGAACTTGGGCCATTATGGGCGCTTGGAGCTGCACTTGTTGTTGCTGTGCTGGTTGTGCATAAGAGTATAGTATTTGGGGCTGTTGAAGGTGTTGTTGCGTGCGCTGCTGTTGTTGGAATGGTGCTTGTGCCAGGACGCATATATTGCTGACCCATATCACGCTTTTTACTGTTGCAATCTCTCTGTATGTGGCCTTGTTTCTGGCAATAGTAGCAGATGATCGGTGGTGTCCCTTGTCCTGGCTGTTGTGGAAACCTTTGTTGTCCCATCCCTCGCCCTCTTCCTGGTCCACCCGTGTTTCAGTTCATATTTGGTCTGTTATTGTAATAGGGCTGAGTGTTGGTGCTGTAAGCAGGTGGTGCTGGCATGTATTGTACCATTGGCTGTTGTTGCGGCTGGACATACTGTATGGCATGTTGGGGTTGAGCTTGTATGTACTGTACTGCAGGTGGTGCTTGAACCTGCTGTGGGGCAGGTTGGGCGTTGCCTGCAAGAGCATTCATGGCAGCCTGGGGGAAGGATGTCACTGCTGTCATTCGAGTGACCGGTGCTGCAAGCATGACTGTGTCAACATTGTCTTTTTTCTCATTAAGTTTCTGCTGTACCAACTTGGCAGCGGCATTCTCTATTGCCAGCTGTCTAATCTTCTCTTGTTCCTGTCTCTTTTTGCAGTAATGTATAATGTGGTCTTGTATTTCAGCCCATGGCTTGCATTCCATTGCTACAATGCCATCTAATTTTTCCTGCACTTCAGTGGGTAAACCTTTCTTTATTGTGTGATAAAATAATCTCCCATACCCTCCAGCTGCGTCCCATCGTTGCCCTAACTCCTGGTGCCATTTTTCTTTCATTCTAGAAAGATTGTTGGCAGGATCTTCATTTGGTTGCATCGTCTGTGACAACAGAGCCCCAATGTCGGGAACATCAGGGAATTTCCTGCGCAACTCAGTCCATGCTAGGGTTCTAATCTCATTAAAGGAAACACCATCATGTTTGGTGTTGGTTTTTGTAATATTGACATGGACACGTGTGAAGAGATCTTCTGCGTCTTCTCCCATGAGGGAGATCAGCAGGCTTTTTACATCTCCTATAGCTATGTTGTTACCTGTGGTGATATTTTCAAAAGCTGCAATCCACTTTCCCGCACCCTCAGTGAGGGGTGGGAGTGCCTTTTGACATTTTCTTTGTCTAGTGTAGACCATGGGATGTAGATGGGGGATCAGTGACATTTTTGTAGAGCAGTGGCATCTGGCGCATGACCCCAGGGCGTCGCGCTGTGGGTCCTGTATAGTCATGCTGGCGAGCATATTTTTGCCAGACTTTCAGGCTCTCCCTCATGTAGTCATAGTCCCAATCCTCATCTCCTACTCCTTTGAGGATACATTCAACTGCCGTTGCCATGTACTGGGGCTCAAAGGAGCCGTCTCTTGGCCAAGGGAGCATTTGCGGTGCTAAGGGCTCTGACCAGCCTGCCAAGTCGTCTGAAAAGGGGTTAACTGCATAATCTGAACCTTCCCCTAATGTCACTATCTCATTTGGAGTGAGATCATTGCTTGTTTGTGGTGGACATGGTCTGCTGAGACTTATGTTGTGTCTATTTTTCATCCTGACGGTGCGCAAGGAAGCAGAGCCCGAGACGTCATATAGTATGTCGTCTGGGCGTCCATGTGTCCCCAAGACTTTAAGTCTCTGTGCTTCGGTGGTCCTGACCTTACTTCTTACCACTCTGTCTTGTTCCTGTGGGAGTCCACAATACATTGGGATCTCACCAAACATTGGATTGTGGCCTTCTAGCACCCGTGGTGGTGTCTTCTCCCGCCCTAATGCTGTTGGGGATTGGTGGGCTTGGTGTGTGTCGGTGAGTGTCTGTGTTATTCCAGAGGCGACAGCGTCAGAGCTGTAGGGGTGCTCATCAAGGAGATATTGTCTATTCCCTTCCATATTCCTACTGATAATTGTCTTTGGGTGGTGTTGCACGAGGTTGTGCAGCATGGGTGAGGGTGGTGTTGGAGTTTTAACCTTCTGGATCATGTCTACAATATCTTTGTTCATGTTCTCTAATTTGAATGACAAGCATCTCATTTTGTTTAACTGGTCTGCGTAGCCAGGTCATTGATGCCTGGGTGACAGTTCTTCTTCAAGGTACTGCGGTGAGATACTCTCCATACTGGTGCTTTTGCTCAAGTCTGCATTTTGTCTATAATTCTGGTATGGAGTGAGAAGACTTGTGAGGGGGGCATGCTGTTCCTTAGTCCTGCACAGCAACGGGGGGAACTCAATGAGCTGTCGCTGGTCTGTCATAAGGCCAGATCCTGGTACCTCACCAGAGGGTGCAGTAGCCATGAAAGGCATGCTAGTTTGTGATGGGAGGTGTGAACTTGGGAACAGGTGTGTGTGGGTGTCAAGGAAGGGGTTGGGGCCAGGTGCTTGTTGAGTGTCAGTGTCACGGAAGGTGTTAGTGACAGTGTCGCCTTTAGGGCCAATGTCACGGACGACAATGACAGGTGAACGCAAGTGACGGGATGATACTTGAGAGGCAGAGTCAGAGTCCAAGTGACGAGATGATGCTTGAGAGACAGAGTCAGAGTCTACCTCATCCTCTTCACCTGGGCGTGGGTGTGCAGTATTGACTGTTGGTGTAAATTTCAGTGATAGTTGTGCATCTATGAAGCCTGGGATACCCGATACTGCTGTCTCCCTTACTGTACCGTTGGGGAGAGGCAGGTGTATGTTGCGCAGGTCTGTCAGGTGGGGGTATACATCATCGGGGGGCATGGATGGAGACGGTGGTCTGTTCACGGGGTGGTACGGGTGACTGGGTGATGTGTGGGAAGCCTGAAATTCCTCAACCTGTGTGATGTGTAAATCTGGGCCGAGGTGCGGTGAGGAAGATGCCTCATTTGGTAGTGGTTGGAAGCCAGCAGCCGGAGAATCATTAGTGGTGACTGGTAGCTCCGGTTGTTCTTTGTTAGTGAGCTCGGTATACATACCGCTGAAGTGGTAAGGCGGTGGGGGCGGAGCATTGGGTATAGCTGGGTGTGTGGAGTCAGAGTGTGTTTGAGCCTTGTCTTTGAAAATGCGCCAGGGATCTAAAGTAGCCTTTCTCTTCTGTAACTTAGTGCCAGAGTACTTGGTGTCTAGAAAGGTGGTGGCATGCTCTAGTATGATTGGGTCAAAGCTTCCCTCTAAGGGCCAAGGATGACTCATTTTGACCGTACGCTTATGGAGCTCACGGCAGTGCTTTAGTATATGGTGCTCCTGGCCTCCGAATGTTTTTAAAACATGTTGGAGTGGAGTGGCCATGTTGGTGTGTCTAACACTGGGCGCTCTAGGCAAAGCCTGAATTACAGGAGCGCGATTTCTCAGGTGCTAGGGACAATGTCTCTGATGAGTTCTTGCTCTACTGCCTGAATGACAATATCATACACCCCGTCCTGCAAGTCTCGTTCTTGTGCTTGAGTATAAAGAGGGAAGCAAAGCTGGCCGTCAAAGCAAGCTTCAGCAATATAACTTTGGAGAGGGTGCCTTGGCCACGTGCTAGATAGTATGGCAGTGAATAGCGCTCCAGGGGGATGTATGATAAAAAAGATGTGAAAGTGGGTAGACGTTTTGTACACTGTAGAGCTCACTATGCCATTCATGAGTGTTATTTTAAAGCACAATGCATTGAGGGTGAATGTCGCTTGTTTGGAAAGGAATGTAATTAGGTGGCAGAAGAGTGTTCAGTGGCAGGAGAGTGTTCAGTGGCAGGAGTGGGTTCAGTGGCAGGAGTGGGTTCAGTGGCAGGAGTGGGTTCAGTGGCAGGAGTGGATTCAGTGGCAGGGGTGGGTTCAGTGGCAGGGGTGGGTTCAGTGGCAGGAGTGGAGGGGATGGCGTCGTTTATCAATTCCTCTCCTATGGCGCTACTGATAATGTGATATAATGCTTTTCTTAAGTCCAGTTCCTGTGGTCCGGTGTATATTCCGTTAGGGGAGAAGTCAGGGAATTGGAGCTGGTTACGAGAGAGACCAGCAATTACTTTGCTTTGTAGCGGGTTGCGTGGATAAGTTGTAACTAGTGTGGTAGGTATGTCCAAACCTGGCGCTAGTAGGCGAATGCGTATGTAAATGCAATCCGATGTTTTATGAACAGAGGTACCTAGAATGCTGTTCATGGGGACCAGTAATTGTTGGGGGACTGCAGTGTTCCCTAAAATGTCAGTGCTTGCAATGTTTTTGTTCTTTGGCTTTAGTGACAATGGGATTCGGAAGGTGCGGAAAGGAGGGTGCTAGTGAAAGCGTTATCTGCTGTGCCTGGGTATAGTCAACCCCTAAAACTTGAAATATAGTGAGAAGGACAGTGCTTGCTAAGGGTGTAACGTGACAAAAGGAGGATGGGTGCCCAGTAGAAAGACCCACAACGATATTATTAACTAAATATACAAAAATAGGAGAAGCTGTACTGTCAGGGGACGGGGCACTCATTCCCTACAGTGTCTGAAAATGCGGGGGTGGGCTTGCCGGGGGAGGCACAATGAGGATGTCTGGTGCAGAGTCCTCTAGATCCACTGAATAGTCCTGCAGGAGTGCCACGAGGAATGGGGACTCGTTAGCAGGGGACAGTGGTTGAGGGAGAGCAATAGTAAGTGCTGATGCGGATACCGTGGGGGAAGCAGGGGCGGTAAGGTTAGGGAGTGTTGCCTCTTCAGAGGATGCCGTGGACTGCGCAGAGTCAGTATTGGACTCGCCGTCTATGGCAACGATAGTGGGAGAATTAGCAAAAGAAACAGAAGACCTTAAAGAGGGTGGGGAGCGCGAAGATGAATTAGAGGAGTGGGCAGGCCACAAAAGATCCGGGCGGGTGGTGTCTGGTGGTTGGGAAGGAGCGGTGCCTGAGGGAGGTAAGTCTATGAGAGACAAGAGTGAAAGGCGGAGTTCGGTAGTGGGTGTAAAGTCAACCTCTAAGATGTCCCAAGTAGTTGAAAGAACGTCGCTTTGATGGTGCGTGAGGGGGATAAAGCGATCAAGACTGGTGTGGTATACCGCCGTGGCAGTACCACGTACTGAATGAATAAGGAGATTAATAATTTGCGGGGGGTCAGGGGACATAACGGGGGGGTTTGTTTAAGGGGACGGACAAGAGGAATGGAGATACACCTCCACCCCCCTTGGCTACCAATTGGCGTAGGCAAGTGGTAGGCAAAAAGGTGTGAGAGACAGAAAAAAGAGGCACAATATATGTGCAAGGTGTAGTGAAGAAAAGTGCAACTACTTAGCGGGATTGCGACTATGTTCTAAAAGCAAGGCAATCCAGACAACAGCTACCTAGCGCAGTTGCTGCTAATTGAGGAAAGGTGGGGGGCAACTGAGTCACCAATAATAACTAGCAGACTGCCACTCGGCTAAGTGAGTGTGGAGCTGGCAGTTCAGCAACAGATGCGGAGTGCTGGGAGAAAACTGTGGTGGGACAGCAGGGCTAATGAATGTTTAAGAAAATGAAGCACAAAAAACAGACACCATAAACAACAAATAAACAATAATTAAATAAATGAAATGCATTTCAAAAAATAATAACGATAAAAATAACAATGTTTGTGGAGAGACCAGAGTGAGAAGACAGAGAAAGGAGGGGCGAGGCGACTACAGGGAAGCTGCGAGGCGCACTTCCTCGTTCTGCGAAGGCAGAGAGCAGAAAAAGGCGTGGTGAATGTCAGACTGGGCCACAGACCTCGAAGTGGTTAGTTCCTCTTTCTGGAGTGGTGCAGCTAATAAGGGAGGAAGGCGCCGTTGAGAGAGTGACATTAATTTAAAAGATAAAAAGAGAAAAGCACCCAAGCCATGTAAAACTGAATCAGAGAGGGACGAACTATAGAGTGCGAAGAATGAGTGTGTGAATAAACAGGAAAGAACCCTGACGAAAGAGGGGCGCATTGACGTCGAAAAGAAATAGAATGGTGTTGTAGGGTGTAAAGGAAGAAATAAAAATGACAATTTATGAAGAAGGTGTGAGGAAAAGAACACGAAGAGCAACTGAAAGAGAAGGAAGGGAAGGAGAGAAAGGACGGATAAATAAAATAGTCAATGAAAGAGTACAGAAGATGAAACATAAAAGGTGAAGAATTAATAATACAAAATGTAAATACGAATACAAAACGGCGGCGAGAGCATACAAAATGGCGCCGGGACACACCTTAAATTAAAACGCGGCAACCATACAGAAATGCGTGCCACTTGTGCACCGTGTCAAGAGCGCAACAGGCCACAGCTGTGTTCGATAAGAAAGGGCATTGAGCCAAAAGTGCCAAAAGTGCGTCAAATATTAAACGCGTGCGAAATATTAAAACAGGAGAACGCTGCAAACGCATGTGTGCACCATGCCAGAATTCGGCGAACCACGTACAAACTGGTTGCCAGGACTCAAACCTCAAGCATCACTGAGCAAGTAAAACCGTAAAAAAAACACATGTGGCAACTATGAAAATATGAAAACCTGCAAGAGCATGTGTGCACCATGCCAGAATTCGACCAACCACGTAAAAAGTGGTGGTCAGGACTCAAACCTCAAGCATCACGGAGCATATCCAAACGAAAAGACAAATGTAAGAACTGAGAAATAAAAACGGCAATGAAAAGGAAAGCACAATATTGGTAAAAGGCAAAGACAAGGAAATAGAAAGAAACCACTACAAAATCAATGACAGCAGAGGAGACAGCACCAAAGAGCCTCGGGAAGATGTGACCAGCCACAAAGAGGACGTCGTGGCATGTCAGTCAACCACAGGTGGGCAAAGGAGCACACACAAGGGAGACCCCGGATGGCAAATGCAGGCCGACCCACCGCCCCACACACGCCACAACCTGAGGTAAATTCAAGGAATAAAAATCAAAACCATCCCTGACTTACCCAGGTGGACGTGAGGAGAGGAGAGCCTGAGGGACAGCCAGACAGCCAGACAGGTGTAACCCCAGCATGCGTCCCAAGACCGCACCGGTAGAGGACCCGCCTACCGAGACCTGAATATTCGTGGTCGCCAGCTGAGTGAGGGGATTATTTTGGTGGCCACACCCTTCCTGCTTACCGACTCCAGAGAGCCTGACCCCTGTTCTGCTCGTTCACTTGGAAAGAAGAAACCACGATGTAAAATACTGTGACTTTTTATTTAAGCAGTTCAAAAGCATAGAAACAGTTCGATTAAAATGTTGCCCCTGAACACATGAGCAGGATGAAAAATAAATGCATGGACAATGTCATAAATCAGTTGTTCACAAAGAAACAAATGTATGTCTAAATATCATGCTATGAATAACTGGCTAAAGAGCAACCCTGACTTTAAAGAGGATGGGTAGGCTAGCGCCTAGAAGCTAATCTCTTTTAAGAAAGCAACACCATTCAAGACTACGCAGTTTAACCTAAAATAAATGCAATGGCTTGGGTTAGAATGTGCTGAATTAGATAGGCTGACAAAGCCAAAAGGCTAATATTTAGTTGAGTTGACAAAGCCAAAAGGCTAATAATTAGATGAGCTGACAAAGCCAATAGGCAAAATAATCAGATAGGCTGACAAAGCCAATAGGCTATGCCATTAGATAGGCTGTTAAAGCCAAAAGGCTGAATTATCAGAAAAGAGTATTACCACCTTGGAAGTTGAAGTTCTAGGCCCAGTCACACGGACGATCGATCGGGAACCCTCTATATGCAGTCAGGTTGATGCGCAGAGAGTTCGGAGCCGCACCTTGGGCGAAGCTCTTTTATATGGTTAAATGCAGAACTTACACCCACGTCTGACACGAGATCTGACGCAGGCCACTTAACCGCCCGCTTACAGTAACTGGAAAATTTGATATAAAACCGAGAAGTGGTATCATGATGAAACAGAGCTTTTAGCAGATGGTCAGTGTTCTTGACCGCAAAAAGTAAACAAAGGATAACTTTTACCGTAAAAAATGCTCAGAATTAATATTTAATATATTAATTCTTGGTCACGTTGCTGCCTTCTGAGTTTCAGTTAGGCAAGCGTGGAAAGTTTCATAACTAAAAATATCGCAAATCTTGCATGTGACACAGCCAGATGTACCAACAGATTGTCACGTGGGTGGGGGCCACTCTTATTCTCGTAACTGTGGAAAGTTACAAGAGGGGGGTTTATGTTGTCTCTCGGTGGATGGAACAGATCTCTGCTAGCAGATCAGTGAGGCCCACGAGATCTGTTTTATTATTATTATAAAATGAGAGCAGGAGTTATTGGCTTTTTGGGCCTATACATTTGTATCTAGGAAGGCATGCTTGGTCCTATGTACAATATGGTTATCTATGGAGCTGGGCTTGGGCCTATGTGAGATGCACTCCCAGGATGAAGAAAAGTGGGCAACTTAAGACATTCTATCTGATCCTGCCTGGTAGGGCCTAACTTAGGGGTATCATGTTCAGTGGGCAGTGCAAAATCAAAAATGGGTTTCTTGTTAGATGGTAAGGTGGGGTCTTCGGGACCCTCCTTCAGAGTCATGCACCCACTCACAGACCCACTCAGAGATGCATGCACCCACTCACAGACCTGAGACACTCACACACCCACTCACAGACACACTCAGAGACTCATGTACCCACTCACAGATCTAATCAGACACTCAAGCACACACTCACAGATCCATTCAGGCACTCTTGCACAAACTCACAGACCCACTCAGAGACTCATGCACCCACTCACAGACCCACTCAGAGACTCACCCATCTACTGACTGACCTAATCAGACACTTACGTACCCACTCACAGACCCACTCAGACACTCACGCACCCACTCACAGATGTAATCGGACACTCAAGCATGCACTGACAGATCCATTCAGGCACTCTTCAACCAACTCTCAGACCCACTCAGAGACTCACATACCCACTCACAGACCCAGTAAGAGACTCACACTAATTCATAGACACACTAAGAGACTCATGCACTCACTCACAGACTCACTCAGAAACTCATGCATCTGCTTTCAGACCCCGGCCAGAGATTTATGCACCCCGTTACAGACCCACTGGGAGACTTATGCACCCAGCTGCATACTGACTGAGATAGTCATTTATCCACTGACATATTAAATTATAAACTCATGCAGCCAGTGACATGCCCCATTTCTCCACCACTCTGCAAACACGCCTTCTGGTGCACTACTAGTTGGATGATGAAGTCCTCTTGGCTGATGAGGGTCCTTGGGGGCGAACAACCCCTCCTGCTACCTCCAGTAAGTCCCACACAGCGGGATTGCTAAGAGGTCTTCTGAGACCATGCCACCACTCTGCAAATGCACCTCCTGGTGCACTACTGGTTGGGGGATGAAGTCTTCTTGGTCGTTGAGGGACCTTGAGTACCAAGCAGCCCTCCTGGTACCTCCTGTAAGTCCTAAACAGCAGGATTCCTGAGAGCTGGTTGGAGGTCCCGCCCCCTTTCTCCACCACTCTGCAAACACAACTACTACTTAAAAAGCCATGGACATTCACTGAAAAAAACAAAGATTACTGGGACTTTTGAGTTAGGAATTATCATTTAAAAAACCTTAGAAATTCACTGAAAAAAGCCAAAGGTAACACAGACGTTATAGTTAGGAATTAGCATTTAAAAAACCTTAGACCCGAAGGTATCAGAGCACTTTACATGAGCACCAGTTGTGTTACAGATGGACACATTCATTTTGTTAGGCACGGGAAGATTAAGTGATTTTCCCAGAACCACAGGATGTTGAGCTTCACTGCCAAGACATCAAACCTGGTTCCACAAGCTTGAAAGTCGACCACTCTAGCCGATAGGCCACATCCTCTTAGCAAGCTAACTATAACTATCTCCCTCGCAATGCACTGCTAATGACCTCACATATTATATTACTAATGACATGGTCAGTGACATCACTGATGACATCACTGATTACATCTCGAATGACACCACTGATGACATCATCCACAGAATCACTGATGCACCCACTCACACCCCATATAACCTTTCATACACACACTCCAACTTCCACACTACCATTCTCAAATTCATTCACACACTCATGCACTTAGTCAGTCACTCATGAAGCTATTCACATACCTACTCGCTCATGCATACAGTCAGTCACACACCTATGTACTCACTCATACAGTTAAACACACACCCACTCACTTACCCATACAGATGCTAACACGTACTCATTCATCTGTACAGTCACTGACACAAGTACACAAAAAACCCATACAGCCACTCTCACATTCACTCACACACCCAAATCAGTACTAACACACCCACTCACTGATTCATAGCTCTACACACACATCCACTCAGTCACCCATATCGCCATTCATACACCCACTCACTCACTGATACAGTCACTGACATATGCACTCATATACCCATACAGCTACCCCATGCACTCAGTCACCCATAGAGCTATTCACACACCTACTCACTCATGCATACAGTCAGTCACACAGGTATGTACGGATTCTTACAGTTAAACTCATACTCACTCACTTACCCATGTAGATACTAACACATACTCGCTCACCTATACAGTAACTGACACAAGTACACAATCACCCATACAGCCACTCTCACATTCACTCACACACCCATACACTCACTCATATACTACATCACTCACCTATACAGCCTTTCACATACCAAATTACTCACCCTTACACCACTGACACATGCACTCAGTCACCGACATAACCATACACATACTCACTCACCCATACAGACCCTGACAGATGCATTCACTAACCTTTACAGCCACTCACTCACCCACATCCATACAGGCAGTTACACACCCCCTCACCCACCCACACAGACACTCAGACAATCATACGGGTACTCAGACAATCAGTTACTCATCCATACAGCAACTCCTGTACCTACTCACACACCTATTCAGCAACTTACACACCAACTGACAGACTGATAGAGACATTCACACAACCAGTCATTCACCCATACATTCACTAAGATACCTAATCACTTACTTTTACAGTCACACAATCACTAAATCATCTATACAGACACTGATACATCCACTGATTCACCAATGCACCTTGCTATATATATTTAACATTCATAAACTGTTTTAAACAGTCACAGTCACTGGATGATGTCATCAGTGATGTCATTTGAGATGTCATCAGTGATGTCACTGACCATGTCATGAGTAATGTAATATGTGCGGTCATAAGCACTGCATTGCGGGGGCGTGAGTTATAGTTAGCTCACTAACTTTAACAGCTGAGTTTCACTGGTTTTGCACAAGTGAATCCTGAGCATAAGTATAACATTCCTGTAACCTTTGTTTTTTTCAATGTCTAAGGTTTTGTAGTGTAGTTCCTATTTCCCTAATAGGCTCTGCGCATTGGAATAATATACCCTATAGGCTTGACATAGGACTGAGGTCGGTATGACCCTATCGAGTATATTAAACTTAATTACTTTGTGCCAGCTAGCTCAGAGGCCACTAGAAACTCCTTGAGAACAAGAAGGGAGTAGTTTCTGGCAACCGCATAAACATGACTACTTTGTTTCCCTTTAGAATCGGAACACGTCTCAGAATCGTGGAAACAATAGATAACAGTTTCACTCAGCTAATCGTGCATGCTTAGTTTCCACAGAGTTACACAGAAAGAAAAGATGGGCGTTTCAATAAAAGGTTTTATTGAACAGTCTTGTTTCTCGTGTAAGAGATATGTGCTGTTATGATCACAAGACAGTATGCAAGATAAATAATGTACAGCGTAAGCAGTAGAAATAAATAATACTGCGCTAGCATTATCTTTTAGCATATATTCACGTACATAAATAACATGAGCTAAAAATGCGAGTACTCATACGATGCGTCTCTAAGCTAGTTCTACCCCAATGTACCTAACCTAGTCTAGGTGTAGGGAAAGGTAAGAAGTAGGTGGAGTATTCTCTAGTATGGTATACTAAGAGTATGTTAAGTCTAGTATGCAAGAGTCCCTCTAGGTTCTAGTCAGCTCCATACCTTGAGAATGAGAGAGGTGGGAATCTCCTGCCGGATCTGGAACTCTAACACCCCGCGAAGGGAGTCAGAACACTGGAAGCTGGACTCTTCTGCGAGCAGGAATGACAGCGTCTTCTCAGTGCGTCAGGCCGGGATACGGGCTCCTCTAAAGTTGAGGTCTCCTCCTAACTTGCTTGGGCAAGGGAAGGTATATTTATACCTGGTAGGTGCCTTGGAATGTTAGCATTGACGTGAAGTCGGACAGAGGAAGACGTCAGGAATGAACCCTCAAGGTATAGCGGTTCATACATAATAGATGAGTTCTTGGAGAAATCAATAATCCTGTGCTAGGGGAACTCCCAAGAGCTTAAGGGTCTGGTTTCTAAGAACTCGTTGTGACGTTAGGGTGGACGGATGTTGGTGACCATGCCTGTATTTGGAGTGCACGGCTAATGCCTAAATAAGGACTGGGATTCTATGCCTATATAAGGGCAATGCGAATTGTGCCTATATAAGGACATGTTTTCTGGAAAACCTATATACGGACACCTAAAGCGGAATACAACAGTTTTTTAAACACTAATTCCTAATTATAATGTCCCTGTAACCTTTGTTTTTTCCAGAGTATATATTTATATTTATATATATATCTATATATGAAAGAACCACACTCCTGATTCACCGGTTGCGCGGCGAAGAAAACAGGTAAGGACCACAGCGTATTCGTTGCAGTGAATGACAGTGTAGTTTATTGCAGTAAAATCAAATCAGCATCCATAGTGCAAAAGACAAGTGTCCAGCCTGACGCGTTTCGACCGCGTTGCCGCGGTCTTGATCACATGACGCGCTGGACCAAGACACTCATAATTATAGTGAAAACAACCAAAATAGCCACTCCCCTGAGCAATGACAATAGTAAAGAGACTTGATATTAACGCGGGCAATCCTCAATGAATAATACAAATGTAAATTCAAAAGATTCTGTGTTCAGAACGACACATATACGTTCACAACTGAAAGATGTAAACGCTATACAAGATAGATAAAAGACATGCATAAAATACTACAAAACATTTTTTTCAGCAAAATCAACCCGGAAAAATAGTTAACATGATCCTTCCTAAATGTAATACAATTTCATTAATCGTTGAGCATATTAAAGGGTCCCAGGTATTAAAATAACTATTGTTGCATGCTCTTCCCTAAAACTGAGGGGCATATTAGCAAGACCCACGTTACAATTATCGCCGTTTTAGCGGCAGGAAACTGCCGCTAAAACGGCGATAATGGGCTTGCTAATATGCGTTATAGAATTCCAATAGAAGCCCAGGTTAGATGTCCTGCACATCTAACCTGGGCTTCTATTGGAATTCTATAACGCATATTAGCAAGCCCATTATCGCCGTTTTAGCGGCAGTTTCCTGCCGCTAAAACGGCGATAATTTTAACGTGGGTCTTGCTAATATGCCCCTAAATATATATATATATATATGAATGCCCATTATAGTTAAGACTACGTTTCCATAGGAAACTGATTTTTTGGTTTGCTTATTACTATGGTTCTTCGCGGAACTTTCCCCAAAAAGTCTCATCTACCTCAGATCTTTCCTGGAAAGTTTCGGGGTGATCCGTCAAGAGAGGCCAAGAAATAAGGTGGCTCCCAAAATGTGTTTTCCACTTTTTTTTTCCACAGGAAATTTGGACACATGAACAGCCCATATGGCTGAATAGATTTACACCAAATTTGGCAGAAAGCTTGATCTTGGTCCAGAGCACGTACATTTTATGATTTGATGTAAATCCATTCAGGTGTTGTTAGAGAAATTAAGTATCAAAATGTATAGATATTTCACGCCGCGGACTCAGCGAATCTCCAGTAATTTTTTTAAAGAAATTGGGGCCTTTAAAAAATAACTCCCTTCAGTGGGTATGGGGCAGGGGGTGCCACATATTCGTAAATAAGAGAAGGGGCACGCGGCCCTCCTCTCTGAGCCTTAAATAGCTCCCTGGAACCCCATCCCTCCAGGTCACATTGATTTTTAAGGGGAATGGAGTGCGCACCCCCACCATACACTGCTTATGACCTCACATATGACGTTCAATGACATCATTGATAAATTCACTGCAACATCAGAAAATTCATGATAACACTGTGGGCTGTGTTCATAACGGGGAGGGAGGCTGCGTGGTCCCCCTCCCGAGCCTGCAGAAGTTCCAGGGAGCCCACCCCTGGGTACAAAAATAGTTTATATGGGGGAGGGACGCACAGCCCTCCTCCCTGAGCCTCTAGAGGGCCCGGAGAGCACACCACAGGGACAAAATGTCTTTATATGAAGGCCCTGGAAGATGGGGTACCCGGGGCCAAAATCAGCTCTTCGAGGGGGCAACACATGCCCCCTCCCCTTTATTTAAATGAGAAACCCTGGGGGATGGGGTCCCCAGGGTCTAACAAGGTTTGGGGAGACGGGCCACGCAGCCCATCTCCCTTTTATTTAAATAAGAGGCCTGAAGGTTGGGGTCTCTGGGCCGATACCAGCTTGGGAAGGAAGCCGTTCGGCACCCCTCCCCTACAATAATATATGGCCCTGGGGAATGGGGTTCCCAGGGCCTAAAGAGACTAAAGAGGCCTAATCCCCTTTATTTAAAGAAATGGCCCTGGGGGATGGGGTCCCCAGGACCTAACAAGTCTAGGAGAGGGGGCCATGCAGCCCCCTCCCCTTTATTTAGAAAACAAACAGCCCTGGGGATGTGGCATATGACCAACACCCAATGTGCATGGCCGAAGGATGTGCGCAGCATGGGGTTGACTGTACAGAGGAGGGGTTGGCTGCAGGACCCGGCCGTAGTTGTCGCCCTGCAGCCAATCCCCACCCAAGCACGGCATTTGAGATGTCATCAGTGATGTCATAAATAATGTCATGAGTAATGTCATATGTGAGGTCATAAGCAGTGCATGATGGGGCACAAGTTATAGTTAGTGCTGCTAACTATAACTGGCGAATTTATGTTTTTTGTGTGTTTAAAACATTAATGTTGTCAATGACAAATTCACCTAACCATAAGGTTACTTTAATATTTATTTTTTTGAGTGAATTTCTAAGTTTTTTAAAAATGAATACAGATCTTTTTTTATCATAATATATACGAATTGGGACAAGTATTCACATTTTCACGAAAATATGACTATGTAAAGAAAAACAGATCAGGAAATCCTAACCAAGATGCCGCAATATTGAGCAAGGAAAATCTGGCAACTGGAGTAACTATAAATGGATCAGGTTCTGAAACTGGTTCACTCACTAGCGATAATGAATCGGATGATGGAACATTAAGAGCACAGAGGCTTCCGGATCAGGCCAATATTCTCAGTCCAGCGGAGGAGCTTAATTTTTTAGCGTCGGATCGCCTGCAAACGCTGCGGCCACGAAATCGGAATACAACGCAGATGTCAGGCAACGGAGAAATAGGCGACGCCGTGAAAGGCGCAAATGCAGGAAAAGGAAAACCAAAGAAACAATGGCGCAGGAGACAATAACAAATAACAATACTGTGGTCAATCTTTCATCAACTGTGTTGACCAAAGCAGAAACACAAATACTAGCTCTTGGACTGTCTTACTGCCCAGAGAGCAGTTTTAATTATGGGAGAACACGAATAGATATATATCAATACATCAGAAAGCTTAAACTCCAGAAGTTTTTCACTATCAAGAACAGCAATAAACACACAGAGGCTGAGGGCAACTCAACACTTGTCGGGGATGGAAGCAATTTTAATCTCCTAGCATCTGATGCAGCCACTATGCTGGCTATTAGTGAACTGAACAATGAAAATCACCAAGATGATATGATGGTCAATAGCCAAGCAACGACACAGGAGAGACTGGTGGCGTATAACCTTGTTGAACCGAGTGCAGGAATCAGTCCTTTTAAAGCTAAATCCAAATTCTACCCCATGATGCCGAAAGATGCTATCGACATCTTTCATGAAAGAGTCACGGATGATATCAAAAAACTATATTATAAAACCAATCATAACAAAGTAAGATTCAAACATCGAGATATGCAATATGAGAATCTTATTCGCAAGCTAAGGAACAATAAAAATATAGTTATAAACAAGTCAGATAAGGGTGGTAACGTTGTTATTTGGCCACGTGATCAATATACTGAGGAGGCCTACAAACAACTGTCTAATACAGACTGCTATGCCAAAGCCACTCTGGCAGAATATCATAAAGCCAAAGACACCCTTAAAAAAGATCTCATGGGATGGAAAAGACAAGGACTCATTTCCAATCAGGAATTTAAATTCATGATGAATGACTTTCCCACTATTCCAACATGGTATCTAATACCCAAAATTCATAAAGAGATGAACCCTATACCAGGTAGACCTATCATTTCGGCAATTGGTGGCATGAGCGAACATATCACAGAATATGTGGATCATTTTTTGCAACCTTTTGTGCAGACACTTCCCTCATATATAAGGGACACTGGGGATTTTCTAGAAAAAATCCAACATATTACGTGGGAAGACAACTTACTGCTCATTGCGATGGATATTGAATCGCTCTATACAAGTATAGATCACCATGCCGGAATGACTGCTGTAAAACACTACCTGGACAAAAGGCCTTTAACCTTGTATAATCACAACATGATGCTTCTTGAGATGGTTAAGTGGTGCTTATTTAACAATTTCTTTATGTTTGATAACAATCTTTACTGTCAAAAACGTGGGGTGGCTATGGGAGCCTGCTTCTCCCCCAGCTATGCGTGTTTGCACGTAGGCTGGTGGGAGGAGCAGGTTCTCATGGGTACTTTGGCCAAAGTATGTGAGGAACGTGTTTTGTATTGGCTAAGATATATTGACGATGTGTTTCTAGTATGGAAGGGTGACCAAGGCAGTGCGGAAGCATTTATAGCTGAACTGAACAATAACAACATTAACCTTAAGTTCACCGCACACATTAGTCAACAACAGGTGGCATTCTTAGATACCAATATCTATGTATCAGGCAATCGGTTGGAATCTACGTTATATAGAAAACCAACTGCAGGGAATACCACCCTACACGCTACTAGCTCACATCCTGGCCACCTCATTAGGAGCATCCCTTACGGAGAACTCCTTAGACTGAAAAGAATATGCAGCACCACTGAGGAATACACTAAGTGTACCCAGCAGGCATTGGCCAGATTCAAGGCAAGAGGATATAGTGACGTTATCCTTCAGCAAGCAAGAGATAAGGCTGCTTTGAAGACTAGGGAGTGCCTACTGGGCTCTCACAAGAGAACCGAGGAAATTAAGCATAAGACAAGGGGAGAGGATATCACTGCACCTCGTCTCATTACCACATTTAATCGGCAACATAAACAGCTCAGGGCTATTGTCAATAAAAATTGGCCAATACTTAAAACTGATGCGGTGCTGGCACCCAGACTACCGACCGTACCTACCATCACTTTCAGGCGGGCTGTCTCTATGAGAAACCAACTGGTTAAAAGCAGCCCAGAATCCACATTTAAAGGTACATGGCTACAACCTAAAAAAGGTTTTTTTAAGTGTTCCTCATGTAGGGCCTGTAAATTCGGAGCAAATAAAACTCACTACAGCACTCAATTCAGTCCCACACCAGTACAAATAAAGGGGCACTATACCTGCCGCACTCAATATGCGGTCTATGTCCTTACCTGCACTTGTGGCCTCAATTACGTAGGCAGCACTAAGCTCCAAGTACATGCCCGAATCCTGCAGCACTTGAGAGCAATTGTAAATAACGATGCCACCTACCCAGTGGCACGTCATTTTAAAACTACACATGGAAATGACCTTAGCTGCCTTACGTATTTTGTGATTGATGCCATCCCCAAATTAAAACGGGGAGGCAATAGAGAACGCATGTTGAGGCAACTGGAGACCCGCATGATAATAGAACTGGATAGTAAAACACCTTTTGGATTGAATACTACGGAGGACCTCCATACTTTCCTATAATTTAGATTTATTTCTGTGACTATATACTCTTTTTACAACTAGAGTACAATATCTGTTTTAACTTGCAGCATTTTTCTGTAAATTTTTTTGTACATATCTAGACTCCTGTACCGGTATTTATGACTACCTCACGTACCTATTTTTTCATTTTAGTATTACTAGCACTTTATAGTATGTTATTTCAAACACATTTCCCCTAGAATCCAATTGATTGTAAAAATACATTTATCTTTTATAATCTTTTAGCCTACGGTATTTCCTTTGAAATCATTTTAGATCAAGGCGGATTTTGCACATTAGTAGCACTTTTTGCACTTTATTGCAATCTTTGCACATTTATACATATGTATTAATCGTATATGGATCAGTCAAGAGGGGTTACCTTTTTAATAGACTGTTTTTTTAATATTTATTATTATTGTTTCACACTGCAGTTTACCACATCCTATGATTATATTTGTGAGTTTAATTTTCCGGTATTACGTTATTTGCTTATATTATCTAGAGGTATTGCATAAGTTGGGTGGCTATCAGCATGAGCTGCATTCATGCAATGTTTTTATACTGCCCTCTATTTAGCTTTAGCGTCGTTTTAAGGAGACATGTTAGGGTTATTTTTTTAAATATGAAGTATTTAAACTGTTATAATATTTTAGATGCCCTTTTATGTCTTTTAAAACTACCTGTACAGTATAGTGATGTTATTCTTTTGTAATCAGCATTTTATGCATGTATTGGTTCTGAATGTGATCACTATTACTGTAGCATTATTTATCTATTTTTTACTCTACTATTTATTCAGGATGTGTGTCAATAATTTGATATAATGTACATACCTATTATAGTATGTACATATTCATTTTCTGCAGTCACTTTGTTGATTTAATAGTATATCTTTTATGTCTATCATCACATGACATGGGTGCAGCAACTTTAAAAATGCTTCTCGCAAAGCTAGCCTCATGTGATCAAGGCCGTTTTATCGGCCGAAACGCGTCATGGCAAGCAGAAGGGAGCAATAAAAATACTTTTACATCTATCACGAAGTGGAGTTCGCGCGTTCTTTCTCGCCGTGTGCTGGAGGTTTGAGAATGCTTTGAAGTTGATATATATATATATATATATATATATATTCAAATCCTTCACGGCGAAGAGATGGACAGCCAGCCACACCAACGGTGCTTAGTTAAACTTCTTTATTTTCTTAGGACAAACGAAAAAAGACACGTTCAATCAGGGAATTTTGAAGCGCGTTACGCACCCGTGAGGGTCTCAAGGCACTGGAGGGGGGGGGGTGCAAGTCTTGGTCTTGCTCACATGATTGTAGTATCCTAGCAACAAACTTACATACACGTCACACAGGACACGACAATTGAAATAAACAAAATACTTCTACTCAAGGTATCTTTCTTTCCTTTCCCAATATATCAATCATTTATATTTCATTTCAATTATTTTATACATTTGACAGAATTGGTAATTTTGAACAGTTAATTATTCATTATTTCAATCTAAACTTTATGTTTTTGTCTATTTGCCAGAGAATGTGTGCCATCATCATTATTATACAATGCATATTACAATGGCCATTCATACTGGCGTCTGTATCGTTACTCATGATTTCTTCGCTGTATCGCAGCACAATTCTGGTAAAGTACCCTATCTCTAACACTTCCAATAGGGATATGATGGGATGTTTATCTGAAGTGTATACTGTGGTACGTAGGCAGTTATATCGTTATTCTATGATGGGCATATAGGCTAAATATATAAGTATATACATATATACATATATATATATATATATATAAACAAAGACTCTCCTTCCAGAGATGCAGGCCCGTAGAGGGGTGGCGCGGTGCCGGCGGAGAAACCGGTAATTTCAATATAAATCCAAAGCGGGGTTGCCTATCGCGCTCTCAGGTTAACGCATAAACCAAGCAAGACTCCAAAGATAGAAAAGGGGGTTTATTATCGTCATAAACCCTCCGTGACGCGTTTCGACTCCGCAGAGTCTTGATCACACAATGGGGCAACAACACAGTCATTGCTTACATACACTTCCTGTGAAATGTAAACATAAACATATATATATTTTATGTTTATGCCTGCGATGAAAGGGCCCACACAGGTAGGTTTTGCCAACACATCTTTAATGAAGGATGCAATGCGGGTACAGAAATATGCCACACTAAAGTTGCAGTCCAACCCGACGCGTTTCGTGTTAACGAGCACTTCCTCATGGGCTGTGGGCTTCTACGGGAAGGAGAACAGCAGTTTATGGCACCTGCTAAATTGTCAAACACCCCGCCCCAGTGGGCGAGGTCACCCGCGTGGTAATTGTAGTGCCTTTGTCTTTCTTCAGTGAGTTGCCGTACCTCTCCACAAGTAAAATCTGGTCAATTGTCCCAAGTGGGTTGTGGTGCATAGCCCTGCACCTTACTTCCACCAACCGGCGTATCTGCACAAGGGACAGGTGCTGTAAATGGAGGAAGTAAGGTGCATGCGAGGTGTCAGGGCTATGCACCACAACCCACTTTGAACAATGGACCAGATTTTACTTGGGGAGAGGTACGGCAACTAACTGAAGAAAGACAAAGGCACTACAATTAACAACAGGCCACGCCCACTGGGGCGGGGTGTTTGACAATTTAACAGGTGCCATAAACTGCCGTTCTCCTTCCCGTAGAAGCCCACAGCTCATGAGGAAGTGCTCGTTAGCACGACACGCGTCGGGCTGGACTGCAACTTTAGTGTGGCATATTTCTGTACCCGCATTGCATCCTTCATTAAAGATGTGTTGGCAAAACCTACCTGTGTGGGCCCTTTCATGGCAGGCAACTTTCTTTGTTGGATTTGAAGCGGCTTTGCCTGAGCCGCGGGAGGAGCCCCGTTGCTGTTGAGCATCCCCTGCCGTAAACGCCAACCGGCTTATCTGCAAAGGGACAGGTTCTGTAAATGAAGGAAGTAAGGTGCATGCGAGGCGTCAGGGCTATGCACCACAACCCACTTGGGACAATTGACCAGATTTTACTTGGGGAGAGGTACGGCAACTAACTGAAGAAAGACAAAGGCACTACAATTAACAACAGGCCACGCGGGTGGCCACGCCCACTGGGGAGGGGTGTTTGACAATTTAACAGGTGCCATAAACTGCTGTTCGCCTTCCCGTAGAAGCCTACAGCCCATGAGGAAGTGCTCGTTAGCATGAAACACGTCGGGCTGGACTGCAACTTTAGTGTGGCATATTTCTGTACCCGCATTGCATCCTTCATTAAAGATGTGTTGGCAAAACCTACCTGTGTGGGCCCTTTCATCGCAGGCAACTTTCTTTGTTGGATTTGAAGCGGCTTTGCCTGAGCCGCGGGAGGAGCCCCGTTGCTGTTGAGCATCCCCTGCCGTAAATGTCAACCGGCTTATCTGCACAAGGGACAGGTGCTGTAAATGGAGGAAGTAAGGTGCATGCGAGGCGTCAGGGCTATGCACCACAACCCACTTGGGACAATTGACCAGATTTTACTTGGGGAGAGGTACGGCAACTCACTGAAGAAAGTCATAGGCACTACAATTACCAACAGGCCACACGGGTGGCCACGCCCACTGGGGCGGGGTGTTTGACAATTTAACAGGTGCCATAAACTGCCATTCTCCTTCCCGTAGAAGCCCACAGCCTATGAGGAAGTGCTCGTTAGCACGAAACGCGTCGGGCTGGACTGCAACTTTAGTGTGGCATATTTCTGTACCCGCATTGCATCCTTCATTAAAGATGTGTTGGCAAAACCTACCTGTGTGGGCCCTTTCATCGCAGGCAACTTTCTTTGTTGGATTTGAAGCGGCTTTGCCTGAGCCGCGGGAGGAGCCCCGTTGCTGTTGAGCATCCCCTGCCGTAAACGCCAACCGGCGTATCTGCACAAGGGACAGGTGCTGTAAATGGAGGAAGTAAGGTGCATGCGAGGCATCAGGGCTATGCACCACAACCCACTTGGGACAATTGACCAGATTTTACTTGGGGAGAGGTACGGCAACTCACTGAAGAAAGACAAAGGCACTACAATTAACAACAGGCCACGCGGGTGGCCACGCCCACTGGGGAGGGGTGTTTGACAATTTAACAGGTGCCATAAACTGCTGTTCGCCTTTCCGTAGAAGCCTACAGCCCATGAGGAAGTGCTCGTTAGCATGAAACACGTCGGGCTGGACTGCAACTTTAGTGTGGCATATTTCTGTACCCGCATTGCATCCTTCATTAAAGATGTGTTGGCAAAACCTACCTGTGTGGGCCCTTTCATCGCAGGCAACTTTCTTTGTTGGATTTGAAGCGGCTTTGCCTGAGCCGCGGGAGGAGCCCCGTTGCTGTTGAGCATCCCCTGCCGTAAACGCCAACCGGCGTATCTGCACAAGGGACAGGTGCTGTAAATGGAGGAAGTAAGGTGCATGCGAGGCATCAGGGCTATGCACCACAACCCACTTGGGACAATTGACCAGATTTTACTTGGGGAGAGGTACGGCAACTCACTGAAGAAAGACAAAGGCACTACAATTACCAACAGGCTACGCGGGTGGCCACGCCCACTAGGGCGGGGTGTTCGACAATTTAACAGGTGCCATAAACTGCCGTTCTCCTTCCCGTAGAAGCCCACAGCCCATGAGGAAGTGCTCGTTAGCATGAAACGCGTCGGGCTGGACTGCAACTTTAGTGTGGCATATTTCTGTACCCGCATTGCATCCTTCATTAAAGATGTGTTGGCAAAACCTACCTGTGTGGGCCCTTTCATCGCAGGCAACTTTCTTTATTGGATTTGAAGCGGCTTTGCCTGAGCCGCGGGAGGAGCCCCGTTGCTGTTGAGCATCCCCTGCCGTAAACGCCAACCGGCGTATCTGCACAAGGGACAGGTGCTGTAAATGGAGGAAGTAAGGTGCATGCGAGGCGTCAGGGCTATGCACCACAACCCACTTGGGACAATTGACCAGATTTTACTTGGGGAGAGGTACGGCAACTCACCGAAGAAAGACAAAGGCACTACAATTACCAACAGGCCACGCGGGTGGCCACGCCCACTAGGGTGGGGTGTTTGACAATTTAACAGGTGCCATAAACTGCCCTTCTCCTTCCCTTAGAAGCCCACAGCCCTTGAGGAAGTGCTCTTTAGCACGAAACGCGTCAGGCTGGACTGCAACTTTAGTGTGGCATATTTCTGTACCCGCATTGCATCCTTCATTAAAGATGTGTTGGCAAAACCTACCTGTGTGGGCCCTTTCATCGCAGGCAACTTTCTTTGTTGGATTTGAAGCGGCTTTCCCTGAGCCACGGGAGGAGCCCCGTTGCTGTTGAGCATCCCCTGCCGTAAACGCCAACCGGCTTATCTGCACAAGGGACAGGTGCTGTAAATGGAGGAAGTAAGGTGCATGCGAGGCGTCAGGGCTATGCACCACAACCCACTTGGGACAATTGACCAGATTTTACTTGGGGAGAGGTACGGCAACTCACTGAAGAAAGTCAAAGACACTACAATTACCAACAGGCCACGCGGTTGGCCACGCCCACTGGGGCGGGGTGTTTGACAATTTAACAGGTGCCATAAACTGCTGTTCTCCTTCCCGTAGAGGCCCACAGCCCATGAGGAAGTGCTCGTTAGCACGAAACGCGTCGGGCTGGACTGCAACTTTAGTGTGGCATATTTCTGTACCCGCATTGCATCCTTCAATAAAGATGTGTTGGCAAAACCTACCTGTGTGGGCCCTTTCATGGCAGGCAACTTTCTTTGTTGGATTTGAAGCGGCTTTGCCTGAGCCGCGGGAGGAGCCCCGTTGCTGTTGAGCATCCCCTGCCGTAAACGCCAACTGGCGTATCTGCACAAGGGACAGGTGCTGTAAATGGAGGAAGTAAGGTGCATGTGAGGCGTCAGGGCTATGCACCACAACCCACTTGGGACAATTGACCAGATTTTACTTGGGGAGAGGTACGGCAACTCACCGAAGAAAGACAAAGGCACTACAATTACCAACAGGCCACGCGGGTGGCCACGCCCACTAGGGTGGGGTGTTTGACAATTTAACAGGTGCCATAAACTGCCCTTCTCCTTCCCGTAGAAGCCCACAGCCCTTGAGGAAGTGCTCTTTAGCATGAAACACGTCGGGCTGGACTGCAACTTTAGTGTGGCATATTTCTGTACCCGCAATGCATCCTTCATTAAAGATGTGTTGGCAAAACCTACCTTTGTGGGCCCTTTCATCGCAGGCAACTTTCTTTGTTGGATTTGAAGCGGCTTTCCCTGAGCCGCGGGAGGAGCCCCGTTGCTGTTGAGCATCCCCTGCCGTAAACGCCAACCGGCTTATCTGCTCAAGGGACAGGTGCTGTAAATGGAGGAAGTAAGGTGCATGCGAGGCATCAGGGCTATGCACCACAACCCACTTGGGACAATTGACCAGATTTTACTTGGGGAGAGGTACGGCAACTCACTGAAGAAAGTCAAAGACACTACAATTACCAACAGGCCACGCGGGTGGCCACGCCCACTGGGGCGGGGTGTTTGACAATTTAACAGGTGCCATAAACTGCCGTTCTCCTTCCCGTAGAAGCCCACAGCCTATGAGGAAGCGCTCGTTAGCACGAAATGCGTCAGGCTGGACTGCAACTTTAGTGTGGCATATTTCTGTACCCGCATTGCATCCTTCATTAAAGATGTGTTGGCAAAACCTACCTGTGTGGGCCCTTTCATCGCAGGCAACTTTCTTTGTTGGATTTGAAGCGGCTTTGCCTGAGCCGCGGGAGGAGCCCTGTTGCTGTTGAGCATCCCCTGCCGTAAACGCCAACCGGCAGATCTGCACAAGGGACAGGTGCTGTAAATGGAGGAAGTAAGGTGCATGCGAGGCGTCAGGGCTATGCACCACAACCCACTTGGGACAATTGACCAGATTTTACTTGGGGAGAGGTACGGCAACTCACTGAAGAAAGACAAAGGCACTACAATTACCAACAGGCCACGCGGGTGGCCACGCCCATTGGGGCGGGGTGTTTGACAATTTAACAGGTGCCATAAACTGCCGTTCTCCTTCCCGAAGAAGCCCACAGCCCATGAGGAAGTGCTCGTTAGCACGAAACACGTCGGGCTGGACTGCAACTTTAGTGTGCCATATTTCTGTTCCCGCATTGCATCCTTCATTAAAGATGTGTTGGCAAAACCTACCTGTGTGGGCCCTTTTCCTTGTTGGATTTGAAGCGGCTTTGCCTGAGCCGCGGGAGGAGCCCCGTTGCTGTTGAGCATCCCCTGCCATAAACGCCAACCGGCGTATCTGCACAAGGGACAGGTGCTGAAATGGAGGAAGTAAGGTGCATGCGAGCTGTCAGGGCTATGCACCACAACCCACTTGGGACAATTGACCAGATTTTGCTTGGGGAGAGGTACAGCAACTCACTGAAGAAAGACAAAGGCACTACAATTTCCAACAGGCCACGCGGGTGGTCACGCCCACTGGGGCGGGGTGTTTGACAATTTAACAGGTGCCATAAACCAATCACTGACATAATACCGAAAGACACATTATCGAAATACAAATATTTCGACTCAAAAATATCGACATCAAAAATATGGATATTGTATACTTAATTATAAAAATACCTTAATATCAAAACCACATTATCGTAATTAAACTATATCGACTACACAAATATCGCACACATAAATATCGCAATACAAATTATCGACGGTTATAAATAAGTATAGGACATGTCCAAAATATCGAGAACAAAAATATAGACAGCAATATTATCGTTTTTTTAAAAATATCGACAACTCAAATACACATTAAAACTACTACTTTCATCACCAACAATACAATAAATGACATAAATACACATATCACATAAAATTTATATATAAACATATCAATCAAAATAATAACATAAATTAATAATAACATAACAACTACACAAATAATATTTACAAACAAATAATAGCAACATATTCAACATTTAAAATATATATTATACATTTCTTTTTAAATAATACATTCAACATCTCTTTCCTCACCTAAATAAAACCTTTTCTCTTAATTTGCGATTTCCATACAAGTAAAACATTTACAAAACAACAACAAAAAATCAAATTAACCAATAGAAACACAGAAGATCGAAATAGACCAATGATTTTCAACAAACAATTAAGAACACACTATATAAACAAAAAAATATGTCTTCTTTTACACCTTAAACAAAAATAATTAAGGAAGGAGAAACTCTGCCGGATTTTCACCACTCTCAAACACACCTCTAAATCAAGCCTACTACACCTAGGAAAAAGTAAGTAAATAAGCATTTCTAAATAAACTGTTAAATTAAAATGTAACACAGATTTCAATGGCTAACTTAAATTACTAACTCATATATTTTATGTCTTTCTTTTTCCACAACAGATATTACTCCAAAAACGAGATAAAAGATTTCACCTTACAAAAACAGATAACCAACAAAGGGGGTCATTATGATGGCGGGCGGATCGCCCCCGCCGGGCCGGCGGTAGCCACCGCCGGCCCGGCGGGGGCGATCCGCCTGCCATCTAGACAGCAAAGACCCCCGCCATATTATGATGGCTGGGGGGTCCGCGAGGGACGGAAAGACCGTCCGCCGCTTTTCCGCCGGTCGACTCGTCGACCGGTGGAAAACAAGGATAATATGGTGGCGGGTCTCCAAGACACCGCCATTCATATTATGATGACTGCGGAGTGCAGCCTTTCCATGGCGGCGTTGCCTCCATGGAAAGGCATACGGTCTTTGTATATGGGTGCCCGTTGCGGGCCCCCACAGTGTTGAGGGGGTGGGGGTGCACAGGGGGGTACCTATGGTACCCCCCTGCATATGTATGCACAAGGTGGCAGGCACCGCGCGGTGCCTGTCACGTTGTGCATGCACATGCACAGCGTACATTTACAGCATTGTGGCGGGCGGTGCGGTGAGCACCGCCCGCCACAATGCTGTGAATAGGGCTTGCCACTGCCACAGTGGCATCCTAATAGCATGTGCGGGACCGCCGCACCCCTTGCGGACGGTCCCGCATTCCGCTTCGGTGGCAGGCGGACTTTGCCCGCCCGCCATCGTAATGTTGCCCAAAGTAAGTATACTCTAAAAATAACTTGTTAAATCTCACTAAAAGGGAACTCAACACCTAAAATGTCCTAACCGCCAAAACGACCCCATTTATACTTTTAAACTTTTTTTAAAAACGTTTGTAAAATGAAACTAAAACGTTAATAAAACTATACTCTGTCATAAACACCAAGACCACCACATATAAATTGTAAAACATGAAATAAAATATGCTTTACTTTCTTTTCACAGAGCACTTCAAACAAACAACATTTGTTGAACAAAGAACATCTCCATTCAACTACAACTAAATAACAGTTGGTAAGCATATAATTAAAATGCATTTATTACTATTCATATAAACATGTATAATATTTTTTTACATATACTTTCATGTACATTTTTATAGATTTTACCACCTCACAATGACTGAAGATGCCCAATTTATAACATCTCAGAAAGGGAAATTCTTATTGTGTTATATGGGGTAAGTTTACACCCAAGAGAAACAAACAGGCCTTAAAGTGAACTGGAAATGTCCAAAATATTACTCAAACAAATGTTATGGTCGTGCTACCACCAGGGAAACAACTGTATATATACAAGGGAGCCTAACCATCCACCAAATATTTCTGAAATTGAAGTGAGATCAACCCTTGAAAATATTAAAGAATTAAGTAGCACCTCACAACTTCCTACAAGTGTTATAGTTAAAGAACTATTACCTAAAGTACGCAGAGAAGCAGGTCAATTACCATCAATTGCTTCTATTAAAAGAACAATAGCTAGGACCAAAAAATCAACAACACCAACAATACCTACACCTAAAAATTTTGAGGATGCCATAATTCCCCCAGAACTTAGTATAGCACACAATGATGAACCTTTTATTTTCTTTGACAACAAAAATAAAGATAAAAGGATTATTATGTTTGCTACAGCAAACAATATAACTAAACTTCAACAATGCCAAACATGGATGATGGATGGCACCTTCAGCATATGCCCTAAACCATTCTACCAACTGTACAGTATCCATGGGCACTATCATAACACTTGCTTTCCATTAATATATGCTTTATTACCAAACAAACAGAATGCAACATATACTGAAATGTTAGGTAAAATAAAGCAAGAAACAAACGACTTTTTCCCTCAAAGAATAGTAATAGACTTTGAACAAGCCATGATAAATTCTATCCTCAAATTATACCCCCACACATCTATACAAGGATGTTACTTCAACTTCAACCAATGTTTATGGAGACATTTACAGAAATCTGCACTTAGGGGGTCATTACGATGACGGGCGGATCGCCACCGCCCGTATGGCGGTGGCGATCCGCCCGCCATTCCCCTCCGCCCGCATGCCAGTTCCCCCCGCCACATTACGATGGCGGGGGGAGCCCGGCGGACGGAAAGACTGTCCGCCGGTTTTCCGCCGGTCACACAGGTGACCGGGCGGAAAAGGGCACTAATATGGTGGCGGTGTCTGCAAGACACCGCCATCCATATTAGGATGGTTGCGGAGAGCAGCCTTTCCATGGCGGCAATGCCGCCATGGAAAGGCATATGGTCTTCGCTATTGGGGGCCCGTTGCGGGCCCCCAGAGTGTTGGGGGGGGGTGGGGGGTGCACATGGGGTGTACCTATGGTATCCCCCTGCATTGGCATGGACAAGGTGGCAGGCACCGCGCGGGGCCTGTCACCTTGTGCATGCCAATGCACGACGTGCATTCCCAGCATTGTGGCGGGCAGTGCTGTGAACACCGCCCGCCACAATGTTGGGAATAGGGGATGCCACCACCACTGTGGCGGTGGCATCCTAATACTCGCTGCGGGACCGCCGCTCCTATGGCGGACGGTCCCATTCACCGCTACGGTGGCGGGCGGACTTTGTCCGTCCGTCATCGTAATGTGCCCCTTAGTGTGGAATATGCAACAAATATTACCTTTGCATACCAAATAAAACACCTAATAGCCCTGGCCTATGTGCCAGTCACAGATGTGGCTGAGCACTATAACATTTTAATAGAAAGTCCATTTTACCACCAAAATGAACAAAAATGATCTCCCCTCCTAGATTATTTTGAGGATACCTGGGTGGGGAGATTTCACAGATCAGGCCATAGACGGCAACCTAAATTCCAAATACCTTGGTGGAATGTGTACCTAACTACACTTAACCAAGAAGCCAAAACAAACAACGCAGTTGAAGGTTGGCATAATGCCTTCCTATCTTCTACAGGACGAAGCACTCCTACCCTACATAAACTATTAATTGCCATACAAAAAGAACAAAGCATCCAAGAACTAAGGGGTCCATTAGGATGTCGGGCGGTGGCACCACCGCGGTGCTGGCGGTGCGGAAAAATGCATTTTTCCGCCCGCGAGCAGTGGTACTCACGTCCGCCATATTAGTATGGCCAAACATAGACCATTTCCCGTCCGCCGCCGTGCGACGCGAACCGCCATCAAAGTGCGCCCGCAAGAGCGGCGGTGGGAGCCAATGGCAACACACCACCGTGCGGAATGATGTCCGCTCCGGTCCACAAATTAGGATGCTCCAAACAACCAGTCGCACTGCAGCGGAGAAACCACCCAATCCTAGACGGCGGAACCTCGACAGCGGAGCGCGAAACCAGAGACCCGGTCCACAGCGCCCGGACACGACCGCCATGGACCCAGCACTCCACGTTTTCCCGGTGCTGTACCTGATACATCACCAGCAAATCATGGACCGTCGCGGACGCCGCCGCAGGTACGCAATAACACAACCCCACACACAACCACAAAACACAAACCATGGACTGGCACAGGGTCCCTAACCACATCAGATACCCTGGTGGGGATAGGAACACATCCCCAAGTGCACACACACATGACCCACCTGCCACCAATACACCCCTCCGCATCCAGGTCACACATTGACCGCGATCGTGCAGCAATGTCACGGCCACGTCACCGCAGCTGTGAAGACAAGGGAATACATGCGCACAATGCAGAAGGCTGGGCCAGCGCCAGGCATGGGCAGGGCACAAAGACCACAGGGCCACAACTCCACCCTCACACACTAGCCCCCCACTGTAGGGACATGCCATGTGCCCCCCCTGTGCACCCCCATGCACAACAACAAGCCAGGTGACACCACACCCTGCACCACACACAAAACAAATAGGGACACAGCCACAGCAGGAGTGGCTGCACAGGAACACACAGCACAGAGGCACAGGGTCAGGGCCACACACACACACCACAACAACACCACACCAATGGCAAGTAAACTCAGTACAAGCATCAAATGGACACACACACATACAAGGAACAAACATCTCACTGGACACACAGCCTGCCAAGTCACACACACACATACCCCACACTGACACACAGACACATACACAGACCACATGCCACCAGCAATGGAGCACACAAAACAGGAAAGCCAAAGTGAGGTGCACACAAATGGAAGGCCAAGGAGACAACCACCAAGCATGTGTACAGCACATGCAAGACAAGGAACACAGAACAACACCCCCAGCCCATCTAATCACACATGGCTTGCATAGTGATTGAAGTCAAACCACAGACAGCACAGTGCAACAACCCAGGGAGACAGCAAGGCAACACATGTATAGGCACAAGGATGAAAGGAAGGCCCTGAAGTCAAACTGTGAACAGCCACACATATGTATACAAATACTTCACAGGAATACTCCAGCAGCACAACACACAGGGCCCATTGACACACTCCATGACTGTCAAACACTAGTAGGAATCCACACACATACCCCTCCTCACATCTGCAGCACAAAACACCAGTGTCAAACAAACAGAAGGGTGGCAATAATGTCCAGGCAATACACAGACAAACAATCACACTCCCTGGTGGTAGCCACAAACATCACATACACACAGGGATGACAGAACCAATGTCTTCACAAAAACAACAGACAAACACATAACCCAACAGAACCACACACAGAACCACAACAAGAACAGACATGCCCTGTGCAGCAAAGATTTGGAAAGGTAATGGGAGCACAGACACAACAGGAGTGCACAACCCCATCAGTCAGGAACAATGCACAGACAACATACCACAACACAGACAAGAAGTGTACCATCACAGATAAACACAGCCACAGCAAACAAACAACAGATGCACAGCCAACAAAAACCACATACCAAACACAGCAGGACATAAGTGGATGCATACCAGCCAATGACAAGGCAACATACCCCCACAGCACTGCATGCACAACAAGCAGTGTCTGCACAACAAGCATACCAGCCACACACAGAAATGAGTGACACAACATGAACCCACACAACACCAATCAGCACAGCACAAAGACAACATCACACACAGGAAGTGAAGCAGTACCACAGCAAACACACATACATGCAACACAACACCAACAGATGCACAAGTCTGGCACAGAAAGGTGGAAACAACTTGACCAGGGGACTGGGCAGCACACACAGTTGAAGTGCATATGAGCAAACATGACTGACAAACCCAAGAACATCACACAGAACCTATTGGGGAAATGTCCTGAGTGGCACATTGCCACTGTCCAAAGAACTGCACCACAAAGCACAGTGTCACATATCAAGTGATGGGGAGGCACACACACATGTAAAACAAGGGGACAGCTGACATCCAAGTGAAGTGCCATGGCAGGAGTATACCATACACAAATAGAGGGAGTGCAGACTCACAATGGGTAGGCATCCCAAGCACAGATAGGGGATGGCAAGACACCACACACAACATCACACACTGGAGGCAAACAGGCACCATGTGACAGCAATGCATGAGAAAACACAACCACAATGTCAGTGTGGATCAGCAGGTCTGCACTGTCTCCACAAACAGTAACATGACAGATGGATGAACAACAAAACACAACACTGACTTGACAGACACACACACTGCATACTCACAAGTGACAGAAATAACAAGTAGGAGTCAGCCACAACTGCATGGACACACCAACACACTGCACACTGCACAACATACAACTCACACATGTGCATACAACCACATCCACAGGGATAAACAATCCAAACAACAGGCACACACATCCTGGGTGAAACATGTGTGTAGTTGACAATGCAGGGGCACACACATATCAACACTCCAGACAAAGTCAAGACCTTCACACTGCACACTTCTTGACCACCCAAGAGCACACATTGAAAGAAACCCATGGGACTAGGATGACTGCCCATCACAAGATGACCACACACATACACTACTGGGCACACAAAATAAGAACACACATACATGATGAGCCTGGCCAGCATGCCTGCAATCCTCTGGACAGAATCCCATTCTGAGCTGGCAGTGCACCACAACTTGACATGTGTACAACACAGCCAACATGAACAAACAATGACAACTGCATCACACCTCAAATCTAATACATTGCCCACACAAGTATCAGGGTCAGGAAAAACTGAAGTCCCTCACCCCTGCAAAAAATAGAGTAAGTGAGTAAACAAATTGGCAAGGTTGAAGTGGCACACACAGCATGTGGCACAGTAAACCATATACACACAGCAAAAGAACTTTATTCAGTAAGGACACTGACAAAACAGACAACAGGAGCAACTGTCTTTATTCACAAATTGCACAGATAGGCAACAAGAGTAGATAATAGCAAGGCACAAAATGCAGGGCATGTCCATGAGAAGCTGCACAGGCAGGGGCAAAACAGCAAGGCCAGTGGCCAGTCCAAGGTGCAGAGCATGTCCATGAGAAGCTGCACAGGCAGGGGCAAAACAGCAAGGCCAGTGGCCAGTCCAAGGTGCAGGGCATGTCCATGAGAAGCTGCACAGGCAGGGGCAAAACAGCAAGGCCAGTGGCCAGTCCAAGGTGCAGAGCATGTCCATGAGAAGCTACACAGGCAGGGGGCACACAGCAGTGAACGACAAGGCCAGTGGGCAGGACAAAGTGCAGAGTGAGTCCATGAGAAGCTGCACAGGCAGGGGGCACACAGCAGTGAACGACAAGGCCAGTGGGCAGGACAATGTGCAGAGTGAGTCCATGAGAAGCTGCACAGGCAGGGGGCACACAGCAGTGAACGACAAGGCCAGTGGGCAGGACAAAGTGCAGAGTGAGTCCATGAGAAGATGCACAGGGAATGTGTGCAACTGTACCCTAACCATGGTCAGCAACACAGTCTGGGGTGTCACGATGTGCAGCACAGGCCATGCTGTGTGAGAGACAGGCGTGTGAGGTCGACCAACACTCAGACTTGGCTGTCAGTCGTACTGGGAGCTGGCTGTGTGTCGGGCCCAGTTGGAGCACTTGACTGGGGAGAGGGAGGCACAGCTGAGGTATACCTATCAGTGTTTTGGCAAAACGGAGGGCTGCTTGGACCAGGTGGTATAGTGGCACGTGGAGGTGGAGTCATGCAGACATGAGACACAGTGTGGATGGGAGATTGTGGAGGGGTGCCTTTCCACTTCTTGGGGAGTCGCAATGGCTTCACTGTCTTGGGAACAATGGGAAGTGGCGTGGACACATCAGGCTCACTCAACACCAAGGCTGCAGCAGGTGCAGACGCTGGCCCTCCCTCTGGTGACGTGCTTGAACCTTCGCAACACTTTGCATGGCCCTGGCTTTGCCCCTCCATCCCCTGCCTACCAGGTGGTCCCCCCACAGTGCCCTCCACTCCCTGCTTCACTGGGTTTGCTATGGGAGTCGAGGTAGTGGGTGAATCGGACTTGCAGCCCTTCTTATGCCTACCCTTGGCACTCACCACCTTCTCAGTGGGCATGGAAATTGCATGTTTGGTTTTGGGAGATGCTTTCGGGACAGGAGAGTCCTTGGCTGGGGATGTCCCTGAGGCACGTGACCCTGACGCCTGCTTCTTGGCTCTTTGTCCCCTGGTGTTGCCTGATGGGCTCTTGTCTGTGTGCACTGGGGTGGCTTTGGTCATCTGTGGGGATGGTGTCTGCGGCCTGGACGGCTTGGGCTTCTGTTGCTGCTGTGTGCTACGTGTGCCGTATCGTGACTTAGAGGTCTGTGGAGCGTGGTCAATGTCGTCCGACGTGGCCACTGGCATGGGTGTGGACAAAGGGACTTTCGCTGGACTCCCAGATTGTGCCAGTTGAAGGGCTGATGTCACTGCAGTGGTCAATGACTGGACAGTCTGGTGCAGCCCACCCACGTCTGAATGTATGCCCTCAATGAATGCAACCACCTGAGCCAATTTACTGTCGTGGTCCATGAATGCATTGAGGAGAGCTGTCTGGCCTACACACAGCTGGCGCAAAAGGTCCACAGACTCAGCACTGATGGCAGCAGGGGGGACCGGGGCAGGGGCTGCGGTGCCGGGGGTGAAGGACACCCTTCCCCTCTTAGCGGTGCGAACACGGGCAGCACCAGAGGAAGTGGCTCGGAGGGTGGGCACTGCACGCTGTGTGGTGGAAGATGATGCAGAGTCCCCGTTCCCTGTGCCCGCCAACATGTCTGCGTCACCGCTGGCATCAGATGACGTACTAGTTTGCGTCTCGGGCTGTGATTCCTCCAGCAGACTCCTGTCCCCCTCCGAGGCGCTGGTCACATCTGTCTCACAGGGCTCCTCTGCAGCTGTTGTGCTAGTTTCCCCACCACTGGTGTCCGTCCCCTGTTCCTCCGTGACCACGGGAGATGCTGCATGAGAGAGAGAGATGTAGGGTCAGTGCAGTGGCAGCAACAGAACAAACATATGCAATACAGACAACCATTAAGATGTCTAGATCTACATGTTGCACGCCACCCTGTGCAATTACATCGTTCAAACCCACCTCTGTCATCACAACAGTGCGTGTGCACTATCAAACCAGGACAAAGTGAGCAATATGATGACCACACAGCACAACATCCTGCATGTGGCTCCGTTACAACAGCAACACAGATAGCTCATACCTGTCTCACACCATCCACAATGCCATTTAAATGTCCACTACCCGTTTCCCAGTGTTAAGTACAGGTAGGACACATGCATGACAGCTGCACCCAGCACAGGCACAAGCTTACACTCACAGGCCACTGCATCACACTACCAACATCACATCGCCCAGCGCTGGCACATGCTGTGCACACATGCAGCCACACACAGCCATAGTCACCCTTCCCAGTACACTCACCCCTAATTGCCTGCTGATGCTCCTTCAATCGTGCATCCAGCTCAGGGTGAGTCACGGCCAAGATGCGGCACATTAGTGGTGTCATGCTGCGCCGTGCCATCCGGCCAGTGCGAGGGATCCGACCCAGTGTCATCTCCGCAACGTTCTTTGCCAGTCGTGAGATGTCGTCCCACCTCTTGTGGCAGTGGGTGCGCCGTCGGTTTGATACTCCCAGAGCACGCACCTTGTTCGCAATGCCCCTCCACACGGCCTTACGCTGGTGCACCTTGAGCTGCAGGCATGGGAGACAAGAGGGGGCAAACATCAGTGACACAGTGTCATGTGACAAAATCACTCAGGACAGTAGCATGATACAGATTAATCACAAATCCACATATCTCACATGCAGAGACAGGAATGCTTTTCACATGGTACATCTGCATGTGAGAATCACACGTAAATGCATGCATGTATGAGGGGGGACACAATACTTTCACATCTCATGTACAAGCAGGATGCCAGCACAGAAGACCATGTGTACTCTGCCCACATCTACTAACCATTTTTAGGTAGAGCAAGACATACATCACAAAACAACAGGTGTATGTGGCGAGACCCACTGTGTCCGACAATGCGCAGGCGTCAACGAACATGCACTGTGAGTAGCCCACTGTGTCATGTATATCACATTGAGGGACATGATCTCACAAACCCACGTCCTTTCTCACAGTGCCAGTCGTGTGCAATTTACAGGGTTGACATGGCACATTGATGGGGAGTCTAATTTGAAAATGAACATGTTACGCTCTGTACAGTCAGTGATGTGTTCTTGTTGGATTGGGCAGTGACTGTGCAGGCCAGGTGGGCTCACACTGAGATGGACAACAGGGAAACGCAAAGACATGCACACTAGCAATCACTGGCCTGAATCCTCCATTACCAACTTGCTGCTTCACTGTATGGCTGACAAGACAAGACATGTCCCTCCAATCTTGATGTGCAGGCAGGGAGACTTGAGGAGTAGGGTACACACCCCTTCACCCAATGGAATGCAAGTTAGGCAATGCATGACACAAACCCACACTCACATGCACATACTGCATCAAACCGACTACATGTGTGCCCCCCCTGCACTCTCACATCCACTGTGGAAGACTTACCACGACATTTGGGGCACCATATAGCCTTGGGTACTGTGTGAGCACCTCGTCCACCAGGACCTCAAGCTCCTCGCCGGTGAAGGGACTGGCACGGATCTTCTCTGTCCTTGACATCACTGTTGGTTAGATACAGCAGCGGCTACAGCAGGTGAGGGTCTCAGGCAGCAGTCCCTGGAGGCAGCAGCAGGTGAGGGTCTCAGGCAGCAGTCCTGGAGGCAGCAGCAGGTGAGGGTCTCAGGCAGCAGTCCCTGGAGGCAGCAGCAGGTGAGGGTCTCAGGCAGCAGTCCCTGGAGGCAGCAGCAGGTGAGGGTCTCAGGCAGCAGGCTCTGTGAGCAGTGGAAATTCTGGGCACTCTCCCACACATATAGAGCCCCCTGGTGTCGTTCCAGTAGTCCTGGGCTGCTGCAATTGGTGTACCAGGTCAGCCTTTTACAAATGCATCCAATTACTGGCACCGCGGTGGTGTAGCACGCCTACAGCTATTTTCAAATTGCATCAAGCTTCCGCGATCGCGGAGCCCATTGGCTGTAATGGCATGGACCATGGCGGTGACACACCGCAGGGGCCATCGGGCGCTGCCGCGGTATTGCATCTTTTGATTGCATCCAATGACCGGCACCGCGGTGGTGTAGCACGCCTACCGCTATTTTCAAAATTGCATCGAGCTTCCGCGATCGCGGAGCCCATTGGCTGTAATGGCATGGACCATGGCGGTGACACACCGCAGGGGCCAGGCGGGCGCTACCGCGGTATTGCATCTATTGATTGCATCCAATGACCGGCACCGCGGTGGTGTAGCACGCCTACCGCTATTTTCAAAATTGCATCGAGCTTCCGCGATCGCGGAGCCCATTGGCTGTAATGGCATGGACCATGGCGGGGGCACACCGCTGGGGCCATGCGGTAGTTTCCGCTATTTGGGGGCCATAGAGACACATGAGGCACCGCGATTTGGGTGGCGGAGCATGCCAACCGCCATTTGGCCATGTCTCTGGGGCTATCAGTACCGCACCTGTGCATTGGGGTGTGTTGCACACACACCGCTGGGGCCAGGCAGTAGTGTCTGCAATTTGGGTGCCATAGAGACACATGAGGCACCGCGGTTTGGGTGGCGGAGCATGCCAACCGCCATTTGGCCATGTCTCTGGGGCTATCAGTACCGCACCTGTGCATTGGGGTGTGTTGTACACACACCGCTGGGGCCAGACGGTAGTTTCCGCAATTTGGGTGCCATAGAGACACATGAGGCACCGCAATTTGGGTGGCGGAGCATGCCAACCACCATTTGGCCATGTCTCTGGGGCTATCAGTACCGCCCCTTTGCATTGGGGTGTGTTGCACACACCCAGCTGGGGCCAGGCGGTAGTTTCCGCAATTTGGGTGCCATAGACACACATGAGGCACCGCGATTTGGGTGGCGGAGCATGCCAACCGCCATTTGGCCATGTCTCTGGGGCTATCAGTACCGCACCTGTGCATTGGGGTGTGTTGCACACACACCTCTGGGTCCAGGCGGTAATTTCCGCAATTTGGGTGCCATAGACACACATGAGGCACCGCGATTTGGGTGGCGGAGCATGCCAACCGCCATTTGGCCATGTCTCTGGGGCTATCAGTACTGCACCTGTGCATTGGGGTGTGTTACACACACACCGCTGGGGCCAGGTGGTAGTTTCCGCAATTTGGGTGCCATAGACACACATGAGGCACCGCGATTTGGGTGGCGGAGCATGCCAACCGCCATTTGGCCATGTCTCTGGGGCTATCAGTACCGCACCTGTGCATAGGGGTGTGTTGCACACACACCGCTGGGGCCAGGCGGTAGTTTCCGCAATTTGGGTGCCATAGACACACATGAGGCACCGCGATTTGGGTGGTGGAGCATGCCAACCGCCATTTGGCCATGTCTCTGGGGCTATCAGTACCGCACCTGTGCATAGGGGTGTGTTGCACACACACCGCTGGGGCCAGGCGGTAGTTTCTACAATTTGGGTGCCATAGACACACATGAGGCACCGCGATTTGGGTGGCGGAGCATGCCAACCGCCATTTGGCCATGTCTCTGGGGCTATCAGTACCGCACCTGTGCATTGGGGTGTGTTGCACACACACCGCTGGAGCCAGGCGGTAGTTTCCGCAATTTGGGTGCCATAGACACACATGAGGCACCGCGATTTGGGTGGCGGAGCATGCCAACCGCCATTTGGCCATGTCTCTGGGGCTATCAGTACCGCACCTGTGCATTGGGGTGTGTTGCACACACACCGCTGGGGCCAGGCGGTAGTTTCCGCAATTTGGGTGCCATAGACACACATGAGGCACCGTGATCTGGGTGGTGGAGCATGCCAACCGCCATTTGGCCATGTCTCTGGGGCTATCAGTACCGCACCTGTGCATTGGGGTGTGTTGCACACACACCGCTGGGGCCAGGCGGTAGTTTCTGCAATTTGGGTGCCATAGACACACATGAGGCACCGCGATTTGGGTGGCGGAGCATGCCAACCGCCATTTGGGCATCACTTGTCTCTCAGTACCGCACCTACAGTACACTACACTACACTACACTACAGGACAGTGTTGGTATGGACAATACAATGTGCACACATGTCAATGTGTTGATGTGCATTGTCAATCACAGCATTTTTTTTTCCAATTGATGCTGTTTGTTTTAGCATGTCCCCTCATGTTAGATCATGCACACACTCGTCATTGATGCTCAGACTGTGGTCATTGTGTTGTTGAGGTGTGCCAGGTTCAATTGACGCCTGAATGTGTGTCATGTACAGCAGCTAGGTAGGATACCGTGGCGTTGCCTTGTCACACATGTGCAGGATGACAGACTCCCAGGCATGCACATGGGGAATGTGGCCATATCCCAATGTCCATTCACTTTGACCGAGGTGTTGTTTGGGGGACTTGCTGTGTGTAATTAGACAAGTGTGTGATTTGTGTAGTTGAAGGGGTCCCTACATGTCAGCTGGTCTGTGACTCAATTCATATGACATTCTTTGTTGGCGTTGTGTCAGCAATGATGTGAGATGCTGTGCACATCCCATGATGTATTGCATTACAATGTGTCCACTCTCATCTCAACTAGGAGGAGACCAAATCTGCATCGTCACTTGACAGTGCTGGCAGACATGGAGGATGAGGCGATCATCCGGAAATGCCGTCTGGATAGAGCCACCCTAAAGACCCTTTGTGATTTGTTGGAGCCCCACCTGCAGCCTCGCCGAACATATCCAACAGCTTTCACCCCAACGTATAAGGTGATGGCGGCACTGCATTTTTTTGCGACTGGATAATTCCAGTACATGGTGGCCGAGGCAGGTGGGATGTCACAACCCATGTTCAGCATGGTGCTGCGGGATGTTCTGTCCGCCATGATGATCTACAAGGATGGATACATCCATTTCCCCAGGGGGGCAGAATTGGCAGCTGTAAAGGGAGATTTCTATCCCCTCAGACACATCCCCCATGTTGTTGGTGCCATTGATTGCACCCATGTTGGGCTAGTGCCACCACAGGTCCGTGAGCACATCTACAGGAATCGTAAACATTACCACTCCATAAATGTCCAAGTGGTATGCCTGGCAGATATGATCATCTCACACGTGTGTGCAAAATTTCCTGGCTCGGCCCATGACTCATACATCCTGCGTAGCAGCATTGTACCCCAGCTGATGGCCAATCTGCTTCCTGAGCGTGCATGGATTGTGGGTGAGTATGCCTCGTCATTTGGCGTGCTGTGTGTGTGACCTGCTGTCCTCTGCATCTGCGACATTGCAATGTTTCTTTGTGTTTGTCACACATAGGTGACTCTGCATATCCCAACCGTCCTTGGTTGCTGAGCCCACTGCGGAACCCCAGGACACCAGCTGATGTCCGCTACAATGATGCCCATGGGAGGACACGTTGTGTGGTGGAGCGTACCTTTGGACTGCTGAAGTCACGTTTCCGCTGCCTGGACAAGACCGGAGGGGCACTGATGTACTCGCCCAGGAAGGTGTGTCAGATTGTAGTGGTATGATGCATGCTCCACAACCTAGCCATTCGCAAGGAGATTCCCCTGCTCCTGGATGATGATGAGCAGCCAAGGCCCCCGCCTGCAAACCAACCCGTGTCCAGTGATGATGACAGTGGAGAGGAGGAAGGTGTTGACCTGCGTCAACAGCTCATCACCCGCTACTTCACTTGAAGGTGGGTGACAATGTACAACGTACCCATTGTCTGATGATGTTGCTGTTGTTGTGAGGGTGTAAGTGAGATTTGTGACAGCAGCCAGTTGTAGACTCAGTGTTTGCTGTCAATGTTCATGGGACAGTTCATTTATGAACATCTACAGGATGTGTATGTTGGCACTTGTTACCCATTGTTATGTGTGCATGTGGGTTGTTCTTGTTGTGAACTGTTGTGTGATGTCTGTGATGCCACACCCAGACTAGTGAATGTTGTTCTGTTGTGTTTTCCTAGGTGCCTTTGACCTCTCCTTGCCTACATACACTCCGTCCCCTGGTACATTGTATTCCTGTAGAAAATTGTACATCCTGGAATGAAGACGGAGCAGGTACAACAACATGTGTGTAATGATTTGTTTATTTATAAAGGTGACATGTGAGGGGGGGTACATTGACAGTGAGGTGATTAGTGGAGCAGTGAGTTGTCAGTTATGGTAAATGAGATAATCGAGTGGTCACCACATAGGAGTGGTGACCCAGTCCAACAGACAGATGCCATTCACAAGGCAGTGTGGGGAAGGACAGTCCAAAAAGTCAATACAGTGGTGCAGAGGGTTGCCATCATGGCTGGCTGCGTGACTGGCGTTTGGCAGGTGCTTTGCCAACAGATACTCCCAGGGTTTTCTTCGGACGGCCCCTTTTCCATTTGGCAGGGGGGCCTCTGCTATAGGGCCAGTGGGGTCTGAGGACTCACCACTCTCTGTGGCCGCAGGGGAGGATGGTGAACTGTCATCCTGCGGACCACCAGTGGGAGGGGGAGGTGTTGTTTGTGGCGCAGGCCTGTCCCTCAGTACCGCCGCTAGTTGGCCCAAGAGGTCCACAATTTGTCCCATGCGGGTGTCCATGGACCTCATCAGCAGGAGGAGCTCACATGAATCTTGTTCGGACCGGGCCGTTTGTCCCTGGGCCCGTTCATATGCCCCAAGGACTCTGTGGATGTGGTCCAGGGATTCGGTCCCAGGCTGTGATCGTGTGTGGGTGACCCTGCCCCTCCCACCTGCACTGCTGCCACGGACCGGTTGCCTCTCCACTGTCAGACCACACATCCTCTCCCTGCCCTCCTCAGTTGGTGGGGTGGGGTGGTCATGCTGTGGGACAGGGAGGGTGTTGCAGGCACCACTGGTGGTTGTGGTTGTGGTGGTGGTGGAGGACGCACTGGACGTAACAGCAGGGGCCTGCAGATTGGTTGTTGTAGCTGCAGGTGTGGTGGGGGGGACGATGGGGTCCTGGGACCTGTTGCGCCCTGGAACACCAGATGGGCCGGCCTCGGTCTCCTCGTCCGAAGATTCCTGGAAGTCAACATCCGAGAGTCGATGTTCCGGGGGTGGGGGAGACTGGCCCTGCAGGTTGCTGGTGTCGTCCTCTGCAGTCAATTCTTGGTCACCTGTGGGTCAGATGGGAAATGGTCATTGGGGTGCATCCCGTAAGATTTGTGTTAGCTGTGTGTCATTCACTGTTAGTACACTACACAGTTGACTGATCATCACATTGTTTCCTATGTGCACTACTGTGCCTCCTGACATGCTGCGGTGGTGCATGCATTTCTTGTCCATGGTGTGAGGTGTCAATATGTACCATGCGCCACGTGCATAATTTGTGATTACAGGGACATGTTGACATCTAGGGCCTTGCGCTAAATATGATTTTTGTGCAGACTGTTTGTAGATTTTTATGACCTGTCAGCCGTCACATCTGGGCATGTCCTGGCCATTGTCATCTCCTGCATACCTTTGTCTTGTCATGTGCATATCTGGATTGGTACCACATACCATGCTTTCTTACTGTTCATATGGTCCTTGTTACTCTGGCCCCATGGCACTGAACCTGTCATTCATTGCTGTGCGTGATTGTTCCCAGTCTTTCCCCTACATGTGCATTGGTGTGTCACACTTTGGTTGCTGTGACAGTTTCCTTTGCTTAGCTGTGTGCACACTGTGCGTGGCAATATGATCGGTGTGCATATTTGTGCATTGAGAGGACTGGTGTTGTCATATGGCACCATTCTTTTTGTGTCGAATGGCTAGGTGCACGTACTGCCTACTTACCTGTTGTGTGTTAGCATTTGTCTTTGTTTTGTGACACATCTGTGTGTGCGTGGTGGAGGCTTGCATCCTGCTCAGTGGTGGCACAAGACAGAATAATATGTCTGGCTAGCTGTTTGTTTATTTGGAGTGATCCATTATATGCCACATGCATCTGGGTGGTATGGGGAGAGCCATCTTGTTGGACTGGGGGACAGGGGGCATGGTGGGAGTAGTAGTACAGGCCTCCCCCCAAACAGCCCTCCATGACAAGATGGCTACCTACCTGTTAGCTTGTTGGTTGGGGATGTAATGGCTGACACATGCTTCTGGGTGGGGGAGTGCTCCATCCTGCTGAGATGTGGGACAGGGGGCATGGTGGGAGTAGTAGTCCAGGCTTCCCTCCCACATACAGCCCTCCATGACAAGATGGCTACCTACCTGTTAGTTTGTTGGTTGGGGATGTAATGGCTGACACATGCTTCTGGGTGGGGGAGTGCTCCATCCTGCTGAGGTGTGGGACAGGGGGCATGGTGGGAGTAGTAGTCCAGGCCTCCCTCCCACATACAGCCCTCCATGGCAAGATGGCTACCTACCTGTTGGTTTGTTTGTTGGGGATGTAATGGCTGACACATGCTTCTGGGTGGGGTGGGAGAGTGCTCCATCCTGCTGAGATGTGGGACAGGGGGCATGGTGGGAGTAGTAGTACAGGCCTCCCCCCAAGCAGCCCTCCATGACAACATGGCTACCTACCTGTTAGTTTGTTGGTTGGGGATGTAATGGCTGACACATGCTTCTGGGTGGGGTGGGGGTGTGCTCCATCCTGCTGAGGTGTGGGACAGGGGGCATGGTGGGAGTAGTAGTCCAGGCCTCCCTCCCACATACAGCCCTCCATGGCAAGATGGCTACCTACCTGTTAGTTTGTTTGTTGGGGATGTAATGGCTGACACATGCTTCTGGGTGGGGGAGTGCTCCATCCTGCTGAGGTGTGGGACAGGGGGCATGATGGGAGTAGTAGTCCAGGCCTCCCTCCCACATACAGCCCTCCATGACAAAATGGCTACCTACCTGTTAGTTTATTGGTTGGGGATGTAATGGCTGACACATGCTTCTGGGTGGGGTGGGGGTGTGCTCCATCCTGCTGAGATGTGGGACAGGGGGCATGGTGGGAGTAGTAGTCCAGGCCTCCCTCCCACATACAGCCCTCCATGGCAAGATAGCTACCTACCTGTTGGTTTGTTTGTTGGGGATGTAATGGCTGACACATGCTTCTGGGTGGGAGAGTGCTCCATCCTGCTGAGGTGTGGGACAGGGGGCATGGTGGGAGTAGTAGTCCAGGCCTCCCTCCCACATACAGCCCTCCATGGCAAGTTGGCTACCTACCTGTTGGTTTGTTTGTTGGGGATGTAATGGCTGACACATGCTTCTGGGTGGGGGAGTGCTCCATCCTGCTGAGATGTGGGACAGGGGGCATGGTGGGAGTAGTAGTACAGGCCTCCCCCCCAAGCAGCCCTCCATGACAACATGGCTACCTACCTGTTAGTTTGTTGGTTGGGGATGTAATGGCTGACACATGCTTCTGGGTGGGGTGGGGGTGTGCTCCATCCTGCTGAGGTGTGGGACAGGGGGCATGGTGGGAGTAGTAGTCCAGGCCTCCCTCCCACATACAGCCCTCCATGGCAAGATGGCTACCTACCTGTTAGTTTGTTTGTTGGGGATGTAATGGCTGACACATGCTTCTGGGTGGGGTGGGGGAGTGCTCCATCCTGCTGAGATGTGGGACAGGGGGCATGGTGGGAGTAGTAGTACAGGCCTCCCCCCCAAGCAGCCCTCCATGACAACATGGCTACCTACCTGTTAGTTTGTTGGTTGGGGATGTAATGGCTGACACATGCTTCTGGGTGGGGTGGGGGTGTGCTCCATCCTGCTGAGGTGTGGGACAGGGGGCATGGTGGGAGTAGTAGTCCAGGCCTCCCTCCCACATACAGCCCTCCATGGCAAGATGGCTACCTACCTGTTAGTTTGTTTGTTGGGGATGTAATGGCTGACACATGCTTCTGGGTGGGGGAGTGCTCCATCCTGCTGAGGTGTGGGACAGGGGGCATGATGGGAGTAGTAGTCCAGGCCTCCCTCCCACATACAGCCCTCCATGACAAAATGGCTACCTACCTGTTAGTTTATTGGTTGGGGATGTAATGGCTGACACATGCTTCTGGGTGGGGTGGGGGTGTGCTCCATCCTGCTGAGATGTGGGACAGGGGGCATGGTGGGAGTAGTAGTCCAGGCCTCCCTCCCACATACAGCCCTCCATGGCAAGATGGCTACCTACCTGTTGGTTTGTTTGTTGGGGAGGTAATGGCTGACACATGCTTCTGGGTGGGGTGGGGGAGTGCTCCATCCTGCTGAGTTGTGGGACAGGGGGCATGGTGGGAGTAGTAGTACATGCCTCCCCCCAAACAGCCCTCCATGACAAGATGTCTACCTACCTGTTAGTTTGTTGGTTGGGGATGTAATGGCTGACACATGCTTCTGGGTGGGGTGGGGGTGTGCTCCATCCTGCTGAGGTGTGGGACAGGGGGCATGGTGGAGTAGTAGTCCAGGCCTCTCTCCCACATACAGCCCTCCATGGCAAGATGGCTACCTACCTGTTGGTTTGTTTGTTGGGGATGTAATGGCTGACACATGCTTCTGGGTGGGGAGTGCTCCATCCTGCTGAGGTGTGGGACAGGGGGCATGGTGGGAGTAGTAGTCCAGGCCTCCCTCCCACATACAGCCCTCCATGGCAAGTTGGCTACCTACCTGTTGGTTTGTTTGTTGGGGATGTAATGGCTGACACATGCTTCTGGGTGGGGGAGTGCTCCATCCTGCTGAGATGTGGGACAGGGGGCATGGTGGGAGTAGTAGTCCAGGCTTCCCTCCCACATACAGCCCTCCATGACAAGATGGCTACCTACCTGTTAGTTTGTTGGTTGGGGATGTAATGGCTGACACATGCTTCTGGGTGGGGGAGTGCTCCATCCTGCTGAGGTGTGGGACAGGGGGCATGGTGGGAGTAGTAGTCCAGGCCTCCCTCCCACATACAGCCCTCCATGGCAAGATGGCTACCTACCTGTTGGTTTGTTTGTTGGGGATGTAATGGCTGACACATGCTTCTGGGTGGGGTGGGGGAGTGCTCCATCCTGCTGAGATGTGGGACAGGGGGCATGGTGGGAGTAGTAGTACAGGCCTCCCCCCTAAACAGCCCTCCATGACAAGATGGCTACCTACCTGTTAGTTTGTTGGTTGGGGATTGTTAGAAGGTGGTTCTGACACTATGGGCCGCCCGGATTCTTCGCTTTTTGAGCACCTGTGTGTTGAGCTTTTACTGTGGGAGAGCCTCATAAATTGGGACTCATCCACAGTCAACTCAAGATGAAAGAGACTGCATGTGGATTTTACTGGTGTCCCCCTGGCTTGACTAGGACGCTGCGCAGCAGCTGGAGTACGGGGCACCGGGCTGGTTACATGCAGACACCTGTGTACATGCGTGTGCACACGTGTAGGGGCTGCGCAGGGGAGATTCCTGGCGTGCGCAGTCCAGGAGCAGCTACAAAGTGAATGGTGTGGCAGGACTTATGCAGAATTGGGTGGTGACATGGAATAGGCTTTATACACTGGGAAGAAACATGCCAGGGAAAGTCAGTGTGCTTTACGTTGTTTTTCACTTCATTATTCCCCTATGGGGAAGTGGAGCCCATGGGCTAGTGTCACTTTCCTAAAGCCTACAGATTCCAGACACGCACTAAAGTCCACTGTAACGGGTGTGAGAAGAAGTATTCTGCAGAGTCCAAAGTCATATTTGTACTGCTTTTGGGTCATCCAGAAATGTCACATTTCTCTGAGTCAGTCATAACCAGGGCCAGGCTGAGGGCTGACCTCAGCTGGATGGATTGATAACCTTTTTTCCATAAGCTAAGGCCTCCTCTCCACGAAGAAGAAGATGAGTGGGGCTACAGGCTCATCCATCAGCAGCTATCACTGGTGCCAGGCACCAGGCTACACCAAGGAGGGAAGGGCTCGTGTTTCAGAGACCATGTGGCCAGAGACCCTGGACGACGCCATTTTGAACCAGCCCAGAGGCTGGACAAGAAGGAGGGAGCAGGGGCAGGGAAGTGATGTGTCGCTGTTTGATAGGACCAACCGAGACTTCCTGCCAGCCCCCTACTCAACTTTTAAAAAGTGCTTGCACAGGAAGAGAAGCTCTCTCTGGGGTGTGGTCTGCTGAGGCGGAAGGTGCTGGAGCCTGGCAATGGGCAGTTGGAAGGAGGAACCCCCTGACTGCCCCCCAGGGCCCTAACAGCGCCAGAAGAAGAGCCCAGGACCGGTGCGCAGAAGCAGGGGCCTCTGCGCAGGGAGAAAAGAGGCCCAGGAGGAGAGCCAGGCGAAAGTCTGGCGCAGGGAGCCAGTGAAGACCGCTCCCTGCAGAATGCACCCTCTTGGAGACCCGGAGGGCGAAGGAGAGTGCTCCCAGTGGTGGGGGCCGCCGCCAGGAGCAAGAAGACACGAAAATGGGGCAGATCGGACCCCCAGGGGCTGAGATATGGCCCCTGAAGGTGAGCGACCTTTGACCCCTAAGAAGAAGGGAAGCCGGGGAGCGCCGTCGCGCTCCCCGCAAAAGTACCCTGGCCCCCACCGAGGATCGAGGCGGGGGAGCGCTGTCGCGCTCCCCGCAAAAGTGCCCTGCCTGGGGGCCAGGAGCCCACCCTGGCCCCCACCGAGGATGGAGGCGGGGGAGCGCCGTCTCGCCCCCCGTGAGGAGGTCCCCAGGGGGCCCGGGACCCCATCCCCGGACCCCGAAGTAAAGCCGGGGGGCGTCGTCACGCCCCCCCGTGAAGGAGAAGGGCCCGGGACCCCAACCCCGGGCCCCGAAGACTGGGCGGAGGCCGGGGGAGTGCCCCCGTGAAGTGGAGGAAGGCGGGGAGTCATAAGCCCACCCTGGCCCCCGCGAGCAAATCCCGACAGGGAGCGCGCGCTCCCCGGGAAGAGTCGGAGGAGGAGGGGCCCGGGACCCCATCCCCGTGCCCCGACGCAAAGACGGGGGCGCGACGGCGCCCCCGTGAAGGAGAAGGGCCCGGGACCCCAACCCCGGGCCCCGAAGACTGGGCGGAGGCCGGGGGAGTGCCCCCGTGAAGTGGAGGAAGGCGGGGAGTCAAGAGCCCACCCTGGCCCCCGCGAGCAAATCCCGACAGGGAGCGCGCGCTCCCCGGGAAGAGTCGGAGGAGGAGGGGCCCGGGACCCCATCCCCGTGCCCCGACGCAAAGACGGGGGCGCCGTCATGCCCCCGTGAAGGAGAAGGGCACGGGACCGCAACCCCGGGCCCCGAAGACTGGGCGGAGGCCAGGGGAGTGCCGCCGCACTCCCCCCGGACCGGAGCAGGACGACGCGTCTGCCCTGGAGCGGGCAGACCAGAACTGATCGGCCGGCTCCCGCGGCAGCACACGAGGGTGCTGGCCGCACGGGGAGTCGGCGGGGGCAGCCGGGGGTGGGCTCCCCAGGCTGCCCTCCTACCCGTCAGGCCGTCGCGTGTCCCTGGTGGGACCGGGACCCGCAGAAGGAGGAGCCAGGCATCGCGGGGCCCGGGTGGGACCGGGCCCCCAACACGTGGCAGGAGCAGCCGGGGGTGGGCTCCCCAAGCCGTCTCCCTTACCTGGGGGTCCGGGTGGGACCGGGCCCCCCCACCAAGCGAGGAAGGCGGCGCGAAGCGCCAGCTGGATCGCGGCTCTCCCCGGCGCAGCGGGAGAGCCGCTCATGAAATATTCATAAAAGCGGAGCTGAAGCGCCCCATAATGCCTTGCCAGGCATTTGGAAATTTGTTGTTTTGGTGCTTGTGGTGGCCCCAGGAGGACGGGGTCACCACCAACTTGGTGCAAGGGTGCTGGGGGAGCTGCTGGAGAAGCGCAGTCTCCCCCCAGCACCAAGTTAAGTCCCACCCTAAGTCTCCTAGGGATTTTAAAAGGATAACCCCTCAAGGGCTCAGCGTGCATGCAACACCTTCTAGGCTGGAACTTTTGTTCTACAGCTGAGGGTGTTGTGAGAAGTGCTTCATGAAGTGAAGGGCTGAGTTGGGGATGTCTGGAGAAGGGCATCTCCTGGAGGTGAAGAGGTGTAATTGCACCAGAACTGCATTTACTAACGGTTATTCCTTTTTAGAGGGACTGAAGGTCACATATGTAATGTGAAGTACCTGTGTAAGGTGATGTCATAAGCAAAGTGGGTTATGTTGCCAGTCATTCCTGCTAGGGTGTCTGGCTGTATATGTAATCCTGTGATTTCATCTGTGATGCCTTTAGGGGCTGAAATTGCAATGTATTCTAATGATCCACAAACGTGCTGAGTACTGTCATTCTAAAGTGTGCGTAACCATGTATTCTAGCTGCTGCGCTTAAGTGAGGAACAACCCAGACTGTTAGCCCTGAATATGTAGGGGTGTATACTGTATGGTCAATATAAGATGCTCAGTCAGGGTTATGTGTCACTAGGGCAGGTGAACCTATTTTTAATGCGTGTTGAGGTAATGGGGTGGGTCGCCACTGGGATGGTGCCAGTGCGCAGGGCCCTCGCTCCAGGTTATGCTCAACACACTGCATTAGGGGGCAAGATGATGTGCATACATGGGAGTGGTGGTACTAGACCCCCCCCCCTGCGGGAGGGGTGGAGATGTTATGCAATGTCACAAAGTAATTCCAACAGCTTATATATATTGGTGCATAGTATTGAGTAGTGTGTGTGTTTAATAAATGTACTCTTACTTTTATAAAGCAAAGTACAGACTGGACAATGAATTATTGAGTGTTATTTCTGCGCACCTGCAAATGGCGATTACTAGCCCACACCACCTCCCTTGAGTAAGCCTCAGACTGCTCTGCGACGCTACCCTCTGAGAGTCAGGCGCTACAATTGGGTGTTTGGTTCCTAGTGAAGGACAAATGTAGTCATGTTATTTGTGCAGGCCTCACAGATGCTGCCTCGTTTTCCAACAGGGATGTAATGGCTGACACATGCTTCTGGGTGGGGTGGGGGTGTGCTCTATCCTGCTGAGGTGTGGGACAGGGGGCATGGTGGGAGTAGTAGTCCAGGCCTCCCTCCCACATACAGCCCTCCATGGCAAGATGGCTACCTACCTGTTGGTTTGTTTGTTGGGGATGTAATGGCTGACACATGCTTCTGGGTGGGGGAGTGCTCCATCCTGCTGAGGTGTGGGACAGGGGGCATGGTGGGAGTAGTAGTCCAGGCCTCCCTCCCACATACAGCCCTCCATGGCAAGATGGCTACCTACCTGTTGGTTTGTTTGTTGGGGATGTAATGGCTGACACATGCTTCTGGGTGGGGTGGGGGGGTGCTCCATCCTGCTGAGAAGTGGGACAAGGGGGCATGGTGGGAGTTGCAGTGCTGGCTGCCTGTGCACATGCACCCATGGTAATATTGCTAGCTACATTGGTGGTGATTGGGAGGGGGTGGATGTTGGATCTGTGAGACATGTTTTTGTGAGTGTGTGGTGCAGATGAATGGAATTGGTCCTAGGAGGTGTATCTTTGTAGTTGTGCAAGGCAGTACATAGCAGTGTGGTGGTAGTCATTTGTTTGTACTTACCAGCCTCCACTCCCCGGGTACTCCTGTGAGACTCTCTGGATGCAGTATGGCAAGCACCTTCTCCTCCCATGGGGTGAATGGTTTTGGTGGTATGGGAGTGCCACCGCCAGTCTTGTCAGCCAGCTCACGGTTCTTGGTCCTCCTCTCTTTGACAACCCTCTTCAAGTCATGCCACCGCTTCATGATTTACTTTCTGGATCTTGGGATGGTCCCTACTGCATTGACCTTCTGGACTATCCTTGCCCACATTTGAGTCCTTGTGGCTAATGGTGTCTGTTGGAGCAGGCTACCAAACAGTTGTGGTTCCACTCTGACTATCTCATCTACCATTACCTTCAACTCACTCTCTGTGAATTTGGGCATTTTATGTGTTGACATGGTGTGTGATGTGCAGAGGTGTTGTAGGTGCAGGGGTGTAAGTGGTGGTGGTGGTGGTGATGTGTATGGTGTGTGATGTGCAAAGGGGTTAGGGGTGCAGGTGTGGAAGTGGTGGTGGTGCTGTGTGTGGTGTGAGTGGTGATGGTGTGTAGCTTTGCCTATCCTTTGTTCTCAGGGGTTGGGCCCTTCAGTTGTGGGTTAGTGCAGAGGATTGTGGTCAAGGAAGGGGCTGGTTTTATGCTCTATGTGGGTGTGTCCACATGTGGGAGTGCTCTCAGGTGTGTTGTCCTTGTAATTTTTTTTGTGTGCAATGTTGTGTCATTGGGGTGTGTTTTCTGTTTTTGGGTGGCATGGCTACTTTGGTGTGGGCACTCTGTGGCCTTATTGTGGGATTTTTAAATCGTCCGCCAAATTTGTCACGGAGCGTCCGCGGCGGTGGCTTTGCTGCAGCTCTTCCGCATGCTCTCCCATTCATCACTGTTAGCGACCGCGGCGGTCGGAAAGAGCGGAACGTGCCGCGGGACCATTGGGGATATCCTAATTTCCCGTGCGGTGTCTCCGCTATCCTTGCGGCGGGTTGGTGTTTTTCCGCCGCGGATCCGTCTGCCGCGGACGTGTTTTGGCCATCTCCGCACGCTACGGGCGGTTTTTCTTCCCCCCGTACCGCCGCGGTCGGTGTTTTTTGGCGGTTGATCCTAATTTGGCGGCTGGTTTCTCCCCGGTGCCGGCGGGCGGTTGTTTTCCGCTTCCATGGCGGTCGGGGTGATTTTCCGACCGCCATCCTAATGGGCCCCTAAGAATGGAACAATCTATCATACAATTAAAGCCAAAACTATCTAGACAAACTGCTCAAATGTATCAGTATCTTCAACAACAAGTACAGCTATATCCTTCAACAAGAGGCCTAGAGTACTTAAATATGACAGCAAAAACTCTAGTCTAAAATATGAAACAATTTTAATTTACCAATCTCAAAAAATTATTATTGGAATAAAAACAGTGCATTCTATTAAATCAACCAAATAATTATTTTGTCTAATATATATTATTATTTTAGAACAACATATATAGAGACAAAATAATTAAACAACAAAACAACTAAACAACTACAGTATTTAAAATAACATAATTTCCCTCCCACAATAAAAAATGTTAAAAACACTTACCTTTTCCACTGCTGTAATACGAAAATCCACATCATCCAAAATAATCCATGTAGTTCACAATCCATATTTTTTTAAAACAGACCCCAATAAAATGCAAAAATACAACTGTGTCAAAAAGTAGATCCTCCATGTAAAAATCGACAATCCAATAACCATAAAAAACCAGAAAATTCGTAAAAAAGTTAAAAACCGCTCCATGAAAACCGAATAATAAAGGAAGTGTAAAATAAATATTAGTTGATATAACTAATACACACTTCCTTTAAAAAAAAAATAACGCAATGCTCCGTTTTTCCAAAATGCTTCGTTGTAAAACCTAAAATAGAAAAACAAACATTCCCACCCACACAAATGTACAAATAATACACTTGAAAACACCACTACAAACATTATTAACACAATATTAACGTAAACAAAACATAAATAGAAAAATACTAACTAGGCCGCAAATACGAAACACAACGTTAATAATTAATACCTAAATAAACAACTAAAAACACTATAACTTCTAAAACATAACTCCACACACCCTAATCACAACACTACTACCTTCAAAACACACTTAAAATAGTTTAATATAAAAGAAAATTACTCTTACCTTCTCAAACGCGAAGCAGCTCCCAACTGCGAGCTCCTTTCTTCCCAAATGACCCAAAACAACAACGAGCGGTTACTAAATTAAAGGCCCAAATAAAGATGTCAACTATAAAAATGTTAAATTAATGACTAAACAATTTATTTAATATTAAATAATGATTTAAAAATTACTGTTGCATTCTAATAAAATAATTAAAAAGATACCTTATATTTTTAAATATATTATGTGTTTTTTATCTATTGTAAAATTATAATAATAAATATTATGACATAATAATATTTAATATTATAATTATAAAAATGTATATGTGTAAAACAACAATTACTAAAACATTGTATTAATATTTTAATATTAATATTAATAATAAAAATATATTTAGTTTGTATAATAAAATTAAACTATGTTATTGTTTTGTGAACTTTATTGTAAAATATTTACAGTATATTATGTGAATAAATACTTACCAAATTTTGTAACAGTTGTAACAATATAAAAATTGAAAAGAAATATGTTGTACTTATTAAAAAATATGTACCAATTTACAAAATGTCATTTAAAAAAATTGAAATGCATCATGCTATATTTGTAAAATATATACAATTGTAAAATATAATTTTGTTCATTATAAAATTTTTGTTACAATAATTTACTTGTTAAAATATACATACTAATAAAAAAGTATTCTCTGTAATAAATACACTATCCTACAAATACTTATATTTTGTGATTATTTTTCTACTGTTCAATAAAAAATAAAATTTTGAATGAACTTACTTCTATGTTTTATATAATAAAATATGTGAAATAAAAAAAATCTCTATTTTTTGAACTACCTTTTCATTGCTATCACTTTAAATGTACATAAACAAATGTTTTTCTTATAATTAATTTATTTAAAGTATATAATTATAATAAAATATATATAAAAAATATATTCTTGTTCAACATATAACTAAATATGTTTTAAATATGTTTACCTTAAATAATATTATTACACTAAATTTAGAAAATACTCACCTAAATTATACTTACAACTCAACATAAACACCCAATACTATTTTTTATTTAATTAACCTTTTTTACTACTCAAAGTAAACTCTGTATTAAATTATAATAGATGCTGGACACTGACCCTAATTAATTTACTATTCCAACTCCAGTCTAAAATTAATTGGGGTAGATGCTGGACACCGACCCTAATTAACTATTCTCAATCCAATCTATATTTAACTGGGGTAGGTGCTGGACACTGACCCTAATTAATTTACTATTCTCACTCCAGTCTAAAATTAATTGGGGTAGGTGCTGGACACTGACTTTAATTAATTTACTATTCCAACTCCAGTCTATATTTAATTGGGGTAGGTGCTGGACACTGACGCTAATTAATTTACTATTCCAACTCCAGTCTAAATTTATTTGGGGTAGGTGCTGGACACTGACCCTAATTAATTTACTATTCCCACTCCAGTCTATATTTAATTGGGGTAGGTGCTGGACACTGACCCTAATTAATTTACTATTCCCATTCCAGTCTGTATTTAATTTGGGTAAATGCTGGACACTTTGGGGCCGATTCCGATTCGGGCCGGAAATCTCTCCGACCGAGCCGGACCGGGAGATATTTCCGACCGAATCGGACCCTAGCAGCCCGACCGAACGAGTACGATGCGCACGTATGCTATCGGACTCGAGTCGGTCGGACTCCCATTGAAGTCAATGGGAGCCGGTCGTACAACGCGTATGCGGGCTCGCATTGACTCAATGGGTGCGAGGCGAACAAGGGCGCCCCCTACAGCGGGTACGCCTCGAAGCGACTTGCGGCGTACATGCACAGGTAGGGGGGACCCATGGGTCCCCCCTGTGTGCGACTCGCGCGGCTACGCATACAGGGGGGTCCGACACGGACCCCCAAAGTACGGCTCCGACTGCTTCTTGGAGCCGGACGGCGCGAGTCGGTCAGACTGCTCGCGGCGCGCATCGTACTTGCCCGGTCGGGGAACGTCTCCATTGCGCGGTACGAGGCGCATCCGTGCGAGTCGGTCGGAGCGGTTGGGACCCGCGAACGAGTCGGTCGGCGAATTCGCACGCGCTCGCATCGTACTCGCTCGGCCGGACGCACGTACGAATCGGTCGGGAAAAAGGGCTCCGAATCGGATCCGGTTCAGCCGAATCCGATTCAGTGCCCTACTGGCCGAGATCGGAATCGGCCCCTGAGCCTAATTAATTTACTATTCCAACTCCAATCTAAATTTAATTGGGGTAGGTGCTGGACACTGATTTTAATTAACTTACTAATCCCACTCCAATATATATTTAATTGCAGTATGTGCTGGACACTGACCCTAATTAATTTACTATTCCCACTCCAATCTATATTTAATTGGAGTAGGTGCTGTACACTGACCCTAATTAATTTACTATTCCCACTCCAGTCTAAAATTAATTGGGGTAGGTGCTGGACACTGACTTTAAATAATTTACTATTCCAACTCCAGTCTATATTTAATTGGAGTAGGTGCTGGACACAGACCCTAATTAATTTACTATTCCAACTCCACTCTAAATTTATTTGGGGTAGGTGCTGGACACTGACCCTAATTAATTTACTATTCCCACTCCAGTCTATATTTAATTGGGTTTGGTGCTGGACACTGACCCTAATTAATTTACTATTCCAACTCCAATCTAAATTTAATTGGGGTAGGTGCTGGACACTGACTTTAATTAACTTACTAATCCCACTCCAATATATATTTAATTGAGGTAGATGCTGGACACTGACCCTAATTAATGTACTATTCCCACTCCAATCTATATTTAATTGGGGTAGGTGCTGGACACTGACCCTAATAAATTTACTACCCATCACATAGCCACAATAATGCCATCCTTGTATAATTAAGATCATAATATCATGTTCTAACAATTGAACCATAGGCCACTAATTTGAACGATGGTCATGTTTCATGTATTTTGTTATTTATAACTTACCATCATTAGGATGGCTGATGTTTATTGTTCATTATTTTCACTTTTGATAAAAGAGATATGTTTTTAAGAAAATGAGAATAAAATCAATGATGTTTTAGCGAACTTATGCTCTTACACTGAGTTTTTTCATATCATGTTTTGGGTCATTATGAGTCTTTAAATGTTGTTTTGACCACTTGACTGCCTAGGGATTTACCCTCAAATGTGTTTAATTGGGGTAAATGCTGGACACTGAGCCTAATTAATTGAATATTCGAACTCCAATGTAAATTTAATTGGGGTAGGTGCTGGACACTAACCCTAATAAATTTACTATTCCCACTCCAATCTATATTTAATTGGGGTAGGTGCTGGACACTGACCCTAATTAATTTACTATTCCCACTCCAATCTATATTTAATTGGGGTAGATGCTGGACACTGACCCTAATTAATTTACTATTCCCACTTCAATCTATATTTAATTGGGGTAGGTGCTGGACACTGACCCTAATTAATTTACTATTCCCACTCCAATTTATATTTAATTGGGGTAGATGCTGGACACTGACCCTAATTAATTTACTATTCCAACTCCACTCTAAAATTAATTGGGGTAGGTGCTGGACAGTGACCCTAATTAATTTACTATTCCAACTATACTCTAAAACTAATTGGGGTAGATGCTGGACACTGACTTTAATTAACTTACTAGTCCCACTGCAATCTATATTTAATTGGGGTAGGTGCTGGACACTGACCCTAATTAATTTACTATTCCCACTCCAATCTATATTTAATTGGGGTAGGTGCTGGACACTGACCCTAATTAATTTACTATTCCAACTGCAGTCTAAAATTAATTGGGGTAGGTGCTGGACAGTGACCCTAATTAATTTACTATTCCAACTCCAATATAAAGATTAATTGAGGTAGAAGCTGGACAGTGACCCTAATTAATTTACTATTCCAACTCCAGTCTAAAATTAATTGGGGTAGGTGCTGGACACTGACTTTAATTAACTTACTATTCCCACTCCAATCTATATTTAATTGAGATAGGTGCTGGACACTAATCTAGATTAAGGGGCCGATTCTGATTGGGGCCAGAAATCTCTCCGACCGAGCCGGATCCGGAGAGATTTCCGACCGAGCCGGACTCCCGCAGTCCGACCGAGCGAGTACGATGTGGCCGTATGCTGCCTGACTCAATTGGACTCCCATTGAAGTCAATGGGAGCCGGTCGTACAACGTGTACACGGGCTCCCATTGACTGAATGGGTACGTCGCGAACAGGGGGGCCCCCTACAGTGGGTACGCGTCGGTGCGACTCGCACCGTACATGCATGTTTAGGGGGACCCTTGGGTCCCCCTTGTGTGCGACTCGTGTGGCTACGCGTGCAGGGGGGTCCGACACGGACCCCCGAAGTCCGGCTCCGACTGCTCTTTGGAGCCGGACGCTACGAGTCGGTCGGGCTGTTTGAAGGGCGCATCGTACTTGCTCGGTTGGGAAACGTCTCCATTGCGTGGTGCGAGCCGTGTCCATACGAGTCGGTCGGAGCGGTTCGGACCCGGGAACGAGTCGGTCGGCGATTTCGCGTGCGCTCGCATCGTACTTGCTCGCTGGGACGACTGTACGAATCGGTCGGGAAAAAGGCCTCCGAATCGGATCCGGTAAAGCCGAATCCGATTCGGAGCCCTACCGGCCGAGATCGGAATCGGCCCCTAAGTTAATTTTCTCACTATAATAACTATTAAATTAACAAATTATATACTAGTACATAATTTTATTAATATTTTTTTTCTTCTTTATAACATATTTCCTAAGACTTCCTATAAAAAAACATTAAAAAATATATTTACACTTCACTAAATTTAATAAAATAGAAATATATGTATTATATAAATTACATTAATTTTTTTAATATTTTAAACATTTATAAATAGATATTTTTCAAAATGTAACAACCTTATCTCCTATAAACACTACATTATACTTATTAATGTTACTTAAAATTAGATTTAAATATAAAAATAAAACATTCTTTCTTATACAATTTATACAAATTAAATTAATATTTGTACTAAAAACACCTCACCCTTATAATGAATAAATTCAACATCCAAATCATAAAATCTTTTTTTTATTTAAAATTAATTTAATAATTTATATTTATGATTTTAAAATTGTTCCCAATTTTTTTTTGTTAACAATTCCCATCCATATCCCCTATAAACTCAACATCCCACTATACAATTTTAATTTAAATTTCAAATTTTAAATATAATTTTTTATATTAATTTTTAAATTATCCAAATATTTTTGGGAATATTTTGAAAACAATCCCCAAATTTTTCCCATATAAACACAACATGCCAATCCTAAAAGTTAACTTTAAAATGAGAATTTTAAAATATATTCATAGATAAAATTAAACAATTATACAAATTAATTTAGAATTTTTAAAACACACCCCACCCTTATCCCCTATTAACGCAACATCCCACTCCTAAAATTTTAAATCAAATTCGAAATTCAAATAAAATTTTGATTTTGATTTTTTTAGAATTTAACGAAATTATGTTAATATTTTTAAAAAGACTCCCCACCCTTATCCCCAATAAACCCAACATCCCACTCCTAAATGTTATAGTGAAATTCGAAATTAAAATTTAAAAATTTAGGTGTCCATTACAATGTCGGGCGGATAAAAATCCGCCATCAACCACAGTGGCGAAAATCCGCCCGCCTACACCCCCTGAATACCGACCGAGCAATTACGATGCCGCGAACCGAAAACCGCCGGAGGCGGAAAATAAACAGAAAAAACCGCCCGCCCATGTCCGAGTCCAAGTCCATCCGCCCGCCACGGACGGAAAGACGCACGAAAAGCCAAAACCGCCCGCCCTGACGACCGAGACACCGCCCGTGAAATTAGGATCGTACCGACATGAGCGCGGAAAATCCACAAATACACCGCCCGCCAGCGCAAACAACAGTGACGAAAATGGACACGGCGGAAGCCCTGGCGGCCACCTCCATGCACAGAAACCATCCGCTGATGAAAACAAACACACACAACATGGCTAACAAGTCCACACAGCAACCCACGCACAAAACCCCAAACACAGTACACATCCCTGAAACACCCCCCCTGGACATACAAATCAACTACAAATCCCAGAACACCAGCCACAACACACCTGAAAACAACAGACCACCATGACACACCCACATAGGTAAGTACAAAACCAGCCCCTCCACAGACCACAACCCCCTGCAACATTACAAACTGAGGACGAAAGCACACAACACAGCGAGACAGAAAGGACAGCAGCACACCACAGACACGCACCTATCACACCCATCACCACCACCACCAAACACCTGACCCACAAACCCCCTGCACATCACACACCACACACCGCACCAGCACCACAAACACCAAAACACACACCATGGCATCACACAGAATGCCCAAGTTCACTTCCACCGAGCTGACGGTCACGGTCGACGAGATCGTCAAGGTGCACCCACAAATCTATGGCAACCAGGTCCAACAGACACCACTATCCACCAGAAACCGGTTGTGGAGCAGGATCGTAGACCAGGTCAATGCAGTCGGGAACGTTCCACGCAACAGAGGAGAAATAAACAAAAGGTGGAACGACCTCAAAAGCGTGGTCAAGAAGAAGGAGAGCAAAAATCGAGAGCTGGCTGCCAGGACTGGCGGAGGGAATCCCGCGCTATTCAAGACCTTCAAGGCGTGGGAGGAGAAGGTGCGAGTGATCATACATCCGGAGATCCTCACCGGATTACCAGGGGAGTGGAGGCTGGTAAGTACAAACAAACGTATACCAGCACACCGCTATGTACTCACATGCACCACCACCATGCCATAGCTCCCAGGGACAAACACCCCCATGTCCAGCACACAATACACAAGACATCACCCACACATGCAACAGACACTCATACACACTCAGCCCAAAGCTACCAACCAACAAAACCATGGGGGCATGTGTACAGTGAGCCAGCACCGCAACTACCACCAGGTCCCCTTGTACTCCAGATGCGCCAGAATGAGCACTCCCCACACCCACATCCATGTGTCCGCCATAGCTGCACTGACTGACAATGAACAGGTAAGTAGCCGGAACACAAAGACAGTGAGTCGGAGGGGGACAGCTGAAGTCAAACACCCACCAGGCCCCCACTACCACAGACCAGCAAGGTGGAGCACACCCCACATCCATGTGTCCGCCATAGCTGCACTGACCGACAATGAACAGGTAAGTAGCCGGAACACAAAGACAGTGAGTCGGAGGGGGACAGCTGAAGTCAAACACCCACCAGGCCCCCACTACCACAGACCAGCAAGGTGGAGCACACCCCACATCCATGTGTCCGCCATAGCTGCACTGACCGACAATGAACAGGTAAGTAGCCGGAACACAAAGACAGTGAGTCGGAGGGGGACAGCTGAAGTCAAACACCCACCAGGCCACCACTACCACAGACCAGCAAGGTGGAGCACACCCCACATCCATGTGTCCGCCATAGCTGCACTGACCAACAATGAACAGGTAAGTAGCCGGAACACAAAGACAGTGAGTCGGAGGGGGACAGCTGAAGTCAAACACCCACCAGGCCCCCACTACCACAGACCAGCAAGGTGAAGCACCCCTCCCTCCCAGTACCATGTGGCATCCATTGCATTGCGCACTCAGAAACAACCTGTAGGTGGGAAACTGTACAGGGCGGGGCGTCTGTAGGCATGAGGACTGTACTACGACTGACACATGGGACATGACACGTAGCAGAGGAACACGCAGCACTGCTCCCAGTCACAATCATGAGACCAATGTGCACACGGACATGTTTGACAGAGTCAAACCCCACATGACCTATCACAGATACAGCAACACCTAAGGAGCCACGTCTGCATGTACAAGTCCCACTGGAGCACAGACCCACACGGCAGGTACTGTGCCACCCATCACACACATCAGCAACACCATCGAAGTCCTGTCCATGTAGTCCTCACTGCCTGTCACCCACACATCGTACAACAACGCCCACGTAAGACAGACCGTACTAGAAGTAACAGCTTGGAACCACAATATTGCACACAAAGACAACCGGACCCATGAAACACACAGGCACACAATGCACATTCAACATATCATCCATCTCATCTCACAGCCACAATGTCATGATAGGTATGACATCCGAACAGCTGGCCCACATCCAGTAGACATGCAAAGATACCTGCCCATGACAAAACAAATGCCTGCAGTGACCGAAGCGCACGTCACACTGCGAATAACGACACACATAACATAGTCAACACCCCAAGAGCACAGCACTGATGCACATGTACCAGGGCAGCGCGCACACAAAGGAATTGGCCCATCTTCAATACGACGTGTGGCACACAACAAGCACGAACTCACAACATTGCTACCAATGTGATGTCCATGAATGATAACAGTCAGCAGATATTCCGGCCATGTGAGACAGACACACACCTTTGTCCATGCACTGTCACGTTGCCAGAACACATGTCACGTTCTGCACCCATCACCCACAGCATGTACCCCAAAAGCATATCTCAACCCAAGAGCGTGTAGGGGGCTGTACCCCCTTCTGGCATCAGCGTACCTAAGCGTACCATCCCTCCCCTAAACCATCGTTCAACCCAACATCGCCGATGGCCCTGGAGCACGCATACACACGAGCCACAAAATGTAGGAGCATAGCAACACACACCCATCGGCATTGCTAATCCGTCCCATGCCACATGTCCACATCACACAGACCCATTGCCTAGCCCACGCATACACACATCGTACATCCACACACGCCACTGGGAAACCTGTGCACGACAGTGCACGAACTGTGAATGTCAGACAACCAATACATACTTTGCTAGGTGCAACACTATGACCCATTTCATCCTCCCCACAGGTGCCGAACTGCTGGATGCTGGAGAGGGTGACAGCAGCCAGCACAGCCAGTCTGCAAGCCCCCGACCCGGACTCACGGATGTAGAGGAGCTGGACACCTCTCCGGACACGGACCACCCAGCAGGCCCATCTGGAGTGGCAGGGCACAACCGCTCCCCAGGGCCCCTCCTGCCTACCAACCCATCACCCAGGGCTGCTGACCAGTCACAGACCCCTGCTGCCACGGCCGTTGCGGCCACCACCACCACCGCAACCACCACCACCGCCGCAACCACCACCACCACGCCATCCCTCGCCACAGCACCTGTGCAAGGGTCGGCACGGCCGTCGGGCTCCACCCTGGGAGCCAGAGCGAGGACCTTGGTGAGCAATGTGGCTAGTGGGCAGGTCGGTGGCAGCAGTACTGGTAGGAGGAGCAGGGTCAGGCCAACGCCAACTGTGCCTGGGAGCCAAGCCCTGCTGCCAATCGACAGAGTCCTTGGGGCCTATGAAGAGGCCCAAGGCGAATGGGCCAGGTCGGCAAGCGACACGCAGGAGGTCCTTGCGGTGTTGAGGTCCATGGACGCCCATATGGCCCAAATCGCGGCCCTCATGGGCCAGCTGGTGGTGGGGGGGAGGGCACAAGCAAGGCCAGCAACACCACCTCCGCCACCACCTGCTGTGGCGCAGGCTCGTGCAGCCTTGCCTTTCCCTGCGTCCACAGCGAGTGAGCACTCCTCAGCCACCACCAGCGGAACATCAATACCCCCCCCTACCAAACGTGGAAGGGGCCGTCCGAAGAGGAAACAGGTGTCCAGAGAGGACTTCGCCCGCACCAAACGCCAGTGAGTCAGCCAGCCACCTTGACCACCTACTGCATTGACATGGAATACAATCCTACCCCACACTGCCATGTGAATGGCATGTGTCTGTTGGACTGTGGACATAGAACTCCATGGGTACACCTTGACCATCACGCAGTCATGACCGTCAACTCATTGTCACAGCATGCACCACATTTGTCATCACCTTGCACACAATCACATGTCACCGCTGTTAATAAATACACCTTGTTCACAATCGGCTTAATGTGTCCTGGGTTTATTCCACGATGTGCAATCGCCACCATGAGCAGAAATGCATCTGCTGTGTGGCATGTCGATGGGACAGGAGAGGCTGCAGGGACCTAGGGGTGTAAAACAGAACAAGAGTACATTCAATGAGTGTGTCACACACTCATCACACAGTACTTGTCACCAACTACAAGCAATGCACACACATCTCACAGAGCAACAGGGCACAATGCTACAGCCACTGTCAGTGGCATACCAACCTGGACATGGACCATTGACACACAGCACTCAGTGAACAAAAGGCCCCCGTAACAGAGCACACATACACCTGCACAACTACAGCTACATCAGCCGTCGTACATGGTCACTCACCGTCAAGTGAAGTAGCGGGCGATGAGCTGCTGACGCACATTCACAGCTTCATCCTCTCCACTGTCCTCTTCACTGGAGCTGTCCAGGTCTGCAGGCTGGGGCCCTGGTTGATCTCCGTCATCCACAATTAGGGGGATCTGCTTGCGGATCGCCAGATTGTGCAGCATGCAGCAAGCCACAATTATCTGGCACACCTTCTGTGGGGAGTATGCCAGTGCGCCCCGGTGCGGTCCAGGCATCTGAACCTGGACTTGAGGAGGCCAAAGGTCCGCTCAACCACACGTCTGGTCCTCCCATGTGCCTCATTGTAGCGTACATCTGCTGGGCTCCCAGGACGTCGTAATGGGCTGAGCAGCCAGGCTCCATTCGGGTAAGCAGAGTCACCTGGGTGTGAGGGACACAGAGAACCGTTGCAATTCCAACTGGACACAAGACAGCATCGCACAGCCAGCACGCTACACTACTCCACATACTCACCAACAATCCAGCCACGGTCCGGTTGCAGATTGGTCATCAGACGTGGTAGGATGCTGTTGCGCATGATGTGCGCGTCATGGGCTGATCCTGGGAATTTCGCACACACGTGTGTGATCACCATGTCCGCAAGGCACACCACCTGCACATTCAGGGAGTGCGTGTGCTTCCGGTTGGGGTAGAGGTGCTCGGTGGCCTGTGGTGCAACAAGGCCAACATGGGTGCAGTCTATTGCACCAACGACGTGGGGGATTCGTCCAAGAGCATAGAATGCACCCTTCACTGCCGCCAATTCACGAGCCCTGGGGAAGCGGATGTATCTGTTCCTGTACAGCATCATGGCTGACAGTACATCCCTGAGCACCATGCTGAACATGGGTTGGGACATCCCACCTCCACTGCCCACTGTGTGCTGGAATGACCCAGTGGCGAAGAAATGCAGTGCAGCCATCACCTTAGCCGTGGGGGTGAATGCTGTTGGATACACCCTGCTAGGACGGAGGTGGGATTCCAACAAGACACATAGACGATGCAGGGTGGGTCGGTCCAGACGATATTTGCGGATGACCTCAACATCCACCATGTCTGACAGCAATTGGTAGGGGCGATGAATGTTTGGTCTCCGCCTAGGAAAGATGGAAGTGTACACATGTCAAAGCAACACGCCACATGGCATATTCACATACACAGAACATAAATGACTGGGCAGGCAATTGAATGACAGAACGGCTGATAAGTAGGGACAATACACACAGCCACAGCCACAATACACTTACACAGGTCCCCTACCAATAGCAATGGGCAGTGACACACACCATTGCTATGAGCATGCACATGGGGAGTTAGGCATTAACAACTTGTAAGGCATGCTGAAGGCAACAGACTGCATTATCACCACGGCAACAAGACTAGCTGCTGTGCATCACACTGCTTCCGAGGCTGGGTGTGTAGGGCACACACCAACAACGCTATGGACACAGGCTGAGCGGCCGAAACAAGTGGGACCGGTGGCATGAGGGGATATGAGACAGTCATTGATGTCCCTACTGCACCCTGAGTACAGCACTGTACGGATCACACCTCCTGAAACATTGACAGGTGTACACATTGACAGCCCCATGCCGACACGGCTGTGTGCCTGCAACTACACATCACAAGTGACACGTAACATTGCACGTGCCAAGTGGCAGATGTACATAGTGAAAGATGGCATGTGTGCATATGCATATCCCATGCTCCCATGCCAATGTGTACATGATGATGTTCCTACATACATGTGGAGGCTGAGCACTGGCCGTCCCTGCCTATACACACGGCATGTTGTGGCCCTGTCCATTGTGGACCTGCACCCACACGCAAATCATGGCCACACCTGCAGATGCATTGCGCACATTATACTGTGTGGTGCACATGGCATCAGCGGACTGTACCCGGCATGGGCCAGGCCCTTACAGCCAACTGCAATGACCCTCGCGGTTGCACCCTGCGTGTTCCACTGTGGAGGTAAGCGTCCCGGGCCAGCTGGGAGCAGGCCAACGTCTGCAATTGCAGCTGCCAGACATGGTACACGAATCGCAGCAGCTTGTACCCACTGAAACGGCCCCAGGGGGTAATATGTGTGTGTGAGTGGGACAGGCATGACCACAGCTACCTGGCACTGCAGCCTGGCACCCCTCGATGACAGCTGCTGCTGCCACCACTACACCTACACGTGGATGACGCTGAGGACATGTCCAGGTCCACTCACCAGCGAGGAGCCGGAGAACCTGGATTCCGTGCTCCACGCACACTGCACATGGCTATTCCTTGCGAAAGTTGTGTGTGAGAGACAACTGCAGTGGGTGTGGGTGTGCATGTGGGGGACACACATGTCGTTGCTCCTCAGCACTATGAGTCAGAGCCTGTGGAGTACAGACATGCACTGCACACCATGCTGGCCGCAGGTGGCATGGGTATGTGAGCTCTCGGGCGCTTTGACCTGTCTGTCCCACCCGAGTGGTGGTACATGGCAACTTCATGTCAGACATCCAGTGACACAGACAATTGGCAATGCAGGTCTCAGTGCACCTGTCGGTCGTGTGGAAGTCAGGCTGGGGCCATGCTGCCCTTCTCAGTCCCAGCAGGCCTGGCCTGCACATTGACTGCACAATGCCAGTAGGTGCCGACACAGACTGCCTAGTGGGTTACATGTGTCTCCTGTTCAGGACCCCCCACATGAGCGCTTACTCTGCACTGTCGATTGAACACACCATGACTCGTGATAGGGATGTGTGTGAGGGATAGTGGCACTGAATGTGACCTTCGTTGCGGGGTGGGCCATGCACAGGGCGAGTACGCTGATGGTTGCGCAGTGTTGGTCACAGTGGGTACACCCACACAGATGTGTTGCCTTGTGATCTTTTTCTAGGTCAGCCTGACAATGGACAGTAGATGTGGGCAGGCTACACATTGCTCGATGTGCTGTCTATGTGCATGTGCATTCACACCAGGCACAACTGCCCCTGCACATGTGACCCCTGCTGCACTCAGTGCTGGGTCTGTTGTGCTGATGCACCGTCTGTGCATGGGGCAGACAGCTCTGCTCACTTCCGTCATTGCCCATGACATCACTTTGCCGCAGGTGACATGGTTCATGGAGGGCCCACATGTACGCGTGGGTGGACTACACAAGACTGTCCAATGGTTGTCACCCCCAGTCAGTGCTTCGAATGGGAAGTATGTGGTGCTAGTACTCATTATGCTGTGTCGGGTGTGCGGGGCTAGGTGCGGGTCTACATGCAAGACATGGGTAGGTCATCGGCTTATCTACTAGTTGCAATACACACGAGACATGTCTTTTTCTGACCACATCAGGGGCATTCCTTAAACTAACTGGAAGTCAAACAGTTATCTTTTACACTGTCCTCATGGCCTCCCCTCGCTCACACCAATATGCATTTGCACATGAGAAGCTAGCGCATGCACAAGCAGCTCCAAGCTCGCCCCAGAGAGGCCAAGGAGTGTATGTGTGGGTCCATTTGTACATGTGGTCTGTCTCACGGTATAATTAGTGGCGTGACGCCGTCCACATGCGTGGTGCCCCGACTCGGGACCCGGGCAACATTGACAATGCATGACAGGCTCCGCAGTCCGGATACACCACCTGCAACACACAGAGGCTGTAGCTGCCCTAGCGGGCCAGTCCGCGTTCAACTGGAGCTCATGGCCCCACACATTCACTCTTTGGCCTCTCTGGAGCGAGCTTGGAGCTGCTTGTGCACGCGCTGGCTTCTCTGTTGCAATGGCATGTAACGAGTGTGGGTGTATTGTCAATGGGTGGGATGGTGCGAGCCACCTTCCGTGACGTCACTGCTGCTTGTGATGTGTGCGTCCCCCACTACTTCCATTTGACTTGTGCCATACTACACATTGTGGATGTGTTGCCTGCGTGATGTGACAAGGATGGGCGCGCCATGACCTCTCACCCACCATGCTCAACTGCCATCCCGTGCCCTGGATTGCCTGTGCAAGTGGACAATGTTGGGGATACACCAGGTCGACAGGGGATGTGAGTGCCTTGGCAAGGGCCTGGCGGACGCGCAGCAGTATCCGGCATGTCCACGGAGGGTGGGCTGACGTCTACACTTGATGCGGCATTGTTCGTGTGCCCGCCTGTTGTGCACACACGAGTTCACATTCGTCACCAGACAGGTGGTCTTTACAGATTCCCAGCAGTGCACCAATGTACTGGTCCTGAGTCCTACCAACACAGCGTGTTTCAACATTGCATGTGCGCACCTACCCGTCACACCAACCCACCTGAGCCATGCGTAACTCCCGCTTCACATGACACATGTGTGTCTTCCACAGTTGTGCTACTCATTTGCGTTGACATCCAATGACAGTGGACTACATGGTCATCTCACGACTGCCGTGTACTTCACACACTCTCATCCTCTCTCATTCGTACTTGTGAAATGAATCAGCAGAGACACATTGTTGCTTCAAGCCATGTATTGGGACTAATGTCCTCTGTGATGCAGTATAGTGAACACTACTGGCAGCGAAGTGCATGTGGAGGATATACTCAGCATGATTACACATAGCATAGGGTGTAGGGGTACAGTGTTTAGTTGTTGACTGTGGGATGTGGGCTTCAGAGTTACAACTGCTTAGCCGTTGGTGTGCTAATATACATTTGCTGATTACTGTGGTGCTGCTGACTGACACAGACAGTATACATTTAGCCTACCAGTCCGCTTGTCATCATGGGCACAGTGCATCTCAGTTCCATGTTACAGGTTTGCTGCTATGGTTACTCATACACACGTGCGTGGAGGTGACATCAGGGCATGGGCTTACGTGCATGCAAAGGCGTCCCACTTGTTGTTGCGATGTGGTGGGTACTGGCCATGTCACAGTCACTGGGCTCATGTTGTTGGTGGATGCACTTGGTGTCCATGCAAAGGTCCTGGCACGGACGTTCAGTGGGAGGTGTGGTGACAGCTCTCACATACTACAGCAGGACGATTGCTGTCCACTGACCGGTGCATATGTTCATGGGCGCAGGATCCATATCATGGCATGGTTGTACGTGCAGTTCTGTCCATGTGGTTGCCATTCACAAATCCCATGCCTCTGCCTCCCCCTGTTCATGCAGAGTTACTGGATGTGATGAGGTACAGGGTGCATTTCCCAAATAGTATCAGATTTCATGGCAGTGTAGTTGTTGTTGTGGTGTCAGTTGCAGGTTGCATGGTGTAGTAGTTGTACTGGTAACTGCCTAGTCCGTGCGTAAGCCAAGCATGGGTACGGTGTGGGACATCATTGCTCAATTGGGGGTCTGGCGACGGGGCCCGACGAATTGACAGGTTGTCAGGAATGCAATACCTTCCAGCAGGGCTTCCATGGCATTGGTGGTGGACATGGTTTCCAGCCAATGTAGCGGATGGTGGCTGTCAAGGTGTTGGTCGTGAGTTGTCCCTTGTAGGAGCATGATGGGACATGTTGGATGGCATTCGATGTAACTGTAATCCATTATCCGTCGTGTGGAGGCACAGTGGTCCCATTGCAGTGTGGGTCCGATAGTCGCCACATACGCCATGCCCCCATAGGCTGAACAGGCCCTGTCGTGGGTGTCCAGGGGGTGGAATAGTTGTAGCAGGTCCGCCCTTGGACATGCCGGGTTGGAGAGACATAACTCCACAGGATAGTAGAAGGGACACCTCCGACAGTAGAAGACGGGGATGACGCAGCTGAACAATGCGATGCGGTAAGTTAGTCGGTAACTTACGTTCAGCAGGGTCAGATTGTCACATCCCAATATCTGTATCAGGTTATGTTTGTACAGCTTGATCTGTCCGGCGTAGTTGGGTAGGTGTGGTGCAAGTGCCATTTTGCTGCAGGGCGCTGTGGTGGCGTGCTCCGGCTGTCTGTGCAGTCTGCAGAGTGCAACCTCCGATGTTGCTGGGAATTCTGTAATGGTCGTAGGGAGGCAGGACTTGTGTTATGTTGGCTTGTGCGGAGGACACGGGCCCTCATCCCACATGCTTCTCTGAATGGTCAAGGTCAGTGGTGTCTGACTCCTTCCAGATAACTTGCATATCATTTCTTCTTTCCGTTGTGAATGTTCTTTGGTGTTATGCGCTATCTGCCCTGTGGCCGCTTCCCTCTGCATGCCTGTGTTGGGCTTTGTTTGGTGCATTGACTGTTTTCTCCGGCTTGTTTAGTCGGGATGTGGTTTCACAGTGGGAATGGAAGGTCATTCGGTGCTGTCTCCTCTCCCGTGTGTGGGCAGCAGGCTGCGTTTCCGCTGTACGTTGGGCCTTGTCTTATAATTGGTCCCACCTGTTGTCTGTCCCCGGTATCTTTGATGTTACGTATTGCATGTCTTGTTATTGGGTGCAGGGTGGCACCGGTGTTTCTGTGTGGTACTGGCGTACCTTTTCCCGACGGGGTCCATATTCTGCTGGGTGATGTTGCCTCCGCTGTGTGCTTCGCCGTGTTTTGCACACAGGGGTGTGTCCTAATGTGGCGTGACGTCACTGACATGTTCGGGTCAGTTGTGTGACGTCAGGTTGGCAACAGTGAATTGCCGGTTGGGGACATGACTGTGGCAGGGCTGTCACGTGACATGTGCGTTCTGGGTGGTGCTGGTGTGTGTGGTGTTTGGTTGTGACCCTGTGTTGTTTGTGTGCGGCGCATGCATTGCGCTGCCGTTGGCCTCTGCGTTGTGCGCATGTGTGGGTGCAGTGGTGGATGTGTCGTGTCCACGCAGGGGTGTCGGGGTGGGGGCCATATACAGTTGTCCCGCCCTTGCACTGTGTGCGCTGTTTGCGTGCCCCTGTTGTGTGTCTGCCTACCTGCGTCGCCGCGGTGCGTTGACTCCTGGGTGCTGCATCAGGTAGAGCATGGGGAGGGCCTGCAGTGCTGGATTCATGCTCGGGGGTCCGCCTCTTTGCTATCCGTACTGTGAGTTCGGTTTTCCGCCTTGCTTTCACGTGCGGTGTCTCTTAGCCGGAGGAACTGTTTGGTTCTGGCATCGTAATTTGTACGCCGGGCGGTACGTGATTTCGTCGGGCGGTGTGTCTCCATTGGCCGCGCCGCTCCGTGAACGGGCGCACTTTGATGGCGGACGGCGTCGCTGGCGTACGGGCGGTGTTTGGCTGTCTTTTCGCATCCTAATTGGGCGGGCGTGTGTGCTGTGGCGGGCGGACGGTAACTGGTGCTTTTTGCATCCGCCAGCAAGGCGGTGGTGCTTCCGCCCGGAGTTAGCAAGGCACCCCCCTAAAGAGAAAATATTTAGTAGGCCAGGGAACAGGGGGAAATACAATCAAAACTACAAAGGTAATAATCCCTCTAGACCTAAATTTCTTTCATTAGTGGCTTCTCAAAGCTCAAAAATGGGGCATAAAGAACATCATTCTCCACACAAGACAATTGGTCATTTTTACAAATTTTATTTCATTTTTTTCTTTTTTACTTATTTATCTGATATATCTCATTATAAAAAAATACATGACTCTTTACAATTAATATCACCATTTCTTACAAAAATATGACTGTTTTCATGATTCAAATAATACAATACATAAAACGCAATTAATTTCAACATTTATAAGTTCACAACTAACTAAAAAATATATATGATTCAACTCACCCCCACACACAGTCACACCTCTCTCTACTCTACAACCACATCACTTGCACACAATACACTCATACTCTACACCCCAGAACAACACTGCATGCACAGATGGAAAAATCCGGGTGAAAAAATCAACCCTCGATTGCTGTGCTGATAGCTGGGATGTCTCACTCTAACTGGTCGACGTACGTTTCAATGGAATGATTTAATTCATAAGCCATCTTCTTCAGGACCTTTTATTCACGGTCTCCCGATATGTATCTGGGGTCCTAATAGAGATTGACACCGCCGTTTAATTTGTAGTCATTCGATATCTCAGCAGAATGCAACAGGCGTGCTCTCCTGAACAGCCTCTCCAAATATTCTGGTCCTTGTACAGGGTTATTTTTCTAGCTGTCCTCCAAAAAATTGCCTCCACCGTTTAACTTATCGTTCTCTGTTGTCTCGCCAAGATAATATGAATATTCACTCATTTATAGCCTCTCTGATTTGTCCTTCTCCAGAAAGAATTGCCTCATTGTTTATACAGCAACATGATGTTTTTTATGGCTCCCAGAATCTAGCCTCTCTATATGTATCTTATCCCTTTAAACAGGACACAGAGCGTGCCCGAAGAAGTAAGAACCGCCGTAAGGGATCGCTAAACAAGAGCACGCTCTGTGTCCTGTTTAAAGGGATAAGATACATATAGAGAGGCTAGATTCTGGGAGCCATAAAAAACATCATGTTGCTGTATAAACAATGAGGCAATTCTTTCTGGAGAAGGACAAATCAGAGAGGCTATAAATGAGTGAATATTCATATTATCTTGGCGAGACAACAGAGAACGATAAGTTAAACGGTGGAGGCAATTTTTGGAGGACAGCTAGAAAAATAACCCTGTACAAGGACCAGAATATTTGGAGAGGCTGTTCAGGAAGCACGCCTGTTGCATTCTGCTGAGATATCGAATGACTACAAATTAAACGGCGGTGTCAATCTCTATTAGGACCCCAGATACATATCGGGAGACCGTGAATAAAAGGTCCTGAAGAAGATGGCTTATGAATTAAATCATTCCATTGAAACGTACGTCGACCAGTTAGAGTGAGACATCCCAGCTATCAGCACAGCAATCGAGGGGGGGTGCCTTGCTAACTCCGGTTTTCAGTGGTTTTTTAATCACAGGCTGATCCAGCTGTCTCGTCACATGGATGAGCACGCTCTGTGTCCTGTTTAAAGGGATAAGATACATATAGAGAGGCTAGATTCTGGGAGCCATAAAAAACATCATGTTGCTGTATAAACAATGAGGCAATTCTTTCTGGAGAAGGACAAATCAGAGAGGCTATAAATGAGTGAATATTCATATTATCTTGGCGAGACAACAGAGAACGATAAGTTAAACGGTGGAGGCAATTTTTTGGAGGACAGCTAGAAAAATAACCCTGTACAAGGACCAGAATATTTGGAGCATAGAGGCTGTTCAGGAGAGCACGCCTGTTGCATTCTGCTGAGATATCAAATGACTACAAATTAAACGGCGGTGTCAATCTCTATTAGGACCCCAGATACATATCGGGAGACCGTGAATAAAAGATTTGTTCCCCCCTCCTTCCACCCGTTATAAATCATAAAATAACAGGTCCTGAAGAAGATGGCTTATGAATTAAATCATTCCATTGAAACGTACGTCGACCAGTTAGAGTGAGACATCCCAGCTATCAGCACAGCAATCGAGGGTTGATTTTTTCACCCGGATTTTTCCATCTGTGCATGCAGTGTTGTTCTGGGGTGTAGAGTATGAGTGTATTGTGTGCAAGTGATGTGGTTGTAGAGTAGAGAGAGTGTGACTGTGTGTGGGGGTGAGTTGAATCATATATATTTTTTAGTTAGTTGTGAACTTATAAATGTTGAAATTAATTGCGTTTTATGTATTGTATTATTTGAATCATGAAAACAGTCATATTTTTGTAAGAAATGGTGATATTAATTGTAAAGAGTCATGTATTTATTTATAATGAGATATATCAGATAAATAAGTAAAAAAGAAAAAATGAAATAAAATTTGTAAAAATGACCAATTGTCTTGTGTGGAGAATGATGTTCTTTATGCCCCATTTTTGAGCTTTGAGCAGCCACTAATGAAAGAAATTTAGGTCTAGAGGGATTATTACCTTTGTAGTTTTGGTGGTGCTTCCGCCCGCCATCCTAATGGGCCCCTTAATTTTTTTTTAATTTAAAGAAATTATATTAAATTTTTTAAAACACTCCCACCCTTCTCCCCTATAAACCCAACAGCCCGCTCCTAAAACTTTAAATGAAATTCGAAATTCAAAATAAAATTTGATTTTTAATTTTTTTAAATTTAACGAAATTATGTTAATATTTTTTAAAACACTCCCCACCCTTATCCCCTATGAACCCAACATCCCGCTCCCAAAATTTAATTTGAAATTCAAAATAAAAAAATATAAATTCATACTTAAAATATAAACATTTTGAAAAATAAAATTAACTTTTTTAAAACACTCCCCACCCTTATCCCCTATAACCCAACATCCCGCTCCTAAAACAATATAAAAATAAAACATTATTATACACATTTTAAACACAATTTAATACTTAACATTCACTATAAAATATTTCAAAAGACATACAAAAACGATATTTTAACATGTCGATATTTGTGCTTTCGATATTACTTACATCGATATTTACCTACACACCTCAAATAGATATTTTTTACATCGATATACAGAACATCGATATTTAACACTGTCGATATTATCAACTCAATATTTCTGTATGTCAAAATAAAAAACTCGATATTTTGTCTGTGTACCGCCATAAACTGCCGTTCTCCTTCCCGTAGAAACCCACAGCACATGAGGAAGTGCTCATTAGCCCGAAACGCTTCGGGCTGGACTGCAACTTTAGTGTGGCATATTTCTGTACCCGCATTGCATCCTTCATTAAAGATGTGTTGTTTGGCAAAACCTACCTGTGTGGGCCCTTTCATCGCAGGCAACTTTCTTTGTTGGATATATACATATTGGCACATTTGATGTATGATACACTTCATGTTATTCACTATGAGGTATATTTCTTTCATGTTCATGATGTATTTTTTCTATGTTCATGATTTGGTCACTATAAAAGTTGTTGTTAAAGTGGCGCCAAACTAGATTGATAAAGGCTGCTGTGATAGCCGAAACGCGTCTCTGTTGGGAAAAGAGCAATTGGATTAGCTGGCAGTGGAGGTGGTGTACGCTCGACGCGAGGACATCTCAACGATTTTCAGCGTGGAAGCAGAATCTTTCCTTCCCGTCCTGCATTCCGACTCGGATTACTGACAGAGTTCCGGTGACTGGGCACCGAGAAAGCCGATGCCTAATGGTGAGGACTGCTAAGCTAGAATCATTTTTTGTTTCCTTATGGCCTTCCCCAACCCCAAGTTGTCTCCGCATCCGTGCCGGGAACCTGAACTGCTGTCTACTCATTATTTCTCAACACGACGTGAGGATTCTCTCTGCATTTTTGTGAATCGGCTTTCGGACTTATGGTAGTATTGAACTCATTTGCGAATTAATTGTTATTGCATTGTATTCTGAAAGACTTTGGGGGCTTAAGAGACACTACCCATCGGGGTTTCTCTTGGACAGTTAACTGTGGGAAATGTTCCACTGGGGTGTAAGTTATTGGCTCCAGTTGGTCTTGCTGATTATACTCTGCATGATAAATGAACTGTCATATACTATGGGAGCTGCCAGTTCCAGCCGTAATTTACTAAGTGCATTTTGTATTTTGCATGATACATGCCGAGCAGCTAATGCGCGCATCCTCCCACTACAGTTTGTCTTTGAGTTCTGTCATTTACGGCACTCTGCAGTTCTGTGTGCGTGCTCTCTGCCCGTTCTGGAATGGGAGGTGTTTCGATATATATATATATATATATATTCTGCTCCAAAGGTTGTCCACCAGGTGAGTAGCACTCGATCAGCAGCTTTGTTGATGATAGGCAGGGACGAGGATCCGCTTGTAGAAGCTGCTCCATAATGGAATTGCCTGACGCGTTTCGAAGCTCCATATGCTTCTCTTCAGAGGCTTGAACGGAGACAGAGTGCTACTCACCAGGTGGACAACCTTTGGAGCAGAATATATATATATATATATATATATTTTCCACCAAACGTCCCAGCGCTTCGGGGGGCACTCAGCCAAAATTCTTCCATCCGGACTTCACTGGCGACTCTCCGTCGTGTCCCTCAATTACATGTTGCTGCCTGACGCGTTTCGATGCTTTGCAGCATCTTAATCATAGGCTTGGGCAAACAATTCCACAGAAAGGCTCTCTTTTATTTCAATTCACTGTTCAGGTGTTACTGATTACCTTAAGTAGGTGTATGCTTAGTGCATCTTACTTCGTGCATTCTGGGAAAAAGTAGTCCCTTTGAGAGCTCGACAATCTTCCCTTAGTGGGTATCTGTGGTAATTGTTATTATTGACACCATCTCTATTCCTTAGTAGGATTCAGGGCATTCGAAGGGTCCTTTAAGCTTTGAATTTAGGCGCTGCATTGCCTCCGACCAGTTCCGTGGCGCAGCCTCTCATTCACTGTCATCGAGATGGTGCACCTCCCCAGGACAAAGACTGCCCCGATTCTATTTTCCACCAAACGTCCCAGCGCTTCGAGGGGGCACTCAGCCAAAATTCTTCCATCCGGACTTCACTGGCGACTCTCCGTCGTGTCCCTCAATTACATGTTGCTGCCTGACGCGTTTCGATGCTTTGCAGCATCTCGATGACAGTGAATGAGAGACACGACGGAGAGTCGCCAGTGAAGTCCGGATGGAAGAATTTTGGCTGAGTGCCCCCCCGAAGCGCTGGGACGTTTGGTGGAAAATATATATATATATATATACTTTTGTTTGGAATATATATAGATATATATTCCAAACAAAAGTCAGGTGCTGCTCCACACTCCCCAACAAATCCACAAGTCTCCTTTGCTTAGTAAACTGTTTATTTAGGCTATATAAACCCGAAAAAGTTCCCAACGCGTTTTAGAGATTCATGTCTCCTTGTCCATGGGTTATATATATCTACATATTGCCTACTTCACGAAATTTCTCCCAAACAGTGTGCCGGTGGTTTTAGTTGTGCATGGAAAGTTTCAAGGTGATCTATTGAGCGGGGGCTGAAAAAGAGGAGTGTCGAAAATGTGCATTTCCCATGTTAATTCCCATAGAGATTTTAGACACTACCACAGTCCGAATCGCTGGACGGAATTACACAAAATTTGGCAGAAAGGTAGCTCTTGGGCCAGAAAGCACCCTTTTTGTTATTTTTAAATGGAGGGGGCCACACAGAACCCCCCTCCTGGGGCTGTTTGAAGCCCCTGAGACCACCACCTCCCCAGAGCAAAACAAAAACAATTAAAATGGGGCTTGGGGACACCTCGGGCCCCAGGAACCACCCCCGAAACAGGGCCTACATAGTATACAAAACTGGGAGAGGTCCATGTGGCCCCCCCTTCCGGACCATGTACAGCCCGGGGACCACCACCTCCTCAGGGCCAGCCCGTGCATAGTAAAGAAGGGGGGGCGCTTGGCCCCCCATCTGGAACTAATGATGGCCCTGGGGACCGCCATCCCTCAGGGCTGGCTCCTGCTATCTCCCGAGGTGCCCACCCTCTGGAGATAGCCATTTGCTTTCACTTGGCGGGAGCTGTGACAGCTCCAGACAAGCAAGAACAAACACTAACTCCACTCCCAGCAAGGGGGAGCTGTCAAACTACTCCCGCTTGCCAGGAGCGGAGTTTTGAGATGTTATCAGTGATATTATTAGTGATGTCACTGACCATGTCATGAGTGATGTAATATATGATGTAATATGTGAGATCATAAGCTATAGTTAGCTATAACTGCTGAATTTCAATGGTTTTGTACAAGTAGAATCTGAGCCTAACTATAACGTCCTTGTAACCATTGTTTTTTTTCAGTGAATATATATATGTTATATACACACATATATATGTATATATACATGTATATGTATATATAAATAAATAAATACAAAGGACATGCCCCTGCTTGACTGCCGGCAGTAGGTTGTGTCCAGTCCTTGTGGCCAACCAACCTCTGCTGATCTTTGCTGGGGCCTGAGATCCTGGCACTGGTCTTGATATGATGGCAGCATGCAAATGTTTGCACAGATTCATTGGTGACCAAAACAAAACAAAACCTAAAAATCACTAGATTTCTCCTATTATGATTAGGTAAGCTAACCATAACTTGTGGCCATCATGCACTGGTCATGGCCTCACACATGGCATTACAATGACGTATCAAAGGGCATCATTGATGGCCTCACTGATAAAATACTTGATGACATCATCCCAAGGTAGTACCATTCTGTTCATTATTGCAGGAAATGTTGTTTTTTAATTAAGGGTGTTGAAGACCCTTCTCAAACAAACGCCACAATCCCTGTCACTGTGAACCACCAAAGTCAGTAAATGAACCTGCTCTAAACCCTCTGGTAGCTTGACACAAAGGTAGTCAGGCTTAACTTAGAGGCAATGTGTTAAGTATTTATGCAGCACACAACAAGAAAGAAAGTGAAAACACAACATAGGAAAAATCCTACACCAATTTAGTAAAATAAAGTGCATTAATAAATTATTTAACACCAAAACAACATAAAAAAACAATCATTAGAACCGGAGTTATGAATTTTTAAAGGGCCAGATGTACGACACACAAAATAGTGTATCGCAAATTGCGAGCCTTTTGCGACTCGCAATTTGCGAGGTGCTATTTTGCATGTACAACAGTGTGTTTAACACTGTTTGCGATTCCCAAAGGGGTCGCAAATTGCGAGGCTCATGAATATTAATGAGTCTCTCGCAATTTGCGAGCCCATTGGGAATGACAGGCCCTCCCAGGGATGGTGGCCTGCTGGGCTCAGCAGACCACCATGTCTGGGTCTGGGATTGCTTTTAAATAAAGCAGCTCTTTTTCTTTAAATGTAGCCAGTTTTCCTTAAAGGAAAACGGGACACATTTAAAAAAAAATGAAAATGAAACGTTTTCGTTTCATTTTTTAAGGGCAGGCAGTGGTCCCTGGGACCACTGCCTGCCCTAAAAATATTTTTGGAGCCAGTCACAAAGGGAAGGGGTCCCGTGGGGACCCTTCCCATTCTGTGACTTTATTACCACCCTCTTGAAGAGGGTGGTAATTTGCGAGTGTTTTGCGACCGCAATTGCGGTCGCAAAACATTCATACATGGCTCTGCGGTTGCTATTAGAAAGGTAACTCCCCTTCCTAATAGCGAGCCGCAATACACTATTTTGCAAGTCGCAAATTATTTGCGACTCGCAAAATAGTGTAAGTACATGGCCCAGACTAAAATTGCATGCGCAAACGGGTCGCAAACCCGTTTGCGCATGCAATTTTACGTCGTACATCTGGCCCAAAGTATTTTATGAAAACTAGCAGCTAAAAGATCAAAGCACCAACATCGGACATCTAGTCATGTGAGACCAGGGTAAAGTCAAATGTTATGGCCAAGTTTTGGATTTTGGGCTACATGAGCACCTTTAGCACCACTTCCAAGGGTCCAGGACTGGATGGGCACCACTAGGAGGTAGGGCTCACTTCAGGCAGGGTCCTGGTGCGAAGTAAAAGTTGTTGGAGCTCTTTGTGTCTCTGTAGCTCAGAACAGGAGGCCAGCCAACTAGCCCTTGGAGTCACTCTGGTAGTCCTGGGTTCAAGCAGCAAGGCAGGCTTCAAGCAGCAGGACAGTTTCTGAGGGTACAAGGCAGGCTTCAAGCAGCAGGGCAGTCCTCTGGTGGAAGCAGGGCAGTCCACCGAGGTACAAAGCAGGGATCAAGTAGCTGGGCAGGAGTGAACTGAAGAGTAGGCCTGAGGGTCCTATTTTTTTACCTGGTGCCAGGTTTGAAGCGGAAAAAATGTCTGGGGTTTTCCCCCCACAGATGGATCTGAAATTTCCTTCTTCCCTGCTCAGGCTCCAAGAGGTTTGACGTGACAAAATGCTGGTGTGAGGTTCTTTGTGAGTGTGCAGAGGCAGCTCTGTTGAAAAGTAAGTGGGACAGGGAACATCTCCGCCCACACAACTTGGCAGGATGGCCCATCTGCTAACACCCAGTCCCGTTTTGTCTCACTGTCTGGAAGGAACACACAAAGGCCAACTGCCAATCTAATCACAGTCATGTGACCCAAGGCACAGGCTGCAGGCACCAAATGGTTAGAACAAGAAAATGCCAACTTTCTAAAAGTGGCATTTTCAGAATTGTGACTTAAAAACTGACTTTGCCATTAAAGAGGATTTAAAATTATAATTCTTTAGAGACCAAACATGACAGTACTACCTGCTCCCACACAAATGTTAGCACTTATTAAATTTAATAAGGTAACCCAATGTTATACTATGGGAGAGTTAGGCCTAATTCCATAGAGACCAAACATGATAGTTCTACCTGTTCCCACACAAATGTTAGCACTTATTAAATGTAATAAGGTGACCTAAATTTATAGTTAGATTTTGCAGTAGTAAAAAACAAATGTAAGAATTTTTCACTACCAGGACATGTAAAACTTAAAGTACATGTCCTGCTTTTTTAATACAATGCACCCTGCCCTCTGGGCTGTCCAGGGCCTACCCTGGGGGTGACATATGTATTAAAAAGGAAGGGTTGCGTCTGGCAAACAGGTTTATTTTGCCAGGTCTCAATGGTAGTTTAAACTACACACACAGGCTCCGCAATGGCAGGCCTGAGACATGTTTGAAGGGCTGCTAAAGTGGGTGGCACAATCAGTGCTGCAGGCCCACTAGTGGCATTGAATTTACAGGCCCTGGGCACATGTAATGCAATGCACTTTATAAGTACATTAAATATGCCAATTGGGGATAAAGCCAACATTACCATGTTTAGAGGAGAGAGCACATGCTCTTTAGCACTGGTTAGCAATTCTCCAAGTTACTCCCGGAAGTACATAGGAACTGAATAGCTTTAGGACTGGTGGAGCCCGGTGCAACAGTCTTTTTTGGTGCCCTCCTAATCAGCTCTTTCTCCACGGATTCCCTCACAACCACCCGCCAACAGTGCCTCTCATCTCTCCATAGCCCCTCTCTGACATGCATTTCATTTTTTTCCCAGCTCTACTCATAGTTCATTCACAATCATTTCTGTGATCTGCATGGTACATGTTCTTTGTAGCACATTAACCCTCTATGCTACTTTATGATGAGTCAACACTGACACTAGACACACCTCCGATCTCTCTCCAGCAGGAGCATAATTCACCAGAGTTATCTTGACATTTTTATTGGTGCTTGAAAATTGTTGGGCACACAAGGAACTCTGCAGAACGAACTTTTAACCCATAAGTCATTTTTAAACACAGCTCCTCCCCCCGTCCTCCCACCCCCCACCCGAGGTCAGCACCAGGTGCTAAAGCCGGCCCCGGCCACAGACGTGACAATACAGCAGTAATTTAGATTCTGTTTTGAAAGATGTCAGTCTCAAGCCACTGTGCAGTAAAAGAAGTAAAACAAATTGCGACCTGGAAACGAAACAAATCGTAGGTTCCCTTAAAATGAATATTAATGCTGAAAAGTCAAGTGGATTATTAGAGGCAGGAAACTTTGATTATTGCCCTTTGCTTTAGAATAAACCAAAATACAATATACTGCCACTTTGCTGTTTGTTCACAAATATATTTTTGGAACGAAAAAAATGTTTCCTATTGAACCTAGTAAAGCACAAAAACAATGACACTGAAAAATAAAACCCACTATGGTCTTTAGATGTCAACAACAAATATTTAAGAGGCATAGAATGAGTTTTAGTTCAGATTATTTGCACGTGTGTTGGTTATCCTGAAAGGTAGACTGCATTTTATCATTTGTAGGGTCGCCGATTCCAGCCCCAAGCTCATAAAGGCATCAGATGATTTCATATAATGCTGCTCTTACAGTGGATTATAGACTGTGCATGTCTCAAAGTATGTCCTGCACTGGTATACATGAGAAACAAGGGTTAGATGCTTACACAGAGAGAATTGATAGAAGAGAGGCACACGATTTATGGATACATTTTTATGAATGCAAATAATCATTAAAGGGACTATATAGAGTAGAAAACAACGGTTCCCTTTGCCCAGTCCTGCATCTATAACAACCATCCACAACAGGCATTCTAGAATGTTTGTTTGAGGATGTCAGTTTGGGTGTTCAGATCTATTGTGACCTCATTCTCCAAATGGTACCTTTAAAGTAATATACCAATGTTGGGCACCAGGTGCAGTGCAGGCTACAGCTGCCGGTGTGAGAGAAACTGGCCTGGGGTGTGTCTGTCGTTGGCTGGGTTAGGGGGTGACTTGAAGGTGCAGGTGGTGGAGCCAAGCAAAGAGCTGCAGGTACGGGGGTGTGGAACTGGATGAAGAGAGGTGGTGGCACTGCATGCTCCATGGTAACCAACCATCTTTCTTTACAGATCGATAGGTCATGCCTTAATGCATGGTGCTCATAAACACATAGGGGAATGGGAGGCACCCTCGCTGGGCTCAAACCACCTACTCTGGCAAGGATTTGGGCTCTGTAAGACAAAGGCTGTACCACATTGAAAATTGCAGCTGCAGAGCAGTGACTTGTTGGTTTAAAATTATTGCAAATGCCAGCTACTTCTTTGTCCCTTGTTAGAAGGGAGGTGGGCTGTCCCCTATTCCCTCACTAGGTTTGCCCTCGACTCGAGGGCACAACCATATTTACTGCATCCACTCCGGATCACCTAGCTGCATTACACATATAGCAATCTGACATAATGCAGTCACAAATCTGGATACTGACAGACGAGAAATTGATTTGGGTGGACAGCTAACTAAGAAGGACTGGAGAATCTTCATCTACGTCATATACTGAGCAGGATTCTCATCCAAACAACAATCATTCATTCTGGAAACAGAAATTCTTAAACCTGCACCAGTATTTCCACCTCTAAGTCTGATGTTGATTGACTTTGCCCCCACTAAGGTGTAGACAGTGCTATATATCTATACACGGTCTGGCCCTGTACTTACATGACTGCGTTTTGGTTCAAGATGGAGGTAACTGTTTCAGCCATCCTAAACGTTTGGACGGAACCAAGACCAGTGGTCTTGTTTTTCAGGCTAGTATTTGACATCCCTCAAACCAATACATTGACTTGGGAGCAGACTTTGGTCCTATCCAGGAGGTGTTTGCCCTTGAGATTTAGTCAAGCATTCCACCATCACTTTCTATGCTAAGTGAGTCTCTTTGGGTAGGAGGGGTGTGCCCAGACATGGGTCTTAAGCTTGCAGTGCCATGGACGCAAGCAAAGAAAGTTGCCTCGGGTTTCCTGTGCTCTGTTCAGAGAGACATAGCTTAGCAGTCTCGTTAGGGCCAGGGCCAAAACTGATTTGAATATGGTTGGCCCCCAACTGTAATCATACAGACAAGCTAAAAAGATGCACTGGAATTCAACCCAGAGTGATTAGCTGTGGCTGAGAACATTTGAAGCATTCCATCTATCAATTTTTGTGCTGTCTACTTGCGTTGGATGCAGCAGCTCTGGAACGGATTGTTTTTATGAATTAATATCTTGCAATAATGAACAAATAATTTGGGAATGTGCTCAGCAATGCAATAAATTGACATTTGCTTGAAACTCAAGAGTTACTACATGAATGTTTTGCAGATCCATTTTGCTATGATGAGACCCATATCGCCTCACAATCTATGCAAGTGGTTCAAATTCACGATAATGCCAGTGAAACAATTGCTCCAAGCTAATGCTTGTAACTGTTATATAGATGCTCCATTAGTCCTCTGATGAATTTCTTTGCTAAAGTAATATTTTATATTTACATTATACTTATTTTCCCCTGTTTTGCATCAATTATAAATACACCTGTATAAGAAATTAAATTTGTATCCCTCCATGGTAACCCTGTAACTCTGTAGCCTTTCAGATTAAACGTTGTCACGTGTTTTAACCCTCTGGTTAAAAGTGACCAATTCAGTTTGATCGCATTTGCCAGGGATGTCTCCATTGTCTCCTGTGGGTTCCTCCTCGAGGTTCTGGCTGGTGCTGTCTCCTTAGCTGCCTTCAGATCTATATCATGCTCTCTGTAGCCTTGAATTAATTGTTTCTACATGGCTTCCTCTCTCCTATAAAGTAAAGGACTGGTACTTTCAGAGTCTAGGTAATACCCTCTGTTTCCTGTCGCAGCCACCGATTGTGAGAATTCCGTCTCAGCTTTTGAATGAATTGTGCTGCTTGTTTTCTGGTACCTGTGCCGGGCATAAGATATAACAATAAACAAATGTATCAATAAAGTTGAATAAATTAATGAATAACCAAACATCTATAAAACCAACAAGCAAAATCAATTTAATATAAAACCAGAAAGCTACATCAATTTAATAAGCTTTACATATCTGCATGCACACAGCACATAAAATATCTGACTTAACTGAGGTCAGATAAAAATAAGAGGAAATATGGAGAACATATGGGAATCAGGCAAATTGGAAAAACACAGAAAATGGCTGTAAGTGGACAATTGTCTTTTAAAGTAAAAAAAGGCATTAAAACCTAATATTCAGACAAAATGTCTCATGTAAGTTTAAAAGATATAATACACAAAAAGAAATAATATCACCGCCGGTTATATCATATTATCTATATCAATGATCTTATTTTATATGTTCTACAGGGGTAATTATTCAGCTTGGACTTAGCCCTTAGGTGCAAGTCAATCCTATAGATAGAGAGCCATATGTGGTCACAGAGAGACAATTTGCAAAAGGTGCATTGGCAAAGCCAGTGGATCTTGCTTTTTTAAACATTAAAAGGCTTGGCATTTTGTTAGGGGAGGTGGCAGGGATTTACCTCGATGGTCTGTGTTATAGGTAGTCTAGTTGCAGGCAGGGAGGGACAGGGTGGCTAAAACGTTGCAAAGCACTCAATTGATTTGGCACTTACAAGGAACTATTTTCAATTTGAGAACCAATTACACTTACAGATATCTGGTACATATATGGGTGCAACTTTTGTTTCCATAAAAGCCTGCATTTATGTAGGATTCTTTGATGAAATCATTCTTTGTCAAGCCTCCAATCCATACAGACACCATCTACACATCTAAGAACACGTGGACAATGTAAAACAAGCATCAGAGTTACAACAATGCCTCATTAATAGACAGTATCCATGGCAAGTGGTTGGTCAAGCATACAAGAGTATTAAGCACTCCCTATACCATTCTTCTTTTGAAGTCAGGGTCAGGCACAATACCCAAACCCCATCAAATAATTCACCAACCTAAGGGACCGGCTGGTACATACATGTACACCTGGGAAGGAAGACACTCTATTAACTATATGGAGTAAAACTGCTCCTAAAGGTAATTTCCAATGCGATAACTGTAATGTATTCCATATTACCAGCCAAACCAAAGAGATGAAGTTACGGAAGGGAATGAGTGGCAAAAACAATGCTTTGCTAACCATAACACAACTTATAGGATTTACAGAATGGAATGCAAAAAGTCACTACCCCTACACTTGCATGAGAAATCAGATGGTTAAACTTTGTACTCAAGAACACATCAGTACTTTCATTAAAAAAACTGTAACTACCAAATTGGTCACTTATTTAAGAGAAAAGAGCCACCAGCCGACAAACTTCACATGGACAGCCTTAGTACACATACAGAACTCAGACCATGATGCAGAAAAACTACTACTGAAGAAAGTGGCAAATTGATTTTCACTAAAGCAACAGACCAACAATGTTTAAAATCAATTAATGGTATTATCAATTTTAGAGGAAGAAGAATGGGTAGGTGTCTGCCAGTGGCAGTGTAATGAAAGAGGCTTGCTGGTAAGGAAAATCATGTACACGCAGGTAATTTGAAATGGTTTATTTATACAAAGTTGGAGAAAGCATCTCAGCCATCCAACTGCCTCCCTGTTCCTTCAAGCCCTTCCAAGATTTTCCCAAAGAGCCCCAGACACTCAATATTCTAACAGCTGAATGCGTGGCAGCTCTGGCCTCCAATGCCACACATCTCATTCTGTACAACAAACCATTACATTTGCAACAAAGAAACATGCATAAACCTCACATTGCTTAAACTACATGAACTGAGTATGAAGAACAATAGGGACACATTGCTACTTACAGATCCAGAAACAGACTAATTATATGTTAATATACGTGGCAAAAAGTCACAGCACAGGAAAAATCACAAGTGTGTCTATGTGAACATTTGTGACTACTAGAATTTCACAAGTGGAAATCTTCGAAAGATTTAGGGGTCCCCCTCACTCTACTGCTTCTTCAGTGATAACCTTCAAAGCCTTATTATGTCGTTCCTGCTCAATGGGGATATTGCATTTATTATGTTGGACTTCTCTTTGAAATTGGGGGGGCTCCTGAAGTATGATGGACATATGTAGGACTTCTCAGTTAAGATGAGCATTTTTCTGCAAGGTAACTGTATGCACCTTGTGTTCCTGGCTTGGTGGGACACTTCATGATTGGCGTTATCTCAATGTGGACTCTTTGTTATGTAACCTTGCTAATTTGACGTTAGGTCGTGGGCGGGTTAGCCTATATATACTTATCCAGACCCACCCTGTTTATACGGGCCCGGGGGCTGCTAGCGACCCACAGTAAGGGAATTCCCCAAAAGGTTCAGTTTTTTGGTTGGGCCCACTCTGGAGCCCCTACAGGTTTACTGTTTTCTTTCTTCCTTCCTTTTCATGCAACACGATTCATGGATGCTAATGGTCATTTCTTGTTCTGTATCATGGGGGGTTTACTCACGGCATGTTTTCAATGCTGCAGTGGGTGGGGGTCTGTTGGGGAACACTTTTTTCCTATGATAGCATTGTTTATGGCATGTTGGCAGGATTTGCATTGTATTACATTTATTCCCTAGACAATGATGCAGACTTTTCTTAACAGATTTTACAGTCATGGCTGACTCCAAACGCTCCACAATCTCTTGGATGAGTTGGAATGTGAGAGGGCTTAATAATGCTAAAAAAATACAACAGGTGTTATCTTATCTCGATCGGCACCATATCCAAATTGCCTTGTTGCAGGAGACACATCTTACCAAGCGGACAGTCTCGCATGTGGCCACTGGATGGGCCGGGGTACGGTTGGCTGCCTCATACTCCTCATATGCGCGGGGAGTTATGATTCTGGTAAAGAAAGGTATTCCCTTTGAGCCGACACATGTTATCGAAGATGAGGAAGGGCGATACATAATAGTGCAGGGTACACTTTATAACACGCGGCTGACCATTGTGAACCTGTACGGACCTAATGTTGACGATCCTGCCTTTTTTGATATGATATGGAACAAGCTCTGTAAGTTGTGTTCCTCGGCTATTATATGTGGGGGTGATTTTAATGTGGTTTTGGATCCTACAGTGGATCGAGTGACTGCGGGAGACCCCCCACCCCGGAGAGCTGCTGTATCGGTGCGCGATGGCATGTGGTCCTTGGGCCTCACAGATATTTGGAGATTGAGACACCCCAACATTAGAGAGGGTACATGTCATTCATACGCGTGGCAGTCCTGGTCGCGCATTGACTACTGGCTGGGCACGCAGGAAGCCTGCACATGGACTACACAGATCAAACATTTGCCCAGAACATTGTCGGATCATTCCCCAGTGGTTCTTAACATGCTGCTACCATCTCACACCCCCCTCCCTTCCAATGGCGCCTGCAGTCGTCCTCGTTGTTAGATCAAGTCTTTCGGGAGGGAATTCGTGAGGCCATATCTGACTACTTTTCACTTAATACTGGGTCTGTCCAAACTATGGAAGTGCTATGGGAGGCCTTTAAAGTCACGATTAGGGGGGCATGTATTGGTCTTCAAGCCGGGGTTCTAAAATCTTTGCGTCGCACCATGGTAGCCCTTGAGCGCGAACTGCAGGACTTAGAACGCAACTATGACGCTCAGGCAGATCCTGCTACGCTGGCGCTTATCAAAGGGAAAATCATAGAATATAACGAAATGGCTGATCAAGAGATCAACCATCTATCATGCTGATGCAAAGCGCGCTATTATGGGGAGGGTGGCCGACCGGGGAGAACCTTAGCTAACCGCATACTGGAAACTCACTCTAAAGCATATGTGGTTCAGGCGATCGTCGCAGATGATGGCACACATTATGACACGCCCACCATTCTGCAAACATTTGCGGATTATTACACCGAGATGTATGCTCAACGGCCGACTGCAGATGTGGCGGAGCTTGAACAATATCTGGACGATATCGCCTTGGTATGGCTATCGAAAGGGCAGCAAGAGTTCTTGATGCATCTGCTCACATTGGGCGAAGTGCAGGATGCCATTATGGCTTTGCCTAACGGGAAGGCTCCGGGCACTGATGGGTTGCCAGCTGAGTTTTACAAAGAATATATCGATCAACTGGCCCCATGCCTCCTTCAACTATACGAGGAGGCATACGAGACTCAATGTTTGCCGCCAACCTTGCGCGAGGCTCTAGTCGTCACGCTTTTGAGACCGGAGAAACCGCCGGATAGATGCGAGTCTTATAGACCCTTATCCCTAATCAATACAGACATAAAAATATTAGCGAAGGTCTTGGCAACCAGGTTGCAATTACTTCTCCCCGTTATGGTTCTTCCTGACCAATCGGGATTCGTCCCCACCCGATCTACATCACACAACTTGCGTACGCTGTTTGCTGTGATGCATGTGTTAGAGCCCACTTTACCGGCGGTGGCGGTGCTCCTCGACGCTGCCAAGGCTTTCGACTCGATCTCCTGGGCCTATATGTTTACCATTCTCCATCGCATGGGTGTCCCCTTTATCTTTACTAATTGGATAAAATTGCTATATACCAACCCTGTAGCGCGGGTCAGAACTAACGGGCAACTATCGGAGGAAATCCATATACGGCGTGGCAAACGACAAGGGTGCCCGTTGTCGCCTTTGCTATTCGCTCTCGTCCTTGAACCATTAGCCTGTATTCTCCAGCAGCGTAATGCTCAAACCGCGTTGCAATTTTTACAGCGTCCCCTTGCAGTCTCCATGTATGCGGATGCCATGGTGCTGTACGTTCGTGAACCTGTACGCTATCTTGCGCAGCTCATATGGGAGTATATCCGGTTTGAACGATTCTCAGGACTGGGCATCAACTGGTCTAAATCGATTGTGTTGCCCCTCACGGATTGTACCCAACAATTCAACATGGACTACCCCTTATCCTGGTGTGCAGAGACTGTAAAATACTTGGGAATATGGCTCCACAGGGATCCACAGGCTGTCATACAATCCAACTTTGGTACTGCCATCACGCGACTTGAGGGGCATGTAAGTCGTTGGATCAAGCTGCCATTGTCATTTGCGGACCGAATAGCACTGATGAAGATGGTGGTCCTTCCGTGCTTTTTGTATCTTTTTTTAAACGTTCCTGTATGTTTAACGGGACACTTTTTTGACCGACTGCGTTCCCTTTTGATCACCCTAGCCTGGGGAGGCAAAAAATCTCGGCTTAAGTGGGAGATCCTCACCCTTCCTTATGAACAAGGGGGGTTCGCTGCGCCTGACTTTCGTCTTTACTATCTCTGCGCGCAGGCGCATTACGCTTACTATTGGCAGCGGGACCCAGCATACATCCCACATGTGGCGGTTAGGCGGGTGCGGTGCACCCAATACCGCTTCAAGCCATGATTGTCAACAGGCACACGGTCTTCGAAAAAGGGGAGTTCAACACTGTACAAACCACATCTAGGGCCTGGCATGAACTAGGCAAGCGAGCGCAGAAGTTACCATTGTACGCACCCAGCATGCCGCTGCTGCATCACTCAGAACTCTCTGTCACTGGGGAAACTAGCACATTAAAGACCCTCAAAGATATGGAGCTGTCCACAATGGAGAATGTATTCCCTGGAGGTCAATTTATAACTTCAGATTATATAAACGCCCGGGGTACTGTCGCCGCCATGCACCTCTTTGTCTACACTAGGCTGCGCTCTGCTATGCGTGCACATTATCCACAATTTCCTACAGAGCCACCGACACTGGAAGCACTACAGCTTATATACACCACCACATCCAGAGCCAAGCTGGTCACTAGACTCTACCAGGCATCACAGAGGGAGGTCACTGCTGGGGCTGCGTCTGCGTTAGCAAAGTGGAATGCCATGCTACCCACACCGCTATCTGAAGCTGATTGGCTCGCTAGTTGCCACTTAACGGGTCAGCTGACGGCGAATGGTAATTTACGGCTGGTGCACTTTAAATATTTGCATCAGCTGTACTACACTCCCGCTCAACTTCATAAATATGGATTGCGGGACGCTGACAATTGTAAGCGCTGTGGTGCACCTGGTGCTAACTTCTGTCATCTAGCTTGGGATTGCCCCAAAGTGCATGAGTATTGGAGTTCAGTCACGCGCATTCTATGCCTGATGGTAGAGGAACCGGTTGAGTGTAGCCCACAAGTATGCCTGTTGGGCATCGTCTCTAAGATTAAGGCATCTAATAGGAAGTTTGTGTCTATAGCACTGTTACTGGCGAAACGCAGGGTCTCCAAATGCTGGGGAGGCAGGCCGGTCCCTACCACCAAACTATGGTTACAGGATCTGGCCTACTGTCGGGATCAGCTCATTTGTTATGCGGAAGAATTGCCCGCAAAGTCCAAGCCCCGAAATATCTGGGGGCCACTCACATCTTATCTACTATCAATAACTGACATGTGATGCCCGGTATGACTTATAAGATTGCTTCGGCGGCTGCGGCTGCATACTGCACTTTCAATAACTGCCATGACGGTGTATATCTGTAATAGTGTATTTTGTAATACCGAGATTTGTAAGATGGATTTTTCTGCTCTGTCCATGCTGTACCAATGCTCTAATCTAGATAACTGTATGTTGTTCTCTACTTTTGAAAATGCATAAATAAAATTTAAAAAGCTTAAATAAAAAAAAACCTTCAAAGCAGATCTTATCACTTTGTCCTAAACCCTCATTTGCACTCTCTGCATTTTATCTTTTCTTACCATATCACCATTGCCTCCACTTTGCTTGCAAACAACAATCTTATTAAGATTCCACACATGCGAGTCTTCTGTCCTTATCTCATTTCAGAATAATTTCGTCACCTTAACAGGATCTGAAAATTTGGGTTCCTGTTTGCTGTTGTAGGTCTCTTAATCATAACCCAGTTAACAACCTCTACCACTGTTCTTTTCACATCTTTCTAACATCAAACCATGTTTTCCTTGCTTTGCCTTTACCCATCTATCCCTTTGTCCATTCCATGTCTGTATCACTCATATAAGTACACTTCTCATTCATCAAGAAAGGCAAAACAAAGGAATTAGCCTTTCTTCCTCAAAACATTTAAAACTGTGACTTCTTGGTAACAGAGTGTAGAATCAACATATAAAAATACACCCGTCTATCCACTTCTTCTTTCCAGCTTTCCTCACTTTCTGTAGCCAACTGAATAGTTTTTTTCTACCTCCTTGAAAACTAGTAGCACTCCTTTATCAGTCACACTTGTGTTAGGGCACACCTTCCCTTCTGAATGCCTTTCTTAAACACTCTACAATATGCTTAGTTTCAATCCCACTCACATAAAAAACATTAGGCCATCTGGAGTACATATCTCAAATCACCACTATATACAATTGCCTACTCCCACTATCAATAGGACCTACAATGTCTGAAGCAATGTCAAAACAAGCATTGGCATAGCCAATAGGTCTCGCTTTTGGGACCTTATAAGTGTTTAGCCATGCAACACTTGATGTTGTTGCACCAAGGATATTGTGCTGGATAAATAAACACTTATAAGGTCCCAAAGGCGAGACCTATTGGCTATGCCAATGCTTGTTTTTCTTTGCAAGGAAGACCCCTCCAGCCCCCCCGCCCGGTGATTTGCTTGTCCGACTCCTTCGTTGTAACGAGGGGGTCCGCCTTCGCTTGTCTCTGTTTCAAAAACTAAAACTAGCAGAGACCACTAAGAAGAACATGTGCTTACTAATACAGAGTTCATTGTACACTAGCATTCAGTCATTAATTATTAATTCTTTAGGCGTTCGTATTTGGTACCCCGAACAGGGCCAGGCATTTTTCACTAAAGCGCAATTTGTGAATATTATGATAATGCAGTTCAGCTTTTGCACATCATTCCCATTTTACCTGTAGTTTTTTCAAATCTGCGTACCTGTCGGACAAAAAAACAAAAAAATTACCCTCAGCTAAAAAGTCATCCCGCACTGCACTTCAAAGCGCTACGTTCACTCCAGCCTCACGGATGTTGGTTGCTTCACCGGTGGCACTTTCTGTCGCCCGGGCATCTACGCCGGCTTAATTCTGTGTAGAAGTGCGCACAGAGGCGTGCGTTGCGGCGGCAGGGGAACTATGACATGCAGGATGCTACAAAAAAATACCCCAGTAACTTTCAGTTCCTCTGGGCTCCAGAGCTGTGCGGCTGTTGTAAGGCAGTCTCAGCCTCCCATCCGAGAGGTGAGTGACGAGGATAATGATTCCAGGGACTTGATGGCTGGGGAGGGGAGTGCAGGAGAGGGGGGATGGAGGGGGAGGGCGAGGCAGGGGGATGGAGCAGAGAGAGCGACGAGGTGGGAGGGGTGAGCGCACTGAAGCGGCACTGTCCGTGCCATCAGATGCACACTGTCCATCCCCCACAGGGCGCTCTATAGAGTCATTGACGCGGCCGCGGCACTGCGCGGACGCGTCCCACGGAGTCCACTTCAGGAACAAATCCGCGCTCCCTTTGTAAAGCCGCAATTAAAACCTGCAGGGACATTTCAATTGCAGAGGGAGGCTGATGCACTCAAATGTTCTGGACAGTGGCGTAAAGATAGTCCACGCAGCCCCTGTGGTGCGGGATGGGGCGAGCTCCAGGGGGAAGCTGGGCGTCTCAGAACCCATGCAACCCAGAGAGAGGGCGCAGGGCCGCCAGCAGGGACGCACCCGTGAGAAGAACCCCTGTGCTTGGAGCACTGAGACCCCCAAGAAGTGCAGGAACACAACTTTCCAAAGCACCGGAAGCGGAGGGCTGTGTACAAACGAGGAGAGAAAGGGGAGGGTGGGTGGGAAGGAGGTGTTGTGCAACAATATGTTGAGAAGGGAGAGGAATGGAGCGTTGGGGTTCACGAGAAAAGTGGAGCGGGAAATAAATAAAAGTGAGCACGGTGCCTAAAGCTGGCGCCGCGCTTATTAAAGTAAAGTAAACAAGAGAGGAGCGGGGGCGAGCGAGCACGGCAGCCTGCTCAGCTGACCAGATGCTCGTGCGTCATGGCCTTTTCCCGGCATGTGTTTCCAATTATCGCGCCCGCGTCTGGGCACGATAATGGGAAACACATGTCTGCGGCGCGCGTAACCGCCCAAAAAAGGCCACGACGCACGAGCGTCTGGTCTGCTTTTCAAACCCCCTTACATAAAGTCTTCGCCTAGCAGCGCTTGCGCGCTACTCGAGGCTCGACCTAAAAAGTAGATTTAGGCTCTGGGTAACCATGGGCTAGACACAAGGCCTCATGATCTTATCACTAACTGATCACTGTATACAATCCCTCACTTCTCTTTCTACACTGAGATCCATCCCAGGCCACCAATATGAAACTCTCAACCTCTCTTTCTTCTTAGACATGCCCTGATGACCTTCATGTACTAACTTTGTTAAAACCTCTCTAAAAACGCGGGTGGACTCAACCCGGTAGCTCTTTAAAGCAAAATGATATTTTCAACCAATTCATCCTTCACAAACCAAACTTTTCTGCATTCCTCACTTCCATGAACCTTCTTTGTATACCCTTTTCCTAATACAGGTTAGAACTTCTTGCAAAACTATATTCTCTTCAACACCTTTTTCTCCAATCACTCTCAGAAATAATGCTCCCTTCAACCACACACACCTGTGTAGCAGCCTCTGCTTCCATAACTATCTTCTTCAATTTTGCCCAAACCTTCAGGTACCAAACGTAACAAAGAATCAACTACATGATTGGTGACACCTGGTATATACTCAACAACAAATTTAAATTCTTGAAGAGAAATAATTAATTGAGCTATCCTACAGTTCACTGTTTCCACTCTTTCTTTTTAAATATTCCTATAAGGGATTTGTGGTCAATCTTGTACAAAAGTTATAACTACACAGAATTGTTTTTTTAGTTTCCCTAATGCCTAATAAATAGGTAATGCCTCTCTTTCAAAGACTATGGGGCCGATTCCGATTCGGGCCGGAAAACATACCGACCGACTCGGTACGGGAATTTAATCCGACCGACTCGGACCGGTGCCGCACGACTCGGGTAGTACGATGAAATGCATGTGAAATCCGACAGACTCGGACGGAATACAAAACGACCGACCGAGCCGGACGGAAACAAGCCATCTGGCCGGGAAATCACGCGAAACGAACCGACCGACACGCACTCGGATTGAACCCGAACGAAACGTACCCGCGAACTCCGAACCGCGTAGTACGATGCTGTGCGTGCAAAACACGACCGACTCGCCCGGAGCACAAGCCGTACGACCGACACGCATACAAAACCCAGCCAAAGCAACCCAATACTACGCGACCGACTCGTACGCCGCATATGAAACCTAGCTGACACACAGCGGGAACGAGTAGGACAAGATCGCACCAGACAACTGCAGCGTCCTACTCGGACACAAGAACGACTCCTACATGCACCAAAAACACCAAGGAATTTTTTTTAAAAAAGGGCCAAACAAGCAATCACTAAGCCAATAAATTCAGGGAGGAAAAAAAATGGAACAAGGACACACCTCCAACTCCACCTACATAAAGGCCACAAATCCCTACCATGATCCCTTGCAAATTCCACTGACCTGCCAGACAGAACACCATCACACAGCAACCACAGACACACTCACAGCTCATACATCACACAAGCCACACACCATTACCACACCTACAAATAGCACCCTCACACACACCCAGCTAAACCTACACTCACACCCCCACTTGCACACACACACACATCAATCACCACCACCACCCATCAACATGCCCCCAAAGAAGAACCATAAGTTCCTAGATTGTGAATTGGAAGTCCTGGTAGACGAGATCCTCAGGGTAGAGCCACAGTTGTTTGGTACATTGGTACAACAGACCCCCATGTCGCAGAAAACCAAGATGTGGGCGAGGATTGTCGACAGGGTCAACGCACAATCACCATGTTTGCGCACAAAGAAAGACATCCAGAACAGGTGGTATGATGTGCGCAGGAGGGTCAGGGACCTACTCAAAAGGACTACCTCCTCAGCCAGCACACCGGCAGTGGCCCTCCTGCAAAACCAGTATACCTCAGGCCCTGGGAGGAGAAGGTGCGGGCCATCCTACCACCAGTGAGCGTATACGGACTAACAGACATCCCAGAGCCTGGTGAGTACACAACTAATATACACAATATGGTGTGACAACACACACACATCACAGTCAAGGGGATAGGCAAACCATGCACACTTAGGAAATACACAGCAACCAAAAGATATCCATCCCAAGATGTGAATGCTAGTCAGACAAACACAATACCTGCCATCTCATAGTGATATGTAACTGTGTCATGACATCTACAAACCTAACAACAAATACAGCAAGGCAGTGGCACAAATAGAACCAACAAATACTCCCAGATATTTACCCACCACTAGAACACCACCTCAGAGGGAAGCTCACTGAAAGGAAGGAATTCTGTGAATGCTGGTCAAGTCAGTGTAGCCAATAGCATGATGGGAGTGGTAGTCACAGATATTGGTCACACCCACAATTGGCCCATCAACACCACTCTGAACCATGCTCACATCACAGGGAGTGGAAAACAACTGACAAGATGGCTCACACTGGCTACTGCTGTGGGGAGCACAAGGCCCTGCTGGGAACTGGGCACCAACAAACAACAGGACCACACTGTCAGCCATCTTGCCATTGCTGTCACACTCACACACACTGAAGTCCACTCAAAAGGAAGGAAGGATGGGCATGCTGGGAAGGGGGTGTAGGCAATAGCATGATGGGAGTGGAAGTCACAGATCAACATCTCACACCCACATGGCCCAGCAAGTTAGCACTGAAGCATGCACACCTCACAGGGAGTCAAAAGCCACTTCAAAGATGTCTGACACTGGCCACAGCTGTGGGGAGCACAAGGCCCTGCTGGGAACTGGGCACCAACAAACAACAGGACCACACTGTCAGCCATCTTGCCATTGCTGTCACACTCACACACAGTGAAGTCCACTCAAAAGGAAGGAAGTATGGGCATGCTGGGAAGGGGGTGTAGGCAATAGCAGGATGGGAGTTGTAGGCACAGATATTGGTCACACCCACAATTGGCCCATCAACACCACTCTGAACCATGCTCACATCACAGGGAGTGGAAAACAACTGACAAGATGGCTGACACTGGGTACTGCTGTGGGGAGCACAAGGCCCTGCTGGGAACTGTGCAACAACCAACAGCAGGACACCACTGACTGACATCCTGAAAGACAACTTGCACTCCCTGCAATGGAAGCACGTTCCATGGTGGGATATCTGGCTGGGTGGGAAGGAGGACTCACAGCACTGACCATAGTTACAAGCACCTCCCTCACACACCCCCTCAACACTAACTCCACATAACCCACCTGGGAGAATGCAATGCCTCACATCCTAACTGAAGATCCCACAAAGAACCACCACCCTGGGTTATGCTGTGTGAAGCACAGGGACACTCTTGGGACTTGTAGCCAAACAACTGCCAGGACAACACTCCCAGCCATCCTGTCAGCACAGGCACCCCACCCCACAGGGAAGCAGAGTCAAAAGGAAGGAAGGATGGGCATGCTGGGAAGGGGGTGGAGGCAATAGCATGATGGGAGTTGTAGGCACAGATATTGCTCACCCTCACAATTGGCCCATCAACACCACTCTCAACCATGCTCACATCACAGGGAGTGGAAAAGGACTCACAAGATGGCTGACACTGGGTACTGCTGGGAGGAGCACAAGGCCCTGCTGGGAACTGTGCAACAACCAACAGCAGGACACCACTGACTGACATCCTGAAAGACAACTTGCACTCCCTGCAATGGAAGCACGCTTCATGGTGGGATAACTGGGCTGGGGGAGAAGGAGGCCTGGATGGCAACCAAATACCACCAATGCTGGTCATGCACACACCTCAACATTCACATTGACATGCCACAGGTTGGCAGGACAATGTGCTACACCAATATCACTCTCTGACTGTCACAATTTAGGAGAATGCAATGTCCTGGCCCACATCCAGAGGTACAGTCACAACTGTCAGGTGTTTGAACAATTGATGCCAGTAGAAACATAACATACAATCTGTGTCTCTCCCCAAAACAGGTGATGATGGGGACACAGCAGCAGACGAGGAGGAGTCCCTGTCCCAGGCTCCGGGGAACACTGAGCTCACTGGTGTGGATCAGCCACTGCACTCCTCGGATGGCGAAGAACCAGCTGGACCCTCCGGTGTGAGTCATCATGCAGCACCAGCAGGACCAACATCTGCACCCCCTGCACCCACCCCTCCAACAACTGCCAACACACAGGCCACCCCTGCCAACACGTCAGACCAAGGACCACAGATGACAACAGCGCAGGGACCCAGGCCCAAACTGGAGCTGGTGACAACGAGCCCAGGAACAACACCCAAGTGGGCCCACGGTCACCTGTGCGTGCCACCGCAGGTCCTGCACGTGTCGCATGGGGTGGTGGGAGGGGTGGTAGACATAGGTCGCTCTTTGCAGAGGGGTCTGGACTGCATGATGACCCACAACTGGCACGCATCACGGATGCGTACCAGACTAGCACCGGAGAGGTCAGCCAGGTAGTGGGGATCCTCAAGGACATACAACAGCAGCAGGCTGCCCATCATGCCCGCTTGGACTCCCACATGTCCCGTGTCGACACACACATGTCACATGTCGAGACACACATGTCACGTGTCGAGACACACATGTCTGGCATGGAGTCCAAGTGGGACACATTTGAACAACTGACAGCGGTGCATAGGGACATACTGACATGCCTCCGCCAGATCAGCACCAACATGGCCTCACCTCCCTGTGTGCCCACAACAACTGCTGCTGAAACAACTGCAAATGCCACAGGGAGGGAGGAGGACTCTGGCAGAGAGTCCCCTGCACCGCCACAGCCTGCACCTGAGGGTCCCCCCAAGAAGAGGGGCCGTCCGAGGAGGCCAAACTGAGAGGCCGATGGCCATCTACATCCCCCAGGAAGCCAACACCTGTTCTGGAACTTTTCCTCTGTGTGCAAACTGCACGCCCTGTCGAAGCCAACCCAACTCTCCCACATGACATGGGGAGCTCTAGTTGGCCAAATTTATCAGATGACTGTGGACTTTACTCTGGACATTTCAGCTACCAAGACTTCCAATACACATGGGAACTTTGGATTCCAATTTCTATGTACAGCACCCACCATCCTGTGCACCATCCTCACACCTGTATGTAAATAAACTCACCAATACACCATATCTGCCTCTGTTGTGATTCCAACGTGGTTTTTGTCATGTAGATGGTGATCTGCTAAATGACACTGTGCATGCTAACTGCTACAGCAAGTCCAACACCGTCATGTCAGTCATGGTGACGTGACACATATAATGGAGACACACCACTAGGGTCACACAACACATACACACCAGGGCCATCAGACTCATCACCTATACTGATGTTGCAACTAAATACAGTGGAATACACAGACACGCCACCTATTCACAGTCACTGTCAACTAGACTACAGGTGTAGTAAGCAAATGTCAGTCAGATGTGTGACTACAGACAACGCACATCCCAAAGTGAAGCACAGGTTTATTACACATTTGCAACATGTTGTTTCCACTACAAATGCAAGCTAATCCAACCTGACTGTGGCCACAAAGTCAAAAAGTGCAGACGATAGAAAGTCCAGGGTGTGTGGCACATCACCTGTAGGGAAACGACTGCTTCCACCTTGGAAGTTGAATCATGGATTCGGGGGATCCAAGTTGATCAGACAACTCCGGCAGCACCCTGTGAAGGACAGACATGACACACAGTCAAAACCACTGAAGAACAGCACAGAACGGCAATACTCATGTCTAATACATGTCACGAGATAACTACACAAAACCAAGTTAGCATGTCAACACTGTTGGGCAGTACAGACCACCTGCAAGGACACATCGCTGCACGCATCCAGTCAAGTAGCACATGGCCACACTCAAACAGCACCAGAGCACCACACACACACATATCATGCAAACTCAAATCATTGACATTACAACCCTCTGGAGACTCACATTCGTCTGAAGAAGTTGGTGATGAGCTGTGTGCGGACATCACCATCATCATCATCATCATCTTCACTGGCATCGTGACCCAGGCCAGGATCTTCCACAGGTGGCGGACGTTGGTCATCGTCATCCAGGATGAGAGGCAACTCCTTCCGCACTGCCAGGTTGTGTAGCATGCAGCAGACGATGACAATCTTGCACACCTTTGCTGGGGCATATGGGAGGGCCCCTCCTGTCTTGTCCAGGCAGCGGAAGCGGCTCTTCAGGAGACCAAAGGTCCGCTCAATCACCCTCCTTGTCCGACCATGTGCCTCATTGTAGCGCATCTGGGCTGGTGTCACAGGGTTCCTGAGGGGTGTCAGCAACCACGGCATGTTGGGGTATCCCGAGTCACCTACAGACAGACAATTGCACATTAGCCGATTTGAAAATGTGTGCGGAAAACAACATAGCAGAACACACACAATGGTACAAAGTCAGTACACACCAACAAGCCAGGCACGCTGGTTCGGCATCTGTGACATCATCCTCGGGATGCGACTACTCCTCATCACGTAGGCATCGTGTGCCGAACCGGGGAAACGGGCACACACATGTGAGATGGTCATATCTGCAAGACATACCACCAGAGCATTGATCGAATGGTAATGTTTACGGTTCCGGTATGCCTGCTCATGTGCCTGTGGTGGTATCAAAGCCACATGTGTCCCATCAATGGAGCCAATTACATGTGGCATCCTCCCCAGGGCATAGAAGTCACTCTTGACGTCAGTGAGTCGTTGACGTGTTGGGAAATAGATGTACTGATTCAGGTATCTCAACATTGCCCCCAAAACATCGCGTAGCACATGGCTGAACATAGTCTGTGACATCCCACCAGTAGTTGCCACAGTGTGTTGAAAGGTACCGGTGGCAAAGAAGTGTAGGGCTGCCATCACCTTCACCTTGGGGGTCAGCGCTGTAGGATACGGCCGGCCAGGCTGCAAATGTGGATCCAACCGCACTGCCAAATCCTCAATAAGCTGCCTGGTGAAGCGGTAACGTCGGATGCTGTCACGTTCCACCATCGTTGCCAGGTCTGGGAATGGTCGATGGACAGCAGGAGCCCTGCAGTGCATAGGTGAAGAAAGCAAGATGTGCTTGATGTGTGTGTCGTTCCGTTTGGACATATATGGCACCTACATGGACATCATCTAACATCTCTGTTCAACAAGTGTTGACAACAGGTTCCAGGGTGTGCTATGGGACACCATTAGGCTGTGTCACAGTACCCATTAACTGCTCTCACGTTCCACACACATACCACAGTGACATGTCTGGACAGATGCTCCACAGGCATCACAGCTCATTGACAGGTAGATTCCCAGGGACCCTGTCTTGCCACATGGACACTGGCATGACATGGCGTATCATTTACACGTCAGAAATACAAACATGACACCCACAGGTAGTGGCCCCTGTAGCCTCTGCAGGACAGACATGGACGTCTGTGACACACACACACACACACACCATCAAAGTTCATGCACAAACCACGTGGATGTGGAGACTGTCTCCCATTGTGCACATGGAGTCAGAGACATGTGATACACAACATGCACACAGACTGTGGAGGGACATCACTATTGTTGGAATGGGCCACCCTGTGACATACATGCCTTCCCACATGTGAGCCTGGGGGTATGTGACATGTCATACATATACACAACCTGGAAATGTGACCATGACACATGCTCAGAAATGAAAAGTTGCACACCACAGTGGTCAGGTGCACAACACACAAAGGACCCTGTCCCCATGAACATGTGCACAGCCTGGGTGTGTCTGCCCCCAAGTGCCACCCCAAAATCCACATGTTCACCCCCATACACAGATAAGGTTATGCTGCCACACATGCCTTATATACAGTGTGGACTGGGTGTGGTGTTGTAGGTGTGCCCCTGAGTCCCTGGAAAGTAAATGTGGCTGGCATAGGTTCACCAGTGACCAGCATGGTGACATATGCGTGTGACCTGTCCAGGGACGCGTTGTAGAGCAATGGACCGATCGGTGTGCCCGTTCGGCCCATTGAATTGTATGTGAGCGGGTACGCGTTGTATGCCTGGTACGCGTTGTAGAGCAATGGACCGATCGGTGTGCCCGGTCGGCCCATTGCATTGTATGTGAGCGGGTACGCGTTGTATGCCTGGTACGCGTTGTAGAGCAATGGACCGATCGGTGTGCCCGGCCGGCCCATTGCATTGTATGTGAGCGGGTACGCGTTGTAGAGCAATGGACCGATCGGTGTGCCCGGCCGGCCCATTGCATTGTATGTGAGCGGGTACGAGTTGTATGCCTGGTACGCGTTGTACAGCAATGGACCGATCGGTGTGCCCGGTCGGCCCATTGCATTGTATGTGAGCGGGTACGCGTTGTATGCCTGGTACGCGTTGTAGAGCAATGGACCGATCGGTGTGCCCGGCCGGCCCATTGCATTGTATGTGAGCGGGTACGCGTTGTAGAGCAATGGACCGATCGGTGTGCCCGGCCGGCCCATTGCATTGTATGTGAGTGGGTACGCGTTGTATGCCTGGTACGCGTTGTACAGCAATGGACCGATCGGTGTGCCCGGTCGGCCCATTGCATTGTATGTGAGCGGGTACGCGTTGTATGCCTGGTATACGTTGTACAGCAATGAACTGATCGGTGTGCCCGGCCGGCCCATTGCATTGTATGTGAGCGGGTACGCGTTGTAGAGCAATGGACCGATCGGTGTGCCCGGCCGGCCCATTGCATTGTATGTGAGCGGGTACACGTTGTATGCCTGGTACGCGTTGTACAGCAATGGACCGATCGGTGTGCCCGGTCGGCCCATTGCATTGTATGTGAGCGGGTACGCGTTGTATGCCTGGTACGCGTTGTACAGCAATGGACCGATCGGTGTGCCCGGTCGGCCCATTGCATTGTATGTGAGCGGGTACGCATTATATGCATGGTACGCGTTGTAGAGCAATGGACCGATCGGTGTGCCCGGCCGGCCCATTGCATTGTATGTGAGCGGGTATGCGTTGTAGAGCAATGGACCGATCAGTGTGCCCGGCCGGCCCATTGCATTGTATGTGAGCGGGTACGCGTTGTATGCCTGGTACGCGTTGTACAGCAAAGGACCGATCGGTGTGCCCGGTCGGCCCATTGCATTGTATGTGAGCGGGTACGCGTTGTATGCCTGGTACGCGTTGTACAGCAATGGACCGATCGGTGTACCCGGCCGGCCCATTGCATTGTATGTGAGCGGGTACGCGTTGTAGAGCAATGGACCGATCGGTATGCCCGGCCGGCCCATTGCATTGTATGTGAGCGGGTACGCGTTGTATGCCTGGTACGCGTTGTACAGCAATGGACCGATCGGTGTGCCCGGCCGGCCCATTGCATTGTATGTGAGCGGGTACGCGTTGTATGCCTGGTACGCGTTGTACAGCAATGGACAGAACGGTGCGCACACATTGGCTGGGGCCTGGCATGGCAACGGACGCGTTTTCGAAGCTCCAACGAGTCTGATGCAGTGAATTCAGTTGGCCAGCCACAACAATGTTGCAAAATCATGGGTGTCATGAAGTTGAAGATTTGAAGGATGCTGTGGGCGTGTATTAGTGCTGCTATTCCATGGATTGGTCAAATTCAGAAGATGCAAACGACTTGGACCTATCACTTTGGACACATGGGACAGTATCTGCCTCTGCAGCACACATATAATGCTGGCTGTTCCCCTGAGAGCTCACTTGCCTGCACTACATGCTCCAGGACGACATCTGCCACCAACACTGCTGCTGTTTATGCATCCTCTGGCTCCTGCAATGGCACGTACTGTGGAGAGAGCCCCAGCCTTCAGCCTTGAGGAGAACCAGGCCCTGCTGGACAGCCTCCTTCCACAGTACAGCAAGCTGTATGGGAAACCAGGGGAGCAGGTGAGTGTGCTGTCCACTGCCTCACTAATTGTGCATGTTGTCTGACTAGCAGGGCTTTCAGTGTGCACACCACTGGCTAGCATGCCCACTGAGTAGTTGTCACACCCCAAAGTGTGTAGTTACATGCACTGAACTGGTACAGTGCAGTAACAGTGCATTCCAACTAGGTTTACTTCCCATGCAATGATACCATGTAGTGACTGCTGGCAAACTGTTCATAGCCATTGTTGCACTGCCTGTGTACATCATATGCCCCTGTGATTGAGACATGTATATCCAACTGTGTGATGCACGTATATGTTGCATGTGTAGTAATGGCCTTTTCACTTTGTCACCCTCACAGGTTGATGCCCACCAGAAGCAGGAAATTTGGCTGACCATCGCCCGGAAAGTAAGATCCGTGGGGGTCTACAGGCGCAGGATCCGCAACTGCCAGAAGAGGTGGCAGGACCTTCGTGGCAGGACCTGGAGGATCTCAAGGGTCCAGCTGAAGCTGTCGCCTCCTCGCAGGAGGGGCGGACACCGGACCCTGACCCCCCACATGCTCCGGATCCTGGCGGTGGTCTTCCCTGACCTGGATGGGCAGCTGAAGGACAGACAGCAGCAAGGAGGGGTGAGTCCATGACTGCACTGTGCACTTTGTCTGACATGCTATGTGCCCTCCTCTGGCCTGGTTAAACTTCCACAGTACATCAGTCATGTGGTCCAGGACCCATGTCCCTCATTTGTGACATGCCCACTTCTCCTCTGATACGCATATGTGTGGCCCTTATAGTCGGGAAATTGTGTCATTTGGGGACTGTGTCATTGCATTTTGCTTTGCTCAAGGTGGGGGACAGCATTTGTTCCCGTGACTATGTTGTGCGATTAATGGGTGGCTCAATTGCTTACACAATGCCTAAGTTCTGACATGTGATCTGGGTGTAACTTTGATATGTGGTCCGCTTGCTGCTCTGACTCACCACATGTCCCTGGGGAATTTGCCACACACCCATGCTGCTGGTGGGAACAATGTTTGGGCCTCAGGAGTATGTGTATCCAGTGTGTCACACATGCTTAGCCACCTGCCTACTGTCCAGGACTCATCCCTCTTACAGGTGGAGCTGGACAGTCACGCCTACTCCAGGGCATGCAATACACTCTGTACTCCCACTCCCGTGTATCATCTGGCATGTTGTGATCAGTGAAATGTACCCTCAGGTGTCTGCCTCTGTCTCATTGTGCTGTGTCTTCGTTGTCAGGACTACTGGTATGTTTATGGGTTAGGGCTCAGCATGCCATCTGAGATGTGACCATGATAGACGATACTTCTGTGACTTATAGGTGTCTGATCACTTGACTGTGCACACAGGTGTTTGCGACTGTGACTTTCAGGCAGCTGTGTTGTGATTCACAGCACACTGTGAGGTGCTCATGTTCAGAGAGTTGTGTTTCATGTCCCCCATATGTCCAGTTGGTATGACGTGGACAAATAGTAGTACAGATGATGTGGTATTTGGGGGATGGACATGTGCACTTGTCAGTCACATAACTTGCATTCCCCATGCCCTCGGATTGTGACACAGTGCAGACTGTTGTTGGCAGGCTGCCATGGCCATGTGACTTGAGACAGTAATGTATGACTTTGCACGCATTCCTGTGTCATGGCATTAAACTTCCTGAGACTGATCCTGCAGGGGAGTGACATGTGCAACATGCACCCCATTGTGGCATTGACTATCCGGACATGGGTGCATCAAGGTGTTTGGTGCTGGTATGCATCACATGCATTTCTATTTAGACTCTGGCCATCCCTTTATCCGGACACCTGCACTGACTCAGTGGCAAGAGATGTGATGTGTGCATGTTCACATACTTCACCGTGTTCCCTGCAATGTCCAACAACTGTGTAGGTGGTGCATGTGTCCGCACTGGGGTCTTACCATCAGACAGGCACCAGACAGATGGGTGCAAGGGCAGGAGGGGTGTGAGTCCCATGGTTGACCATCAGACTGACAATTGGCTTCCCCGAATCTGTGTGGGGACTTTAGGCAATGTTCAACTAAGGATGCCAGGGCTTGCTCTGTAATGTGCTGTACTTACTGTGGTGTGTGCGGTCAGTGCAGGTGACTGATGTTTGTCTGTTTCCCTAATTGTTTGCAGATACATCCACGGCCACAGGAGGGGACAGCTCCACGGACCAGGAGGAGCAGCGGAGCCAGACTGGGTCAGCATCGGACGAGTGGTCAGAGGGACCCAGTGGCACGGAGGGTGAGGGGAGCCACACCGAGGAGTCCTCAGCACCATCCACCTCAGCTGAGGACCACAGCAGCTCAGAGGATGACTCCCTTGTGGAGGCGGGTATCAGCAGCCACCAAAGGCCAGCTAGTCTGTCTGGCCCCGCCACCACCACCACCACCACCACTGCCCTTCCATTGGCTCCCATTCCTGAGGTCCGTGGAGGCTCCCGTACTCGAGAGCGTGTCTCCTTCGTGCCAGGCACCGCACCCCCTGCCCCTGTGTCCCTGCTACCCTGAGTGAGGAGTCTGTGTACCTCCTTCGGCAGCTCCATGTAGGGCAGACAGCAATGCTGAGTGTCCTCCATGCACACACCACTCTGTTGACACAGCTGGTGTCGTTCATGGAGGGCATCTCGACGGGTATGTCTGCCCTACAGAGGAGCAATAAGTCCATGGACTCCTCCCTGACGGCAGCAGTGTCCCTCCTCCAACAGTCCCTCACCCCTCCCACCTCTGCCCCATCCACACTTCCTGCCCCCCTACCTGTCCAAAGCACATGCACACCTGCACAGTCACACAAACACACAGACACGAGCAGCACAGACACACCCAAGAGAAAGGCAAGACGTGCACACAAGTATCCTCAGGGGACTGATACCACAGACACAGGGGATGGGGAACACACACACACACAGGCAACCACAGTCACTCCGCAATCCTCAAGATCCTCTCCCTCCAAGACTCCTTCCCTTGCCTCACCTGCAACCCCACCTGATCAGCAGCTCTTCCTCAGTGACCTCGGCCTCTTCCCCTCCAATCCCGCTGATCCAGCATACCGGGGGAAGAGGAAGTCCACCCACACAGAGGGGAGTGCCCCTCGCCCCGGACACCCTCCCCCAGGTGCAGGCAGAGTGAGCCCCCCACCCGCAAGTCCCCCCGGTCCCGGAAGAGCAAGACCCCGCCACCGCCCTGCAAGTCAACCACCCAGTCTCTCACCTCCATCCCCAGGCCACCACTCCACAGGTTCCACCACCACACCCTGCCCCAGGTTCCCCCACACACCGATACCGCATCCCCAAACTGCTTAGGCCCTCCCCCCCTGCCACTTGCTCTTCCACCCCCAAACCAGATGCTCTGCCTGTTTGTGCCACTGGTGTGGAGACCGTGTCCCCCCTCTGTCCTGCCCAGCTCTTATGCCCCCCTTCCACTACCTTGGAGTCATGCACTGCGGTGGAGTCCACAACCACCCCGTCTGACTCGGGCACTGCATTGGGGACCCAGTCCACTCCATCTGACCAGCCCACTGCAGTGGTTGCAGCACCAACACCATCTGACTTGAGCCCTGCGGTGGTGCCAGCCCCCCCTGAGTCAGACACCTCCACTGCAGTTGCCGGTGACACTCCTGCACCCACCTCCCCTTCACTGCCTCCTTCTGGCATCCCCTGATCCTGTTCCTGCGGTGCCTGGCCTGCCCCTAGTATGCCCCTCCAAGGGGGATGTCCCCTGTCCGTACCAGTGCAGGCAAGCAATTGTTGACAAGTTGTCACACATCACCCTGTTGGGACTGTATATTTGGACTGGCCATTGGCCTTAGTTTATTTTGGACTTTTGTTTTGAGTTGCACACTTGCTGAATAAAGCCTCTTTTTGTTTACTTGTGGTTAATCTTTGGAGGTACATGATGTAGATGTGTGGAATCATGCATTTGCTGTTGTAATAGTGTTCAGATCAGGTAAATGATGTTTTGCTGTGATGGGCTCCATGTGGTCCATGGGATATGTGTCCTAATCTAGTCTGGATCTATAGCATCCTTTGCTGCAGTCTGAGGGTGTAATGTTCAGCATTTGACACAGGGATGTACGTTTAGCATTTGTAGATTACCATCTTTGTCCTACACTGATGCACATCTGGTGGGCTTACCACTGTCCAATGTTCCTAGTACCCTGACTGTGTGCCCGTCTCCAATGGACATGCAGTTTGGCACATCAAATTTGGAGGACTCATCTGTGTACACAGTGCAAGTTGCTTGACACGTATCTTGGGTGTATGCAGATGACTGACGTGACACTCCCGTGCCCAGGCTGATATGAGCAGAGCCTTCAGTGTGTTGTAGTTGTTAACTCACTGACCGAGTGTTCTGCTGACAGGTTTGAGTCGTGCACAGACAAGGTTTGGCACAGCTGACCTTCCACAGAAGTAGAGTGCCCTCATGACAGTGCGTGATTCCGTGATATAGGCTGTGCCCGTGTTGTGTGTTGTGTAGGCATGTCTGTGCGTGTACCCTTCTCCTTTTCCTACACAGGCTGTGTCCCTACGGATGTTCCTGTTTGTGATGCTTGCTGAGTTGTTCTGTGTTCATCCAGCATCTTGGACCTGGTTTATCCGGGATGTGGGTGCATGGCAAACTAATGTTAATGAGTTTGTCATCCCTAGTTGTCTTTGTTGTCAGGGCTGGGGATGTGGGCAAACGCAGATGGGACACAGTCAAGATTCCTCTTGGCACTTGTTGGTTACACGAGTAATGTGATTTTCTGTTTGTGTATGCTTTCAGTGATTGTGACACGTTGTGTGTGTGACTGCTGCCACTCCTCAGGGTCAGAGCTGCAATGTTGGAAGTTGTCTATGTGTGTCCTTTGTGGGTCAGCTTGGCTTCTTCATTGGTGTGTGACTATGGCCATGATCCCATTGTTTGGGGTGGATTTGACGTCATGCCCATGTACGGCATACTGTGCAGTGTGTCAGACATTCACAAGTATTGTTTACTGGCCATGTGTGATGGGTTTCTGCACCTTATTTCCCCCCACCACCCCTGGGATTGTCATGGGTGCGTGTGCAATGTCAGAAGTCCATGTGAGCTTCACTGCTGCACATTGGTGGAGTTCAAGGTGTGTGGCGTTCAGTGTGTGCAAATGTGAGTTGTTGCACGGCTGGGGCACTACCTCCATATTGTCCTTGGCTGGCAGGCCATGCTGAGTGCTTTGTGCTTGTATAGGTGTGATGGTAGTTTGTTGCTCAGGACACATGGCTGTGGTTCACAGTGTGGATGACATCTACCTTTGTCATCACAGTGTGATTGTCATGCTGTGGTGGTTCTGTCTCTTGCTGTGTTTGTTGCTGTTCCTACAAGCTTGTGTGACATGTGTAATTTGGGCTCCCTCTCATCTCACAACGCCTGTTTGCCCACATAGGGGAATCCAATCCCTGAGTTACTTTTGTATGTGACTGTGTTGACATCTGTGTATTAGTGAATCTGGCCTCCTCATGTGTTGTGTGTTTGCCTGGGGACACTGGCACACAACCCCCCTCACCTGTTGTGTATGATATGCAGTGTGAGTCTGCCTGTTTGTGTTTGTGCATTTGCACCACTGCATTGGCATATCTTTAGTTTGCCATTGGCTGTATGTTGTTTGTTGGATTTCCCCTGCTGGCCCTGGGACTGCTAGGTCATCAGTCAGCACATTGATCATGGTTAGTATGTCCCATTGCTGCCATGGTATGGTATTTGTTCACATGACATCTACAGTCTCCACAGGATATCTACATTTGTGTGTCCATTGCTGCAGATATGTGGGTCTGCATTATGATGCTCACTTCTGTCATTGTGTTATTTGTGAATGTAGACAATGTGGGCCCCCATGGCTGATGTTTGTGTGCACATGGCTAGAACGATGTGTCATTGGCACTGCACTGCTTGCCTCACACAATCTATGTTGCTATGGGACACAAGCACTACAATGCCACTGTAGTGTTTGGTGTTGTGTGGCCAGGAATAATCCCTGCATTTTTGGTTTAGCAGCTTTTACCAGGACTACACTTACCTTTTGGGCACTGTGGTGATGGGGCTTTGGGCCCCATTGCCACAGTGTTCAAAATGTGCTTCAGCTATGGAGCACACACTTACCTTTTGGCCACTGTGGTGATGGGGCTTAGGGCCCCATTGCCACACTGTTCAAAATGTGCTTCAGCTATGGAGCACACACTTACCTTTGGCCACTGTGGTGATGGGGCTTAGGGCCCCATTGCCACACTGTTCAAAATGTGCTTCAGCTATGGAGCACACACTTGCCTTTGGGCACTGTGGTGATGGGACTTAGGGCCCCATTGCCACACTGTTCAAAATGTGCTTCAGCTATGGAGCACACACTTGCCTTTTGGGCACTGTGTTGATGGGGCTTTGGGCCCCATTGCCACACTGTTCAAAATGTGCTTCAGCTATGGTGCACACACTTACCTTTTGGGCACTGTGGTGATGGGGCTTTGGGCCACATTGCCACAGTGGTCATGGTCTGCTTGCATTGTGTAGGCCACACACACAATTATGTGTGACACATGTGTTAGGGGGTCACATTGTATGTTCAATGTCATGTTCAGTGTTGTATGCATTTGACACAGACCACACACGCTTGTCATGGTGTTGGGGGTGGGATGTAATTTACAGACAGTCCTTATGTGGGAGTATGCTAGTTGTGTCATGCATTACCCGTCCTATGAGTAGGGGTGGTTGTAGTGACAGGCATCCTGCCCCCCATGAGTGGGGATGGTAGTAGTGGTAGGCATCCAGCCCCCCATGAGTGGGGATGGTAGTAGTGGTAGGCATCCAGCCCACCCTGAGTTGGGGTGGTGTTAGTGGCAGCCATCCATCCCCCCATGAGTGGGGATGGCAGTAGTGACAGGCATCCAGCCCCCTATGGGTGGGGATGGCAGTAGTGGTAGGCATCTAGCCACCCATGAGTGGGGATGGTAGTAGTGGCAGCCATCCAGCCCCCCATGAGTGGGGATGGTAGTAGTGGTAGGCATCCAGCCCACCCTGAGTGGGGGTGGTGTTAGTGGTAGGCATCCATCCCCCTATGGGTGGGGATGGTAGTAGTGGTAGAGCATCCAGCCCACCCTGAGTGGGGGTGGTGTTAGTGGCAGCCATCCATCCCCCATGAGTGGGGATGGCAGTAGTGACAGGCATCCAGCCCCCCATGAGTGGGGGGGTGGTGGCAGGCATCTAGCCACCCATGAGTGGGGATGGTAGTAGTGGTAGGCATCCAGCCCCCTATGGGTGGGGATGGTAGTAGTGGCAGCCATCCAGCCCCCATGAGTGGGGATGGTAGTAGTGGTAGGCATCCAGCCCACCCTGAGTGGGGGTGGTGTTAGTGGTAGGCATCCATCCCCCTATGGGTGGGGATGGTAGTAGTGGTAGGCATCCAGCCCCCCATGAGTGGGGATGGTAGTAGTGGCAGCCATCCAGCCCCCCATGAGTGGGGATGGTAGTAGTGGTAGGCATCCAGCCCACCTTGAGTGGGGGTGGTGTTAGTGGTAGGCATCCATCCCCCTATGGGTGGGGATGGTAGTAGTGGTAGGCATCCAGCCCCTCATGAGTGGGGATGGTAGTAGTGGCAGCCATCCAGCCCCCCATGAGTGGGGATGGTAGTAGTGGTAGGCATCCAGCCCCCTATGGGTGGGGATGGTAGTAGTGGCAGCCATCCAGCCCCCCATGAGTGGGGATGGTAGTAGTGGTAGGCATCCAGCCCCTCATGAGTGGGGATGGTAGTAGTGGCAGCCATCCAGCCCCCCATGAGTGGGGATGGTGTTAGTGGTAGGCATCCATCCCCCTATGGGTGGGGATGGTAGTAGTGGTAGGCATCCAGCCCACCCTGAGTGGGGTGGTGTTAGTGGTAGGCATCCATCCCCCTATGGGTGGGGATGGTAGTAGTGGTAGGCATCCAGCCCACCCTGAGTGGGGGTGGTGTTAGTGGCAGCCATCCATCCCCCCATGAGTGGGGATGGCAGTAGTGACAGGCATCCAGCCCCCCATGAGTGGGGGGGTGATGGTGGCAGGCATCTAGCCACCCATGAGTGGGGATGGTAGTAGTGGTAGGCATCCAGCCCCCTATGGGTGGGGATGGTAGTAGTGGCAGCCATCCAGCCCCCCATGAGTGGGGATGGTAGTAGTGGTAGGCATCCAGCCCCCTATGGGTGGGGATGGTAGTAGTGGCAGCCATCCAGCCCCCCATGAGTGGGGATGGTAGTAGTGGTAGGCATCCAGCCCACCCTGAGTGGGGGTGGTGTTAGTGGTAGGCATCCATCCCCCTATGGGTGGGGATGGTAGTAGTGGTAGGCATCCAGCCCCTCATGAGTGGGGATGGTAGTAGTGGCAGCCATCCAGCCCCCCATGAGTGGGGATGGTAGTAGTGGCAGCCATCCATCCCCCATGAGTGGGGATGGCAGTAGTGACAGGCATCCAGCCCCCATGAGTGGGGGGTGGTGGTGGCAGGCATCTAGCCACCCATGAGTGGGGATGGTAGTAGTGGTAGGCATCCAGCCCCCTATGGGTGGGGATGGTAGTAGTGGCAGCCATCCAGCCCCCCATGAGTGGGGATGGTTGTAGTGGTAGGCATCCAGCCCACCCTGAGTGGGGGTGGTGTTAGTGGTAGGCATCCATCCCCCTATGGGTGGGGATGGTAGTAGTGGTAGGCATCCAGCCCCCATGAGTGGGGATGGTAGTAGTGGCAGCCATCCATCCCCCATGAGTGGGGATGGCAGTAGTGACAGGCATCCAGCCCCCCATGAGTGGGGGGGGGTGGTGGCAGGCATCTAGCCACCCATGAGTGGGGATGGTAGTAGTGGTAGGCATCCAGCCCCCTATGGGTGGGGATGGTAGTAGTGGCAGCCATCCAGCCCCCCATGAGTGGGGATGGTAGTAGTGGTAGGCATCCAGCCCCTCATGAGTGGGGATGGTAGTAGTGGCAGCCATCCAGTCCCCCATGAGTGGGGATGGTGTTAGTGGTAGGCATCCATCCCCCTATGGGTGGGGATGGTAGTAGTGGTAGGCATCCAGCCCACCCTGAGTGGGGTGGTGTTAGTGGTAGGCATCCATCCCCCTATGGGTGGGGATGGTAGTAGTGGTAGGCATCCAGCCCACCCTGAGTGGGGGTGGTGTTAGTGGCAGCCATCCATCCCCCATGAGTGGGGATGGCAGTAGTGACAGGCATCCAGCCCCCCATGAGTGGGGGGTGATGGTGGCAGGCATCTAGCCACCCATGAGTGGGGATGGTAGTAGTGGTAGGCATCCAGCCCCCTATGGGTGGGGATGGTAGTAGTGGCAGCCATCCAGCCCCCATGAGTGGGGATGGTAGTAGTGGTAGGCATCCAGCCCCCTATGGGTGGGGATGGTAGTAGTGGCAGCCATCCAGCCCCCATGAGTGGGGATGGTAGTAGTGGTAGGCATCCAGCCCACCCTGAGTGGGGGTGGTGTTAGTGGTAGGCATCCATCCCCCTATGGGTGGGGATGGTAGTAGTGGTAGGCATCCAGCCCCTCATGAGTGGGGATGGTAGTAGTGGCAGCCATCCAGCCCCCCATGAGTGGGGATGGTAGTAGTGGCAGCCATCCATCCCCCCATGAGTGGGGATGGCAGTAGTGACAGGCATCCAGCCCCCCATGAGTGGGGGGTGGTGGTGGCAGGCATCTAGCCACCCATGAGTGGGGATGGTAGTAGTGGTAGGCATCCAGCCCCCTATGGGTGGGGATGGTAGTAGTGGCAGCCATCCAGCCCCCCATGAGTGGGGATGGTTGTAGTGGTAGGCATCCAGCCCACCCTGAGTGGGGGTGGTGTTAGTGGTAGGCATCCATCCCCCTATGGGTGGGGATGGTAGAAGTGGTAGGCATCCAGCCCCCATGAGTGGGGATGGTAGTAGTGGCAGCCATCCATCCCCCATGAGTGGGGATGGCAGTAGTGACAGGCATCCAGCCCCCCATGAGTGGGGGGGTGGTGGCAGGCATCTAGCCACCCATGAGTGGGGATGGTAGTAGTGGTAGGCATCCAGCCCCCTATGGGTGGGGATGGTAGTAGTGGCAGCCATCCAGGCCCCCATGAGTGGGGATGGCAGTAGTGGTAGGCATCCAGCCCACCCTGAGTGGGGGTGGTGTTAGTGGTAGCCATCCATCCCCCTATGGGTGGGGATGGTAGTAGTGGTAGGCATCCAGTCCCCCATGAGTGGGGATGGTATTAGTGGCAGCCATCCAGCCCCCCATGAGTGGGGATGGTAGTAGTGGCAGGCATCCATCCCCCCTTGAGTGGGGATAGCAGTAGTGACAGGCATCCAGCCCCCCATGAGTGGGGGGGTGGGGTGGCAGGCATCTAGCCACCCATGAGTGGGGATGGTAGTAGTGGTAGGCATCCAGCCCCCTATGGGTGGGGATGGTAGTAGTGGCAGCCATCCAGCCCCCCATGAGTGGGGATGGTAGTAGTGGTAGGCATCCAGCCCACCCTGAGTGGGGGTGGTGTTAGTGGTAGGCATCCATCCCCCTATGGGTGGGGATGGTAGCAGTGGCAGCCATCCAGGCCCCCATGAGTGGGGATGGCAGTAGTGGTAGGCATCCAGCCCACCCTGAGTGGGGGTGGTGTTAGTGGTAGCCATCCATCCCCCTATGGGTGGGGATGGTAGTAGTGGTAGGCATCCAGTCCCCCATGAGTGGGGATGGTATTAGTGGCAGCCATCCAGCCCCCCATGAGTGGGGATGGTAGTAGTGGCAGGCATCCATCCCCCCATGAGTGGGGATAGCAGTAGTGACAGGCATCCAGCCCCCCATGAGTGGGGATGGCAGTAGTGACAGGCATCCAGCCCCCCATGAGTGGGGGTGGTAGTAGCGGTAGGCATCCAGCCCCCCATGAGTGGGGATGGTAGTAGTGGCAGCCATCCAGCCCCCCATGAGTGGGGATGGCAGTAGTGACAGGCATCCAGCCCCCAATGAGTGGGGGGGGGGTGGCAGGCATCTAGCCACCCATGAGTGGGGATGGTAGTAGTGGTAGGCATCCAGCCCCCTATGGGTGGGGATGGCAGTAGTGGTAGGCATCCAGCCCCCTATGGGTGGGAATGGCAGTAGTGGTAGGCATCCAGCCCCCCATGAGTGGGGGGGGGGGTGGTGGCAGGCATCTAGCCACCCATGAATAGGGGTAGTTGTAGGGTGGTGTTGGTGGTAGGCATCCATCCCCCTATGGGTGTGTATGGCATTGGTGTTGGCCATCCCACCCCTATGGTTCTGCTGTTGCTTGTGTACGTCATTTGTGCATCCCTATGTGTGTGTGACATATTTCGGGTACGTGTCGTTTGTTTGTGTTGTGGGTGTTTGACTTACCGTCTGCGCCGTACGCGTCCGTGCCGGTCCCGGTAATAGATGTAGAGTATTGGTAGGACCTGCGCGATGGGATTCATGGGTGGTTCGTCTCGTTCGGGTTTCTCGTGTCTTCGACTCGTACTCGTCGCTGGCTTGTTCGTCTCGTCGCCGTGGATCGTCTTGTGGCGCGAATCGGAGCTTATGTGCAGCTCTCCCGGATGCTCAAACGTGCCGTACGTAGCGACGAGTTCGGCACGTACGGGAGACGCATCGTACTAGTCCGGCCGGAAGGTGCTGTTTATTTGGTTCCGTGCGACTCGATTCTGTGTTTACGGATCCGGCTCGGGCGGGGAACAGGAGCTGGAATGGGTAAGTACGACTCGCTCGGAATCTGGGCTGTTTTGCGCATCGTACTTGTTCGTTCGGTAGAGTGTTCGAGTCGGTCGGAAAACACGCGTTCGGCTCGTATTTTTTCCGGACGAATACTGTTAGGTGCGCTTCCGGCCGACATCGGAATCGACCCCTAAATATCAAGTTTCTGTTCATTTCAAACTATGATGTATGAAGATTTTAGTCTTCTCATTATGCCCCTCACCGTGCACTGCCCCTCAACCTTTCAGTCTGGCGTCAGTTATGTGTGTGGATTTAGCCTGGGGATCAAAGCTCTGCAAACTGGGAGCTGAATTTAATAAATCCTTTATTGCAACAAATTCTTGCACACACTCGCCATCCAATTTAAGATCAACACCCTTTTTCACCAAACTTCTCATTTTTCGAGTTTTCCTTACAAAATGTTTTTCAAACTTATAATATCCTGCCATGGCTAGAAAACGCATCTACTCTTTCTTAGGTGAAGGAGACACTTGTTCTTATATTGTGTTCACTAACTCCCCTTTGGGTCTTATAACCCTACCAGAAATGTAATTTCCTATATACTCTATAGAAATGTCTCTAAACTTGCATTTCTTGTCCTTTATCATACGTTTGACCTCACTGAGCCTCTGAAGAACTTTCCTAACTCTCTCATCATGTTCCTGCTCACTGCTACCAAACACCAAAATATCATCCTGATACAAGTAGACCACAACAATTCCTTTCAATACATTCTCTATGGCTCTTTAGAAAAATGAGGCTGCTGAAATTAAGCCAAACGGCATTCTAACAAACCTGAACGTGCTGAAAGGAGTAACACGCACTATAAGATCTTTCAAATTCTTCTAGCATGGTACCCATATCTCTTTGGAAAAACCAACTGAAGCTGCTATCACTCTTTGAAGACACATACATCTTACCACCCACATACCTCCCTTTATAAGCAATCAAACCATCCTCACACTCTCAATGCAACAAATCTTCCGTAGTTGAGGGAGACAATAGTTCAAGTATTGTGTTAACTAACTCTCCTCTCGGTGTTGCATCCCATCCTTGTCAACAGTGTAATAAAGGTGGCTTGCGAGTAAAGACAATGATGTACACACAGGTAATTTGAAAGGCTTTAATTATGCAAAGCAGGAGAAAGTATCTCAGCTTCCAACCGCCTCCCAGTTCCTTCAAGCCTTTCCAAGATCCTCCTATTGAGCCCCACACGCTCAACATTCCAACAGCTGAAAACATGTCAGCTCTTTCCTACGATCCCTCTAGCAGTGTTTCTATGGGAGATTTTTCTACACTTTTCAAACTCTTTTCAATTTTTTGTTTGTTTTCAATTACGCAGTACAAGGGAGAAGTAAGAGACATTTTCAACCCCATTATAATCTTCACATTTTGACAAGACAACCATGCACAACCTTACTCAACTGTAGATATGTTTTGTTTGTGCACATATTTGTATGAGGGCTGTAGAAATAATAAAAAATCCAGTACCTCTCTGCACATGAATGTTTGCCCTCCTAGTCACATTGAAGGCATAGGACACCATTGTTATATATGAAAAATGCAATATCACAGTGTGCCCAGCTAGGGTTTCCTTGCACAGGTTTCATCATTCAAAGTTGGCACCTTTCATTGCAATTCCTCTGAAAACACACATACACAACAGTGCAAATTTTACAAAACAGATTTTCAATAAAGTCATGAGTTTTTTAAAATTTATATTTCCTTTAAGTCATACATTTTCCTTATGAAGTTTGATCATTACTATACGATCTACATAGATTTAATTTCCTACTTAAAGATGGCATCTCTTTTCACACATCCAATCACGACTGCATGAGCCACTTTGGCACCTGACATTGTTTCCAGTTCTTCAGTCGTCCCAGAAACTTCACTACCAGCATCCAAATTACTACCATACACCTCTGAAACACTGGGGTCTGCCACTCCCCGACATGAGAGGTAAGATACGCTTTGTGCCGGCTCACTCGACATGTACACAGGTTTTACAATATTGCACTAAGCAATACCGGAACATTGAGCCCATTACAGAAACCCTCCCGTGATTAGTGACAGCGACAGCACCCCTGTGCAGCCTGGTCTAGTGTGGTGTCCACCCTCGATTAGTTTCTGTATTTCCATTGCAGCCATTTCTGAGGCCTTTAAGGTTCAGAACCACCTTGACCTTTGATCCAGCAGTGTATTCGCCATACATTACGCCGTAAGAGCATCTCCTTACACTCTAAGGTAACTTAGAAATTGCATAATCAAGTTAATCATCAGAATTGTATGTGCTGTGGGTGGTTGTTGAAAACTTGGAGAGCTATACTTCTATTTTTTCTTGCAGAAGACATAGAATACTGTGACGCATAAAGCTCCCCAGGGGATACCCTATATATACGTTTTAGGGTTCATTGGTCCTGACAAATTTGCCTATACCATTGACAGTGAAATATGTTGACTGGCGCTTTGAACACAGTTCCTAACACGTGTTGTTTTTAATATTTGCTAAATAACATGCATATTAAAGAATAATAGTGTTTCTAGACAACGTTTTTAACAGCCTTTCTGGTGGAGGACCCACTAAGTTAGAATGAGTTAGTTCAGCAACAATAAACTCCCAGTAACAAGGAGCAGATTACAGGTTCTACCTAGAAGTAACACACATAAGGGACACAAATGTTTGGAACCCCAGTCTATCATTCCTGGCCATCAGCTTAGGTAGGAGCCTTCCTGAAAACAAGACATACAGTAATTATGAGAAGCCCAGGACACAGTAAAAGATAAATCTTTGTACCTACTAACCACTTCCCATTAGGTGTATCCTCCATACATAGCACTAGCTATGTCAGTACTCACATTTACGAGCTAAGATCTAGATGCTAAAAGTGGAAATACATTTCCACAGTTTAATAGAAAGACATTCCTTCATTAATCGCATTAGGGCCTAGACACAAATTAGAAGTAATCACTCAATGAACAGGTTTTTACCTGCATTAGCCTAATTGAGAGATTTTTTCCCTCACATTCCTTCTTCAATATATAATTACACGGTAACAGCCTACTCAGAGGGGCATTGGGGTGTCGTATGAATGTACACCAAAAAGGGGTGAGAAAAAAGAGAGCAAGCCCAGTAATTCATATGGTAACATTTGCAAAGTGTAGATGCTGTCAAATGGGTAACATTATATCAAATGGACAACCATGGGAGTTGCTGACTCGAGCAATAGCCATTCACCTCTTTAAAGGCAAGGAGACCACCAACCGTGGTGCAATGCACCTCAGGAGTAAGGGCAGAAGTGGAAGAGTAATCAAGGTTGGCAGCCTGGGCAGAAAACACACAATCTTGAAAAGGCCAATATTTCACCTACTCCTTGTAGGCCGAAGGAGGATAACATTTGGAGCTGGGGTTCGAGCCCCAAGCCCTCTCTGCTTCCAAAGGCAGACATGAGAGCCTAGTAGTGCTAGAGCTCAGATCTAGCCAGAGTGGCGCCCTACACAAGCAAGGGTAAGAGACGAAGCACTTTGTAGGTTGCTGCAGTGACAGCAGAAGAAGGAAATATCACCCTAAGAGTGACCCTTCTGTCATTATCCCACCTGGTGAGTCCAACACTTTCTCTTGGATGCAGCAATCCTAGTTCTTTCTAGTTTGTATTATACGGCATCCTCGGCCCTTCTTGAATTCCTCCCAGACAAACATCCACTTTCACCATTAGGAGAGAATGTTATTTCAGGGACAAATAAACAATGTGGTTAAAGGAGATTTATCCTGCCTCAGTTGTTTCAGGTAGGCCAGCAGTGTGACACATATCTGGTAGCCCTCATCTTGTTCAGTGTTGTACAGTTCACCCGATAAGGTCTGCTGGTACATTTTCCCTCCCAAGCCTGCAACTGTTTAATAGTAGACCAGGTTTAAAAAGGAGCATATTCCAGGTTGAGCAGGGTTTTACCTCAATGATCAGTGTTATAGGGAGATCAGTGGGAGGGAGAGTCATTTAAAGACAGTTCACCTCTTTAAAGTGCAGATATGACCCACATACACCAATAAAGGCGATGTGATTAAATGTCTGTTGCGCTGCTAATGATACAAATGTTAGAACCTTAAAGATAAGCAAATTATTAAATTGACTAACTTTGCTGCAACACCTGATTAGGAAAATAAATGGTGGAGCTAAAAAAAAACATTTGCACACTTAAAGGTGAATAACTGTTTTGTCATCTTTATGCTTTGTTCAGCACTTAGTAGCCCCTGTGGCGACTGTCGGTATAGAAACACCTCCATGAAATAATGACAGCCGGATCATCGAGAAGAAATTTAGTAATAGCAACGGTGTGCTGACAAGTGGTCCCAGCCTTTCTAGACAGTGCTAGTTCTGTACACAAGGTTCTCTGCATTCCCTTGCAAAGGAACAGCAACCAAGGTTATTCACTCAAAGCAATGAAAGTGTTCTTCCATTTTCAAAGACTGACCCTGATATTAATCCATTTGTAGTATCAGCAAGTTTCGGTTCTCTTCTAAAGGAAAAGGAGGACGTTGCGTAGGCTTTCAGGAAACATGATTGTTCATGTTTATTTGTAAAGCTGAAGGCATTTCGAAAATATAATAGACGACCTCTGCAGTAAGAACTCTACACAAACACTGCTAGAGTCAGTGCCAGAGCTAGGGAGAACATATATATTTTTACCTTGTCGATCCTTTACATTTTGCTCACAATACTATAGTGGCAAGATATTCTGGAACCAATATTCTTTTGGAATACATCTATACTCCTTTGTATCCACAGCTTGCACAACTATTCGCATTTCCAACACACCAAGGGGCCGATTACGATGCAGCCCATAAAGGCTCTCACCGATGGTCGGAGCCTTTCAGGCTGCATCGTAATCTGCACCTTGGTTTACTTTCCGACCGCCGCATTACAATGCTGGAGGTCGGAAACTAAACCGGCCGGTCATTCCGCTGGCTTTCGACGGGCTCAAGGCGCCCGTCGGCCAGTCAGAACTGGCTCGTAATCCCAAAGGGTGGTCCTTTCCACCCTTGGGATTACGATGCACGAATTCCAGCATGGTTTCCATGCCGGCCTGTCCGACATGGAAACCATGTCAGAAAGCGTGTTTGGGGGCCCCCAGCATGGCCCCCTTGGGTGCGTGGCCTCTGGTTGGGGGCTGAGGGGGCACCTACGGTGCCCCCCTGCTGATCCCTGCACTCCATGGCAGCACCTTAAGGTGCCTGCCACGGGGTGCAGAGATGAACAGCACCTCCATTCCCCTATGGGAGCACGCATTATGGCCGGTTTATGGCCGTAATGCATGCTCCAATAGGGAAATGTAGGAAAGGGTCCCAACAGTGTTCGGTCGCATACTAATTAGGCGCTCGGGACCGCCGACCAGAGGTCGGTCGGTCCCTGGACCGAGATGGTGTCGGGCAGACTCAAGTCCGCCCGACATCGTAATTAGCCCCTAAGTCTGGAGCATATTCTCAGGCTGGATGTGTGATGGAACAACGCATTCCATTGCAATGCATGCCTTTACCCGCATGCGTTCCAACGCGAATGCCGTTACACCGAATAACCTTTACCACACATTTTTTTACAATGAATATGCCTTTACCACGCATGCCTTTACAATGAATTTTGTAGTAAAGGTGTTTATGTTAAAGGCAGAGGTGAAGGTTTTCCCTGACCCCTGCCCTTTTCACTCAAACCGGTCTCTGCCCCTCCACCTCCAGCCCTTTTGAAAAATACCCGACCCCTGCCCTGAGCCCTAAAACTAGACCCCAGTGCGACCCCTGTGGACCCCAGCCCGTGTTTAAAATACCCGACCCCTGCCAGGAGGCCTAAAACTAGACACCAGCGTGACCCCCCGGCCCCTAGGCCCTATTAAAAATACCCGACCTCTGCCCTTAGCCATAAAACCAGACCCCAGCGCAACCCCCCACCCCCTTACACCCTGGATGGTATTTCTAAACTTTCAAATGGTTAAATGTAATAATTTATTAATGAAAATCAATAAAAAGTTGTTTTAAAAAAGTCACTCTTAGCAGAACCCCAGTTTTTGTGCATTCAGTGCAAAAAATAATGTTGAGCTCATTTCTTTAGAAGTCTCCATCAGTCCATGCTTCAAATTTGCATGGAAATGACTTTAATTAGAGAACATTAGAAGACCATACTCGATCCAGGTGTTTAAAGCTCTAAAACCATACCCCCCACCCCAGGCCCAATCCCCCTTACCTCACGACGATGGCGAGGCAGCTTTTCTCAGGCATGGCATAGTTCATAAAGGGGAAGCAGAAGGGTCTCTCTGTTTCCTCTAAAGACGCCAGATAGCCTTTACCACGCCGGTGCCTCTACCACCACGCATACGCCTTTACCACCAGTACCACGCATATGCCCTTATCATTCATACCTTTACAACGTTAATTCCTTGTAAAGGTATTCATGTAAAGGCATATGCGTTGTTAAAAAATGCGTGGTAAAGGCTCTGTATGCTAACAGTGCATGCGTTGTAATGCATGCGCGGTAAAGGCTCTGCGTGGTAACAGTGCATGCGTTGTAATGCATGCGCGGTAAAGGCTCTGCGTGGTAACAGTGCATGCTTTGTAATGCATGCGCGGTAAAGGCTCTGCGTGGTAACAGTGCATGCGTTGTAATGCATGCGTGGTAAAGGCTCTGCGTGGGAACAGTGCATGCGTTGTAATGCATGCGTGGTAAAGGCTCTGCGTGCTAACAGTGCATGCGTTGTAATGCATGCGTGGTAAAGGCTCTGCGTGGGAACAGTGCATGCGTTGTAATGCATGCGTGGTAAAGGCTCTGCGTGGTAACAGTGCATGCGTTGTAATGCATGCGCGGTAAAGGCTCTGCGTGGTAACAGTGCATGCTTTGTAATGCATGCGCGGTAAAGGCTCTGCGTGGTAACAGTGCATGCGTTGTAATGCATGCGTGGTAAAGGCTCTGCGTGGGAACAGTGCATGCGTTGTAATGCATGCGTGGTAAAGGCTCTGCGTGCTAACAGTGCATGCGTTGTAATGCATGCGTGGTAAAAGGCTCTGCGTGGGAACAGTGCATGCGTTGTAATGCATGCGTGGTAAAGGCTCTGCGTGCTAACAGTGCATGCGTTGTAATGCATGCGTGGTAAAGGCTCTGCGTGGGAACAGTGCATGCGTTGTAATGCATGCGCGGTAAAGGCTCTGCGTGGGAACAGTGCATGCGTTGTAATGCATGCGTGGTAAAGGCTCTGCGTGCTAACAGCCGCATTGTAATGGCTGTTTCCCCTCTCAGGCTCCACGCACAACACCAAAACACAACACTAATTTATAGCACTTCAATGAACACCATTCTCCCTTTCATGCACTACAGAAGACGGATCAATTTACCCAACCCACTGAAAAGCGTTTTGAAGCCTGAACATGAGTTAGGAATGAGCTATTAAAATGCTGCCATGCAATTACTTCATCTCTTGGTGAAAGTGTATCAAGGCTGGCGTCAGTAGTTGGTATGTTGTGTAAATAATGAAACTGATATAAAATGCCTCATCTCTAAAAATGTATTGGAATTTAATCATTTTAATGTATAACGACAATTTTACCATTTTATAAACAAATGCATATTCTTTCACTGTGGAGGTATACAAACATGCAAACATGAGCAAAATATCTTAGCATAAAATCTGCAATCTGTAAATGTTCATATCATATAGAAAGATTTTGCACCAAATATGAAGATCTACTGTGCACTCTCGGTTACTTCATTTTAATGTTTATATCGAGATAGAGAGTTTTAGTTATATAAGGCGGGTTTAAAAACAACGTTGAATAGATCAGACCGATTCTTAACCAGGGGTCTGCACAACCCTGGTGGTCTGCGTCACCGACTCAGGGGGCCCGCAACTGTTTAGGAAGTTATAATAATAATAGCGAAATAATAGCGAAACTGAGCATTGAAACAGGTTACACACTCTGAAAATGTGAAGACATTAGCAAGTGGAGACTATAAATGAAACCTGCTAACTTATCTTGATGCGTGGAAGCAGTGAACGTAGATCAAATTAAATCTAGTACGGATGAATGGTGGACTTATTTGAAGCACTGGTATGCCCTGACAAAAAGAGAGCATTAATTAGGAGCAAAAGAATTATACATTATTGTCTAGCATATTACATCCTCTTTTAGAAATAAAGCTAATTTTGAAAAGCTGTATGTTGAAATGATGCACTGGATGCAGAATTAAGTATACACTTTATTAGCTGAGGAGCGCAGAAGCACACCACCAGCTTCACAAGTGTCCTTCCTTCAACTGCCCCTACGACCACCCTTCCAATCAAACACAAACATTCCAGGAATGCTTACTTGTCAAGCATTCCTGGTAGCTAAGCAACACAACACTTCCCCCCACTTTCCATAACAAAATGAAATACTAATAGGTATATAAAGTAGAAGGGAAGAGACAAAGGCATGAAAAATGAGAAAAGAAATATGTACATTAGACTAATAAAATACTGCAATGCGTGCACTACATATGTACGTTAGACTAATAAAATACTGCAATGCATGCACTATACATTCAACCAAGGAATTGGCATTACAGATTGTTCGTATCAAACAAAGGACCCCTTGTGTAAGGGAAGGGGTACAGGGGGGGACAAGGAGCTAGTTCAAGAGGTCCAGAAGCCCGTGCTCCAAGCAAGAATCATGAAATTCAACAATAGGGCTAATGTTCCTGAGAGGAAAGAAAGAAGGAGAGAGGCACAATCTCTCAGAACGTGGAGAGTGCCTGGGCCAGAGTACTGGAACGGGACAGTCAGTGGGACTGTTTATGTTGCCCTCACACACCCCCTAGAGGGTGTCATGCTTCATCATTGGGCGGTGCTCCTCGTTGGGCCGGCACTGCAATGCCCAACGGGTCCCCCGAAGGGTCGCTTTAGCGGAGATTTTTTACGAGGCTGCCGTTTGATGAATGCAAGTGAGGTGACTAGTGACGTGACGTGGGGTGTAGAATGCAGGTTTAAACTGGTCAGAGAATTCCAACACTGTACTTTATTGACATGATTACCCTTCCAGGAATAAAAAACCTATAGTAGGTTACTGCTACCTCTGGGTTTAGAAGGAGCCCGGGTAGTCTGAGTGTTGAGATCGAGTAAAGAACCTTTTTACAGTCTAGAGAGAGGTACCTAGTTGTGGTCCCTCCTTCATGAATGTGTCGACATGTTTCGCGCCTGAGCTGGTCATAAGGATCCGGGGCGCTTCATCAGGACAAAAAACATAAAAACAAACAGTGTATAAACTACCCCACACTAAGTGGTGCCCTTTCGTGCTACCTATTGTGTGTGTGTTCTGTTGTTCTGGGTCCAACCTAGAGTTTGTCAGACTCCAGCATCATCAGGTGATGCGGAGGTGCCACATTGTATGCGTGCTTTAGTTTCAGCGTGCGAACAGCTCGTCTGCACCTACCCTGCTCCGAGTCCCCGGAATAGTAAGGGACTTGGAGCAGGGTAGGTGCAGACCAGCTGTCCGAAAGGGCACCACTCAGTGTGGGGTAGTTTATACACTGTATTTTTATGCTTTTTGTCCTGATGAAGCACTCCGGTTCCTTATGACCAGCTCAGGCACAAAACATGACGACACATTCATGAAGGAGTGACTACAACTTGGTACCTCTCTCGAGATGGTAAAAAGGTTCTTTACTCGATCTGAACACTCAGACTACCTAGGCTCCTTCTAAACCCAGAGGTACCACTAACCCACTATAGGTTTTTTATTCCTGGAAGGGTAATCCTGTCAATAAAGGACAGCGCTGGAATTCCCTGACCAGTTTTAACCTGCATTCTACACCCCACGTCACGTCACTAGTCACCTCACTTGCATTCATCAAACGGCAGCCTCGTAAAAGATCTCCGCTAAAGAGATTCGGGGGACCCGATGGTCATTGCAGTGCCGTCCCAACGAGGAGCACCGCCCGATGATGAGGCATGACACCCTCTAGGGGGTGTGCGAGGGCATCATAAACAGTCCCGCTGACTGTCCCGTTCCAGTACTCTGGCCCAGGCACTCTCCACGGTCTGAGAGATTGTGCCTCTCCCCTTCGTTCTTTCCTCTCAGGAACATTAGCCCTCTTGTTGAATTTCATTACAGATTGTTCACCACATAATCCTTCATACAATCAGGCACCTTCCTTTCTCTTACCAATTTTTGGTTTAGATCCTGGTCAGTGGTACGAACTAAATCATTAACAAACTCATTGGTGGTATGAGCATACTTATATCATCTTGCTCATTAGCCCCTGGTATGTCAACACCTTCAGTGTCAGTGGAATTCTCCTGTGAGGATGGAGTAAGTACATCTGGACTCATTCTTGATTCGTTAATAACACAGTCATCTATCCATTCAAAATTGCTGCTTGTACCCCCAACATCATTCATGTCCAAACATTTGGCCACTCTTTTTAGATTCCAAACCTTACCATTCCTGAGTCTTACCACATTCTCCAACACTTCCACCACTTATTCTGCGTTAAAAAAAACACTTTCTCCCTCACCTCCCATCCTGGTTTCTTAACACGTACCCAGTCACCAACTTCAATTTTGGCAGGTCACACTCTGTGCTTCACGTCAAAATATTTCTTGCTCCTATCATGCATGCATTCCAATCTGTTCCTTACCCCTTCCCTTGACCATTGTTCCACACCTGACACACATAACCACCCAGGATTATACTTAGACCTAGGTTTACGTCCATGCAGTATAACAACAGGAGGTAACCCCGTGGACTCAGTACAAGTGACGTGGTAAGCCCAAAATATTTTTCTAACCTGCTTGATCCAGTCTTTAGCTCCATTCATGGCCAATTGAATTATGCCCCTTAAAACACGATAAAATCTTTCCACCATTCCATTTCCACTTGGATTGTATAAGGAAGTGGTCCTATGTTTAATGCCTAGTCTCTCAAAAAAAGTTCTGGCCTTGTTAGACAAAAATTGGACCCCATTATCACTCACAAGTGATACTGGAATACCTTCAGACGTCAGAATTTCATCCAAGAACACCAACACCGCATCCTTATCTGCCCTGTCCACCACCTTAACTATAGGCCTACGAGAGAATAAGTCCGTCAACACAATCAAATATTTCTGTGAACCATGAAGTTGATCACACACAGGTCCCATGATATCAATAGCTATCGTTTCCCATGGCTCCTTGGGAACAAAATGATCACACATTGGCAGCCGTAAGGTCTGCAAGGATATATCAGCCTTGAAGCATGCACTGCACTCCCTTACCACTCTCTCAGCAACCATAGCCAACCCAGGCCACCAAAACAAACTCTTCCAGACTAACTTAGTTCTGCTGATTCCTGAATGCCCTTCATGGCACAATTCAACAAACATTGCACACAAACTCTCAGGTGGAATCATTTTCTCCCCTCTCAACAACAACCCTTCATTCATGGTAAGTTCTGATCTCACTTCCCAAAAAGGTCTTGCAGCCTCACTAAGTGCATCTTTAAGAGGCCAGCCATCCATTACATATGGAATTACTTCCTGCAGAGCCAAATCCTTTTGAACTCCAGCTCCCACTCACTCTTGTTAATAGCAGAGCGAACTTGATCGTGAATCAAAGCCACTTGAAAGTTATTCCACTTATAATATTCACATTCCTCCAACAACACTGGCATTCTGGAAAGGAAATCTGCCACTACATTGCCCTTACCTGGGGTACAAGCAATTTTGTAAGTAAAGTTTTGCATGCGCATCGATATTCCTGCCAGTCTAGAGGAAACATTGGCCGAACCCTCCGTGGTTGAGATTTTGATCAAGGGCTTATGATCACACCGTAAGGTATATACTTTCCTCCAAATAAAGGATTTGAAATGGCCCAAAGCCCAAGCACAAGATAACGCTTCATTTTCTATGATGGGGTACTTTTGTTCGCACGGAGATAAAGATCTAGATGCGTATGCAATTATGTGTTCCTTACCCTTGTCATTCACCTGGGACAATATCGCTCCCAGGCCCTTATTACTTGCATCAGTAGTGATGACACTATCCGCTGCAGGATCAAAACTGCTTAAAGCAGCAGCGTTAGCAGTTGCTGTTTTGATATTTCTAAAATCATTCTCACACTGTGAGGACCATTGATAATTGCAATTTTTCTTAAGAGGCTGGCAAATGTTATAGCATTTGTCTGCAAAATGAGGGATATATTTTGCAGAGAACTCTGCCATTCCCAAAAAGGACCTTACATCGTCCTTGCTGACAGATGTGGATGCGTTCTCAATTGCTGTTACAAGTGTGGGTTTGGGTCTGACACCACCTTCATCAATCACATGTCCCAAATAGGTAAAACATTTACTAGCGAACTTGCACTTCAAATGTTCCACCGTGAGGCCCTTTTCCTTCAAAATCCTTAGAACCTTAAGAAGCCTAGACTCATGTTCCATTTTATCCGGGCCAAAAACAAGAATATCCTCCCGAAAAAATGTGACGCCTTCTACCTTATTGAATAATTGAAATATTCGCTGAAAAACGGCTCCACCAAAACTAAGCCAAAAGGCATTCTCTTAAATTGATAGCAGCCAAAGGAAGTTATAAAGGATGTAAATTTCCTAGACTCAGGTGACAATGAAATTTGATGGTACGCTGATGAAAGGTCAACAGTGGAGAACAATTTAGCCCCCTTCAGGCAAGTGACCATTTCATTAATTTTAGGTAGCGGGAACCTGTCAACCACAATATTGTGGTTTAAATGGAACAGGTCCTCACTGAGTCTGATTTTTCCATTGCTCCGCCTGGTGATGACCACTGGAGAAATCCAACCCGAAGCCTCAATTGGTTCGATTACATCAGAAACAATTAACTTTTCTAGCTCTTTTGCAACTTTATCTCTCACCAATAAGGGAACATTGCGACACTTATGCGCTTTGGGATCAGCAGTATTCTTGAGGCGGATCAAATGTTCAAACCCCAAAAGATTCCCTAATTTATCATGAAAAACACTGGGAAACTGTTCACGCATCCTGTCCCCCAATGTACTGCCTTCATCAAGTATCAATACTTGTTCTTTACTGTTAGGATCAAGTATAATGTGTAACATTTTCTGGTCGAACCAACCTAAAATAGGTGGACCAGTTTTAGCAACATATAGTTTCCCACGATTCTGCCTATTTTTAAACTCAAATGTGAATCATCTATAGCCAATCAAATCAATTTTTTCTCTGCTGTAACCTTCAGGATACATATCAGGCTCCAACAAATGCCCGCCTAATTGTGGTACAAACAAATGTTTCCATAAGTCTTCATTTATAATTATGTAGGGAGATCCAGAGTCTGCATAAATTTTCAGTCTGACGCCACCAATCCCCATCCAACATTCGGGCTTATTTCTACACAGGGCATCAATAATGTTCAGAACCAGATTATTCCTAACATTCATAACAAGACTATTTACTGGTGTATCGTCCTCTAAACTATTCTGCATACTAGGATCCCCTTCCAATTCTACTACAAATCTAACCTTGGTGTTTCTTCTCCCGCAATCCTTAGCATAATGGCCAAGAATGCCACAATTGCTACACTTTTGTCTAGCAGCAGGACAATTTGTGCTAAATGCCAAATGGTCTAAACTATCACATCTGTAACACCTTGTTAGTTCCTTAGATCTGGATTTTCCACCACGAAATATTGAAGCGCCCTGTTTGTCCTGCCTGTCCCCACTAAAACTTACTTTGCTCATCAACATAGAATCCTGTACATCCTCCTTCAAAACAATTGCACTTCTACTCAACATTTCCGCCTTGCGAACTATAACTAGAATCTCATCCAAAGTGGCAGCACCATTAACCCAAAGTCTTTCTTGAATAGCAGGTTTACATGCATGCATGACAACCTGATCTCTGATTAGGTCATCATGTAATGTTCCAAACTTGCAATCTAATGCAAATTTCTTTAGTTCAGACACATAACTATCAGCTGTTTCCGATTTACCTTGTTTCCTATGGAAACATTTGAACCTAGTAATACCAATACATACCTTAGGTGTAAAATAATTATCTAGGTGTAACAAGGCTAGGTCATATACATTTATATCACCAGAAACATTACTCTTAGTCATTTGATTGTAAACTTTCAATCCTGCAGGGCCTAATGAATGAAAGAGTAATCTTGTCTTCTGTGCCGCCGCCATTTTGCCAGCTTGTTCCACTGCCTCAATGTAGCTTGTGAAGTATGCCCTCCATCGTGCCATTTCACAGAAGGTTCTGATCCGGCTGCCCAAAACACCTGAGGTGCACTAATATTATAATTTTGGGTGCTCATGGTGTATGGACTAGTCCAGTGTTCACACTTCACAAAGAGACTAGTTCACTGTCCTGTTCTTCACCCAGCACCCAACAGGCTCACAAGGTAAAAAATAAATATGGGCACAAAATGTAAAATGCACCAGAACAAGAATATAATGAGCAAACAATAAATACTCCCCCCCAAAAAAAATTGGCAATTGATGAAGCATGATTTTTGCGAAATAATGTTGCTTGATCAGATCTGCTCATAACTGTGTTATTAACAAAACAAATGACTAATGGTGTGAAAATTATTAACATAGGTGTTAAAAAGAAATTCTTTAACATGAAAATGTGCACAAAAAACACAACATGTTTAGTAAAATAGAAGCTGCAACGTTTAACATGCTGAAAGCATGGAGAAATGTTGAAATGTTTTTACATGAACTAAAATGTGATGAGAGGGACTCGAATAAAAATGCATTAAAAAACATACACATAGAAATATGAAATAGTAATAATAGAGAACGCTTACAAAAAATGTTTCGTGAAATGTTTATCCTTTCTTCATAACAAGAGAAAAACATTATTATTAATAGCTTGATTATTGAAAAATTAGATTATACTTATGGATTTAATTAGAATTATGAATCTTTAATTCCTGTTTATTTATGTGTTTCAGTCTGTTTCTAAAATAATAATGCGTGTGTTATTTCTCAGAAAAAACTACGGTTTATGCTTTTTCTAGAAGGCCTCAAACTCTGCTAGTGTAATTTTCCTTTCCCTAACGTAGGCCACAGAGGAAGGTATTTTGTCCTTCATTATTTCTAAAGAAGCTGATTTATTTGTTTAGCTGTGCTTAGCATATCACTAGGATTTCCTTCCTACGGTTTGAGTATTTCTTTCTATGAATAAATGTGTCAACTAATGTTGCAAGCTGATGGGGAAGTGAGCGTGGGGACATGGAGTTATCATAATTTCTTTTCCTGCTTTTAACAAAGAACTTTAATAGAGAAATCTGGATGAACTGACTGAGACGATGATCACCTCATAAGTCTGACCAATGGAATCGTGTGGAACTGTGAAATTGCAACTTTAGGAGTATTGAACTTTTTAGCGTTTGGGGTATCATTATTACAGTGAGAAAAGAACTTGGCAGTACCTGTTTCTATGAGAAGAGAGTTTTTGCTGCCGTACTCTCTATGCTACTCTGGCTGGCTATTATGCTTGCAAATTCAGAGAGAGACTATCCTGATTATCTTGCACTTCATCAGCTGGTGATGTTGCTCAAGCTATACCTTTTCGACCGAAGGGTTAGCAATTTCTGACCTTTGCACACTGTGCATTAGTATTCTCTGATGTAGGTTCGTATGAAATTCTGAATTGCATACTAAATTGCAATGATTTATTCTTTGTTTTTCTCTCTCTCTCTCCTCTCATGCTGTTATTGATTATATGATGTATTTGTCAAAGAACTGTATTTCTGTATTGTGAACTTACCTGTAATATTGAAATGACACAGATTTCATCATTCATTTGTACTTGTGTTTTGACCATTCATATTTTTAAGTATTTAGATAAAGATAACTTGATAAGTATTCAGAGTTTTGTCATTTATTAATGAATATCTAGACATATGTATATTGTGATTACTGTTGTTGGACAGGCTTTTCCTTCATTATAGGTCCTCATGAGGGAAATAGCATCCATCTCTTATTATCGAGTCCCTGGTAGCGCTGCCAAAGATCTATCGGAAGACCTGATATATGTAAGTGGTTATAGAGTTTCAATGGGCCCAAACCTCTTGGTTATAGAAAAGTTTATGATTATAATAAATTAGGGATAACGTGAATGATTATAAAATTCATGCCATTTCCGCTGGATCAGTTTCTGGTAGTGTCATCGGATGGTTAGTTTAGACTAAATACACTAGGTAATGAAGAGACGGAATTTTGGGACAGACATTTATTGACTACGTACCTTTATGTTTTATGATGTGGTCCGTCGTTGACCTTAATGAAAGTAACGGGTCCGTCATTGGCCTAAGATCCCGGGACAAACCCAAGGGCAGTCTTAGTGTGGCATACACTAAGGGGCCGATTCCGATTCGGGCCGGAAAAAATACCGACCGACTCGGTACGGGAATTTAGTCCGACCGACTCGGACCGGCGCCGTACGACCCGGGTAGTACGATGAAATGCATGTGAAATCCGAAAGACTCGGACGGAATACAAAATGACCGACCGAGCCAGACGTAAACAAGCCATCCGGCCGGGAAATCACGCGAAACGAACCGACCGACATGCACCCGGATTGAACCCGAACGAAACGTACCCGCAAACTCCGACCCGCGTAGTACGATGCTGTGCGTGCAAAACACGACCGACTCGCCCAGAGCACAAGCCGTACGACTGACACGTATACAAAACCCAGCCGAAGCAACCCAATACTCTGCGACCGACTCGTACGCCGCATATGAAACCTAGCTGACACACAGCGGGAACGAGTCGGACAAGATCGCACCAGACAACTGCAGCGTCCTACTCGGACACAAGAATGACTCCTACATGCACCAAAAGCACCAAGGAATTTTTTTTTTTAAAAAGGGCCAAACAAGCAACCACAAAGCCAATAAATACAGGGAGAAAAAAAAAATGGAACAAGGACACACCTCCAACTCCACCTACATAAAGGCCACAAATCCCTACCATGATCCTTTGCAAATTCCACTGACCTGCCAGCACAGAACACCATCACACAGCAACCATAAACACACTCACAGCACATACATCACACAAGCCACACACCATTACCACACCTACAAATAGCACCCTCACACACACCCAGCTAAACCTACACTCACACCCCCCCACTTGCACACACACACACATCAATCACCACCACCACCCATCACCATGCCCCCAAAGAAGAATCATAAGTTCCTAGACAGTGAATTGGAAGTCATGGTAGATGAGATCCTCAGGGTAGAGCCACAGTTGTTTGGTACATTGGTACAACAGACCCCCATGTCGCAGAAAACCAAGATGTGGGCGAGGATTGTCGACAGGGTGAACGCACAATCACCTTGTTTGCGGACAAAGGAAGACATCCAGAACAGGTGGTATGATGTGCGCAGGAGGGTCCGGGACCTACTCAAAAAGGACTACCTCCTCAGCCAGCACACCGGCAGTGGCCCTCCTGCAAAACCAGTATACCTCAGGCCCTGGGAGGAGAAGGTGCGGGCCATCCTACCACCAGTGAGTGTATACAGACTAACAGACATCCCAGAGCCTGGTGAGAACACAACTAATATACACAATATGGTGTGACAACACACACACATCACAGTCAAGGGGATAGGCAAACCATGCACCCTTAGCAAATACACAGCAACCAAAAGATATTCATCCCAAGATGTGAATGCTAGTCAGACAAACACAATACCTGCCATCTCATAGTGAGATGTAACTGTGTCATGACATGTACAAACCTAACAACAAATACAGCAAGGCAGTGGCACAAATAGAACCAACAAACACTCCCAGATATTTACCCACACTAGAACACCACCTCACAGGGAAGCTCACTGAAAGGAAGGAAGGATGGGCATGCTGGGAAGCTGGGTGGAGGCAATAGCATGATGGGAGTGGTAGTCACAGATATTGGTCAGCCTCGCAATTGGCCCATCAACACCACTCTGAACCATGCTCACATCACAGGGAGTGGAAAACAACTGACAAGATGGCTGACACTGGGTACTGCTGGGGGAGCACAAGGCCCTGATGGGAACTGGGCACCAACAAACAACAGGACCACACTGTCAGCCATCTTGCCATTGCTGTCACACTCACACACAGTGAAGTCCACTCAAAAGGAAGGAAGTATGGGCATGCTGGGAAGGGGGTGTAGGCAATAGCATGATGGGAGTTGTAGGCACAGATATTGGTCAGCCTCACAATTGGCCCATCAACACCACTCTGAACCATGCTCACATCACAGGGAGTGGAAAACAACTGACAAGATGGCTGACACTGGGTACTGTTGGGGGAGCACAAGGCCCTGCTGGGAACTGTGCAACAACCAACAGCAGGACACCACTGACTGACATCCTGAAAGACAACTTGCACTCCCTGCAATGGAAGCACGTTCCATGGTGGGATATCTGGCTGGGTGGGAAGGAGGACACACAGCACTGACCATAGTTACAAGCACCTACCCTCACACACACCCTCAACACTAACTCCACATAACCCACCTGGGAGAATGCAATGCCTCACATCCTAACTGAAGATCCCACAAAGAACCACCACCCTGGGTTATGCTGTGTGAAGCACAGGGACACTCTTGGGACTTGTAGCCAAACAACTGCCAGGACAACACTCCCAGCCATCCTGTCAGCACAGGCACCCCACCCCACAGGGAAGCAGAGTCAAAAGGAAGGAAGGATGGGCATGCTGGGAAGCGGGGTGGAGGCAATAGCATGATGGGAGTGGTAGTCACAGATATTGGTCAGCCTCTCAATTGGCCCATCAACACCACTCTGAACCATGCTCACATCACAGGGAGTGGAAAACAACTGACAAGATGGCTGACACTGGGTACTGCTGGGGGAGCACAAGGCCCTGATGGGAACTGGGCACCAACAAACAACAGGACCACACTGTCAGCCATCTTGCCATTGCTGTCACACTCACACACAGTGAAGTCCACTCAAAAGGAAGGAAGTATGGGCATGCTGGGAAGGGGGGTGTAGGCAATAGCATGATGGGAGTTGTAGGCACAGATATTGGTCAGCCTCACAATTGGCCCATCAACACCACTCTGAACCATGCTCACATCACAGGGAGTGGAAAACAACTGACAAGATGGCTGACACTGGGTACTGCTGGGGGAGCACAAGGCCCTGCTGGGAACTGTGCAACAACCAACAGCAGGACACCACTGACTGACATCCTGAAAGACAACTTGCACTCCCTGCAATGGAAGCACGTTCCATGGTGGGATATCTGGCTGGGTGGGAAGGAGGACACACAGCACTGACCATAGTTACAAGCACCTCCCCTCACACACACCCTCAACACTAACTCCACATAACCCACCTGGGAGAATGCAATGCCTCACATCCTAACTGAAGATCCCACAAAGAACCACCACCCTGGGTTATGCTGTGTGAAGCACAGATACACTCTTGGGACTTGTAGCCAAACAACTGCCAGGACAACACTCCCAGCCATCCTGTCAGCACAGGCACCCCACCCCACAGGGAAGCAGAATCAAAAGGAAGGAAGGATGGGCATGCTGGGAAGGGGGTGGAGGCAATAGCATGATGGGAGTGGTAGTCACAGATATTGGTCAGCCTCACAATTGGCCCATCAACACCACTCTGAACCATGCTCACATCACAGGGAGTGGAAAACAACTGACAAGATGGCTGACACTGGGTACTGCTGGGGGAGCACAAGGCCCTGATGGGAACTGGGCACCAACAAACAACAGGACCACACTGTCAGCCATCTTGCCATTGCTGTCACACTCACACACAGTGAAGTCCACTCAAAAGGAAGGAAGTATGGGCATGCTGGGAAGGGGGGTGTAGGCAATAGCATGATGGGAGTTGTAGGCACAGATATTGGTCAGCCTCACAATTGGCCCATCAACACCACTCTGAACCATGCTCACATCACAGGGAGTGGAAAACAACTGACAAGATGGCTGACACTGGGTACTGCTGGGGGAGCACAAGGCCCTGCTGGGAACTGTGCAACAACCAACAGCAGGACACCACTGACTGACATCCTGAAAGACAACTTGCACTCCCTGCAATGGAAGCACGTTCCATGGTGGGATATCTGGCTGGGTGGGAAGGAGGACACACAGCACTGACCATAGTTACAAGCACCTCCCCTCACACACACCCTCAACACTAACTCCACATAACCCACCTGGGAGAATGCAATGCCTCACATCCTAACTGAAGATCCCACAAAGAACCACCACCCTGGGTTATCCTGTGTGAAGCACAGGGACACTCTTGGGACTTGTAGCCAAACAACTGCCAGGACAACACTCCCAGCCATCCTGTCAGCACAGGCACCCCACCCCACAGGGAAGCAGAGTCAAAAGGAAGGAAGGATGGGCATGCTGGGAAGGGGGTGGAGGCAATAGCATGATGGGAGTGGTAGTCACAGATATTGGTCAGCCTCACAATTGGCCCATCAACACCACCCTGAACCATGCTCACATCACAGGGAGTGGAAGAGGACTCACAAGATGGCTGACACTGGGTACTGCTGGGGGAGCACAAGGCCCTGCTGGGAACTGTGCAACAACCAACAGCAGGACACCACTGACTGACATCCTGAAAGACAACTTGCACTCCCTGCAATGGAAGCACGTTCCATGGTGGTATATCTGGCTGGGTGGGAAGGAGGACTCACAGCACTGACCATAGTTACAAGCACCTCCCCTCACACACACCCTCAACACTAACTCCACATAACCCACCTGGGAGAATGCAATTCCTCACATCCTAACTGAAGATCCCACAAAGAACCACCACCCTGGGTTATGCTGTGTGAAGCACAGGGACACTCTTGGGACTTGTAGCCAAACAACTGCCAGGACAACACTCCCAGCCATCTTGTCAGCACAGGCACCCCACCCCACAGGGAAGCAGAGTCAAAAGGAAGGAAGGATGGGCATGCTGGGAAGGGGGGTGGAGGCAATAGCATGATGGGAGTGGTAGTCACAGATATTGGTCAGCCTCACAATTGGCCCATCAACACCACCCTGAACCATGCTCACATCACAGGGAGTGGAAAAGGACTCACAAGATGGCTGACACTGGGTACTGCTGGGGGGAGCACAAGGTCCTGCTGGGAACTGTGCAACAACCAACAGCAGGACACCACTGACTGACATCCTGAAAGACAACTTGCACTCCCTGCAATGGAAGCACGTTCCATGGTGGTATATCTGGCTGGGTGGGAAGGAGGACTCACAGCACTGACCATAGTTACAATCACCTCCCCTCACACACACCCTCAACACTAACTCCACATAACCCACTTGGGAGAATGCAATGCCTCACATCCTAACTGAAGATCCCACAAAGAACCACCACCCTGGGTTATGCTGTGTGAAGCACAGGGACACTCTTGGGACTTGTAGCCAAACAACTGCCAGGACAACACTCCCAGCCATCCTGTCAGCACAGGCACCCCACCCCCAGGGAAGCAGAGTCAAAAGGAAGGAAGGATGGGCATGCTGGGAAGGGGGGTGGAGGCAATAGCATGATGGGAGTGGTAGTCACAGATATTGGTCAGCCTCACAATTGGCCCATCAACACCACCCTGAACCATGCTCACATCACAGGGAGTGGAAAAGGACTCACAAGATGGCTGACACTGGGTACTGCTGGGGGGAGCACAAGGCCCTGCTGGGAACTGTGCAACAACCAACAGCAGGACACCACTGACTGACATCCTGAAAGACAACTTGCACTCCCTGCAATGGAAGCACGCTTCATGGTGGGATAACTGGGCTGGGGGAGAAGGAGGCCCGGATGGCAAGCAAATACCACCAATGCTGGTCATGCACACACCTCAACATTCACATTGACATGCCACAGGTTGGCAGGACAATGTGCTACACCAATATCACTCTCTGACTGCCACAATTTAGGAGAATGCAATGTCCAGGCCCACATCCAGAGGTACAGTCACAACTGTCAGGTGTTTGAACAATTGATGCCAGTAGAAACATAACATACAATCTGTGTCTCTCACCAAAACAGGTGATGATGGGGACACAGCAGCAGACGAGGAGGAGTCCCTGTCCCAGGCTCCGGTGAACACTGAGCTCACTGGTGTGGATCAGCCTCTGCACTCCTCGGATGGCGAAGAACCAGCTGGACCCTCCGGTGTGAGTCATCATGCAGCACCAGCAGGACCAACATCTGCACCCCCTGCACCCACCCCTCCAACAACTGCCAACACACAGGCCACCCCTGCCAACACGGACAGACCAAGGATCACAGATGACAACAGCGCAGGGACCCAGACCCAAACTGGAGCTGGTGACAACGAGCCCAGGAACAACACCCAAGTGGGCCCACGGTCACCTGTGTGTGCCACCGCAGGTCCTGCACGTGTCGCCAGGGGTGGTGGGAGGGGTGGTAGACATAGGTCGCTCTTTGCAGAGGGGTCTTGACTGCATGATGACCCACAACTGGCACGCATCGCGGATGCGTACCAGACTAGCACCGGAGAGGTCAGCCAGGTAGTGGGGATCCTCAAGGACATACAACAGCAGCAGGCTGCCCATCATGCCCGCTTGGACTCCCACATGTCCCGTGTCGAGACACACATGTCACATGTCGAGACACACATGTCACATGTCGAGACACACATGTCTGGCATGGAGTCCAAGTGGGACACATTGGAACAACTGACAGCGGTGCATAGGGACATACTGACATGCCTCCGCCAGATCAGCACCAACATGGCCTCACCTCCCTGTGTGCCCACAACATCTGCTGCTGAAACAACTGCAAATGCCACAGGGAGGGAGGAGGACTCTGGCAGAGAGTCCCCTGCACCGCCGCAGCCTGCACCTGAGGGTCCCCCCCAAGAAGAGGGGCCGTCCGAGGAGGCCCAACTGAGAGGCCGATGGCCATCTACATCCCCCAGGAAGCCAACACCTGTTCTGGAAATATTCCTCTGTGTGCAAACTGCACGCCCTGTCGAAGCCAACCCAACTCTCCCACATGACATGGGGAGCTATAGTTGGCCAAATTTATCAGATGACTGTGGACTTTACTCTGGACATTTCAGCTACCAAGACTTCCGAATCACATGAGAACTTTGGATTCCAATTTCTATGTTCAGCACCCACCATCCCGTGCACCATCCTCACACCTGTATGTAAATAAACTCACCAATAGACCATATCTGCCTCTGTTGTGATTCCAACGTGCTCTCTGTCATGGAGATGGTGATCAGAAAAATGACACTGTGCATGCTAACTGCTACAGCAAGTCCAACACCGTCATGTCAGTCATGGCGACGTGACACATATGAGGGAGACACACCACTAGGGCCACACAACACATACACACCAGGGCCATCAGACTCATCACCTATACTGATGTTGCAACTAAATACAGTGGAATGCACAGACACGCCACCTATTCACAGTCTGTGTCAACTAGACTACAGGTGCAGTAAGCAAATGTCAGTCAGATGTGTGACTACAGACAACGCACATCCCAAAGTGAAGCACAGGTTAATTACACATTTGCAACATGTTGTATCCACCACAAATGCTAGCTAATCCAACCTGGCTGTGGCCACAAAGTCAAAAAGTGCAGAAGATAGAAAGTCCAGGGGTGTGTGGCACATCACCTGTAGGGAAACGACTGCTTCCACCTTGGAAGTTGAATCATGGATTCGTGGGATCCAAGTTGATCAAACAACTCCGGCAGCACCCTGTGAAGGACAGACATGACACACAGTCAAAACCACTGAAGAACAGCACAGAACGGCAATACTCATGTCTAATACATGTCACGAGATAACTACACAAATCCAAGTTAGCATGTCAACACTGTTGGGCAGTACAGACCACCTGCAAGGACACATCGCTGCACGCATCCAGTCAAGTAGCACATGGCCACACTCAAACAGCACCAGAGCACCACACACACATATCATGCAAACTCAAATCATTGACATTACAACCCTCTGGAGACTCACATTCAGCTGAAGAAGTTGGTGATGAGCTGTGTGCGGACATCACCATCATCATCATCATCATCTTCACTGGCATCGTGACCCAGGCCAGGATCTTCCACAGGTGGCGGACGTTGGTCATCGTCATCCAGGATGAGAGGCAACTCCTTCCGCACTGCCAGGTTGTGTAGCATGCAGCAGACGATGACAATTTTGCACACCTTTGCTGGGGCATATGGGAGGGCCCCTCCTGTCTTGTCCAGGCAGCGGAAGCGGCTCTTCAGGAGACCAAAGTTCCGCTCAATCACCCTCCTCATCCGACCATGTGCCTCATTGTAGCGCATCTGGGCTGGTGTCACAGGGTTCCTGAGGGGTGTCAGCAACCACAGCATGTTGGGGTATCCCGAGTCACCTACAGACAGACAATTGCACATTAGCCGATTTGAAAATGTGTGCGGAAAACAACATAGCAGAACACACACAATGGTACAAAGTCAGTACACACCAACAAGCCAGGCACGCTGGTTCGGCATCTGTGACATCATCCTCGGGATGCGACTACTCCTCATCACGTAGGCATCGTGTGCCGAACCGGGGAAACGGGCACACACATGTGTGATGGTCATATCTGCAAGACATACCACCAGAGCATTGATCGAATGGTAATGTTTACGGTTCCGGTATGCCTGCTCATGTGCCTGTGGTGGTATCAAAGCCACATGTGTCCCATCAATGGAGCCAATTACATGTGGCATCCTCCCCAGGGTATAGAAGTCACTCTTGACGTCAGTGAGTCGTTGACGTGTTGGGAAATAGATGTACTGGTTCAGGTATCTCAACATTGCCCCCAAAACATCGCGTAGCACACGGCTGAACATAGTCTGTGACATCCCACCGGCAGTCGCCACAGTGTGTTGAAAGGTACCGGTGGCAAAGAAGTGTAGGGCTGCCATCACCTTCACCTTGGGGGTCAGCGCTGTAGGATACGGACGTCCAGGCTGCAAATGTGGGTCCAACCGCACTGCCGAATCCTCAATCAGCTGCCTGGTGAAGCGGTACCGTTGGATGCTGTCACGTTCCACCATCGTTGCCAGGTCTGGGAATGGTCGATGGACAGCAGGAGCCCTGCAGTGCATAGGTGAAGAAAGCAAGATTGTCAGTCACCCCACCTATGTGCCGTTCACCATACTCAATTTCACATGATACATCATTAACAAACACAAGTATTTGATGTGTGTGTCGTTCTGTTTGGACATATATGGCACCTACATGGACATCATCTAACATCTCTGTTCAACAAGTGTTGACAACAGGTTCCAGGGTGTGCTATGGGAAACCATTAGGCTGTGTCACAGTACCCATTTACTGCTCTCACGTTCAACACACATACCACAGTGACATGTCTGGACAGATACTCCACAGGCATCACAGCTCATTGACAGGTAGATTCCCAGGGACCCTGTCTTGCCACATGGACACTGGCATGACATGGCGTATCATGTACACGTCAGAAAAACAAACATGACACCCACAGGTAGTGGCCCCTGTAGCCTCTGCAGGACAGACATGGACGTCTGTGACACACACACACACAACATCAAAGTTCATGCACAAACCACGTGGATGTGGAGACTGTCTCCCATTGTGCACATGGAGTCAGAGACATGTGAAACACAACATGCACACAGACTGCGGAGGGACATCACTATTGTGGCAATGGGCCACCCTGTGACGTACATGCCTTCCCACATGTGAGCCTGGGGGTATGTGACATGTCATACACATACACAACCTGGAAATGTGACCATGACACATGCTCCAAAATGAAAACTTACACACCACAGTGGTCAGGTGCACAACACACAAAGGACCCTGTCCCGATGAACACGTGCACAGCCTGGGTGTGTCTGCCCCCAAGTGCCACCCCAAAAACAACATGTTCACCCACATACACAGATAAGGTTATGCTGCCACACATGCCTTAGATACAGTGTGGACTGGGTGTGGTGTTGTAGGTGTGCCCCTGAGTCCCTGGAAAGTATATGTGGCTGGCATAGGTTCACCAATGACCAGCATGGTGACATATGCGTGTGACCTGTCCAGGGACGCGTTGTAGAGCAATGGACCGATCGGTGTGCCCGCACGGCCCATTGCATTGGATGTGAGCGGGTACGCGTTGTACAGCAATGGACCGATCGGTGTGCCCGCACGGACCATTGCATTGGATGTGAGCGGGTACGCGTTATATCCCGGGTACGCGTTGTAGAGCAATGGACCGATCGGTGTGCCCGCACGGCCCATTGCATTGGATGTGAGCGGGTACGCGTTGTATCCCGGGTACGCATTGTAGAGCAATAGACCGATCGGTGTGCCCGCACGGCCCATTGCATTGGATGTGAGCGGGTATGCGTTGTATCCCGGGTACGCGTTGTACAGCCATGGACCGATCGGTGTGCCCGCACGGCCCTTTGCATTGGATGTGAGCGGGTACGCGTTGTACAGCAATGGACCGATCGGTGTGCCCGCACGGCCCATTGCATTGGATGTGAGCGGGTATGCGTTGTACAGCAATGGACCGATCGGTGTGCCCGCACGGCCCATTGCATTGGATGTGAGCGGGTACGCGTTGAACAGCAATGGACCGATCGGTGTGCCCGCAAGGCCCATTGCATTGGATGTGAGCAGGTACGCGTTATATCCCGGGTACGGGTTGTAGAGCAATGGACCGATCGGTGTGCCCGCACGGCCCATTGCATTGGATGTGAGCGGGTACGCGTTGTACAGCAATGGACCGATCGGTGTGCCCGCACGGACCATTACATTGGATGTGAGCGGGTACGCGTTGTATCCCGGGTACGCGTTGTAGAGCAATGGACCGATCGGTGTGCCCACACGGGCCATTGCATTGGATGTGAGCGGGTACGCGTTGTATCCCGGGTACGCGTTGTAGAGCAATGGACCGATCGGTGTGCCCGCATGGCCCATTGCATTGGATGTGAGCGGGTACGCGTTGTATCCCGGGTACGCATTGTAGAGCAATGGACCGATCGGTGTGCCCGCACGGCCCATTGCATTGGATGTGAGCGGGTACGCGTTGAACAGCAATGGACCGATCGGTGTGCCCGGCCGGCCCATTGCATATGATGTGTGCGGGTACGCGTTGTATCCCGAAATACGCGTTGTACAGCAGTGGATCGAACGGTGCGCACACATTGGCTGGGGCCTGACATGGCAACGGACGCGTTTTCGAAGCTCCAACGAGTCTGATGTTGAATTCAGTTGGCCAGCCACAACAATGTTGCAAAATCATGGGTGTCATGAAGTTGAAGATTTGAAGGATGCTGTGGGAGTGTATTAGTGCTGCTATTCCATGGATTGGTCAGATTCAGAAGATGCAAACGACTTGGACCTATCACTTTGGACACATGGGACAGTATCTGCCTCTGCAGCACACATATAATGCTGGCTGTTCCCCTGAGAGCTCACTTGCCTGCACTACATGCTCCAGGACGACATCTGCCACCAACACTGCTGCTGTTTATGCATCCTCTGGCTCCTGCAATGGCACGTACTGTGGAGAGAGCCCCAGCCTTCAGCCTTGAGGAGAACCAGGCCCTGCTGGACAGCCTCCTTCCACAGTACAGCAAGCTGTATGGGAAACCAGGGGAGCACGTGAGTGTGCTGTCCACTGCCTCACTAATTGTGCATGTTGTCTGACTAGCAGGAATTTCAGTGTGCACACCACTGGCTAGCATGCCCACTGAGTAGTTGTCACACCCCAAAGTGTGTAGTTACATGCACTGAACTGGTACAGTGCAGTAACAGTGCATTCCAAATAGGTTTACTTCCCATGCAATGATACCATGTAGTGACTGCTGGCAAATTGTTCATAGCCATTGTTGCACTGCCTGTGTACATCATATGCCCCTGTGATTGAGACATGTATATCCAACTGTGTGATGCACGTATATGTTGCATGTGTAGTAATGGCCTTTTCACTTTGTCATCCTCACAGGTTGATGCCCACCAGAAGCAGGAAATCTGGCTGACCATCGCCCGGAAAGTAAGATCCGTGGGGGTCTACAGGCGCAGGATCCGCAACTGCCAGAAGAGGTGGCAGGACCTTTGTGGCTGGACCCGGAGGATCGCAAGGGTCCAGCTCAAGCTGTCGCCTCCTCGCAGAAGGGGCAGACACCGGACCCTGACCCCCCACATGCTCCGGATCCTGGCGGTGGTCTTCCCTGACCTGGATGGGCAGCTGAAGGCCAGACAGCAGCAAGGAGGGGGTGAGTCCATGACTGCACTGTGCACTTTGTCTGACATGCTATGTGCCCTCCTCTGGCCTGGTTAAACTTCCACAGTACATCAGTCATGTGGTCCAGGACCCATGTCCCTCATTTGTGACATGCCCACTTCTCCTCTGATACGCATATGTGTGGCCCTTATAGTCTGGAAATTGTGTCATTTGGGGACTGTGTCATTGCATTTAGCTTTGCTCAAGGTGGGGGACAGCATTTGTTCCCGTGACTGTGTTGTGCGATTCATGGGTGGGTCAATTGCTTACACAATGCCTAAGTTCTGACATGTAATCTGGGTGTAACTTTGATATGTGGTCCGCCTGCTGCTCTGACTCACCACATGTCCCTGCGGAATTTGGCACACACCCATGCTGCTGGTGGGAACAATGTTTGGGCCTCAGGAGTATGTGTATCCAGTGTGTCACACATGCTTAGCCACCTGCCTACTGTCCAGGACTCATCCCTCTTACAGGTGGAGCTGGACAGTCATGCCTACTCTAGGGCATGCAATACACTCTGTACTCCCACTCCCGTGTATCATCTGGCATGTTGTGATCAGTGAAATGTACCCTCAGGTGTCTGCCTCTGTCTCATTGTGCTGTGTCTTTGTTGTCAGGACTACTGGTATGTTTATCGGTTAGAGCTCAGCATGCCATCTGAGATGTGACCATGATAGATGATACTTCTGTGACTTATAGGTGTCTGATCACTTGACTGTGCACACAGGTGTTTGCGACTGTGACTTTCAGGCAGCTGTATTGTCATTCACAGCACACTGTGAGGTGCTCATGTTCAGAGAGTTGTGTTTCATGTCCCCCATATGTCCAGTTGGTATTACGTGGACAAATAGTAGTACAGATGATGTGGTATTTGGGGGATGGACATGTGCACTTGTCAGTCACATAACTTGCATTCCCCATGCCCTCGGATTGTGACACAGTGCAGACTGTTGTTGGCTGGCTGCCCTGGCCATGTGACTTGAGACAATAATGTATGACTTTGCACGCATTCCTGTGTCATGGCATTAAACTTCCTGAGACTGATCCTGCAGGGGAGTGACATGTGCAACATGCACCCCATTGTGGCATGGACTATCCGGACATGGGTGCATCATGGTGTCTGGTGCTGGTATGCATCACATGCATTTCTATTTAGACTCTGGCCATCCCTTTATCCGGACACCTGCACTGACTCAGTGGCAAGAGATGTGATGTGTGCATGTTCACATACTTCACTGTGTTCCCTGCAATGTCCAACAACTGTGTAGGTGGTGCATGTGTCCACACTGGGGTCTTACCATCAGACAGGCACCAGACAGATGTGTGCAAGGGCAGGAGGGGTGTGAGTCCCATGGTTGACCATCAGACTGACAATTGGCTTCCCCGAATCTGTGTGAGGACTTTAGGCAATGTTCAACTAAGGATGCCAGGGCTTGCTCTGTAATGTGCTGTACTTACTGTGGTGTGTGCGGTCAGTGCAGGTGACTGATGTTTCTCTGTTTCCCTAATTGTTTGCAGATACATCCACGGCCACAGGAGGGGACAGCTCCATGGACCAGGAGGAGCAGCGGAGCCAGACTGGGTCAGCATCGGACGAGTGGTCAGAGGGACCCAGTGGCACGGAGAGCGAGGGGAGCCACACCGAGGAGTCCTCAGCACCATCCACCTCAGCTGAGGACCACAGCAGCTCGGAGGATGACCACCTTGTGGAGGCGGGTCTCAGCAGCCACCAAAGGCCAGCTGGTCTGTCTGGCCCCGCCACCACCACCACCACCACCGCCCTCCCATTGGCTCCCATTCCTGAGGTCCGTGGAGGCTCCCGTACTCGGGAGCGTGTCTCCTTCGTGCCAGGCACCGCACCCCCTGCCCCTGTGTCCCCTGCTGCCCTGAGTGAGGAGTCTGTGTACCTCCTTCGGCAGCTCCATGTAGGGCAGACAGCAATGCTGAGTGTCCTCCATGCACACACCACTCTGTTGACACAGCTGGTGTCGTTCATGGAGGGCATCTCGACGGGTATGTCTGCCCTACAGAGGAGCAATAAGTCCATGGACTCCTCCCTGACGGCAGCAGTGTCCCTCCTCCAACAGTCCCTCACCCCTCCCACCTCTGCCCCATCCACACTTCCTGCCCCCTACCTGTCCAAAGCACATGCACACCTGCACAGTCACCCAAACACACAGACACAAGCAGCACAAACACACCCAAGAGAAAGGCAAGACGTGCACACAAGCATCCTCAGGGGACTGATACCACAGACACAGGGGATGGGGAACACACACACACACAGGCAACCACAGTCACTCCGCAATCCTCAAGATCCTCTCCCTCCAAGACCCCTTCCCTTGCCTCACCTGCAACCCCACCTGATAAGCAGCTCTTCCTCTGTGACCTCGGCCTCTTCCTCTCCAATCCCGCTGATCCAGGATACCGGTGGAAGAGGAAGTCCACCCACACAGAGGGGAGTGCCCCTCGCCCCCGGACACCCTCCCCCAGGTGCAGGCAGAGTGAGCCCCCCACCCACAAGTCCCCCGGTCCCGGAAGAGCAAGACCCCGCCACCGCCCTGCAAGTCAACCACCCAGTCTCTCACCTCCATCCCCCAGGCCACCACTCCACAGGTTCCACCGCCACACCCTGCCCCAGGTTCCCCACACACCGATACCGCATCCCCAAACTGCTTAGGCCCTTCCCCCTGCCAGTTGCTCTTCCACCCCAAAACCAGACGCTCTGCCTGTTTGTGCCACTGGTGTGGAGACCGTGTCCCCCCTATGTCCTGCCCAGCTCTTCTGCCCCCCTTCCACTACCTTGGAGTCATGCACTGCGGTGGAGTCCACAACCACCCAGTCTGACTCGGGCACTGCATTGGGGACCCAGTCCACTCCATCTGACCAGCCCACTGCAGTGGTTACAGCACCAACACCATCTGACTTGAGCCCTGCGGTGGTGCCAGCCCCCACTGAGTCAGACACCTCCACTGCAGTTGCCGGTGACACTCCTGCACCCACCTCCCCTTCACTGCCTCCTTCTGGCATCCCCTGATCCTGTCCCTGCGGTGCCTGGCCTGCCCCTCGTATGCCCCTCCAAGGGGGATGTCCCCTGTCCGTACCTGTGCAGGCAAGCAATTGTTGACAAGTTGTCACACATCACCCTGTTGGACTGTATATTTGGACTGGCCATTGGCCTTAGTTTATTTTGGACTTTTGATTTGAGTTGCACACTTGCTGAATAAAGCCTCTTTTTGTTTACTTGTGTTTAATCTTTGGAGGTACATGATGTAGATGTGTAGAATCATGCATTTGCTGTTGTAATAGTGTTCAGATCAGGTAAATGAAGTTTTGCTGTGATGGGCTCCATGTGGTCCATGGGATATGTGTCCTAATCTAGTCTGGATCTATAGCATCCTTTGCTGCAGTCTGAGGGTGTAATGTTCAGCATTTGACACAGGGATGTACGTTTAGCATTTGTAGATTACCATCTTTGTCCTACACTGATGCACATCTGGTGGGCTTACCACTGTCCAATGTTCCTAGTACCCTGACTGTGTGCCCGTCTCCAATGGACATGCAGTTTAGCACATCAAATTTGGAAGACTCATCTGTGTACACAGTGCAAGTTGCTTGACACGTGTCTTGGGTGTATGCAGATGACTGACGTGACACTCCCGTGCCCAGGCTGATATGAGCAGAGCCTTCAGTGTGTTGTAGTTGTTGACTCACTGACCGAGTGTTCTGCTGACATGTTTGAGTCGTGCACAGACAAGGTTTGGCACAGCTGACCTTCCACAGGAGTGGAGTGCCCTCGTGGCAGTGCGTGATTCCGTGATATAGGCTGTGCCCGTGTTGTGTGTTGTGTAGGCATGTCTGTGCGTGTTCCCTTCTCCTTTTCCTACACAGGCTGTGTCCCTACGGATGTTCCTGTTTGTGATGCTTGCTGAGTTGTTCTGTGTTCATCCAGCATCTTGGACCTGGTTTCTCCGGGATGTGGGTGCATGGCAAACTAATGTTCATGGGTTGTTATCCCTAGTTGTCTTGGTTGTCAGGGCTGGGGATGTGGGCAAACGCAGATGGGACACAGTCAGGATTCCTCTTGGCACTTGTTGGTTACACGAGTAATGTGATTTTCTGTTTGTGTATGCTTTCAGTGATTGTGACACGTTGTGTGTGTGACTGCTGCCCCTCCTCAGGGTCAGAGCTGCAATGTTGGAAGTTGTCTATGTGTGTCCTTTGTGGGTCAGCTTGGCTTCTTCATTGGTGTGTGACTATGGCCAGGATCCCATTGTTTGGGGTGGATTTCACATCATGCCCATGTACGGCATACTGTGCAGTGTGTCAGACATTCACAAGTATTGTTTCCTGGCCATGTGTGATGGGTTTCTGCACCTTATTTCCCCCCACCACCCCTGGGATTGTCATGGGTGCGTGTGCAATGTCAGCAGTCCATGTGAGCTTCACTGCTGCACATTGGTGGAGTTCAAGGTGTGTGGCGTTCAGTGTGTGCAAATGTGAGTTGTTGCACGGCTGGGGCACTACCTCCATATTGTCCTTGGCTGGCAGGCCATGCTGAGTGCTTTGTGCTGGTATAGGTGTGATGGTAGTTTGTTGCTCAGGACACATGGCTGTGGTTCACAGTGTGGATGACATCTACCTTTGTCATCACAGTGTGATTGTCATGCAGGCTAGTGTCACCACAATGTGGGGTCCCTGGGAGGAGTGCTGTGGTGGTTCTGTCTCTTGCTGTGTTTGTTGCTGTTCCTACAAGCTTGTGTGACATGTGTAATTTGGGCTCCCTCTCATCTCACAATGCCTGTTTGCCCACATAGGGGAATCCAATCCATGAGTTACTTTTGTATGTGACTGTGTTGACATCTGTGTATTAGTGAATCTGGCCTCCTCATGTGTTGTGTGTTTTCCTGGGGACACTGGCACACAACCCCCTCACCTGTTGTGTATGATATGCAGTGTGAGTCTGCCTGTTTGTGTTTGTGCATTTGCACCACTGCATTGGCATATCTTTAGTTTGCCATTGGCTGTATGTTGTTTGTTGGCTTTCCCCTGCTGGCCCTGGGACTGCTAGGTCATCAGTCAGCACATTGATCATGGTTAGTATGTCCCATTGCTGCCATTGTATGGTATTTGTTCACCTGACATCTACAGTCTCCACAGGATATCTACATTTGTGTGTCCATTGGTGCAGATATGTGGGTCTGCATTATGATGCTCACTTCTGTCATTGTGTTATTTGTGAATGTAGACAATGTGGGCCCCCATGGCTGATGTTTGTGTGCACATGGCCAGAACGATGTGTCATTGGCACTGCACTGCTTGCCTCACACAATCTATGTTGCTATGGGACACAAGCACTACAATGCCACTGTAGTGTTTGGTGTTGTGTGGCCAGGAATAATCCCTGCAGTTTTGTTTTTGCAGCTTTTACCAGGACTACACTTACCTTTTGGGCACTGTGGTGATGGGGCTTTGGGCCCCATTGCCACACTGTTCAATATGTGCTTCAGCTATGGAGCACACACTTACCTTTTGGGCACTGTGGTGATGGGGCTTTGGGCCACATTGCCACACTGTTCAAAATGTGCTTCAGCTATGGAGCACACACTTACCTTTTGGGCACTGTGGTGATGGGGCTTTGGGCCACATTGCCACAGTGGTCATGGTCTGCTTGCATTGTGTAGGCCACACACACAATTATGTGTGACACATGTGTTAGGGGGTCACATTCTATGTTCAATGTCATGTTCAGTGTTGTATGCATTTGACACAGACCACATACGCTTGTCATGGTGTTGGGGGTGGGATGTAATTTACAGACAGTCCTTATGTGGGAGTATGCTAGTTGTGTCATGCATTACCCGTCCTATGAGTAGGGGTGGTTGTAGTGACAGGCATCCAGCCCCCCATGAGTGGGGATGGTAGTAGTGGTAGGCATCCAGCCCCCCATGAGTGGGGATGGTAGTAGTGGTAGGCATCCAGCCCCCCATGAGTGGGGATGGTAGTAGTGGTAAGCATCCAGCCCCCCATGAGTGGGGATGGTAGTAGTGGTAGGCATCCAGCCCCCCATGAGTGGGGATGATAGTAGTGGTAGGCATCCAGACCCCCATGAGTGGGGATGGTAGTAGTGACAGCCATACAGCCCCCTATGGGTGGGGATGGCAGTAGTGACAGGCATCCAGCCCACCCTGAGTAGGGGTGGTGTTAGTGGTAGGCATCCGTCCCCCCATGAGTGGGGATGGTAGTAGTGATAGGCATCCAGACCCCCATGAGTGGGGATGGTAGTAGTGACAGCCATCCAGCCCCCTATGGGTGGGGATGGCAGTAGTGGCAGGCATCCAGCCCCCCATGAGTGGGGATGGCAGTAGTGACAGGCATCCACCCCCCCATGAGTGGGGATGGTAGTAGTGGTAGGCATCCAGCCCCCCATGAGTGGGGATGGTAGTAGTGACAGGCATCCAGCCCACCCTGAGTGGGGATGGTAGTAGTGGTAGGCATCCAGCCCACCCTGAGTGGGGATGGTGTTAGTGGTAGGCATCCATCCCCCTATGGGTGGGGATGGCAGTAGTGGCAGGCATCCAGCCCACCCTGAGTGGGGGTGGTGTTAGTGGTAGGCATCCATCCCCCTATGGGTGGGGATGGCAGTAGTGGCAGGCATCCAGCCCCCCATGAGTGGAGATGGTAGTAGTGGTAGGCATCCAGCCCCCCATGAGTGGGGATGGTAGTAGTGACAGCCATCCAGCCCCCTATGGTTGGGGATGGCAGTAGTGGCAGGCATCCAGCCCCCCATGAGTGGGGATGGTAGTAGTGGTAGGCATCCAGACCCCCATGAGTGGGGATGGTAGTAGTGACAGCCATCCAGCCCCCTATGGGTGGGGATGGCAGTAGTGACAGGCATCCAGCCCACCCTGAGTAGGGGTGGTGTTAGTGGTAGGCATCCATCCCCCTATGGGTGGGGATGGCAGTAGTGTCAGGCATCCAGCCCACCCTGAGTGGGGATGGTAGTAGTGACAGCCATCCAGCCCCCTATGGGTGGGGATGGCAGTAGTGGCAGGCATCCAGCCCCCCATGAGTGGGGATGGCAGTAGTGACAGGCATCCAGCCCCCTATGGGTGGGGATGGCAGTAGTGACAGGCATCCAGCCCACCCTGAGTAGGGGTGGTGTTAGTGGTAGGCATCCATCCCCCTATGGGTGGGGATGGCAGTAGTGGCAGGCATCCAGCCCACCCTGATTGGGGATGGTAGTAGTGACAGCCATCCAGCCCCCTATGGGTGGGGATGGCAGTAGTGGCAGGCATCCAGCCCCCCATGAGTGGGGATGGCAGTAGTGACAGGCATCCAGCCCCCCATGAGTGGGGATGGTAGTAGTGGTAGGCATCCAGCCCCCCATGAGTGGGGATGGTAGTAGTGACAGCCATCCATCCCCCTATGGGTGGGGATGGCAGTAGTGGCAGGCATCCAGCCCACCCTGAGTGGGGATGGTGTTAGTGACAGCCATCCAGCCCCCTATGGGTGGGGATGGCAGTAGTGGCAGGCATCCAGCCCCCCATGAGTGGGGATGGTAGTAGTGGTAGGCATCCATCCCCCTATGGGTGGGGATGGTAGTAGTGACAGGCATCCAGGCCCCCCTGAGTAGGGGTGGTGGTAGTGGCAGGCATCTAGCCCCCATGAGTAGGGGTGGTGGTAGGGTGGTGTTAGTGGTAGGCATCCATCCCCCTATGGGTGTGTATGGCATTGGTGATGGCCATCCCACCCCTATGGTTCTGCTGTTGCTAGTGTACGTCATTTGTGCATCCCTATGTGTGTGTGACATATTTCGGGTACGTTTCGTTTGTTTGTGTTGTGGGTGTTTGACTTACCGTCTGCGCCGTACGCGTCCGTACCGGTCCCGGTAATAGATGTAGAGTATTGGTAGGACCTGCGCGATGGGATTCATGGTTGGGTCGTCTCGTTCGGGTTTCTCGTGGCTTCGACTCGTACTCGTCGCTGGCTTGTTCATCTCGTCGCCGTGGATCGTCTTGTGGCGCGAATCGGAGCTTATGTGCAGCTCTCCCGGATGCTCAAACGTGCCGGACGTTGCGACGAGTTCGGCGCGTACGGAAGACGCATCGTACTAGTCCGGCCGGAAGGTGCTGTGTATTTGGTTCCGTGCGACTCGATTCGGCGTTTACGGATCCGGCTCGGGCGGGGAACAGGAGCTGGAATGGGTAAGTATGGCTCGCTCGGAATCTGGGCTGTTATGCGCATCGTACTTGTTCGTTCGGTAGAGTGTTCGAGTAGGTCGGAAAACACGCGTTCGGCAGGTATTTTTTCCGGACGAATACTGTTAGGTGCGCTTCCGGCCGACATCGGAATCGACCCCCTAAGTGTACGTTGTCTGCTGTTGATGCGGTGTTAGGCAATGGTCGTATTGTCAGTACTGCACAGGGAATCTTGATGTGTGATGGAAATTTATTTGGGTCACTTCAGAAAGCGCATCTGGGGAAGTCCCGAGAGTTTTTCACTTGAGTGAGGGTAAAATTGTGCTGGTCGAGATTTTTCTAGAAGCAAAAACAGAATTCTCAGAGTGCATGGTTCTATCGATTTATTTCTTTTAATGGAGCAGACAAGCTGTTTTATGTAGTTTGTTTTGTTAAAGACTTTGAAAGACTTTGACGCTGATTTGTAAAGGGAGGGTCAGTTGCAGGAGTTAAACTGATGTCACAGAGTGCCGCGCTGGTATTGGTTAGTTTATGAGGAATTGTCACAAAGAGTGCCGCGCTGGTATAGGTTGGTTACTGTGAGTCGCGCTGGTATTGGACAGCGTGATAAAATTTTGATTGGTAGCAGAGAAACATAACACGGAAGAAGAACTTTGAAGATTTGCTTATATAGTTTAATATTAGCGTAGAAGAATCATGAAGTTACTCAAATTTTTGAAAACTTTATTTAGTAAAGATGAGCCGATACCCATTAGAGAAGGAATTCCTGTAGCTCCTGAAGGAATCCCCGCTGCTTATATGTCATTAGAAAGGGGTTATCATACGTGTGCATGGTTGGAAAACTGGATGAAATACACCGAGCAAGATGGTACTTTAGCATTTCCAGAGAATGGTGCTTTTAATACTAGAATTTTAGAGAGAAAGAGATAGGTATCAAACTAGATATAAGAATACTGTGAGTAGATATTCAGAAGCAAAATGGGATGTTCAAAAGAAAATGTGGAGAAGAGACATAGCAGAAGGAGTGAAAATGTTTCCAGTTATGGTAGCTGAGACTAAAGAAGGAGAAAAATGTAAGGAGACAAAGAAGAACGCTGAGGAACAAAGATCTAGAAATACTGAATATACTGAGGAATTTGATGACATAGATGATGAATTTTTAAATGAATTATTGATGAATAAACCTCCACCTTATCAAGAGTAACAGAATAGAATAGAGACAAATCCTTTACCAAGTGCTCCGAGAGAAAACTTCAGTAAGCGTGAGTCAGAATCAAAATATAGTTAGAGAAGAATGCCAAGAATGATGACACCAATGAACCCAGATGTTTTGTCAGTTCCAGTGACTATTGGTCCGATTGTTCCATTATATATTGATGGACAAGTTTCTCGAGGACATGCTTTAACAATACCCGATAGAAACAAGAATGGAGTCCAAACAGTCTATAGGAAAATAAATTAGACTAATCAAGGACTGACTAAAAATAGTGGAACAAATGTGAGTGTAGTTACAGGAGAATCAGAGCAATTGATTAATATCTCAGAAAGATCAGCTGAAACCCCAAAACGAGGTATATATCTAGATCCAAAAAGATTGTTGCAAACTGAGAAAAGAGTGACACCTACATCAGGAGGGTCAAATGGTGAGATAGGTGAAAATACTTAGAATTCATTAGATCCTTCTTCAGAAGATTTAGATGAGTGGATAAAAGAAAAAGCACTGGTTGTAGTGTACAGATTAATAACTCAGGTGTAGACGCAAGTAGGTTAAAAGCAGATTTGGAAGAAATGTGTAGAAATATTACAAGGAAAGCGAGAAACCTACATGAAAAGTTTGCTGAAATCGCACAAACGTATGGAGTTGACATAGAGAAGTCTAAAGCCCTACAAAAACATATAGATTAGATTTCAGTGACAAAGATTTGGAGAGTTTGAATGTTTCAGGAAAACGTTTGCTAATTAAAGAGTTAATTAGCACATTAAAACGATGGGGGTGAGTTAAATCGATGGAAAGGAAGATAGGCTAAAAAGAAGGAAGATACAACAATGACTTCAGTGGCTTTGCCGTTGTATTCTGTGAGGGAGACAGGAGCAGAAATAGTTAATGCAACAATATATCCTATGAGAGAAGTACCAGGAGATGGGTATGTTCATGTCCCTTAGTCAAGACAGGATATATTATCATTTACAAATGATTTCCCAAGATTAAGAGAAAACCAGTGAAATGGTACAAACAAGTAGAAAGGTTTGTGAAGGTTTCAAAAATTTTGTGGAAGGATTTGGATGGCTTGTTTGATACTGTAGTTCCAGCTGACTTGTGGGTTGAGTGTAAAAAAGCAGTAGATTGGCCGAAAGAAGAATATCCAAGAGATCCAAAAAGAGGAGCACCTTCTGAAGAGGTTATGAAAAAATATAATCAGGTTATTACCTATTTAAAAGGGAAAATTTCACCAAAAGAAACAGATTGGGAGAGAATAGACAGGACTACTCAGGAGTTCAAAGAGTCAGTACTTGCATATTATGAGAGGCTTCTACAGGTGTTTAAACAGTACAGTGGAATTGAAAACATGACTGAGAAAGATATGGGACATTTTGTGTATAGATTTGTGTATGATTTGAGACCAGAAATTAGTGCTATGATTCAGCAGCATTTAATTTGTTGGCAAAGTAAGATGATCGACGAAATTCTTCGTTATGCAAAGTATTGTGGTGATGACAATGAAACAAGACACAAAAATGTTAGCTCAGATGAAAGCGGCAAAGAAAGGAGGATTCTTAAATACAGATTATTCAGAAGTTATCAAGGAAATGGACAGACTACTACTAGTATGAGAGGTGCAGTGTCAAATGGAAATACTGTGACTCAAATTATACCGATTCCATAAGGGAGAGGTAGATGTAATAGAGATGATTTGAAAAAGAAGTTTCCTTGTCATGCGTGCAGAAAATTGGGGCATTGGAAGAGTGTAGCAGTCTACAGGTAAACACAGGTGATTCAGGAGTAAATGGAATTAATCAAATGCAGATGAATCAACAGAATCAGAATCAGCAAATGACAGTTGAAAGAGGACAGAATGTACAGATACCTCAAGCTACTATGCAAAATCAGAATTTGAACGGTTAAGTACAGAAGTACAATGTAAAAGTGGGTTTTCATGCAAATGATCAAGTGAATTCAAATGTGCAGGTGTCTTCACAATATTTGATGCAGTGGGAAGAAAATGATTCCGATACAGCTCAATGACAGTGCCTGAGGGGGGAGGAGGAGTGCGTGCTTGGCGCATCCTTAGAGGTAGATCAGACTGGTCCTTATGTGGATGGTGAGGTTGACGGAAATTCAATTACATTCCTCGTAGATACTGGTGCTACCCATTCCACTATGAGAACTGTGGAAATTCCCAACCTACCCCTCTCAGGAGAAAGTATCCAAGTTGTAGGAGTTTCAAACAAATTGATTAAGACCACAGAGACTAAACCAATGAAAGTGCAAATTGGAGGTTTCCAAGATTTACACCGATTTGTGGTGAGTGGCTGAAGTCCAGTTAACCTATTGGGAAGGATCTTGTTGTGTAAGATGAACTGCTCCATCTATTGTACACCAGATGGAATTGCATTTCATAGAAAAGATGAAGACATGGTCTTTAACCCCTTCGGTGCTGTGGACTGCCGGGAGCCGTCATGAAGCACGGTGGGCGTGTGCTCATGACGGCTCCCGGCCGTCCTGGCACCCACTCACGGGAGAGAGCTGGCGCTCCCCCGTGAATCGCCGATCTTGCTGCCCCCACCGGGGAGGACAGCAGAAGGCCTTCCGCTGCCCCCGCCCCCCCCGCCCCCTCCTCCACGTCATCTAATGACGTCAGCGCGCATTGCGCTCCGACATCATTAGATGAAACTGGACGTGCTGGAAGCCATTTGCTTCCAGCGCATCCAGGAGGAGAAGGTGAGTTTCTGCTCGGGGAGGGTTTTTTTTCTCAAACAAAGAGGATTCGGGGGGAAAGGAAAGGGTTTTCCTTTCCCCCGATGTCTCTTTGAGCATTCCTGCTACACGATCGCTCGATCGTGCAGCAGGAATGCCCACTAGACACCAGGGATTTTTTTATTTTAGTTTATTATTTTCAATTTATGCAATCAATTCGGGGAGCGGCCCCTTGGCAAGGGTCGCTCCCCTTGGGGCACATATTCTTTGGCCGTTTTTGCCCCGTGGGGGGGCAGATCGGCCCAAAACTTTTTTTAGATTGCCCACTGGGCCACCAGGGATTTTTTTTGTTTTAGTTAGTTTTTTTCCAGTTTGTAATGCGTGCGGGGAGCGGCCCCTTGGGCAAGGGTCGCTCCCTTTTGGGGGACATATTGTTTGGCCGTTTCTGCCCCCATGGGGGGGCAGATCGACCAAACTCTTTTTTGTAGATGGCCCACTGGGCCACCATAGATTTTTTTGTTTTAGTTTCTTTTTTTGTAATGCATGCGGGGAGCGGCCCCTTGGGCAAGGGTCACTCCCCTTTGGGAGGACATATTATTTGGCCGTTTCTGCCCCCAGGGGGGGGTGGCAGATCGGCGCAAATGAATAATAGATGGACCACTGGGCCACCAGCAATTTTTTTTTTTTTTTTTTGGCCCCTTGGGCAAGGGAAATTTAGTCTGCCCGTTTCTGCCCCACTGAGGGGGGGGGGTGGGTTGGCCCAAAATGATTTCAGATGGCCCACTAGGCCACCGGGGATTTTTATATAGATGATTGTAGGGAGCGGCCCCATGGACAAGGGTCGCTCCCCTTTATGGTGTTGAATATTTCAGCTGTTTCTGACCCCTTGGGGTCGGCCTTTTGCTTTTAGGCCCACCTACCCGCCATCTTGGCTGGTAGATTGTGTGTGGACTGGTTCATAATTTGCATATGGGATTGTAATGTTTTATTTCTCCTTTTTTTCTAGTGCTTTGTGTTCTTGTTTGCGGTTTCTGCAGTTTTGCGTAGTTGCATTTGTTTGGTAAGTAAAACTTTTTTTGTTACGTTTACTCCAAATGAGTATTATTGTCATGCACGAGTGAATTTTTGGTAAGTGGTGTCAAAACAGCAGCATATTTAGTTTGTTTATTGGAGCGTGAAATTCTCTTGCAATGTCTTTTGCATTGTCTTATGTGTAATTTTCTTTTCTTTTTCTTTTTTAGTGGGATATTGTTGGTCCTTGCTGTGTCTGTGCAGAGTAGGTGGTGAGTCTATCTGCTTCTGACAAGTGAGTGGTATAGTTTTGGAGTATATAGGTCTTTGTGATAAAGCCACATTTTGTTTATTAGTTTGTCTACAAAGTGTTTGTTGTTGTTGACTTGTTTGACACGTTACCTTTGTTAGTAAGGATTATGGCTAGCTGCAGAATTACTGCTCAGCAGGTGGTTGGTATGCTTTTTGAATCTTCCTCTGAGCAGGATTATGAGACTGACAGTGCGTCTGAGGGAGAGGAAGGAGGGGAAGATTCAGGCAGTGAGTTGTCTCTCCACATGGAATCATCGGATGATGAATCTACTGTCATGTGCGGATGAAGCTACTCTCAGTGCGGATGAAGTGCCTGTTTTAGAGGAGAACACTGATGTGCCGATGGTGCAGCAAGAGGCATCTGGATTGCAGCCTCAGGCTGCTAGGCTTCCTACTGGAAGTGCTGGACTCTGGGTTGATCCAAACATGGTGCAGCAGGTGTTGCCTGCCTTTACTGGTGATGCAGGGTGTAGAGTGAATTGTGATTTTTTTTTCCCTATACAGTTTTTTCAGTTGTTTATGGATGATGTGTTTTTGGCTGAGATTGTTGAACAGACTAATTTGTATGCAGAACAATATATGAGGGACAACAGTGAAAGACTTAGGCCCTACTCTAGAGTTACTCGGTGGACTCCCACAAATCTGGATGAGATGAAGAAGTTTTTGGGTTTGACTTTTTTGATGGGTTTGATAAGGAAGCCGTCCATTGCTTCATATTGCTCTACTAGTCCAGTGATGGCAACGGCCATATTTCCTGCAATTATGAGTCGTGATCGGTATTTGCTTCTGCTTCGGATGCTGCATTTTGTTGATAATGCTTCGGCGTTGCCACGCGATCACCCTGATTGTGACCGTCTTTTTAAAATTCGACCTGTTCTTGATCACTTTGTAGATCGATTTTCAGAGATCTATATTCCAGGGAAAGAAATAGCTATTGATGAGCCTTTGGTCCTGTTCAAGGGTCGTTTGGTTTTTAGACAGTACATTCCTAGCAAGAGGGCACGTTATGGAATTAAGCTGTATATGTTGTCTGAGAGTAGGACAGGATATGTCTATAATTTCCGGGTGTACACTGGTAGGGATTCCACTATTGACCCCCTGGTTGTCCGTCCACTTTTGGAGTTTCAGAGAAAATTGTGTGGGATCTTGCTAGAGGACTGTTTAACAGAGGCCACCATTTGTACCTTGATAACTTCTACACTGCTGTGCAATTGTTTAAGGAATTGTTCAAAGTGGACACTTTTGCTTGTGGCACAATCCGCTCTAACCGTAAAGGTTATCCAAAAGAGCTTGTTTGCAAAAAGCTTCAGAGGGGACAGTGCAGTTCCTTGCGTAGTGATGAACTACTAGCTGTGAAATTTATGGACAGGAGGGATGTGTACATGCTGACTAGCATCCATGATGAGAGTACTTCACCTGTGGCTGTTTGGGGTCAGATTGCAGAAGTGCGCAAACCTGTGTGCATTTTAGACTACAATAAGCACATGGGTGGTGTTGATAGAGTAGATCAGAGGTTGGAACCTTACACTGCTATTCGTAAGGCTTACATTTGGTGTAAGAAGTTGGCCATCCATCTCTTCAATTTAGCAACTTTCAATGCTTTTGTTGTGTACAAGGAGTGTTCTCCTGCGTCAAAGTTGACTTTTGTTCAGTTTCAGGAGTCTGTGATAGGCAGCCTTGTTGTTGTGGAGCAGGCAAGTGTTCCTAGAGTTGGAGTGGTGGAGGATGTGACTAGATTGAAAGATCGCCACTTTCCTGATTTAATTCCTCCCACGCCCCAAAAAAACAATCCCTGTAAGAGATGTAGAGTCTGCTTGCGGAGAGGTGTGCGGAAGGAGAGTCGTAAGCACTGTGCCGATTGCCCTTCTAATCCTGGACTGTGTGTGCCCACATGTTTCAGATTGTATCACACTCAAAAGAGTTTTTGGGAGCAACCATGAGTCTAATAGTGTACTGCCTGGTCTGTATGGTTTTATATAGTTGTTCAGTTTAACGTTTGGCAATAGAATGATTCTTTAGTTACTGCTGTTGTTTTTGTAGTTATAGTTTTGTATTTAGTTGCTATTGGTTTGTGTTTTCTTTCTTGTTTAAAAAAAATTTATGACGGTGTGCGTGGACTGGCGCTTGGCTGGCGGTATGCGTGGACTGGCGCTTGGCTGGCGGTGAGTGGACTGGCGCTTGGCTGGCGGTGTGCGTGGATGGGCGCTTGGCTGGCGGTGTGCGTGGACTGGCGCTTGGCTGGCGGTGAGTGGGCTGGCGCTTGGCCGGCGGTGTGCGTGCATTGGCGCTTGGCTGGCAGTGTGTGTGGACAGGCGCGTGGCTGGCGGTGTGCGTGGACTGGCGCTTGGCTGGAGGTGTGCGTGGACTGGTGCTTGGCTGGCGGTGTGCGTGGACGGGCGCTTGGCTGGCGGTGTGTGAGTAGTGACTTGCTGCTGGTCACTACACACACTGCTAGCTAAACGCCACTCCATGCAATCCATGAGCTGGTGTGGTTGCTGTGTCAGGAATGTGGGCGTGTGAAAGTGATGGGCCCTTGAATGGCGCTGTCTGCTGGTGTGAGTGTTGTAATGTGCTGGGCCCGCGGCTGGCGGTGTGAATGGGTTTGTATGTGTCACACGTATGAAAGGTGTATGAATGGCCTGTAAAGCGGTTGGTGCCTTGTCGTGGCTTTACAGCTCACGAGCTGTGAGTCAATGGTTCAGTTTCTCGTCCTTTCAATTATTAACAGTGCATTTCATTTTTGTGAAATCTCTGGTTAATACAACTGTATATACTGAACCATCACTCACCCTCGTGCCAAATCCAACCAGTATGTCTGTGTGCTTGAAGAATAGGTGGTTGTGCAGAAATATTTGTCTTTTCTGTCTTTCTCAAGCAGGGTGTACCTTGTCCCTTTTTGTGAATGTTGTAATGTGTTGGTTTCGTGCCTGGTGGTGTGAATGGTCTTGTGTGTATTACGTATGAAAGGTGTGTGAATGGCCTGTAAAGCGGTTGGGGCCTTAACTTGGCTTTACAGCTCACGAGCTGCGAGTCACTGGTTCAGTTTTTTGTCCTTTCAATTATTGACAGTGCATTTCATTTTTGTGAAATCTCTTGTTAATAAAATTGTATATACTGAACCATCACTCGCCCTCGTGCCAAATCCAACCAGTATGTGTGTGTGATTGAGGAATAGATGGCTGTGCAGTAATCTTTGTCTTTTTAGTCTCTCTGTCAAGGTGTACATTCCATCTAAGAATAACCTACTAACTGTAGATATTGTCGTAAACTATACACCCATGGGAGTACATGGTGATGTCTCTCTTGTGGATCCCAACAACTTATCTTACGCACAATGTCCTGCAAACCTCAAAATGTCTGTCCCATTTTCCTTGCAATATTGTGCCAAAATTTTCACGCTGCAGAAAGAAACAACAAATTTCCTACCCCTTCGCCTTTCTCCAAGTATCCCAATAGAAATGGTACCTCACTCGTGTGGGTGGGTCAAGGACCCGTGACAGGCAAGGGCCCAAAACCTTCTGAGGCGACATCAAAATTGCCTATCACAAAACAACCTGGTTTTGTAAGGGGGGGTCACCTGGGTTTTTGGCCCTGTGCTCGGCGGCCAGCTAGGGAAACCTACCAAACCTACACATTTCTGAAAACTAGACACCCGGGGGATTCCAGGGAGGTATGGCTAACGTGGATCCCGCAACGTTTTCTTACCCAGAATCCCCTGCAAACCTCAAATTTAGCTGAAAAAAATCACTTTTTCCACATTTTTGTGTGGGAAAGTAGTGGCATCACCGGGCTGAAACAAATTTCCTACCACCCAGCGTTCCCCAGGGTCTCCCGATAAAAATGGTGCCTCACTCATGTGGGAGGCCCAAGTACCCGCAACAGGCAGGGGCCCAAAACGTATTGAGGCGACATCAAAATTGCCTATCACCAAACAACCTGGTTTTGCAAGAGGAGTCACCTGGGTTTTTGGCCCTGTGCTCGGCGGCCATCTAGGAAACCTACCAAACCCACACATTTCTGAAAACTAGACACCTGGGAGATTCCAGGGAGGTATGGCTTGCGTGGAGACCCCAACGTTTTCTTACCCAGAATCCCTGCAAACATCAAATTTAGCTGAAATAAATCACTTTTTTCACACATTTTTGTGTGGGAAAGTAGTGGCATCACTGGGCTGAAACAAATTTCCTACCACCCAGCGTTCCCTGGGTCTCCCGATAAAAATGGTGCCTCACTCGTGTGGGAGGCCCAAGTACCAGCGACAGGCAAGGGCCCAAAACGTATTGAGGCAACATCAAAATTGCCTATCACAAAATGTATCTGGTTTCGTCAAAGGATCAACAGAGACGTTTTGAGTACTCACGGCAATCTTGATGCCTGCCTCAACACATTTCTGGACCCTTGACTATCGCGGACTGGGCTTCCACACGAGTGAGGCTCCATTGTTATCAGGAGACCCGCAACGCTGTGTTAGCGAAATTTGTGTCAGTCCGATGATGCTCACAACTTTTTCACACATTAATGTGTGAAAAAGGTGCATTTTTGCAGCTAAACTTCCTGACGTCTGCAAGCGATTCCTGGGTCTCCGGATAAAGATGGGGATCACGCAGCCATACCTCCCTGGAATTCCCAGGTGTCTAGATTTCAGAAATGTGTGGGTTTGGTAGGTTTCCTAGATGGCCGCCGAGCACGGGGCCAAAACCCAGGTGACCCCTTGCGAAACCAGGTCGTTTTGAGATAGGCAATTTTGATGTTGCCTCAATACGTTTTGGGCCCTTGCCTGTCGCGGGTACTGCAGGCCTCCCTCACGAGTGAGGCACCATTTTTATCGGGAGACCCGGGGATCGCTGGGTGGCAGGAAATTTGTGTCAGCCCAGTGATGCCACAACTTTACCACACAAAACTGTGTGAAAAAGTGATTTTTTTCAGCTAAATTTGAGGTTTGCAAGGGATTCTGGGTAAGGAAACGTTGGGGGATCCACGCAAGCCATACCTCCCTGGAATCCCCAGGTATCTAGATTTAAGAAATGTGTGGGTTTGGTAGGTTTCCTTAGATGGCCGCCGAGCACGGGCCAAAACCCAGGTGACCCCCTTGCGAAACCAGGTCGTTTTGAGATAGGCAATTTTGATGTTGCCTCAATACGTTTTGGGCCCTTGCCTGTCGCGGGTTCCTCAGGCCTCCCACACGAGTGAGGCACCATTTTTATCGGGAGACCCGGGGGATCGCTGGGTGGCAGGAAATTTGTGTCAGCCCGGTGATGCCACAACTTTTCCACACAAAACTGTGTGAAAAAAGTGATTTTTTTCAGCTAAATTTGAGGTTTGCAAGGGATTCTGGGTAAGGAAACGTTGGGGGATCCACGCAAGCCATACCTCCCTGGAATCCCCCAGGTATCTAGATTTAAGAAATGTGTGGGTTTGGTAGGTTTCCTTAGATGGCCGCCGAGCACGGGCCAAAAACCCAGGTGACCCCCTTGCGAAACCAGGTCGTTTTGAGATAGGCAATTTTGATGTTGCCTCAATACGTTTTGGGCCCTTGCCTGTCGCGGGTACTTGTGCCTCCCACACGAGTGAGGCACCATTTTTATCGGGAGACCCGGGGGAACGCTGGGTGGCAGGAAATTTGTGTCAGCCCGGTGATGCCACAACTTTTCCACACGAAAATGTGTGGAAAAAGTGATTTTGTTCAGCTAAATTTGAGGTTTGCAAGGGATTCTGGGTAAGGAAACGTTGGGGGATCCACGCAAGCCATACCTCCCTGGAATCCCCCAGGTGTCTAGTTTTAAGAAATGTGTGGGTTTGGTAGGTTTCCCTAGATGGCCACCGAGCACGGGGCCAAAAACCCAGGTGACCCCCCTTGCGAAACCAGGTTGTTTTGAGATAGGCAATTTTGATGTCGCCTCAATACGTTTTGGGCCCTTGCCTGCCGCGTGTACTTGGGCCTCCCACACGAGTGAGGCACCATTTTTATCGCGAGACCCAGGGGAACGCTGGGTGGTAGGAAATTTGTGTCAGCCCGGTGATGCCACAACTTTTCCACACAAAAATGTGTGGAAAAAGTGATTTTTTCAGCTAAATTTGAGGTTTGCAGGGGATTCTGGGTAACGGAAACGTTGGAGGATCCACGCAAGCCATACCTCCCTGGAATCCCCTGGGTGTCTAGTTTTCAAAAATGTATAGGTTTGCTAGGTTTCCCTAGGTGCCGGCAGAGCTAGGGTTCAAAAACTACAGCTAGGCACTTTGCCAAAAAAGGGTCATTTTTCACTGTGAAATTGTGGTGTGTCCACGTTGCGTTTTGCGCCGTGTCCTGTCGCAGGCACTAGGCCTACCCATACAAGTGAGGTACCATTTTTCTCGGAAGACTTTGGGAAACGCGGGGTGGGTGGAAATTTGTGGATCCACGCAGATTCCAGAACTTTCCACCACAGAAATGTGAGGAAAATGTGTTTTTTTTGACAATTTTTTAGGTTTGCAAGGGATTCTGGGTAACAGAACCTGGTGAGAGCCAGTCAAGTCACCCCATCCTGGATTCCCCTGGGTGTCTAGTTTTCAAAAATGTATACGTTTGCTCGGGTTCCCTAGGTGCCGGCAGAGCTAGGGTTAAAAAACTACAGCTAGGCACTTTGCCAAAAAAGGGTCATTTTTCACTGTGAAATTGTGGTGTGTCCACATTGCGTTTTGCGCCGTTTCCTGTCACGGGCACTAGGCCTACCAACACAAGTAAGGTATCATTTTTCTCGGAAGACTTTGGGGAACGCGGGGTGGGTGGACATTTGTGGATCCACGCAGATTCCAGAACTTTCCACCACAGAAATGTGAGGAAAATGTGGTTTTTTTTACCATATTTTTGGTTTGCAAGGGATTCTGGCTAACAGAACCTGGTGAGAGCCAGTCAAGTCACCCCATCCTGGATTCCCCTGGGTGTCTAGTTTTCAAAAATTTATAGGTTTGCTAGGTTTCCCTAGGTGCCAGCAGAGCTAGGGTTCAAAAACTACAGCTAGGCACTTTGCCAAAAAAAGGGTCATTTTTCACTGTGAAATTGAGTGTGTCCACGTTGCGTTTTGCGCCGTTTCCTGTCGCGGGCACTAGGCCTACCCACACAAGTGAGGTGCCATTTTTCTGGGAAGACTTTGGTGAACGCGGGGTGGGTGGAAATTTGTGGATCCACGCAGATTCCAGAACTTTCCACCACAGAAATGTGAGGAAAATGTAGATTTTTGACAATTATTTAGGTTTGCAAGGGATTCTGGGTAACAGAACCTGGTGGGAGCCAGTCAATTCACCCCATCCTGGATTCCCCTGTGTGTCTAGTTTTCAAAAATGTATAGGTTTGCTAGGTTTCCCTAGGTGCCAGCAGAGCTAGGGTTCAAAAACTACAGCTAGGCACTTTGACATAAAAGGGTCATTTTTCACTGTGAAATTGTGGTGTGTCCACGTTGCGTTTTGCGCCGTTTCATGTCGCGGGCACTAGGCCTACCCACGCAAGTGAGGTACCATTTTTCTCGGAAGACTTTGGGGAACGCGGGGTGGGTGGAAATTTGTGGATCCACGCAGATTCCAGAACTTTCCACCACAGAAATGTGAGGAAAATGTGGTTTTTTTGACATTTTTGTTAGGTTTGCAAGGGATTCTGGGTAACAGAACCTGGTGAGAGCCAGTCAAGTCACCCCATCCTGGATTCCCCTGGGTGTCTAGTTTTCAAAAATGTATAGGTTTGCTAAGTTTCCCTAGGTGCAGAGCTAGGGTTCAACAACTACAGCTAGGCACTTTGCAAAAAAAGGGTAATTTTTCATTGGGAAAATGTGGTGTGTTCACGTTGCGTTTTGAGCCGTTTCCTGTCGTGGGCACTATGCCTACCCACACAAGTGAGGTACCATTTTTATCGGGAGACTTAGGGTAATTCAGATTTGTAAAGCAACTGTTATTACCTATTGACTTTCAATGCATTTATGCCTTCCAAATGAAAGACAATGTGTAAAAAAGAAGTCATTTTGAAAAATGACCGATAATTCTCATGCTAGTATGAGTATTCCTAATTTCGGAAATGTGCAAATATCTACTGTTTCTAAACTCTACATTTTGTTCCCATTTCAGAAATACATAGGTGTCTTTCATACCGAATTTTCCATGTATACATTTTCCCAGAATAATTGCTATATACCCGGTACATGATAAAAAAGCGTTGCAAGTCGCTGCTCAGTTTTTGGCTCTGGATTCATCGGGTTCTTGGTGAACCTACAAGTCCTATATATCCCCACAACCAGTAAGGTCCCGCGGATGTAACGGTATATTGCTTTCAAAGAGCTGTCATAATTAGAAGAAGTTACAGGTGAAAACGTTGACACAAAAGGCTGTTTTTTTCAACTAATTTTCAATTTTTCCTATATTTAACTGTTAGTTTCTATAAAGAAACCTTGAAGGATCTACACAAATGACCCCTTGCTGAATTCAGAATTTTGTCTACTTTACTAAAATGTATAGCTTTCTAGGATCCATTATTAATTTCATACCCATTTCTACCATTAACTGGAAGGAGGTTGAAAGCACAAAAAATTGCAAAAATAGGCTATGTCCCAGAAAAATGCCAAAACTGTGTAAAAAATTTTGGTTTTCTGACAAAAGTCTGTCATTCCCTAAAGGCTGGGAAAATGGTGATTTCAGCCCCACAAACCCTTTTTGATACCATTTGCAGGGAAAAACCCAGACGCTTCCATTTGCAGCACTTTTTTCCCATTTTTCCCAAAAAACCCATAATTTAGCTGTATTTTGGCTAATTTCTGGGTCCCCTCCAGGGGAATCCACAAACCCTGGGTACCTTTAGAATCCCCATGATGTTGGAAGAAAAGGACGCAAATTTGGCGTGGATACCTTTTGTGGTCAAAAAGTTACAGGGGCCTAAGCGCGAACTACCCCAAATAGCCAAAAAAAGGCTTACCACAAGGGGGGAAAAGGCCTAGCAGTGAAGGGGTTAAAATGCAAGGCAGGGAACAGAGGTGAAGGATTTATATCCTCTATTTACAGCGAATGACTTGCCTGTTGAATTGCAAGATTCAGTGATGACTGATGTTTGGGATTTTTCAGGGAAAGACATTGGATTAATGAAAGGAGTAGCTCCAATTCAGATTACAGTTAAACCAAATGCAGAATTTCCAAGAGCCCCAGTGTTAGAAATGGGAGTCTCTAGTTGGCCAGGGCTTGCACCTCTGTCCAAGTAGGGACCCTTCTTCCTAGTCAGGATAAGGGAGTTACACTACTAAAATAACCCCTGCTCACCCCCTTGGTAGCTTGGCACGAGCAGTCAGGCTTATTCTAGAGGCAGTGTGTAAAGCATTTGCACATAACCAACAGTAATATAGTGTAAGCACTACAAAAGGACACCACACCAATTTAGAAAAATAACCAATATTTTTATATACTCAAGACAAGACCAAATACGATAGAAATCCACAATACAAATACTTTAAAAATGAATACGTTGCAAGATAACTTCTTCTTTGCAGAAATCGTGAAAAACAAAGTTCGTGCGAGTCGGTAGCTCCGTCCGAGTCTACCGCGATGCTGAAAACAAACAAACTCCAACAGTTCCAGCCGACCGAGTCGATACGGGCCGGCAGAGTCGTGCACAGACTTGGTCACAGTACCTTTCTCGTTGTGGCTGGTACGGAGTGTACAAGCCGGTCGGCGTTCGTCGCGGTTGCGGTGCAAGACGGAGCGATGCAAGGTGCGGTGTCCTCTCGATGCGGTGCAGGCAGCGGCTCGATGACAGTCATGCAGACGGAGTCGGTGAGACCAAGGCGGGCGATGCAGGGTGATACGGTGCTCGATGCGGTGCTGGCAGGTTGCGATGCAGGCGACCAAGCCGGAGTGCGGGAGCTGGCGTCGGACAGCGGTGCAAGTCGGAGCGGTGCGTCGCGAAGCGTGCGAGCGGTGCCCCAACTGCGATGCGGTCACGATGGTTGAGCCAGATGCAGCGACAGCGTCGGTCTGGTCCGGCCGGTACAGTGAAGCGATGCGATGCGAACTGCGGTGCCCACAGGTCACGATGCAAGCAGCGGCTCGATGGCATCGGACGTCGTCGTCGGTGAGAGCAGGGTTGCGGTGCGAAGCGGGGCGATGCGGTCTGCGGTGCAAACAGGACACCGGGCCAGTGATGGAGTCGGTTGATGGAGTCGGTTGCAGTTCCCTTCCTCTGTGGCAACTGAAACAGCGGTTCCAGAAGCGGTACCCAGAGAGTTGTGAAGTCTTTGCAGTCCCTGAGACTTCTTAACAGGAGGCCAGCTCGGTTTCAGGCCCTTGGAGATTCTCAGCACAAAGAGTAGAAAGTTCAGTCCAGTCCTTTCACTGCCCAAGGCAGAAGCAGCAACTGCAGGCCAACCCAACAAGGCAATAACTCAGCAAAGGGGCAGTACTCCTCCTAGCAGCTCTCCAGCTCTTCTTCTTGGCAGGTTCCTTGATTCCAGCGAGATCTAAATTCATGGGGTCAGGGCCCCAATATTTATATCCCTAATTCCTTTGTTCTCTGGAGGCAGAGAAGCCTTTGCCTAGTCCAAACCAGTTCTGGAGCACTCTGTTGACAAGACTCCTTCTTTCCTTTCACAGTGCAGGGCAGAAACATCAGACGCCCCACAGGAGGTGGAGCCATCATTGTGGAGGGAAAGCACAGCCCTGGAGCACTTTGTTGACATGATTCCTTCTCTTCTTTCACAGCGCAGGGCAGAGTCATCAGACGCACCACAGGGGGTGGAGCCAGCACTGTGGGGGCAGGCACAGTCCTATTCAGGTCCCAGGTGCAACTCCTCCCTCCCATCTAGATGCAGATCTCTCTATTCACCACTGGGCGGACTCATTCTGTCTCCTGGAATCCCCCAGCCCTGTCACTCAAACTCCAGACAAGGAATACACAACCTAGCAGAGGCCGGCCTGGATAGTTAGACAAGAAAATACCTACTTTCTAAAAGTGGTATTTTCAAACACAGAATGTTAAAACCAACTTCACTAAAAGATGTATTTTATCATTCTGAGTTCAGGCATACTAAACTCAAATTTCTACCATGTTCCCGGAGTCAGTTAGGATTATAAGATGTAATAATCAAAACTGCCCATTCTGGCCTATGGGGACAGGTAGCCTTTCAATAGTGAAAAACGAAATAGGCTGTAATTCACTACCAGGGCATGCCACGCACACCAGGGCATGCCCTACCTTTACCTACAATGCACCCTGCCCACAGGGGTACCTTGGGCCTACCATAGTGGTGACTAATATGTACAAAAGGGAAGGTTTAGGGACTGGCAAGTGGGTGCACTTGCCAAGTCGACATGGCAGTCACAGACTGCACACAGGCTCTGCGGTGGCAGGCCTGAGACACATTTTACAGGATGCTTTGGTGGGTGGCACAACCAGTGCTGCAAGCCCACCAGCATCATTTGATTTACAGGCCCTGGCACACTCAGTGCATGTTACTAGGGACTAACACATAAATCAAATAGCCAAACATGGAAATACCAATCCATAACACATTTCTTACAGGAGCACTTGCACTTTACCACTGATCAGCAGTGCGTAAAGTGCGCAGAAACACTAAACCAGCACAAAACAGAGTCAAAACCGGGAGGTCAGAAAGCAAAAACTCAGGGGAAACACGCCAAAAGATGCCAAGTCTAACACATGTCCCCTCCAGCTGAAAGTAGGGAGAACTACCCAGCCCCATGGGAGTTCTCTTCACTAAGGCGGAAGAACCTGGACAGACCATCTGCGTTGGCGTGTTCTGTACCAGGGCGGTGTTCCACTGTAAAGTCCATTCCCTGTAGGGAGATGGACCACCTCAACAGTTTTGGATTCTCACCCCTCATTTGCATCAACCATCTGAAGGGCCTGTGGTCTGTCTGAACCCGGAAGTGAGTCCCAAACAGGTATGGTCTCAACTTCTTCAGTGCCCAGACCACTGCGAAAGCTTCCCTTTCTATGGCACTCCACCTCTGTTCCCTGGGGAGTAGTCTTCTGCTAAGGAAGACTACAGGCTGGTCTAGGCCCTCTTCGTTCAGTTGTTAGAGCACCGCTCCCACACCATGCTCTGAAGCGTCAGTCTGCACAATGAATTCCTTGGAGAAGTCGGGTGCCTTGAGCACGGGCGCCGTGCACATGGCAGCCTTCAGGGCATCAAAGGCCTTCTGGCAGGACTCAGTCCAGACCACCTTCCTGGGCTGCTTCTTGGAAGTCAGCTCCGTTAAGGGGGTCACAATGGTGCCATAGCCCTTAACAAATCTCCTGTAATAGCCGGTGAGACCTAAAAAGGCTCTCACCTCTGTCTGGGTCTTGGGGGCTCCCAAGCCAGAATGGTGTCAATCTTGGGTTGTAGGGGCGCCACCTGGCCGCTTCCTACCTGGTGTCCCAAGTACACCACAGAACCCTGCCCGATCTGGCACTTACTGGCCTTGATCGTGAGGCCTGCCTTCTGCAGAGCCCTCAACACTTCTCCAAGGTGCTGCCTGTGTTCTTCCCAGCTGGAACTGAACACAGCAATGTCATCCAGGTAGGCGGCACTGAAATCCTCCAGTCCAACCAACACCTGGTTGACCAACCTCTGGAAAGTGGCAGGGGCATTTTTCAACCCAAAGGGCATCACACGGAACTGGTAATGTCCTTCTGGGGTTGAGAATGCTGACCTCTCCTTGGCCCCATCAGTTAAGGCAATCTACCAGTACCCAGACGTCAAATCAAACGTGCTGAGGAACTTGGCAGCTCCCAACCGATCAATGAGCTCATCAGCTCTGGGGATGGGGTGCGCGTGAGTCTTGGTGACGGCATTGAGCCCACGGTAGTCCACACAAAACCGGAGTTCTGGAGTGGCACCGGGTGCAGCAGCCTTTGGGACCAAAACCACTGGGCTGGACCAAGGACTGTTGGAGGGCTCGATCATCCCTAACGCCAACATCTTGGAGACCTCCTCCTTGATGCTGGCCCTGACCCGGTCAGTCAACCTGTAAATCTTGTGCTTCACAGGAGGGCTGTCACCGGTGTACACGTCATGGGTACACCAGTGAGTAACACCTGGGTTCAGAGAGAACAGTGGGGCAAACTGTCCCAACAACTGGTGACAGTCACTCTGCTGCTCAGGGGTCAGTGCAGGGGAGAGGATCACACCTTCCACTGACCCGTCGTGCTCCTTGGTGGACAGGAGGTCAGGGAGAGGTTCACTCTCCTCTTCCACCCCATCATCTGTCGCCAAGAGCATGCTTACTTCAGACCTCTCAAAGTGAGGCTTGAGGCGGTTCACGTGGAGGACCCTCAAAGGGTTCCTTGGAGACTGCAAATTCACCAGGTAGGTGACGTCACTTTTGCGCTCCACCACCTCAAATGGCCCAGTCCACTTGTCCTGCAAGGCACAAGGTTCCACTGGGGCCATCACCCATACTTTCTGCCCAGGTTGAAATTCGACCAGAGTGGCATTCTGGTCATACCATTTCTTCATTTCTTCCTGGCTTGCTTCTAGGTTCGCCTGAGCGAGTTTCCTGAAGCGTGCAGTCTGGTTTCTGAAGGCCAGCATGTAACTAAACACATCCTGGGGAGATTTCCTGGGAGCTGCCTCCCAGCCTTCCTTCACCAAACTGAGAGGTCCTCGCACAGGGTGGCCATAGAGAAGCTCAAAGGGGCTGAACCCTAGAGATTTCTGTGGCACCTCCCTGTATGCAAACAGCAGGCACGGTAAGAGGACGTCCCACTTAGGCCTCATGGTTTCTGTCAACCCCTTTATCATGCCTTTTAAGGTCTGGTTGAATCTCTCCACCAGACCATTACCTTGGGGGTGGTAAGGGGTGGTGAACTTGTAGGTTACACCACATTCCTTCCACAGGGATGTCATATACTTGGATATGAAATTGGTCCCTCTGTCAGAAACCACCTCTCTGGGGAATCCCACACGGAAAAGATCCCCATTAACGCCCGGCCCACCACTGGCGCCGTCGTTGTCCTGAGAGGGATTGCTTCAGGGTACCGGGTGGCATGGTCCACCAAGACCAGGATGTACCTGTTGCCCATGGCTGTCTTGGGATCCAGTGGCCCCACAATATCCATCCCTACCCTTTCAAAGGGTGTTCCAACAACTGGAAAGGGTTGGAGAGGAGCTTTGACCCTCCTCCCACTCTTACCGCTTGCCTGGCAAGTTTGGCAAGACCTACAATGTCCATCTGACTGCCTTCTCATTTGGGGCCAAAGAAGTGGGTGACAAGCCTGTCAAAGGTCTTGTCCCGCCCCAAATGTCCTGCTAAAGGCACGTCATGAGCCAGACCCAGTAGGAAGGTCCTGAAGCGCTGGGGTACCACCAGCACATGGGCTGACCCAGGCTCAGCGACCTTAGGCTCGCTGTACAGGAGATCATTCTCCCAATAGATCAGGTGAGATCCAGACTGGTTACCAGCTGCCTGGTCTGCAGCCTGCCGCCACAGACCCTCTAGAGAAGGGCACTCTTTCTGCTCCCTGCAGAACTCCTCCCTGGTGGGACCCCCTTCTTTCTGCCAATGGGTCAGCTCAGAGATGTCTCCCAGTTCGGCTACCTGCGCCCCTGTAGGCACCGGAGCGACCCCCTCAAAGTCCGCCTCCTCCCGGTCCGTGGGAACATCAGGGGCCGGTTTCCCGCGCCCCCGGCCCTTTCTCTGGGCAGGGACTTGGGCCACTGTTTCAGGCTCCAAATCCTCTTGACTACCCTTCCTGGCTGCCATTGACCGAGTGGACACGCATGCCCACTCTGGCAACCCAAGCATCTCCAAGTGAGACCTGAGCTCAACATCCTTCCACAAGGACTGCTCCAGGTCGTTTCCTAGCAGACAATCCACAGGCATGGTAGGGCTCACAACCACCCTCAAGGGACCTGAGACCCCCCCCATTCAAAGGGAACCTGCGCCACCATATATTGGCGCTCTGAGTTGTCTACAGCAACTACTTGGTGGAATGCTCCTGGGACTACTTGCTTCTCAGACACCAGGTGACACCGGACTGAGGTCACACTGGCTCCAGTGTCTCTGAGAGCCTCTACCCTATTCCCATTAATGGTCACCCAGGTGCTGTATTTCTTTGTGTTAGGGGGCACCTGGTTTCCTGGGACCATCTCACTGTCCCCTAGTGAGACAAGGGTCATTTCTGCGGGATCCCCACCCTCCAGTGGGCACCCCTCCTCCCCAAGCGCTACACTAGCCAACACCTTGGACTGTCCACCGGTGGGTGGCTGTGGCCCCTTTGGGCACTTGGGGTCCCCCTCATGTGGCCTACCTGGTCACATGCATAACACTTGCGGGGGCCGGTCTCAGCAGGCTTCCCTGAAGAGACCACTGCTTTCTTACCTGGGGGTTGGGAACCTTTACCCTGGGTACTAGTTTGGGGCCCTTTAGAGAACTCCTGTGCTTTACCCTTGTCCCCCACTTTTCTGCTGGGGACCCTGCCCACCTTTGGCTGAGTCTCCCCCAAACGCTTTCTTGTGGACCCTGGTACTCACCCAGCGGTCCGCCTCCATAGCAAGCTTCCTGGGGTCAGTTAGCTTACTATCCACTAGGTGCTGGGGCAGCTCTGCAAAACATAGACTAGACAAGTGCTCCCATGCAATCAAGTTGTAGAGCCCCTGAAAATCTGTCACATTACTGCCCTTTACCCAACCATCCAGAGACCTGCAGAACACATCCACACATTCCAACCAAGTGTTGGCATCAGACTTCTTACTGGACCTGAACTGATCCCTGTACTTTTCAGGAGTAAGACCATACTTAGTGAGAAGGGCATCCTTCATGTCAGCATAGGTGAGGTGATACCCCTTCCCCAAAGCTATCAGAGCATCCCTTGCTTCTTCAGGGAAAAGTGGCCACAATCCTGCTCCCCAATTTTCCTCAGGGACCCCATTCATGTGTATGGCTGCCTCATAACCCTGAAACCACCTTTGTATGTCATCCCCCTTCTTGAACTCCTTGCCTACATTCTTGGGAATGTGCACAATCCTGTCTGCCTTTCTGGACGTATTGCTGCCACCATCTGAGCCTGACTTACTCCTAAGTTCTAGCTCCTTCAGTTCTCTCTCATGCTCTAAGAGCATCTTCTTCTCCTCCATGGCCAATCTCCTCTCCTCCCTCTTCTCCTCCCGCTCACTCTACAGCCTGAGCTTCTGCAGCTCAAACTGCCTTGCCTCCCGCCTGTCCTCCAGCTCCTCTGGGGACAGACTGCTGCTGCCTGACCTGGCGGGTTCCCCCCACCCAAAAGCACATCCACCCTGGAAATAGGCTCCTCCACCTCCTCACTGAGATTACCAGGCTGCCCACTGGCATGTCTGGCTGCTACCCAGGCCCTCAGCGCCTTCTGTAGCTCCTCCTTCCTTGTGAGGCCTTTAATTTGGACTTTCAGGTTTTTACAAATCGCTCATAGCTCCTTTACGGCGTAGGATTCCAACCTATCCTCCTCAAAGATAACTTCCAGAGATGCAACGGATGATGCAGTTGATTCAGGCATGATGAAAATAGTGAGTTGAAAACTGGCAAGATCAAAAATAGGCCAAAGAAAAAGAACCAGTATGTGGTACGTAATGGTCTGCGATATGGTAGTAGTGCACATCAATCACTGTAAGTCAAGGGCAAACACAAGTCCTATCCTCACCGCTGACAACCAATGTTAGAAATGGGAGTCTCTAGTTGGCCAGGGCTTGCACCTCTGTCCAAGTAGGGACCCTTCTTCCTAGTCAGGATAAGGGAGTTACACTCCTAAAATAACCCCTGCTCACCCCTTGGTAGCTTGGCACGAGCAGTCAGGCTTATTCTAGAGGCAGTGTGTAAAGCATTTGCACATAACCAACAGTAATATAGTGTAAGCACTACAAAAGGACACCACAGCAATTTAGAAAAATAACCAATATTTTTATATACTCAAGACAAGACCAAATACGATAGAAATCCACAATACAAATACTTTAAAAATGAATACGTTGCAAGATAACTTCTTCTTTGCAGAAATCGTGAAAAACAAAGTTCGTGCGAGTCGGTAGCTCCGTCCGAGTCTACCGCGATGCTGAAAACAAACAAAGTCCAACAGTTCCAGCCGACCGCGTCGATACGGGCCGGCAGAGTCGTGCACAGACTTGGTCACAGTACCTTTCTCGTTGTGGCTGGTACGGAGTGTACGAGCCGGTCGGCGTTCGTCGCGGTTGCGGTGCAAGACGGAGCGATGCAAGGTGCGGTGTCCTCTCGATGCGGTGCAGGCAGCGGCTCGATGACAGTCTTGCAGACGGAGTCAGTGAGACCAAGGCGGGCGATGCAGGGTGAGACGGTGCTCGATGCAGTGCTGGCAGGTTGCGATGCAGGCGACCAAGCCGGAGTGCGGGAGCTGGCGTCGGACAGCGGTGCGAGTCGGAGCGTCGCGAAGCGTGCGAGCGGTGCCCCAACTGCGATGCGGTCACGATGGTTGAGCCAGATGCAGCGACAGCGTCGGTCTGGTCCGGCCGGTACAGTGAAGCGATGCGATGCGAACTGCGGTGCCCACAGGTCACGATGCAAGCAGCGGCTCGATGGCGATGGCGTCGGACGTCGTCGTCGGTGAGACCAGGGTTGCGGTGCGAAGCGGGGCGATGCGGTCTGCGGTGCAAACAGGACACCGGGCCAGCGATGGAGTCGGTTGACGGAGTCGGTTGCGGTTCCCTTCCCCTGTGGCAACTGAAACAGCGGTTCCAACTTTGCAGTCCCTGAGACTTCTTAACAGGAGGCCAGCTCGGTTTCAGGCCCTTGGAGATTCTCAGCACAAAGAGTAGAAAGTTCAGTCCAGTCCTTTCATGGCCCAAGACAGAAGCAGCAACTGCAGGCCAACCCAACAAGGCAATAACTCAGCAAAGGGGCAGTACTCCTCCTAGCAGCTCTCCAGCTCTTCTTCTTGGCAGGTTCCTTGATTCCAGCGAGATCTAAATTCATGGGGTCAGGGCCCCAATATTTATATCCCAAATTCCTTTGTTCTCTGGAGGCAGAGAAGCCTTTGCCTAGTCCAAACCAGTTCATTGTGGAGGGAAAGCACAGCCCTGGAGCACTTTGTTGACATTATTCCTTCTCTTCTTTCACAGTGCAGGGCAGAGACATCAGACGCACCACAGGGGGTGGAGCCAGCACTGTGGGGGCAGGCACAGTCCTATTCAGGTCCCAGGTGCAACTCCTCCCTCCCATCTAGATGCAGATCTCTCTATTCACCACTGGGCGGACTCATTCTGTCTCCTGGAATCCCCAGCCCTGTCACTCAAACTCCAGACAAGGAATACACAACCTAGCAGAGGCCGGCCTGGATAGTTAGACAAGAAAATACCTACTTTCTAAAAGTGGTATTTTCAAACACAGAATGTTAAAACCAACTTCACTAAAAGATGTATTTTATCATTCTGAGTTCAGGCATACTAAACTCAAATTTCTACCAGGTTCCCGGAGGCAGTTAGGATTATAAGATGTAATAATCAAAACTGCCCATTCTGGCCTATGGGGGACAGGTAGCCTTTCAATAATGAAAAAAACGAAATAGGCTGTAATTCACTACCAGGGCATGCCACGCACACCAGGGCATGCCCTACCTTTACCTACAATGCACCCTGCCCACAGGGGTACCTTGGGCCTACCATAGGGGTGACTAATATGTACAAAAGGGAAGGTTTAGGGACTGGCAAGTGGGTGCACTTGCCAAGTCGACATGGCAGTCACAGACTGCACACAGGCTCTGCGGTGGCAGGCCTGAGACACATTTTACAGGATGCTTTGGTGGGTGGCACAACCAGTGCTGCAAGCCCACCAGCATCATTTGATTTACAGGCCCTGGCACACTCAGTGCACGTTACTAGGGACTGACACATAAATCAAATAGCCAAACATGGAAATACCAATTCATAACACATTTCTTACAGGAGCACTTGCACTTTACCACTGATCAGCAGTGCGTAAAGTGCGCAGAAACACTAAACCAGCACAAAACAGAGTCAAAACCGGGAGGTCAGAAAGCAAAAACTCCGGGGAAACACGCCAAAAGATGCCAAGTCTAACAACCAGCTTACAAAATGAGCCCTGAAACAATTGCAGGAGTAACATCTGTGATTGAAATGCTGATTGAACAAGGTATCCTAAGAGAGATTCTAGGGAGTCCGTGCAATTCACCTATTATGGGAATTCGCAAACCTAACGGAAAATACAGGATAGTGCAAGATTTACATAAAATTAATCAGATAGTAATACCCTGTTGTTCAATAGTGCTAAATCCAGCTGTGATTCTTCATCAAATTCCTTGTGAAGCAGAATGGTTTTCAGTGATTGATCTATGTCAAGCATTTTTCTCGATACCTTTGCATCCGGATAGTCAATACTTATTTGGGTTCCGGTTCGGAAACTGTGTTTTGGCATGGTGCTGAGTTCCTCAAGGGTATACAGAGAGCCCCTCAATCTTCAATCAGATATTGAAGAAATGTTTGGCATCACTAATAATGCTTAATAATTCGGTCCTTGTCCAACATATAGATGATCTATTGGTTGCGTCAAAGACAAAAGAGGCTTGTGTGACAGATGCGATTGCTCTGCTGAACCATTTGGGAGAAGGTGGGCATAAAGTGTCACCAGCAAAATTGCAATTCTGTCAAAAAGAAGTTCTTTACTTGGATCATAAAATTGAGAAAGGAATCAGAAAAGTGTCTCAAGATCAGATCAATGCTATTATGCAAATTAATCCACCGAAAACACAAAAAGAAGTTCAAATGTTTCTGGGATTGTTTGGATATTGCAGGCAATGGATCATTGTTTTTTCACTTATAGCCAAGCCATTACAAAGACTGACGCATAAAGATGTGTCAGATCCTATACCTCTTGATGATGAATGCATGAAAGCATTTCTCGAGTTGCAAGACAGTTTGTGTCGAGCAACCGCACTAGGAATGCCAGATTTCAATAAGGATTTTGCATTATTTTGCAGTGAATGTGACGGATGTCCACTTTCAGTTCTAACGCAAATGTGTGGAACAGCACGCCGTCCAGTGGCATATTTTTCAGCTACTCTTGATCCTTTAGCTGCAGCTTTACCAGGTTGTCTAAAAGCGGTTGCTGCTACTTGTATGAGCCTGGACAGAGTGAAACCATTGTAATGGGACATCCGTTAAAAGTGTATGTGCCACATTCAGTTGAGATTTTGTTAACACGAACTCACACACAGCACCTTACAAGCAGTCGGTTAACAAAATATGAGCAAGTGATTTTGGGAGCTGAAAACGTGACAGTGACAATGTACGAATCTAAATCCATCTACTCTGTTGCCAATTCCAAGTTGTGAAGTGGTGGTGGATGAAGCAGATCATGATTGTTGCTGAGCTGTGTACAAAACCAAGACATGACATACAAGATACACCGTTACCTGAATCTGATCTTGTGTTGTTTGTGGATGGATCATGCTTGAGAGATACAGAAGGTACCTTGCAAGCTGCATGTGCAATTTGTACAGTGGTGAGTGTTATTGAAGCATCATGGTTAAAAGGAGTGAGTTCAGCTTAGGTAGCAGAACTAGTTGGGCTGACAAGAGCATGTTGGATTACAAAGCAAATGCGAGAAACCATATTTACGGATAGTCAATATGGTTTCTGGGTGGTCCATGATTTTGGGCAGTTGCGGTCTCAACGTGGATTTGTGACCTCTTCGGGTTCACCAATATGAAACGAAGAGTGTGTAAAAGATTTATTGATGGCACTACAATTGCCAGCACAAATTGGAGTGGTGAAATGTTCAGCACACAAACCTGGATGTGACTATGTCACTGTGGGCAACAGATATGCTGACGAAAATGCACGATTTTGTGCTCTAAATTCACATACAATCAATGGGGAACATTTGAAAAAACAATCTGATCAAGCAGAATGCAAGTTAATGTTCTCATCTGTTGAAAAAATGGAAGAAGTTAGAGAATTACAAGATGCAGCTAGTGATGCAGAAAGAGAAAGGTGGATCAAAGCAGGATGTACATGCAGGGCAGATGATGAAGTGTGGATTTACACTGGTGGAAGACCAATATTGCCAGATAGTCTGTTATCTCAAATGGCACGAGCTTACCATGGTCCCACACATGTGGGTAGAGATGCTATGATTAGACTTTTCAAACAAATTTGGCATAACCCTAAGTTCAGAGTCATTGCAGAGAGTCTCTGTCAAAGATGCATAACTTGTCAACAACAGAATGCTGGGAGGAAAACAGTTGTTAGTTTGGGTCGAATTGGAAAAGGAGCAGGTCCATGTGCGCGCATGCAGGTCGACTTTATTGACATGCCTCCTTGCCATGGTCTAAAACATATACTAGTAATTGTGTGTCTGTTTTCTCGTTGGGTTGAAGCATACCCAACAAGACATAATGACAGCCTAACTGTTGCTAAACTGCTTCTTAGAGAGATTATAACTAGGTTTGGATTTCCAGTCTCGTTAGAATCTGATAGAGGAACACATTTCAACAATGAGATTATTCAGATGATTTGTGCAGCACTACAAATTGAGCAGAAATTGCATTGTGCTTATCTACCTGAGGCTTCAGGTGTGGTTGGCAGGTCAACGGCACAATAAAGTCGAGACTAGCCAAGGTCTGTGCATCCACAACACTGAAATGGCCTGATGCATTACCATTGGTATTGATGAGTTTGAGAAGTATTCCAGATAAAAGAACTGGACTGTCCCCACACGAAATTGTGATGGGAAGGGCTATGAGACAGCCAACAGTTGTTGAGAAGAGAATCAGCTAAACAAAGCCTTGAATTGAACGAAGTAGGGAGTGTTTCGGGAAAAAGAACAAGAAATGGTGATAAGTAGCCTAGAGGAGTAAAGAAAGTGAAATATACCTTGAATAAGAAAATTCCAGCGACTGTGATTGAAATCTCTAGCCAATCTGAACAAAGTGATACTGAGGAAGACGAAAATACATTACGCAGAACGAAAAGAGAAAAAATTCCAAATAAGAAATACACAGCACCTGAATGGACATATTTGGCTGCTGCAACAAATGATTGGGAAAATAAATTCATTGAGTTTTGTTCCAAAGACAACTCATCATATGAGCCACCCTAAATGAACTGTGCATAGGAAAAGGGGTGCAGAAAAAGAGAGAGAAGATTTGAAAATAAGGCAGACCAGAGGCTCAAAAACTGTGTGGTACACAGATCTTGCTAAAAAAAATTATATTTTGATTTTTTTTAAATTGACTTTTTGATTTTTGAAACCTAAAATGGATAAAACTGAGACTAGTAATCAAAACCAAGGTTTATTTAGGCAAAGGTGTTTTAATGCTTGCTTTATATGTGTTCCTATAATATTGTGTGCCGTTATTAATACTAATTTTAATAGTGCCTCATTTTATGTATCCTTCTAATGCAAATTCTACTAATAATTATGTGAATGTATTAACTGATGAGAAGAAAATTCTTAAAGAAAATCCAGGGACTAATATTAAAAAATTAACAGGGAATGGCTTACATCAAGATAAATCTATTAATGATTTTTCGTTAAATGTTTTTACAAAACTTCCCTATGAATGTGTGGATACTATGGACGCAAGAGATTGTTATGTGTGCATGCAATTACCCTCGTCTGTGTCGGAAGGGGTGACTTATCACCAACTTCCAGTAAAATATGGAATTTCGTGTAGTGTACTTACAAGTTTATTCTATGGCAAAGAGCAATTTTCAATATTTTTTTCTAATTTTGATTTAGTATTCTCAGAAGTTCCTATTAAGAAGAACATGAATATAGTGAATAGTGCAAGAAATGCGGAATATAAGGGAGAATTTTACCACACTACTAAATCAATAGATACTGCATATGCACATCAAAATAATTTGACTTGAAGCTTGCACAGTGTAGAAATAGAGTTTATAAATACTGTAGAAGATAGGCGACAAGAGTTTAAAAGAAAATCTGCAGAACAAAAGACTAACATACCTCAATGGGCTCATAGGGAGGGTGATTACAAGAAAGGAGAGACATTATCCCACAATGACTCTAGACTGGCATCGTAAAGGGAAGCTTTGCTTACTAAGACAAAAGACTGAATATAACAATTATTTCATTGGTTCTTGTGAATGTGAACATACCTTCCTAATGACAGGATGTTGGGGGTTAAGAGGTGGAATTGATCCAGTTTATCCTGGAGTTCATTATGAGTGTGTAAAAATGCTTATTACAGATTGCCACAACATTGGTATGGGTGTTGTTATATGGGCATAGTATTTCCCAAAATATATCACGTGAGTGAAAATCATGGAACCAATGAAAAGAAACTAACACGGAGTAAAAGAGGAATTAGTGCTGCAGAGATAGTGGGAGTTATTTTTGGTGCATTAATACCTAAAGTGGGAGTAGTCTTAAACTAACTTAAGATTAGAAAATTGTCTACAGTGGTTGATCGTTTATCAACGGATACTGCTGGTGGGTTCTTGATGATTGACACTGTAATGGTTGCGAAGAGATCTAAGGTTTTGCTGAATAGGCTTGCTCTTGACGTATTATTGAAATAATAGGGTGGAGTCTGTAGTATGCTGAAAATTCAACAATGTTGCACTTATATCCCTGACAAAAGTATAGACTTGGAGGAAATATTAGTAACATTACACATTTGCGTAATGATTTAGCTAAATTAAAAGTTGATGGTGCATGGGAAAAACTGGGTAAGGGTTTTTCCTCAGTAGGTAATTGTTTTTTTACCCTAAGTAACAGCTTGTTGGGAAGAATACTAACACCAATAATTGATATTGCTGCTGGCATACTAATAGTAAAACTGATATATAAATGCTGTACATGCAAACAAGAGCAAGGAAAAGGAAAAGAGATGAAATAGAGTTAGAAGATAAACGGGGTGTTTTTTATGAAGTACTGAGAGATGTAGAGGGTGTTAGATTGAAACAAATGAGAACAAGTACATTTTGAAACAAATCACATCGTAATCAGATTTTTGTATATTGTGTGATGGCTCGAGTCGCCATCCAATGGGGGATTGATGAAGCATGATTTTTGCAAAATAATCTTGCTTGATCAGATCTGCTCATAACTGTGTTATTAACAAAACAAATGACTAAAATGACTAATGGAGTGAAAATTATTAACATAGGTGTTAAAAAGAAAATCTTTAACGTGAAAATGTGCACAAAAGACATGACATGTTTAGTAAAACAGAAGATGCAACGTTTAACATGCTGAAAGCTGAGAAATTTTGAAGTGTTTTTACATGAACTAAAATGTGATGAGAGGGACTTGAATAAAAATGCATTTAAAAACTTACACATTGAAATATGAAATAGTAATAATAGAAAACACTTACAGAAAATGTTTCGTGGAATGTTTATCCTTTCTTCATAACAAGAGAAAAACATTATTATTAATAGCTTGATTATTGAAAAATTAGATTATACTTATGGATTTAATTAGAATAATGATTCTTTAATTCCTGTTTCTTTATGTGTTTCATTCTTTTTCTAAAATAATAATGCTGTGTTTTATTTCTCAGAAAAACCAACGGTTTATGCTTTTTCTATGAAGGCCTCAAACTCTACTAGTGTAATTTTCCTTTCCCTAACATAGGCCACAGAGGAATGTATTTTGTCCTTCATTATTTCTAAAGAAGCTGATTTATTAGTTTAGCTGTGCTTAGCATATCACTAGGATTTCCTTCCTACTGTTTGAGTATTTCTTTCTATGAATAAATGTGTCAACTAATGTTGCAAGCTGATGTGGTAGCGAGCGCGAGGACATGGAGTTATCATCATTTATTTTCCTGCTTCCGAAGAGAGATGATAACATTAATTTTTAAACAAAGAACGTTAACAGAGAAATCCGGATGAACTGACTGAGACGATGATCACCTCATAAGACTGACCAATGGAATCGTGTGGAACTGTGAAATTGCAACTTTAGGGGGATTGAACTTTTTAGCATTTGGGGTATAATTATCACCATGAGAAAAGAACTTGGCATTAGCTGTTTCTATGAGAAGAGAGTTTTTGCTGCCGTACTCTCTATGCTACTCTGGCTGGCTATTATCCTTGCAAATTCTGAGCGAGACCATCCTGATTATCTTGCACTTCATCAGCTGGTGATGTTGCTCAAGCTATACCTTTTCGGCCGAAGGGTTAGCTATTTCTGACTTTTGCACACTGTGCATTAATATACTCTGATCTAGGTTCGTATGAAATTCTGAATTGCATACTAAATTGCCATGATTTATTCTTTGTTTTTCTCTCTCTCTCTCTCTCTCTCTCTCTCACTCCTCTCATGCTGTTATTTATTATATGATGTATTTGTCAAAGAACTGTATTTCTTCATTGTGAACTTACCTGTAATATTGAAATAACACAGATTTTATCATTCTTATGTACTTGTGTTTTGACCATTCATATTTTGAAGTATTTAGATAAAGATAACTTGATAAGTATTCAGAGTTTTGTTATTTATTAATGAATATCTAGACATATATATATTGTGATTACTGTTGTTGGACAGGCTCTTCCTTCATTATAAGTCCTCATGATGGAAATACCATCCGTCTCTTATTATCGAGTCCCTATTAGCTCTACCAAAGATCTATCGGAGGACCTGATATATGTAAGTGGTTATAGAGTTTCAATGGGCCCAAACCTCTTGGTTAAAGAAAGGTTTATGATTATAATAAATTACGGATAACGTGAATGATTATGAAATTTATGCCGTTTCTGCTGGATCACAATCAACGAATATGTCGTAAATAGCATAAAAATCATCAATGCTTCGATGCACTAGACTTTAGTTCATGTCAGCAGAACGCATATCTGTGAAGTAAACAAGTGAAATGCCGGAAAAATGCTTCCGAAGCCGACTAATCCAACTTGCAGTGAATCAAAAAGGCCGCCACGAGGTCACGTTGCGTGACCCCGCGTGATGATATCACTTCCTGGTGTGCGGCACAAGGAACATTGATCCGTGCATCAGGACAGGTCTCCCGCAGCAGTGATGCACACGCAGCACTCTCTCCAGACAGCGCATGCCCTCACCTCTAAGCTAGCTCCGTGACGAAGGAACACTTGACTGACGATGATTCTACAACGGTGGAGTCATCACATGTCCATTTGAAAAATGCACAGTCACATGAATTGTTAAGGTAATCCTGAATATTTCCATTTAAGCAGGACAAGCCTCACCCATCGATAGTGCACGCAGCTCTCAGTCCCGTATGTATCCTCCAACATGGATATGCCAAATCCATCCGAATCGTGTAGAGCTGATGTACCACCATTAATCCCTAAGTAACTTCTTGTAAACTTCTTATGAAAGCATAAGAGACATAAGAGCATAAGAGCATTAGAGACACAACAAGATGGCCGCCGAGTAGGAGCTCATTCCTGGAGCTCCCGGCTTGGGGATTCCCTTATCGGTAGTATCCCCTTGATAACCCAGCCATCCAACATCCTCGTCCATACATTTAATACAATCTACACTTCTCTAGGCTGGAACGTGATTTTGACGCCACTTACCTGCTGAATCGTTCTCCTTGGGTCCGGCGAGCCTCTCCTCTTCTGCTTCGACGCTCTCGACAGGATTGCTCTTCCCGGGACCGTCGAGCTTCGCCTCCTCTGCTACGTTGAACATGACTGGACAGATTCCCCTGTGACGGGTGGGCCTCGCCTCGTCCAGTGAGTGGTATGTCCTGCTTCCGATCATCCCGATGCCGCTGCTGTGAGGAGGCCCCCAGCCGGGACTTACAGCCTCGAGCCGGGCCCTGCTGATAATAGAGGTTGGCCCTCTAGCCTGACTCTGTGGCTTCCAGCCGGGTTCTGCTGCTCTCCCCAGGGAGCGGGGGCGGTGTGCCCTGCGTCCGCTCATCCCAAAACTGTTGCTTTGAGGCGGCCCTCCAGCCGGGTCTTACAGCCTCGTCCCGGGCCCTGTTTTGGGTGGAGATTGCCCCCCTAACCTGGCTTGGTGTCTGCTGGACGGGCTCTGCTGTTGGTGAGCCCCCTGCCAGCTGCCCCGATCTGTAGGGCTGCTGAGGTGGACCGCGGCTCACGGCCTCCCGCGACGCACTGGCTCTGCTGTCTGTGAGCCCGCTGCCTTGATCTGTCTGCCGGCGAGGAGGACTGTGGCCCACGGTCTCCCGCAACGCTCCGGCTCTTGCTGAGTCCGCTGCCTCGATCTGCCTGCCGGCCAGGAGGACTGCGGACCACGGCCTCCCGCGACGCTCCGGCTCTTGCTGAGCCCGCTGCCTCGATCTGTCTGCCGGCGAGGAGGACTGTGGCCCACGGCCTCCCGTGATGCTCCGTCTCTTGCTAAGCCCGCTGCCTCTATCTGTCTGCACTGAGACGCTGGTGCCCTCGCCTGCGTCTGCATGCCCTGCCCGATCAGACACAGCATGGCGCCCACATGAGAGCGTTTGAGCGGCCTCGTGTCCGGGATGCTCTCGTCCTGCATCTGGGTCTGGCCGAGTTAGACGGGCCTCCTTACCCGCCGCCCTGCCCGAGTGTTCACAGCTTCAACGTTTGCGCTCGCCTCTCATCCCGCAACCCCCCTCTGGAGCTGGGAAAAGCGAGAGGGACACAACTTCCGAGATTTTCTTCTCTGCCTAATGGCTGCACTGTTGATTTAGCCGGGGGGATGGAAAACCTTGTGAAGTGGTGTTGACACAACAAGGTCCCCGTATAACAGTGCACTCTGGGGGGGGCCGTGAATTGTGTGGGGAGATTCTTATTGCACAGCAGCTAATTTTGATCCGCAAATTATGTGCTTGTGTGTACTTTATCCTTAAACAAAGACTTCCTCTACAAGATGGTGGCCGGAGCAGCTTGATGGAAACTGATATAGGACTTGCTCTCTTGCCCATGCACAGAAAGTAAAGTAGGACTCTGTGCAAATTACCATTGCATGAACAGAAAGGTAAGACTATCCTCTTTGTACCCTAAAGGAGTTGCCATCTTGCAATGGTGCATTTTCATCTTCACCGTACCTATATCCTTAAATAAAGATTGCCTCTACAAGATAGCGGCCCGAGCAGTGTGTTGAAAACAGATATAGGAATTGCACTCCAACACTTGCACAGAAAGTAAAGTAGGTATCTGCGCAATTTACCTTTACATGAACAGAAAGGTAAGACCATCCTCTGTGTACCCAAAAGGAGCGACCATCTTACAATGGTGCCTTGCCATAGGCAATTATAGTCCTGGCATTCAGGTGAACCGTCTTAGTATCCTTGTTGCTTGAATCTAAAATTAGCCCAAAGCAAATATGACTATGCTATGTTTGAATAATAATCACAATTCGAACCCTGATGAATGATTCTGCAAAATTTAGTCAAGGAACTCCCATAGCAATGTACCTACACAAGCCACTGGACCCTGCCCTGGCCAGATATGGCCCAAAATCATGGAGCATCACGTATCCCAAAAATATCTCCAAGTACGCAAAAAAGAATCTCAAAGATAAGCTACTAAAGCTGCACCCAGAAACACTAATAGCGGATACCTACCATAGTGTGCTCAATGGCTCCAAGAAAACCGATTGTATTTTCTACTTCAAACGCCCGGCTAAATGGAAAAACATCTTCCTCCTCCTCCTACAAGTCACCAAAACAATCAAAATACCATATGGAATAAAACTGACGACGTCCCTCTCCCCATCTTTTAGAGGAGAAACGGACATATCCATCTTCAGAACAGGGAATATACTCATTCAAGCCACTATCACTCACCTTACCATCTTTGATAGACACTTTCTTTCTTTTCTCAATGCACTCACACAACAGGGCCAGATACCCTCAACAACTCCCTCCCCTGTTCCTCAATTCTCTAACCCTGAACAAGCCGGCCTTCTCCCTCAACTTGACTCTATACCGCGCGCGTCCTCCCCCCCTGACACTACCCCCAACCCTGCCACTCCCTCGCACACTCACCCCGACCAATGTCCCCAATAAGGACATCTAAAGTGCCCACCCAAACTAGCAACTCTGCAATTACTTACCCAGACGACGCTATCAACAATCCTAGGGTAGTGGGCCATATCATTAGCCCGTCTTCCTCCAATCTGACTACAGTTGCCCCCATCCTCTTAATCTAAGCCATACCCGGACTTCACAGATGATCGTCAATGCCAGTCCTAAGGACACTGTCCTCCCACGTAGCTTAGAGCTCTCTGCTGCCCTATACACAGGTCTGACCACTTACCCTCACACTACTAACATATCCAACACTGGATCACCCCCAGACTCAACCAACAGCAAGGTCACCCCCTCCAACTCTCATAATAGTAAATTGCCCACCGACAAGTCCTCCCCGGCGTCTACACCTACACACAATCAAAATATAACTAAGCCTGTTGAGGCCCACGGCAGATTTTGGAATGCCTGCCCCAACGGCATAGATCATCCTAATAGTTTAATGACCTCAGCACCCGCAGGCGCAGAACTTGCCGCGTCTTCCCCCACCAACTATGTGGATTACATCAATCACACACTCACTCAGATTCTCCAACGTATGGAGCAAAAAATAGACTCTTGCGCAGCTGAACTAGCACACCTGAGACAGGACATATCAATTCAGACCTTCCCTACCTGCCCTCCCACCAATGAGAGTCGGCAACGGCCTCCTCACGCAGGCACTCTGTTGGCCTTACAAGGCCCCCACTGGCCCTCCACTCCACTGTGCAGACTGGCCCACAGGCCCGTCGTCCTCACTGCCCCCTATCTATACGGGAAGCTGTGGCTCTCTGCGAATCCTACCCCTCCAAATCCCAGACCAATGTTCTCACCCCTTCCTCCTCGATTCCAGTAATAATGGGCATTAATAGAACCCCTGTTATTTCTAACTCACCCAGACCCCCTGCCCAACTCATCACCATCAAGCCCTTACAATCTGTAATAGACTATCCCTGCCTGCTACCTTGCATGCTTGCAAATTGTAGATCGGCAGCCACAACCCAGACCATGGCACACAATTCCCCCACCATCCCAGTACTAGTAGGCATAAATAGATCCCATGTAACCACTGACTCGCCCAGACCTCCTGCGCAACTCACCACCATTCCGACTCTTCAACTTGCCAAAGACATTCCCCCCCCGTTTATCCTGCATGCTCATCAACTGCAGATCGGCAGCCCAACACGCTACAGATATCGCTGAAACCGTACTCAGTGAGGGAATTGATATTGCTTTCCTCACGGAGCTCTGGCTCAATGATCACTCAAATGCCATACTTGATCTGCTAACCCCTCCTGGCTACTCCATCATAAGACAAGACAGACTGGAAAGAACGGGTGGAGGCCTAGCCATTATCCACAAAGCTGACATCCCTCTATCCTTACTAAATAAGGCAGAATACTCAACATTCGAGTACCTCGGCGTCGAAGTTAAAGGTAATGCTCCCCACCTATCAAACTATACACCATCTATCACCCTCCTGGTAAGCGTGCCCTTTTCGCCGAAGAGTTATCGGACCTATTAACTGGATTCTCCTTAATTGACACGAAGGACGTGTTTCTGGGAGACTTTAACTTACACTGGAACAACCTTGACGACCCCACAATCAAGCGCCTCATGAACCTTCTAGAAATGAACGACCTAAAGCAACTCTGCAATAAACCAACACATAGCAAAGGCGCTACACTTGACGCAATTATCACCAACAATGAATTGGTCTCCCTTAACGCCATCCTACCTATAGACTGGTCAGACCACCATCTCATACTGTTCAACATCGAGACCTCCATCAAACCACACTTAGACTCATCAATTAAACCCAAACATTGGACCAGAAACCTCAAACAAGTCCCCTTCACGGACCTTGAAGCCAAGATCTGTGAACAGCTACAACGTCCCCCTTCCTCGCATAACGTAAATGACCTGACCACCGACTTCAACACTGCGATCTTGGAAGCTCTCGAACTAATCGCACCTCTCAAACTAAAACAACTAAGATCGACTCAATCAAAATCTTGGTTTACCTCAGATCTCAACAACGACAGAAGACTTCTGAGACAAGCTGAAAGGGCTTGGAGACAAAACCCATCATCAGTACATCTTAATCTACTCAGAACGGCAAGGTTGACATACAAGAAGCATATCTTCAGAGAAAAAGCCACCTTTTTCTGCAATCAACTTGATCATGCAAAGAACAAGCCCAGAGAACTCTTTAACATAGTTAAACAACAAACCACTTCCCCCTCCATACATGAAATTATAGCCTCTTATGAACGATGTGAAAAAATTGCCAGTTTCCTCACTGACAAAATAATGAAAATTGATCAATCTTTCCTGCAAGTTACAACCCCACCCTCCATACCACTTATCTGCTCGGACACTCCCGACACTACCTCAATCACTCCTTTGGACCTTGCCAAAGACATAATGGATCCTAGTGGAACTAATGGCAACCTTTTCTGCATCCAATTGAAAAACAACGCCAACTGGTCGATTTTCAAACCAATGACAGAACTTGAGGTTTTCAATATTATTGCGAAACTAAAGCCCACCTCCCACACCAAAGATCCCCTCCCTGCCAAAATGGTACACAACCTTAACCACATTATTGCCCCGTATTGGACAAAAATCATCAACTCCTCTCTCGCCTCGGGTTGTGTTCCAGAGTCCCTTCAACTAGGACAAATCCCACCCATTCCCAAGAATCCCACGGCTGACCCGAATGATCTAAGCAACCTCAGACCTATCTCCAACCTCCTGTTCCTAGCCAAAACCATGGAAAAATGCGTATTGCAACAACTCAACCGACATAGGGGGCATATCAGCAAGGGCCGGCGATAATTATCGCTAAGCGCGCTTAGTGCTAGGCTAATTATCGCCGGCTATCGCTGGATTTTATTGCTGAGATAGCGCGCTATCAGCGACGCTTATCTCCAAAGCGATAAAATTCCAAGCGCAAGCTGCCAAATGTGCGATTATCGCTGGAAATCCAGCGATAATCGCACAACGTTTGGCGATAGCTTGATGATAGGGCAGGGCAGACTTAGCCATTATATCCACCTTCCATTGGATATAATGGCTAAGTCAGACTGAAAGCAGGTGTAAGGAAAGTAGCGATAACCGCGGTTAGCGCTACTTTTCTTATCGCTACGCAGGTTAGCGATCAGCTTGCTGATAGGAAAAATGTCTGTTAGCGACATTTCTCACGTTATTATGGGGAGGAACGCCCACTTTACATCTCATTAGAGCTGGGCGTTAAGGGAAAGGGCGCTAAGGCATGGATTCACACCGCTTTTCGCCCAAAAACGGACGCTAAAGCGGCGATAATTTTATCGCGGGGCCTTGATGATATGCCCCATAGTGAGGACTCCAACTTACTTGACTCCTTCCAATCTGGATTCAGAAAAGGCTGTAGCACAGAAACTGCCATGCTTAATATCACAGATGACATCCATAGATCCTTAGATGATGGTGGTGCATGCATACTTATCCTACTTGACTTATCAGCGGCCTTCGACACTGTAAACCACACAGCCTTGCTGGAATCCTTGAAATTCTGTTCCGGTATAAATGGTACTGTTTTAGAATGGTTCACTTCTTACCTTCAACACCGATCACAACAAGTCAAAATCAAGTCTTGCCTCTCAAAACCCACACCAGTCTCTCTTGGCGTACCATAGGGCTCAATCCTCTCCCTGCCACTGTTCAATCTCTTCATGGAACCCCTTTCTATCATCTTGAAGCAAGCTGGAATCAAATTCCACCTCTATGACAATGACACACAACTCTACTACAAAATTAAATCTCCTAGTGACATTCAACATCTCAATGTCACACTGTGTAATATTCAATCATGGTTTAACGCTAAACATCTAAAATTAAACCCCACCAAAACAGAAATTATCTTGTTCTCCCCCAAAAGTAACCACCTCCCTATCAATGACTTGATCACTAACCTGAAGTCTCTAAACTGTACTCTCACTCTCTCAAATTTGGCTAAATCCCTAGGATTCACCCTGGATAAAGACCTGTCAATGAAGGAGCACATCAAAAACTCAGCCAAAGGAGCAATTTACACACTAAAACACCTCAAAAAAATCAAACCATTCATTCCCTCGGATGATTTCAAAAGGGTCGTTCAATCTCTGGTCCTCTCCAAACTTGACTACGTGATTGCCATCCTCACAGGGACCCCGCAATCACACCTTGCTCCCCTCAGATCAGTTCTAAACATGGCAGCCAGGCTCATTACAGATATCAAACGGTATGATCACATCACGCCTGCACTCAAGATCCTTCAATGGCTTCCTAAAGAAGGAAGATGCAATTTCAAGACTGCCTGTATCACCAACAAAGCCATTCACTCGCACACCACGGAATATTTAGATAACAAACTCATCAAAGCAGGAAGAACCAGATCACTGAGAAGCTCCAACATACTTCTTCTCGTCCCTCCCAAACTAAAAAAGAAATCTACCCAGTCTCGCTCGTTCTCGGGTAACGCCACCAGCACATGGAACTCTCTCCCGAGGGACTTACGATGCAACACCTCCTTCACTTGCTTCAAAAGAGACCTTAAACGCCATCTCCTCAACAAATACTGGAACACTTGAGCAATTTCTGGACCTCAGTTACATTAGTCACCCTTTAACCCGTTAATCTGCTGGCTGTTTTATTTCTGTTGCTACCTCCGTCTACCTGAAGGTATTCCTCTCACAAGACCCAAACAGGCGACTTGCCTTTTAAACAGTTACTGTCCTCAGGGCCTAGCTGTTGTTCGTATACATATTGTATTCCACCCGCTTTGCCAAATATTTCCTTGTGTATTTACTGTTCGTTTGTACTTGATCCTAGTTTGTTGTGCGTCATTTACGAAGGGACTGGATTATAACCTGGCTCTTGACTCTGTAAAGTGCTCTGATACCCCCGGGTCTAGCTAGCGCTATATAAAACTTATAAATAAATAAATAAAGCATAGGCTCTTGTAGCTCCTCAGCAGTCGTCGCCAGTGTTGAAATGATGCACTGGATGCAGAATTAAGTATACACTTTATTAGCTGAGGAGCGCAGAAGGACACCACCAGCTTCCCCAGTGTCCTTCCTTCAACTGCCCCTACGACCACTCTTCCAATCAAGCACAAACATTCCAGGAATGCTTGGTAGTCAAGCATTCCTGGTGCTAAGCAACACACTACAACCTTCCAGTTAAAATTAAAACTTTCAACAAGCACAGATGTGTAAAAGGTCAACATTCTAAAGCTGTTCTGACCTCACAATGCAGTAACCAATCAGAATGCAATGTTACTGGAAATATCTGTCATCCAGGTTGGTGAAATAAAGCGGCAGAGTCAGAAAATATAAAAATACTTGTTTTATTGAAGTGCCAATAACGGGTCCACTGGTGACAGCAAACACGTCCTGCTGACACGAAGTCCAACTGATTAATCCGAACTCAACTAACATTCCCTATGACATAGTGCACATTCTACAGGTGACAAGTAGATGACATATAAACATTCTGAAACCATGGAAACAATAGCCATACCACATGCCCCTTTTTTTTTTTAATAAAAGGAATAAAACAGAAGTAACAGAAAAAAATTAATCCAAAACATAATCCTCAAGTTTTTTAGGTAACCTCACATTCCTCTTGTGAGAAGAAGTGAATTGTACCCCCATATCCTTTTCACAGGTAGCTTCCATTTGAGATGTCAAACCTTCATTCTTCTCACGAGAAGAATTAACCTGAACTTCAATATCCTTTCCACCAGAAGTTTCGACTTGTGAACCTGGTCCCAAGGCAGATGAATTTGTGTTATTATCACCAAACCACACATCGAAACCCACCCCTTTTTGTTCAAACATTTTCTCCTGCCCAGGTTTGAGAACCACAGCCGAGCTTTTGTTCCACCACCCTCTGTTCCTTAACAAAACAGCAGAATTAGAAACTTTGTCAACCAGAACAGGATCAGAGAATTTGGAAGAGCCTTTGCACTGTAAGACTGGTTTGATGATGCAAACCCAGTCTCCTTCTTTAATAACCTTAGCTTTGACTCTATGACAAGAATCATGATACAACTTTCCCTTGATTTGTGCCTCAACAATATTATATTCTCTTTAGCCTTAGCAATTGCCACATCAAGAGAAACATTACTTTTGAAATTACAAAATTCAGGTGTTACAGCTGTTAAACCCAATCTCCCCCTCATAAGAAAATATGGAGAAACTCCAGTGACTGAATGTGGAGTATTGTGGTAACTCCACAACTTTTCCTTAAGAAAATTGAAAACATCCAAATTACATTCTAGCGTAGTTTGGATGCCCGCCTTAAAGAATCTATTAGCCCTCTCAACTTGGCCATTGGCTTTAGGACAATACAAAGGCGCTTTCTCCGAAACAATACCAAATTTCTTCAAAAATGACAACATTTTGTAAGAAACAAATTGTACACCGTTATCAGACATCAAAATTCTAGGAGGACCCTCCACACGAAAAACATCATCCAAAAATTTGACAACTTCCTCCGTGTTGGGAAGCTCCACAAAAGTGTAGTAAATCCATTTGGAAAAATTAAAAATCTGTTAAGTCTGCCCAAATAGAAATCTTCTCCCAGGGTACCTGTGGAGCTTCATGCAAACTTAAAGGTTCAGCAGAAACTTTCCAATGCTTATCAGAAAGAACACAAATCTTACATTTGTCAACATGGACTTCAACACAAGCATCCATCCCAGGCCACCAATAATGTTGTCTAAGGATTTTTTTTGTATTGGACACACCAGGATGCCCAGAATGTGTCAACTCAACAAGCTGACCTCTGATACCGATGGGAGGAACAAATAAATCATGTCTCATCAGAATATCATTCTCAATAGACAATTCACTAGAAACTTGCTCAAAGCTACGCAAGTCAGGATCAATATATCTGCTAGGTGGCCAACCATTCACAACATACTGTTTAACTTTGAGCAGGCCTTCAGCTTTAGCCACAAGACTAAACCACTCGCTCTCTGAGATAACAGCATTGCACAAACTTAAAACATCAAACATAGCAACCACACTTTCATGCTGATCTGTTACAGAAACATCTCCACTCTCTTTAGTAGGCAATCTAGATAAGCAATCAGCCGTCAAATTTTTGCCACCAGAAATGTGTCTAATCTGAAAATTGAATTCCTGGAGTCTAGCTATAAGCCTGATAAGTCTAGAAGAAGCATTCCCTGAACGAACACCATCCATCATGTAGACCAAGGGTTTGTGGTCAGTGACCAAAACAAAAGGTCGGCCCCACAAGAAATTCTTGAACTTTTCAACCGCCCAAACACAAGCAAGTGCCTCTTTTTCTATAGTGCTATAGTGTAACTCAGCACCTCTAATGGCTCTGGAATTGAATGAACTTACCCTTTCCTTGTCACCCACAAACTAAGTGAAAACAGCACCCAAACCAATGGCACTCGCATCAACAGTTACAAAAGAATCACCTTCTGGATCAAACGTGTTAAGACCAGGAGCTTGCATAACCAACTTCTTGACCTGATAAAATGCTTCATCATGCTCTGCCGCCCAAACAAAAGAAACTCCTTTCTTTAACAGTTGTCTCAAAGGTTCAACAACTAAAGCATACCCTCTCACAAACCTAGCGTAGTATTCTCCTAGACCTAAAAAAAGACCGAAGAGAAACCTTATTGTACGGTTTACTAGCATTGTTAAGCGTATTGACAAGATGAGCCTTAGGAAAAATACCTTCACTGGTGATTCTGTGCCCCAAATAGGCAATTTCATCCAAAAAAAACTTGCACTTCGCCTTACTAACTGTCATGCCTCTGTTTTCCAAAATACCTAAAACAGAATCGAACAAATTGTTGTGTTCAACACTGGTTTTAGCAAAAATAAGGATGTCGTCCTGAAAGGCCTGAACCCCTTTCAACCCCTGAAATAAAGTTTCAACCAGCTTTTGAAAACGCTGGCCGCTGAAAGCCAAGCCAAACGGCATTCTTAAAAATTTGTAAAGGTCAAAAGGTGTCACAAAAGCAGTGAGATCTCTAGATTTATCATCCAAAACCACCTGATGATAGGCAGATTTGAGATCAATCACTGAAAAGAACTTCGCACCATTGACAGCAGCCAGCAACTCCTGTATTCTTGGTAAAGGATGAGTATCAATAATGATATTTTTATTTAAAGACCTAAGGTCAACACACAACCTCAAATCCTTATTTTTTTTAAGAGTAATAACGATGGCTGAAACCCACTCTGAGCTATCAGTAGATTCAATGATACCATCAGCACATAAAGTGTCTAAATGGGATTTGAACATTTGGTGAACACCCAAAGGTACCCTGCAAACTTTATGTTGCACAGGAATAGCATTCTTTTCAAGTTTGATGATATGACTGAAACCTTTTACTTCCCCCACCTTGTCTTGAAAAGCTGCGTTGTGTTTGGCAATAATACTTTCAACTTCAGAATTTTGTAAGCACACAGAACTCACAGACAAATCCCTCAACCTGATGGGACAGTCCGTGCCAGGACAAAGAATGACTCCTAACTTACCCAAGTCATACCACCACACAATGTTCTCACCCTTCTTGGCAACATAAATTTTGGTGAAAATATTACGTCCTTGGAACTCCAAATTTTCCTTAAAATATCCCACCATATCAATTTCAAAATCACCGAAAGCCTTAAGATTGATATCCGTTTTCTCCAATTTGACCTTAGACCAATTGCAATAAAAGAACTCATCAGAAATGATGGTAATGGGAGAGCCAGAGTCTGCCATCACTTCCAAACCTACATTTCCAATGTGAACCTCACCAAGAGGTGCTTTGAACCCAGAACCCATATTGTTGCCCCCAAAAATAACTGAAGGATCATACACGGTGAGAAGTAAATTCTCCACATTGTCACAAACCTCATTCACAGCATTAACAGATGGTTTAGAAACAAGTTTAGAACCTTTACCAACAATTTGAAAATGGCCCTACTTATTGCATTTGTTACACTTCCTCTTTAAAGCAGGACACTCTGCACAATTTGCTAAATGAGCCTTGGAACCACATCTAAAACAACTAAGTTTACTATTTTTAAAACTTTCCGTTTTTACAACCTTCTTCGTAGATTGAACAGCACGCACAGAAGAGGAAGAGGAAACAGACCCTTCTGCCATTAACACTTTAGCAGACTGAATGGATCTCTCAATCCCCTTAGCTAAATCTAAAACTTCAGCCAAAGTTGGATTGCGACATGCTAAAAGTCTTTCTTGAATTTCCTTGGAGTCACAGTTAAAAACAAATTGGTCTCTTATGCAATTATCAACATTTGCACCAAATTCACAGTTGGCAGCTAACACTCTTAAAGCTGCTACATACTCCTCTACAGATTCCTCTGAAAATTGCCTCCTTTTGTGAAAGCTATGTCTTTCAATCATAACATTTGGTTAATCAACGAACTGCTTTTCAAGTCTGGAAACAGCCTCTTTAAAAACATCCCACCCATCACCTTCACCGCTGGGTGCAATAATTGGAAGAAGATTTTCAAAAATTTCAATAGCTGACGTTCCCAAAAAACTGAATAAAATAGCTTTCTTCCTACCAGCTGAAAAATCACTACCATCAATAGCGAGTAAATAATTTTCAAAAGTCTTGAACCACTTTTTCCATAACAGTGGTGGCTTACCAGGTACCTGTAAGAAAATAGCAGGTGGATTGCCCACTTGTGAATTTGCCATAATGTACAAATAATAAAAATAATACACAACTCAAAACACTTGAACAGTCTCACAAGATAATAAAAAACAGAAGAATTAAAAAAAAATGCAGGCACTCTGGGGCCGATTCCGATTCGGGCCGGAAATCTCTCCGACCGAGCCGGACCCAAAGAGATTTGCGACCGAATCGGACCCGTGCAGTCCGACCGAACGAGTACGATGCGCACGTATGCCATCGGACTCGAGTCGGTCGGACTCCCATTGAAGTCAATGGGAGCCTGTCGTACAACGCGTACGCGGGCTCCCATTGACTCAATGGGTGCGATGCGGACAAGTGCGCCCCCTACAGCGTGTACGCGGCGAAGCGATTCGTGCCGTACACGCACAGATAGGGGGGACCCATGGGTCCCCCCTGTGTGCGACTCGCACGGCTACGCATACAGGGGGGTCCGACACGGACCCCCAAAGTACGGCTCCGACAGCTCTTTCGAGCCGGAGTGCGCGGCTCGGTCGGACTGCTCGCGGCGCGCATCATACTTACCCGGCCGGGGAACGTCTCCATTGCGCGGTGCGAGTCGTGTCCGTGCGAGTCGGTCGGTGCGGTTAGACCCGGGATCGAGTCGGTCGGAGCGGTCGGGACGCCCGGACGAGTCGGTCGGCGAATACGCATCGTACTCGCTCGCCCAGACGCGCGTACGAATCGGTCGGGAAATAGGGCTCCGAATCGGATCCGGTTAAGCCGAATCCGATTCGGAGCCCTACCGGCCGAGATCGGAATCGGCCCCTAGGTGTGCACATCACTGTAGAATTAAGACATTCAGACTTTTAGTGTGCACATCACTGTAGATATGCAGTCTTTTAGTGTGCACATCACTGTAGAGGAAAACAAGGATAAGCAGAAGCACAAATCAGTGTGCAAATCACTGTGAAGCAGAGGAAAAACCAATTCACAGACACTGTACCAAAATATTTGCAGAAAGTTACCTCATAGGTTTCCTTTTAAGTACAGCAAATGAAACAGGAAAAGTGTGTGTGTCACTGAAAGTAAAGACACACGTAGGAGAGCAGAAACCAGTGAGGATTCCTCCGTGGAACAAACCAACTGAATAAAGACAAACCCGATGAAGGTATATACTTGAAAGTATACACTCAAGATGGCCGCCAAAACGTGATGAGCGTAGGTTTCTAAAGGAAGTTGAGCTTGTTTTGCACAGCTGGAATATTAACCGCAAACTGTTGAAAAATCCTCACTCAAGATGGCTGCAAAAACGTGTTGAACATATGTTTCCAAAGGAATTAGAGCTTGTATATGCAGACCTGAAGAAATGACGTAGGCGAAGCACATGACAACGTGCAACAATGAAGATGCAGGAGAGCAGCTCAAGAACAAAGTGCTGCGTGAGACTCCAACAGCAAAGACGGTGAGCGCGAGCAGCCTGGCGCGAGAGAAGAGCGCATGGGATTTCCAACTCCCACAAGTGCCCCCTCAAGCATTCACAGCATCCCAATAAAATTAAGCCGGAATCGGGAGCAAGTAGGGCTCAACACGCACTTACTTGAGTAAACAGTCCAAAGCGCAGCAAAATTCTGCTCCAAAACAAGAGCTAGAATAAACGAATCACAAAAGTGACGAAAAAAAAACCGAAGATCACAGTGGGCCGGCACTTCAACTCGTCGCCATTGAAATAAAGCGGCAGAGTCAGAAAATATAAAAATACTTGTTTTATTGAAGTGCCAATAACGGGCCCACTGGTGACAGCAAACACGTCCTGCTGACACGAAGTCCAACTGATTAATCCGAACTCAACTAACATTCCCTATGACATAGTGCACATTCTACAGGTGACAAGTAGATGACATATAAACATTCTGAAACCATGGAAACAATAGCCATACCACATGCCCCTTTTTTTTTTAAATAAAAGGAATAAAACAGAAGTAACAGAAAAAAATTAATCCAAAACATAATCCTCAAGTTTTTTAGGTAACCTCACATTCCTCTTGTGAGAAGAAGTGAATTGTACCCCCATATCCTTTTCACAGGTAGCTTCCATTTGAGATGTCAAACCTTCATTCTTCTCACGAGAAGAATTAACCTGAACTTCAATATCCTTTCCACCAGAAGTTTCGACTTGTGAACCTGGTCCCAAGGCAGATGAATTTGTGTTATTATCACCAAACCACACATCGAAACCCACCCCTTTTTGTTCAAACATTTTCTCCTGCCCAGGTTTGAGAACCACAGCCGAGCTTTTGTTCCACCACCCTCTGTTCCTTAACAAAACAGCAGAATTAGAAACTTTGTCAACCAGAACAGGATCAGAGAATTTGGAAGAGCCTTTGCACTGTAAGACTGGTTTGATGATGCAAACCCAGTCTCCTTCTTTAATAACCTTAGCTTTGACTCTATGACAAGAATCATGATACAACTTTCCCTTGATTTGTGCCTCAACAATATTATATTCTCTTTAGCCTTAGCAATTGCCACATCAAGAGAAACATTACTTTTGAAATTACAAAATTCAGGTGTTACAGCTGTTAAACCCAATCTCCCCTCATAAGAAAATATGGAGAAACTCCAGTGACTGAATGTGGAGTATTGTGGTAACTCCACAACTTTTCCTTAAGAAAATTGAAAACATCCAAATTACATTCTAGCGTAGTTTGGATGCCCGCCTTAAAGAATCTATTAGCCCTCTCAACTTGGCCATTGGCTTTAGGACAATACAAAGGCGCTTTCTCCGAAACAATACCAAATTTCTTCAAAAATGACAACATTTTGTAAGAAACAAATTGTACACCGTTATCAGACATCAAAATTCTAGGAGGACCCTCCACACGAAAAACATCATCCAAAAATTTGACAACTTCCTCCGTGTTGGGAAGCTCCACAAAAGTGTAGTAAATCCATTTGGAAAAATTATCCACAACAACAATTAAAAATCTGTTAAGTCTGCCCAAATAGAAATCTTCTCCCAGGGTACCTGTGGAGCTTCATGCAAACTTAAAGGTTCAGCAGAAACTTTCCAATGCTTATCAGAAAGAACACAAATCTTACATTTGTCAACATGGACTTCAACACAAGCATCCATCCCAGGCCACCAATAATGTTGTCTAAGGATTTTTTTTGTATTGGACACACCAGGATGCCCAGAATGTGTCAACTCAACAAGCCGATGGGAGGAACAAATAAATCATGTCTCATCAGAATATCATTCTCAATAGACAATTCACTAGAAACTTGCTCAAAGCTACGCAAGTCAGGATCAATATATCTGCTAGGTGGCCAACCATTCACAACATACTGTTTAACTTTGAGCAGGCCTTCAGCTTTAGCCACAAGACTAAACCACTCGCTCTCTGAGATAACAGCATTGCACAAACTTAAAACATCAACCATAGCAACCACACTTTCATGCTGATCTGTTACAGAAACATCTCCACTCTCTTTAGTAGGCAATCTAGATAAGCAATCAGCCGTCAAATTTTTGCCACCAGAAATGTGTCTAATCTGAAAATTGAATTCCTGGAGTCTAGCTATAAGCCTGATAAGTCTAGAAGAAGCATTCCCTGAACGAACACCATCCATCATGTAGACCAAGGGTTTGTGGTCAGTGACCAAAACAAAAGGTCGGCCCCACAAGAAATTCTTGAACTTTTCAACCGCCCAAACACAAGCAAGTGCCTCTTTTTCTATAGTGCTATAGTGTAACTCAGCACCTCTAATGGCTCTGGAATTGAATGAACTTACCCTTTCCTTGTCACCCACAAACTAAGTGAAAACAGCACCCAAACCAATGGCACTCGCATCAACAGTTACAAAAGAATCACCTTCTGGATCAAACGTGTTAAGACCAGGAGCTTGCATAACCAACTTCTTGACCTGATAAAATGCTTCATCATGCTCTGCCGCCCAAACAAAAGAAACTCCTTTCTTTAACAGTTGTCTCAAAGGTTCAACAACTAAAGCATACCCTCTCACAAACCTAGCATAGTATTCTCCTAGACCTAAAAAAAGACCGAAGAGAATCCTTATTGTACGGTTTACTAGCATTGTTAAGCGTATTGACAAGATGAGCCTTAGGAAAAATACCTTCACTGGTGATTCTGTGCCCCAAATAGGCAATTTCATCCAACAAAAACTTGCACTTCGCCTTACTAACTGTCATGCCTCTGTTTTCCAAAATACCTAAAACAGAATCGAACAAATTGTTGTGTTCAACACTGGTTTTAGCAAAAATAAGGATGTCGTCCTGAAAGGCCTGAACCCCTTTCAACCCCTGAAATAAAGTTTCAACCAGCTTTTGAAAAACGCTGGCCGCTGAAGCCAAGCCAAACGGCATTCTTAAAAATTTGTAAAGGTCAAAAGGTGTCACAAAAGCAGTGAGATCTCTAGATTTATCATCCAAAACCACCTGATGATAGGCAGATTTGAGATCAATCACTGAAAAGAACTTCGCACCATTGACAGCAGCCAGCAACTCCTGTATTCTTGGTAAAGGATGAGTATCAATAATGATATTTTTATTTAAAGACCTAAGGTCAACACACAACCTCAAATCCTTATTTTTTTAAGAGTAATAACGATGGCTGAAACCCACTCTGAGCTATCAGTAGATTCAATGATACCATCAGCACATAAAGTGTCTAAATGGGATTTGAACATTTGGTGAACACCCAAAGGTACCCTGCAAACTTTATGTTGCACAGGAATAGCATTCTTTTCAAGTTTGATGATATGACTGAAACCTTTTACTTCCCCCACCTTGTCTTGAAAAGCTGCGTTGTGTTTGGCAATAATACTTTCAACTTCAGAATTTTGTAAGCACACAGAACTCACAGACAAATCCCTCAACCTGATGGGACAGTCCGTGCCAGGACAAAGAATGACTCCTAACTTACCCAAGTCATACCACCACACAATGTTCTCACCCTTCTTGGCAACATAAATTTTGGTGAAAATATTACGTCCTTGGAACTCCAAATTTTCCTTAAAATATCCCACCATACCAATTTCAAAATCACCGAAAGCCTTAAGATTGATATCCGTTTTCTCCAATTTGACCTTTGACCAATTGCAATAAAAGAACTCATCAGAAATGATGGTAATGGGAGAGCCAGAGTCTGCCATCACTTCCAAACCTACATTTCCAATGTGAACCTCACCAAGAGGTGCTTTGAACCCAGAACCCATATTGCTGCCCCCAAATATAACTGAAGGATCATACACGGTGAGAAGTAAATTCTCCACATTGTCACAAACCTCATTCACAGCATTAACAGATGGTTTAGAAACAAGTTTAGAACCTTTACCAACAATTTGAAAATGGCCCTACTTATTGCATTTGTTACACTTCCTCTTTAAAGCAGGACACTCTGCACAATTTGCTAAATGAGCCTTGGAACCACATCTAAAACAACTAAGTTTACTATTTTTAAAACTTTCCGTTTTTACAACCTTCTTCGTAGATTGAACAGCACACACAGAAGAGGAAGAGGAAACAGACCCTTCTGCCATTAACACTTTAGCAGACTGAATGGATCTCTCAATCCCCTTAGCTAAATCTAAAACTTCAGCCAAAGTTGGATTGCGACATGCTAAAAGTCTTTCTTGAATTTCCTTGGAGTCACAGTTAAAAACAAATTGGTCTCTTATGCAATTATCAACATTTGCACCAAATTCACAGTTGGCAGCTAACACTCTTAAAGCTGCTACATACTCCTCTACAGATTCCTCTGAAAATTGCCTCCTTTTGTGAAAGCTATGTCTTTCAATCATAACATTTGGTTAATCAACGAACTGCTTTTCAAGTCTGGAAACAGCCTCTTTAAAAACATCCCACCCATCACCTTCACCGCTGGGTGCAATAATTGGAAGAAGATTTTCAAAAATTTCAATAGCTGACGTTCCCAAAAACGGAATAAAATAGCTTTCTTCCTACCAGCTGAAAAATCACTACCATCAATAGCGAGTAAATAATTTTCAAAAGTCTTGAACCACTTTTTCCATAACAGTGGTGGCTTACCAGGTACCTGTAAGAAAATAGCAGGTGGATTGCCCACTTGGGAATTTGCCATAATGTACAAATAATAAAAATAATACACAACTCAAAACACTTGAACAGTCTCACAAGATAATAAAAAACAGAAGATATAAAAAAAAATGCAGGCACTCTGGGGCCGATTCCGATTCGGGCCGGAAATCTCTCCGACCGAGCCGGACCCGGAGAGATTTCCGACCGAATCGGACCCGTGCAGTCCGACCGAACGAGTACGATGCGCACGTATGCCATCGGACTCGAGTCGGTCGGACTCCCATTGAAGTCAATGGGAGCCTGTCGTACAACGCGTACGCGGGCTCCCATTGACTCAATGGGTGCGATGCGGACAAGTGCGCCCCCTACAGCGTGTACGCGGCGAAGCGATTCGTGCCATACACGCACAGATAGGGGGGACCCATGGGTCCCCCCTGTGTGCGACTCGCGTGGCTACGCATACAGGGGGGTCCGACACGGACCCCCAAAGTACGGCTCCGACAGCTCTTTCGAGCCGGAGTGCGCGGCTCGGTCGGACTGCTCGCGGCGCGCATCATACTTACCCGGCCGGGGAACGTCTCCATTGCGCGGTGCGAGTCGTGTCCGTGCGAGTCGGTCGGTGCGGTTCGACCCGGGATCGAGTCGGTCGGAGCGGTCGGGACGCCCGGACGAGTCGGTCGGCGAATACGCATCGTACTCGCTCGCCCAGACGCGCGTACGAATCGGTCGGGAAATAGGGCTCCGAATCGGATCCGGTTAAGCCGAATCCGATTCGGAGCCCTACCGGCCGAGATCGGAATCGGCCCCTTAGTGTGCACATCACTGTAGAATTAAGACATGCAGACTTTTAGTGTGCACATCACTGTAGATATGCAGTCTTTTAGTGTGCACATCACTGTAGAGGAAAACAAGGATAAGCAGAAGCACAAATCAGTGTGCAAATCACTGTGAAGCAGAGGAAAAACCAATTCACAGACACTGTACCAAAATATTTGCAGAAAGTTACCTCATAGGTTTCCTTTTAAGTACAGCAAATGAAACAGGAAAAGTGTGTGTGTCACTGAAAGTAAAGACACATGTAGGAGAGCAGAAACCAGTGAGGATTCCTCCGTGGAACAAACCAACTGAATAAAGACAAACCCGATGAAGGTATATACTTGAAAGTATACACTCAAGATGGCCGCCAAAACGTGATGAGCGTAGGTTTCTAAAGGAAGTTGAGCTTGTTTTGCACAGCTGGAATATTAACCGCAAACTGTTGAAAAATCCTCACTCAAGATGGCTGCAAAAAACGTGTTGAACATATGTTTCCAAAGGAATTAGAGCTTGTATATGCAGACCTGAAGAAATGACGTAGGCGAAGCACATGACAACGTGCAACAATGAAGATGCAGGAGAGCAGCTCAAGAACAAAGTGCTGCGTGAGACTCCAACAGCAAAGACGGTGAGCGCGAGCAGCCTGGCGCGAGAGAAGAGCGCATGGGATTTCCAACTCCCACAAGTGCCCCCTCAAGCATTCACAGCATCCCAATAAAATTAAGCCGGAATCGGGAGCAAGTAGGGCTCAACACGCACTTACTTGAGTAAACAGTCCAAAGCGCAGCAAAATTCTGCTCCAAAACGAGAGCTAGAATAAACGAATCACAAAAGTGACGAAAAAAAAACCGAAGATCACAGTGGGCCGGCACTTCAACTCGTCGCCATTGAAATAAAGCGGCAGAGTCAGAAAATATAAAAATACTTGTTTTATTGAAGTGCCAATAACGGGCCCACTGGTGACAGCAAACACGTCCTGCTGACACGAAGTCCAACTGATTAATCCGAACTCAACTAACATTCCCTATGACATAGTGCACATTCTACAGGTGACAAGTAGATGACATATAAACATTCTGAAACCATGGAAACCATAGCCATACCACAGTTGGGTGCTTTCATTTTTTGTACTTTGCTGCTAGAGTTCAGTAAAGGAGACTTTAGTAATAATATTCACATCCGTGTCTAACCAAACCTCCTGTAACATTAGTGGGGGAGATTTCCAATGTAAAATATTTTATTTAATTCAGAAACAAAAATACGTAAAAAAGGATTTTTTTGTAATGTGCTATTATGATCAGTGAATTACGATAAGGTTTTTAGCTTGAATGGAGTTGTGAATCTGGGTTTTAAATTCTGCTGTCTTCGAATCCTAAAATTAGGAGAAGGAAATGGACCTTGAAGTGTTTCATTTTTCCTCTGGATTGGTTCACTGTAATGTTCTTCTGATAGCAAAGGTGACTTCTGACTGCTCTGGTGGCTCCTCCGAGCACATCGTGGAAGTTAGAAGCTTTTGTCTTTCCAGTGTGGTCTGGTGGCTCCTCTGATCCCAAGGCATGCTCCTCCTCATCTAGTCTCGCAATGACTCTTCTTGTTTTATTCTACTCACATGTCTTCTCTCTTCCTTTCATGCACTGCTGCTTACTTTTGTTACTGGGCAATTGTAAGGTCCTAATACCTGCCTCTATTATGTCACTATGTACCTGTTGTTATTTGTATATATCGCTGCTTTTCTCCCACAATTGTCTACCTTATGTGTCCGCAACTCATCTGTAAGGCGCTCTGATACCCTCTAGGGTCATTTTCGCACTATATAAAACTTTTAAAATAAATAAATAAAATAAATAAAGGAGGAGATGTTTGCTGCTCCGCATAAAGGTATACTTAACATTGCATTTTGATTGATTACTGCATTGTGAGGACATAACAGGTCTATAATGCTGACCCTTTATACATCTGTGCTTGTTAAAAGTTTTTCTTTTATCTATGTTGGGAGTTTCATTTGGAATTTTTCTACTAGAGGACAGCAAAGGAGCCTTAGTAATAACTGAGCCACTTGTCTTGTAACAGAATGTATGTATCTGTTTGATACATACTTGTTTCTGTACTTTTGTGTATTGTTTTGTGGTTCAAATTATAGAAATAGCATAGGTGACAATCCCCTACTTCCAGTAGTGATCCATACAAGTCAAAAGATTAAGAACCGCTGGACTAGATAACACACTGGGAAATGTTTTTTGAAGTGCAAAGCAAAAACAGTACAAAGAATTCACATACAATTTAGAAGGAGGCCACAAAGGCTCTTTGGTGCACATTAGGCCAACCATGATGTTGTATACTAATGTGAATGCGCGATCGCGACATTGATTATATGTCGCGCTCATGCCTCTTGTAAATAATGCGCGTTCTGTGGGTAGAGCATGAGCGTAGTGTTGGTATCTGCTCCGCTCGCATTGTCATCATATAATGCACATGTGCAAGCTGTAATATCAAATTATGCTTCATTGTAAAAGGGTACTGTAATGTTGTGATATGTGCTGGGCGCTAGGACCAGCACATGAGATTGAGAGGTGGGAGGAGAGCTGGGTGGTGGAAGAGGAGGAGCGAGGAATAGGCAGGATAGAGCGGGAACAGGAACGTAGTGGATGCACGAGAATAAAGTTCCCACTACCAAGAATAGTGTCTGTGTCGTTTGTACTGGCCCAGAGACACTACAACTGGCGACGAAGGTGGTTGTAAACTTTGCCTGCCTACCTGTATCCTGGCGTTCGCTCCGCTGCCTTGGAGCTGTGCTGAGTCGCGGACCGGGTGCCCACCCCGGTCGCGTTGTGCCCCGCTGTGTTTGCTGTCCGCCCCGCTGCCTCGGAGCTGTGAAGTCCGCCGCCGCGCCCTGGGAGTCCACCCCAGTCGCGTGTGTCCTTGGAGGGGATTCGGCGTTGCCGCGACCCGGGAGCCCACCCCGGTCGCGTGTGTAGAGGAGACGGTGCAGTCTGCGGATCGCGACCCAGGAGCCTACCCCGGTCGCGTGCTCTGGGCTGCAAGGGCCCGTGTGCAAGTGCTGTCTGTGGAGGAGTGCGGGGTCCGATGCTGTGCCCGGTGACTGAAGTTGTCACCTCCGAGGTACCGGAGTCTGTCTGTTCCCGTGCTGCTGCTCCCACTGAGTGAATTAAGCCTGATAATCTCGCGAGGAGCGAGATTTCACCGGCGGCCATCTTTAAGTCAGGCGCCTCAACCAATCCCCTGCGAGGATTTCCCGGCGGCCATTTTGAGGTCAGGCGTCTGCTGAAAATCTCAACAACCATTGGTAACTGACTGTCAGAGGAGCTGTCAGGTGCCTCATCATACATTAAAAGGCTATATCAATGGACTTATGGGACTGCAAGCTCGTCCTGTCACCTGCCCTTGATATTCCTTGATGCGAGTGGCAGTCCCTACACATCAAGTAGCTGGTGGTCTGCTCTTCCTTGTCATAGGCGCCCTGCTATTGACCCTACACTAACGTAATTGAAGATTGGCGCTAACGGTGGCATTTCGAACCGAGTGGCAGGCGCTGTGAGGGTTCCTGTGGGTCGGCTATTCACCACAAAGCATTTGCCCCACCATATTCCTACGCGATGTCTGGATCATCAACGTCAAGGCAGAGTCATGCCTCTGCTAGCGCCAGCACCAGGCAGGAGTCACCTACGTCCACAGCGCAAATGGGTGGACACAGAGTTGGCTTGCTCGGAGTCCCTTTTCTACGCCCGCCGGAACCCTTGGTCCTCATATCAGGGGGAGGTATGGGCCTTCGCTGGCAGGAATGGCTAGAAGACTTTGAAGACTTCATGAAAGGGTCTCATGTGACCGAGGAGGAGCAGCAACTGATTGCATTATGCAATTTAATCGGGAAAGATGTTGGTCAGATTATAAAGGAGCTTCTGGCTGACGCTGCTACGTCCTATGCCAATGTGCGTGACGCACTAAACAGAAAATTTCTTCACAAACGGAACGTTGATTATGAAAGATATACATTCAATCTGACTTCTCAAGAAAAAGAAGAGCCCATGAGTACCTTCATTACGCGACTTCGACGCTTGGCCCGCTACTGTGAATTTGACTCTTTCTCGAAGGAAGATGCCCTTCGCCTGCGAATCATAGAAGGATGCCAGTCTGAGTCGTTGCGCAGACGTCTACTAAAGAAAAGTTACTCTCTGGATGAGATCGAAGAAATGACGCGAGTACATGATCAGGCAGAAGAACAGGCCAAGAGAATGGAAGCTGGAAGAGGCAAAAAATGTGAACAAGCATTTCGGCTCCAATCCCGTAACACCAACAGGTCTTCCCCTGCAAAGCAACGATCATCCAGATCCAAAGTTCAGTCCCATTATACAAGTCGTCGGCGTCGCAGTACTAGCCGGACTGATAAACGACAGGAGCGCCAACTTAAATGCTATCGCTGTGGATATGACTTCCCTCACACGGAGACCTGCCCTGCATTAGGCCAAAAATGCAGGAAGTGTGGCCGGGACAACCACTTTGAGAACGTCTGCGGAGCTCCTCGCAAAGACACCCACAGAGACAAGTACAGACAATCCAGACAGTCTAATACTCGCCATCATGCCAAAGCAGTGTGGGACCGCAGAGATTCTTCCACTGGCTCTTCACAGTCCAGCCGTCAGTCTCATGGGACATATCGATCCCGTCGATCACAATCTCGTGAGTCGAGGTTGCTGTCACCAATATCGCAAGACAGTGATGAGTACGTCTGCATGGTTGCGGATCCGGACCGGTTGAAGAAATACCCGCGACTAGATCTGAAAATGGACACACACTTGGCCAAATTTGTTCTGGATAGTGGAGCATCTCTCAACTATATTTCAGTTGCAGAATACAAGAAAATGAGTCCACCACCACACTTGCATAAAGCCGCCGTGCGGGTGTACACTTGGATGTCAAAGGAACCTCTTCCTTGCTTAGGACAATTCCCGACTAATCTCACGTACAAGGACAGAACTATTCCGGCCCGCATTCACGTCATTGATGGTCCTGAAGCAGATTGTCTTCTTAGCTTGCCCATGGCGGAACGACTTCGACTAGTAGAAATTTTGTACAAAGTTGATGATGAACCGGACATAGTTCACAAGTTTCCGAAGTTATTCACCGGACTTGGAAAGATGGCTCATTGCCAAGTTCGATTGCACATAAATGAACGTGTGACTCCCATAGCACAACATCACAGGAAAATTCCATTTCACCTTCAACAGTCTGTAGAGGAGGAACTGCAGGATCTTCTCCAGGCTGACATTATTGAGAGAACGTCAGGACCCACTCCCTGGGTCTCTCCAGTGGTCGTTGTGCCTAAAAAGGGCGCACCTGGCAAAGTGCGCCTCTGTGTAGATATGAGGGCACCCAACACCGCCATTGAAAGAGAAAGACACCCGGGGCCTCATATTAGCGACATGATTGCGTCACTCAATGGTGCGCAAATATTCTCCAAACTAGACCTTAACAAGGGCTATCACCAGCTGGAACTTCACGAAAAATTGAGATATATCACCACATTCTCGACTCATCAAGGTCTGTTCAGATACAAAAGACCCAGCTTTGGGGTCTCTTCTGCCGCTGAGATTTTTCAGGAGGCCATCAGAAAGGTAATTCATCACATTCCCAACACTTTAAACTACAGTGACGACATCCTGGTCTATGGAGCAACAATGCAAGAACACGACACAGCGCTGGACCGAGTCTGTCATGCTCTGTTGGATGCCAATCTCACTTTAAATAAAGACAAATGCGAATTCCACAAATATACGTTAAAATTCTTTGGACACATCTTCTCAGGCGCCGGAATGAAACCTGATCCAGAAAAGATTGCCGCTCTGAATGACATCCCCAGGCCGCGAGACGCGGGGGATGTACGTTCCTTCTTAGGCATGGCGAGCTACTGTGCACGCTATATCAAGGACTATGCCACTATCAGTTACCCTCTGAGAAAGCTGACCAAACAAGGACACCCATTTCAATGGACCACGAGGTGTGATCAAGCCTTTCATGAAATCAAAGCTGCGGTTGAATCTGCCAACAATCTTGCATATTTCAATCCTAGAAGAAAAACTGAAATCACCGTGGATGCAAGTCCCGTAGGACTGGGAGCGATATTGGCTCAATATGACAGAGAGAGTGATCAGCGGTATATTGTAGCATATGCCAGTCGGAGTCTCACGGACACAGAGAGAGCATATTCCCAGCCTGAAAAGGAAAGCCTGGCGGTAGTCTGGGCCTGCGAACATTTTCACATCTTCATCTACGGAAAACACTTCACACTTATCACGGATCACCAGGCCCTGATAACCATCTTCGGAAATCCCCAAGCCAAAATGCCACCCAGAATAGAGCGCTGGGGCATCCGCCTTCAAGAGTATACTTATACTATCATCCATAAGCCGGGAAAAGCCGCAAATCCAGCCGACTATATGTCCCGACATCCCAAGGCAACGTCCAAATCCAATCCATCATTAGCTGAGGAATACATCCATTTTGTAGTGGCTCAAGCCAAACCACCCGCAGTCCCTCTGGAGGCCATCCTTGACGCTACTAATGAAGATGCCACGCTACAAAATGTAAAACATCGCATTCAGACGAACAGTTGGAGGCATTTGGAGGAATCCGGACAGAGTGACCAGATTGACAGTCAGGAACTGTCCTCTTTCAGACATGTGAAGGATGAACTGTCCATCACCTCAGATGGTCTTGTACTAAGGGACAAACGGATCATCATTCCGAAACAGTTGCGCCAAGGAGTCATCAACCTAGCGCATGAAGGGCACAGAGGTATTGTAGCCACGAAGAGAGCGCTGCGGGAACGGGTCTGGTTCCCTATGCTTGATCAGATGGTGGAAATTACGCTGAAAGACTGCCCACAGTGTCAGCTAGTAAGTCGAGAGGATCCACCTGCGCCTCTTCAAATGTCTGAACTGCCGGATGGCGTTTGGCATCATGTTGCAGTGGACTTCTTTGGACCACTACAATCTGGCAAGTATATCCTGGTCATAATGGATGAATACTCACACTTCCCAATTGCGCACCTCATAACGTCAACCAAAGCTGCCACCACTATACCTGTATTCGATGAGGTTTTCGCAGCAAGGGGCATACCGAAGGTAGTGAAAACAGATAATGGCCCACCATTCAATGGGCAAGAATTCGCTGCATTTGCCAAGCACCTCAACTTCAGACACCAGAAGATTACTCCTTTGTGGCCCTAGGCCAATGGAATGGTGGAAAGATTTATGGCAACTCTAAAGAAGACCATCCAGCAGGCAGAATTTTCAAAGTGTGATGTGCAAATGGCTCTAAATGAAGTATTACGCGCATATCGAACCACACCCCATACTACCACATGCAGATGTCCGGCAACATTAATGTTGGGTCGCACTGTGCGCACCAGAATACCAGCTTGGGAAGATGCAGCTAGTGGTTTGTCTCAAGACTCTGAGCACAAAGAATTAGCAGCCAGAGACAAACTGAAAAAGGAGCAGATGAAGGAAAATGCAGACTGACGGAGAAAAGCTACACAGCCATCCATCCATGAGGGAGACTGGGTATTCGTGCGACAAGAACAACAGAGAAAAGCAGACTGTCGATATCATGCATGCCCACTGCTGGTGACAAAACAAAAAGGGACCATGATTACAGCTGCGTCGGAAGACAAGAGGATCACAAGGAATGTGACGCATTTTCAGAAATGCACGCCCAATGTCCGAGAAGCGTTGACTGCACCTCACAGTGTGGCAAAAGGAGATGCACCTGAGTCAGTAAGTGATCATCGACCTTCCACGTCTCCTGACGAAAGGGAACGGGCGGCTCAAGAGGCCCATCTCCGGCCGCAACGAACTCATCGAAGACCAGTTCGCCTGATTGAAGAACTGTAACTATGTTGTTTTCTATTAATATTTAATCTGGCATGCACGGACACATCTAAGATAGTTAAAATTGTTTAAGAAGGGGGAAGATGTAATGTTGTGATATGTGCTGGGCGCTAGGACCAGCACATGAGATTGAGAGGTGGGAGGAGAGCTGGGTGGCGGAAGAGGAGGAGCGAGGAATAGGCAGGATAGAGCGGGAACAGGAACGTAGTGGATGCACGAGAATAAAGTTCCCACTACCAAGAATAGTGTCTGTGTCGTTTGTACTGGCCCAGAGACACTACAGGTACAATGCACTTATCGTTGCCGTGTTGTTGTTTGAGGGAGTGGGAGCGTGGGATGGAATGCAGGGAGGAGATAAAAGAGTGTGGGGAAGGATCGTTGGGATTCATTGACTTGATCGGAATTGTACATGAAGGTCTGTGTTGCGATTAATCTTCTTTGCTCCAGAAGTTCCTTGGCTCTCTGGAATCATTTAATTTAGCAACATTATAGGCTTATCTTAACATTGCCAAGAAGAAAAATATTTTTTACAGTAGTCTAGAGGGTACTCACCCTTTTAGTGTAAGTGGTTCCTTTCATAATTGCCCTGGAAGCAGCCCCCCTTATAAAGAGTGGACACACAACATTTCAATCAACCCCCAGGCCTTTTTTATGAAAAATGACAGATCGATATCACAATCAACAAGAAGGATAATCTCCAGTCTCAGGCAATCCAGACCTCGACTGTGCATTCGCTGACACCATAAGCCCAAGAATGAGAGTGTCTAGTCATTCTTCCCCCTCGCCTTTCATCTATATTCAGGAAGAACATAGAATCTCTTCAAATTAATATTTCCAGTAACAGGCTTTCAGGGTACAGGCAGGAGGGACATAACAGGTTGACTAAGGGGATTCACCTTCCTGAGGAGGACGAAGAGCACTCGAAATGTCTGCCCATTGTCATCACAAAGCCATGATTCGGCAGACAAGCATCAAGGTCTGTTCACTAGCCTGTGCCAAAACCATAACCCGTGGGAGAAACCCAGACAAGTGGTGCCATAGATGTAAGGGTGCTGTGTGGATACTGGAGACTTGGGATGTAGTGTCAGGTAAGAACTGTCGAGGAAGAGGGCATGCTGGGATAGTAGGAAGTGTGGGGGACGCAGGGGATATATCCCTGCCAGATTTTTGAGTGGGGGACACAGGGGACAAGGGTGGGCAGGACGAGGGGACAAAAGAATTTCCTCTCTCCCTTCTGTTGATTAGCTGGGCCATCAGCGCACAAAAGCGCTACCTATAACGGCCCTGCACTTGACCTGTGACCTGCCCCCAGTTACCTGTGAACGTGTGTCTCAGCCCGGGCTGGTGCAGGTTGAGCTGCTGTGGGCTCTGCTGGGCAGTGTCTGGAGTCTTATCTCCGCAGCACTTGAGTTTTTCACAGGTCTTTAAAGACCATTTACATCCCTTTGGAACTGGCTAAGGAGACTTTGTTTGTTTTGTTCATTGGTTCCAGTACCCCGTGGGTCTCCGCTCTGCCTATTTACTATTCCCTACATTTGTATTTTATTTTTACTGCCACAGTGGGAGAACTCATTTCATGAAAAGGCATCTCATGAGTAGGGTTGCCACCTTTCCAAAAAAGAAAAATACTGGCCATTTGTTTTGTTTAAATAGTCTGCAAAGGCCTCCCCTTGAAACTAAACAGGGCTGTAAATAAAATGGTATGTATTCTGTATTCATTTGTAACATGACTTTTCTGTCTTTGTTTCCTTAAACTATACTTATTAGTCTTGGATCATTAATGGAGCCCTAGAACACATATAAAAGTGCTTTCTATTTGTATGTGCTGTTTGAAGTATGCAAACATAAGTGCTAAAAATACTTTAGGCGATTTTGCTTATTTTTGTACCGGCCGGGACATCAAAATACCAGTGGTGCCAGTATAAATCCGATCAGTTGGCAACCCTAGTCAGGAGACTGAAAGTTTGTTGCAGGAATAGCACATTATTTATTTCCTCCACCCTTCATCCCTGATTGATGCCATAATAGCAATAGTTCAACATATCTGAAACCCTACGGCAGCAGTCAATACAATACTGAGTTACTCCGGGTGTCTGGGAATACATTCTGCATTCAGACAACTCCATCCTCATTCTCACCAATCACCCTTCACTTTCATGTTCACCCAGCACTGACAGCGATCACACTGCACTCAAACTGTTCACCATGCACTCACGCAATTCACCCTCCTCCTCCCATGAACTCACATGAGCACACTGCTCACCATGCACACACATGACATTCCACTCACTTGTCACTTTCACTGCTCACCCTACACTCACAGCGATCACACTGCACTCACGATGTTACCCTACACTCACACCGTTCATCCTCCTCTTACCCTGCGCTCGCACAAGCACACCGCTCACCTTGCACTCACAGTGACCACACTGCATTCATGTCCTTTGCCATGAACTCATGCCGTTCTCCCTCCACTTACCCTGCAGTCACATCAGCACACAGCTCACCCTGCACTCACAGTGATCACACTGCACTCACAGCATGCACTCACGCTTTTCAACCTGCACTTACAGAGCACACCACTCACCCTGCACTCATGTGACACTTCACTCACCTGTCACTCTTACGGTTCACTTTGCAATCTCAATAAAACAAGCACATTCCCCACCATGCATTCATTCCTCCCACTCTGCACTTTCACCCGCACCCAAACTTGTATGTCACATCACGCACCCTGCAGTCACTCCTCTCACCCTACTCTCACACTGTCACATCGCTCACTGTGCACTCACATAGGCACTCCTGCCACTCGCACAGCTCACCCTTCACTCACATTTTCACGCACATCTTCACTACATGGGCACAGCCCTCACCCTGCACTCACACCAAACAAACAAGCAAAGCACTCACCCTGGAGTCACACCACTCACCCTGCACTTCCTCCTCTCACCCTGCACTCTTACGGACAAACCTCTCAGCCTGCATTCATACAGGCACTCTCTTAATCCTGTCTGCACACAGGAACAAAAGTCTGCCGGAGTTCATAGGGACACACCACTCATTCTGCACTAACTCCTCTCACCATTCGCTCACCAGTCACTCTCACAGATCACCATTCACTCACGCCGCTCATTCGGCACCATACACAGGCATACCACTCACCCTGCATTTACACAGCTAACACCACCCTGCATTCTTCCCTCTCACTCTGCACGCACTTTTCTCACCCAACACTCACATGGGCCCTCCTCTCACATTGCATTCATGCAGTTCACCTGACACTCACATCTGCACATTTTACCCCAACACTCGCACCAGTCATGCTGCATTCACTCACACTATTCACCTTCACCCAGCACTTACATGAGCACACCTCTTACTCTGCACATATAAAAAATTACACAACTCTCATGAATGTACACATATTTCTACAGAGTCACCGACAGAATACCTGCTCTTTCCGTAGTACTAGATATCTACTTAATTCCATCTTCAGCACCGGGGCTGGTGCAAGAGGTTTAGAGTGGACTGAGAATGTGGGATGGCACAAGGAGGGAGACTAGGGCAGAGGCTTTGGGATATAGTGCTGGATTGAGGATCGTGTGACACCTTCAGCCATTCCTGGCTTTCTATTAACCACAATGCTTTATTCCAGGACACATCGTTTTTTTTACATTGCAAGTTGTGTCTCAAAAACTCAAAAATGTAAAGTGTTACTGGATAAAATCAATGGCACCCAAGAAGTCAAGCATTTCATAAGGTCAGTTGGAGCTGTGATATTACATGTTAGAACTTGGATTAGTTCATTTTCAATACTGTAACTGCTTGATTTTCACGTGAAACCAAATATAAGCCCCACACAGCTATTTTAAGGAAGGGCACTTTTTATTCACATCATACTTGTAACAAACATTGTCAAGGCAATATATTATAATTTTTTAATAGCCTATAGAGAATATGCTTTTTTAAGTTTCACTAAAAGGCACAGCAGGTATAGCAGAAGCAGCAGGGCAAGCTTTTCTAGCACAAAAAAACAAATTGACTAATGGAAGTGTGAGTGGCAGTGTGTCTGTGTGTAAATGTGACAGAGTACAAAGGTACGAAAGAGTGCAAGAGATATAGTGAGAATGTGTGTGTCATTGCATGTGTGTTATGCATGCATGTGTGCTGCTGGTCTGGCATACTAGAGGTTATTCTTGCCTTATGGACAAGGGCACTAAAAGCATATGGTTGGGAGGTGTTGCCCATGGCAAACTGCAGGCCCTGATATGCTTCTGTGAAGACACCATCATTAGCTGTGGGGTCTCCAACTGTCTAACTGAGAAAGCCGCTAACCCAGTCATACCCAGTGGCAGGGACACAGAAAATGCGCCAACACACCTGGTTGAAGGCCCTGAAATGATGCTCGTAATTCTTAGCATATCAGGTGGATCTATAGCAAAATGTTGGAACTGATATTTGGGGTAACTCTTGTCATAAGATTTCCCGTACTCATTTTATAAGGGGTGTCAATGGCAAAATGTTGATCCTTGTATACCGGAGGGAATTTGTAGAGGTACCCATGACTGTGACTGAAGTATCCATGATACATTTCTGGCACTGTCATATTGAAGGTACTCTTTGGCATATGGGGCTCACCCATGAAAAAATGAGGACTTTGGTAAAGTGGAAGTTATTTCTAATTTATGACATTTGGAAAAAATCAGATCTACTCCTTGGAAGAGTTTTCGAAATTTGATCCCAGAAATTTCAAAAAATTCTCAGGGGAGAAGTCTACTCTCCCTAAAATCATCAACAAGAAATCTGTTACATTGTTTTGCCTGCTGGAATTTGGGGGAAGTATTACACCCCACCACTTACATAGATCTTTTTTCCCATATAATGGCTATGATGTTAGCTCTGACCCAGTTTCTGGAATTACTTGTCCTGCTCCATTGCTGCTCCATCCCCCACCTGGCGTTTACTGTGGTGGGGGTTGCTTTGTTTAAAAATCATTTTGGTTTAAAAGCACATGAACTTCCTTGTGCATCAGGCAGTTTTCAGGCAACAATAAAAATGTCAAGATAACTCTGGTGATTAATGTTCCTACTAGTGAAAGTTCGGAATTTTGTCTAGTGGACATTTTGGCTCATCGTATAGTAGCATGGAGGGTTAGTGTGCCTGCTGCAAAAACATGTACCATGCAGATCACAGAGCTGAGTGTGAGTGAACTATGAGTAGCACTTTGTAAAAATATACATGATTTTTCCACATTTGGTGTAATTACTTTGTGAATGTGAATAACAATAAAGCATACCTGCAAACTGTGACTACATGCCTGCCTTTCTCAACATTTCACTTCAAAACTATGCAATTGTATTCTTTCAACAGGTGTATGTCTCACACAACGGGCGATTTGTATAGGGTCACTGGAAAGTCCAAAAGGTTGTCCCTGTCCCCCCCAGAAACTTTGTGTCTTCTACGCCCCTGTTGTCTCCAGTCTGAAGCCGATAAGGAGTCCGATTCCCTGGGAGATGGTGCTGGGCCAGGAGAGTGCTATTTCCAATCAAGCTGCCAGGCATTTACGTAGCAAAGCTGACACACCACACACATTTGGTTGCTATGTTAGAATGGTTTCAAAAGCTGAGGGGCACGGCAACAGCAGCCAAATGCTCTATGATGGGTAACAAAATGAAAGAAGAGAATACAGCACAGAGGCCCTCCTTCCTTGAGGCTGAGTGGTGCAATTATTTTGATATAATTTTATGTAAGCCACGCCATTTAAAAAATAAGCTTTGGAATCAATCAATCAATCAGTCATTTGTAAAGCGCACTACATACCCGCGAGAGTCTCAAGGCGCTGGGGGGGGGCCGCTACTGATCGAACTTCCAGGTCTTGAGCATCCTCCTGAAGGTCAGCAGGTCTTGGGTCTGTCGTAGGCTCAGTGGGAGGGTGTTCCATGTCTTGGCGGCGAGGTGGGAGAAGGATCTCCCGCCGGTGGTTGTTCTTCGGATGCACGGGACGGTGGCAAGTGAGAGGTCGGCGGAGCGTAGCTGGCGGTTGGGGATGTAGAAGGAGAGCCGTCTGTTGAGGTAGGCTGGGCCGGTCTTGTGGAGTGCCTTGTGTGCGTGGATGAGGAGCTTGAAGGATATCCTCTTGCTGACAGGGAGCCAGTGCAGGTCCCTCAGATGGGGGGTGATGTGGCCGTGGTGTGGTACGTCGAGGATCAGTCGTGCCGAGGCGTTTTGGATGCGTTGTAGTCGTTTGATGAGCTTGGTCGAGGCTCCCGCGTAGAGGGCGTTTCCGTAGTCGAGTCTGCTGCTGACAAGGGCCTGGGTGACTGTCTTTCTTGTATCTGTCGGGATCCATCTGTAGATCTTGCGGAGCATGCGTAGGGTGTTGAAGCAGGAGGAGGAGACGGCGTTGACCTGCTTGGTCATTGAGAGCGTTGAGTCGAGGATGATTCCCAGGTTGCGTGCGTGGTCGGTGGGTGTCGGGCTGCTCCCAGTGCCGTCGGCCACCAGGAGTCATCCCAGGCTGAAGGGTTGGAGCCGACGATGAGGACCTCCGTCTTGTCCGAGTTCAGCTTCAGACGGCTGGTCTTCATCCAGTCGGCGACGGCCTTCATTCCTTCGTGGAGGTTGGCTTTGGCGGTGATGGGGTCCTTGGTGAGGGAGAGGATCAGTTGAGTGTCGTCGGCGTAGGATATTATGTTGAGGTCGTGCTGTCGGGCGACGTGTGCGAGCGGGGCCATGTAAATGTTGAACAGTGTCGGGCTGAGGGAGGATCCCTGGGGTACGCCGCAGATGATCTCGGAGGCTTCGGACCGGAATGGGGGGAGGCGGACGCTCTGGGTTCTGCCGGAGAGGAAGGAGGTGGTCCATTCCAGAGCCTTGTCTCGGATCCCTGCGGCGTGGAGGCGTGCGCATAGTGTGCGGTGGCAGACAGTGTCGAAGGCGGCGGAGAGGTCTAGGAGGATGAGTGCTGCGGTCTCGCCTTTGTCCAGCAGGGTCCTGATGTCGTCGGTGGCGGCGATGAGGGCGGTCTCGGTGCTGTGGTTGCTGCGGAACCCTGACTGGGAAGGGTCCAGGATTCTGTTTTCTTCGAGGTATTGGGTTAGCTGTCTGTTGACGATTTTCTCGATGACCTTGGCTGGGAAGGGGAGCAGAGAGATGGGCCGGAAGTTCTTGAGGTCTCTTGGGTCAGCCTTGGATATTTTCAGTAGGGCGTTGATCTCGGCGTGTTTCCAGCTCTCTGGGAAGGTCGCGGACTCGAGGGAGGGTTTGATGATGTTGCGCAAGTGGGGTGCGATGAGCTGCTTGCTTTGTTGTAGACGTGGTGCGGGAAGGGATCAGACGGAGAGCCGGAGTGGATTGTGCTCATGGTCTTGATGGTGTCATCGATGCTCACGCTGGCCCAGGCTAGCAGGGGGTCGTGGTCGATGGTGTGCGGAGGGTCTGTTGTGTTGCTGTCTGTTGGGTCTGTCTGGGTGTTGAAGCTGTCGTGGATGTCTGCTATCTTGCTGTGGAAGAAGGCGGCGAGGGAGTCGCACAGGGCTTGTGACGGCGGGATGTCGTTGGTGTTGGAGCTGGGGTTGGAGAGTTCCTTCACGATGTTGAAGAGCTCCTTGCTATTGTGTGCGTTGTTGTCGAGGCGGTCTTTGAACGAGGTTCTCTTGGCGGCCCTGATGAGGTGGTGGTGGTTGCGGATGGCGTCCTTGTGTGCTGCGTGGTTGTCCGGAGTTTGTTCGCTGTGCCATTTCTTCTCTCGTTTCCGGCAGGCTTGCTTGGAGGATAGGAGTTCTGGGGTGAACCAGCTGGCCCTCTTGCTGGTGTCTCTGTGGGGGGGTTTCCTCAGCGGGGCGAGGGTGTTGGCGCAGTCTTCGATCCAGCGTCTGAGGCTGTGGGCAGCGTCGTCGGTGTTGGAGGGTTCGGTGGGTGGGCTGAGAGCGAGGTTTGCATGTAGTTGGTCTTCGGTGATTTTGCTCCAGCAGCGGCGGGGGATCTGTTGGGTGCGGTGGTGTGTGGTGGGTTTCTGGAAGGTGAAGTGGATGCAGCGGTGGTCGGTCCAGAGGAGTTCGGTGGTGTGGCTGACGGAGACGTGTGGGCTTGAGGAGAAGACAGGGTCGAGCGTGTGGCCGGCGGAGTGGGTGGGTGTTGTGACGAGTTGCTGTAGTCCGAGGTTGGCGAGGTTATCGATCAGGGTTGTGGAGTTGTTGTCGTTGTTGTTCTCAAGGTGAAAGTTCAGGTCTCCGAGGAGGATGTAGTCGGTGGAGGTCAGGCCGTGCGTGCTGATGAAGTTGGCGATGGAGTCGCTGAACTGGGGGCGGGGTCCGGGGGGTCGGTAGACGAGGGTGCCTCTGAGGGTGGAGTTGGGGTCTGTGTGGATCTGGAAGTGCATGTGTTCGGCGAGCGCGTCGTCTGTGCTAGTCGAGACCCTGATGCTGTTCTTGTGGACGATGGCGATTCCTCCTCTGACTCCATTGGTGCGGTCTCTGCGGGTGATCTTGTAGCCGTCTGGGATGGCTATGGCGATGTCAGGTGTGGAGGAGTCGTTCAACCAGGTCTCTGGCGACGTCCGGGGATGTTGTGTCGAGCAAGTCCCAGAGCTCGACGGCATGTCTGCGTGTGGAGCGGGTGTTCAGTAGTATGCATCGCAGGTGGGTGCGGTCTTTCTTGGCGGGTGGTTCGTCGGTTCTCAGGCTTGTGTAGCTGCAGTTCCGGCAGGTGAAGGGGCCGTGTGTGCGTTTCGGGGCGGCCTTGAAGCAGGTGTTGGTCCGTCCGGGGTTGAGGGCGTGGAGTGAGCTGGCATCGTAGTGGCGGCGGTCGTCGTGGCGGGAGCGGGGGCCAGGGGTTCTGGCACTGGGTGCGGTCCTTGCGCGGACGGGCACAGACGGGCTTGCCTTAGGCGCGCCTTGGGCCGCGCAGCGGCCGGCATATATGGGGAGGAGCAGGCGGGGGCAGCGAATGGGCAGTGGGCAGTCAGGGGGGCGGGGCCGCAGGGGACACAGCGGCGGGGGCGGTATGGGGGACGGAGGGAACAGAAGGGAAAAAAGGGCACAGAAATCAATAAAAACGAGTGGCACAGAAGGCAAAAAGGGCACAGAAATCAATAAAAACGAGTGGCACAGAAGGCAAAAAGGGCACAGAAATCAATAAAAACGAGTGGCACAGAAGGCAAAAAGGGCACAGAAATCAATAAAAACGAGTGGCACAGAAGGCAAAAAGGGCACAGAAATCAATAAGGACGAGTGGCACAGAAGGCAAAAGGGCGCAGAAATACCAGGGCAGCTCAGAATCAGAAGGCAAAGACGGGCAGAGAGGCACGGGGTCAGCAAGGGGAACAGAAGGGAAAACCGGGCAGAGGGACACGGGGCAGTGAGGGGTACAGAAGGATAACCGGGCAGAGGGACACGGGGCAGCGAGGGGTACAGAAGGAAAAACCAGGCAGAGACACGGGGCAGCGAGGGGTACAGAAGGAAAAACCGGGCAGAGACACGGGGCAGCGAGGGGTACAGAAGGAAAAACCGGGCAGAGACACGGGGGCAGCGAGGGGTACAGAAGGAAAGAAACGGGCAAGGACCACGTACAGGCAGTGGGGGAAGACAGAAGACAGACAACAGCAGTCACAGACACAACAATGAAAAAAACAGGCAATGCAGTAAAACAATAATGCGGAAGATGAACAAACTTACGGCCTACCACTGGCCACCAGGGATGAGGCGCAGGTGGTAGCCTGCGGGTGGAGGAGGGCCTCGAACTTCCTCAACAGCGGCAGCTGGGGCGGGGACACACAGGCGTAGCTGTGCGGAGGGGGAGCGACCTACCTGAAGGGTCAAGGGTCGCTCTCCTCACCGCGCTGGGGCCGGCATATTTGGGGTGGTGGGTGGGAGGAGCAGCTGGGAGGCGGGAGGCGGGGGCAGCGAATGGGCAGTGGGCAGTCAGGGGGGCGGCGCCGCAGGGGACACAGCGGCGGGGGCGGTAAGGGGTACGGAGGGAACAGAAGGGAAAAAAGGGCACAGAAATCAATAAAAACGAGTGGCACAGAAGGCAAAAAGGGCACGGAAATCAATAAAAACGAGTGGCACAGAAGGCAAAAAGGGCACAGAAATCAATAAAAACGAGTGGCACAGAAGGCAAAAAGGGCACTGAAATCAATAAAAACGAGTGGCACAGAAGGCAAAAAGGGCACAGAAATCAATAAAAACGAGTGGCACAGAAGGCAAAAAAGGCACAGAAATCAATAAAAACGAGTGGCACAGAAGGCAAAAAGGGCACAGAAATCAATAAAGACGAGTGGCACAGAAGGCAAAAGGGTGCAGAAATACCGGGGCAGCTCAGAATCAGAAGGCAAAGACGGGCAGAGAGGCACGGGGGCAGCAAGGGGAACAGAAGGGAAAACCGGGCAGAGGGACACGGGGCAGTGAGGGGTACAGAAGGAAAACCGGGCAGAGGGACACGGGGCAGCGAGGGGTACAGAAGGAAAAACCGGGCAGAGACACGGGGCAGCGAGGGGTACAGAAGGAAAAACCGGGCAGAGACACGGGGCAGCGAGGGGTACAGAAGGAAAAACCGGGCAGAGACACGGGGGCAGCGAGGGGTACAGAAGGAAAGAAACGGGCAAGGACCACGTACAGGCAGTGGGGGAAGACAGAAGACAGACAACAGCAGTCACAGACACAACAATGAAAAAAACAGGCAATGGAGTAAAACAATAATGCGGAAGAAGAACAAACTTACGGCCTACCACTGGCCACCAGGGATGAGGCGCAGGTGGTAGCCTGTGGGTGGAGGAGGGCCTCGAACTGCCTCAGCAGCGGCAGCTGGGGCGGGGACACATAGGCGGAGCTGTGCGGTGGGGGAGCGACCTACCTGAAGGGTCAAAGAAGACAACTATTTTGTCATACATCACTAATCTAATGTTATTATAAAAGTTTATTGAACATCTTCGAAGTGTCTTGAGCTGATGCAAAAGTAGAAGGGCAACCCAAGCCCTTTTCTGTATGCACATGTGTGGGTATGGGCATTTTGTATATGTTGTGTTTTGCGCTATTTGTTGAGTAGAATGTGTAGAGCTGCGATGAGGCCTTCCAGGCAGCTACAGATGGCTGCAGTAACCCTAAACATTGTCTAATAATGATTATTAAAGTGGGTCTAAGATGTGGTTGTGAGGAGGAGCCTTGAAAGTGAAAAAATTGAAATTTTACAGAGGCAGGCAATTCAGAAGGAAGCAGGAGAGTTCAATGTAGTCTTCAAAAATTGCAACCCCTCTGATGTTCGGCCTCCCCTTATGCAGTAGCATTCAGATATGGACTATGGATATGGACTATGTTGTACTGTGACCCCTGTGCACGGCTTTCTCTGTGCCTCAAAGAAGCACATGAAGGAGGGCCTGATAAGTGATGTAGCCCTGTGGAAACCTTTGGATAAACATGGGCTTTAATGATATACTTCAACTAATCTGGCAAGTTCTCTAAGTCCTACTCACCAAACCACTGGATGAAGAATTGGCCATTCTGAGCAAGAGAGCTCATTCTCATCAGATTGCAAACGAGCATATCGAAAAAGCAATGATGGTGGTGGTGAGGGATGAAAGTAGTCTCACACCAACACTTCATATAGAGACCAGATCAGCTTGTGATGCATCGGTGCAGAAATGCCCTTGATGAGCCTACCCCATCCTACCATCAACGAATCTACACTGGCATAAAAGGCAACATGCGCTTGATATTTCAGTACCATCAAGAGCATCTACTTTTAACACAGAGGCAGTGGTTGTGGCACCGAACTGATGGACGTGAGAAAGCTAAAAATGTAAAATATACTTGACAATATTTTAGGTATTGCTAACTTTAAATAAATAAACAAAAAATGTGCCTGAGTTCCTTTCTCAGTAAAACAGAAGAATACTGTGAATTAATTTTCATCTGCTGGCCCCACTATTGGTCTCTGTAACATTTCTTAGCTAAAGATGTAACTTTTGAAGAATGAAATTTGTAGCCTGTCGGCAGAAGTGAATGTTTTCATTGAACGGTGCATAAAGAACAATGTGAATATGTGCAAGAAATGAATTCATGCAATGTATTTTAAAATCGTTATTTTACTTTTGGTGGAAAGATTATATGAAGAACGACTGCATAGAAATTAATAATGTGTTTTGTATTTAGCGATTGATATGTACAAATTGAAAGCAGGAGAATTTTTTTTATTTTTGTGTATTATCTCCAGTAACAGCCTGTACGTTTAGAAGAAAGGGGGTAGTCGGGGCACAAAAGCGCACATAAACATTCACTCACACTCATGCATTCAAACATGCACACACACATCCATTCACAACACTCATTCCCAAATATTCATGCACGCACCAACCATTAAATATTAAAATCATACTTACCTGCGCAGTTGCTGCCTTCCCTCATTGCCTGACCTAAGGTCAGCCAATGAGGGAAGGCAGCAGTCCCCCACTCATCACAGAGTGGGATGGGGTCAGTGAGACTGCTGACCCGACCCCACTCAGTGATGAGGTGTCAGTGATTGACACTCGGCCATCAGCACTTTAGGGCTTAGAATTGAAGCGCCCAGGTCACGAAGGGGAGGGCCTCGAGGTGCTTTGCCAGGCTGAAGAGGCAGGGGCGTAATACAGGCCCCCGCAGCCCCTCCCCCCCCCCCACAGCTGCAGGGGCCCCCCTCAGCACTGTACTCACGCTAGAGAGCTCCGGATTAAATCCGGAGGGGGGGCCCCTCTGTGTACCTTGCAGGGGGGCCCCTTCAACTTTAGTTACGCCACTGTGAAGAGGTCACACCCACAGGAGCTGTGGCTTCTTCAGCCCGTCAAAATTCAGCTCAGGCAGCCAGGAGCCTGCACATTTAGAGCATGTCTAGCTCCTGGCTGCTTGACCTGAAAAAAAAGCTTGCCTGTCACTGAACTTTGCGCAGCCTGACAGACACTCTTTATTATGGCCAAAAAGCACATTAGGATGGCATCGGCTGATCATCTCACTTACTAAATCCGTTGCTGACTGAATAAAACGTATTTTTAAAATTTCACAAATTATTTTGTGTAGCATGTACTGTTTGAAACAGTATAAATGCACTTGAGTTATTGTCAGGAGGGCTCTTTTTTGTATAGAATTTCCTTCTGCTCTGAGCTCTGTTGGTCTGCACTTCTTTTTTCCTTTGGAGCTATTGTTTTCTAGAGTACTTCATTTTTAGTGCATTTGCTCATGTTGTGAATAATTGCTTTATTACTTCTTTAAAGCTCTATTGACTGTAGGCCAATTTTAACTTTCTTGGAAGTCAGACTCTTAGCTTATTTTAATGTATTATGAAGCTTGCTCAACTCGTGCACAATTTACGGGCTCTTTCTCTCTGATCACACCGTGTTATTTTTTCCCATGCAGAGTACTTTGTTACTCTCAATGGCTTGGCTATGTCTTTTTATTCTGATTTGTCTATTGTTTCCTTAAACAATTTATGTGCCTTGTGCATACAATTCATTTTCTGTTTTTTACTATTTTTGCCAGCTATCTTTCTGCTGTAATAGTAATTATATTCACTGAATATATCTAATGATAAAAAAGACCAAGTTGGAGATTTTTGGTAAATTATTTTGGCACTGTTTTGAATCCACTTTTCCTCCCACTGATCCTGCTGATCAACTCTTTCTGACAGAGAGAAAGTGTTGACAGATGTGATGGTGTTCAAGAGAAAGAATGTGGTAAATATATATGTTATGTTATATTATGTTATGTTATGCTATGTTGGTTTAGGTTAGGTTAGTTTTTCAATGACGTTGATAGTAATAAAATTTACTACTCACTTAAAGGGCAGTGGTAAACTAACAGAGATGTAAAAATCCACAGTTATTGTGTTAGTGCTCATTTCTGCTGTTTCCTCTGTTTTCCTTCTGCAACAGAATTACATCTGTACTTTGCAGCGCATCCCTCCATGATTTCCACTAGCAAGAGGTTGTGGGCATACAATATGGAACACTTGCCTATTAAATCAGCATTAATCATGTGATTGCATGTAACGCCCCTTGATTTGCACTGAGAAGATAATTTCAGCAGTAATACTACATGGTACACAAAATTACCACTGCTGCACAATACGTATGTATTTACTGCCCCTTTTTAGGCCGAGCCTAGGCAGTGCATGCGCAGTCTCTGCGAGACATGCTGTAATCAGTATATGTGGTGACACTCTGCCGATTGGCTTTTTATTGATCTGTTTGCTTGTTTTGTTATATAAACGTTTGACTTTTTGAGAAATAGGCCTTCCCACTTGCTCTTGCGAGCCTAGCCACTCTTCTTACATGTTAACAACATGTCAGCAAGCCAGTTGTTGACCTTTCCATGTAATCCCTGTGTGTTTCTGTTCTTAAGGTTGCTAATTGCTCTAAAAGATTTGTGACGTCTTACAAGAATAGTTTGGAGGGCAACCGCATGGGTGAGGACACTTTAGAGTTTGTGGACAGCCAAGAATGGCAGGCTGAAACTCGAGTAACCAGTTTCAAATTTCTACACAAGGAGAATAGTGAGAGGAGAGCGCTGAGCGTTCATGGACTTAATATAAGGCAGAGAGAAGTGGGCTATGTACTGATCAGTGAGCCTAGGGGCAGAACATTAATCTCCAGGTCTCAAATATTCATTGAAAAACAGGATCTTGAATGTTACCCTATTTGAATACGCTGCTAAGCATGAAAGGAAAATGTCTCTGATGTACTTTCTTGGGTGGGGTACTGCTCTTACGAATGTTCTGATACCTTTTGTTTGGGTCACCGTATGTAGGGGAATCTCACCCTATGTCACCATTGCCTCATATGTATAGCACACATTTATTATTCTAGTGTATTTTATTACATGATCATGCTATGATCTTGTGCTGTACCTTCATATGTTGTTATACATCATATCTGCTGTCTACTATTTGTATTAAACTGCTCTACCGCTCTTTTGTGGTGGCTCTATTCCCATTCTGTTTGATAAACAGGCATTTGAGTTGAGCAGATTTGGAGTGTTGGGGGTGTTATGCAGTTTTGCATATAAAGGAACTGCTGTCCATCTAATACTTGGGAACTACCTAGGGTTCCCTGCTTCCTTTTTGCATAAATTATACGACACTCTAAGCCTGAAAGGGGATTGTTTTGACACAAATATATATAATCAAAGAAAAAAACTAAAGTTGATGATAAGTTACAGTGAGGAAAACTTAATTAATTATTTGTATGGAAACCAACTTAAACTACACAAACCTTAGAAATTCTAAATTTACAGCTATAACTTAAATTAAAAGTAACTTAAAGTTAGAACTATAACTTAAAGAAATAATTTGCGCCATGCCCAAAACTTACAATAACTTGCGCACCTCTGTACACAGTGTTGGCAAGTCGCTAGACACACTAAATTAACTATAAGTTGCCCCTCTATCATGCATACTGTTCTTATAAATGATGTCATTTAAGATGTCATGAGTTATGCTATGAATGATATCATTTAACATGCTATAAGTGAGGTAATATGAAAGGGTATAAACAGTGCATGGGGAAGGCGTGAGTTATAGTTAATGTAGTGTGGCTAGCGTGCTGACAACACTGTTTACGGAATTGTGCAAGTTATAGTAAGATCTGGGCAGGGTGCAAATTAAACATATATATGTAATTCTGATTTTTTTAGGAGGAACACCCCAAACCACCCACCTTTTATATTTTTAAGTAATTATAACTTTACAATTTTTTTAATTGGGGGGAAACCCCTTACCTCCCCTTTTTTAATGTCTCTTGCCACCCTGTACCCTATCCACCACTAAACCCTAAAAACACCATTACCAGCTCAAAATCATAAAACACCCTTACCACCCTGTGCCCCTTCCTACCCCTAAACTCTACAAATACCCTTACCACCGTATACCCTTACCCGCCCCATAACCCTAAATATACCATTTCCACCCTATAACCTTACCCATCATTAAACCCAAAAAACACTCTTATCATCCTATGCCCTTACCCATCCCTACGCCCTAAAAACGCACTTACCAACCTGTGCCCCTTCCCATTGCAAAACCCTAAAAACACTCTTACCACCCTACACCCTTACCAACCTCTACAACCCAAAAAATACCCTTACCAACCTATGACCTTACCCACCCCAAACCCAAATTTGTTTATATGTATATACCCTAACTTATATATATGTTTGTATATATATATATATACACACATATATAAACATATATACATACATACATATACACACTTACCTTAAATGTACTTATCTTTCCATGTAAAGGCATATGTGGTAAAGGCGTATTAGTAGAAAAGACATGGCGGTAAAGGCATTGCTTGGTAAAGGCATTGCGTGATAAATGATGTGTGGTAAAGTCACTGAACAGCAAAACCTGCATTGTAAAGGCTGTTTCCCCATACAGGTGACAATGAACGCCAGTATTACTATGCCTGAACAAAATGATGTAACATTGGGTTCTCTTACTGCTTTCAAATATTTCTGGTGTTGTTCATAGCTTAAATCTCTAGTATCTAGCACTGCTATATTTGCTCTCGATCGAATAATCTGAATTGTGCTTTTGTTTCAAATTGAATAGCACAAATAAATTGAAGCTTAAAGTGGTGTGAAGACCAGTAGGACAATTAAATGTGGAAACTGAATGATTGAGTGTCATGCACTGACAAACTTTTTTTGGAACTTGCAGGATCTGTATGGTATATGGCCTTGCACACATGATTACATGTAGAATTTGTGAGAGATTTGTGGTTTCAAATTAACAACAAATGTTCTTAAGTGTGTCGACGTTTTTATACAGGAAGGGACCAGTTCACAATACCATTTGTGAACTTGAGTAGGTGCAGAATTGGCATACCTTGTAAGTGCAAATTTTCTTTAGCTATTCACAATATGCAAATTTGTACTTGGTAAAGTATTTACTCACACATTATATTACACCATTAGTTTAAAATGCTATAAGTGAGCACATCTGCTCTGGGACAGGTTATAGGTGTTCCAGGACAAGGAATTCCACGCAAATTTGGTGAATACCCACAAACGTGTGTGTTTTGGAGCATTCATATGTTTTTTACACAGTCCATTTCCACTCGGGATATGGTCGGAGATTTGCTCTTGTCAAGGGCAGGAGTGAACCACAATGCATAGTGGTGGTTTATGGAAAGGGCTTTCTCCATAATCGACCTTCCTCGTTGAGGAAAACAAACAAAACCAAAAGTTATTTGCAATGCACTTTGGGTAAGCATTTACAAACGCACTGCCTATGATTGTGAGTCCTACAGGAAAGCTGTGACTGTTTCAGCTTCCTATGCTTCCTCCTGTCAATCTTACCTAATTTTAAATTGCTGCATTTTTAACTGATGTGTCACTGACGGAGTGGTTGAGGCAATACTTTGCAAATTTATCTGAGGCACTTTTGCACTTTTCTCGTGGTGTGTTAGACCATGATCCTCCCGGCCAATCGACTTTATAGCCACCATTTTTGGGGGAGGGAGCTTGTACGCTTTTGTCTTTCTGACATCAATGGGCCATTTAAATGCCGGCACGGAAGTCTGAGGCTGAGATGTGTCTCTACTGATTTGTGTTCGTTTATGCTTGTGTTTTAAAACTTACCTAATTTGAAATTGCTGCATTTTTAACTGATGTGTCATTGAAGGAGTGGTTGGGGCAATACTTTGCAAATTTCACTGAGGCACTTTCACACTTTCACACTTTTCTCGTGGTGTGCTAGACCACGATCCTCCGGGTCAATAGATTTTAGAGCTGCCATTTTTGGGGGAGAGAGTGTGTACGCTCTAGTCTTTTTTACAACAATGGGCAATTTTAACGCAGTGTGGCGCATCCGCACAGCGGGCGCGATACCAGCGCGAATTAGAAAAAGGCTCTACAGCTTAAGCAGTGGATAATGGGACCAACACACAAGGCGGGCATATGTTGAATCTACTTTTTTCTAATATGAATTTAATAGCAATACAATCGGTAGAGCCCATCACGTGGTCTGACCATTTTTTGGTACAATTCTCATTCTTACTAGAGAACTTCAATTGGTCCCTGTCATTGGCAGACGTTCATGGAGAAAAGTGAGCCCTGACTCCTTTATTAGAAATTTCAATCCGCCAATGATGAGAGACGATTGGTCTATTGATCAAGCAGTTAGGAAGTGGGAAAACGCTACTACTTTAGACATTTGTGCACTGGTTAGGATAAATTGCCCTCCAAATAGACATCCAACTGGTAAGTGGTATACAGGAGGATTGAGAAAACAGAAACAGTGATGCAAAACTCTTGAGCGTAAATGGTGATACACGAAAAATCTAGAGGATAAAAAGGCCTATAAAAATGCTTTGAATGTCTATTATAAACAGCTAAGGGAGGCTAAGCAACAATACTATGTGCAAAGTCTGGAAGAAATTGATCTAGAGAGTTCTTTAAAATTGTTAAAGAATTATCTCAATCTACTGCGTTGATCCAAACAATTGAAGCTTCAGAATCTTTCTGTGAGGATTTATCTAGGCTTTTTAATGATAAAATCAAGTCAATCTACTTAACATTTGGGGTCCAACCCCCATTGGATTATAAACAGATATTCACTACAATGCATGCAGAAGCAAATTCCAGTTTGGGAGAGTTTGTGGACTTGACAGTTGGAATGGTGGAAAAGACAATGGGAATTGTGAGGTCTAGATCAGTTTTGGACCCCTGTCCTCATTCTCTTTTAACCCCTGTGATTGCTCTTCAGGTAACATCCCTCTTAAGTAAATCACTGAAGGAAGCAGAACTTCCTACATGTTGGAAACAGGCCTTAGTTGTGCCATTAGCCAAAAAGGAAGTAGTGGAGGTTTCCACTCTCTCCAATTATCGGCCCATCTCATTGACACCCTACCTGGCTAAGGTATTGAAGCGACTAGTTTATATTCACTAACTCAATTTCTAGAGAATAATAATATCCTAGATCCAGCCCAAACTGGATTTAGGGTGAAAAATAGAATCGAAATCATCTTACTTGTGGTAATGGACCGTATCAGATCATTAGAAGACCAAAGTAAATCAGCAGTATTTTTATTACAAGATCTATCTGCAGCCTTCGATACTGTATCTCACCATCACCTACTTCAAAGCCTGCATGAAATTGATCTACAATCAGCCACCCTACACTGGTTCTACTCCTTTCTAATTAATAGATCTCAATTGAAGCAGCAGTCACCTTTTAAATCAAGTCCCAAAGACCTGCATTGTGGAGTCCCGCAGGGCTCTTCTTTGAGCTCTATACTGTTCAATATCTATTTGGCACCACTAGCTAATATTGGGGAAAAAGAGAATTTGAAGTCATCATGTATGCAGACGACACTTAACTTATCATCTCTATTGATGATAAGTGCGATGAAATAAGGAACAATTTGGTTGAGTGCCTGTCGGAGGTAGCAGAATGGTTGCATGCTCACTGTCTGAAACTAAATGAAGACAAATTTGAAATTGTGTTGTTTGGAGGTGCTGAAAAACTTTGGAATGAGCTATGGTGGCCAGCTAGGTTGGGCCCAGCACCCACACCCAAAAAGGTGGTAACAAATTTAGGTTTTCTTATTGATAACACATTGTCCCTACAAGAACAAGTAACCAGGGTTATATCTGAGAAGGATTGATTATGGCAATGCAATGCATTTCATGTTGGCATTGCTAATTATTTGTTTTCAAAGCTCCAAGCTGTTCAAAACACAGCTGCCAAACTAATTTGTATTGAAGGCAAATACAGTTCATCATCAGCTTGCCTTGACCAGCTTCATTGGTTATCAGTTCACAAACGAGCCATTTTTAAGCTATTATGCCACAAGCACAGATCACTTTATGGAAATGGTCCCATGGTGTTACTAAACAAAGTCAACTTCTATAAACTCTACCAGAATCTTAGATCAGCCTCCAAGGCATCAATATCTTGTAAAAGAATCAAAAACTCCCAGATGGGTGGTCTCTCCTTGAACTTTTTAGCCTCCGCCCATTGGCATAGGCTCCCTCAGGAGCTGCATATTCTACTCGATTTGTTGACATTCAGAAAAAAATTGAAGACATGGGTGTATTCTCTTAGGGTCTCTTTCAGAACCAGTAATTGACTCTGTCTAGCGCCGGGATATCCCTTTGGGGATGAGTTGTGTGCTCTATAAATTCCAAATTCTACACACAAATGTCGGTGTAACCCTAGGGGTTTAGATTTTTTGTAAGTGAATGAGGAGTCTTGAGTAGGAGCAAGAGGAACTGCGATGCTGATTTTGATTCTTTTTATTGAGAATTTGTTATCAATAAATATCAATAAATAATGCATTAAACCCAATAAGCATCAGGCACGTAAAAGGCACATACTATGGAATATTTCATTCTGTTCCCCACTGTTACTGTTGCAAAAGCACCACATACGATGTTAACAGGGTATATCAGGTTTTTGTATAGATTAACATTTGTTTTAACTGCATGAATTAGACACCTATTTTATCCAAGTATGAATAAAATGTCCTCCCTGGGACAGATTTTCAAAGCAGCTCGTCAAAGTTAAGGCTTTGCCTTGCAATGTGAGCAGTCTCAGCCTTTGAGCAGTGAAGGATTCACTAGTCATTGGCTACGCATAGAGACTGCTCGCAGTGTGGTCCAACCCATTAACCTCATTAATAATAATGGGAAAGGAATTGGCTGTGCATCTAATTGTGCACAAATGAAAGTGCTGGAACAGAAGACTGCAATCGACAGAAAACCTTCATCTCAGCATTTAAATTCCAGAGTCGGTAGTGCAACCCACATCCCATAAAGGGACAGGGATCACAAAGGGACAAAAAGTGTATCATTGTGAATGGGGGAACGTGTGGTGGCCCATTGGACAACTCTCTTCTCTTGATGCTGCAATCTGTTTACTGAGGGCCTGATTCACAGAGGAAAAACGTACACATTTGTGTAAGTTTACTATTATTTGCTATTCACAAAGGTATTTTACTTGTGGTATCTTTACGACTGCTGAGCGTATAAAATGATAGGACAGTACCATCTTTTATGTGCAGAGACTGCAGTTGTAAAGATACTACAAGCAAAATACCTTTGTGAATAGCAAGCAATTGTAAACTTACACAAAAGTGCAAGTTTACCTATGTGAATCAGGCCCTGAGAGTGCAAGTCCTTTGCAAGTCGCAAGAATAAAAAATGCCCTTTGTCTGCCTCCTTTCACAATTCACAATGTGTGCAATGCACTTTGTGCATTACAGATTGATACTATGCATGTGCAAATTCAACTGGGCTTTTGTGATGCTGGGACTTTGTGATGCATTGAATCTTTGTGAATCTGGCTCTGTATTTGGGAATTTAACAGCTTATAAAAGGTTTTCTCTAATTAATTATTAAAAATAAGAAGGGGTGGGCGGAACTTGCGGAATTCCGGGAGTTACATAAATACTCCACAAGATTCCACAGAAATAGGCACTTTGCGCTGCTTGTGCTGTGATTTAGCGCCGGTAGCACATTGCGTGCTGAAAAATCAGTACAAAAAAAACGCGCCATGTGGTACAGCAGAGGGTGCAGCTACTCGAGTTGATTTTGCTGCTGCACGAGTAGATTTTCACACCCGACTGAGTTAGAAAAATGTCACCGGATGCCCTCCTACCATCTGGAAATAGTGCGAGGAGATGTCAAATCTCATTTGTGATTGCCAACTTACCATTCTGGATCTGCGCACAAGAAAAAATTCTGTAACACAGTGATTGGCAGCATTTGGCCGAAACTCTGTGTTACTCTTGTAACCAAAATTCTGCCAAATCACGGACGGAACAGAAGTTTTTGACCACACTTAAAAATAAGTATTCAGGCTTTTAATTTTAAAATGGAGGAGGAGACTTGAACAAGAACATTTCTTTCCTACCAATTGAACTAAGCAGCCTTTAAAAATCTACATTTATGAGTTTATGCAGGTACAATTTCCCAGAAAGTACTCCTGTTAGTACCACAAATCTGCAATATGACTGATCCGGAGAGAGTTCTTGTAATCTCTGACCAGACTCTAGATATAGACAAACAAGGTGTGATTCACATGTTTTCAGTATTCACAAAACTGCATTTTAATAGTAGATTTATGAGTGCGGAGATTCCGTAGTCGGACGGAGAACTCTGCACATAATGAAACAAGCATTGGCATAGCCAATAGGTCTCGCCTTTGGGACCTTATAAGTATTTAGTTATGCAGCACAATATCCTTGGTGCAACAACATCAACTGTTGCATGGCTAAACACTTATAAGGTCCGAAAGGCGAGACCTATTGGCTATGCCAATGCTTGTCATTCCTTCTTTCTACCATTGGCACTGCCGTTCGGTATTTCTCTTCCTCCTTTTTCCCCTTTGTGTTTTTCATTCTCTTGTTCTGGATCGAAGCCTGCTGACAAAAACTAGAGCCAGTACCCAAGAAGCATTGGCAAAGCCAATAGTTCTCACATTTGAGAATTAGTGGATTTGCCAATGTTTCAAGCCATTCTGCACAGCATCACCAATGCTGTGCAGCATGGCTTGTAAAAAAGAAGGCAGATGGTATATTTTATTATGCAACAGCAGGCAGTAATATCATTGTTCTCGAAAGCGGTTCATTTTACAGGCAATATTAGGTAATGCACAGAACAATGAATAGATTCATGGACAGGAATATTGTAGGCATTAATGGACTGAATGATGGGAGATAATCTGATCTCATGCGAATAAAGGAGAGAGAATGTTTTGCTCACTTCTATGATTGTTTATACAGTGCACATTACGAAATGAATTATACATTGGTGCTTAAAAATCATTTCAATATTAGCCAATGAAGCAGTATTCACTTTTATCTACTGTAAGAGGATGAAAGGCTGAATCAGCCGTGCTGTCAGTCGAGCCTGTAACATGCGGGTTAAATACAGATATCTTACTGCGCATGAATCACTGTATAACGTTGCCTGTTTTAGAAAGCAACTGAAGGAAATAAAGCGCTCAAGTCGCCCTGAGCATTTCGAAAAGTGGGAAGTCTAAGCTGTGGTGACATAGAAATCTGTCTGCATCACACAAAAACATGAAACGTGTGGACAGAGACATACTCCACTCCTCTCCGGAAAGTCACATGCTATGTTACAAGAGACAGTCTGCCTCCCATGGAGATGTCTCCTTCACTCTGCGTCTACCTGCAAGCACAGCACCAAAGACATCGACCAGCTCATCTCCCAGCCGGTGAATGGCTGGAGTGAAATGGCTAAGGGACGTGGTCTCTGCACTTTGGCTTGGCAATGTAACAAAAGGAAGAGCAGAGGCAAGAGAGGGGGGTCTGAAAAACAACAAGAACAAGCAGAGATAAGAAAGGCAGATGCATCCGCAAAAGTGAAAGTAATGGCCAGCAATGCGGAGAAAGAGATAAGAAAGGCAGGGAGGGGAGGGGCGGACGAGCGCTTGTCCGAGCAAGAGGAAAGCCATATGGCGCCTCTGAGAAGGGAGAGGGTAGTGTGCGCAGAGGAGCCATTAGAGAACACCAGATGGCAGCTGCGCGCGTGCACGCCATCGTGAACGCAAGCTGGGAGCCTCTCTGGTAGCACTTCCAAAAGCCCCTTACTAAATGTCTCGCAGAGCAGAGCATGCGCACTGGTTCAGCGAGAACTAAAAAAGGCCTCTCCTCTCTTTTTATGTGCAGAGTTCTCTCCAACTGCGGAGTCTCCGCACTTGTAAACTTCCTATTAAAATGCAGTTTCGTGAAATGTGAAAAAAATTAAACTTACACAAAGGTGTAAGTTTGCCTTTCGGAATCAGGCAGACAGTGTCAAAGCTAAATACACAAAAACAGCCCTCTGTAGGGTCAAGGCAGGAGGTGTCAGCCACAGTTTCCTTTTCTGAGAGCTACTGGCTTAATCTCCATTACATGGTGCTACTCCATCCAGATCCTGCAGTGACAATTTCAGGGAATCGAGCCAACAGCGCAGCAGCAGGTTCTGCTACATTGACTGAAGATCAATTAGCGATAGAGTAAGAGACATGAATATATGCTATCCATATCTCACCATGAATGCAAAACTAGAGTTGCCAGGCTCAACTAAGTGAAATCCCACTGCAGCTTTGCAACATGGGTGTAAGCTCTGCACTGGTGGTCAGAGATGTGTGCTCTGAGGTACAGTGTAAAAGTTGGCAGTGAGAAAAAGATGTGGGTGGTGTCTGCCTAGAGGCAAAATGAGAAGCCATAAAAGGAGATGATGTCACCCAGAGAGGTAATATATAGTGAGAATAGAAGTAGATGGTAGACTGATCTTTTGGGACACCCTGTGGGAATGGGGTGGGCGCAGATGTGTTTGAGTTCCAAACAACTGTAAAGGAACATCTAGGGGCAGATGTGCAAAGTTTTTTTCAGCTCGCAAACAGACCGATTCGCAGAAACGAGCCGTTTGCAACCCGAAAAATCATTTTTAAATGTACAAAGCCCTTTTTGTGATTTGGTAAGCTATTACCGAATCGCAAATTGGGTTTGCGAGTCGCTATTAGGAAGGGACGTGCCAAGGGCATCCTGCCTAATAATGATTCACAGGGGTATGTATGAATGTTTTGCGACTTGAATGAGGTTGCAAAACATTAATACTTTACCAACTCCGTGAATGAGGTGGTAACCCGTTACCAAACAGGAAGGGGTCCCATGAGACCCCTACCCTTTTTGAATGTGGACACCAACATTTTTGAAGAGCAGCCACTGCCTACTCTTGAAAAGGAAAAGGAGGCCACCATCCTTGTGAGTGCCGGCCGTTCTCAATGGGTCGCAAATTGCGACCTGCCTCATGAATATTAATAAGACACGTCCCTTGCGACCCATTGGGAATCAAAAACAGTGTAAAACACACTGTTGTACATAGCTGTGTGCGATTAGTGTCCTAATAGGAAATCACAAACAGAAGTGTATGTACATCTGGCCCCTAGAGAGGTAGTACGTGAACCAGGCATAAGCAAGGCTGGTGATACGTAGTGAATAAAGAGACCAGAATAGTTTATGATGGTGAAAGTTGTTAAAGGCGTCAGAATGGAACTTTGATGATTGTGATGTCAAATAATGGTGCTGAAGATACGTGGGTGAGTGCAGTTTCTGTGGAATGGAGGATACAGAAACCTGACAAAAGGGGGGTGAATAGGTTTATGGAGGAGAGGTGGAAGGTGAAGCTGTTGAAGACCAGTTGTTCCAGTACTTTAGTCAACAAGGGGAGATATTGGGCGATAGTTGGCAGAAGAAGAGGGACCAGCAGTAGATTTATTAGGAGGGCTAGTACCACTACTGATTTGTGGGGCATATGACTTTAATGAGGTAGTGATTGAATAGATAGTGCACATAAAGGGGCCGATTCCGATCTCGGCCGGTAGTGCTCCGAATCGGATTCGGATTTACCGGATCCGATTCGGAGCCCTGTTTCCCGACCGAATCGTACGCGGGTCCGGCCGAGCGAGTACGATGCAAGCACCCGCGATATCGCCGACCGACTCGTACGCGGCTTCAACACGCTCCGACCGACTCGCATGGACACGACTCGCACCGCGCTATGGAGACGTTTCCCGGCCGGGTAAGTACGATGCGCGCCGCGAGCAGTCCAACCGACTCGCGCCGTCCAGCTCGAATAAGCTGTTGGAGCCGGACTTTAGGGGTCCGCGTCGGACCCCCCTGTATGCGTAGGCGCGCGAGTCGCACACAGGGGGGACCCATGGGTCCCCCCTAACTGTGCATGTACGCCACGATGCGCATGGACGCGTACCCGCTGTAGGGGGCGCCCTTGTTCGCCTCGCACCCATTGAGTCAATGGGAGCCCGCGTACGCGTTGTACGACCGGCTCCCATTGACTTCAATGGGAGTCCGACCAAATCGAGTCCGATTGCATGCGAACGCATCGTACTCGTTCGGTCGGACTGCTAGGGTCCGATTCGGTCGGAATTCTCTCCGGGTCCGGCTCGGTCGGAGAGATTTCCGGCCGGAATCGGAATCGGCCCCAAAGTAGTGATAGCTTTAAGTGCTAGAGGTTTGATAACCTGAGGACTAAAGGGGTTAGATGGAGCACAAGCCAGGGTTGCAGTTTTGATTATAGGTATGAGTTCAGTGTCGTATGTCAGTTGAGTACTGAGAGATATTAGGTTGGTCAGACGGGGTTGTGGTGGGTGTGCATGAGACTGGCGGTAGAAAAGTGTGTAATATCATCAGGGGATCCCTGATAGTAGTCATTTTCTAAGAGAAGTATGTAGCAAAACTGTTGGGGATTAAAATAACTCCCCTTAGGGACGAATATTAAATTAATTGAACACTTAAATTGTGTGTGTGTGTGATATTAAATATCTATAATTATTAATTTTTAATTTAATATAAAATTTAATTTATAAATTAAGTTAAAATGATTTAAATTAATTAAATGCATTTCCTTTAATCAATTTTACTGTTTTTACTGAAAATTAAATAAAAATAAAAATGTTAGTGTAGGTGTTTTTAAGCTATTGTTTAAAATTGTATATTTATAAATACAATTAATGATTTTTAATTATTTTATTATTTAATACACATTTAACAGATGAGTTAATGTTTTGTAAAATTTTATTTTATCAGTTCCAGGTTAATAATGAATATTTTAAATTATTTTACATTTATATCATACATCATCATATGTTTTGATTTTTTATTTAAAAATTTTACTTTATTAACTTTTTCTCCACTTTCCCATAGGGAGAGCTCAGCTTCTCTGGATCTCTACCAAAAGGTGAAAGTTACTAGTGGTAACTCTACACTTTTACATTCTGTTCTTTTCATTTAAGGGGGTGAAGCCATCTAAGTCTACACCTAGGTCTAAATCTCCTTCAGAAATGGTGAATTGAAAAAAAGTGGAGGGTTACACCTAGGTGTAGGAATAGATTTACGTGAATAAATTTACATTTGTAGATTTAACCTTTGTGAATACGGCTCGATGTGTTTAGAAGAGTATTTCCTTATGAGAAGAGCTGTTAAATTGTTTTATTTCTTTGGCTGTAAGCTTCTAACAGGTGGAACATTCTTTATACCTTACTGTATGTTCTTCCTATATCCACACGTTTATAGACCATCGGCATGATCTTGGTGGGACCATAAAGATCTAGCCAACAGAAGAAATATCCTTCAAGCAACACCTATCTTCCCCTGCTCATTGAGGATTTATGTCCACATTCAATAGTATCGCATCAGGAGTTCAAAGTCCCCCTTTCTTTGTTTAGCTAGGGGCGTAGCTATTAGTGGTGCAACTGGTGCTATGGCACTGGGCCCCAGAAATAAAAAGGACCAAACTGTTTTTCTGGTCTGCGAGTTTCTGCTGTGAGAAGGACAAGGGCTAATTGCTCAAACTTGTTTAAGTCTCTCAGACTGTGATCAGCAGGTAAGGTACTATCAACCCTCCACTCAAGTACAACCACTGAGGGCACAGTTAAAGGAAATGTACAACTTGGTCCCAGTTTGCAGCTCTGTCTAGTATGCTCAGAGCAACAGCTGAATCACAGGTCTGCAGCTGTGCACCAGCTCAAGTTTAGAAGGCATCACTTAGTCCTGCAGATGAAAGAGAGGAAGCATAAATATGCAGGATGCCGTGCTACAGCATGGACTCTGTGGGCTTGATTCACAAAGATGAATTTATGATTGCAGACTTACTCTTGTTTAAATCTACTCCAGCACCTAGGAGTAACTTTTTGCTATTCAGTATCTCCGAGTGTAAAGTTACTCCTAGGTGTAGATTTACATGCTTCTATCCCTTAGTGGAGCCTCCTAGAACAGGGTTTACAAATGTAAAGTTAGTACTCAACTTTTTACAGGTACGCAGAGTTTTCCACCACTGAAGTAGAGATCTTCCTATAGTACAGTACAGCACAATATTTTAACATTTATCACAGCTTAAATAATATTAACATGTTTTATTATAAAAAGTTACTGTGAAATAGGTTTATATATTTATTTGAAATCTGGAACTAATAAAATAAAATGTTACATTACATAAAGTAAATGTGTATGAACTAAAGAATTATTTGAAATATATTTATTTAAAACAAAAATAATATCCCTTAAGAATAATTTAAAAACAAAATCCCACCTACATTAAAAACTGTATTTTTAATTAGTACATAACATGTATTAAACGTTATGTATAGAATTTTATATACTGATAATTATCTAAGGTTTTAAAGTTTATTATGGATTTGATATTAAAATAACATAATTATTCATTTTTAAATAACATAAAAAATATTTATTATTATTGATAGGTATTTTTCAAAATAAATAAAATTCAAATAATTATTTTAAAATCGAATTAATTAAATTAATATAAATATTATTTAATATGGGGTGTTATTTTGAGACCAGGCCTTTGTTGTTTTCTATGGCAGTGTTTTGCAGTACCTGTGAATGGCCATTTGTGGTGCTGGGAGGGAGTACATTTACAACTGGTTTGGGACCCTTTTAGCTGTAGTAACTTTGGATGTGCAGTTTGTGAATAGCAATGGCTTACTCTTGTGTGGGTGCATGTTTGTTTTGTTTTTGCTTGTCCCTACCTGTGCTGGTGGGAGAAGTGTTGTGCAGCGGCCTGGGCAGCTGACTCCGGAGAGTGGGGCTCACGGTTCGATCCCCAGCACTGGAAGCAGCTCAGCATCATGTGACTCTGGGCAATAGCTCACTTAATCTTCCCAACGGCCCCCAGCGCCTTGAGACCCTTACAGATGATTAGTTCGTGCTTTACAAATCACGTCTTTTACTCCTGCTTACCCTCACAATCCCCTCCTATTGAGGTGTACGTATTCCCCATTTTCCAGCTACTCTCCCTGTCTACCCACATTTATTACTAAAACGTAGACATACCTGTGCTGAGATCTCCTGACTCGTGACATTGACCTCTGCATAGAAACGATAGGAGAGGCAGAGATCTCCACATGTAGGCTTGTGAATTGTAAGTACTTTTCATGTTACAAAATCCAGTTTGTGACTCAGGCCTATTGAGTTTTGACAGAGATGGGGCAGCAGGGAGCTCAATCCAGAGGGTCAGATAATGAAAGGAATGGAAATGTGTCACTGGGTAAGAAGATAATCTTTTACCACTGCACAGTTAAATCAATGATCATTTTCTCAAATTTGACATCATCAGTTCACGACAATAAGCCACATAACAGGTGTCATAAGTTTCAAAAATTAAAATCATATATGCATGTTTTGTGTGCCTTCTCCATGCATTCTGAAGGGGACTTGTGAACAAGTGTTTAATTTGTAAAAAAGCAAGTCCCAGGGCCCTTATCGGGAGGCCACTGTAGCTCGCACTACCCATTGGCTGTGCCAGCGCTGCTAATGACAGTACCTTCTCAACCTCGAACAATCACACTGCTACAAGTGTGACAATTCAGATTATTTGAGGCCTGTAAAGCAACAAGAATGGCTTGGGTGTAAGGAGCTAGTTGGATTTAGTATACATTGAATTAAAAAACAGCTGATATACTACTCATCTTTAAATTACACAAACAGCGCCACCATGTGGCAGCTGTCATAAGTGCCGGTGTTGACAAATAAGGGTCCATAGAAACCACCGGCTCAAATTAAGCACTTTTGTGAACGTACTGCCTGCTTCTCTGTACTTTCAGTACTATGTGGAAATGGTTTTGTGAGTGCTATATCAGCCCTGCTGTTTTCCACAATGACTCCTGGGTACCTGACAGATGTAATGGTGCAATAGAGCCTGTTTGTGAGGTGGAAAAATCTTTCTAGTGGGCAACGTGTGTGTACTATATACCCCTTAATCGAAGTCTCCAAGGAAGAGGTGAAGTCAGTTGCCTGTGGTAAGTAATACCACGGGGATCAATGGAGGTGACCTCTGTTTTTTAGAGAGTGAAACAAATTGTTGGATGGGTAACTTGTTTAAGTCAATGAAAAGCATTTGGAATGTTGAAAGGGTGCAAATGTTTCAAAGACTTGTGACACCCGGTAAATGAGGGTGAAGTTCATTGAAGCTGTAGGACCTCTCCCTGTATTGTTGGTGACAGGGCCAATACCATCAGGTGTGTTCTCAGAACAAGCCCATGCCTAGACAGGCTATCCATTAATGCAACCAGCTCAAGGGTTCATGCTTGGTGGGCCTGCATTAAAATATTTGGGGCTAACTCCTGACTGGTTCTGGATGACCTCACGTCAGGTTTCTGTAGTTCTACTTATTAGCATCTCTAAAGGTAAATGGCTTTATAAATATGTTTTCTCCCTTCCAGTCTGACACAAATACAGAAGCTAGTCAGTCAAAGGTTCTTCCCCAAACAGATACCCGTAAATGGTCACAGAGAGCAGGGCCACACGCAGCATCCTGTTCGGTCTTTTGGCCCTGCAGAACATAATGGACCCATTTATTTAATTACGTGAGGTGTTTTAGGGTAAAGATGGGATGGTGACAGAGAGACTGAGACTATGTGTTTGTATGTATGGGAAAAAGCTAGAAAGAGAGAGAGAGAGGAGAAAGGTCTTAAGTACAGGTGGGTGATAAAGAAGGGTGATGCTGACGAGGTATGTGAGAAAGTTTTAATGTGAGGCAGTGCATATGTAAAAGTCAAGGGAATAGTTCCTGAGTATGTGTCAAAGGGGAGATAATTTGGGAATCTTTGTTTGCTAAAGATACTGTGTGAGACCAAAGCGGTAGGGGGGTGATGGAGCAGGGTTTTCGCGAAATAAAACCTGCTCGGATTGAACTCCTCAACGTGTGATTCACTAAACAAATATTGTGGAAACTAACTGTGCATAACTAAAAATGGGCAAATTAAGAATTGTGCAAGCGCGTGCTGGGAGTGCTAGAGTAGGCCGCAAATGTACTTGACTAATGTAGAAAATAAGACAAAAGTCGAGGGTTTATTTTTCACTAGCAAATAGAAAATAATGAACAGCGCGTAAAAGAGAAATGCGAGCGAAAGCATTCAAAAAGCGCTTAATGGAGTTTTATAAAATGATAATTAACACTTGTATTTGTTTTCTTTAGAAGTATAGTTTGCTGCCTGCAGAAAAGGCCAGAGAGACATTTTAGAGTTAACATGAAAAACCAGAAATGTAGAGAGGCAAGAAAGAACACTGCAAGCTTCTGATGAATGGCCAAGGTTGAGCAGAGAAGGAAACGATAAGCAGAAAGACGGAACTTCCTTGCCGAGAGGAGCATGAGGACATTTGTTATAATACAATGTTACATGAGTGAGATGGAGAGACGTGCAAACACGGAAGCTCAATATTAGAGTTTCCTCTGCTCAAAGTGATTACAGTGTGTGTAGTTAGAACTATAGGGATATTATGGAGTTAGGCACATCGAGAGTGGTGTGATTGAACACCCCTTGTTTTCGGCCAATCACAAACTGCAAATTTATGTGAGATGACACAATGAGGGTTGGACCTTTAGTGAATTTGGGATATAACTAATAGTACTAAGGGGTGGTGTTTGATAGGCGCGTTTTCCTTACTTTGAGAGAGGAGAGAGCTGTATTGCTGTTTCCTAAATTCTATGGGCTGGCTGATGTTCTGCTGATCCTGACTCTTTGACTTTGCCCCTTAATTCTTCTTGAGGGCCTTGCTTACTCTCATGGCCAGAAGTTAGCTTTCCAGATTTCCTTGAATCTTATATGATTGGTTAGTATGATATTCTGAATTTGCATAAACCCGTTTGCAAATGTCTTTATTCTTTTGTCTCTACGCCTATCCACTCACTCATTGCGCTGGTATTTGAGATGTATTATTAATGTCTATTTGATATTGTTTCTTGTGTGATGATCTATGATTCGAGCTGTATTGTACTTGATGAGCACTTCACATTAGGTGGATAAAGCATTATAACTTACAAATGAGTTTGTTTATTGGAGTCATTTTTAGTTATATGAGATGATTATTCTTTGGTGATATTTTTGAGGTTCCAATATTATTTTGCCAAACCCTGATTAACTTATAAAGATTTCATCGCCAAAGAAAGGATAAACAAGGATGAGCCAATTGCCAAGTTTGGTTTAAACTCACCCAGCGTGAAAGAGACTGTAGGGTATTGAATTTGGGTCCAGATGGTAAAATTGTAAGTTCCTGGTATCGCTGGATGAGTTTTTGGTAGCAGACCTGATGGTTTAATTAATTCATTTGGCAAATTAATAGGTGTAATTAATAATTTTGGTTACTAATATATCGTACTATTGTTATATGTAGTGGTCCGTTGCTGACCTTAAGAAAAGACGAGTACGGAGTTGCCTAAGATCCCGGGATGGTATTAGCCTAATGGGCAGAGGAATAGTGTGGTATGCACTGAGAATTGCGTTGTCTGCTTGTGTGATACTAAGCAAATAAACTAGGTTGTTTAATATTGCATAGGGAATTCTGAAGTTAGTATCGTGGAGATTTATTTGGGTACCTTTAGAAAGCGCAACTGAAGAAGTCCCGAGAATTGTTCACTTGAATGAGAGTGGAATAACGCTGGTCGATATTCCGCTAGTAGTGAAAGTTTTCTTTGTTTGATTGAATCTATCTCCTTTATTAGTTAGGCAGACAAAGCAGGACTGTTTTATGTTGTTTCTAATCCTATTTTTTCTTTTTGAAAAGGGTTTGTAATCTACTGCCGAAATATTTTGTAAAGGGAGGGTCAGTAGTAGGAGTTATACTGACATCACTGAGAGCCGCGCTGGCATTGGTCAGCTAGTGTGAATCGTCACGAAAGAGTGCTGAGTTACTATTGGTTGGTTGGTGTGAGTTGCGCAGGTATTGGGCAGCATGAACGAATAGCGAGTGAAGAAATACAGAAGAGTATTCCTTTAGTTGTTTGAGTTTTAGCGTAGTGAAAGAATTAGAATGAAGTTAGTGAAAATGATGAGGACTTTATTTAGAAAAGATGAGCCTATAGTCATTAGAGAGGGAATTCTTGTGCCGCCTGATGGTACGCCTGCTTCTTTTATGTCATTAGAACAAGGATATCATACGTATACATGGTTGGAGAACTGGGTAAAGTATACAGAAGGTGATGGGAATATCGCTTTTCTGGAACATGGTACTTTTAATGTGAGGATTTTAGCGAACTTGAGATATCAAATGAATCAATTGAGACCCTATCCTAGACCCATGCAGTACGAAGCGCTTGAGGAATGGGAACATGAAGCGTATAAGAGAGAAAGAGACAGATCTCAAAATAAGTATAGAAACACTGTGAGTAGATATTCAGAGGCAAAAGGGGATGCCCAGATGAAAAGATGGAGAAGAGATGTGATTGCAGCAAGTGAAGTTTATATCCGGTTGTTGAAGTAGAGGATCAGGCTGGAGAAAAATGCAAAGAGAAAAAGAAAAATGTAGAATGTTTAGATACGGATCCAGATGAGATTGATGATGAGTTGTTGGATGAAATGTTATTAAACAGACGTCCACCATATCAGGAAGAGCAGGAAAGAATTACTCCAAATGCTCCTTTAATTCAAATTGAGGTTCCTCAGCTTTCGCAAGCGAGAAGTACAAATGAAATGAGTAAAGTGAAAGATGATTTGACACAAAGGATTACTCAGTTGAATTTGAATGCAGAGGCTTTATCAGTTCCAGTGACAATTGGTCCCATAGTTCCATTGTATAGTGAGGGTCAAAATATTTCACCCGTGCATGCTTTGACAGTACCTGTCAATAATGATAGGGTTAATAATGGAATTGGAATGAATGAGAGAGGAACATCGATTGATATTACAGAAAGACCAGTGGAAACCCCAAAGCGGAATGTACAGATAGAACCTAGGAGATTAGTACAGAATGAGATAGAAGTGACACCTACTTCAGGGGGTTCAGTAGGACCATCACCTGAGGAATTAGATGAATGGATTAGAGGAATGGTGTCTAATAAGGTGAATACAAGCATGGATGTAAGCAGATTAAAAGCAGATTTGGAAGAAATGATTTTAGGTACGATTAGTCCAGAGAGACTGAGCAAATATCAGGAAGAAGAGTTGTTGTTCTTCTGCAAAAATATTACGATGAGAGCGAAGAGTCTTCATGAGAGATTTGCTGAAGTTGCACAAACATATGGAGTTGACATTGAGAAATCAAAGGCTTTGCAAAAGACGTCTAAATTGGATTTTAGTGACAAAGATTTGGAGAGTTTGAATGCATCTGGTAAACGGTTGCAAATCAAAGAGTTGATTAATACATTGAAACAATGGGGTGAATTGGAAAGTTGGAAAGGCAGATGAGCTAAAAGGAAAGAAGAAATGCTTGCAAATAAAGGAGCATCACTTATGTATCCTGTGAGGGAGACAGGGACAGGAACAATGATGACTGAGATGATATATCCAATGAGAGAGGTACTAGGAGGTGGATATGTTCACGTCCCATGGTCAAGACAAGATATATTGTCTTTTACAAATTAGTTTCCTAGATTGAGAGAAAAACCAGTTGAATGGTATAAACAAGTAGAGAGGTTTGTAAAGGTTTCAAAAGCTTTGTTGAAAGATTAGGATGGGTTGTTTGATATTGTGGTTCCAGCTGATTTGTGGACAGAGTGTAAGATTGCAGTAGATTGGCCAAAAGAGGAGTATCCTAGAGATGCAAAGACTGGAGCCCCGTCAGATGAAGTGATGAAAAAATATAATCAAGTGGTTACCTATTTGAAGGGAAACATTTCACCAAAAGAGACAGATTGGGTTATAATTGACAGAACGACTCAGGAGACGAAAGAATCAGTACATGCTTATTATGAAAGGCTTTTACCGGTGTTCAAACTGTATAGTGGTTTTAAAAGCATAACTGACAAAGATATGGGACATTTTGTATACAAATTTGTGTTTGGTTTGAAACCGGAGATTAGTAATATGATTCAACAGCATTTGATTTGTTGGCAAAATAAGAGTGTGGATGAGATACTGCGGTATGCAATATATTGTAGTGATGATATTGAATCGAGACACAAGAAGTTGATAGAAAAATTAATGTGGGCACAAATGAAAGCAGCACAGAAAGGTGGTAATTTTGTTGATTATTATCAAACAGGTTTTCAAGGAAAAGGTCAGAATCAGAATTTTCAAAATGATCAGATTTCTAACATTTGAGGTGTTATGATGAATGGAGGTGTTCTTACTCAAGGAAAGGGTAGAGGTAGAGGTAATAAGGATGAACTGAAAAAGAAATATCCTTGTCACGCGTGCGGCAAATTCGGACACTGGAAATGAGAGTGTAGGGTTTTCCTAGAAAACAATGGAATGATTCAGAATTTTAATCAACAGATGTACAGTGAGGTGAACAAGAATCAACAGCAACAACAGCAGCAACAGGTAATTACACAGGTACAAATACCTCAAGCTCCAGTGCCAGGTAGTGTGAATGCTCAAGTACAAAGATACAGTGCGAATGTGGGTTTCCATATGGGAGAATAAGCTGCTAATAATCAAAATGTACAAATGGCTTCACAATACTGGTTGCAATGCCAGGAGAGTGATACATCTCAATGACGGTGCCTGAGGGGGGAGGAGGAGTGTGTGCTTGGCGCATCCATAGAGGTAGATCAGTGTGGTCCTTTTGTGCATGGAGAAGTTGAAGGTAATGTTGTTACATTCCTTGTAGATACTGGTGCTACCCGTTCCACTGTAAGAACTGTGGAAATCCCAAACCTACCCCTCTCGGGAGATACTATCCAAGTTGTAGGTGTTTCAAATCAGCTAATTAAAACTCCAGTGACAAAACCAATGAGGGTACACATTGGAGAGTTTAAGGATCTTCATCAATTTGTGGTGTGTGATACGAGTCCAGTAAACTTGATAGGTAGAGATTTGTTGTGTAAAATGAATTGCACCTTCTATTGTACACCAGATAGCATTGCTTTTCAAACGCCAGATGAGGATGTTGTGTTCAAAGTGATGTTGGCAAGGCAAGGGACAGAGGTGAATGATTTGTATCATTTATTTACAGCAAAGGATTTGACTGTTGAATTGAGAGATACAGTGATGACTGGTGTGTGGGATTTTACAGGGAAAGACATTGGATTGATGAGAGGAGTTGATCCTATTCAGATTTCAGTCAAACAAGGTGCAGAATTTCCAAAAACGCCACCGTACAAAATTAGTCCTGAGACTATTGCAGGAGTGACGCCTGTAATTGTCAGAAAACCAACGAGGTACTCACGATTTTCTTCAGATAACTCCCAGGAGCAGAATGTAGACTTTTTCCAAATTCCCTAAGCAGGCCTTCCCACAAACCCCTGAACTACAGACGTTCACGTGAACCCCACTGGGGGAAAGGGGAAGGGGACAGAGCAGAGACTGCCTCGCTTTTCCTCGGTTCACTTTAATGTCTTTCTTCTACGCCCTTCTGGGTGTCTCTCTTTTCTGGTATTCTTTTCTTGTGAACTGTAAGTTAATAACAGGATACCATTAAACTTCTTTCTAAACTCTACTAAATTTCTTTTCTCTTACACTCTCAATGTACATTCTCTTACCCTCTAAGCAAAAGGCCTTAGCTTCTCTTCTTATTCTTTTTCAAAGGATGTATTTCCGATATATACAGATGTCTTTACTTTTCTTTTGACTCCCTTGTGTGTGAAGCTCGTTAGTACTAAGGAGTCAATTGCCTTGCATTTGCATTATACTCATTTGAATAGATTTTTTAACCTTTTCTTTTACAAAGTATACTTGCGGTTTGCAGACTCCGGAAAACAGGAACCAACCGAAAACCAAGGAATTCTCAGGTAAGCTTCTTTTCTCTGTTCAGTTCTTTATCTATTTTCTCCTTCAGTTTTCAAAGTAATTCTGTGACTCAAAGCCCTAACTAACTGACCGACGCCACGAACACTACCCTATTCTAGATACTATGCATGCTTGAGAAATATCTGCTCTATCACCTGACTAGCTGAACGCTTGCGTGGGAGATGCACACTCTGACACGAACGTTGGTGAAGTGCGCGGCTCCGAACTCTGCCGACGCACTTCACAGCCGAGTTTGTCCTCGTGTCTTCAACCAGCCGCGAGAGACTAGACCGGCAACCCTGGTTGTGTTCGCCCACCTCCTGCGGGCTCTTCCGTACACCCTGCAGCCGGTTGCAAAAACTCTGAGTCTCTTACGAGCAGGTAAGCATTCATGGCTCAGACTACTGGGAATGATGGTTGCGCAACAAACAGTATTGGTTCTTGATGCCGGAACCCTGACAATAAATGAACAAATGATCGAGCAAGGCATTTTGAGAGAGATACTAGGGAGTCCTTGTAATTCACCTATTATGGGGATTAAGAAACCAAGTGGGAAGTATAGGCTAGTTCAGGACCTGAGAAAAATCAATTAAATTGTGATACCTTGTTGTCCAATAGTGTCAAACCCAGCAGTGATTCTTTATCAGATTCCTTGTGATGCGGAGTGGTTCACTGTAATTGATTTATGCCAAGCGTTTTTCTCGATACCTTTGCATCCGGATAGCCAATATCTTTTTGCATTCCGGTTCAGAGATCATGTTTTGGCATGGTGACGAGTTCCTCAAGGGTATACAGAGAGTCCCTCAATTTTCAATCAGATTTTGAAAAAATGTCTGGAGTCATTGGTAATGCCAAAAGACTCAGTATTGGTATGATTTACTTGTTGCATCAATACGAGATAAGCATGTGTGACAGATACAATTGCTCTTCTGAACCATTTGGCAGTAGATGGGCATAAACTGTCACCTGCTAAATTGCAATTTTGTCAAAAAGAGGTTCAATATTTGGGACACAAAATTGAAAAAGGAGTCAGGAAAGTATCACAAGATCGAAAAACTGTGATCTTGCAGATGGGTCCTCCCAGAACACAGAAAGAAGTTTGGATGTTCTTGGGTATGGTTGGATACTGCAGACAGTGGATCAGTGGCTTTTCACTGACAGTCAAGCCATTACAGAGATTGGCACATAAAGTTGTGGTCGATCCAATTGAATTGGATGAAGAATGTATGAAGGCATTGGTAGACTTGCGAGACAGCCTTTCTCAAGCACCTGCTTTAGGAATGCCAGACTAAAGTAAGGACTTGGCACTATTCTGTTGTGAAAAAGATGGTTGTGCACTTTCAGTCCTAACGCAAACGCATGGAATGGCACGCCGTCCAGTAGCATATTTTTCTGCTACCTTGGATTCAGTGGCTGAAGCGCTACCAGGCTGTTTAAAAGCAGTGGCTGCTACTTGTGCGAGTTTGGAGCAGAGTGAATCGATTGTGATGGGACATCCATTGAGAGTGTTTGTGCCACATTCTGTTGAGATTTTGCTGACATGAACTCGAACACAGCATCTTACGAGTAGTCGATTGACAAGGTATGAGAGAGTAATACTGGGAGCAGAGAATGTGACTGTGACAAGATGTACGAATCTGAATCTAGCTACATTGTTACCAAGTCCAAATTGTGAGGAAGTGGTGGACGAAGCAGATCATGATTGTCTGGATGTGACTGAATTGTGTACATAACCAAGGGCAGATATAAAAGACACACCATTGCCTGAATCTGATTGTGTGATGTTTGTGGATGGATCTTGCTTGAGAGATGAAAAGGGCACATTGCTTGCTTCTTATGCAGTTTGTACAGTGTCTATGGTTCTTGAAGCTTCATGTTAAAGGGAATAAATTTGGCACAAATTTCTGAACTGGTGGCTTTAATCAGAGCATGTATAATTGGCAGAAATCTGAGAGTAACCATATTTACTGATAGTCAATATGATTTTGGGGTGGTACATGATTTTGGACAATTGTGGATGCAACGTGGGTTTTTGACATCATCGGGTTCACCAATCAGGAATAGTAATGACGTGAAGGATTTACTTGTTGCATTACAATTGCCCAAAGAAATTGCAGTGGTAAAATGTTCGGCACATAAATCTGGAAACGACTATGTGACGAGCGGCAACAGACACTCTGATCAAGTTGCACGATTTTGTGCTCAAAATTCAATTTCAATAAACAAAGAAACACAGAAATCTGATACAAATTGTCATCTGATGTTCTCTTCTGTGGAGACATGTGAGGAGGTTAGACAGTTGCAGGAAGAAGCTAGTGAAGAAGAAAAAGAAACATGCATTAAGGCAGGTTGTACACGAAGAGCAGAGGATGAAGTGTGGGTGTACACGGATGGGAGACCAATAATGCCAGATAGCTTGCTATCTCAGAGGCAAGGATGTATCATGGTTTAACACATAGGGAGAGATGCTATGATCAGGCTTTTTAAGCAGTCTTGGTTCAACCCAAAGTTCAGAGTCATTGCAGAAAGTCTTTGCCAGAGGTGTATAACTTGCCAGCAGCAAAATGCAGGTAGAAAGACAGTTGTTAGTTGGGGACGAATTGGAAAAGCAGCAGGTCCATTTACTAGACTGCAAGCAGATTTTATAGAACTGCCCCCATGTAATAGTCTGAAATATGTGTTGGTTGTGGTTTGTCTGTTCTCTCGTTTGGTAGAAGCTTATCCAACAAGAAGAAAGGATAGTCTAACAGTTGCTAAATTGCTACTAAGAGAGATAATACAAGATTTGGTTTTCCAGTCTCTTTAGAAACAGATAGAGGTACACATTTTAATAATGAAATAGGTTGGATGATTTGTGCAGCATTACAAATTGAGCAAAAACTGCATTGTGCGTATCGACCAGAAGCTTCAGGTGTGGTCGAGCAAATTAATGGCACTATTAAGTCAAGATTGTCAAAAGTATATGCATCTACAGCACTGAAATGGCCAGATGCTTTACCTTTGGTTTTGATGAGTCTAAGGAGTATTCCTGATAAAAAGACTGGATTATCGCCCCATGAAGTGATTATGAGGAGAGCATTGAGGCAGCCAATAGTCCCAGCAAATCAACTGATGAATATAACTGATGATCTAGTGCTCGATTATTACAAAGCATTGGCTGATGTGGTGCGTTCTGTGTCTCATCAGGTTGGAGAAGTTGCAACCACAACACAGCAAGAACAAGCACATGACCTAAGTCCAGGAGAGTGGGTTCTGGTGAAGAAACATGTGAGAAAGTCGTATTTGGAACCACGTTGGCATGGGCCATACCAAATGATATTGGTGACAACAACAGTAGTGAAGTGTGGTGGCTTGGGGAATTGGATACATGCAAGTCACACAAGAAGAGTCCCAAGTCCACTTGAAAGACCAGAAGAAGAGCAAGAATAGGCTGAGAGTCAAGGAGGGCATGAGCCTGAGCAAAGTCAAATAGAGTGGGCACCAGCTACTGGGTCTCGTGAGACTGTTGTCAATACCACTGATGGAGAAAATTTGATTCAAGAAGAAGTGCAAACAAGAAAAGAAGCAAACAAAAGATGTTGTAAACCTAGTCTTGAAACTGGTGAAACTGTGCAAGTGAAAAAAGCAAGAAAAGGAGATATATGGCCAAAGAGAGTGAAAAGACTGAAATACACTCTGAAAGAGAAAGTTCCAAACACAGTAATAGAAGTTTCAAGTCAAACTGAACAGAATGACTCTGAAGAAGATATAGTTCGAAGAACAAAAAGAGCAAGAGTTCTGAAAAAGAAGTACAGAGCAACTGAATGGACCTACGTGGTGACTGAAACAGTTGAAAACACAGATCAATGTGGAGAAAAAACTGTTGCAGAGTCGAGTCACAAGAACTGTTATGAGCCACCCAAATGAAGTGTGTCAAAAATTGGGGTGCAAAAGATTGAAAAAGATCACTCAGAAGAGTGCAGGAAACTAAGCTGGAATTGAATTAAAGGCTGTGAAGATATATATAAAAAAAAGAGAGGGGTGAAGCAAGAAGGCTTAAGAAGTGCTTGGATACACTATACACTATTTTTCACTATTTTTTAGTTTAGTTTTATTGATTTTTAAATTTAGATTTTTAATAAGAAAATGGGAAAGGCGAATTTACTAGAGACTGGATATCAAAATCAAAGTTTTAAACCTAGATGTATTAATGCTTGCTTTATAAGTGTTTTATTACTAATGTTTGTTTGGTTAACATTAATTGTTGTTGTGCCTTATTTTATGTACCCTACTAAAAATAACATTACTAATAGTGTGCTGAGTGAAAAAGTAGATGTGGGAAATCCTAAAAAAGAACCACAAACTAATATTGAGGAAATAACAGGTGATAATTTATATCATCAAGATAATTCCTTTAATGATTTTTCGTTAAATGTTTTTACAAAATTGTTGTATGAGTATGTTGACACTCTGGATCCGAGAGATTGTTATGTGTGCATGCAATTACCTTTGTCTGTGTCTGAGGGGGTGACTTATCATCACCTGCCTTTAACTTATGGAGTTTTGTGTAGTGTATTAACAAGTCTGTTCTAGAAAAGGGTAATCTTCAGTATTACTACTCCAATTATGATTTAGTATTTTCTGAAGTGCCAATTAGAAAGAATATGAATTGGGTAAATAGTGCGAAAAATGCAGAATACATGGGTGAATTCTTTCATGCGACTAAAACAATAGATACTGTATATGCACATCGTAATAATTTAACATGTAGTTTACGTCAAGAAGAGATTGAGTTTATAAATTTAGTAGAAGACAGAGTTTTAAGGAAAAAGCTGCTGAACAAAAGTCCTGTGTATCTTCATGGGCTTTCAGAGAGGGTGATTATAAGAAGGGTGAGACATATGCTGCAATGACTCTAAATTGGCATCATTGGGGAAAGCTTTGCTTACTTAGATTAAAAACTGATTTTCACAATTATTTCATTGGTTCCAGTGAATTATGATCATGTTTTCTTAATTACGGGAGGATGGGGAATAAGAGGTGGTACGGATCCTGTTTTCCCTGGAATATATTATGTGTGTGGTAAGAATGCCTACTATTGGTTGCCTGCACATTGGTATGGGTGTTGTTATATGGGGATAGTTTTTCCTAAAGTATATCATCTAGATAAGAGTCATGGAATCAATGAAAAGAAGACTGGATTAACACGAAATAAAAGGGGAATTAGTGCTGCAGAAATTGTTGGTGATATTTTTGGAGCATTGATACCTTCAGTTGGGGTAATTTTAAATTCACACAAAATTAGAACATTGTCCATAGTGGTTGATCGATTATCAACAGACGCTGCTGGTGAGTTCTTAATGATTGATACAGAAATGGTTGCTATAAGATCTATGGTCTTACGGAATAGACTTGCTCTTGATGTATTATTGGCAAAAGAGGGCGGAGTCTGTAGTATGTTGAAAATTTAACAGTGTTGCACTTATATCCCTGACAAAAGTAAGATCCTGGAGGGATACATAAAGAATATTACACATTTGTGGGAAAATTTAACTGAAGTGAAGGTTGATGGTGCTTGGGAGAGACTTGGTAAGGGTTTCTCCACTGTGGGTAATTGGTTTGCCATTTTTGGTAATAGCTTCTTAGGGAGAATACTAACACCAAAAGTTGCTGTTGCTACAGGGATATTAATGCTGGTATTAATATATAAGTGTTGCAAATGCAAGAAACAAACACTGGATACTAAACGAAGAGCAAGAAAGCGAAAGAGAGAAGAGATAGAATTAGAAGACAGAAGAGGAAATTACTATGAAATAGTAAAGGATATAGATGGAGTTATGTTGAAACAAAAGAGAACTACTGCATTCTAAGTGGATTGGTTTATGATGGCTTAGGTCGCCATCAAAGGGAGGATTGATGGAGCAGGGTTTTCGCGAAATAAAACCTGCTCGGATTGAACTCCTCAACGTGTGATTCACTAACCAAATATTGTGGAAACTAACTGTGCATAACTAAAAAAGGGCAAATGAAGAACTTCTCCAGCGCGTTCTGGGAGTGCTAGAGTAGGTCACAAATGTACTTGACTAATGTAGAAAATAAGACAAAAGTTAAGGGTTTATATTTCACTAACAAATAGAAAATAATGAACAGCGCGTAAAAGAGAAAAGCGAGCGAAAGCATTCAAAGAGCGCTTAATAGAGTTTTATAAAATGATTAATAACACTTGTATTTGTTTTCTTTAGACGTATAGTTTGCTGCCTGCAGAAAAGGCCCGAGAGACATTTTAGAGTTAACATGAAAATACTAGAAATGTAGAGGCGAGAAAGAACACTGTGAGCGGTCCTTCGCAAGCTTCTGATGAATGGGCAAGGTTGCTCAGAGAAGGAAACGATAAGCAGAAAGACGGAACTTCCTTGGTGAACGGAGCATGAGGACATTTGTTATAATACAATGTTACATGAGTGAGATGGAGAGACGTGCAAACACGGAAGCTCAATATTAGAGTTTCCTCTGCTGGAAGTGATTACAGTGTGTGTAGTTAGAACTATAGGGGTATTATGGAGTTAGGCACATCAAGAGTGGTGTGATTGCACACCCCTTATTTTTGGCCAATCACAAACTGCGAATTTATGTGAGATGACACAATGAGGGTTGGATCTTTAGTGAATTTGGGGTATAACTAATAATACTACGGGGTGGGGTTTGGTAGGCGCGCTTTCCTTACTTTGAGAGAGGAGAGAGCTGTATTGCTGCTTCCTAAATTCTATGGGCTGGCTGATGTTTTGCTGATCCTGATGCTTTGACTTTGCTCCTTAATTCTTCTTGAGGGGCCTTGCTTACTCTCATGGCCAGAAGGTAGCTTTCCAGATTTCCTTGAATCTTATATGATTGGTTAGTGTGATATTCTGAATTTGCATAAATCTATTTGCAAATGTCTTTATTCTTTTGTCTCTACGCCTATCCACTCACTCATTGCGCTGGTATTTGAGATGTATTATTAATATCTATTTGCCATTGTTTCTTGTGTGATGATCTATGATTTGAGCTATATTGCACTTGATGAGCACATCACATTATTTGGATAAAGCATTATAACTTATGAATAAGTTTGTTTATTGGAGTCATTTTTAGTTATATAAGATGATTATTCTATGGTGATATTTTTGAGATTCCAATATTATTTTGCCAAACCCTGATAAACTTATAAAGATTTCATCGCCAAAGAAAGGATAAACAAGGATGAGCCTATTGGTAAGTTTGGTTTAAACTCACCCAGCGTGAAAGAGACTGCAGGGTATTGAATTTGGGTCCAGATGGTAAAATTGTAAGTTCCTGACATCGCTGGATCAGGGGTTACATATAAAAGCCATAGTGGATACTCAGGATCTAATTGTCAGAGCGTTTATCTGGTGTAGGTTGTGCTCAAATGCATAAATATCTTTTTTATATAGGTGAACACACCTGTGCCATTCAAAACGCATATATCTGTAAAAAGGTTTACTAACACTTAGCTTTTCATGTGAGTAAATCTTTTATTGGGATGTTCAGTGCATGTTGCAAGTGGGAATGCCTTAAGTTTGGGAATGCTCACAAACGTACTTGTTTCTGAGTGCTCACTAACTTTTTCTCAGCTCATTCCTACCATGGAACTGGTCAGAGGTATTTACTCCTGTCAAAGGCAGGAGTAAATCTGTTTCTAGGGTGACAGTGGCTAAGAACGCCACCAAAAGTGTTAAAAGTGTGGGGTGAATGGATTTCTCCGCAAGAAAACTAATATTTTCCATGTGCAGACAAAAAGTTTAATTCCACTCATAGTATACATTTCCACATTTGAAATTGTACACTATGTACATATATGGATGCAGAAGTACCTTCGAATTAACATAAAGGGACATTTGCTAATGTTTTCCAAGAGTACTGCTGAAAAACGCAACCCAGTTGTATTGAGCTCTGTTTTGTGAAATGGTACTATTATGATTTAAATTAATTGAAGTGAAACTATTTTTAAACGACTGCATTGTAGAAACTTTTGAATGCAAGTGAACAGAAAAGGTATGCAAACAATGCCTGTGAGAAAATTGTTACGGCTCTGCTACAGACATCTATAGTTATAATAGTCTGTAGCAGAGCTACTTGTTAAAATACATAACATATATTTAGAGTGGGCTTTAGGTCAGCCCCTTGCTCATAATAGGATGGCTTTGTTGTCAATCTCTGCTGTCCAATCAGGAGCATTTTGGTCTCACAGTGTTCTAATTGGATGAGTTGTATCCTTCTCCCGATATGTTCTGCAGACTCTTTTTTCTTTACCACGTAGCACTAAATTGAGTGTATGTGCTTCCGTGCTCTCTCCTCCAGTTCCTCTGTTCCCCCCCTTCAAGCACTCTTTTTGCTCCACTACTCCTTCACTGTTCATTGAAACTCCCTGTCCTGTTACTGTGTCTCGCTGCCCAGTTTAAATATATTAGGGCCATATGTACAGAAAATAGGAATTGCGATTTGTACCGAATCGCAATTGTGAAATCACAATTCCTAATGTACAAAATAAGATTAACTAAAATAGAAATTCCTAATGGGTTCACAATTCAACCTATCTCATGAATATTAATGAGGTAGGTCACAATTTGTGACCCATTGTGAATCACAGCCATCACAGGAATGGTGGCCTGCTGAGGTCAGCATACCATCATGTCTGTGATTGCTTTTTAAGAAAGCAAACTATTGTTTTTAAATGCAGCCCGTTTTCCTTAAAGAAAAACAGGATGAGTTTAAAAAGAACAAATGAAACTTTGAAGTTAAATTTTTTAAGAGTAGGCAGTGGTCCACGTTACCACTGCCTGCTCTTAATTCTTTTTTTTCCATTCTCAAAGGGGCCCCTTCTCATTTGCGAATGGGTTACCACCTCCTTCAAGGAGTTGGTAAAGTTTTAAAGTTTTGCAACCGAAATTTGGTTGCAAAACATTAATGCATCCCATTCAGTTTCAGTATTTGAAGGGACGCCCAAAACAGGCCCCTTCCTAATACTGAATCGCAATCACAAATTGCAGTTCAGTAACCGTTTATCAAATGTGCTTAGAACATATGTGATACCATTTTTGCGGTCGGAAACGGCCCAATGCTTTTTACATATGGCCCTAAATTTTTAAATATAAATATATTTATTAATGTGTGCAATGAGTGACCCGAAGCTGCTCATTTCTATTATTTGTGCTGAAATGCACTTTGTTTCTCACTTTTATTAGTTTTAATTTACTGTTCTAACATGGCAGTCTGCCAGGTAAAAAAGTTAAATGAAAAAACTAAATATCCACCATGGAGGATTAAAATACTTTGTTGTAGACGCAATAACACCCAGTAGACGAGGGGGGGACAGGGAGTCTAAATTGAGAAAGTTAGAAACCAGATATATTATGCAATTAGATTCCAAAAACCCGGGTAGATTAAATGCGACAGAAGACTTACATACCTGCTCAGGATGAAAAATATGACAGCCCTGATTGACCTCTATACAGCACATAGTTTTTATTGATTTTAGTGATTAAAAATCCATGAAATGTCGGGATACCAATGCAGGTACAAAAAGTTTATCGATGCAAAATGTAGTTACATACAATACATATTCATATAAGCTTATCAAAATATTTTTAACCATATTTAACAAAATATTTACTAATTGCTCTACATGTAATTTTATAACAATGTATGTATTTATGAATATATTTATATATTTATGAACTTATTTCTATATTTATTCATCAATTTTACTATGTATTTGAATATGAATATTTGTGTACATTATGTTTACATTAACTTAAGCAGGATTTTGCACAGAAATACAGAACATGATTCTTACACTAAAATCATATTAACTATGGATACCAAGGTATTAAAACCAGAATATACTTCTAATTTTTAAGGGATTTGCACGAACAGAACTATACAAGATATATAGATAACTGAACATGATAAAATAAAACCTAAGACAACCACCAAAATACACATATACTGATAAGGATATACGGAACTGAATTCAGAGTTTTTTTTAACAGATAAAAACACATAGCAAAATTCATTATCCACGTCACCAAGATTTTAATGCACATTTTAAAGAAATAGACAAATATATCTCTGAGATAAGACAAAGAAGACATATATACAATCACCTAAATGGTCAAAGTGGATTTAACCACAATATAAATTGCTTAATTGATAAACAAACTGACAAACAATACAGGAGTAAATAGATCAACATACACAGTATGCAGTAAAGATATATATTAAGCAAGTCTGTATTTACACGGATTGATTAATGTTGTTTTACTCAAAATCGAAGTAGAACAATGTTCATAGATAAAATGATAAAATGGTGATAATATATTTGCAATGATGTAATTCAGAGATATAGAGAAGTCGTTATATATCTAAACAGTATTCACGAGGCTACTATTTTTTCTATGTCTATGGTTGCACTACTCACGTGAAAATAATCAGCATGCACTTGTCACTTTAAAAATGGTCCCAATACGATCACAGTACAATGGTCCCAATCACAGTACTATGTCATGTGATCAAGGCTCGTACGAGCCGAAACGTTATGGCTGCATTGCAATAAACTAATTTTGCACAAAATCGATGGTCCGTGTCCGTGTTGGAAAAGTGAGTTCCGGAGAGACGCGGGCGGGTAATGTCGACATTGCAGTGTATCGGATCATGCATATCTAATCTGGTTGTAGTGCGATTATTTCAAATGGTTTTAAAGGCACCCAATGAATTAATATATACCTTGATTGCAATGCGCATGTCTCAAAAGTAATCAATTCATGTGTTGGACTTTGTTGTGCCTGTGTACTAATAGAGATCAGGTTAAATGACAAAAAACTACTAGTCTGCCTTCACTTTCTGTTTTTGTAGTTTCACATGTGACACGGTTGTATTTTCAGTTAAATGCCCAAAAAAACTTTATTGAAATTTTAGTGAGCAAGCCTGCTGGGCAGGCGAAACGCGTCTAACACTATCAGCTGACAATAAAGAAGTTGCTGCGAAAAGACACGGCGTCGACTTTTCCTGTGTTGGAAGTGTGGTGCATATATATATATATACACACACATATATATATCCGTAGAAAGTCTGTTTTTTTTCCCTTCCTTATGAGCCAGTTCCTCACGGACTCTCCTCAAACCAAATCGATCGGCTCAAAAACAGAACGCCGCACGTCTGGCTTTCTGTTTAATCCAGTTAATTATACATAATTCCTTACAGCATGTGCGTCAAACAAAAGATAGCCTATGCATTTCGACCGTAGCCTTCCACAGGGCCATCATATATATATTCATTTTTTTTTTTTAACTCAATGACAGTCGCCAGTAGGTAGTTATATTTAGGACCATGTTTCCATAAGAAAAGCGTTCTTTGACTTGCCTATATCTTTGATGCCGTTTGCTTAATCTTTACAAAATTATCCAAACAAAGGGTGCCGGTGATTCTAGTTATGCATTGAAAGTTTCGGGGTGATCCGTGAAGTAGGGGCCTAGAAAAAGAGGGTAAAAAAGTATATTTCCCATGGTAATTCCGATAGGGATTTTAGACACAACTACAGCCTGAATCGCTGAACAGAATTACACCAAATTTGGCAGAAAGGTAGGTCTTGGTCCAGAAAGCGCACTTTTTGTTATTTGGTGTAAATCCATTCATGAGTTTCGGAGCTATTAAAGAAAATCCATATTTTTATATATAGGGACACCGATCCTCCGAGGATCAGACATGCCCTGTGCTGAAATCTGATTGGCTGCCAACACTTTAACCAGGAAGTGTTGGCAGCCATCTTGGGTCTTGGCTTCAGCTGAGTCCCAAAACAAAGTTAGAGAAAAAGAAAAGGGGGCAGGGTAGGAATACCCTGACCCCCTAGTCCAGGTCCTGGGGTCCCTCTGGGACCCTGGCAGGGCAAAAAAGCATTTTGTTTTAAATTTTTGATGCAAAATCTCAATGGAGTCGCAAATCCATGGCAAACATTTTTTTAAAAAAACAAGCGCGGTCTCCCGCGCTTGTTTTCTAAAAAGCCCTCAGGTGGGCCAGGTACTGGGGTCATGCACAAACATTAAAAAAATAAAGGAGGGGGCACACGGGGCCCCACCTAGGGCTCTTTTTAGCCTGGGGACCTACTTCTCCCTGGGGCTTTATTTAAATTCAGGAAGGGGGCCACACGGACCCTCATCCATTGGGTTTATTGAGCCCCGGGGACCACCATCTCCCCAGGGCTTTTTAAGAATAGTGGAGGGGGCCGCATGGACCCTCATCCAGGGGCTTTAATGTGCCCTGGGGACCATCACCTCCCCGGGGCTAAATAAATACTAATGGGGGCCGCGCTAACCCCTGGTGCACGGGGACCACAACCTCCCTGGGAGAAATGACTTAAAGAACTGGGAGAGGGACTGTGCGGCCTCCTCCTGGGCCATATTCAGCCTGTGGACTACCACCTCCTAGGGATTGGCCCGTGCATACTAAAGAAGGGGGGGCCTCACCCCGTCTCCAGCTATGTCCTGGGGTGCCCACACATCTCCACCAAACAAAGAAGCACTTACTTCATTTAGTTAAGAGGAAGTACCCCTGTTTGGTGGAGATTCACCTCTTTGTATTCTCGTCATCTTTTCTTGCCGAGCATTCTTGTTATCGCAGATTTGTGGATGAAGACGCTCGAGGAACAATCACATTGCCGAAATTACATGTACACCTCGTGGTCATTTACACAGCTGTAGTGTGGAATACACAAGACCTTTACCCAACGAGGTAGCACTTACTAATTAACCAAATGAAAGTACTCCAGTTGGGTAGATGTTTTTGGCAAAACTGGGGCATCTTCTTGGAAAAAATGAGGTTCGGTTCTAGCCCTGGTGCTGATTTCACAGAAATTAAGCCTCAACGGGAAGCACTTACAAATATTAACATAGCAGGTGCTCCAGTTGAAGCTCCACTTCAGTAAAGCACAAACGATCCTAACTTCTCGGGCTTGGCGAAGGCAAAGCAATTGTGTTTTCTCTCGTATTCCACGTTGAAAAACGATATGAAATCCTTAATGGAGGTGAATTCATCGCTGATCTATAAGAGCAAAATCTGATGTGTAGTTACTGTGATAAGTGGTTTCCTTCTTGTCGCCTCCTGGTGAGAGCAAAGTCCATGGTTCTCCCTTTTAAATACTCTAAGTATGCAAATGCCTAAAATCCATAGCACCACTCACACACCCACTCACAGACATCCACAGGCACTCACACACCCACTTGCGGACCCACACAGGCACTCACACAACCACTTAGACACTCACACATGCATTCACAGACCAACTCACAGAGCCAAACAGGCACTCACACACCCACTCACAGACACACACAGGCACTCACGAACCCACTCAGGTATTCACACACCCACTCACAGACATACACAGACACTCACACATACACTCACAGATGCACTCACAGACTCACATGGCCACTCACACACCCACTCTCAAAAGTGACAGGTTACAATTAGGATTAAAATGTTTTAAAAAAACATAGAAATTCACTGAAAAAAACCAAAAGTTAGAGGGATATTAGAGTTAGGCTCAGATTCCACTTGTACAAAACCATAGAAATTCAGCAGATATAGTTTGAGTTATGTCAAGAAACTATAAGTTGTGCCCTAAGGTAACTATAACTCATGCCCCCACCATGTACATTTTTCTCATCAATAATTTTACAGCAAATGTTGCACTGATATTATCAATGATGTCATAGAAGATATCATCAGTGATGTTATATGTGGGGTAATTACCAGTGCATGGCGAGGGTGTGAGTTATAGTTAAGTTTATATGGTTTTTGTGTGTGTAAATTCTAAACCTAACTATAACGTCCTTGTAACCTTTGTTTTTTCAGTGAATTTCTATATTTTTTTAACGCAGCAGGTGGTTGGCTACAGGGTCTAGCCTCGCCCCACCTGCTTGCAACCACACTCACGCCTTGCACAGCCTGCGGCCAGACCCTGTGGCCAATCCCCCAAAGGCAGCCAACCTGTGAGGGGGCATGCAACACCATTCCCCTGGCCGATTTCAGCCTCTGAACCCCATCACCAGGGCCCATCACATTTTTTTAGGGGAGGTGGTACATGGCCCCCCTCCCCAGGCTGTATTTCAGCCCTGGGTACCCCATCGCCTGGGGCCCTGTCTTATTGCAAATGGGGAGGGGGGCATGCAATCCCCCTACCTGTGCTGATTTTGGGCCCTGGGGACCCCATCTCCTGGGTCCTGGTCATATTTATAAGCGGGGCAGGCACGCAGTCCCCCTCCTCTGGCAAATTTTTGCCCCAGGGACCCCATTCCCCTAGGCCCTGCCAGTAAATTAATGGGTGCCCTGGAGTCCACCCAGGACACCGACTTGGTATTTAAAAGGGGAGGGGGCATGCAGCCCCCCTCTCCGGGCCAATATTGGCTCGGGGATCCCATCCCCGGGTCCCACCCAGTAAATGATGGGTGCCCTGGAGCCCTCCCAGGGCACCCACTACATATTCAAATTTGGGAGGGAGCACACAGCCCCGCCCTCCCCGAAACCAATATTGGCCCCGGGGATTCCATCCCCCAGGGCCCGCCATATTATCAATGGGGAGGCTGGCAGGCAGCCCCACTCCCTTAGCCAATATTGGCCACTGGGACCCTATCCCCCAGGACCCAGCCAGTAATGGTGAGTGCCCTGCAGCCCACCCAGGGCACCCACTTCCTTCTTGTTGGAGGCTACGGGGAGCCCCAGTGCCCCCATGGCCCCAGCCGCCTCCCCGCCTCCAGCGGGAGCCAGCATTGCTCCCACCCACAGGGAGCAGCAATAAATGCTGCTCCCAGTGGGTGAGAGCATTTTTTTCATCTGTATCCCTGCCTGCTTCAGTGGAGGCAGGGAAACAGATGATAAGTCCGCTCCAAACTCCCATTTTACATGCTGCCGCCCTTTGGGAGCAGATTAGTGTTTGTTCTCACATGGTGGGAGCTTTAAAATTACTCGCACGAAGCAAGAGCAAGCACGCTTTGTCCTGGGGTGGGCGCCCTGAGACATAGCAGGAGCCCGGCCCTGGGGAATGGGGTCCCCAGGGCCATTAATGGCTCAAGTTGGCCCCCCTTTCCCCATTTGTTTTTTAGGTGGGCCCGAGGGATGGGGCCACTGGGTCCCCAAATCAGACCTGGAGGGGGGCTGCGTGGCCCCCCTCCCTGTTTTAAAACAGGGCAAAGAAAAGCAAGTGCGGAAGACCTCACTTGGTTTGTTTTTCCAATGTTTTCACTTTTGCCACAGATTTGTTAATCCTCTGTGAATTTGTGGTAAAATTGAAAAAAAAGGCTTTTGGCCCCCAGCAAGGTCCCTGTGGGACCCCACCACCAGGCATCGTGAATCACAGTATTCCTACCCTGCCCCCTTATGTATTTTTGGGTATTTTTTTCTTGGGACTCAGCTGAGTTTGTGTCCCAAAATGGCTGCCACCAGTTCCTGGTTGAAGTGGTGGCAGACAATCAGATCTCATTTTGAAATCTCTGGGATCCGCGGACCCTCTGCGTCCCTAGATATCTTTAAATTGTTTTACTTTAATAACTCCAAAACTACTGAATGTATTTACACCAAATTAAAAAAAGCACTCTTTCTGGACCAAGATCTAGCTTTCTGCCAAATTTTGTGTAATTCCATTCAACGGTTAGGGCTGTAGTAGGGTCTAAAATCTCTGTGAGAAATTGCATGGGTAAAACGCGTTTTGGGACCTCCTTTTTTTCCGCAGCCCTCACTTGACAAATCACCCCAAACTTTCCAGACAGCAGCTGAAGTGATTAGCGTACTATATTTGAAAATTTCATTAAGATTTGTCAAATGGAGCCAAAGTTATTAGCAAAACAAAAAATGCTTTGTCTATGGAAACTAGGTCTTAACTATAACTACCTACTGGCAATATATATAATGAAGAATTACATTTTAATTATGTGCAGAGCAATCGGCAAACCCACTGGGGTAATGTTTACAGAACTAAGATTATCAGAATGCCCTTTGTTTAACTCACCTGAGGCCCACTCGGGCGGCATATTTATTCTTGGTGGTAATTAGCTGTGAAACTATTTGCCAGTTTGTGATGCATGGCCTGTGAGCAAGGGCTGGGAAGCCCGAAACGCTTTAGGCCTGTCAGGATGGATTTCATGTCGATTTCTGTGTCTGCTGGAACTTGTAATAAATTAAAAGGAGAATCTGCATGTGAGTGCCTTTCGTTTTGGGACAAACCTCTGCTTTTGAGATATATATATATATATATATATATATATATATATATATATATATATATATATATATATTACCTACTGGCGAAAGCCAGTAGGTAGTTATAGTTAGGACCTTGTTTCTATTCAAAAAGCGTTTGTTCTTTTGCTAATATCTTTGGCGCCGTTTGACGAATCTTCGCGAAATTTCCAAAACTAATGGTTCACTCAGGTCAGCTCATGTCTTGAAAGTTTTGGGGTGATTCATTGAGCGGGGGCCGAGAAAAAAGGGGGGTCCCAAAACACGTTTTCTCCATGTTCATTTCCATTGGAAACTGTAGACAAAGCTACAGCATGAACTACTGAACGGAATTACACCAAATTTGGCAAAAAGGTAGCTCTTGGTTCAGAAAACGATATATTTTTTGAATGGTGTAAATCCATTCTAGTAGTTCCCGAGAAATTCAAAAATAAAAAATATTATCTGGTGGCCGAGGAGGAATCGCGAACCCTCCCAAGCACGAGCTTCATTCTGATTGGCTACTAACACTCCAAACCAAAATGTGTTGGCAGCCATTTTGTGACTCGGTTGAACCGAGTCACAAGAAAAAGGTAAAAAAAGGTTAAAAATGAAGGAAAGGGGGCAGGGTAGAAACACACTGACCCCCTAGGCCTGGTCAGGGGATCCCACAGGGACCCCCAGGGCCAAAAAAAGATTTTATTTTTTTGGCAGAAGTCGCGCTGGGTGCGCGAATCCCGCCGAGAAAATAAAATAAAATGAAGCGCAGTCTCCCGTGCTTTGTTTTAATGAGCCCCCGGGTGGGGACCGCCACCTCCCCGGGGTGATAATTATTCAAATGTGGGGGGGCTCACGGCCCCTCGCAGCCCCGGGGACCGCCACCTCCCCGAGGCTTTATATATTGTAAAGAGGCTGCCTCACCTGCCCCAGGGTCGCCACTCCCAGGATTATTCAAATGTGGAGGGGCTCTCGGCCTCCCACAGCCCCGGGGACCGCCACCTCCCCAGGGCTTTATTATTTAAGAAATAAAAGTGGGGGCTCGGGCTCCTGCCCCACTCACGACCACCGCCTCCGGGGCACTAATTAAGGGCGGGCACCGTGGACCCCAGGCCCTGTGGACTACCACCCCAAGCTAAAGTCAGTTGGGAGGGGGCCGCGGCCCTCCTGGAGCCCTAGGTGGCCCTGGGCACTGTTACTCCCCAGGGCCAGCTCCAGCAGTGTCCCGTGGTGCCCAGCCCCGGGACATTGCAGTTTGCAATGACAGGGCGGGAGCACGGCTCCTTCCCTGTCATTGCAAACTTGTGCTTCGCTTCATGGAAGTGAGAGCAGAAAATCTGCTCTCGCTTCCATGAAGTGAAGCAAATTGCTTTTGGACAAGGGGATCTACATATCAGCAGCTCCCCTTGTACAAAAGCAATACCAGCTCCCGCAGGAGGCGGGGAGCCAGCAGGGACCGTGGGGGCATTGGGGCTCCCCCGCGGTCCCCAACATGAGGCCAGGCCCTGGGGGATGTGGTCCCCGGGGTCAATAGTGGCCCAGGGAAGGGGGGCCATGCGGCCCCCCTCCCGTATTATTAAAAAAAAACAGAGGCAAAGCCACGGGGGATGGGGTACAGAGGGCCAAAAATGGCCTCAGGAGGGGGGCCGTGCGGTCTCCCTCCTTTTAAATTAAATAAATAAAAATTAAAAAATAGATGGCCATGCCCCAGGGGATGGGGTCCCCAGGGCAGAAAGTGGCCAAGGGAAGGGGGCCACGCGGCCCTCCTTCCGTAATATATATATATTTTTTTAAAAGAGGTAATGCCCTGGGGGATGGGGTCCCCGGGGCGAATACCGAATAATGGAAGTGGGGCGTTTTTTTTTTTCTTTCTATTTTGGAGTCGCAGCCCCAACGCGGCTCTCAGCGCGGCCCATGTAACGTCGCATTGGATTCGCGGATACACCTCAAATAAATAATTTAGTAGTATATAATTTAGAAGGTAGTGTTGCATTTGTGAAGTTGTTTTATAGAGGTAGTGTGATTGAAGTTAATGAGAAGATTAAAATTAAGTAGAGTTAGTAAAAATATATAAAATTTTAAATTAATAGTTAAACCTGAAAAGTGTATTGTGTTGTAGTACATTGAATTCATGCTTTTGTAGATTCGCGATGGGTGCGCAAATCCACAAAAAATAAAAAAGAGTATGTATGTGTAAAAAAAAATAGATTAACTATTGTGTTATAGGGTGGCTCTAAAAAGAGCCCTTGTTTTCTTTATGAGTTTTTTGTAGCTACATGTAAGTGCGGATGCACAGCTTTAGGTTGTTGAGAAAGACTCTGTTTCCGTGATCTGTGAAGTGTACTCCATCACTTCTGTAGATGTCATTCATATCAAAACGTAGATTGTTGTTATAGATGGAGCCCATCCTATGGTCTCTGAGGTAAGCAGAAACAGCTTTATTGACATTCTTTCTAGCTTTCTCAATCTGTGGACAGAATTGATTTGACCATTTCCATTTCTGTCTTTGGCATATATTACAGTATACAAAGACAGTTTGAGGCAAAAGCAACATCAATTGTGCAAAGGTGTCCTTCATTAGCATTTCCAGACCTACCCCAGTCAATGTGCCTAGGTCATTGCCACCACAGTGCACAATCATGAGGTCAGGGGGTTGGAGATGCAAAAAGGTTTTAACCAAAGGCATCAATTGGTGCCACTTTAATCCTCTCTGTGCAATCCATTTAATATCCACATTTTGCAAAGCTAGGTCTTTGTCAATACCTCTGCGTTCAGCATACCTTTTGCACCAGAAAACATAGCTGTGCCCAACAATCCATACTGTAAGCATCTTGAAGGGATGTCTGGAAGTAATGAAAAGATGTCTGTAGCTGAGGTAGTCAGTTGGTAGAATGAGAGGTATCTAAAATGGTGGACAAGATGCTGTTTTTTAAAAAGCAGATAATTGATTGGCTGTTTATGAACATTGTACACTCAAAAATAGGGTGCATGTTACTTTCTTTAAAAAGCATGTTTCTTATTGGTTATTAAAAAATGTTTGAAGGGTACAGTAGATAGGATAAGGTAATATTTTGCAAAAGTCAACCACACCTGCTGCTTGCATTTGTAACCTTGTGTGCTGAACTTGAAAATATGGTGAACTTGTGATCTGCCAGTTCAGTTGAATGTTGCAGAAATTGTTACTATGGAAACTGGGATTAAGCAGAAAGGGGGAAGGGTTGAATCTTAACTGTGGTTTTAAAATATGGAATTGTAATTTATATATAGGTGATATGTTATTAAAGTAAGATTTCCCAAATCAGTACTACGTTTAGAAGTGGTGCGTTTAAAAAAAATAATGCTAGTATAATTAGTAATACGTTTTTTGAGCTCCCGTATGGATTCGCGGCTCCATCGCGATGGTACAAGGTGGAGTCGCGATTCCAGAAAATTCCAGAACCAGTATGGACACTTTTAGAAGTCAGTTGGTAAGGGTTAATATGTCTAACCAATAGAAATGTGTTTTACAATTTGAAATAATGTAGGAAGCAATGTGATTTGTTACTTACATTTATTTCTGTGGAGAAAGAGAGGGAAAGTTTGCCATTACTGGTTTTACCTTGTTGAGAGTGGTGCATTACATTGATTGTGTGCATAAGAAAATCTTTTATGAGTTTCTGATATTTCATATTCTACAAAACTATTTGGAAGGTGAGTTATATATTTGTGAGGTGTATTATGTATTAACTTTATTTTCAAACTTTAAAAATTATTCAAGAATTGTGATGTTTTACATATATTATTAAATGTAGAGATGTGTATTGTAGTTTGTTTTATTGTACTTAAATGTTGTTTGAAATAGATTGTGTATAGTAATATGTGTATATTGGAAGATGGATTAGCGATTATGGTAGTTTGTATTAGTGTGTGGAAATGTACAATTATAGTATACCGCATAATTTTAGGTGTCACTTTCAAATTGAATGTGCACTCTGTCAAGTTTTCAGGTGTGCATGGATTTGTGATTGAAGTATGTCTCTACTTGTATATGTATTCTTATATGCCTTATACATTTGAAGATGCATGATGTATAACAAAAAGGTGTTGTTGCTTTGTATGTGGCTAGGCTCAAGACTGTGAGTAGTAGTAGAATGGTGAAGTTGTAGCACAAAAGTGTGGTTTAAAACATGTTGACATAAGGTATTAGTGATTAGGCTACTTTTTATAAGTCTCTAGAGAGGTACAGTTGAAATATGCCACATACATTTTGGTGTTTGCTTGAAATGGAAAGTGTGTTCTGTGAATTTTTCAGGTGTGCATAGTGTTGTGATTGAAGAAAGTCTCTACTAGGAGATATATCCTGATGTGTGTTATGTATCTGAAGATGCTAGATGTATAAAACACATGTATGCATCTATTTGTATATTTCTTTTATATATGATGCTGCTAGCAAAAGGTACAGACATATGCATGCATGCTTTCAGGAATATGGTGAGCATTACAGTTGAGACATGTGAAGGGTTTCTGCTTTATATGTGGCTAGGTGTAACACTAAGTAGTTGTAGAATGGTAATGCTGCAGCACAAAAGTGAGGTTTAAGACATGTTTGCAGAGAGATTAGTTATTAGGCTAATATGTGTCAGTCTGTGGAAAGCTACACTTCAAATATACCGCATAATTTTCAGTGTCTGTTTGAAATTTGAAGTGTAGTCTGTGTAGTTTTAAGATGTGGATGGTGTTGTGAGTGAGGTATGTCTCTACTTGCACATGTATTATGGTACGTGTTATGCGTCTGAAGATGCTAGATTTATAAAATACAGGTATACATCTATTTGTATGTTTCTTTTATATATGATGGCACTAGGAAAATGTACAGACACAGGCATCCATGCTTTTAGAAATATGGTGAGACTTACAACAGACATATGTGAAGGGTTGCTGCTTTGCTCTTAGCTATGCTCACTACCTGATTAGAAGTAGAATAGTCAAGCAGCAGCAGTAGAAAAGTGATGTTTAAGATATGTTGGGTGAGGAATTAGTGATTATGGTACTTTATAAGAGTCTGTGTAAAACTTCACTTGAAGTATGCCGCATAATTTTAGGTGTGTGTTTGAAATGTTAACGTGTAGTCTGTCAAGTTTTAAGGCCTTTATGGTCTTGTGAGTGAGGTATGTCTCTACTTGCACATGTATTCTGATATGTGTTATGCTTTTGGCAATAGGTACAGATACAAGCATTTATGGTTTTAGGAATATGGTGAGACTTATGGCAGAGATATGCGATAGGTTGCTGCTTTATATTTGGCTAGGACCAACAGAAGTGAGTTTTAAGATATGTTGGCAGAGGGATTAGTGATTAGGCTACTTTCTATGAGTCTGGGGAAATGTACACTTGAAGTACACCGCAGAAATGTAGGTCTCTCTTTGAAATGTAAAGTGCAGTCTGTCAAGTTTTAAGTTTAAGGTCTGCATGGTCTTGTGTTTGCTGTATGTCTGTACTTGCACATCTATTCTCATGTCTGCTATGCATCTGAAGATGCTAGACGTATAAAATACAGGTATACATCTATTTGTATATTTCTTTTAGATATGATGATGATTTGAAAAGGTAGAGACATATGCATGCATGCTTTCAAGAATATGGTGAAACTTACAGTTGAGTCATGTAATAGACTGCTGCTTTATATTTGGCTAGGCCCAACACCCTAAGTAGTTGCAGAATGGTGAAGCTACAGCACAAAAGTGAGTTTTAAGACATGTTAGGAAACGGATTAGTGATTAGGCTAGTTTGTATGAGTGTGTGAAATGGTACATTTCAAGTACGACATATAAATGTAGGTGTCTGTTTGAAATGTGAAGTGCACTCTCTCAAGTTTTAAGGTCTGCATGGTCTTGTGATTGGTGTATGTCTCTACTTGCATATGTATTCTCATATGTGTTATGCATTTGAAGATGCTAGACATATACCTTGCTATTTCCTTAACCTTAGACTACTGAACAAAATAAAACCCTTCATCCCGCCCAGTGATCTCAAACAAGCCACCCAAACTCTGGTACTGTCAAGACTGGACTATGGGAACACAGTCCTCTCAGGAATCCCAAAATCACATCTGGCTCCCATCAAAACAACGCTGCATGCGGCAGCCAGAATGATCACCGGTATCAAGAAATTCGACCACATTTCTCCTGCTCTCAGGGAACTTAAGTGGCTTCCAGTAGAAATGCGGATTAGCTTCAGAACAGCCTGCCTCACGCATAAAGCCCTACACACCGGCAAACCCGAATATCTGGCGAAAAAACTCAAAAAAGCCGGACAGGCCAGGAACCTCAGAAGCTCAAACTCCCTCCTACTCATCCCACCAAAGACTCGAAAACAAAAAACTGCGGATCGATCCTTCGGCCGGCAGCGCCCAAAAATCTGGAACTCTATTCCCCCTCACATCAGAACCATTCCCTCCTTTGTAAAATTCAAAAGTCAACTCAAAATCCTGTTCCTCAACCGCTCCCTAGGGGTTGTATAGGATCAATCGGAGCAGCTAGCTGACACCGCGCACTGCTCTAACTCCAAGGTTTCGAAGGACTCCGAAGACTGAGACTGTTCCGACTCTATTAATGTGTTGCTCTTCTGCTTTGTGTTTTATGACTCTATTCAATGTACCTGCTGTAAAGCGCTCCAATACCCTAGGGTCAGGCCAGCGCTATATAAAACTCCCTAAATAAATAAATTTAAAAAAACCACAGATATATCTCTATTTGTATGTTTCTTTTATATATGGTAGTACTAGTAAAAGGTACAGACACATGCATATATGCTTTCAGGAATATGGTGAGATTTATAACAGACTCATGTGTAGGTTTGATGCTTTATATTTGGGTAGGTCCAACACCCTGAGTAGTTACAGAATGGTGAAGCTGTAGTACAAAAGTGTACACCATGTCATAATTCTCACTTTTGTGCTGCAATTTCACTATTCTGCGACTACTCGGGATGTTGGGCCTAGTCAAATATAAGTGTTACAGCAAACAAATGATGGACGGAATGCTGACAATGCAAACATTCTCCCCCAGTCAAAAGATCTGGGTTAAATCTATCGTTTTTTTACCCACTACGCCACCCCAGTTAGGAGCCAGCCATATGCAAATCAGTCTTGACACTGTGCCCCATGGGAACAGTCCAGACCGAACTGCCAGGCCAGGTCCTCCCTGGAATGGAAGCAAGCATCCTGGGACCGGTTTCAGGGTATGTCACCCTTCTTCAGCCAGGCTAGCTTGAATCCAGTGGGACAGTGAGCAAGGGACCCACGTCTGGGCATACCCATCCCACTTAGGGCGAAAAGTGTTACAGCAAACAAATGATGGACGGAATGCTGACAATGCAAACATTCTCCCCCAGTCAAAAGATCTGGGTTAAATCCATCGTTTTTTTGCCCACTATGCCACCCCAGTTTGGACCCAGCCATATGCAAATCAGTCTTGACCCTGTGCCCCATGGGAACAGTCCAGACCAAACTGATAGGCCAGGTCCTCCCTGGACCGGAAACAAGCATCCTGGGACCGGTTTCAGGGGATGTCACCCTTTTTCAGCAAGGCTAGCTTGAATCCAGTGGCACAGTGAGCAAGGGACCCACGTCTGGGCATACCCATCCCACTTAGGGCAAAAAGTGTTACAGCAAACAAATGATGGATGGAATGCTGACAATGCAAACATTCTCCCCAAGTCAAAAGATCTGGGTTAAATCCATCGTTCTTTTGCCCACTACGCCACCCCAGTTTGGACCGCGCCACATGCAAATCAGTCTTGACCCTGTGCCCCATGGGAACAGTCCAGACCGAACTGCCAGGCCAGGTCCTCCCTGGACCGAAAACAAGCATCCTGGGACCGGTTTCAGGGTGTGTCACCCTTCTTCAACCAGGCTAGCTTGAATCCAGTGGCACAGTGAGCAAGGGACCCACGTCTGGGCATACCCATCCCACTTAGGGCGAAAAGTGTTACAGCAAACAAATGATGGACGGAATGCTGACAATGCAAACTTTCTCCCCCAGTCAAAAAATCTGGGTTAAATCCATCGTTCTTTTGCCCACAACGCCACCCCAGTTTGGACCCAGCCATATGCAAATCAGTCTTGACCCTGTGCCCCATGGGAACAGTCCAGACCGAACTGCCAGGCCAGGTCCTCCCTGGACCAGAAACAAGCATCCTGGGACCGGTTTCAGGGTATGTCACCCTTCTTCAGCCAGGCTAGCTTGAATCCAGTGGCACAGGGAGCAAGGGACCCACGTCTGGGCATACCCATCCCACTTAGGGCACATCACATGTCTCAGCTGTAAGTCTAACCATATTGCTGAAAGCATGCATGCATATATCTGTACCTTTTGCTAGCAGCATCATATATAAAATAAATATCCAAATATATGTACACTTGTGTTTTATACGTCTAGCATCTTCAGATGCATAATACGTATCAGAATATATGTGCAAGTAGAGACATACCTCAGTCACAACACCATGCAGATCTTAAAACTTGACAGACTGCACTTCACATTTGAAGCAGATGATGAATATTATGCGGTATATTTGAAGTGTAGCTTTCAACAGACTCATACAAAGTAGCATAATAACCAATCCATCTCCTAACATACCTTAAACCTCACTTTTGTGCTGCTGCTTCACCATTCTAGTAATGCTGAGGGTGTTGGGCCTAGGCAAATATAAAGCAGCAACCTATCACATGTCTCAGCTGTAAGTCTCCCCATATTCCTAAAACCAGACATGCATATGTCTGTACCTTTTCCTAGCAGCATCGTATATAAAAGACATTTATAAATAGATTTATACTTGTGTTTTTTAAGTCTAGCATCTTGAGATGCATAACACATATCGGAATACATGTGCAAATGGAGACATACCTCACTCACAATAGCATAAAGGCTTTAAAACTTCACAGACTGCACTTTACATTTCAAACAGACACTGAAAATTATACAGTATATTTAAAGTGTACCTTACAACAGACTCGTACAAATTAGCCTAATCACTAATCCCTCTCCTAACATGTCTTAAACCTCACTTTTGTGCTGCAGCTTACTATTCTGTGACTACTTAGAGTGTTAGGCCTAGCCAAATATAAAGCAGCAACCCATCACATGTCTCAGCTCTAAGTTTTACCATATTCCTAGAAGCATGCATGCATATGTCTGTACCATTTGCTAGCAGCATCGTATATAAAAGAAATATACAAATAGATGTATACCTGTTTTATTCATCTAGCATCTTCAGATGCATAACACATATGAGAATACATGTGCAAGTAGAGACATTCCTCAGTCACAACACCATGAAGACCTTAAAACTTGACAGACTGCACTTCACATTTCAAACAGACACCTAGATTTATGCGGCGTACTTCAAGTGTACATTTCCACAGAGTCATACGAAGTAGCCTAATCACTAATCCCTCTGCCAACTAGTCTTAAACCTCAAGTGTTGAGCTTAGCCAAATATAAAGTAGCAACCCTTCACATATCTTTATTGTATGTCTCACTATATTCCTGAAAGCATCCATACATGTGTTTGTACCTTTTCCTAGTGACACTATATATAAAACAAATATACAAATATTTCTATACCTGTATTTTTTCAAAGACTCATACAAAGTACCCTAATCACTAAACTATCTGTCAAAATGCCTTTAACCTGTTATTTTGAATTGGGAACAGCAGTCTGTAAAGTTTAAGGGACTTTATGGTGTTGTGAATGACATATGTGTCTATTTATACATATATTGTCTGATGTATTATACATGTGAACCTGATTGTTTTGGGTAGTAGTAGAGAAATCCTTTAGTTGTGCTGTCTCATTCTGTTGGAGAGGTTGTGATGTCTTCTAAATGAAGGAATTGGGCAGTGTCTAACATAGCTTTGCAATTGAATTGAAAGTATTTCTTTATTTATAGATGAGAATATTTGTAGATAATTATTTTAATAGTATAAAATAATTTTTAGAAATTTTTTAAACTTTTTCTTTTTTTTTCAGATATTCTCCATCATTATTAAGAAAGAGTCAGTATGACAAGAAAAGTTCAAAAGAAAAGACAAGAAAAACACAGTACTATTTAAAGGAGAGAGAAAAGCCGAAATTAGATGAAGTACAACATGTGACATTGAAGAAAAAGACTTCTGGTAAGAGAACTAAAGAATTTGTTAAAAGACTTTTAAAGAACGTAATAAATTTTCAAAATGTGGAAAAGAGAAAGAAAAGTTGTTCAACCAATCAGAAGGAAACGAAAAAAGGACATATTAATGAAAAATCAAGTTATGGGAAAACAATCCATGTTGAAAGAGGGATGAAAGAATATAAAGACATTAGGAAGAGAATGTATAAAAGTAGAGTACTACTAAATGTATTGAAAGATTGTAAAAAATATAAAAGAAGATCAGCAGCTTACAAGAAAAAACAACAGTTTGAAAGTGTAGTAGAAAAAGCTTTTGAATTGAAAAGAAAATTATTTATATTGGTATTGAAGAGAATGAAAACATAGAATAAAACAATGCACTTTATGAACGAGAAAAGAAAAAGAAAACGACTGGTTAATAGAAGTAAGTTTTGCAAAACATTTCGGGTGAATGGAAGCACACTTCTAGTACTGAGCCTTTTTTTAATGAAGAAAGCTATTTTCAACAAAATACATTAGTGCATGCAGTCGATACCAGTGGTCGTTGTTATGAGGTAAAAGATGGTTGTCCAATTGAAAAAGAAAAGATGGTTCCTAGAAATGTGGAAGAAGTAATAGCTGAAGAAGTTCAAGGGAGACGTTCACAAGCTCCAGTGTATAAGTGGGATTGTAGTAGTATTTGTAGTAAACGACAGGAATCCATCGATATATTACGAATTTTCTTACGAGATTATGCAAAAAAAAGTGTTAAACAGAAGATTAAGATGTTGCATGGACTAGATCCTTGTAAAGTGAGAAAATATACTAAGTTGCAGGGACATTCTCTGGCTTGTCTTTCTAGAAAAGTGTGTCAAAGTACTTTTCATCATTTAAGAATTTTAGCAGTACATCATTCAGAAATGCGGAAGTTAGTAAGAAGATTGTACTGTGTAAAAAGTCCTACATTATCTTTAAGTGAAATAAACACAGCTCTTTTGCATGGTTCAGTATCGGATGTAAAAAAAGTTTCTGATGATATACAGTTTTGTTTCTTTGGTTCATAACAGGAGTGTAGAGAAAGTGAGAGCTTGATAAGTGTAGGTGTTGAAAAACAGGTGGAAGATATTACTACTGAGAAGTTTGCAGAAGAAATTACAAAGTTTAAGGTACTTTCATGTGAAAAACCAAACTATGGGGCCTATTATGATGGCGGGCGGACTTCCGCCCGCCACCGTAACGGTGAATGGGACCGTCTGCCAGAGGTGCGGCGGTCCCGCTGTGGGCATTAGGATGCCACCGCCACGGTGGCATCCCCCATCCACAACATTGTGGCGGGCAGTGCGCACAGCACCGCCCGCCACAATGCTGTGGATACACGTTGTGCATTGGCATGCACAAGGTGACAGGCACCGCGCGGTGCCTGCCACCTTGTCCACGCCAATGTAGGGGGTACCACAGGTATCCCCCATGTGCACCCCCCACTCCCCCAACACTCCGGGGGCCCGCAACGGGCCCCCAACAGCTAAGACTATATGCCTTTCCATGGCGGCAACGCCGCCATGGAAAGGCTGATCACCGGCTGCATCGCAATATGGATGGCGGTGTCTTGCAGACACCGCCACCATATTGCGCCAGTTTTCCGCCCGGTCGACGAGTCGACCTGCAGAAAAGCGGCGGACGGTCTTCCCATCCGCCGCGGACCCCCCAGCCATCCTACTATGGCGGGGGGTCATTCAGGCATGGATGGCGGGCGGATCGCCTCTGCCGGCCCGGCGGGGGCGATCCGCCCGCCATCCTAATGGGCCCCTACGGTTGTATTTGTTGTCGACGTACTCACTATAGAAGTCAAACTAGGAATGTTGATCTATATTTAAAAAGTGAAAAGGAAAACAATGATAAGTGGGAGCAATTTGGTGCCTATTTGTTGGTGGAAGGTCGTTTTGAGTTGGGTACTGATCAACGTATTTGTAAATATTGTTACAACAAATGAGAAGAGAACAAAATGCCAGCTAGAGCAGTACATAGCAACTTAGAGTTAGTAGCTATTCCTCTGGAACTGGCAGATTTAAATACATATGAGTCCATTCTTATTCAATCTGTGCACCAGTTTCAGGCTATAGTTCGTATGGAGCCTAAAACAGGTAAGCTGCCTCCAACAGATTTGCAAAGAGGTCTGAAAGGAAGAGTTGTGTATTTACCTTTAGATTTTATGAAAAATATTGAAACTGTTGGTATAGAGAGAGAGGAAAGTGAACCTGTAGTTATTATAGTTAATGGTGTACCAACAAAGAGTCGGAAAATATGGCAAGAGTTAGTAGATGTCAACAAACTTCAAAAGGCTACATTATATCTTGTACAAAACAATATTTATTATAAAACTGTAAATGTGGAAGAACAAGAAATATGTTTAGAAGATGAAACAGAAATTTCAACTGGCCAAATAGAAAAAGTGGAGAACTCCAGGAGTGAAGAAATTTATGAACATTACAGTACACATCCTCTACATTCAAAAGGAGTGATAGGAAACACTATTGAATTATTTCAAATGAAGAAAGCGAAGGGAACTCCCATGAGTGTATGGGAAAAAAGTTTAGAAGCTCATTGTTTTCCAAAGCTCTGCCCCACTGGAAAAGGTGGACGATATGATGAACGACCACTACAGATTCCAGCTTCAGAATACCGTTTGACAAGATTGCACTCAGAAGATCCAAGATTTCGACAGTGTATTCCATATATATTTCATCTTCTGTTTGAAAGTGATTTGTCTGGACATTCATATGCAGTGAACCACATATTAAAAACAGGAGTTCGTCTTACACATGTTTCTGCAAAGGAATTCTTGGACAAAGTTCAACATAGAGACGATCATTTAGAATCTCAGTTAATTAATTTGATGGCGTGTCAACGCGGTACTAATGAGTATTGGTATCGTCATAATGGAGAACTTAAATGTATGTTAAGAAACTTAGATACCCCTACGTGGTTTGTTACGCTTAGCTGTGCTGAATACGCGTGGGACGATTTACTTGAATTTCTACGACAAGCAAATTCAAATGTAAAAAACATTGAATTGAAGACAGCTGGAGAACTGTGTTCCTTGGATCCTGTAAATGTGTGCAGATATTTTAATCATAGGTTTCAAGCTATGATGTCTTTTATCTGCAATAAAAATAATACACCTCTTGGAGAAGTTACTGATTTCTTTTGGAGAAAGGAGTACTCAAGCCAGAGGTGCTCCTCGTATACACATGCTATTATGGATCAAGAACGCACCTAAATTTGGAACCGATTCTGATTAAACTGTTTTGTCTTTCATTGAAGAGTATGTTACCTGTGCCATTCCAAAAAAAGGAGGAGAAAACAGCTTGAGACAACAAGGTTTACGGTTTCAAAGTCATCGATGTGGAAAATATTGTCGACGAAAATACAAGTCAAAGGGAAAATTTTATACAAAATGTCGTTTCGGATTCCCACATTCAATAATTTCAAAAGGAAGAGTCAATAGTTTTATGTCAGCAGTAAGGCATACTATAACTCGAAAATCTCCGAAGAATACATACAACATAAAAAGAACTGAAGATTCAAAGTATATTAATGACTACAATCCAGTGATTTTGACAATGTGGAATGCAAACATGGATATCCAGTATGTTGCAGATAATTCAATTGCTGTTGCTCGCTATGTTACATCATATATAACCAAATCTGAAAAGACAGAGTTGAAAGAAATGTGGGAAGAAATTTCACAAGAGAAGAGTCTTAGTAACAAATTGTACAGCTTTGATTTGAAAATGCTTTCCCATCGAGAGATTGGATCCTATGAATGTTCGGATCGTTTGAGCTCTTTCTATAGCATATGCAGTAACGATTCATAAATCTCAAGGTTTAAGTGTAGACAGTGCTTTGGTAAATATTGGAAGTACTGTGTTTAAAGTATGGCATACGTTTCATTGTCTCGAGTAAGAACATTATCTGGTTTGTATTTGATTGATTTTGATGAGAAAAAGATTAGTGCTGATTCAAATTGTGTAAGAGAGTACAATCGGTTAAGGATTAATGCTCCTAACTTAGGTGAATATCCCGTATATGAGAAACGTGTAGTGTGTCCAAAACGGAAATATGACAAACATTCTACTGAGATTAAAAAAAAAATAACAATTCAAGAGAATCATGAAGCTGCAAAGAAAATGCAAATGGACACTGTTGATGATATTGTAGGTATTGAAATCTCTACAAGAATTTGAATACTTAGCATTGAATGCACCAGAAAGTACAGATATTGTTAAAACTAATATGTTGGATACATACTATCCCAAAAGGAGTCCACATCTGGAAAAAATATACTTATGAAGTACTGCAACATTACAGCTTTAAGAGAAATGTTACAGAAAATATAAATGAAGAAAAATATGCAGTAATTGGATGTGATTGATGTTTGGTAAAACATGCCAAAGGAAATCTTATTAACCACAGAAAACTCAGTTGCGAAAATCCAGATAAAAGGGAATTTTTCTATTTAGCACTTCTGCAACTCTTCAAGCCTTGGCTTAATGCTCCTAACTTAGGTGAATATCCCGTATATGAGAAACGTGTAGTGTGTCCAAAACGAAAATATGACAAACATTCTACTGAGATTCAAAAAAAAAAAACAATTCAAGAGAATCATGAAGCTGCAAAGAAAATGAAAATGGACACTGTTGATGATATTGTAGGTATTGAAATCTCTACAAGAATTTGAATACTTAGCATTGAATGAACCAGAAAGTACCGATATTGTTAAAACTAATATATTGGATACGTACTATCCCAAAAGGAGTCCACATCTGGGAAAACATATACTCTCTATGAAGTACTGCAACATTACAGCTTTAAGAGAAATGTTACAGAAAATATAAATGAAGAAAAATATGCAGTAATTGGATGTGATGGATAAGGGAATTTTTCTATTTAGCACTTCTGCAACTCTTCAAGCCTTGGCGTAGTGAAATGGAATTACTTGGAGATTTTGACTGCAATGAAGATTTTTTTAATGCATATAAAGATAACATTCAATTTACAATTTTCCCTAATTATCTACAAATGATAAATGAAGAGATTGAACAAGAAACTACTATTGCAGCTGAAATAGCTAGAGACAGTTCTCAAGATAGTCAAAGTTCTGCTCCACTAAGTCAAGATCCACTAGGACAACCAATCATTGAAAATGAAGCAGCAATAGCCATGAATGAAGTAGAAATGGCAATGCAATAAGCACAACAGGATATTATTGAGTTGATAAATTTGGAAGAAGAACTAAATATTGAACAAAAAGAAATCTATCAGCAAGTGACACAACAGATACAGCATGGTTTACTGCATGAAAAAAAGAATGCCAATGCACATCATTTAAACCTATTAGAATGTACATCAGTGGTCAAGCTGGAACAGGAAAAAGTTTCTTAATTAAAGTTTTGAACAGTTATCTACACAAAACTACTGAATCACATTTATCTTGTGTTGTAACAGCTCAAACTGGATTAGCAGCACACAACATTAAAGGGATTACTTTACATCGATTACTCATGCTACCAATTGAACATGAAAATAAATTGGAATATCACAAGCTATCTGGAGAAGCTTGTTATGAAGTTTCAAGAGTACTGAAGAAAATGAAACTTCTAATCATTGATGAGGAGAGCATGGTCTCAAATTTAATGCTTGCCTTTGTACATTTAAGAATGCAACAGATTTTAAAAACAGATTATGATGTTCTATTTGGAGGAAAACATGTAATTGTATTCGGCGATCTACTACAACTTACTCCTGTGAAAGGGCAACCGGTTTTTAAAACACTTGTCAATGAAGACACTAGGAAATCTTTGGGAAGTATTGGAAATGTCAACATTCAGTCTCATTTTGAATATAAAGAACTTTTTAGGAATATGCGACAAGCAAGTGATGAACATTATGGAAACATTCTTCAAGATATAAGAATTTGGGTTTTGACAAAACATGGTAAAGAAGCTTTACAAAGTCGGCTACTAACCAACTTGTTGGCAAATGAAAACATAGCACCTGAAACAATGTACAAAAAAATTGGAGAAAATAAGTCTATAGTTTGCCTAATGCCTACACTGCAAGAGTATTCTACATTCAATGAAGAACTTTTGAAATTGGAAAAACAACCAATAGTGAAAATGGAAGCTTTTGATAACATGGAACACGAAGGAGTTACTATTCTTCTCTCAGAGAAATTACAGTCAAAATTGGATTCTTTGGAAAAGTCTGTGTCTAAGACTGCAGGTTTAGAAAAGGCTTTATATGTATGTGTAAACTGTCGGGTAATTTTACGGCATACTTTGAATGTAGAAGAAGGTTTAGTAAATGGAGCAATGGGAAAAGTTGTTGATTTTGTAAATTTTCAGAACAGAGATGGAATTTAATTTTTGAAGATTAAATTTGATCAGATTGTAGAGGTAAAACAGATTGGATGTTGTGCTGTTAATTTTTTGCTTGTAAAAGACTTGTATGTTCGTAGAAAACAGTTTCCTCTTTCTTTAGCATATGCAGTAACGATTCATAAATCTCAAGGTTTAAGTGTAGACAGTGCTTTGGTAAATATTGGAAGTACTGTGTTTAAAGTATGGCATACGTTTCATTGTCTCGAGTAAGAACATTATCTGGTTTGTATTTGATTGATTTTGATGAGAAAAAGATTAGTGCTGATTCAAATTGTGTAAGAGAGTACAATCGGTTAAGGATTAATGCTCCTAACTTAGGTGAATATCCCGTATATGAGAAACGTGTAGTGTGTCCAAAACGGAAATATGACAAACATTCTACTGAGATTAAAAAAAAAAAAAACAATTCAAGAGAATCATGAAGCTGCAAAGAAAATGCAAATGGACACTGTTGATGATATTGTAGGTATTGAAATCTCTACAAGAATTTGAATACTTAGCATTGAATGAACCAGAAAGTACAGATATTGTTAAAACTAATATGTTGGATACGTACTATCCCAAAAGGAGTCCACATCTGGAAAAAATATACTCTCTATGAAGTACTGCAACATTACAGCTTTAAGAGAAATGTTACAGAAAATATAAATGAAGAAAAATATGCAGTAATTGGATGTGATGGATGTTTGGTAAAACATGCCAAAGGAAATCTTATTAACCACAGAAAACTCAGTTGCGAAAATCCAGATAAAAGGGAATTTTTCTATTTAGCACTTCTGCAAATCTTCAAGCCTTGGCTTAATGCTCCTAACTTAGGTGAATATCCCGTATATGAGAAACGTGTAGTGTGTCCAAAACGGAAATATGACAAACATTCTACTGAGATTCAAAAAAAAAAAAAACAATTCAAGAGAATCATGAAGCTGCAAAGAAAATGAAAATGGACACTATTGATGATATTGTAGGATACCAGTTAGAAAATAGTTCAGGTATCAACTGCTATGCTAATGTAATTGTGAATGTTGTGTTTTATCTAGAAAATCTTCATCATGAAATTATGGAAAATCGAGAAAAAAGATTCTGTTCTTTACTACATTATATTTTTCAAAAGTTGGTAACTGATAGAAGTAAAATCCATACTGCTTCTGGCATTCGGCATCATTTGGATATCTGTACTGGTTCATTGAAATTTACATTGAACATACAACAAGATGCACAAGAATTTCTTATGTTTATGCTTGGAGTATTGGAAGATGAAGGAATAGAAATTGAAAATGTATTTGGACTAAGTTACAGATGGGATCATAAATGTGAAGAGTGTTCATTTTCTTCTACCACTGAAATAGACACTGAACGATTCATATACTTGACGATACCAGATTGCAAATCAGTGTCTTTTAACAAATTAGTAAAAACATCTAATCAAGATATGAAATGTTCTCATTGTAAATCAGAAATGTTGTCAACATTATATATAGAAAGATTTAGAAAATATGTCATTTTAATGCTACAACATTGTAGAGCAAATGGAAGAAAATTGGAAACCAAAATTAAAAATTTTGTGGCAAGTCTAACATCAATTTCAGGAAGAACTTTTAAAGCAGTGGCTATTATTTTCCATGATGGAGCTACTACAACATCTGGACACTATACTGTGTATTTAAAGTGTAATAAAGGATGAACACATTGCAATGATGCCCATTTGGAATTCAAATGTAGGTTGCGTTATGAATTACCAAATTCATATCTGATATTTTTGATGCCAAAGTTTTGAAAACATCATTCGGCCTATTGGGAAGATGTGAACACGAATTAACGAGTTTATTTTGGATATTTTCAATGCAAAAATTTCGGAAACATTATGCGGCCTATTGGGAAGATGTGAGCAATCGTGTATGGATTATTGTTTGTGCTAATTCATATTGCATTTGGAAAATTGTGTTTAGAAACAAGTAGTTTATATATTTGTTCTTTATATTATACAAGATGTAAATTAGAGTGTACATTTTACAAAATGTAGTTGAGAGAAATAAAAGACTTAATGTAGTTGAAGAATGTAATTTAGAAACTGTAGATAGGTAAACACATAGTTACACATGTTCTAAATAATGCTCAACGCTGATTTGGTTTTTATTTTACAATCTCGTTGATTGTTTTTTTCCCCCACTGTTGTATGATGATACTACATTGAAATCACTGTGCATGGTGAAATTCAGTATAATATGAGAACAGCAAAAAAGAGAAACTGAAAATGTTATGTAATTCTAAAATTATGTTGTGTTCTTAAAAGTATAATATTATATTCGATAACAGTATTTCTTCTTCTTTTTTACAGAAGATAATGGTGAAGTTTGAAAAGATTTTAAATTCAGTTTACAAAAAAACTACTGTAAAATAGTTCTACTGAGTTTTGTATCTACTTTAGTAAAAAAGGTAAGAAGAAATAATGTAATATGCATGATAATGTGAAATAATGTTTAGAGACACTTTTACAGCACTCATACATTCCTTCAAACACTACCCATGCACTCATCTATGCACTCAGGCACTGTTCTCACACTCATTCAATTTACCCAGGCACTACCCATATACTGGTACAATCATCCAGGCACTACCCATGCAGGCTTCCAATCATCCAGGCACTACCTGTGCACTGATGCAATCACCAAGGTACTACTCATGCACTCCTCCAATCACCCAGGCACTACCCATGCACTCCTCCGTGCACTCAGGCACTACCCAAGCACTCCTCCATGCACCCATGCATTACCCATGCACTCCTCCAATAACCCAGATATTACCCCTGCACTCATGCAATCACCCAGGCATTACCCATGTACTCCTTCAATCACTCAGGCAGTACCCATGCACTCCTCTAATCACCCAGACATTACCCCTGCACTCATGCAATCACCCAGGCATTACCCATGCACTCCTCTAATCACCCAGACATTACCCCTGCACTCATGCAATCACCCAGGCATTACCCATTCACTCCTTCAATCGCTCAGGCACTACCTATGCACTCCTCCAATCACCCAGGCACTACCCCGGCACTCATGCAATCACCCAGGCACTACCTATGCACTCATGCAATAACCCAGGAACTACCCAGGCACTCCCCATGCACTCATACATGCACTCAGGCACTTCTGCTGCACTCATGCAATCACCCAAGCACTACCTATGCAGTCTTCCAATCACCCAGGCACTACCCATGCACTCCTCCATGCACCCAGGCATTACCCATGCACTCTTCCAATCACCCAGACATTACCCCTGCACTCATGCAATCACCCAGGCATTACCCATGCACTCCTTCAATCACTCAGGCAGTACCCATGCACTCCTCCAATCACCCAGACATTACCCCTGCACTCATGCAATCACCCACGCATTACCCATGCACTCCTACAATCACTCAGGCAGTACCCATGCACTCCTCCAATCACCTAGACATTACCTCTGCACTCATGCAATCACCCAGGCACTCCTTCAATCACCCAGGCACTACCCATGCACTTATAAAATCACCCAGGCACTACTTATGCACTCCTCCAATCACCCAGGCACTACCCCTGCAATCATGCAATCACCCAGGCACTACCTATGCACTCATGCAATAACCCAGTCACTACCCATGCACTCTTCCAATCACCCAGGTACTGCCCATGCACTCATGCAATCACTCAGGCACTACCCATCTACTCGTACATGCACTCAGGCACTTCTGCTGCACTGATGCAATCACGCAAGCACTACCCATGCAGTCTTCCAATCATCCAGGCACTACCCGTGCACTCATGCAATCACCCAGGTACTACTCATGCACTCCTCCAATCACCCAGGCACTATATATGCACTCATGAAATAACCCAGGCACTACTCTTGCACTCCCCCAATCACCCAGGCACTATCCATGCACTCCTCTAATTACCCAGCCACTACCCATGCACTTATAAAATCACCCAGGCACTACCTATGCACTCCTCCAATCACCCAGACACTACCCATGCACTCCTCCATGCACTTAGGCATCACCTATGCACTCTTCCAATCACCCAGACATTACCCCTGTACTAATGCAATCACCCAGGCATTACCCATGCACTCCTTCAATCACTCAGGCAGTACCCATGCACTCCTCCAATCACCCAGACATTACCCCTGCACTCATGCAATCACCCAGGCATTACCCATGCACTCCTTCAATCACTCAGGCAGTACCCATGCACTCCTCCAATCACCCAGATATTACCCCTGCAATCATGCAATCACCCAGGTATTACCCATGCACTCCTTCAATCACTCAGGCAGTACCCATCCACTCTTCCAATCACCCACACATTACCCCTGCACTCATGCAATCACCCAGGTATTACCCATGCACTCCTTCAATCACTCAGGCAGTACCCATTCACTCTTCTAATCACCCACACATTACCCCTGCACTCATGCAATCACCCAGGCATTACCCATGCACACCTTCAATCACCCAGCCACTACACCTGCACTCATGCAATCACCCAGGCACTACCCATGCAATCATGCAATAACCCAGGCACTACCCTTGCACTCCTCCAATCACCCACACATTACCCATGCACTCCTTCAATCACTCAGGCACTACCCCTGCACTCATGCAATCACCCAGGCACTACCTATGCACTCATGCAATAACCCAGGCACTACCCCTGCACTCATGCAATCACCCAGGCACTACCTATGCACTCATGCAATAACCCAGGCACTACCCTTGCACTCCTCCAATCACCCAGGCACTATCCATGCACTCCTCCAATCACCCAGCCAGTACGCATGCACCTATAAAATCACCCAGGCACTACCTTTGCACTCCTCCAATCACCCAGACACTACCCATGCACTCCTCCAATCACCCAGGCACTACCTATGCACTCATAGATGCACTCAGGCACTTCTGCTGCACTCATGCAATCACCCAAGCACTACCCATACAATCTTCCAATCATCCAGGCACTAACTATGCACTGCTCGAATCACCCAGGCACTACCTATGCACTCATGCAATAACCCAGGCACTACCCTTCCACTCCTCCAATCACCCAGGCACTACCCATGCACTCATGCAATAACTCAGGCACTACCCATGCACTCCTGCAATCACCCAGCCACTACCCATGCACTCATGCAATTACTCAGGCACCACCCATGTACTCATCCATGCACTCAGGCACTACCTCTGCACTCCTGCAATCACTTGGGCAGTACACATGTACTCCTCCAATCACCCAGGTACTACCCATGCACTCCTCTAATCACCCAGGCACTACCCATGCACTCTTCCAATAACCCAGGCACTACCTATGCACTCATGCAATAACCCAGACATTACCCATACACTCCTCCAATCACTCAGGTAGTACCCCTGCACTCATCACAATCACCCAGACATTACCCCTGCACTCATGCAATCACCCAGGCATTACCCATGCACTCCTTCAATCACTCAGGCAGTACCCATGCACTCCTCCAATCACCTAGACATTACCGCTGCACTCATGCAATCACCCAGGCATTACCCATGCACTCCTTTATTCACCCAGGCACTACCTATGCACTCCTCCAATCACCCAGGCACTACCCCTGAAATCATGCAATCACCCAGGCACTACCTATGCACTCATGCAATAACCCAGTCACTACCCATGCACTCCTCCAATCACCCAGACATTACCCCTGCACTCGTGCAATCACCCAGGCATTACCCATGCACTCCTTCAATCACTCAGGCAGTACCCATGCACTCCTCCAATCACCCAGATATTGCCCCTGCACTCATACAATCACCCAGGTATTACCCATGCATTCCTTCAATCACTCAGGCAGTACCCATCACTCTTCCAATCACCCACACATTACCCCTGCACTCATGCAATCACCCAGGTATTACCCATGCACTCCTTCAATCACTCAGGCAGTACCCATCCACTCTTCCAATCACCCACACATTACCCTGCACTCATGCAATCACCCAGGCATTACCCATGCACTCCTTCAATCACCCAGCCACTACACCTGCACTCACGCAATCATCCAGACACTACCTATGCACTCATGCAATAACCCAGGCACTACCCTTGCACTCCTCCAATCACCCACACATTACCCATGCACTCCTTCAATCACTCAGGCAGTACCCATCCACTCTTCCAATCACCCACACATTATCCCATGCACTCATGCAATCACCCAGGCACTACCCTTGCACTCCTTCAATCACCCAGGCACTACCCCTGCACTCATGCAAGCACCCAGGCACTACCTATGCACTCATGCAATAACCCAGGCACTACCCTTGCACTCCTCCAATCACCCAGGCACTATCCATGCACTCCTCCAATCACCCAGCCAGTACGCATGCACCTATAAAATCACCCAGGCACTACCTATGCATTCCTCCAATCACCCAGGCACTACCCATTCACTCCTCCAATCACCCAGGTACTACCCATGCACTCATAGATGCACTCAGGCACTTCTGCTGCACTCATGCAATCACCCAAGCACTACCCATACAGTCTTCCATCATCCAGGCACTAACTATGCACTGCTCAAATCACCCAGGCACTACCTATGCACTCATGCAATAACCCAGGCACTACCCTTCCACTCCTCCAATCACCCAGGCACTACCCATGCACTCATGCAATAACTCAGACACTATCCATGCACTCCTGCAATCACCCAGCCTCTACCCATGCACTCATGCAATTACTCAGGCACCACCCATGTACTCATCCATGCACTCAGGCACTACCTCTGCACTCATGCAATCACTTGGGCAGTACACATGTACTCTTCCAATCACCCAGGTTCTACCCATGCACTCTTCTAATCACCCAGACACTACCCATGCCCTCCTCCAATCACCCAGGCACTACCCATGCACTCATGCAATAACCCAGACATTACCCCTGCACTCATGCAATCACCCAGGCATTACCCATGCACTCCTTCAATCACTCAGGCAGTACCCATGCACTCCTCCAATCACCCAGACTTTACCCCTGCACTCATGCAATCACCCAGGCATTACCCATGCACTCCTCCAATCACTCAGGTAGTACCCCTGCACTCATATGATCACCCAGACATTACCCCTGCACTCATGCAATCACCCAGGCATTACCCATGCACTCCTTCAATCACTCAGGCAGTACCCATGCACTCCTCCAATCACCCAGACATTACCCCATGCACTCATGCAATCACCCAGGCATTACCCATGCACTCCTTCAATCACTCAGGCAGTACCCATGCACTCCTCCAATCACATAGACATTACCGCTGCACTCATGCAATCACCCAGGCACTAACTATGCACTCCTCCAATCACCCAGGCACTACCCCTGCAATCATGCAATCACCCAGGCACTACCTATGCACTCATGCAATAACCCAGTCACTACCCATGCACTCCTCCAATCACCCAGGCACTGCCCATGCACTCATGCAATAACTCAGGCACTACCCATGCACTCCTGCAATCACCCAGCTACTACCCATGCACTCATGCAATTACTCAGGCACCACCCATGTACTCATCCATGCACTCAGGCACTACCTCTGCACTCATGCAATCACTTGGGCAGTACACATGTACTCCTCCAATCACCCAGGTACTACCCATGCACTCCTCTAATCACCCAGGTACTACCCATGCACTCCTCCAATCACCCAGGCACTACCTATGCACTCATGCAATAACCCAGACATTACCCATGCACTCCTCCAATCCCTCAGGTAGTACCCCTGCACTCATACAATCACCCAGACATTACCCCTGCACTCATACAATTACCCAGGCATTACCCATGCACTCCTCCAATCACCCAGACATTACCCCTGCACTCATGCAATCACCCAGGCATTACCCAATCACTCCTCCAATCACCCAGGCACTACCTTTGCACTCATGCAATAACCCAGACATTACCCATGCACTCCTCCAATCCCTCAGGTAGTACCCCTGCACTCATACAATCACCCAGACATTACCCCTGCACTCATACAATCACCCAGGCACTACCTATGCACTCATGCAATCACCCAGGCACCACCTATGTACTCATGCAACTACCCAGGCACTACCCATGCACTCCTCCAATCACCCAGGCACTGCTCATGCACTCATTCAATCACTCAGGCACTACCCATGCACTCATACATGTACTCAGGCACTACCTATGCACTCATGCAATAACCCAGGGACTACCCTTGCACTCCTCCAATCACCCAGGCACTATCCATGCACTCCTCCAATCACCCAGCCACTACCCATGCACTTATAAAATTATCCAGGAACTACCTATGTACTCCTCCAATCACCCAGGCACTAATCATGCACTCCTCCATGCACCCAGGCATTACCCATGCACTCTTCCAATCACCCAGACATTACCCCTGCACTCATGCAATGACCCAGGCATTACCCATGCACTCCTCCAATCACTCAGGCAGTACCCATGCACTCCTCCAATCACTCAGACATTACCCCTGCACTTATGCAATCACCCAGGCATTACCCATGCACTCCTTCAATCACTCAGGCAGTACCCCTGCACTCCTCCAATCACCCGGACATGACCCGTACACTCATGCAATCACCCAGGCACTACCCATGCACTCATCCATGCACCCAGGCACTACCATTGCACCCTTGCAATCACCAAAGCACTATCCATGCACTCATGCAATCACTTAGGCACTATCCATGCACTCATTTATGCACTCAGGCACTTTTCTTGCACTCATGCAATCACTCAGGCAGTACATATGCACTTCTCCAATCACCCAGGCACTACACATGCACTCATGCAATCACACATGCACTACCCATGCACTTCTCCATATATTACACTTGCCGCAATTCATACAACACATAGAAATTAGTCTATTTTTAACCAAATATGTGGTTCTAACTGAAGAACCATTTTTTTCTTTTATAATTTTTTTGTGTTTTTTAACTCTTTTTGTATTTTTTTGGTGTTTTTAAAAAAAATATGAAAAAATCAACAGAATGAACAGAGAAAACTTTTGAAACATTTTGCAATTAAGAAGTCATTGCAAAAACAAACAAAAAAAATTAACAATGGTGGTTTTTTGCAGCAACCACGATAGCATCCACTGATTGCTCTCCATAGCAAAGAACTTTTTGCATTTAATGCAACGCTGCTCAAGTCCAGCGAACTCAGGTACGATATGGGTTCTTTGAGTAGTGGAAGATCCTGATAAGGTGCTAGGCCCTGCAACTTGGTCGTCTTGTGATGCCTGTTTTTGAAGGTCATGACGATGTTGTTCTCGTGCAAGACGCCGTGGATGCATTGTCTGCAGGTGTTTAAGCATCGAAGATGTGCCACACGAGTATTTTTTTCTGATCCACATGAGAGGACCTTGTCGCAGATAATGCACGCACCTTATGGGCGTTGACCTTCTTCTCACCGGCAGGTATTGAAAAAAGTCCCATACGATGCTCTCGTACCTCTGCTTCACTGGTTCTTCCAAGTCTTCTTCTTCTGCAGGAAGCTGTTGAGCTGGATTTGAAGAAGCCATTTTTTGTTGATGTAAAAAAACCACCAAAAAAATACAAAAAGAAGAGCAGAAAACACAAGAGCTGTGTCACTGTAGATGTTGTTGGAAGAATGAAAAATTTGAGTGGGGTCCTGCAAGTTCTAGAATAAAAATCTTCTTAACCAATGAAATGCTTTCTTTTGAAGTCACATGGGATTCACGCACCCGACACACAACCAGCGCGCACCTGACGCGATTCCCGAAAAATATATTTAACAATAATAAATCTTTATACCAGTTACAAATATACGATATTTACAATTGTGTATTTTAATCTCTTGGTATAATATATATAATAAAGTTATATATATACTTTTAAAATAAAATAACTTGCGGTGGATTCGCGCACCTGACGCAACCCCCGGAAATACATACGTGACATTGCGCGGGACTGTCGCGGCTCCCGTAACTTTATTATAAGACGTTTAACATCCATATTATTCAAGTAAATATTACTTTTATAACTCATAGAATAAACCATATACGATTGATTTAATACATTTATAGTATATATCATGTATTTAAAATTATTAAAAAAAGAAAAATGAGAACCGCGCACCCATTTGCATACCGTACGTGTATCATGCACGACTTAACCAATATGGCTGCAAAACTCTTGGATTTGCGCACCCACCATGACCGGTACACGATCGGTATGTGAATCTCACTTTAAAAAAAAAAAATGTCAATGTATATTTTAAAAAGGATAAAACATCACATTATTTTTTATAAAAGTTTAAAAATTTTGTAAAAGCGTTTTTGGACATTATAGTTAGGAATTAGCATTTAAAAAACCTTTGAAATTCACTGAAAAAAACATTTGTTTCAGGGACGTTATCGTTATAAATTAGCATTTAAAAAACCTTTAGAATTCACTGAAAAACCATAAGTTCCAGGGACGTTATAGTTAGAAATTAGCATTTAAAAAACCTTTGAAATTCACTGAAAAAAGCCATAGGTTTCAGGGACGTTATAGTTAGAAATTAGCATCTAAAAAACATTTGAAATTCACTGAAAAAACCATAGCTTTCAGGGACGATATAGTTAGAAATTAGTATTTAAAAAACCATAGAAATTCACTGAAAAAACCACAGGTTTCAGGGACGTTATAGTTAGTTGGGCATTTCACTCATACAAAACCAGAGAAATTTGGCTGTTATAGTTAGTTGAGCTAACTATAACTTGCGCCCCCGCAATGCACTGCTGATGACATCACATATTACATCACTCATGAGATGGTCAGTGACATCACTGAAGACATCACTGATGACATCTCAAATGACATCATTGATGACATATATATATATATATGATAATGACGAATTTGACTCAGGCGAACAGGAGCCACGACGGAGGGCAGCAAGTAAGGAAACAGTATGCCTGGCACTGCAGAGAATCGTTGTGCTCGCTATCTAGGCAGAGCGATGCAGAAATTGGAGGTGGCAAAGTCACAGATCGTTGCGATCACAGATCAGGAGCTTAAACCTCATTGATGAAACAACAGCAGATATACTTGTTCATCCCAAACCAAGACCTGGGAGATTTTATATGCTTCCCAAAATTCACAAAATGAACAATCCTGGCCGTCCCATCATCTCTGGCAATGACACAGCCACTGAGAGACTATCTTTATTTGTCGACCTGCACCTCCAGCCCATTGTACAGGAACTTCCATCATTTGTTAAAGATACCAGTCACTTCCTTCAGATTATTGAAAAATTAAACCAAACCTACACATTTGATGATGATACTCTTCTGGCTACATTTGATGTTACATCATTATACACCAATATACCACATGAGGATGGGCTTATGGCATTATCTGAAGCTCTTAATAAAAGAACTGTGAAAAAGCCATCAACAAATGTGCTTACCAACTTTGCAAGAGTTATCCTTAAATCCAACAATTTTACATTCAATGGTTAACACTATCTGCAGATACAAGGGACTTCCATGGGCACTCAGATGGCTCCATCCTATGCAAATATCTTCATGGGCAAACTAGAGAACTGTATACTTGCTACTTATAGCATCAAACCACTGTTATGGCTAAGATACATTGATGACATATTTATAATATGGAATGCAGGAAGTAGAGCATTGGAACAATTTACAGCTTATATCAACAATATCCATCCTACCATCAATTTACCAGCAGCAATACTAAACAGAAGCATCATCTCCCTTTTCTGGATGTGCTACTCACCATTCATGAACAAAAAATTACAACTGATCTGTACCACAAGCCTACAGATGCTCATTTGTATCTAAACTGGACTTCATGTCACCCACACCACACTAAACTGAGCATCATCTACAGCCAAGCACTCAGAATAAGACGCATCTGCAGCAATGAGGAAACCTGTAAAGACCATCTACAGGAGCTTGCTACATTATTTAAAAGACGAGGCTATCCTCTGCATATCATACAGCAACAAATTGACAAGTCTTTGCAGTTACCCAGAGAAGCACTTATTTGGAATACCAACGGCAGAAACAAAAGTGACAGAACTCCATTTGTGGTTGACTATCATCCATCAGCTCCCAACTACAGAAATATAATGCAAAAAACATTTCCCTTACTGTCTACTTGTGAAAAATTGCAAAAGGTTTTTCCAAAACCCCAGTCATTGCTTACCGCATAGCTCCAAATTTACAATCTCTTATTGTGAGAGCTGAACTCAAGCAAGTTGTAACAAATGCAGGGGTTCATTGCTGTGACTCTAAATCAATTAATTTGATTTTGAATAATACTAGATCAGATTCTGTCAATTGAGATGGAATTTTTTCCTCTTTTTTACCTTTGAATAAGACCCATATGTCCTAACCTGACTTTATTCTGCCCATGTAGAGAGCTTAGATTGGAACAGTGATCTCATTTTTGTTGTATATATATCTAGGGTAATTATCCTTATTTATTTATCTTTTCCCTTACACCAATTGTAGATTCTACTTGCTCACCTTGTATGTCCTGAAGATGAACTCAAATAATTGAGTTCGAAACGCACGTTGACCCCCTACAACAAGAACTCCTTTTACTTTGTAAAAATGTTCTAAAGGATGTTCTAGTATTGTTGTCAATGCAATGTCTTTATTTTAATTTCACTTTCACCTGTCACGTCACGCTTATTGTCACTTGATGTGTGAGCACCTATATATTATTGTTGTGGAATACATTTCTGTCATACATTGACCTACATGTCCCTAGTATATTACTTATTGCTCTCTTCTAAGAATTAAGTTCCATTCAATAACCTAGTGCCCCCTAGCTGGGTCACTTTAGTTTGGACCTTTTGGGCCACATAAGAACCATTGTTTCTCTAAACATTTCATTACCCCCGGTTCATATATTGGGGTACCCTTGTTCTCTTTACTACGTGACTCTAAAAGGTGGATCACGTGTGAATACCTTTTACAAACATCAACAGTAACTAGTTCTGTTACAAGAAGGACCTATGGAATAAGACAGCATCTTACATGTCGCTCAACATGCATTATTTATGTGATTCAGTGCCAACGGCAAAGCTGTAAAAAACAATATGTAGGCCAAACATTGAATGACCTCCGTACACGATTCAGGAACCACAAATCGGCAATAATTAATAAGAAAATTGACCAGCCTTTAGCCAATCATTTTAACCTTGTGGATCATTTACTATCAGATTTGAAGATTTTCCCCATGGAACATGTCTCAAAGGAAGAACTACTGGACTCCAGAGAAAACTTCTGGATGTACCGTTTAAAATCACTGCATTCAGATGGACTGAACATTACTGATAATACAACCTGATTACTGCATATCTCAAAAGCTCTCAGGACTGCATTGATTCCACATTCCAAATGGAATCTTCACTCATGATGCTTTTTGAAAATTCAGCTGTGTCATCTGTGCAGCCACTGAGCAAACCATCTTGTACTACCTGAGGAAGGCGGAAGCTGAAACGTTGTAGTGGAAATATATTTTTGTTCTTTGGTGAATCTATCTGTTTGAGTCACTTCTTTCTTGGATATTTTATTTCTTTGTGACTCATTGTATCCTTTGGGATCCAGATTTTTGCCCTGGCTGGCTGTTGTTTTCTTGTGATCCTCCATCTTCTAATATATATAATATATATATATAAATATACATATACATATATATATATATACATATATATAAATATATTCACTGAAAAAACCACAGGTTTCAGTGACGTTATAGTTAGGAATTAGCATTTAAAAAACCTTAGAAATTCACAGAAAAAACCAAGGTTGCAGGAACGTTATAGTTAGGCTGGCATTTCACTTGTACAAAACCTGTGAAATTCAGCAGTTATAGTTAGATGAGCTAACTATAACTCACACCCCCACAATGCACTGCTGATGATATCACATATTACATCACTCATGACATGGTCAGTGACATCAGTGATGACATCACTGATGACATCTCAAAAGACATTAAAATGGAGAAAATGCATTTTGGGACTCCCACCTTTTCTCGGCCCCCGCTTGACTAATCACCCCGAAACGTTCAATACTGCAGCTGAAGTGAGTGGGCCATTAGTTTTGAAAATGGCGCAAAGATACGTCAAACGGTGCCAAACATATTGGCAAAAGAAAAACCCTTTTTGAATAGAAACAAGGTCTTAACTATAACTACCTACTGGTGACCGCAGGTGGGTAATATATATATATAAATATATATATCTCCCAATATGCCAATGCAGAATTTAGCACTATATTTTAGCATGTTTCTTTTAGAATCAAGGACACATTTTTTACTAAAAAATTTGTGCCAAAAACACAAATGGCCCTAAAGGCAGCCACTAACATTCTGGTCATTTGTGTTGTTTCAGCAAACATAACTCAAAACCCATAAATTGAAAATGCAATCATTTGTCTCAACAAATATTTTTGGGGGAAATTACCCTAGATTACAATGTGTTGTCAAGTCGTAACAATGACAAATGATAATATATTCAGTCTATGCCAGGTTGTTAGCTGTCCTAACTGTGATATTCTTCCACCACACAACCCATGTTCTGCCCTCTTTTGCACATAATAATTGTTATGTGTGAAGTTGTCATTTACCTAATTTACATTTGCTGTATTTCGTCAACTATTGTAATGTTTCACAATGTGAGTTTTTGGCATCTCTTGATGAGTGTTCCAGACTTCATTCAGTTGCTGGACAGAACCAAGAGCAGTCACCATAGGGTCGTTTTGTGCTGTTATTTCCACATTATCTCAATAAATATTGGACATCTACTCTCAGCATCTGGTATGCTGTGTGAACCACAACATAATTTGGTGATGAGCGATTCACACAGAAAGAACAGCATCTCATTAATTTATGCAGTAACCTCATCAAGGGTAACCTTAGCAATTAAGAATCTCCAGGAGAGCTCCTTCAGTATGCTGAAAATCTTTAAATATTCAGACTATTCGATCAGCAATATCAAATTCAAGTAAATACAGTTTTTTTGGCTGAAGCAATCCTCAAGTAAAGTGCCAGCTCGAGCTCCTAAATCGCGAATTCTTTGTTACCAGGAGCACTCACACGAACTGTCAGACTGAGCATTCCACATATGCGTCTTTGAAGTATATCTGGACCGTAACCGCAGGAACTCCTGAGCGCTGCGTACACAACTCTGCTGAGTCTGGAGCATGGTGGCAGGAATCCCTGTTCGCATCTTCGTCCTTATCAAGCAGGACGATTCAGATAAGTAAATAGTTCTGTTCAGATCAGCTCCCAGTCTCCTGACAACGTGGTGGCTCCAAAAGACAGTTGAAAAAGACAGTGTATTGGATCAGCAACATCGCATCTCATTGGTTGCTTTGAGGAATTAATTGCAGATGGTTATTCATCTTTTATCAGTTTAACCATTGAATTTAAGCATATTTTATGCGCTTCCCAAGTATTTATCAAAAAATGTGTCATTTTTTAATAATGATGTCACACGGGGAAAAATTTATTAATAATAAATAAATATTATATACTAATATGCTAACAATATAATATTATCACAGAAAGGTTTAAAAAGAAAATAAGTTATTTTGGAAAAGTTCTAGTGTGTGTACTAAAACTTGAACATGCAGAATGCAAATCTTCCCAATTGTTTTTTAGCAGAACCTGGCATGCCCAGATTAAAAATGAAACAATGGTACAGATCCTTTAACAGTTATATGATTACAATTTATGGTACTAAGTTTGATCTGTTGAGGAAAAAGGCAATTCTATATAGTTGTCTAGGCACTGATGGGCAAAGAATTTGTAGTCATGTGCCTGTAACTATACCACCAGTACCTTTTGTCTGGGATGAATTCACAGAACAGATTAGAGACTCATTTTAAAGATGATTTAAGCACAACAGTGGAATGGCACAGATTTCTCACTCTCCTCCAGTAACAAAATGAATCAGTTGATCCTTTCTCAGCTGAATTGAGGAAAGTTGCATCCACATGTGAGTTTGATGGTGTTATAGATAATTATTTGAGAGACCAACTGATGATCCATTGCTGTGACAATAGAACTCAAGGAAGGTTTCTATGCTGTAGGAATCCAACCTTAGAGGAGACACTGCTAGGGGTATTGAAAGATCAGTTATGGCCTCAAAAGAATTTAGGAAAATTCAAGCACTTGAGTGATGTGGAAAACAATAATGCTTTTTTTGGCAAACGTAAAAATAACCCAAATGCCGACATACGAGAAGAAATCAGACAGAAATAATTTGAGTTTGCAAGGGACCTGCTTTATATATGAATCAAAGAATCATCTGGTGAACTCAAATATGTGCCCAGCTCCAGGGCAGACATGCATGAAATGCAGAAAGGTTGGACAATTCGCCAAGGCATGTAAGAACACTCACAAAGTAATACTAGAGAATGAACATCAGTGTGATGGAAAGAAAGAAGAGACAATTTCTTCAGGGAACAGGGTTGCTCTCTCTTTTAAAATGACTTAAGCACAATAACTATTTGCGAAGAAAGGGGACCCAGTTTGTGACGTGAGAATTAGTGATGTGAAGGTTGATGTCACAGTGGATTCAGGATCTCCAATCACCATTATCTCAGATAAACTGTATTTGAAAGAGTGGAGCCTTATCAATTTGCTTCCCCTTGATATAGTCACTGTTGCATTTGGGGGCTTGAAATAGGCATAATGGGTTACTTTTTTGAGGATATGGCATATAATGATAGGCTCACTCACACTAAAATGTATGTTGCAAAGAGAGGGTATAATATCTTAGAATGGAGGAAAAAGGGAGGTTTTGGCATGGTGATCAGGCCTGGAACAGATCATCCAATTCCCCTTGTTGAGGTTGTGAAGAGTCAACTGTGCTCATTGGAAGGGATATTAGTTAAACATAAAGCCATTTTTGAAAATCAGTTGGGGGTAATCAAATGTTATGTACACAAATAATGTTCAAACCTGATGCCATTCCCGTTGTACACAAGGTATGCAATGTACCATTAAGCGTATAGGAGTCAATTGAAAGAACACCTAGACAATCTTTCAAAAGAGAAATGTATTGAACCAGTAGATTCCTTTCAGTGAATAAGAAGAAAACAGGTGAATTAAGGCTTTGTGTTGACTTTAGGTCCTTAAAAACAGACACATTTAGTACAGTGCTTTGCATGACAGAAGATCCATAAGATGTTTGCTCAAATAGGAAATGCCAAAGCGCTTCCCACAGTCGAACTTAGAGCAGCCTATAACCAGGTAAAATTGAGTGAAGAGTCATGTTGCAGATTGAACACCCTATTCGGAGCTTTCTGCTTTTTATGCATGCCTTTTGGACTAGCCTCAGCTGCATCTGTTTTTCAGAAGTTAATGTAGAAAATTCTAGGAGGAAACCTACTGAACTTGTGTATCATAATAACATCCTTATTTCCACTAACATGGAGGAGGCGGATTTGCAAACTTTTGATAGGGTGCAAGGAATACTAAAGAGGTGCAGGACTACAGTTAAGAAAAAAGAAAAATGCCAATTTGTTTTAAGAAAAGTGTAATACTTGGGTTGTCACATATAAGCACAAGTTATAAGACTGGAAACAGATTTGTTGGAGGCAATAAGGGCTGCACCTGTAGGCAAAGACTGCTTAAGCTCAGTCCTTGGTCTTTGTAAGTATTATTTTATGATTTGTGGAAAACTTTGCTTTTCAAACAGTGCCTTTAAGACTTTATTAAGAAGTGATGTTAAGTATTCTTGGAGGAATCAAGAAAGTAAAACATTTGATTTCTTAAAATGTTTGTTCATAAATTCTTCTGCATTTCAAGTTTTCATTGATAACGCAAATCCAAAGTCTTGGTTGATGCCAGTTGTGTGAGACTTGGGGTTGTGTCAAGTCAATTGGTAGAGTCCAGTCCTTCTTGCCCAGGCAGGAGGGCAGCAGGTCCGCACAACAGGGCAGCAGTCCTTCAGAGCAGCAGGACACAGCCTATTCAAGTGTAAATAGAGCTATATCCAGCTCTGCCCTCCCATCCTGCCAGTGATGCCCCATCCAGGCACACCTAAGTTCTCTATTGTGTGTGGCTGTCTAGGAAGAATACACAAAGCCCAACTGTCAGCTACACCCAGTCATGTGACCCAGAGACAGGCTACAGTCACTAAATGGATATGGTAGGAAAATTTCAAATTTCTAAAAGTGGCATTTTCACAATGGCAATTTAAAATCCAGCTTTACCATAAGAGAGGAGTTTTCATTGCAATTCCAAGGCACCAAATATGAACTGGTTACTTGCTCCCATTTGGAAATCACAACCTATAAAATGTAATAAAGTTACTCTAATGCTATGCTATGGAAGAGGTAGGCCTTGCAGTAGTGAAAAACAAATTTCAGATATTTTCACTACCAGGACATACAAAATATAAAAGCATATGTCCATCTTTTTAAATACACTGCACCCTGCCCTCTGGGCAGTCCAGGGTCTACAATAGAGGTGAGTTACATTTCTTAAAAAGTAAGGTTTGGGACTGGAACGGCTTATTTTACCAGGTTGAACTGGTAGTTTAAAAACTGCACACACAGGCTGCAATGGCAGGCCTGAGACATATTTAAAGGGTACTTACGTAGGTGGCACAATAAGTGCTGCAGGCCCACTTGTAGGATTTAATTTATAGGCCCTGGGTACATGCAATACCATTTTACTGGGGAATTAAAAGTAAATTAAATATGCCAATTGGAGATAAGCCAATGTTACCATGTGTTAAGGAGTGAGCACAAGCACTTTAGCACTGGTTAGTAGTGGTACAGTGCTCAAAGTCCTAAAGCCAGCAAAAACAAGGTCAGCAAGAATTGAGGAGGAAGGCAAAATGTTTTGGGGGAAGACCATGCTAAGGCTGACAGGTCTAACACCCATCCTTTACAATTTTTCCAATGTTTTCTTACACACTGCATGACATAATCATATGGAGATTATTCTACGTATCCTCTGCTTTCAAAACTGAAGATCTGCATTTTAGGCAATATTTTCTTTCTTGCTTATGAGTTGGAATAACTCCTGGCAAAGTATGCATTTTTATTTTTGCAGTTTTAGATAGCTCGAACTGCCCGAGGGCATCAGAGCGCTTTACATGAGAACCAAGCATTGCACCTTTTTTTTTTTAGGTACAAGGAAGTTAAGTGATTTCAGTGAGAATCAAAGGATGTTGAGCCAAGGGTGATATTCAAACTTGGTTACCTTGTTCCAAAGTAATCAGCTCTGGCAATTAGACCACATACCTATCTCATTTATTTTATCAATGGAAACCGTGCACAATGCTTTGTGGTCTGTACATAACATAACGTAAAGAGGTACTTCATTATGACATGGAACCAACTGAAATGCTTCCTCTGTTCTTCTTTCACACTAAATTCCAGTCCAAAATTAGTTCTGAGGTCAACTGCCCCTATGGTACATTACCTAATTTCACAAATATCACGTTAGCCTCTTTTATGTAGAGCTCATGCTAACGTACATGCCATGGTCCTCTTAAGTTATACAAACAAGAATATCCAGTTGCTTGAATTAGAACTTATTCAATACCGGGCCAGTGGATTCAATTCATAGGCTCGTGTGATTTATTTCACTTTTTTTTTTAAATAATTCCATACAATTCAATAACATTCAAATCATGTCAAACATTAAGGGAAACACAAAATAATGACGTTTTTTGAAGACGAAAACAATATGTAAATTGCATAAACAAATAACACACATGGACAAATATTTACAAATGTGTATAATACATCAGCATGTTGTGCACAATTAGAGAAACAAAGAAAGGGCAATCAAAGCATCAGTCCATAAATCAGAATGGCAATTAGGCGGAGTGACAAGTCGAAACTTGCAAACCACTGCAATGTCTCCTGCCTATATGCACAGCTCTGGGGGACCTTTGAATCAAGTTTGGGGCAACACGGGAAGGAAATTAATTAGGCTTTCTCCCTGAGCACCAAAGGTTAACTTTTCCCAGACGCTGTCGTCAACGCGTTTCCAACCCCGTCACCATTAGGGGGTTTTCATCAGGACTTGGACATGGTGTTGTCTCTTATCACGGCTGCAACATCTTTGGTTTGTTCAGAAATTACTGACACTGGGAAAATTTATTGAGGCCTGAATCTAATGAAATTTTTGAATTGCAGGTGGAAACAGACGTTCGCTGTGACAATTTTGAGGATCAGTTCTGGTAAATTGTTGAAATACTATTCCGGTCCAAACGTGTAAGCGCGGTCGTGTTGACTGAAGCTCTCTGGTCCTCTTAAGGGCATATTGGTCCAAGACACAATGACCTGTCCATCTAATGGGGGCAGTGGAGGTGGACCCTGTTAGACCCATATGCTGTTCCCCCTTGTTCAACTGATGCTAAGATAATTCCTATTATCTATAACAACTTTCTTCAAGTCAGTTAACATAACACCCAATCCATATGTTACCAAAATCAAAGGCCGCCCTGAAGAGCATTTAATTCTATGGGTAACATTTTCCCCTTTTTGAAAATTTTTGATATGGGAAGTGCAAATTTCTTCTTTTTCTGAGAAAATAATTTGATTATGTCGACCAATAATGACGTCTATGATTAAACCTGATCTGAAGTGTCTCCAGGTAAAAAGATGAACATTTTAGTCTGTCTACTAGATGGCAACAACCTGAGACCTGTGCAAAATCCAATTTGATTTAATAACACAAAAACTATTGTTTCTTTAACAGTGTCATTTGCATTCATGTGTACAACCTAGAGGGCAACACTAAAGTCATACTTAGTTTCAAGCAGCAAAGCAAGGGCAACAGTAACAACACCTGCACGGTCGACTTGTAAAAACAAAATACAGTAAAGTACTTGGGATGTTTTTCCTTTCATATTTAAGAACTCTATTCCATTTGATGTCACCTTTTTTGTCAACACAGCCAAACCTGAGTTTATAATGTTGCTTTTCTATTTAGTTTGTGGAAATGTTTCCTCATTTATGAATCACTCCATAAACATCTGTCACTGGCATTACAAGATGGAGTGTATATTTTTGAGGGACATCCAATAACAATTTCTAAGCAAGCATTTTAATATTATTTTGGAATTCATTATTTTCATCCTCGGATCAAATGCCATCTGTTCTTCTTGTACAACACATTTCCACTTTGAACATTGAGACAACACAATGTCTTTTTATATTTAGAGCAGAAAGATTCGGAGGATGGAGGCAGACTTTAAAACTTGCATAAAACTAGTACCTTCATAAGTGCAAAAAGTACAGAGGCGTTAGGCAATTTCGAACTCATTAAAAAAATAAAATGTGCTTTTTCCAATCAATTTTTATATATACAAAGGACAGACACGATCGGAACCTTATCAAAGCACAACATAAATAATGCTTTGTTGAGTTAAGTTTGAGGTTAGCTCTTGACATCCAGACTTGGATTGTGCCACAGCTTCAAAGGTGGAGCATCTCATGTTTGGAATAGAACTTCGAGTAGAGATGGGTGTCATCTGCCAAATGGATTATGTTGATTCATGTCCAGGTAAAGAGAATCAGAGATGCTATTGAGCTTTAAAGGATGCTATGCCCATAGAAAAGATTAAAAAAAGAAGAGAACTTCCGTACTATGTATCCTTTGAAGCCCATCCTAGACGAGAGGGTGTTGAACTGGGTTTGCAGTGTAAAAAGCTGTTTAGCGGTAAAGGAGAACAACTGATATCACTATTGCTGATTTGGAGAGCGTCATCAAGCCAAGCCAGGTCTTTCCTGAACCGGAAACAAGCATACTGGGACCGGTTTCTGTGACTGGGGGTGATTGTCTGAAAAGTTTCAGCGCTCCGTCCATCATTTTCTTGTGTTTGCTTTGTTTGCCCTAAGTTGGCAGGGTATGCCCGGACGTGGGTCCCTTGCTCACTTTGCCACTGGATTCAAGCCATCCTGGCTGATGAAGCGTGTTACCCAGAAACTGGTCCCAGGATGCTTGTTTCCGGTTCAGGGAAGACTTGGCTTGGCAGTTCGGGCTGGACTGTTCCCATGAGGCACAGGCTCAAGACTGATTTGCATATAGCTGGGTCTGAACTGAGGTGGCGAAGTGAGCTAAAGAATAATGATGGATTCAACCCAGATCTGTGACTGGGGGTGAGTGTCTGAAAAGTTTCAGCGCTCCGTCCATCATCTCCTTGTAGTTGCTTTGCCACAATCCATACTGTAAGCATTTTGAAGTGAAGGAGCAATAGTTGTGAGGAGAAGGCTGGAGCTGAATGAGGTAGTTTTCCAAAGGAAAAGCAGTTAAAATGTAGATTCTTTTTTGTTTAAAAAAATATATATATTTGATTAGATGCTGTCAGCATGAAAGTGAATAAAATTAGGTAGTGTGTTGGATGCCTTAGCAAGAAGTCTTATTATTGGCTGTTGTTTAAGAAAAGAAATGAAATACAGACATGGATATGCCTTTGAATCTGTGGAGTAAAGCACACCTGCTGTATCTTATTTGGAAGCAGCATGTTCCTTCTAGAATGTGCTGTGAACTTGTGACCTACTGGTTCCACTGGGTTGCTAGGTACACTGAGCTAAAACTCTATTGGGGGAAGGGTGCTAAAGAGACAGAGCATTTTTTTTTAAAGTTGAGGAGTGATGACACAATGTAAGTAATGGCAAATTTTAATTTCCAACTCAGGACTATGTAATAAACTGTTGTGTAATATTTAAATTTTAGAAAAATGAAGCTAGCTATAGATTTGAGCTCCTGGTTTTTCGCGAATACTACGTGATGATCGCGAAAACATCGCAAAAATGCGTCAACAGGACCCTCGTTTTGAAAGAGAGAGAAAGGGTTAACAGATGCTAACCATTCACAAGTGGAGATGCTGAAAGACATGATTTCATTTGCTGCCTTTCTCATGATGATAGAGTGGAAAGTTAAAGAGGTTGCCATTTTAAAAGTTGCTTTGTATGAGAGTGGTGTACCATTCTTGTGCTTAGTTTTTACAACTCTTAACAGTGTCAAAACTTTCCAGAAAGAGCGAAAACAACAATATAATCTACAAACTCAATCACTGGTATGTATATAACTTTGTAATTATTTTAAAAATGTACATTAGAAATGAAGATGTATATGAGAGTTTGATTAAAAGGAGTATCACAGTGATGTGAAAAGATATGTGAGATAAACTGTATCTATTAGAGAGTATGTGTTTAAGAGGTTAGTGGTGAATGTTTTGGGAAGTAACAGAAAAATGAATTAGTGCTGTCTTTATTACATTGTGTATTTTATTGAAAAATAACAGTATAGTCTTGTGGAAAGTTGCAATGAGGAACTAAGAATGTTTTAAATGTCTAAACATCATGTGCAGAATAGATGCATCTGTTATTTGCATTCTGAGAGTTGTAGTACTTTTAGTAGCATTATTAAACAGGAAGAGTGTAGTGAGCAATAAACGATGAGAACATGTTGTACCCCTGTATATTATTTAGAAAGAAGTAATACTTGTTAGGTATGTATCGGGAATTGTTTGCCAATGTGGTTTTTAACTTATATGACCGCATTGCATGTGCTTAGATGGTGAGATATGGTTTTTGTGCTTGCACATAGCTAAATATACAGTGGGACTTTTCAGTTCACTTAAAGATGCAGAGAGGTACATAGTTTTGGAAAGATGGCTTGAAGGTGTATATCTATTAAGAAATCACATATATGTTTACATGGTGATCTATGTTCAGTAAGGCTGATGAAAATTTCATGTATGTGGTGATGGTATGTTTTTCTTTAAACATGTTTTGTTTAAAATTGAGAAGGATGAAGAGTGCAGAATGCCTCGAGAGTTCTTGTGCTAGCTTCATTTTGAGTGTAACGTTTGTGTGAGATATATTGAATATATGTTTTAGAAGCAGAAGAAGTATTTGAGAAATGATGTAGGCATGGCATTCGTTTTAGAAACTTACGGATGCATGTGCATGCTCAATAACAAAGCAATGTATGTTTCTAGAGAGCCATGTATGCAATTATATATCAAGTGTGATACCTAGATTTCACTCACACATAGCTCAGAAGAAAAGCATATATACAGTAAAACAGGTAGTTTGATCCTGACAGAAGGAGACAACCAATGAGTCAGAGATATAGTGACAACTGTTATGTATCTGACAGCAATGAGGGCACTTTCGCAGTCAGTAAGGCAGTATTCAGGCACTCATGCAATCACCCAATCAGTGATTTACTATCCATGGAGTTATTCAATTACCAAGACACTACACATGTACTGTTGTAATTAGGCAGGCATAAATTATGTAGTCATTGAACTATTCAGGCACTACCCATACATTCATCTAATCACCTAGGTACTGACTATTGACTTATGCAATTAACAAGGCTGTAACTATGCAATCATTACAACATTTGCCCAGAACCTATGCAGCCATCTAAACACCCACTTACAATCCATGTAGTCATTGAAATACTGAGGCACACGTGTGCACTGATGAAACACTGAGGCTTTACTCATGCACTCATCTAATTACATAGAGAGAACCATCTAGTTACTGCCTTGTAAATTTAGTGATGAATTTAAAAAGTGTAGAAGAAGGAGAGATGCAGTTAAACAGAAAGAACGAGTTGAGAGAGTAGTTGATAAGGCCTTTGCTTTGAAGAGGAAGCTTTTCATTTTGATTAAAAATAGAATGAATATGGATCATCTCCTCAGGACATGAGTCCCTAATTTGCTTGATTGTTGGTCATTTTCTCTTTAATAAACAGACATTACAATTAAAAAAATAGAATGAAGACTTTTGACAAAATAGTGTGTGCATGAGACAAAACCAGAAGAAAAGATTAGTGAATAGAAGTAACTGCTGTACAGTTTCTATTGGAGAATGGATACATACTTTTGTACAGAGCCTTTCTTTAATGAAGAAAGGTATCTCCAGGATAACAGATTAGTTCATGCTATTGATTAAAGAGGACGATGTTATGAAATGAAGAATGGTAGTCCTATAGCAAAAGAGGTGATGGTACCTAGAAATGCAGAAGAAGTTACTGCAGAAGATGTACAAGGAAGACGCAGTCAGGGTACTGTATAAAAATGGAATTGTAGTAGTGTTTCTAGTATTAGACATCAATCCATTGATATATTAAGAACATTTCTACATTTCTTTCCAAGGTGGAGTTTAAAACACAAAATAAGTTATACCACTCAACAATGCAAACTGTAGGCTGTATTATGTGAAAACTCCTGCTTTATGTTTAGGAGAAATGAATAGAGCACTTTTGCATGGTACTGTAGCAGATGTAGAAAAGGTTTGTGGTGATGTGCAGTTTCGTTTCTTTGGTCCTGAGCAGGATTCTAGGGAAAATGAAGAGTTGTTAAGAGGAGGAGTTGCAGAACAAGACACACATATTACAGTTGATAGTTTTAAAGAAGAGATTACAAAATTTAACACAGTGTTGTCTAAAAAACAGAGTATGTTTGTATATGTTGTCAATGCCCTTACTAGAAGATTTAAACACAGACTGTAGACTTATATTTAAAAAGTTAAGAAGTGAATAATGAAAACTGGCAAAAGTTACCTGTGTATTTGTTTGTAGAGGGACAGTTTGGCTTGTCTATACAGCAAGTTATAGGTATGTATTGTTTCAATAAATTGGAAGATAATAAAATGAACAACACATAGATATTAGATGCCAATTTTGTTAGATAATAAAATGCCTGCTAATGCAGAAAAACTATGGGCGGCCAACAATAAAAAAAAATCAACATTTATTATTCTTTCCAGCATTGCGAAGGGCCGTTATGGACTGCTCTCCAGCACTCACTACAACTCCACAATCCATGCAGTATGATGCCATCGGGGAAATCTGTGGAGCCAAATCTTGAAGTTGAGATCGAACTTTTGAATGGACGCTCTGCTTTGGTGTTGTTGTGCTGCTATTGAAGTCGAGGGTCCTTCATCTCTGCGTTGCCTTCTTGCTGATTCCATATATGAATTTTGGCAGCACTGCGAATAGCTGTAATACACTGCTCCCCAGCTCTTATAACATCATTACATTGATGTCATTTGAGATGTCATCAGTGATGTCACTAACCATGTCATGAGTGATGTAATATGTGAGGTCATAAGCAGTGCATTGCGGGGGGCGTTAGTTATAGTTAGCTCAGCTAACTATAACTGCTGAATTTCTCTGGTTTTGTACGAGTGAAATATCAGCCTAACTATAACGTCCCTGTAACCTTTGTTTTTTTCAGTGGAAAAATATATATATAAATATATATCTATATTATATATATGTATATATATATATATATATGGGAAACACCCTAAACAACGAAATTGGAACAACGACTTACCTTAACAACGAAGTCAGTACCACGAAGAATCTCGAACAACGAAGTCCTAAACCACGACTTTCAACAACAACGAAGATGTATTGCAACGAGGACTACGCCACTTTTTGTGGGGTTGGATTTATGTGCCCCGGGGAAGGGATGACACTGGAGTTCCCACGAGGCATGGCGCAGGTCACGTGGGTGTTGAGCACTAGACCGCAACACCACACTTTTGACCGCCACCTCACTCCTCACCTTTATTAGGATTCAACAGTGTTGGAGTGTTACGTCACTCATCTCCGCCACCTCATCACTCTGAACTGCACAGCAGTGCAACTCAAAAGGCATGTCATTACTCTATGGTAAATCTCTGAGTAATGCTTCGAGGGGTTCTACTTATGATGATGAAACCCATATTTTAAAGGGCCTCGTGCATTATTTTGCATATTCCAATGTTGCAACTGCATTTGTGTTTAAATGAAAGGTCTCTCTGCATGGCCTCTAGAGACAAATGTGCTTTGTCAGCATTGATGCAAGTCTGGTGGTACACCTGTATAAATAAAACCGGTGGGAAGCGAGGGGACCCATGCCTTTCATAGCGATGTCGTGATATTCATCATATGTAGGAAACAGTTGTGTTAACTGGAGGGTCATCGTGAGTTCGTTTTATCCCCCATTACAAGCAAGTAGAAGGAAAGAAGGAGAGAGAGGTTGAGTATAAATGAGACGAAAGGAAACCGTGAGGGCAGAAGAGGTTGAGAAGGGGGTGTAGAGAGAACAAGGAGGTGAGTCGGAGGGACAGGAGAATGTGAACAGACGGAATTGTTTTAAGGCATGCGCAAAATGGGCATTTGCGCAATGCCGTCCCCCTTTGAAAATGAGAAAGTCAGATTATTAAATGGCATTATTTATGGCCTCTTGCCTTAGTCTCTCGGACAGAAGCACATAACCCAAAGGCATGATACCATCACATGGTTGTGAGATCAAGGGGAGGACTCAAAAGGCATGTCATTACTCTATGGCACTGGCACAATGATTGGCTACTCACCTTTTTTTCTGGCACCCACTCCTCTTCGTCAACGAAACCGTATTGCTGCAATCAGGATGGCGGGCAACGAGGATTTCTCTCCGCCCCCACCCACTCGGATTCAGCAGTGTTGCCTCCTGGCTGGCGGACTCTAAGGAGTGTGGGGAAGCAGTTACATTATTTTTCTGATTAAATTGTCAAAAACATGATTAATTAAAAGTACATAGTGGCGTAATTTGGTAAAGAGAAATGTAAAGAATTTTCGTGCTTCAGGAAGTCGTTGTTTAAAAAGTAGTGGTTTAGCAATGCTCGTTGTTTAGCCTTCGTGGTTAAGGCAGTCGTGGTTTAGGCAGTAGTTGTTTAGTCATACAACCATATATATATATATATATATATATATATATATATATATATATATATGAGTCCACAATTGCAAATAAGCACGCGCTCTCAGATTCCTATTAAAGGTTTTTTAATGTTCAAGGTTACGCGTTTCGGGAGCAAGCTCCCTTGATCACACACTGAACCAAGTGTACACCAAGTGAATACATAGACTCAGTACAGGGGAAATGAAATCGACATAGGACTGCACGATACCCAGCTACCTACGTAAAAGTGGCGGCCATATTGGAGTGACTAAATTCAGATTAAAAAGGCAATAATTCCTTAAAGAATAACAGCAGATATGTTATACCAAAAACGAAAATCCATTTCAATACATGGTAAATCAATATCAAATTAAGATGAATAAACATAAATCCACATCATGCTGAAATACAGCTAGCTCAAGACCGGAGGGCATACCGACAGAGCGTGTGAATTACATTGTTTCTGGTCGCCAAGTGGCAAGAGAATTTCAAGTACCATGCAGTTACAGTAGACCAATACTAACGTCAAGTGACATAGTCATACAAATCCTTATACTGTACAATAGTCAAATAGCAAGCGTGACAATAAGTGAAAAAGTAAGAAATTCCCAAGCAGGAAATAGAAAGGCAAAGAGAAAGAGAAAGGATAAATGTTATAAATCGTCTTATCTTAAAAACATTAGTGCTCTAGTCGTGGAGACGAAGAAAAGGTTAGGAGGCCCGTGAAGTGTCCGCAGAATATCGGTGGGCCCCTTCCTTTCCTCCTGTGTAGAAAAATAGAAAACACAAGAATATAAAAAAGATTAAAAATGTGCAAACATTTTAAACAAATTCCTAGACTGTTCATTAGTTGCTTATATTAACCAAGTTACTTTAAATCGCATGCAAAAATTGCTTATACAGTCTAACTTATGCAGCTTGCTGATCCGGGAAAACAATATCATAAAAACCTATGTTGGTGTAAGCCAGTTATTCTTCCATAAGGTGCGTTGCTAATTCCTCGTCCAAATTGTGCCCATTCGGGTACCTCGTCTCGAGCTCAAGTATCCATTTAGATTCTTTTTTCCTCAATCTGAGCTCCCTGTTCCCCCTCTAAAGCTAGTTGTCACTTGTTCAATAACAAAGTAGCTGAGAAGTGAGCTGTTAGCGAGGTGAAAATCGGCAAAGTGTCTTGCGATAGGATAATGCGGATCCCTATTGTTTATGGCCCTGAGATGTTCTAGGACCCTTTTCTTAGCCATATGTGTCGTGCTGCCAATATATCTTTTGTTACATGGACACACTAAAATATAAATGACATGTGTGGTACTGCATGTCAAAAATTGTGAAATGGTATTTTTCTTCATAGAGTGTGGCACACTGTATTCTTTCACCATATGGCTATTTTTACAAGCTTTACAGTGTCCACTTGGTTCAGTGTGTGATCAAGGGAGCTTGCTCCCGAAACGCGTAACCTTGAACATTAAAAAACCTTTAATAGGAATCTGAGAGCGCGTGCTTATTTGCAATTGTGGACTCATATTTATGCCGGCATTGCTCTACCGGCTTCATCGCGCCACCGTACTACGGGCGGAGTTCCCAGGAGGAGCAACTCTTTTTCAAAACTTTATCGAGGGATCTCTGCCGGCCGCTGACTTTTATTCAATTTGCATGGTGGATTACTACGAACTCCAAGTACCGCTGAGGACTTCAAGTACCAACTATAGGAAACACCGCTGATACGCGTCCCAGAGGTAAGCCTCATACCGCTGTTTTTCCCACGGGGAAGTGTGGTTTAACACACGATCCCGTCTTGGGTTTTGCTCCGGGTTTGGGGGCGGCTCTGGTTGGCGTGTTAGGGGTTTGTTTCCTATTTGCACGTCTCGAACGGACCTGGTCATGATTATCGAACAGGCATATTGACCTTGTCTTATTGGCACTTTGCAATTTGAGCGTAATCTGCTCACCTGGTCCTGACACCTGTACTTGTACGTGGATAGACATTTCTACTTGAAGAGCGGCATACGGAACCTCCATTTTGGAGGGGATTCCTGTTACGGAAGGACAAAGGAAAAGTATTGTTACATTGAGGTAACTTATCAACGAGGTCCCGTGGAGAGGCATTAACTTCAGTTGCGAAAGGCAACTGTATCCAGATCACTTATTCTGTCCATTGGCAGCAGCATGGATGAAGAATCCGGGAGACGCCTGGCTGCCCAAACATTACTTGCAAGAGCACCAGGAAAAACACAAGCCAATGCAACGCTAATTCCAGCCAACAGAGACAATATTTTAAGTCAAAAACTGCGAAAGTACGAGAAATTGAAAAAAACGGAAACATCTAAATGGTGGGAGGCAGTTTCCTTCAAGATTATGTCGATAAAAATATGGTCCCGCGAGGTCTACGTATATACACAACACCATCTTATGAATCACCGAACCCGCGTATGTTAGAGGAGTGGGCAAATAATTCTGCTTCCAGCTCTAAAAACATGCTTTGCATTCTTATCAAATACGCATGGGAGGACAGAGAGATCATAATGAAAGAAATTGCTGATCTAGAAGAAGATTTTAAAAATGATACCGATCAGACAACTATTAACAACTTCAAGGAAGAATTAAAGAAAAGAATGACAGTCTACGAAGAGGACATTAAGCTTAGAAAACAACGTAAGCTTCATCGCGACTGTACGGATTACGAGACTGGGAGAATCCTTACATATAGCAGAAAGTATGACCATTTATATAATTTCCAGCCCCACGACTCTGCTACCAATCATACTGTCAGTGGGACAGGCACCCCGTTGACTACAGTGACTAGTGATTCGGACACAGATGTCTCGGCGCATACCTCGAGTACTGCGTCTGAAGTAGAAATCATTACAAGACCAGCTACTTTTTTAGACGAGTACCGGACAATGAGAAGACAGAAAACATTAATCACGACCCCTCAACCAACTCCGAGGGGAGAGGACATCGGGGAAGAGGAAGAGGAAAAGGAAGAGGCAGGGGCGGAGCAAACAACGACGCAGCCGACGGAAACACAGGGCACAAAAAAGAAAATGCAACAAAGCCAATGGGAACCAGACGTGGTGGCTTAAGGAACAGGAAATAAACATGATGGATGACAATATGGTAAATAAAACTGTTATTAATCTTACAAGCCGAACTCTTTCTGCACTGGAAAAGAAAACACTATGCCTAGGCTTATCTTTTTGCCCCACTGAAACCTTTGACTACCCTAACACCAGAATAGATATTTTTAAATTCATAAGAAAACTTAAACTGACCAAATGGCATACTCTAAAGGGTGACATCACACGAGGACATCATGTAGGGGTAGATGTCGATCCTACCAGTCTCACAGTAGGTGATATGACTATGTTTCGTACATTACAGGATCTAGATAACATCAGCAATGTAGAAAATTCTCTTGCGACAATTGAAAACTCTGATATAACTACTGATAGGGCTGCCAAAACCCCCTTTAAACCTAGATCTGTTTTCTACCCTAACCTCTCGCATGACAATGTTGATACTTTTCATGAAGTAGTTACGAAAGCCCTCATGGACTGTAAACATCAGAAGACTAGATCAAATTTTGAAGGTAGTAACCTGACCAGGGCACAAAGATCTATCATTACATCTTTGGCTACTGATAGCGAGATTGTAATCCGTCCCGCTGATAAAGGAGGGAACGTTGTGTTACTTAGCAGAAACATGTATATGACTGAAGCGTACAGACAACTTGAGAACAACATGTTCTATATGAAAACCGACACCAAAACATACAATGACAGTATCCTGATGACTTGGGATAAACTGCACAAATGGCAGGAGGATGGTATTGTAACATGGGAGGAGTACCTATTTTTGAAAAGGGACTATCCCAAATTACCTATTATTTACTTCTTACCCAAAGTGCACAAGGACCCCACGAATCCACCAGGGAGACCAATTGTTTCTTCTATGGGGAGTGTCTTTGAAAATGTGTCAAAGTATGTGGATTTTTTCTTGCAGGGGTATGTCATTTCCCTTCCATCGTATGTGAGGGATACGAAAGATTTTTTGAAAAAAATAGATGAAATAGAATGGCAGACTAACTTTATGTTTATCACTATGGATGTTTCCAGTCTTTATACCATCATAGACCATGACCAAGGCATTCGAGCATGCATGAATTACCTTAATGACAGAAATATCATGTACTTTGATCATACTAATATGTTGATTGAAATGATGGGTCTCTGTTTACGTAATAACATCTTTTTGTTTAATGGGGAACTTTTTAAACAGATACTCGGAACTTCTATGGGTACTTGCTTTGCCCCAAGTTTTGCATGCCTGTTCTTGGGACAGTGGGAGGAAGAAATTATGAGGGATACTAGTCTCTCTATGTATCTTGATAAAGTTAAGGCTTGGTTGAGGTACATTGATGATCTTTTTCTCATATGGGAAGGCAGTGAGGAAGAAGCTCTTGAATTCATTGACAAACTAAATGACAATAGGTACAACATAACTCTCACTCAGAATATAAACAGAGAAGAGATAGAATTTTTGGATGTCAAAATTAAGGTGGTCAATGGCACCCTTGAAACTAAACTGTTCCGTAAAGACACAGCTGGCAATAGCGTTCTTCATGCTCTCAGTCATCACCCGGATGCTCTGAAATGGAGTATCCCTTATGGAGAGATGCTGAGAGCAAGAAGGAATTGCAATACGGATGAGAACTATCTGGCAGAACAGGAAATTATGTTAGAACGCTTCAGGGAACGTGGTTACCCCGAGTGGGTACTCCAGAGAGCAGTTTCCAAACTTAAAGACATCGACAGACCCAGTACACTAGAGGAGAAAAACAAGGAAACTGAGCCCCAAGTAACACGTGTTATCCTTACTTATAACAACAAGTCAAGGAAAATACAAAAAATTCTCCAAGACAATTGGAATATCCTCAAAAGTGATAGCATTGTGGGCCCCACCCTTAGCGACAGACCGAGTATTAGTTATCGCAAAGGTCGTAGCCTGAAGGACTTGCTTATGCATGGGGATATCACCATACCTCCTAAGACTTCCACACACAATCTCAAAGGGTTTTACCCTTGTGGACACTGTAAAGCTTGTAAAAATAGCCATATGGTGAAAGAATACAGTGTGCCACACTCTATGAAGAAAAATACCATTTCACAATTTTTGACATGCAGTACCACACATGTCATTTATATTTTAGTGTGTCCATGTAACAAAAGATATATTGGCAGCACGACACATATGGCTAAGAAAAGGGTCCTAGAACATCTCAGGGCCATAAACAATAGGGATCCGCATTATCCTATCGCAAGACACTTTGCCGATTTTCACCTCGCTAACAGCTCACTTCTCAGCTACTTTGTTATTGAACAAGTGACAACTAGCTTTAGAGGGGGGAACAGGGAGCTCAGATTGAGGAAAAAAGAATCTAAATGGATACTTGAGCTCGAGACGAGGTACCCGAATGGGCACAATTTGGACGAGGAATTAGCAACGCACCTTATGGAAGAATAACTGGCTTACACCAACATAGGTTTTTATGATATTGTTTTCCCGGATCAGCAAGCTGCATAAGTTAGACTGTATAAGCAATTTTTGCATGCGATTTAAAGTAACTTGGTTAATATAAGCAACTAATGAACAGTCTAGCAATTTGTTTAAAATGTTTGCACATTTTTAATCTTGTTTTTTATATTCTTGTGTTTTCTATTTTTCTACACAGGAGGAAAGGAAGGGGCCCACCGATATTCTGCGGACACTTCACGGGCCTCCTAACCTTTTCTTCGTCTCCACGACTAGAGCACTAATGTTTTTAAGATAAGACGATTTATAACATTTATCCTTTCTCTTTCTCTTTGCCTTTCTATTTCCTGCTTGGGAATTTCTTACTTTTTCACTTATAGTCACGCTTGCTATTTGACTATTGTACAGTATAAGGATTTGTATGACTATGTCACTTGACGTTAGTATTGGTCTACTGTAACTGCATGGTACTTGAAATTCTCTTGCCACTTGGCGACCAGAAACAATGTAATTCACACGCTCTGTCGGTATGCCCTCCGGTCTTGAGCTAGCTGTATTTCAGCATGATGTGGATTTATGTTTATTCATCTTAATTTGATATTGATTTACCATGTATTGAAATGGATTTTCGTTTTTGGTATAACATATCTGCTGTTATTCTTTAAGGAATTATTGCCTTTTTAATCTGAATTTAGTCACTCCAATATGGCCGCCACTTTTACGTAGGTAGCTGGGTATCGTGCAGTCCTATGTCGATTTCATTTCCCCTGTACTGAGTCTATGTATTCACTTGGTGTACACTTGGTTCAGTGTGTGATCAAGGGAGCTTGCTCCCGAAACGCGTAACCTTGAACATTAAAAAACCTTTAATAGGAATCTGAGAGCGCGTGCTTATTTGCAATTGTGGACTCATATTTATGCCGGCATTGCTCTACCGGCTTCATCGTGCCACCGTACTACGGGCGGAGTTCCCAGGAGGAGCAACTCTTTTTTCAAAATATATATATATATATATATATATATATATATATATCAAACACAATTGTTACGAAAACATCCAAAGAACGATGCCACGGCCACAAAAGTCCTTTCAAGCGTGATTTATTGCTCGAGCCAAGTCACTCTACGCGTTTCGGAGTCACAACTCCTTGCTCACGAGTAAGAGTGAAATGTAAATCATGGTGTTTTAAACTGATCATGTGACACACCTTAAAGTCATAGACAGTGAAAACAGAACCAAGGGTTGTTATACATTCACGAGCAAAAGGGCATTACATTGATTTAAATGCATACCAATAGAGATACATAATACATTCTGTCAATTAACGTTAGTCAAGAAAAATCAACTTGAATTAAAAAATAACAAAATAAATAAAATCACAAGTGTGTACGGTCTATTATTAAAAGAGACATAGACTCAATATACATGGCAGCGCTGCACAGTCGTTATTTGCACTACGGCTATAATACCAGCCTATTCGTGTTACTAACATACATCATCATAATGTTGACACGCCTGTGCGTAATAAGAATTTATAGATCTGTTGCTCATATCAACAAGACCCCTGTAACCACTAGAGCCCTTGTGGGCATAAGGATTTCCAAACCAATATCTTACTGATTTAGTTTTCTAAATGCAAGTTATATTCCAACACCAAATTATGGCAAAACACAAAATCAATACGCGCTTGTATTTCTTTCTAGTCCATGCCCAGACAATAAGGCCATTTAGGCTATACTTCAATCAAACCCAAGTGGGTAACTGTTATTGCTTAATAGTCTCTTAATTCAAACATTCGTATCTCCAATTCGCATTCCCAGATATTCTCATTCTTTATGCCTTCCCTTTGTCGTTTATAACACACCCAGAACCTGTGAAAAATAATAAAAATAACAATAAGTGAGTGACCATACCACATATACAATTTCTTTTACATTCACTAAAATTACTATTTACAAGAGAAGTGAGGAATAAAATCAATTATAAAAACACTTATTTTTAACAGCAGCCCCTTTCCTGGTACTGTTGACAAAAATCTAAACAAGCCGACAGACCTTCATCCTAAATGCACTGAGAGCGCTTCATCACCATTATGCCCTTCAGGATACATCATATGATATTTGATAATCATTTTTGATTCTAGTCTTCTCAACTGCAGGACTCTGTCACCACCCCTTTCCCTGATGGGGACATTGTCCAAAACACAGAATGACAGTTGTGTATTGTTTTGATTTTGGTGAGCCGCAAAGTGTCTTGCCACCGGATATTGTTTGTCGTTATTCTTTATTGCCCTCAGATGCTCCAATATACGTTTTTTAGCCTTATGTATAGTACTACCAATGTAGTATTTGTTACACGGGCATTTGAGGGCATAAACAACAAACTCGGTGTTGCATGAGTAATGCTTCAGAATTTTAAAAGGTTTACAATCAGGGGACAACCTTACCTCTTTACAGTTAGTGCTGTACTTACAGGCTTTACACCTGCCACATGTAAAGAACCCTTGTATAGCACTTTGTTTCAAATCAGGTGTGATAAGTGTTTTACAAATGGTGTCTTTCAAAGACTTGGCCTTACGGTAAGTAATTTGTGGATAATCTTCCACACATCTAACCAAATCAGCGTCAGTCTTTAAGACATCCCAATATTTACTTAAGGCTACCCGGACTTTCCTAGCTTGATTGTTAAAACTAGTAATGAACCTCACATTGTTAACTGATTCGACAACGTTTAAACCGTCTTTTTTGTCCTTCAATAGGTCATTTCTTTCCTTTTTAGACACTTCTAAGCAGGCATTTTTAATACATTTAGGAGTGTAACCCCTAGCTTTAAAACGTTCACACATGATTTCACTCTCTCTGTCAAAGTCCTCTCTTGTGCTACAATTACGTTTTGCTCTAAGGAGCTCACCTAGGGGAATACTCTTGATGAGACTATCGGGGGGCAGCTATGGGCGTGTAGCAAGCTGTTTACTGCTGTCTCCTTTCTAAAGAGAGCTGTTGTCAGCTAGTTATCAACCACCTTGACTGTAAGGTCCAAAAATTCAATAGCTTCAATGCTCAAGTGACTTGTAAAAGTCAGGTTCAAAGTATTATCATTCAACGTATTGACGAACTCAATGGCTTCTTGAGTGCCACCATCCCAGACACAGAAAATATCATCAATGTACCGGGCCCAGGCTTTCACATGAGTTTTATATTGGTCCAGGTTGCTGACCACTTGCTCCTCCCACCATCCCAGGTACAAACCCGCGAAACTGGGGGCGAAGCAAGTGCCCATCGCAGTCCCAAGAGTCTGACGATATATCAGTCCGTCAAATATGAAGACGTTTTGTGTCAAACAGGTATAAATCATATCAATAAGCATTTCAGTATGAAACAAAAAAGAAAGGGACCTTTTTCTCAAAAAATATCTACATGCTTTAATGCCTAATTCATGGGGAATGTTAGTGTACAGGCTATTGACGTCTAAACTCATCAGTAGACAACCCGAATGCCACTCCACTTTTTCAATCATTCTTAAAAAGTCCCCTGAGTCTTTGAGATATGCTGGAAGTATTTTCACTAGTGGCTGCAGATAAAAATCTACATACCTAGAAGTATTTTCAAGGCAACTTCCCCTGGAAGACACAATGGGTCTCCCTGGGGGATCCGTCTTGTTTTTGTGCAGTTTCGGAAGGAGATAAAGGGCCGGTAATTTGGGATACCTACACCTTAAAAAATTAAATTCTTCTGGTTCCAATAAACCTCTGTCTTTCCACTACTCCAAGATCAGTTGGAGGAGTGGAAAGACAGAGGTTTATTGGAACCAGAAGAATTTAAATTTAACCAGCATACTCAACAACAGACCAGCCAACTTATGGCAACATACCCAGATGTTAGTCACTATGATGGACATCATACTTAACAACAACTTCTTCATCTATGACGGTATGTGGTATGAACAGAATAAAGGAGTAGCCATGGGCTCGAAATTTTCTCCCTCTTTGCCAACCTTTACATGGGCGTCCTAGAGTCTAAATGGATTTGGGGCACGGAAGGGGCACAATGGATAGACTCCATAATATACTGGGGTCGCTACATAGATGATTGCTTACTCCTTTGGTCAGGGTCTCAACTTGAACTCGATAATTTCTGTGCTCACCTCAATCGCAACGATATGAACATGAAATTCACAGGTAACTCTAGTGCTACCAACATCACATTTCTAGATGTGGAAATCTACATCAAGTCCGACACCATTGAGAGCCGTCTATATAGAAAAGAAACTTCATGCAATGCCATTCTGCATGCAGACAGCTCACATCCCCCTCACCAAACACAGGCAATTCCCTACGGGGAATTCATGAGAGCTAGGAGAAACTGTAGTGAGGAACCGGAATTTCATAAATGCCTTACCAATATGAAACAAAGATTCTTAAACAGAGGTTATAGTGCCCGCACCATCAACTCAGCGGAAAAAAGAATCAGGAACATAAAAAGAGACGATACTTTACACACCAGACGTACAATCACTGAGCAAGACCAACCTGTCCGACTCATTACTGACTATAGCGACATGGGGTTAACAATGAAGAAAAGCCTTAACAAACATTGGAACGTACTACTTGCAGACAACACACTTAAAGGGATTGTACCTCCTAAACCTCAAATCACATACAGGAGAGGCAGAACCCTGAAAACTAGACTCAGCCCCAGCATCCCAGGCCCTAGCACCAGGCCTATTTGGCTTATGACTCATAATCTCGGCTTCTTTAAGTGCGGACACTGTGGGGTCTGCAAACTAGCCCAACATGGAATAAGAAACTTCACGTCCATAAACAGACAAGAATACCAGATTAGACACAACATCAACTGCAACACGAAATTTGTGATCTATATTCTGGAATGCACCTGCAAACTTTGGTACATCGGTAGTACCATCAGACCACTCAAAGAGCGAATAGGAGAACACGTCAGAGCTTTGAACAATCTGGACACTAGATATCCTATGGCGATCCATGCTGCCACTTGTCCTAACCAGGGCCCCAAGAAACGTATTTCCTTTTTCGGATTTGACATGGCATCCACCAATGTGAGAGGAGGCAACAGAGAACTCAGACTCAGACGCCTAGAAGCCACTTGGATCATGCGTCTGCGAACAGTACAACACGGATTGAACATTGATCACGAACTGCATTACTTCCTGGGTGAATGAACCTTATGACATTTTCGCTTGTCTGAAACTCCATTTGTGTTATTTACGTTGGTATGATACCTGTCCTCTTCCTATGCAATCAGTTGAAACTAGCATGTCCATTTTCCATACCATATTCATGTGTCAACATCTTCCCTGTTACATAACCTCCATGAATAAGAGCCATGTGTCTCCAATAATTGTTGCCATTACAATTTTACTGTGCTTTTGGTCATTGTCACATAATTCTGGATAGGCATCTCACTATGTGTACTCTAACAATGTTTGCATTTTATTCAGCAATACTAGCATGTCTTTTCTCTTCTCCATTTCATGTAACAATATCTCCCCATTGACTTACCCTCCCATGATTTACATTCATGTAAAAAAAATTACTTTCGTTACTGCATTCACTAATTGCCTTTTCCTATTTGACTTAGTATACCTAACACTTTGTCACAGGGATTTCACTCTTTGCATCCTTTCACATGTACCTGCTTCAACATCATTGATGTTTTTATCATCTTGTTCATTGTCACATCCGTTCGTTTTGACTTTCCTTCAGATGTATGCTTATTTACTGACATGCACCTCTGGCTACTCTTTCCGTTTCTTGTCCTTACCACTCTGCGGGCTTCAAGAGGTTGCGGGTGCATCACTGACTTTATTTGTCCTCCGCACATGCGCTTTACTTTACGACCTTCCCCGAGATTTCCAATATGGCGACCGCACCGGCCGGATCTCTCATTGTTCTCGGTTTAGTCTTCCAACTCCATACCGGATATAGTTCCCTTGTTTCCCTTTTCCCTTTCTACCTTTTCCTCTGGCTCCAGTGCGCCCTCGCAGCTCTCCCATCCGGACCCCAGGTATTAGCTATTGCAGTTTGACCTGTCTCCTCCACCTCCGTTTTCCTTGATTTCCCCATTACTTAGTGTTCTTTTCCTCTGGTTTTTCAGACAGGAGTCTGCTTTACCCAGCCTTATACATCCCTGGTTAGTACTCAACTTCCCGCACCCGGGGTAAGTTTTCTTCCCCCTTTTCCTTCTTCTCTCCACCCTTCCGCCCACTCTCCACGCTCCTTGTAACCTCCCCTCCCTTCCTCCTTTATAGCCTAACCTGTGTACCTCGCCTGCTCGGCTTGGTACCCCATCCATTGACCTGGACACTGGACAGCCTCCCTCCGCCTATCTTTTCCGGCCTTCCACGATTGCCGTGGCACACCCGCCCCAGCGCAATCACACTTGTTTACAGAGGGATACTACCACCTGGTAAGTTTCCCTACCACGCTCATGTTCCCAGCCTTCCCGGCATTTTCCACTTTCCTTTATAGTCACCCTCATTCCTGCTTTCCTTCCTCAGCGGTTTCCTCCTCGCTGCATCCTTGTTGCCAGCGCAGCGCCTCTTCTGCGCATTTCGTTACTCCTTATCGTGAGTTTACCCCTACGGGTGTGCTGTATTCTTATCCAACCTTCTGGTAAGCACACTAAGCGTTTCGCCTTCCTTTGTTACCTGTGCCCCAACCTATACTTCTCTCCCTCCCCTTGTGTTTTCCCCCTTCTATCTTCAGTTCCTTTCAGTAGTTCATGATTACGGGTCTTTAGTTCACCCACGTACTCATTGTTTCCTTTTCCCTCGTTTTTGGTGTCTCGACCTCTACACCTTATCTACCACTTTTCCTCTTGTGTCCCTTCTAGTAGTCCTACAGCTTAGGCTTACTAGTGTACCCGTTTCCTCTCCGCTTTCTCTTTCATTCCAGCCCTTCTGAGTCCTCACATATCCTTTCTTCACTTCTTGCCCTCTTGATCTTTTCTTCGCTATTTCCAGCACTGTTCACACACTCTATGTATCAGTTTTCCCGCGTTTTACCTCATGTCTTCTATTGTACATGAGAGCGGCACCATCACACCTGTCACTATTAATTGAATTAATTTGAAATGTTTCCTGCTTCTTCATCTAGAGCCTTGAACCATGAACAGCGGCACCTTCACGAGTGTCACCTAACACCATATTGGTCACTTACAGTTGATCATGTTCCAAACAGTCACTTTGGGTGATCCCTTTCCACTTACATATACGTGTCTAGCACAGACGAGGTATCTTTCGTTGCATCGTTGTTTTCCTCACATATTATTTAATTATTTAATTTTTTGTATCCTTCCCAGCCCTGATGAGTCACGGGAACTTTCCCAGTGATGAAACACGTGTCGGCTGGTTCACTATATTCAACACAGTGATTGTTGAAATAAAAAAATACCTATTTGGACAAATACTGATGTTGACCATTGCATTCGAATAACGCATCAATAATAGATATTTTATTACCAATACCCTCATCGCGTGTGCCCAGGACTACGCTCACTTTATAATTTGTGGATCCCTTGATTCACAGATTCCCCAGGGGTTATCGGGTTATTCCCCTGACCTGGCAGCACCGCACCACCTAAGGTCCATCGATAGCACACGCAATAGCCTGAGCGCCATTTCCTGACTAAACACAAAAACCCCCATTCTAATCTCCATTTTACGGTCTCAGGAAGGGCAGCCGCAGCGTCTTACCTCAGTACACTCAGTCTCTTAGTATAGAGCATGGATAGAGACAGGGTCGCATCAGAGCTTTTTGAGAATTTATCCAAAGGGATCACCAACATTTCTGCATCGACTAGTAATCACCCCACACGCAAAGAAGGTCTAAAAGAGAAATTTCTGAAATTAGAAAGACTCAAAAAAACAGAAAACTCCAGGTGGTGGGACAGCGCCACACTTAAACAATACCTGAGACTGAACAGAGTCCCCAGGGGACTCCGTTCACAGATTTTCCCAACATTTGACGACTTAGACGACGATCTTTTAGGCAAATGGGAAGAAACTTTAAACTCTAACTCAAACACACTTATCAACATCTTGATAGAGAACGCGGAAAGAAAAGTAGCCAAATTACAAATCGAGATTACCAATCTAGAGAAAGAAATAGTAGACTTAAACTTGGAAGAAGCCACAAGTAAGAACTATGTCATCTTGAATGACATTCTTACAAGACACCAAAACGAAATAAAAGACAGAAAAACACGTCAACTGAAAAGAGACGAAGCTGACTACAGGGAAGGACGAGTTTACACCTTTGCTAGAAAATACGACAAACTTATCAGCACCATAGTACAGGGCAACAGACAGACAAGAATAGAAACTGCCTCACTTTCATCCAGCTCCACATCACTCAATACCATTGCCACTAGTGACAGTGAGGGAGAAAACCAGGGCAGCAATTCAAACAAGACACCACCAACAACATCGTCTTTTTTAAAGGAGGTACAGGCCATAAGGAGAGAGAACAGAACGCAACAAAGACAAACCACCCAAGACAGAAGAACCCGCAGGGGCAAAAGGGCAGGACACAGAAGAATACAAAAAGAAACTAAGATCCGGGAACGAGAAGGACAAGTAGATCCAGAAAACTTGGACATACAAGTCGTCAATCTCTCCTCCCTAGACCTCAATAGTGACATGATCTCCTTGCTGAGCAAGGGCCTGAGCTTTAACCCACATGAACAGGGAGACACCTGCAGACACAAGATAGACCTTTTCAAGTTTATCAGGGGCATCAAAATCAAAAAACACTTTAGTGGCATTCCCCCACTTTAAGAAGAGGTAGCAAGATTTGCACCGAGAACACGTCAGGAGCACAAAGCATAAGCGACATCCAGGTCACTCACCTATTGCTCTCACTCACAGACCTGGACGATATACCTACCAACATGGAGAATCTCCTCCAGGAGTTAGATATAGAGGAAGATCTTAGCCTACACAGTGGTTTTAAACCCAAATCCAAGTGGACACCCATGCTACCAGGAGGTAATGCTGTTGACACATTCTACAACCTAGTGTTAAATGATATGGACAGACACGAAATAAAAATATCGAAAATGAGACATAGGACTAAGGACAATCTCTGCAGAGAAGAAAGAGTAGCCCTGAAACAACTCACCTCCAACAGAGACATCATAATCAAAGAGGCAGACAAAGGAGGTAATGTAGTCATCATGAACAGATCAGACTATCATGCAGAAATCCTGTCCCAACTAGGTGACAACTCCTGCTATGAGCAGCTCCCTTACAACCCAATAGCCCCTCTTGTCACCATTATCAATAAACACCTATCCGAATGGCACACGCTAGGTCTTATAGATGACCAAGAACTATTATATCTCAAAGTTCACAGACCCACGTTCCCCTGCCTGTACACCGTTCCCAAAATACACAAGACTGCTCCCTTTCCTCCAGGGAGACCCATTGTGTCGGGCATTGGTGGTCCCACGGAAAGAATAGCACAATACGTTGACCTCTTCCTTGGCAGTCTGGTTACTAATCTGCCATCATACATCCAGGACACCAAACACATTCTCAGCATCTTATCAGATGTCCAATGGCAGCCGGATATGATCCTGGCAACCCTAGATGTAGTCTCACTTTACACTACTATTGAACCTACCCTAGGGCTCAAAGCAGTCACCAGCATACTCAACAACAGACCAGCCAACTTATGGCAACATACCCAGATGTTAGTCACTATGATGGACATCATACTTAACAACAACTTCTTCATCTATGACGGTATGTGGTATAAACAGAATAAAGGAGTAGCCATGGGCTCGAAATTTTCTCCCTCTTTTGCCAACCTTTACATGGGCGTCCTAGAGTCTAAATGGATTTGGTGCACGGAAGGGGCACAATGGATAGACTCCATAATATACTGGGGTCGCTACATAGATGATTGCTTACTCCTTTGGTCAGGGTCTCAACTTGAACTCGATAATTTCTGTGCTCACCTCAATCGCAACGATATGAACATGAAATTCACAGGTAACTCTAGTGCTACCAACATCACATTTCTAGATGTGGAAATCTACATCAAGTCCGACACCATTGAGAGCCGTCTATATAGAAAAGAAACTTCATGCAATGCCATTCTGCATGCAGACAGCTCACATCCCCCTCACCAAACACAGGCAATTCCCTACGGGGAATTCATGAGAGCTAGGAGAAACTGTAGTGAGGAACCGGAATTTCATAAATGCCTTACCAATATGAAACAAAGATTCTTAAACAGAGGTTATAGTGCCCGCACCATCAACTCAGCGGAAAAAAGAATCAGGAACATAAAAAGAGACGATACTTTACACACCAGACGTACAATCACTGAGCAAGACCAACCTGTCCGACTCATTACTGACTATAGCGACATGGGGTTAACAATGAAGAAAAGCCTTAACAAACATTGGAACGTACTACTTGCAGACAACACACTTAAAGGGATTGTACCTCCTAAACCTCAAATCACATACAGGAGAGGCAGAACCCTGAAAACTAGACTCAGCCCCAGCATCCCAGGCCCTAGCACCAGGCCTATTTGGCTTATGACTCATAATCTCGGCTTCTTTAAGTGCGGACACTGAGGGGTCTGCAAACTAGCCCAACATGGAATAAGAAACTTCACGTCCATAAACAGACAAGAATACCAGATTAGACACAACATCAACTGCAACACGAAATTTGTGATCTATATTCTGGAATGCACCTGCAAACTTTGGTACATCGGTAGTACCATCAGACCACTCAAAGAGCGAATAGGAGAACACGTCAGAGCTTTGAACAATCTGGACACTAGATATCCTATGGCGATCCATGCTGCCACTTGTCCTAACCAGGGCCCCAAGAAACGTATTTCCTTTTTCGGATTTGACATGGCATCCACCAATGTGAGAGGAGGCAACAGAGAACTCAGACTCAGACGCCTAGAAGCCACTTGGATCATGCGTCTGCGAACAGTACAACACGGATTGAACATTGATCACGAACTGCATTACTTCCTGGGTGAATGAACCTTATGACATTTTCGCTTGTCTGAAACTCCATTTGTGTTATTTACGTTGGTATGATACCTGTCCTCTTCCTATGCAATCAGTTGAAACTAGCATGTCCATTTTCCATACCATATTCATGTGTCAACATTTTCCCTGTTACATAACCTCCATGAATAAGAGCCATGTGTCTCCAATAATTGTTGCCATTACAATTTTACTGTGCTTTTGGTCATTGTCACATAATTCTGGATAGGCATCTCACTATGTGTACTCTAACAATGTTTGCATTTTATTCAGCAATACTAGCATGTCTTTTCTCTTCTCCATTTCATGTAACAATATCTCCCCATTGACTTACCCTCCCATGATTTACATTCATGTAAAAAAATTACTTTCGTTACTGCATTCACTAATTGCCTTTTCCTATTTGACTTAGTATACCTAACACTTTGTCACAGGGATTTCAATCTTTGCATCCTTTCACATGTACCTGCTTCAACATCATTGATGTTTTTATCATCTTGTTCATTGTCACATCCGTTCGTTTTGACTTTCCTTCAGATGTATGCTTATTTACTGACATGCACCTCTGGCTACTCTTTCCGTTTCTTGTCCTTACCACTCTGCGGGCTTCAAGAGGTTGCGGGTGCATCACTGACTTTATTTGTCCTCCGCACATGCGCTTTACTTTACGACCTTCCCCCGAGATTTCCAATATGGCGACCGCACCGGCCGGATCTCTCATTGTTCTCGGTTTAGTCTTCCAACTCCATACCGGATATAGTTCCCTTGTTTCCCCTTTTCCCTTTCTACCTTTTCCTCTGGCTCCAGTGTGCCCTCGCAGCTCTCCCATCCGGACCCCAGGTATTAGCTATTGCAGTTTGACCTGTCTCCTCCACCTCCATTTTCCTTGATTTCCCCCATTACTTAGTGTTCTTTTCCTCTGGTTTTTCAGACAGGAGTCTGCTTTACCCAGCCTTATACATCCCTGGTTAGTACTCAACTTCCCGCACCCGGGGTAAGTTTTCTTCCCCCTTTTCCTTCTTCTCTCCACCCTTCCGCCCACTCTCCACGCTCCTTGTAACCTCCCCTCCCTTCCTCCTTTATAGCCTAACCTGTGTACCTCGCCTGCTCGGCTTGGTACCCCATCCATTGACCTGGACACTGGACAGCCTCCCTCCGCCTATCTTTTCCGGCCTTCCACGATTGCCGTGGCACACCCGCCCCAGCGCAATCACACTTGTTTACAGAGGGATACTACCACCTGGTAAGTTTCCCTACCACGCTCATGTTCCCAGCCTTCCCGGCATTTTCCACTTTCCTTTATAGTCACCCTCATTCCTGCTTTCCTTCCTCAGCGGTTTCCCTCCTCGCTGCATCCTTGTTGCCAGCGCAGCGCCTCTTCTGCGCATTTCGTTACTCCTTATCGTGAGTTTACCCCTACGGGTGTGCTGTATTCTTATCCAACCTTCTGGTAAGCACACTAAGCGTTTCGCCTTCCTTTGTTACCTGTGCCCCAACCTATACTTCTCTCCCTCCCCTTGTGTTTTCCCCCTTCTATCTTCAGTTCCTTTCAGTAGTTCATGATTACGGGTCTTTAGTTCACCCACGTACTCATTGTTTCCTTTTCCCTCGTTTTTGGTGTCTCGACCTCTACACCTTATCTACCACTTTTCCTCTTGTGTCCCTTCTAGTAGTCCTACAGCTTAGGCTTACTAGTGTACCCGTTTCCTCTCCGCTTTCTCTTTCATTCCAGCCCTTCTGAGTCCTCACATATCCTTTCTTCACTTCTTGCCCTCTTGATCTTTTCTTCGCTATTTCCAGCACTGTTCACACACTCTATGTATCAGTTTTCCCGCGTTTTACCTCATGTCTTCTATTGTACATGAGAGCGGCACCATCACACCTGTCACTATTAATTGAATTAATTTGAAATGTTTCCTGCTTCTTCATCTAGAGCCTTGAACCATGAACAGCGGCACCTTCACGAGTGTCACCTAACACCATATTGGTCACTTACAGTTGATCATGTTCCAAACAGTCACTTTGGGTGATCCCTTTCCACTTAGATATACGTGTCTAGCACAGACGAGGTATCTTTCGTTGCATCGTTGTTTTCCTCACATATTATTTATTTATTTTATTTTTTGTATCCTTCCCAGCCCTGATGAGTCACGGGAACTTTCCCAGTGATGAAATACGTGTCGGCTGGTTCACTATATTCAACACAGTGATTGTTGAAATAAAAAAATACCTATTTGGACAAATACTGATGTTGACCATTGCATTCGAATAACGCATCAATAATAGATATTTTATTACCAATACCCTCATCGCGTGTGCCCAGGACTACGCTCACTTTATAATTTGTGGATCCCTTGATTCACAGATTCCCCAGGGGTTATCGGGTTATTCCCCTGACCTGGCAGCACCGCACCACCTAAGGTCCATCGATAGCACACGCAATAGCCTGAGCGCCATTTCCTGACTAAACACAAAAACCCCCATTCTAATCTCCATTTTACGGTCTCAGGAAGGGCAGCCGCAGCGTCTTACCTCAGTACACTCAGTCTCTTAGTATAGAGCATGGATAGAGACAGGGTCGCATCAGAGCTTTTTGAGAATTTATCCAAAGGGATCACCAACATTTCTGCATCGACTAGTAATCACCCCACACGCAAAGAAGGTCTAAAAGAGAAATTTCTGAAATTAGAAAGACTCAAAAAACAGAAAACTCCAGGTGGTGGGACAGCGCCACACTTAAACAATACCTGAGACTGAACAGAGTCCCCAGGGGACTCCGTTCACAGATTTTCCCAACATTTGACGACTTAGACGACGATCTTTTAGGCAAATGGGAAGAAACTTTAAACTCTAACTCAAACACACTTATCAACATCTTGATAGAGAACGCGGAAAGAAAAGTAGCCAAATTACAAATCGAGATTACCAATCTAGAGAAAGAAATAGTAGACTTAAACTTGGAAGAAGCCACAAGTAAGAACTATGTCATCTTGAATGACATTCTTACAAGACACCAAAACGAAATAAAAGACAGAAAAACACGTCAACTGAAAAGAGACGAAGCTGACTACAGGGAAGGACGAGTTTACACCTTTGCTAGAAAATACGACAAACTTATCAGCACCATAGTACAGGGCGACAGACAGACAAGAATAGAAACTGCCTCACTTTCATCCAGCTCCACATCACTCAATACCATTGCCACTAGTGACAGTGAGGGAGAAAACCAGGGCAGCAATTCAAACAAGACACCACCAACAACATCGTCTTTTTTAAAGGAGGTACAGGCCATAAGGAGAGAGAACAGAACGCAACAAAGACAAACCACCCAAGACAGAAGAACCCGCAGGGGCAAAAGGGCAGGACACAGAAGAATACAAAAAGAAACTAAGATCCGGGAACGAGAAGGACAAGTAGATCCGGAAAACTTGGACATACAAGTCGTCAATCTCTCCTCCCTAGACCTCAATAGTGACATGATCTCCTTGCTGAGCAAGGGCCTGAGCTTTAACCCACATGAACAGGGAGACACCTGCAGACACAAGATAGACCTTTTCAAGTTTATCAGGGGCATCAAAATCAAAAAACACTTTAGTGGCATTCCCCCACTTTAAGAAGAGGTAGCAAGATTTGCACCGAGAACACGTCAGGAGCACAAAGCATAAGCGACATCCAGGTCACTCACCTATTGCTCTCACTCACAGACCTGGACGATATACCTACCAACATGGAGAATCTCCTCCAGGAGTTAGATATAGAGGAAGATCTTAGCCTACACAGTGGTTTTAAACCCAAATCCAAGTGGACACCCATGCTACCAGGAGGTAATGCTGTTGACACATTCTACAACCTAGTGTTAAATGATATGGACAGACACGAAATAAAAATATCGAAAATGAGACATAGGACTAAGGACAATCTCTGCAGAGAAGAAAGAGTAGCCCTGAAACAACTCACCTCCAACAGAGACATCATAATCAAAGAGGCAGACAAAGGAGGTAATGTAGTCATCATGAACAGATCAGACTATCATGCAGAAATCCTGTCCCAACTAGGTGACAACTCCTGCTATGAGCAGCTCCCTTACAACCCAATAGCCCCTCTTGTCACCATTATCAATAAACACCTATCCGAATGGCACACGCTAGGTCTTATAGATGACCAAGAACTATTATATCTCAAAGTTCACAGACCCACGTTCCCCTGCCTGTACACCGTTCCCAAAATACACAAGACTGCTCCCTTTCCTCCAGGGAGACCCATTGTGTCGGGCATTGGTGGTCCCACGGAAAGAATAGCACAATACGTTGACCTCTTCCTTGGCAGTCTGGTTACTAATCTGCCATCATACATCCAGGACACCAAACACATTCTCAGCATCTTATCAGATGTCCAATGGCAGCCGGATATGATCCTGGCAACCCTAGATGTAGTCTCACTTTACACTACTATTGAACCTACCCTAGGGCTCAAAGCAGTCACCAGCATACTCAACAACAGACCAGCCAACTTATGGCAACATACCCAGATGTTAGTCACTATGATGGACATCATACTTAACAACAACTTCTTCATCTATGACGGTATGTGGTATAAATAGAATAAAGGAGTAGCCATGGGCTCGAAATTTTCTCCCTCTTTTGCCAACCTTTACATGGGCGTCCTAGAGTCTAAATGGATTTGGGGCACGGAAGGGGCACAATGGATAGACTCCATAATATACTGGGGTCGCTACATAGATGATTGCTTACTCCTTTGGTCAGGGTCTCAACTTGAACTCGATAATTTCTGTGCTCACCTCAATCGCAACGATATGAACATGAAATTCACAGGTAACTCTAGTGCTACCAACATCACATTTCTAGATGTGGAAATCTACATCAAGTCCGACACCATTGAGAGCCGTCTATATAGAAAAGAAACTTCATGCAATGCCATTCTGCATGCAGACAGCTCACATCCCCCTCACCAAACACAGGCAATTCCCTACGGGGAATTCATGAGAGCTAGGAGAAACTGTAGTGAGGAACCGGAATTTCATAAATGCCTTACCAATATGAAACAAAGATTCTTAAACAGAGGTTATAGTGCCCGCACCATCAACTCAGCGGAAAAAAGAATCAGGAACATAAAAAGAGACGATACTTTACACACCAGACGTACAATCACTGAGCAAGACCAACCTGTCCGACTCATTACTGATTATAGCGACATGGGGTTAACAATGAAGAAAAGCCTTAACAAACATTGGAACGTACTACTTGCAGACAACACACTTAAAGGGATTGTACCTCCTAAACCTCAAATCACATACAGGAGAGGCAGAACCCTGAAAACTAGACTCAGCCCCAGCATCCCAGGCCCTAGCACCAGGCCTATTTGGCTTATGACTCATAATCTCGGCTTCTTTAAGTGCGGACACTGCGGGGTCTGCAAACTAGCCCAACATGGAATAAGAAACTTCACGTCCATAAACAGACAAGAATACCAGATTAGACACAACATCAACTGCAACACGAAATTTGTGATCTATATTCTGGAATGCACCTGCAAACTTTGGTACATCGGTAGTACCATCAGACCACTCAAAGAGCGAATAGGAGAACACGTCAGAGCTTTGAACAATCTGGACACTAGATATCCTATGGCGATCCATGCTGCCACTTGTCCTAACCAGGGCCCCAAGAAACGTATTTCCTTTTTCGGATTTGACATGGCATCCACCAATGTGAGAGGAGGCAACAGAGAACTCAGACTCAGACACCTAGAAGCCACTTGGATCATGCGTCTGCGAACAGTACAACACGGATTGAACATTGATCACGAACTGCATTACTTCCTGGGTGAATGAACCTTATGACATTTTCGCTTGTCTGAAACTCCATTTGTGTTATTTACGTTGGTATGATACCTGTCCTCTTCCTATGCAATCAGTTGAAACTAGCATGTCCATTTTCCATACCATATTCATGTGTCAACATCTTCCCTGTTACATAACCTCCATGAATAAGAGCCATGTGTCTCCAATAATTGTTGCCATTACAATTTTACTGTGCTTTTGGTCATTGTCACATAATTCTGGATAGGCATCTCACTATGTGTACTCTAACAATGTTTGCATTTTATTCAGCAATACTAGCATGTCTTTTCTCTTCTCCATTTCATGTAACAATATCTCCCCATTGACTTACCCTCCCATGATTTACATTCATGTAAAAAAAAATTACTTTCGTTACTGCATTCACTAATTGCCTTTTCCTATTTGACTTAGTATACCTAACACTTTGTCACAGGGATTTCACTCTTTGCATCCTTTCACATGTACCTGCTTCAACATCATTGATGTTTTTATCATCTTGTTCATTGTCACATCCGTTCGTTTTGACTTTCCTTCAGATGTATGCTTATTTACTGACATGCACCTCTGGCTACTCTTTCCGTTTCTTGTCCTTACCACTCTGCGGGCTTCAAGAGGTTGCGGGTGCATCACTGACTTTATTTGTCCTCCGCACATGCGCTTTACTTTACGACCTTCCCCCGAGATTTCCAATATGGCGACCGCACCGGCCGGATCTCTCATTGTTCTCGGTTTAGTCTTCCAACTCCATACCGGATATAGTTCCCTTGTTTCCCCTTTTCCCTTTCTACCTTTTCCTCTGGCTCCAGTGCGCCCTCGCAGCTCTCCCATCCGGACCCCAGGTATTAGCTATTGCAGTTTGACCTGTCTCCTCCACCTCCGTTTTCCTTGATTTCCCCCATTACTTAGTGTTCTTTTCCTCTGGTTTTTCAGACAGGAGTCTGCTTTACCCAGCCTTATACATCCCTGGTTAGTACTCAACTTCCCGCACCCGGGGTAAGTTTTCTTCCCCCTTTTCCTTCTTCTCTCCACCCTTCCGCCCACTCTCCACGCTCCTTGTAACCTCCCCTCCCTTCCTCCTTTATAGCCTAACCTGTGTACCTCGCCTGCTCGGCTTGGTACCCCATCCATTGACCTGGACACTGGACAGCCTCCCTCCGCCTATCTTTTCTGGCCTTCCACGATTGCCATGGCACACCCGCCCCAGCGCAATCACACTTGTTTACAGAGGGATACTACCACCTGGTAAGTTTCCCTACCACGCTCATGTTCCCAGCCTTCCCGGCATTTTCCACTTTCCTTTATAGTCACCCTCATTCCTGCTTTCCTTCCTCAGCGGTTTCCCTCCTCGCTGCATCCTTGTTGCCAGCGCAGCGCCTCTTCTGCGCATTTCGTTACTCCTTATCGTGAGTTTACCCCTACGGGTGTGCTGTATTCTTATCCAACCTTCTGGTAAGCACACTAAGCGTTTCGCCTTCCTTTGTTACCTGTGCCCCAACCTATACTTCTCTCCCTCCCCTTGTGTTTTCCCCCCTTCTAACTTCAGTTCCTTTCAGTAGTTCATGATTACGGGTCTTTAGTTCACCCACGTACTCATTGTTTCCTTTTCCCTCGTTTTTGGTGTCTCGACCTCTACACCTTATCTACCACTTTTCCTCTTGTGTCCCTTCTAGTAGTCCTACAGCTTAGGCTTACTAGTGTACCCGTTTCCTCTCCGCTTTCTCTTTCATTCCAGCCCTTCTGAGTCCTCACATATCCTTTCTTCACTTCTTGCCCTCTTGATCTTTTCTTCGCTATTTCCAGCACTGTTCACACACTCTATGTATCAGTTTTCCCGCGTTTTACCTCATGTCTTCTATTGTACATGAGAGCGGCACCATCACACCTGTCACTATTAATTGAATTAATTTGAAATGTTTCCTGCTTCTTCATCTAGAGCCTTGAACCATGAACAGCGGCACCTTCACGAGTGTCACCTAACACCATATTGGTCACTTACAGTTGATCATGTTCCAAACAGTCACTTTGGGTGATCCCTTTCCACTTAGATATACGTGTCTAGCACAGACGAGGTATCTTTCGTTGCATCGTTGTTTTCCTCACATATTATTTATTTATTTTATTTTTTGTATCCTTCCCAGCCCTGATGAGTCACGGGAACTTTCCCAGTGACGAAACACGTGTCGGCTGGTTCACTATATTCAACACAGTGATTGTTGAAATAAAAAAATACCTATTTGGACAAATACTGATGTTGACCATTGCATTCGAATAACGCATCAATAATAGATATTTTATTACCAATACCCTCATCGCGTGTGCCCAGGACTACGCTCACTTTATAATTTGTGGATCCCTTGATTCACAGATTCCCCAGGGGTTATCGGGTTATTCCCCTGACCTGGCAGCACCGCACCACCTAAGGTCCATCGATAGCACACGCAATAGCCTGAGCGCCATTTCCTGACTAAACACAAAAACCCCCATTCTAATCTCCATAGTTAGGACCATGTTTCCATAGGAAAAGCGTTTTTTGACTAGCTTATATCTTTGGCGCCATTTGACGAATTTTCACAAAATTTTCCAAACAAAGTGCGCTTGTGGTTGTTTGGTTGTTCTTGTTGTGCATGGAAAGTTTCAGGGCGATCCATCAAGTCGGGGCCTAGATAGAGGGGGGTGTCAAAAAAAGTGTTTTTTCCTATGGTAATTTGCTTAGAAAATGTAAACACGACTACAGCCTGAACCGCTGAATAGAATTATACACAATTTGGCAGAAAGGTAGCTCCTGGTCCAGAGAGAACCCTTTTTGTTATTTGGTGAAATTCCATTCAGGATTTTTTGAGATATTAACTAAATTCAAGATTGGTATACCTAGGGGCGCGGATCCTCCTTGGAGTCGCGAATCCACTCACCAACAGAAATGTCGCGATTGGCTGGCCGCAGCCTGAGAGGAAAGTTGCGGCTGTCATTTTGTAATTTGTTCATCAGGACTCGGTTCACAGAGGGGAAATTAAAGATAAAAAGTGATAGAAGGGGTTAGGGTAGAGGTACTCTGACTCCATAGGACTAATGGAGGGGTCTGTGAGGGATCCTTCATGTGCAAGAAATTGTTCATAAAACATTTTCTTTTTCACCTCCAGGACTCAGGGGATTTGGGCGGATCCGCGGATCCAGACCCCAATTAAAAAAACATATACTCACTCACAGATCTACACATCTACTCACAAACTCACTCACACACTCACACATCCACACAACCACTCACACACCCACTCACAGACCCTCAAAACCACTCACAGACCCACACAGCTTTCACACACCCACTTATACACATACACAACCACTAACACCCACATACAGCCACCCATACACCCACTCACAGACCCTCAAAACCACTCACACACCTACACAGCCACTCATACACCTGCTCACACACCTACACAACCACTCCCACACCCACTCACAGACCCGCACAGCCAGTCACACACCCCTCACACACCCAGGTTGCAGTGACGTTATAGTTAGGAAATAGCATTAAAAAAACCTTAGAAATTCACTGAAAAAAATGAAGATTACAGGGACGTTATAGTTAGGTTTAGATTTTACACACACAAAGCCGTAGAAATCAGCAGATATAGTTATAGTTTTCTCAAGTAGTCTTAACTCATGCCCTAAAGTAACTATAGCTCACGCCCTCACCATGCACTGCTAATTACCCCACATATTACATCACGCATGACCTCTACTATGATATCATTGATAATATCAGTGCAACATTTGCTGTAAAATTATTGATGAGAAAACTGTGCATGGTTGGGGAGCAAGTTATATTTACCTTAGGGCATGAGTTATAGTTACATGAGATAACTATGACTAAAACTGCTGAATATATATGGTTTTTGTGTGTAAAATCTTAATATTAATGCTAACTTTGGGTTTAAGGGGTACTTCTACTGTTTGGGGTGGGTAGTGATACAGGGTGGTAGGGGTGATTTTAGAGTTTAGGGGTGGGTAGTGGTAAAAGTTGGTAAGGCTCATCTTAGGGTGGGTAGTTGTAAAGGGTGGTAAGGGTAATGTTAGGGTTTAGCAGTGGGCCATGGTATGGGGTGGTAGGGGTGATTTTAGCGTTTAAGGTTCAGTAGTGGTATAGGGAAGTAAGGATCATTTTAGGGATTACGGGTGGGTAGTGGTAAAGCCTGCCATGGGTAATTTTTAAAAAAGGTGGGGTTTGGGGGGTTTCAGTGACAACATTTATTTATTTTCGAGCTTTATATAACGCGATTTTGACCCGAGGGTCTCACAGTGCTTTACAGAGTTTGCACAGCAACACAGGCTACATTTACAAGGAATACACAAGAAAAAAAGTTGGCATGCAGGCTAATAATATACAATAGAGGTTGGAATAGATGGATGATATAGTTTGGAGGTAGTGATTGTAGGTTATTTCGGAGGTTCGAGAAATATATGAACAGTTATTTCCAGAGGCAGAGATAATGTAGGCCTCAGTTTGAGTTATCGTGGGAAAACAAAATGCCCTGTGTTTGCTTTGTATTTTTCCCTTCTCTCGTTTCAGGAGCAAAGCTGCAGTAGTTCATATTAAATAGAATGTTAAAAAAAATGTTTTGGATTCTATGAGAATTGTTTATCTGTATGCGTACTATAGAGAGTGAGTAGTGCATTGCAACACCTGTGCCTGGACAAGCTGACCCGACAATGGCTTCAGTTGCTATATGTACACATACAATTTACGTTTTGCCACCTGTGGTGCTGGAGGCTCTTCAAATCAGGAGTCCATACTCTAGACAAAAGTATCTCACCCTCTTGACCCTAACAACCCTTCCCATGAAAACCTATCCAGCTTCCTGGACTTTTTCTTTCTAAAGACCTCACAGTTGCCCAGGAGTTTTCTCTGTCTCCTTTTAAAAATCTACCGAGCTACTAGTCTATAAACTAAGCTTGACCAACCCTGCCATTCCAAATGCTACAATGATCATGGCTGCCATCATTTGCCCCTGGGGCTGGGTAAGAGGCAAATGGGCTAACTAATAAATGTTTTGCAGCATCGATGAGGACTACCAGGAACGTGGGTTCAGAGTACCTCCATTCCCCCGGCACAGTGAAGAGCAGGTATTGGATGCAACCAACGGAGGAGGCAACTGTGGAGAGTTCACATTTTCCCCCTAGCCTTGCTACCTGCGAAGCAGAGAAAAACTGAACTAAAGACTGATAGAGTTGGGAAGAGGCTGCAGTGAGTGACCCACCATGTACGCGATGCTATAGGCCAGAAAAAAGGAGGCCTGATGAAGATGGGGCAATAGGGGAGTGAGCTGGAGAGGTCACAGGCTGAAGGGTCAGATGGCATGGTTCTTCTGCTCCATTTGTGGGACCACTTTACCCCGTAGTGGTAAACCCCCTTTTACTTGTGGACCCATGTTCTCCTTGCTGAGGCCACTGGGACAGACCTTCAAAGTGAATTAATCCTTGGCACACTCACTACAAGTGGAAAAGGGGCCTCTGTGGCTCTTCAAAGCTTTCTTTAATCTAGTGTTGTCAACAGAGAGACAAGAAATGGGATAGAAAAGAAGATTTTTTTTAAGTCATGTTCCGGAGCCAAGAGAAAGTGGCAAATAAACAGGGAGGAGGAATCCCCTGAAGATGCAGAAATGACAATGGGTGAACAGACCTTGCTTCATTCAATATATGCAATGTATTCTGTTCTGGGTCAAAAATCAGCAACAACTAAAGCGACTGGTAAAATGGTGGAAGCAAAGCTGGAGAGGTCAGCAAGCAGAATCCGTTTGGTGGATTTTGCATCCAATCCAGTGTGATGGAGTCGACTTTGGAAGAATATGGAGAAGATTAAAACTATCTGGTTAACAATATGGTAAAGTTAGATACCTGTTGGGCATTTTGGACAATAACATTTTAAACTGAAATTCACCAGTTGTAGTTTTCTCTAATAACTATAATTCATGCCCTAAGGTAACTCGTGTCCCCCATGCACAGTCTTGTCCTCAATGATGTCACATGTTGCAGTGATGTTATCAATGATGTCAGTGATGTCATAGAACAGGTCATGAGAGTATGTGGGGTAATTAACTGTGCACAGTGAGGGCATGAGTTATAGTTACTTAGGGCAAGTGCTATAGGGCCACATGCATCAAACTTAGGAATTGCGATTCCTAAATTGCGATTTTTAATAAATCGCAATTTAGGAATCGCAATTCCTTATGCATGTAGGAATCACAAAATAAATTATGATTCCTACACATTCCTTATTTGCGACTCGCAAATTGCGAATCGCAAATAAGGAATGGCTTGCCATTCATTCCTATTGGCCTAGAGGCCCATAGGAATCAATGGAAATTGCATGCACAATTTGCGAGTACCAAATAGGTACTCGCAAATTGCGCATGCAATTTCAGGGGTGCAAGGGTGCCAAAAGGACACCCTGATGCACCCCTGAAAGTGCAATTAAAAAAACATGTTGCGCACACATGCCGCAAGGGCATGTATGTGTGCAACATCGAACTTTGAAAAATTCACTTTTGTGCATTATTCAAAGTTTTCACAAATTACCATCAACTTTAAGTTGATGGTAATTTGCGTTTCTTAAAAGCGGAATCGCAAATTATTATTTTTTGTTGCATTGCATTTAGGGAATCACAATTTGCGATTCCCTAAATGCAATCGTAATTTAAGCAATCGCAAATTTTGCGATTACTTAAATAGAGATATTTGCATTTGGGATGATGCATCCCAAATGCAAAAATTGCGGTCTCAGAGGGGCAGATTCTGTGAATTTGCCCCTTTGCAACGGCAAAAAACAATGATGCATGTGCCCCATAGTAACTAGAAATAACTATAATTGAGGAATTTCAGTGGTTTTTTTTTTGTTTAAAATGTTATGTTGTCAGTGGACTTTTCACCTAACTATAATGTTGCTTTAACCTTTGCTTTTTTCTGTGAATTTCTCGGTCTGAACCCCCGCTGCACACAGCCTTCGGCAGTGAGCGGTGTGGGGTTGGATGCAGGCAGCCAGCTCCCTGTCACGAGGGGGAGTTGCCCGGTCTCCCCCCAAACCACTATTGGCCCCTGGGACCCCTTCCTCTGTAGCCTTTTGTTTTAAAAAAGGGGAGGGGTGCAAGTGCCCACCCTCCCTGATCCTCTGGGGCCTTTTAGTCAGATTCTCCCCATATACCCCATCCCCAGGGCCTTATTTTTTTAACAAGAAAAGGGGTCACACAGCCGCCCTGCCCCAAGCCCCTATTGTCCCCAGAGACCCCATCCCCTGGGGACAAAAAATATATTATTTGGGGGGCACGGCCCGCTTCTTCGAGGCTGTATCTTCATCCCCAGGGTCCAAAACCATTTATATTAGGGTGGGAAGGTCACATGCACCTTCTCTCTCAGACCAAATGGGCCCCAGGGACCCCATTCTCATGCCACAAACATTTATTTTAGGGGAGGGGCTGCGTGGCCACCCTCCCTGAGCCCAAATGGGCCCCAGGGACCCCATCCCTGTGCCCAAAGAATAATAATTGGGGAGGAGGCATGTGGCTCCCCTTTCCAAACCTCAAGAGGTCCCAGGGACCACATCCCCAGGGCCAAAAAACATTCATTTTAGAGGAGAGAGCGCATGAACCCCTTCCTGAGCCTAGATGCACCCTGGAACACCATTCCCCAGAGACAAACACTAATTATAGAGGAGAGCAAGTAGCCCCCCTTCCGAAGAGGCCCTAGGGATCCAAACAGAAATGTGCTCCCACCTGGTGTGAGCATTTTCAAAGCTCTGGACTGGTGGGAGAACACTTCTTTCCCTGCTCGCGGTCCTGCGGGCAGCCCAAAATACTGTGTCCCAGGGGTGGGCTCCCTGGGACAAAGGTAAAGAGCCAGCACACTGGGGAATGGGATCCCCAGGGCCTTGTAAGGCTCAGGGAGGAGGATTGCATACCTCCCTTCCCTCTAGTTATTGTTTGGTCCTGGAGGATGGACACCATAGGGCCCATCTGGACTTGGGAAGAGGGGCTTTGCACCCCCTCCACTTAAACTAATGTACTTGGTCCCGGGAGATGGGATCCCTAGGGCCTTTGAAGGCTTGGGGTGGGGGATGCCTGCCCCCTCCTCTTAATGATTAAATTGGCCTGGGAATGAGGTCCCAGGGCCCATCTAAGGCTCAGTGTGGGGCCTGCATGCCCTTTTCTCCTACATAATTGCTGGTCTTCAGCGGGATCGTGACTTTAAAAAGAAATATATATATATATCAAGACCACGGACGTGGTCGAAACGCGTTCTTTTTTGTCCAAGCAAAAATAAATCAACTATACCTTATCGTGTGGGCTCGTGGATCTGTTGCATCCAGTTTTCGAGTGGAATATATATATATATATATATATTGTATTCCAATGGCTCTGCAACAGGAAAGCACTTGACAGCAGGTAGGTTAATTACCATTTATTTACAGATCAGGGGTGGTTTCACATCCGTCATTTCCTCCTGTTCGCCAACGCGTTTCAATGCTGTCCGCATCTTCTTCTTGGGCAATGAGGCAATGCGGTTAGTTGAAAATCATATGGTCCCACGTATCAGCTGTCTTTTAGTAATGCAGCTTCATCCGCTTTGTAGCGTAATTGCTCGCAATGAGCTCTGGGATTTGTAGTATCATTTTAGTCTTTCCCACAGTGGGTTCCGCAATGGCACTCAAATTAAAACAAGCTCGCAGTGGTAATTGCAAATCCACTGCGATATTAAGCACTCCAGTGTGCCCCGGATTGTGATTGCACCCCCGTTAGTGTAGTATCCTGCTGTGCCGTTTTCTGACACGGTCAATCCTTGCCACGACGGCCCCTCACTCCAGCGGCTCCCTCCTTCATTTCCAGGTGGTGCTTTCCTCACGACGAAGCTGTCGTGTGTAAATTTTGTATTCCAATGGCTCTGCAACAGGAAAGCACTCGACAGCAGGTAGGTTAATTATCATTTATTTACAGATCAGGGGTGGTTTCACATCCGTCATTTCCTCCTGTTCGCCAACGCGTTTCAATGCTGTCCGCACACAAAGCGGATGAAGCTGCATTACTAAAAGACAGCTGATACGTGGGACCATATGATTTTCAACTAACCGCATTAAAATAAACCAATCACAATAAACAAACAATTAATTAAACACTATATAAACAAAGAAAAATTATACAGCACTTTACACCTCAAACCAAAAACAAACAAGAAAACGAAACTCTGCCGGATTGTTGCCAGAACACAGGACTTCATTAAAGAAAATTCCATTTCCTACTTCACAAAAGTAAGTAAAATGCCATTTACAATCTAACACTACTGCTAGTCTTCAAAAACTACTATTTATCATGCATAAATAATTAATATTTTTTTTTCCTATTTATATCTCCTCTACAGATAATTCTCAAACCATCCAAACAGTTACAGAACAGTTTCAAAAATCAACTAACAAATAAAGTAAGTATTAAGCTAAATGCAATTTAAAAATGACCTAAAACACCCAACCAAACATCCCAAACCCCCACCCCACCTCGTGCACAATTGAACAACATTATTGAAAATATCTTTTATTCTACCAACAGAAGCATCAGCAACAAAACTGAAATCAAACAACAAAGAAAAAGCATCAACATTAAAAACGACCCCAAAATCGACATTGTAAGTATATTAATAACAAGTTGTATGTATTAATTAAAAAACATATACAATATTCATTTTATAAATTTTTATATACATTTTTCTTAGCATTTAAAACATCACAATGACTGAAGGCGCCCAATTTATCACTTCCCAGAAAGGAAAGTTTTTGCTATGTTACATGGGGTATGTCTATACACAAAAAAGCAAAGTGGACTGAAAGTAAACTGGAAATGTAGCAAATACTATTCTAATAAATGTTATGGAAGGGCTACAACTAGAGAAACAACTGTTCTGTATGTTAAGGAACATAACCATCCCCCAAATGTTACTGAAATAGACGTTAGAAATGCCCTAGACGACATTAGAGAAGCTAGCACTAGCTCACAAAAATCTACCACTCAAATACTTAAAGAAATGCTGCCCAGAGTACCCTAACATGCTACTGGCCAAATGCCCTCTATTGCTTCCTTCAAAAGAACTATAGCTCGAAGGAAAAAAGCCACAATCACCACCACACCTGCCCCAAAAACATTTGAAGAGGTAGAAATTCCCCCAGAACTATCAATTACACATAACAAAGAACCATTTCTTCTTTAGGACAACAAATCTAAAGATAAAAGAATCATTATGTTTGCAACCGCCAATAATTTAGTAAAACTCCAACAGTCAGGAACATGGATGATGGACGGGACTTTTAAAATATGTCCCAAACCATTCTATCAATTATATACTGTCCATGCACTATATCAAAACACTAACATCCCTTTTATCTACGCCTTACTACCAAATAAACAAAACTCCACCTATATAGAAGTACTATCTAAAATTAAACAAGAAACCAATAATTATTTTCCACAAAAAATAATTATTGATTTTGAGCAGGCACTGATAAATTCAAACCTAAAAACCTACCCACAGACAGTAATTCAGGGTTGCTACTATCATTTTAATCAGTGTATTTGGAGACACATTCAGAAATCAACACTAAGGGGCCCATTACAATGCCGGACGGAAGGCCATCCGTGCTGGTGGCGGTGGCGGAAAACCGTCAAGTTGTCCGCCCCAGGTGCGGTCATTGCGACCAACAAATCACAATGGACCCACAGAGGCTATTTTCCATCCGCCGCAGCCTGTCAGGCCCCGCACATTTTTTGCGTACGCAAGGTTGGCGGACGGAGCCAACAGGGCAGGTCCGGCGTGCGGAAACACGTTCCGTCTGCCAAGCAAATCACGATGTTGCAGACAGCCCTTCCCACCGCCGCATAAAAACCACCACGTTGCGGATGGCGGAACTAAAACATCTGAGTGGAAGAGCCGATACCGTACCCATCCAAACCCCCGGACCCACCATGGATCCTGTGCTACAGGCCTTCCCGCTGCACTACCTGCTGCACTTCCGGCAGAGAAGTCGCCGCCGTGCTCAACAGCAGAGGTACGTACCAGACATCTCCATGCATGCAACCCCTGAACAACTACAACTCCCAGCAAGCGTGGCGGCACCACGACGAATGTGGCAACCTGCCAAATGCAAAGTGCGAGGCCCACCCAATCCTCACGGGTGACCCTCGGTGCCCCTGAAGGCAAGTGGGGCCAATGACGAGCCCCGCAGTTGCAGAGCGCGCACACCACAACATCTAAACATGTACGCCGAAGGCACCCATTGGCTGATGGCCCATCCGCATTGTGTGTGCCACACCGTGGTGGCCCGGAAGCTGTGACCGCAACCCTGCAACATTCAAGTGGGGCCAATGCGTGTCATCGCTGCGGATGCCAGCTACCGCGTATGCGAACACATACTGAATTTGCATTGGCGCCCTGACTATTACATCACACATCACAACTCATTTGCCTAAAGTGACTGGTGCACCCCATTGGCATTGTCGTGGGGCACGAGGCCCCCATGCATATCGAGTAACCACACTGACCCCGTACATGAATAGGAGAACTGGCCCAGGGCACGTGCGTCCGGACCCGTTTGTTGGCAGGGTCACAGGTCCAGTGACGCTTGTGCTGGGTGGCTGTGGCGTGGGGGGTAAGTCAGCCCTCTGGGAGTGGCTGGCACATCAGAACAACTAGAACAGCGACTAGCTGGTCACCACACTGTGAGGGCTGAGAGAGTGTGACCCGTGAGCCAAGTCGGCACACACATGGAATGTCCAAGGAAAGGAGAGTGAAATTACATACATAGCCATGCCCCGTGGCCAGCATGGACTCAAATGAGGGAAGGAGTAAAAAAGGACAAATGTCTCCCGCATGGTACCAATGTTGTGTAAGGAAACATTCAAACTGTGAACCACGCCTGAATATCCCTTGACATCGGACTGGCGTCTCTTGGCCAGGGGTCGAATTGTGAAGGGTCAGTGGCGTAGGCAGACAATCAGAGTCATCCATTGTCTGCTAATCAGACATACGTGTAATCCCTAGCCCACCCAACACACGTACTGGTGTGGCGTGCAGTGTGCCTAGCTGCCATTGCCTGTAAATGTTCCCACACACGTCATAGGAGTGCACATGTGGAACAAACAAACATAGCTCTGACCGACATCATCGGCCATTGTCAGCCATGTGGGCATGGATACGCAATCCATGTGCATTTGTGCCTCATTCAGGTGAACATTCAATGTCTGTGACGCAAATCCCTCACACACTCACGCAGGACTGACCCCATAATGTCCACATATGTCTGTCCACCGTGCCGTACATCCATGTTGCGTTGTCCAGATGACACTCACTGCCCTCATACTGTAATGTTGTTGTGAATAGGGGGACTAAAGTTTGCGGCCGTGCAGTGACAGCAGCTACATGCAACTCAGCACTGATACTGGGAAACACAAGTGCTGTGCCATCTAACCACACGGCAGCTCATCCTTGATGTAGCAGTGTACTATATGCCATACACATCGACTTCATTGGATGTTGTAGTGTCAGTATGGCGAGTGAGCGAAGAAAAACAATGTCTGAATGCAGGTCACATGTGCATTTCACGTGACCATGGGTCCTCCCTATGTTGTGGTTGTGTGAGTCTCTGGGTAAGCTGTTCACCACATCTCATCTATAACTCAACTCATGCTCATGTACCCTGACATACGTAGGAGGAGACCACCCATCCTTCGACCTGGCCCCGACCTGGTGACGATGGAGGACATCGAAATCATCCGGGAATACCGTTTGGATCGCCGCACACTACGGAACCTATGTGCCCAGTCGGAGCCCCATGTGAAGCCCAAAAGAATACATCCAACTGCATTGTCTGCTACAGTGAAGGTTATGGCTGCACTGCATTTCTCCGCTACTGGGTCTTACCAGTACACTGTGGCCAGCGCCGGTGGGATGTCACAACCCAAGATCAGCATGGTGGTGCGTGACGTCCTGTCAGCATTGATGCTTTACAAGGCCAGACATGTCCACTTCACGAGGAGGGATGAATTAGCAGATATGAAGGGGGAGTTCCATGACCTGGGAGCACGCCCTGTTCTAGCGGGTGGGCCAGGCCCACCCAAACATGATCCGTGGCCCTGGCAGTGACGGCACGAAGGCCAGGAGTAAATGGCCATATTCAGGTGAAACGCTCCTACAAACGTTGATTATCTTCCTGTTCTGGGAGTTGCGGATGTGGGCCTGAGCCCTCTATCACAGGCATCTCCAATCACACATCGGAGCCGGGGATCGAACCGTGAGCCCTGTGCTCCGAAGACAGCTGCCCTGGCCGCTGCACCACACCTCTCCACATAGTCATAACTTCCCCAGTCTTTCATCATTCGAATGTTGCCATAAAGGGTTTTTGGGGGCAGATATACACCTTCATCTGCAAAGCCAACCCCTAACCACTGGAGTGTGCATTGAATCCTGAGTCAGTGCTCCTCCAGACCAAACACCCTAAAAAATCCTGGCCACCAGTATGGATGAGATGTGATTCCCACACCTTGTAATCCTCATTGGCTTTCGTGACATTCCCTGTAGACTGATACACTTACATACTTGCATGATTGATTGTCTCGGTACAATGTGTGCGTGATGTAAAGTACTGTCACACCCTACACTGATATCAGTAGCGCCATAAAACAAATAAAATGCACATGAGAGAGTGGCTATGGAGAGATGAGGGGCGCTGGACGAGGGTGGCAGTGAGGGAATCCGAGGAGGAGGGCATGAGTGAAAGCCTGAGAAGTGTCACTTGCCTGATACTCCCACTTCAGGAAACCTCCTCCTCCCACCAGGAGGACCTTTTATGGAAAAAACACACTTTTTGAGAGTGATAACATCTAGAAAGAGAATTTGGAAGGAAAGAATGCGTTTCACTGGCCCTTGTAAAACTGAGGAGAGATAAAGGAGGGCCCTGAAGCAGGCCTGGCGAGAGATATAAGTGACAAATCGGGCCCGCAGTGGCCCACCCGAATGCCTCGTTGGCCCACCCAAATAAAAATTCCTGGAGCCAGGCCTGCCTGGGAGGCATCCCAAATGTTGATGGGAGCCATTGATGGTACCCACATTGGCCTCGTTCCACCACAGGCAAGTGAACCCATCTCTAGGAACCGCAAACACTACCACTCCATTAACGTGCAAGTGGTATGCCAGGCGGATCATATCATCTCACACGTGTGTGCAAAATGTCTGGGGCGGCACATGACTGCTACATCTGGCGGACCAGCAACATCCCCCCCTGCTCACAACCCACACATACCCAGTGACGATGACAGTGGTGAGGAAGAAGGCCTTGACCAGCGTCAACAGCTCATCAACTACTTCCGTTGAGTGTGAGTTAACAATGAGCGACTATGACTGTGTCTGTGTGTCTTGCTGTTGTCTCACAGACTTTGAGAATTGTTTCTGAGATTTTGGACACATACTGGACTATGCGCAGGATCAGTGAACTTGGGCATGCAGGGACTGAGCACCCCAAAGCACCCCTACGCACAGGACACCATACTGCCTCACTAGCTCTCCTACTCACTCAGAGGCATTCAATCGCCTGTACACAAGTAGACAAGTTGAAGACAAGAAAAGGTTTCAAATGTGAAGTTTTTACTACAGTGTCAAAGCATGCAACATACGTTCCACAACAGGTTGAAAATGCATGAGTACCTAACCAGTAACCACAGTGACATATCCATTTAACATGAAGCAAGATGTCGCATCAATAATCCCTCTGGATGTAGACCCACGAGCATATCCCCCCACCCCTTGCAGGAAGGAGTTGTATGGGATGTCCCTGGTCTATGGGATTTGTCAGCAGACCCCATTACTCAGCCTATATATGGTGAAATTTACATCACATTTGCTGTGTCACTCTCATCACTGGATGGATCCCTCTCCAAGTGTGGGGCATCTAGCCCGCCCTCCCATGACATCTAAAAGGCACCTGTGTTCTCTAGCAGCTGTGAGACTTTGTTGAGTCGGGTGCTAGGGCCAGACCAGAACAGAATGACAAGAGACAATGTTCTCCGACCACGGACAGAATGTTCAGACAGTACTCCCGGACCGCGCAGAGAACAAGCTCTGCGGACACTTCTCATGTGACAGACAGATACTAAGGTACTTGCAGGGCACAAGTCCTATAAAAAAGAAGTGGGGGGACTGACCAAATAAGACAAAATGCAAATGACGTGACAACGCCACAACGTAGTGCCATGAAAGAACTAAAATAGTGCGACTAAAATTATTTCTGCTAACTGGGACAGACTAACCCATCTGACAGTCTCACAGTGTCTGCATTGATATACAGGGACAGAACAAAGGCAAAAGCATGCTTCTCTTAAGTACCTGTGAAGAGATAACAAGCTGTGTGCCTATGTTTCCCTCTGTGGCATCTACATTCAAATGTAAGGTCGAAGGCGGCCCCCAGTCAGCATATACAAACAAAAGAAGGCCAGATGGCCCCTTAACTTCGGCCCAGCTGGAGGTTAAAAAATGCTCCCTCTCTGCCTGCACGTTGCTGCTGGGAATGGAAAGCAGTCAACGTGCAGGTGCTGCTGAACGTGTCTCGGTGTCTGGAAAGTACACCGGGACAAGTTCAGCATATTTCTGTGGGGAACAACTTCTTGGCGTGAAAAGAGGGGGGGGGACGCCGTGTACCTGCGTGTACCCCCGACTCGAGCCCTGGGTACTTGCAAAACAACAACGCCATGTAATCTTCGTGCGCTACAGCTGCATAATGGAAGCCGGGCTCATGCCAGACGACAATCTCCACGACGGTCAGATCACAGCCTCCACTTGCTCCGGTCTGTGGTACCAAGCTAAATAGACCGCAGAGCACAGCACAGTCCAAGCCAATGCAGACAGGGCCAAAGTCAGAGAGCGGGTTGCCAATTCTTGTCAGGAGGCGTGAAGAAAGGGAAACAAGGATTGCATTAGTCACCAACAGTTCCTGTTGCTGTGAAGTAGTTACGAATCCAAGAAGGCACAGGCAGCTTTGAAGGCAATCAGTTCCAAGAGACGATCCAGTTCATCTTCAGCGAAGAGGACCACCATTCAATCCAGCAGTATGAAGGAACACATGTGCTCCTCGCACCACGAGGTTGAAAGGTGCATACCATCGCAACCTGGGAGAGGTTCGATGTAGGCATGGCACAGGAGCCATTGCGCACACGCACAGGTGCAGCTGTCAGCCTGACTGACACATTGAAAGGCATCCCACAAACGTGTCTCACCAAAGCAGTCTTGCACGTGGACCAACAAAGGAGTCACCCACAGCTCATGATCCAGGTCAGCAAGGGATATGTTTGAAAGGCAGACATCCATGGCCCACTGAAACACACATCTTCTGCAGGAAAAGACGGGTGCACGCAGGTGAAGTAGGCATAGCGGAACGTTAGCCTATAACTGATGCCCAGCACAGCCAGTGGGACACATCCAAAGAGGAGCTGCATGTGGTCACGGTACAGTTGCAACAGACCGGGCTCGGCCTGGCCCACTGGACGGTCAGACATGGCGTGAGAGCAATCTCAGACCCAGCGCTCAGCTGTACAGCCAAAGTAATGGTCAGGAAGGGTGAAATACAGTATGCAAATTGGGGGACTGATACCCGGTGGTACTTCCGGAGAAGCATGGAAGGGAGGGACAAGGCCAGAGCCCACAAGTCTGATAAAAAGTGTGCAACGGCCTTCAGTATCAGACGCTATCAATACTCTGTGTGTCAGTTCACCGCAAAAATAGTGGGCGAGCCGTGTTCAGCACTGGCTGAATCGCGCGGGATGGTCAAAACACCTGGTATCGAAGGTCTTTGGGTTGGTGTGGGAGCGACTAGTTGTCCAATCAGAGGCCCATTGTGCCTGCACACTCATTGAAGTATGCTTTCGCTGTGGGAAAGTGAGGCCACGATTGACTATCCACAATCACTTATGGGGGAGTTATCAGAACATTGGCACAGGAAGGAGACGTTGTGCAACTGTTACCATTTGCGTAATGCCTGGCCTGTACACGCAGGAGGGGCCATGTAGCTCCTCATCACCTGAACGGACCAGGGACTCTGCATCCGAGGCTTCACCTTCCGGGCGGGGGGCTGGCTGGGCTCGTCCATGGCACGCTCGCCTTCTGTTGCTATTGAGTCACCTTTTGGAGTTAGGTCACTTTTGTCAGCATGTTCTGCACACAGCACAACTTTGATGATCATGTTTGGCACATCTAATTTGAGATGACATGACTTTTACCTTGGCCTTTACTAGGCATTCATGTCAGTATGTCATCAGTCGCACATGATGTTGAGGTACATACAGGGCTTTGAGTGGGCCGGGTCTCATTTTTTTAAGGGGGCCTCGGTACGGGTCTCTTTCGTGCTCTGTTTTGTGCCCTGCCACAGGTGGTCCGTTCTTTTAGCTGGAATGCATTGACAGCAGGCACATCGATGTGCGCATGGTCACTCTCCTCACTTCTCACTGGTGGAGTAGTTACGGCATGATGTCATGCCAGATGAGCATTGTGGGGAAGTGCAGTCCTTTGTGGATTCATTTTGTGCCGGGAAATCACTCCTTTCGAGACTCATGTGCAGCAACATCCTTGTGGGGGTCATTTGGTTCCATGCTGTTTGTGAGGGGAGACAGAAAGCCATGTGGGAGTTGTGGTGTTGCGGTCAGGGCTCGACATCCCCCTCCCCAGTGAGATGGCTAGCTACCTGTTGGTGGGCACAGTCGACAGCGTTAGCTGCCACATGGCTGTGGGGTGGGGAGGGTGAGCCATGCTGTTCGGGAGGAAGGCCAGGGTGCATGAGCTGCCACCTACCTGTGAGGTTGTGCTGATTAAGGAGATGCTGTCCTTGTGATCCATTTGTGTTGTAAGCGTGCATTCCACATGAGTTTGATGTGGGCGGGTGATTGGGGCTCACTTGTTGTGCACAGCGGTGTATTGTAGTGATGTGATCATTTTGTTGGTACTTACCAGCCTCCAGTACACATCGATTCCTGTAAGACTCTCTGGATGCATTATGGTAGGCACCTTCTCCTCCCATTCGGTGAAGGTTGGTGGTGGAATGGGAGGGACGCCACCAGTACTCTGGGCCTCCACGTTGTTCCTCTGGGCCGGATGCTTGCCCCGGCCCTTGGGATCGCACCACCGCTTCCTGATATCATGCACAGTGCGTAGGGTGGTCCCTACGGCATTGACTTGGCTGTGGATCCTTGCCCACATCTGATTCTTGCGCACAAGTGGGGTGTGTTGGACCAGGTGCCCAGACAAATGTGGTTCTGCCCTGATTGTCTCGTCTGGCATCACGTTCAAGTCTGAGTCAGTGATGTTGGGCATATTCTTGGGGGGCATGGTGCACATGGATGAGGGGTGCAGGGTGCAAGGTAATGGTGGAGATATGTGTAGTGTGTGAGGTGTGTGGCGGTAAGTGGTGTTGTTTGGAGTTGGGTGGGTGTGATGTTGTGCAGTGTGAGTCAATGGTGTCCTGTCTCTCTGTCTCGGCTTGTGGTGTGCAAGGGCTGCTGGCCCAGGTAGGGGTTGGTTTCCATCTGTGGCATATGGGTGTGTCCACATGAGTGATGGCCTCCAGAGGTCTCTTCCATGCTGCGCATGGCTTTCCCTACCAGGAGCAGGTTGGGGTGTGTCATTGTGGCGTGTGTGTTGTGAATGAGGGCGGCAGGGAGTACAGGCACACTTCGGCGTTGTTGTGGGGTTGGTTCCGCCCGCCATTCATTTTGCCTGTGTGCGTGCGACGCGGTCAGATGGCAGTGCTCGGTCCGCCAGCTCCACGTTCGGATCGTAATTGGCCGTGCGGTCATGCCGAGGCAGGAGCGGTCTTTTCGAGCCATTGTACAGCTTTCCCCGTCCACCGCGGTCTGATTTGCTGCTTTTCCGACCGTGGTGGACGGTGTTTTGTGACATCCGTCCGCCGCGGTCTGATTTTGCGCACGTTGCATCGTAATTTGACCGACTGAACTGCCGCGGGCCATGTGTGGGGATTTTTTACCACACCATGGCGGTCGGAGGGCTTTTCCGTCCGGCATCGTAATGGGCCCCTAAGTGTTGACTATGCGACAAATAGCTCCTTCGCATATCAAATAAAAAAACTTATAGCACTGGCCTACGTCCCAGTTACTGACGTGGCCAAACACTACAACTTATTGATAGAAAGTCCATAGTACCAACAAAACGAACAAAAATTAAGTCCCCTTCTAGACTATTTTGAAGATACCTGGGTGGGAAGACTCCACAGATAAGGACATAGGGGCTCATTATGATGGCGGAAGGACCGCCGGGCCGGCGGTGGCGGTCCTTCCGCCATCACTGAGCATTTTACTCACCGCCAAATTAGGATGGCGGTGGGTATCGCGGCGGACGCAAGGTCCGTCTGCTGCTTTTCCGCCAGAGGCAATTGCACCGATTGCCTGGCGGATGGAAAAGGGGCACTAATATGGTGGCGGTGCCTAGCAGGCACCGTCCGCCATATTATGATGTGTCCTGGAATAGGCCTTTCCATGGCGGCGCTGAAAGGCTGGCGGGGATTGGGATTGGGGCCCGTTGCGGGCCCCCTCTGTGTGGGGGGAGGGTGTAGGTGCACCCTACATTTCCATGCACAAGGTGGCAGGCACTGCGTGCTGCCTGCCACGTTGTGCATGGAAATGCACATCCTGGCCTTTTAACATTGCCAACGGTGCTGCAGCCAGCAGCACCGTCCGCAATGTTAAAAGGCCAGGATGCGATACAAAAGGGGATGATGGACGGAACGTTTGAGCCAATCAAACACTCACCCCCAGTCAACTGATCTGGGTTTAATCCATCATCATTCTTTAGCTCACTCCACCACCCCAGTTCAGACATGGCCATATGCAAATCAGTCTGACCCTGTGCCTCATGGGAACAGTCCAGCCCGAACTGCCAAGCCATGTCTTCCCTGGACCGGAAACAAGCATCCTAGGACCGGTTTCTGGCATTTCAGCCGTCATCAGCCAGGCTTGCTTGAATCCAGTGGCAAAGTGAGCAAGGGACCCACGTCTGGGCATACTCCCGCCAACTTAGGGCGACCAAAGCGATACAAAAGGGGATGATGGACGGAACGTTTGAGCCAATCAAACACTCACCCCCAGTCAACTGATCTGGGTTTAATCCATCATCATTCTTTAGCTCACTCCACCACCCCAGTTCAGACATGGCCATATGCAAATCAGTCTGACCCTGTGCCTCATGGGAACAGTCCAGCCCGAACTGCCAAGCCATGTCTTCCTGGACCGGAAACAAGCATCCTAGGACCGGTTTCTGGCATTTCAGCCGTCATCAGCCAGGCTTGCTTGAATCCAGTGGCAAAGTGAGCAAGGGACCCACGTCTGGGCATACCCCGCCAACTTAGGGCGTACCAAAGCGATACAAAAGGGGATGATGGACGGAACGTTTGAGCCAATCAAACACTCACCCCAGTCAACTGATCTGGGTTTAATCCATCATCATTCTTTAGCTCACTCCACCACCCCAGTTCAGACATGGCCATATGCAAATCAGTCTGACCCTGTGCCTCATGGGAACAGTCCAGCCCGAACTGCCAAGCCATGTCTTCCCTGGACCGGAAACAAGCATCCTAGGACCGGTTTCTGGCATTTCAGCCGTCATCAGCCAGGCTTGCTTGAATCCAGTGGCAAAGTGAGCAAGGGACCCACGTCTGGGCATACCCCCGCCAACTTAGGGCGACCAAAGCGATACAAAAGGGGATGATGGACGGAACGTTTGAGCCAATCAAACACTCACCCCCAGTCAACTGATCTGGGTTTAATCCATTATCATTCTTTAGCTCACTCCACCACCCCAGTTCAGACATGGCCATATGCAAATCAGTCTGACCCTGTGCCTCATGGGAACAGTCCAGCCCGAACTGCCAAGCCATGTCTTCCCTGGACCGGAAACAAGCATCCTAGGACTGGGGGTGAGTGTTTGATTGGCTCAAACGTTCCGCCCATCATCCCCTTTTGTATCGCTTTGGTCGCCCTAAGTTGGCGGGGGTATGCCCAGACGTGGGTCCCTTGCTCACTTTGCCACTGGATTCAAGCAAGCCTGGCTGATGATGGCTGAAATGCCAGTAACCGGTCCTAGGATGCTTGTTTCCGGTCCAGGGAAGACATGGCTTGGCAGTTCGGGCTGGACTGTTCCCATGAGGCACAGGGTCAGACTGATTTGCATATGGCCATGTCTGAACTGGGGTGGTGGAGTGAGCTAAAGAATGATGATGGATTAAACCCAGATCAGTTGACTGGGGGTGAGTGTTTGATTGGCTCAAACGTTCCGTCCATCATCCCCTTTGTATCGCTTTGGTCACCCTAAGTTGGCGGGGGTATGCCCAGACGTGGGTCCCTTGCTCACTTTGCCACTGGATTCAAGCAAGCCTGGCTGATGATGGCTGAAATGCCAGAAACCGGTCCTAGGATGCTTGTTTCCGGTCCAGGGAAGACATGGCTTGGCAGTTCGGGCTGGACTGTTCCCATGAGGCACAGGGTCAGACTGATTTGCATATGGCCATGTCTGAACTGGGGTGGTGGAGTGAGCTAAAGAATGATGATGGATTAAACCCAGATCAGTTGACTGGGGGTGAGTGTTTGATTGGCTCAAACGTTCCGTCCATCATCCCCTTTGTATCGCTTTGGTCGCCCTAAGTTGGCGGGGGTATGCCCAGACGTGGGTCCCTTGCTCACTTTGCCACTGGATTCAAGCAAGCCTGGCTGATGATGGCTGAAATGCCAGAAACCGGTCCTAGGATGATTGTTTCCGGCCCAGGGAAGACATGGCTTGGCAGTTCGGGCTGGACTGTTCCCATGAGGCTCAGGGTCAGACTGATTTGCATATGGCCATGTCTGAACTGGGGTGGTGGAGTGAGCTAAAGAATGATGATGGATTAAACCCAGATCAGTTGACTGGGGGTGAGTGTTTGATTGGCTCAAACGTTCCGTCCATCATCCCCTTTTGTATCGCAAAGGCCAGGATGCGCCTGCCAGTATGGCGGATGGATCCTAATTGGACTGGTGGGACCACCGCACATCTGGCGAGCGGTCCCAGCCCCGCTATGATGGCGGGCGGACTGATGTCTGCCCGCCATCATAATGAGCCCCGTAGAAGTTAACCTAAATACCACATCCCATGGTGGAATGTATACCTCAGCACACTAAATAAAGAGGCAAAAACAAACAATGCTGTTGAATGTTGGCATAATGCCTTCCAAGCAACAACAGGCAGAGGTCCACCTACTCTACACAAACTCCTACTATCCCTCCAAAAAGAACAGAGCTACCAACAGCTAAGAATGGAGCAATCTATAACACAAATAGGGCCCAAACTATCCAAACAAACTAAACAAATGTTTGAATACCTACAACACCAAGTCAGACTATATCCAACAACAAAAGGCCTAGAATACCTAGAAACAAATGAAAAAAGCCTACTTTAACTTATAAAACCACTACAAAATATAATACTTTTCTCTAAAATCAATTTAACTACATACATATAATTTTTATATTTTCACATAAATAATTATTTTGTCTAATATATTTTTATTAAAACCATAAATATATATAGACATATGAATTATATATATGAAAATATAAAACACAAAACAGTAATTTTCTTAACATTTCCCTCCCACAATAAATAATTAAAATAACTTACCGTTTCCGTAGCTGAAGAAAGGAAATCCCAACTCTTGTAAAGCAATCCAAGTATCTCATAATCCCAAGTGAACGAAAAATTACCCCCAAAAAAATGGAAAAATTCAACTGTTTATAAATTAATCCTCCGTCCATAAATCCATAAACGAGAAATCATAAAAAACCCGAAAAAGTGTTTTAAAAAAAGAAACGCTCCATGAAAACTCCAAAAATTAAGGAAGTGTAAAATAATTATTAGTTACTTAAACTAATACACACTTCCTTAATACCCAAAAAACGCTATCTTCTCGTAACCGCCACTTCTCACAACCAAAACCTGTAAAAAAAAATACAAACAATCCCACCCACACAAATATACACTTAGGGGCCGATTCCGATGTCGCCAAAAGTGCCTTCCCAATGCTATTCGTAGGCTTACCTTACGTCCGACTCGTATCCGGAGCTTTTTCCAACAAAGTAGCAAGTACGATGCGTATAACAGGCAAATCTCCGACCAAATCGTCTGCTCCGATTCGTGCACTATGTCAGTAGCGAACAGGCTCAGGAAACACAGAAACCGAGCCGTACGGAGGCGCAACCTGACCAATTTCCTGATACGCAAGTATGATGCGTCCCCAATACGCGTCGCACAGGGCGCCGGCTCCAGCACGTCACAGCATCCGGACGAGGCGTATGAAAGCTCCGAGTCGCGCCAGAACACGATCAACGGGGACGAGACGGAGCAGCCATGTATCCAATCGTGCATGTCTTCCCTATACTGTACGCCCATCGTTACCGACGGGCACGACGCAGAAGGTAAGTTAGACACCTACCACACACAAAAATGTCACGAGTACACGAAAGGAAACACCACCATAGGGGGGTGGATGCCTATCCCAAATAGCATATCCCACCCATAGGGGGGTGAATGCCTAACACCCACAGTATTGTCTACCCCATAGGGGGGTGGATGCCCATCACCCACAGCATATCCCACCCATGGGGGGTGGATGCCTATCACCCCATTATTGTGCACCCCATAGGGGGTGGATGCCTATCACTCCCAGTATTGTCCACCCCATAGGGGGGTGGGTGCCTAACACTCACAGTAATGTCCACCCCATAGGGGGGTGGATGCCCATCACTCACAGCATATCCCACCCATAGGGGAGTGGATGCCTAACACTCCCAGCATATCCCACCCATAGGGGGGTGGATGCCTATCACTCCCAGCATATCCCACCCATAGGGGGGTGGATGCCTATCACTCCCATTATTGTCCACTCCATAGGGGGGCGGATGCCTATCACTCCCAGTAATGTCCACCGCATAGGAGGGTGGATGCCTATCACTCCCAGTAATGTCCACCCCATAGGGGGGTAGATGCCTAGCACTCCCATTATTGTCCACCCCATAGGGGGGTGGATGCCTATCACTCACAGTATTGTTCACACCATAGGGGGGTGGATGCCTATCACTCCCAGCATATCCCACCCATAGGGGGTGGATGCCTATCACTCCCAGTAATGTCCACCCCATAGGGGGGTGGGTGCCTATCACTCCCAGCATATCCCACCCATAGGGGGGTGGATGCCTATCACTCCCATTATTGTCCACCCCATAGGGGGATGGATGCCTATCACTCCCAGTATTGTCAACCCCATAGGGGGGTAGATGCCTATCACTCCCAGTAATGTCCACCCCATAGGGGTGTGGATGCCTATCACTCCCAGCATATCCCACCCATAGGGGGGTGGATGCCTATCACTCCCAGTAATGTCCACCCCATAGGGGGGTGGATGCCTATCACTCCCAGTAATGTCCACCCCATAGGGGAGTGGATGCCTATCACTCCCAGCATATTCCACCCATAGGGGGGTGGATGCCTAACACTCACAGTAATGTCCACCCCATAGGGGTGTGGATGCCTATCAGAATGACCATCCCCACTCATAGGGGGCAGGATGCCCATCAACACCAGGATACACACACATAGGGAGACTAAGAAAACCACCCCTCTACCATCTTTGCAACATTGCATGTTTGTATGTGAAAAATGCTCACAACACAGATTGTGGCAGTGGACATACAATGTGACTCACAACACATGTGCGCCCAAAATGTTAATGTGTGTCACTAATATCCTGCAGCAACTGATCACTGTGGTAATGGGGACTAAAACCCCCATCACCACAGTGACCAAAAGCTGATTGTGTGCATCAGAATTCCTGCATCTACTGATCATTGTGGTAATGGGGTCTAAACCCCCCATCACTACAGTGACCAAAAGGTGATTGTGGTGTTCAAAATTCCTGCATCTACTGTTCCTTGTGGTAATGGGGTCTGAACCCCCCATCACCACAGTGACCAAAAGCTGATTGTGTGCATCAGAATTCCTGCATCTACTGATCATTGTGGTAATTGGGTCTAAACCCCCATCACTACAGTGACCAAAAGGTGTTTGTGGGGTACACCAATCCAGCATCAAATGATCATTGTGGTAATGGGACATAAACCCCCCATCACCACAGTGACCAAAAGGTCATTGTGTACATGAAAGTAGCAGCATCTTCAAAACAGCATGCATGAGTCTGTGTCTAAATTGCACAAGCAATGTTGTGGCAATGTAGTGATTGTGTCACATACAAACATAGATTTCGTTTGGCAAATATTGCAGTGTATCACAAGAACACCCTCTGCCATGTGCCGACAAGCAATGGCCATGATCCTTGACATTACTCCAGTGAACAGTTATACAATGTTCAAAGTGAGCACCATGAGGTATACACACATATCTACACCAACAGACACACACACTAAGGAATCCTGTGGAGACTGTAGATGTTAGGTGAACAAGTCCCATACCATGTCAGCAATGGGAGATACCAAACATGATGAATGTGCAGGCTGATGAGCCAGGAGACACAGGGACACTAGGGTAAAACCTCCCAAAAACATACTGCCAATGGCCGGGAAAAGACATAACAGTGCAGTGGTGCGGTTGCACAAACACAGACACCATTACAATAGCAAGTTCATGATACACATCATCAACATCATGTACATTATATGCAACACCACTGGATAACAAAAATGGCTTTATTCAGCAATAAAATATATATGAATGTTCATGCCACGATGCAAAAAGGCCAATGGCCAGTCCATCAAAGAGTCCTACCAGGGTAACATGTGAAAACTTGTCATCCATTTATTGCCTGCACTGCTATGGACCAGGGACATCTCACCCCTTGGAGGGGCATACATAGTGGCAGGCCAGGCACCGCAGGGACAGGATCAGGGGACAGGAGAATGGGGCAGGGGAGGTGTGGTGGGTGCAGGAGTGACACCAGCAACTGCAGTGGAGGGGTCTGACACAGTGGGCGCCGTCACCACTGCTGGGCAGAAGTCAGATGTGGTGTTTACCTGCACCACTGCAGTGTGCGGGACAGATGTGGTGGACGGGCTCTCAACAGCAGTGCCCAAATCAGACGGGGGATGTTCCTCCTACTGCAGTGCCAATATCAAGAGGAGTGAAATGGGGTTCAGATGAGGTGGGCAGGACAGAGGGGGAGACAGGGTCTCCACACCAGTGGCAGGAACAGGCTGAGCATGTGAGGTGGGGGTGGAAGTGCATGTGGAAGGGGGAGGGCCTAAGCATCCTGGGTATGTGGTATGGGTGTGTGGGTGAACCTAGTGCAGGGAATGGCCGTAGGACCTGTGTATTGGCATCCGGGGGGCTGCAGGATGGAGAGTGTGAGGTGGAAGCCTGTGCTTTTGGTGGTGTCTTACCCTTCCTGGTCCGGGGAGACTTGCGGGTGGGGGCCTCAGTGTCCATGCGCATGGGGAGGGTGTCCGTTTTGCAGGGGAACTCCCCTCTGTGCGTGGTGACTTCCTCTTCCCCTTGTAAGTTGGAGCAGATGGGTCTGTGGGGAAGAGGCCAAGGTCACAGAGGAAGAGCTGCTTGGAAGTGGGGGCAGTAGGTGAGGCAAGGGAAGGTGTTTTGGAGGGAGAGGCATCTGAGGAATGCGGAGTGCTTGTGGATGCCTGTATGTGTGTCTGTGACCCATCCCCTGTGTGTGTGCCATCAGTCCCCGGAGTGTGCGTGCCTGTGGATGTAGACTTTGGCTTGCATGTCTGTGTGCTGCTATTGCCTGATGTGGTGCGTGCATGTGCGGGTGTGTGTGTCTGTTGGACAGGCAGGGGAGTGGTGACTGTGGATGTGGCAGAGGTAGCAGGGGTTGGAGGAGGGACACTGCTGCCGAATGTGTGGAGGCCATGGCCTGAATGGTCCGATGTAGGGCAGACATGTTTGATGAGATGCCCTCCATGAAGGACACCAGTTTTGTCAACAGACTGGTGTGGGAATGGAGGACACTCAGCATCGCTGTCTGACCTACATGGAGCTGCTTCAGTAAGTCCACAGACTCCACACTCAGAGCAGCAGGGGAGACAGGGGCAGGTGGTGCGGTGCCTGGCACGAAGGAGACATGCTCCCTTACACGGGAGCCTCCACGGACATCTGGAATGGGAGCAGAAGGGAGGGTGGAGATGGTGGTGGTGGTGGGGCCAGACCTGCTAGGTGTTGTCTGGGGGCTGCTGGCACCCACCTCCACAAGGGAGTCATCACTGAAGCTGGCGTGTTCCTCAGCCGAGGTAGACGTAGCCGAGGTCTCCTCAGTGTGGCTCCCCTCACCCTCCGTTCCACTGGGTCCCTCCGAATCCTCCACAGCGGACCCTGTCTGGCGCTTTGGCTCCTCATGGTCCATGGAGCTGTCTCCTCCAGTGTCCGTAGACGTAACTGCAAATCAACAGGATAAACAGAGAAACATCAGTCACCTGTATAGACATCACACATCACAGTCAGAACAGCACATGACAGCGCATGTTTGTGCATCATTTGCAGTAAATACTCTTAAGTGCAGACACATATTTGTAAAACACACATGTCAGTCTGCCAGCAAACCATGCCCCTCATATCCTACATGTCCATGGAGACCTCAGTCTGGTGCGTTTAGCCAGACACTACTCATTTGTGCACACATGCACCACATAGACAATTGTCTGAACTGCAGGATTTGTGATGGAAATGTGTCAGTACACACATATACCATCTCCTGCCACTGAGTTTGTACATGTGTCAGATAAAGGGATGGCCAAAGTAATTGTCAGTAATATGGATATGCTTCCTTCACCACACACCATGATGTGCTCATGTCTTGCTGGACGATGCCACAATTGAGTGCATGCAGGACAACTTCCATCACTGCAGGATACACTATAGCAAATGAAACAACATGCTACAGGGAAGTCTGGGTAATCAGTCATTGCTGCCTTCTGTCACTGGGGCAGTTCATCACAAAACCAACAGTCTGCACTGTATCTCAATCATGTAGTTGTGGGGAATATAAGCCCTGCGTCTGTCAAGTGCACATGTTGCCCCACTGCTACCCACATGTTAAGGCAAATGATGATCCCACATCCTACATATGCCACAGTAGAGTGACAGCAAGCACAAGTCTGGCAACATGAGCACATCACAGTCTGATGACAATGAATTATAGCTGCCTGCACTTAAATTTTGGATACACCATCAGGCACAGTCAAGTGATTACACACCAATGTTTGACCCCATCGTGAAGATCCAACAGCCACATGTCAGCTGTCTGACCACCCAAAAATAATTGACACCCCAGGTGTCTAAAAAGCTAGCCCACCCCACAATGAGACAGAGGCTGACACCTGATTGCACATTGCACAATGCATTTAATTTACTTTGACACACATGATTAGGAGAACTGAGTGTACACCATGTCCGGAGTAGACATACCTGACCTGGTCCATGTGCAACATGGGATTAGCCTGAACAGTAGGCATGTGTCCATGCATGTGTGACACACATGATGGACATACTTCAGAGATCACAACATTGTCACACATGCTGCATGTGTGTGTGGGAAACACCCCAGACACATATGGCGAGGCAGAGCATCAACTAGGACACGTATGTATGGCCCACACAGAGTGCATGTCACATATCTGTCAATGTGCAGATACATGTCAATAAATTCCCCACTCATGAAGGCTAATACATTCTGCCGGTAGCAGATGCGGTCCCCCACATCAACCTTGGACAACAGCAGGCCCCCCGTGAGACATGTCACTGACTGAAAGGGACACACCTGTGTATCAGATGAGGAAGGGCCATTACAGAAATAATGGACATGATTCTAGTTCAAGCAGACAGACAAACTGTGGTAGCGTAACCAGGCTGAAGGAATGCAAAGATCATGTTAGACACAGTTCACAGACAAGGCATGCACTTACCCCCTCCTTGCTGCTGTCTGGCCTTTAACAGCCCATCCAGGTCAGGGAAGACCACCGGCAGAATCCGGCGCATGTGGGGGGTCAGGGTCCGGTGTCCACCCCTACTGCGAGGAGGCGACAGCTTCAGCAGGACTCTAGCAATTCGTCTGCTCCAGCCACGAAGGTCCTGCCACCTCTTCTGGCAGCTGCGGATGCGACGCCTGTGGACCCCCACAGATCGAACTGCCCTGGCAATGGTCAGCCAGATCTCCTGTTTCTGATGGGCATCAACCTGTGAGGATGACAAAGTTAAAGGGCCATTAACACACATACAACATGTTTGTGCATCACACAGTTGGATAAACATGTGCTTTTCACAAGGGCATCTGATGTACACAGATAGTACAACTATGTGGATGGACACTTGTCCTGCATCACCAACATGGAAACATTGCCAGGGTAGTATGACCGTCTCTAAATGCACTCTCACAGCACAGTACCTGTTCACTGCAGGTACCTGCACACTTTGGGTGTGACAACTACTGAGTGAACATGCTAGCCACTGCTTCACACAATGCCATTAGTGCTAGTCAGACAAGATGCACAATGAGAGAGGATGTGGACTGCACACTCACCTGCTCCCCTGGTTTCCCATACAGCTTGCTGTACTGTGGTAGGAGGCTGTCCAGCAGGGCCTGGTTTTCCTCCTCTGTGAAGGCTGGGGCCCTCTCCACAGTACGTGCCATCCTTGGAGTCAGAGGATACAGAGACAGCAGCAGTGGTAGCAGAGATGTCTATATGGAGCATTCAGTGCAGGCAAGAGACAGCCTTATATCTGTGCTGCAGAGGCAGAATCGGTCCCATGCGTACAAAGCGATAGGTCCGACTCGTTCGCATCCTATGAATTAGTCCAATCCATGAGATAGGATGCATCGGACACGCCTACCGCAACGTTCAAAATACCTGCATCATTACAGTTTAGTTTTTGATACATTTGTTCTAAAAGTAAATCGAATCATACCGTACGCGAATCATGCACGATGCAAAATGCGCGTCTGTCACCATGACGACCAACAGGCAACCAGTGCGTCTGGCTCGGTCAGGATGTGGCAGACGCGTGTATTGTAAACTCACCCGCCTCGAACCGCATTGAATCAAGCATGCAATCTGTCAGTCCGGCTCGGTCAGGATGTGGCAGACGCGTGTATTGCAAACTCACACGCGTCGAACAGCATTGAATCAAGCATGCAATCTGTCAGTCCGGCTCGGTCAGGATGTGGCAGACGCGTGTATTGCAAACTCACCCGCGTCGAACAGCATTGAATCAAGCATGCAATCTGTCAGTCCGGCTCGGTCAGGATGTGGCAGACGCGTGCATGCAATGCCCACTCATCAACTCAGACAATGTATGTATGAATAATGGCATGCTGTATGCCCTGTGTGGATGGAGTTCTGCACATGTCAAATGGGGCAAGACTACTCACATTATGATCCTAGCTTACAGTGCAACTATAGCAGTGTTTGTGAGGGACATGACTACTGTGAGTGACCACTTCACAGATCATCCTCCTATGCTTGGCCACTATCCCAGGGGATCATTGTGTTGTGTAGGTCATACATCACATCATGACAATGTCCAGACCATGACAGTGTTGTGCATGGTGACAAGCTGTCTGTATGTAGTGTTGTTGCTAGGTTGTAATACCTTGTCCATCTCTGTGTACATTCAATTCATGTGCTATTTGACCAAAAAACCTACGGCTGATACTTAATTGTGTGTGTGTTGTGCATGTTACAATTGATCACATGGAGAGTGTCAGAGAACAGTGAGTAGTCACAGTACTACACTGTATTATTTGGTAATACATGACATAATTGTGTGTATGTTCATGCTCACATTGCTGTAATTTCTGGATTAGGTCAACCTCAGACATCTGACTTCACTGTGTCATCATTGTGACTGCCACGCAATCTGTTGATACTGTATTTCTTGAAGTTTAATTCATATAGTAATATGTGTACATACTTTGTCATGTGTTCCTCAGGGCACCAAATGTCCACAGACCCTTCCCGGATCTTGAAACCATGGTGGAGCGTGAGTGCATGAGGAAATACAGGTTCACAAGGGCATTGATTTCGGAATTGACAGACCAGTTGTCACCACACTTGCTACCTGGACGCACATATCCCTTTGCCCTGACCCCCAAGGTGAAGGTGATGGCGGCACTACATTTTTTTGCCACAGGTTCGTTCCAGTTTACTGTGTCTGATGCTGGTGGGATGTCCCAGACGATGTTCAGTCGAGTGCTCCGGGATGTGTGTGAGGCCATGTTGAGGTTCCTCGACTTGTACATACATTTTCCCACACCGCCACAGTTCCGTGCCATTAAGGATGACTTTTATGCCCTGGGACACATGCCACATGTGATTGGATCGATTGATGGGACACATGTGGGTTTGGTTGCACCACGAGCCCATGAACAGGTTTACAGGAATCGTAAACACTTTCATTCAATCAATGCCCTTGTGGTATGTCTGGCGGACCAGATCATCTCCCATGTATGTGTGCGTTTCCTGGGATCTGCACACGACGCATACATAATGAGGATGAGTCGGATCCCCCAGCTGATGTCCCAGTTCATGAATGTGCGTGCCTGGCTTGTTGGTGAGTCAAGTTGTCAGTGTCAGTTGTGTGATCATTGTCTGTCATGTTGTACCCTGTTGTTGCTCAACTGATCCTTCATATTTGATAATTTTAGGAGACTCTGGATACCCAAACATGCCCTGGTTGCTGACACCACTCAGGAACCCGGTCACACCTGCTGATGTCAGTTACAACGGGGCACATGGGCGGACCAGGCGTGTGATTGAGCGCACATTTGGGCTGCTGAAGACCAGATTCCGCTGCCTTGACCGGACAGGAGGTGCCCTTCAATATTCCCCAGAGAAGGTGTGCAAAATCATTATAGTGTGCTGCATGCTTCACAACAAGGCTGTGAGGAATAAGCTACCGTTCATTCAGGATGACAGGGACCAACGTCCTCCCTCATGGGAGGATCCAGGCCTGGGGAACGTTGCCAGTGAGGAGGAGGAGGAAGAGGAGGTGGATGTCAGGAGACAGCTCATTGACAACTTTTTAACTTGAGTGTAAATATGCATATATGTCTGATGATGCCTTTCCTAAGCGTGATGTGTGTACGTAGGACAATATGTTGTGATATGTGTGTGGGTCTGCTAATTTACAGGGTCATTGCCGTTGTACAGTGTATGTTAAGTTATGATGGTCTCCACTACATTGTTGAAATCACTCCTAGCAATTGGTCAGAATTTACAATGGACAATAGTGAGTCAATAATTGGATATGTCATCATGGCAAGTTGTATTTAAGACTATTCTATGTCTCTCCTTCACAGGCTCCTTTGGCTGTTGTGTGGGTACCCACAACGCTGTTCCATAATGGATTTTCAATTTGGACCAGTACTCTCTGCCAGCCAATCTATTTGTTCAGATTTGTCTTTTCTTTGGTTTATTTGGATACTTGGAACTGTAATCAGTTTGCTTTTGTGTTGAGCAGAGCTTCTGCATGTGTAATAAACCTGTTATACACATTGATGTTTGCCTTCTTCGTTGCAAAAATATGCTACAACCGTTCATATCATGTTTTTCTGCCATGGTGTTCATTTCATTAGACAATGGTCTTTGTTTGTGCAGTTCAATGGTTTTCATTTGACAACAGTGTGTGCAATATTGAATGTTGCATGTGCTATGTGTGTTGTGCTGACCTTGCGTGGCTATCTCTGGTATGTGTCATGTGACATTTCTTCATGAGGCGGTAGATGAATTGTAAGCTGGTCCCTAGGATCATGCTGTATTATGCTAAGGTTACTGGAGCCAAGCTGACATAATAGCTTTGTGTGTGACATTTTAGCACACATTCTTTCTGTGATTGTTGTGCAAGATGCCTTTGAGTCCACATGAGATCATTTTGGTACTGTTGATGCGCTGCGCCACAAGTTTGGAAAAACAGGACTCTTTGTAATGGTAGATCTAGTCAGCATGGATAGTTTCGCCATGAAATGCTACACTTTGTTACACATAAGTGGAATACTTGCAATACATTGATGCACAGGGCAATAATCTACACAGATGGAAGATCTACATATACGCACCAGTGCTTTGCTGTGCATATGCTGTGACCAGTACTCCTACTGTCTGAGGTGAGCGGTTGACCCGTACTGCCACTGAGTTCTTCAATGGTTTGTAGAATATGTCACCATCACAGGGAGGGTGGTGTTTTCCACACTGAGGTTGTAAACACATTTCACCTGTAGTATTATGTTTGACTATGGAAATGTATATTGTTTGAGAATCATGTTTACTGCTGCTGGGGCTAGCTCGTATGCTGCATTGTAGGACAACAGTCAGAGATTGTTTTTTCTCAAACGTGAATTATAGAACATTACACACACTCTGATTCATGATTTGGTGGACAAGCATGGGTGAGTGAGCATGAATGTGTGCATTGCTACCTTGCTTCGGAGATGTTGTTAGTGCTGGCTACTGGGTGGTAGAATCATTGGGTGTCTTCTGTATATTTTGTTGAGATGATGAGACACCAGAGGTAGTGGGTCATTGGATTGTGTGTTCTGATGTGCAACTAATGTCCAACCATCCTTCAACAATGGCCTATTTTGCCGTGCATACTTCTGTATGAGAAGAATCACTACCACAGAACTCATGCACCTCATTGTGAGACAGTGCCAGGTGATACAGATCATGAGCTAATAAGTGGGTACAGTGTATAATTCACAGATGACACAGGGATTGTGTGAATATGAATTTATTAATGTGCATGTGAAAAATCTAACAGGTAAAGGTGATTGCATTCCCAAATTTATTATCCACAGTTCATAGAGGAGTTGAAAGTGTTGTCAGATGAAAATCCTTCTGAGCGAAATCCACAGTCCATTTGGCATTTAGTCCAAATTACATGCTCCATCCCATGTGGGAGAGTCCAGGGACTGTCAACAAAGTGAATGATTTGCACACAATGGAGGATATCCAGAGCATTTCTTTGGTTCCTGGGGGGGATGCATGTCCATCAGTCTCTCATTTGCCATCCTTCCTTGGACGGCCCCTCCTCCTCTTTGTTGGGGGGGGACCCTCAGTATCAGGCTGCTGTGGTGGAGGGGACTCTACGCCAGACTCCTCATCCTTCCCTGTGGCAGTTGCCGATTGTTGGAAATGGCCCTTTTTGCAGGGTCACCCCTAAACTTTTTGCCTGCCTCCTGTATTTTTGCTGACCTGTTTCTGTTGGTTTTATGACTCTGGGCACTTTACCACTGCTGTTCAGTGCTAAAGTGCATATGCTCTCCCTTTGTAAATATGACTATGTGAATTGGTATATCCCTGATTGGCTTATTTGGTTTACCTGTTAGTCCCTAGTAGTGTGGCCTGTGTGTGCCCAGGGCTGGTAAACCAAATGCTGCTGGTGGGCCTGCAGCACTGATGTGTGCCACCCACAGAAGCAGCTTGTAAAGTGTGTCTCAGACCTGCCACTGCAGTGTCTGTGTGCAGTCCAGAACTGCCATCTTGGCTGTGAAGTGCACCCCATTCCCAGCCCCTGAACCTGCCCATGGCATCTTGTAAGTCACCCCTATGGTAGGGTGCATTGTATGTGTAAGGTAGGACACGCCTTGCTGTGTGTAGCATGTCCTGGTAGTGAATTATGCCCCATTTCGTTTTTCACTACTGTAAGGCTACCTGTTCCTCATAGGCTAGAATGGGCAGTTTGACTATTACATTCTATAGTCCTAACTGACCCCAGGAACATGGTAGAAAAACGAATTTAGTATGCCTGAGCTCAGAATATTAAAATACATCTTTTAGTGAAGTTTATTTTTATATTCTGTGTTTGAAAATACCACTTTTAGAAAGTAGGTATTTTCTTGCCTAAGCCTTCCAGTGTGCTCTGCTGTTATGTGTATTGGCTGTCTGGTTTTAGAGGGGCAGGGCAGGCTGAGTCAGACCTGGGTTGAATAGAGAGATCTGCATTTAGAGTGTGGGGAGGGGTGGCTCCTTGACCTGAATAGGGCTGTGCCTGGCAAGGTGAATGCTGGCTCCACCTCCTACTGTGTGCCTGCTAGCAGACCCCCTCTTTCTGAAAGGAAGAATGCAGCCTGGTAAACAAAGTGCTCCAGGCCTGAGCAGAACTGGTTCTGGCTAGGTTCAGTGACTTGTAGCTTCTGAGAACAAAGACTTTTGGGGTATAAATATCTGTGCTCATACCCCTACAATTTGTATTGCTTTTGGATCTGGAGAGGAAACTCTGTCCGTGCCACTGGAGGAATCTGCAGGAAGTGACTGTCCCTGTGCTTGTGTGTTGTTTCTTGCACTGGCCTGCAGCAGTGACCACTGGACCTTGAAGAAGAGGAAAAGGAACTTTTGAGAGAACTTTTATTTTTGTTACAGCAATTACCCAAGGGCTAGGAAAAGAGCTAGCCTCCTGCTGGAGTCTCAGGCACATCAGACTCCACCACCAACCTCCTGCTTCCTCCCTGCGAGGATTGCTATCTGCTGATGAGGCTCCTGTGAGTTCCAGGGCCTCTAGTTTGCTTCAGAGAAAAGAGTGCTGGAAATCGTCGCTAACGCACGTTTGCGAGCCGCTGCAGCCGAGAGCGCTGGAAAAATCATCGCGCTGCTGCCGCCGGGTGCTTGCAACACGAAACCATCGCTAACGCCCTTTTGCGAGCCGCTGCAGCTGAGACGCGCTGGAAGAATCATCGCGCTGCTGTCGCCGAGCGCTCGCAACCCCCAAAGAAATCATCGCTTCAAGACATCGCTTTGCGGACGCCGTGCGTCCGCCATTTTGATCGCATCGCACCGGATTTCGTCGCTCCCTCGCGGAGCACCATTTCTTCGCATCGCAACACAATCGCACACGCAACAGGATCGTCTCATCGTCTTTGCCCTCGCGGCAAGGCCTCAGCGCATCGGCGGCCTAGCGTGAAGAAGTTTGTCGCATCGTCTCCGCACGCATCAGCAGATCGGCGCATCATCCTCCCTTGCGGCAAGGATTTTAACGCATCGCCGGCCTCGCGTGAGGAAATTCATCGCTAACACTTCTTTGCGACATTTTGTTGGTTTTGCTACTGAATACAGGTACTTTGTGAGAGAAAGGGTCGCAGAGACCACTGCTTTGGATTTGAACCTTATTGTTGCAACCTTTGAACGACGAAGGGGCGCAGAGACCCCTGCTTTGAATTTGAACCTTATTGTTGCAACCTCTGAACGAGAAAGGGGCGCAGAGACCCCTGCTTTGAATTTGAACCTTACTCTTGCAACCTTTGAACTATCTTTGACAGTCCTTCAACAGCTATCCTATTTTTGACAGTATTGTGGCTTTTACAGTTATTGGTCTTGTGATAAATCTGCCTTTATATAAAGATACTTATTTTTTATAACTACTTGTGTGGTGTCCCTGTGTAGTGTTCCTCACTGTGTTACTGTGTATGGTCATAAATGCTTCACACCCTGCCTCTGAGATAAGCCTACCTGCTCGTGCTACGTTACCACAGGGTTGAGCAGGGGTATTAAAGAGGGTAGCCCGGGGGCGTGACCAAGATGGCGGCGCAGTAGGACACGGATCTGTGTCCCTCCGGCGCTGCCTGATAAACGCATTGTCATCGAGCCGCATCCCGGGGCTCTCGAGCCGCGATTTCCTGTGGCGGCGGTACGGGGGTCTGACGGACGCCGGTGGATGGGGTTTGGCGCCCGTGCTGCGGCTGCACGACCTCGCGACCGCTGGGAGGTGACCGGGCCTGCAGGTTTCGCAGTGCAGAACGGCGCGATTGCGGCCTTGCGAGATCGCAGGCCGGCTGCGAGGTGAAGGCGCAGGCACCGAAGGGCGGCCCTGCAGCACCAGACGGCATCCGGAGGCAGGAGGAGCTGATCCGGCGGTGGATGGGGCGGTGACCGGCTGGCGGAGGCCGGCGGTGTAGAGCGGCCACAGCGGATGGGCAGCGGAGGGCAGAGGCCAGAGCAGTGCTGAGGAGGATCGGTCCCGGCTCGAAGGGGGACTCCGTCGAGGATTCCTGCAGAGGTGCCGCCGGTGGGCGGGCCCGGGCACTGCAGTGAGGTGAGCCGGGACTAGGGGCTCGGATGAGCTGGGGAAAAGTGCCCTTGGCCCTGGCCTGGAGCTGCGGAGTGGAGAGCGGTGTCCGGACCCGGTGCGCTGAGGCCTAGAGTCGAGAGGCACCAGTGTGGAGGCCCTGTCGGTCCGCGGATCGGCGGACGGCGCCAGTGGGGTTGGCCTCTAGTGGGGCCAGAAACAGTAAGAGAACTACCCGACTAGCTGTTTGGCAGAGAGGGGCTAGACACTCGCCGCTGATTGCCGCTGGGTCGACCCCATAGAGCGGGGAGAGTGCACACACTCGGGGCGGGCTGCTCCCCCGCATAGTCAGGCTGGTGGAGCCCGGCGCGCGTATCTCTCGAGGCCCGGAGGTGGAGGGGGCCGGGTGGAGCAGTGACGCAGAGGCTACCGGAGGCACCATCAGCGGCCTCGAGCAGCGGGGCCGTGATTGACCGCAGGACATACCCCCCGGTTGACACCCTGTGACGGCGCAGCGAGGAGGCGGCTGTGCGGCCGGAGGCCTACACGGGTCCCGTCGGAGCTGGGGGGCTTTACGGGCGCACAGCGCTTGAACAAGGGGTGCTCGGACCGGTCAGTGCGAGGGATCCTGTCCGGCCTCCTAAGCATAGGCGGGGACGAAGAAGAGTGCGGAGGGGGTCTAAGCGGCAGCACCACCTGCGTGACACGCATCCCCAACGGGAGAGGTATCAGCTTTGACACCCGGAGCAGAGATAGACGCGAGGCTCGGTACCGGCCCGGTGGCCCACTATGGCGGCGGCGAGAGCCCGAAAGGAGAAGTCGTTAAAGGATCTCCTTCAGAAACAGCCTGGTCACTCTCTGATACCGGGCGAGAAGGGACCCACTGCGATGGAGGGGGATGATTCCCCAGCGACCAAAGCTTTCATGGTGGAGCTCTTCTCGGCCATCAAGGAGGACATTCAGGAGCTCAGGTCGCAACTCACCACGGACCTCAAGGAAGTTCGCCGAGATGTGGACGACATAGGTGAGAGGGTGGCAACTTTAGAGGAGCACGATGTGGATCGGGAAGAGGAGCTCCACCATCTGCAACAAGACATGCTGCGTCTTCGCGAACAGAACCTCGATCTCCAGGCCCATACGGAGGATCTGGAGAACCGCTCTAGGCGGAACAACGTGAGAATTAGAGCGATACCGTGGAAGGAGGAAGGGGACGATCTTCGAGCTTATGTCACCGCCTTATTCCAACAAATCCTCGGAGAGGAAGAGATCTCAGACATCCAGCTGGACCGGGTCCATAGGGTGGGCCTCCCCGCGGTCCAAATGCCGCTCCTCCTGATATTCTTGTGTGTGTGCACAATTTCCAACTAAAGGAGCGCATTCTCCGGAGGGCACGTGAACAACAGCCAGTTCAGTTCCGCGGGCACCAACCAGCGCTCTTTCAGGACCTGGCTGCCTCTACCCTCGTGAAACGGAGAGAATTTAAACCTGTCACCGCTTACCTCCGAGAGAAAAATATTCCTTACTCGTGGGGTCACCCCTTCCGTATAATATTTAAACACCAGGGAAGTTGCTGCAAATCCGGTCCCTGGAGGAAGCGTTGGGGGCCCTGGGCATCGATACTACTATGGCTACAGAGGGAGCGGAGCAACCGACTAAGCGAAACGACCGCCGCACATGGGGATGGCAGCGGGTTGGCAGGCCCGCCCCGGTCCAGAAGCCCGATCGAGCCGCCAGTGATCAGGAACGAGAAGCGGTGATCACCTCGCTGTCCCAGGTTACAGGGAGACCCACGACCCCATGACGGGCTTTCTTGCTGGCCCCGGGATGTGCTCAAGGGGGCGCCGGAGGGAACAGAGACGATTGTGCAGTTTGAGGTTTCCCTCTCCCCTGCGCCTGAGTGACTGCAAGAAAAGAGTCCCTGTGGACTCGATGATACCTCTGTCGCGACCCCTGAATTTAACTACGGTGACGAACTTTTGTCATGATTATATTGTTTAGGTATTTTTCGTTGATGTTGGAATGTTTGTTCTTTTTTGGGGTAGGGGTTTCTTATGGGTTTTTAAGGGGTCTCCGCATCAGTTTCCTAGTACAGATTGTCTGCTCCAGAGTACTTAACGGTCCCGCGGGTGGCATAAATGTCCCTCAGCCGGTAGCCCACACATTGCTTGCCCCTCCTAAGCGACTACATGGGTAGAGACCTGAAAGTGGTTAGTCTGAACGTTAGAGGGCTGAATAACCCTGTGAAGCGCGCGGCAGTGCTCTCCCTACTCGATAGCACCAATAGTGATGTCTGCCTGCTGCAAGAGACCCACCTATTGTCCAAAGATACAGCGCGCATGCGCGATAGGCGATTCCCGCAGCAGTTCTGGTCCTCCGGGGCATCAAAGAAAAATGGGGTGGCGGTTCTGATTGGGGCGCACTGCCCTTGTAAGGTAATCTCGACGGTGGCCGAAATTAAGGGCAGGCTTTTGGCCATCAGACTACAATGGGGGAATCGCACCTTACTTTAGGGTCCCTTTACGCCCCTAACGAAAAGCAGGAGTCTTTCCTGCAAGCGGCCTTACCCGAGGTACTTGCTTCCCCAGATGCTGCGATCTTGGTGGGGGAGACCTCAACCTAGTGATGGACTCGGAGCTAGATAGGTCAGGGCACAGAACACATCAGGCGGGGGCGCTTTCCCGGGAGGGAAGAGTTGGCTGGAAGATAGTGGTATGCATGATGTCTGGCGGGAGCAACACCCAGCTGAGCGCGATTACACATATTTTTCGGCAGCGCATAAAACTTACGCACGCTTGGACCATTTCCTTGCTTCATCCGCCCTTATGCCTAGTGTACATTCATCAGAGATTGCTCCCCGCTCGCTCTCGGACCATGCCCTCATCTCCGTACTCCTCCCTGCGCAACATACGCGAGCGTTCCCTCTGGGCTGGCGACTACGAGAGAGCTTGTTGAACTCCGAGGATGTGGTTCAGAGGATACGTGACACTATTGTACAATATTTTCAGAACAATGATGTGGGGTCTACTCCTCTTGCTGCGGTGTGGGAGGCAATGAAATTAGTGACGCGAGGAGAGTTTATTGCGGTGGCCGCGACTTACAATGCTCTGCGTAGGGAGAAGCGCGCGGAGTTGGAAGGGGCTGTGAGAGAACTAGAGGCGATACATAAACGTACCGGAGCGCCGCGGGTATGGCGCGAACTTGAAAATCGCAGACGTATGCTCAAACACTTAGATCTCGATAGGGCAGAACACGCCCTGCTGCGGCTGCGCCACAAATTCTACCTTAGCAGCGATAAGTGTGGGAAAATGCTGGCACACAGGCTACGAGCCTCGACACAGAGGTCCCTCATACAATCCGTGAGGACCCACGGTGGAGCTGAACAGACCGCTGATGACCAGATAGTGGAGGCCTTTCGTGATTTCTATCGCCGTCTCTATGCGGACCAACCCGCGGGCGCACTTGACCCACTTCCATATTTGAGCGATTGTGATATATCCCCCTCTCGCAAACAGTCTCCGAGAGTCTGGACTCAGCGATTCGGGTAGAGGAGGTGATAGGGGCTGTCTCTAGGCTAAAGTTGGCTAAGTCCCCGGGGCCGGACGGATTCTCAGCCGTCTTTTATAAAACATTTTGCGTGGAGCTGGCTCCATTTTTAACGCGGCTCTTTAACTCCTTTCTTGAGACAGGTGCTGTCACCCCATCGATGGCGGAGGCGGCGATATCCGTCATTTTGAAACCCGGGAAGGACCCCCGAGACTGCGGGTCCTATCGTCCCATCTCGCTCCTGAACATTGATGCGAAACTCTTTGCGGGAGTCCTGGCGGCGCGACTGAACCCCCTTATGGCGGACACAGTGGACCCGGATCAGTCCGGTTTCATTCCCACCAGGCAGGGTGGGGATAACTCCAAGCGATTGCTGCATCTCCTTGACCAGGTGCGCCGCGCTCGGACCCCAGCCTTTTATTATCTATAGACGCGGAGAAGGCCTTCGACCGCGTTGACTGGGAGTACTTGTTCGCGGTGCTCCGCAAGTATGGTTTAGGGGACAATTTTCTGCGCTGGATCAGGTGCCTTTACGCGGTCCCCAAGGCCTTTGTACGGGTTAATGGCTGCAGGTCAGCCCTTTTTCCCATTGAGCGGGGAACCCGTCAGGGGTGCCCCTTATCACCGCTTCTCTTTGCGCTCTACATGGAGCCATTTGCCCAGCGGATCCGGGCGAACCCCGGGGTGGTTGGACTCAAGTTTGGCGCGGATATTCACAAAATTAGCCTGTACGCGGACGACGTGATCCTCTCGCTTACCCAACCTCGGACTACGCTGCAGGCGCTATCCGAAGAGCTTGCGGCTTTCGGGACGGCCTCGGGGTTCAAGGTCAACTTCACGAAATCACAGGTCCTCAACATCTCTATACCGGCTGGGGACCTGGAGGCCCTGCAGCAGGACTTCTCGTTCCCTTGGACTACCTCCGAGGTGACCTACCTAGGAGTCAGGGTGGCGCCAACAATTGCCAAGTCAATTTCCCTCAACTATGCTTTGTTGTTGGAGTCCACGACCAAGGCGCTGGACACCTGGTCGCGTCTCCGGCTGGCCTGGTACGGGAGGGTGGCTGCAGTGAAGATGACGGTCTTGCCCCGCATCTTATACCTATTTCAGATGCTACCGCTGACCCCACCTCCGGGTAGCCTTAAAAAGCTGCAGGCTCTGATTAATAAGTTTATCTGGGAGGGTAGGAAGCCGCGGTTCTCGTTACAGCAAATGACAGCCACAAAAGAACAGAGCGGTTTAGGTCTTCCACTCATAGGGGCATACTACCAGGCGGCCTGCCTCCGATACCTAGTGGAATGGAATAGACCGATGTCTAGCAAACATTGGAATTTCATGGACCAAACGGTGGCGGGAGCAAATATCTGGCGGGAATTGTGGCTGCCGCGCAAACACAGAGCGTGGGGACTCTATTCCTCTCCCGTCACCTCGTCTACGCTCAGGGTCTGGGATCGACTTGCTATTGCTAGGGGATGGACTTCATTCCCATCACCTATGACCCCCATTGTGGACAACCCCGACTTTCCCCCGGGTCAAGCGTCTCCGGTCTTTCAGCGGTGGCGGGAGGAGGGATGTAAGAGGGTCGGGTTCCTCTTTGACTTGGAGGGGCTGATTCCTTTTGCCCGGCTGCAGACAGACTACGCGCTACCGGCCTCGGACGCATTCGCCTACGCGCAGGTGGCGCACTGGGTGACGAGTCTACCCAACTTCGCTCACATGTCGCGTACCCTCACTAGATTTGAAAAATGGCTGGTGAGCAAAGCGGATGACCGAAAGCTCATCTCAGAACTATATGCTATGATCATGCTACGCCCGGCAGGTCACCGTACAAAGGCTCAGGTGCGTTGGGAGACGGAATTGGGGAGACCTCTCACACCCAAGGAATGGGAGCATATTCTATACAGAGCACACCACACAGCACATAACACAGCAGGCGCGGAATCCGCCTTTAAGGTAACTTCATATTGGTACTATACACCGGCCCGGGTGCACAGCTGGGATAAGTCCAAATCAGACCTCTGCTGGCGGGGGTGTGGCGCTACTGGAACCCTAGTTCATCTACTATGGCGCTGCCCGAAATTGGTGCGCTATTGGAAAGCAGTCCTAGACGATATTGACACGGCATTTCAGATTACCCTGCCCCGCGCCCCTGAATACACTCTGTTAGGCCTTTCACATCCCAAAGCCTTCCCGCTGAAGTCTCTAAGGGGCAGACAGATTGCTATGGCGCTGCTGGCGGCGCGACAGGTGCTTTTAGCGCATTGGGGGTCGACCTCGGTGCCGGAGTTGAGGGACTGGATCCATCGCCTCTGGCAGCTCTTGGCAATGGAGCGCCTCTCGATGGGGGTAGACGGGAGGGGCGGAGAGTTTGCGACGCTGTGGGCCCCCTACTTACAAATCCTCACAAAGGATATGCGGGAGGTGACATGCCCTAAATTTCTACAGATCCTCCGGCTGCTGCCGCTAGAGCCGGCAGCTGCGGTTTAGTACGGCGGGACGGAGCAACACTAGTGCACGGTATGGGCCCCGGCAGTGAGCTCTTTACAATATGTTTAAATCAGATGCGGAGACAGGGGAGGGGGAGGTGGGTGAGGGAGGTGGGTTTGTTGGGGGTTTTGTTTGATTTATGATAAAAATGGTGGAGGATTTCTATAGGACGAGCGAAACTGCTGCCAGAGGTGAATGGTATTGCGGGGGCCGTCCTCTGGGATGTAGGCCTCAACGCTGTGTAACTGCATGTCTACCTCGCTCTGCCGGCCTTGCGATGTAGGCAGTAAGCTGTGTTTGAACCATGGTTACCCACTTAATAAAAATGATTGATTCTAAAGAGGGTAGCCCTCTCACTCTGACTTAGGAAGAAGGGTCCCTACTTGGACAGTGGCCAGCCATTGCCAACTAGAGACCCCCATTTCTAACATTGGTGGTCAGCGGTGAGGATCTGGACTTGCATTTATGATCGCATACAATAATTATAGTGTACACTACTAGTGAGTGCAGACCATAACGTACCGCATACATTTTTTGAGAGTTTTTTGGGATCCTATATTGTAATTGATATTGCCGGTGATTTTTCACCCGCACACATTTCCTGAGAGTTTTTGGGATCCTATATTGTGATTGATATTGCCGGTGATTTTTCACCCGCGCCCATTTTTGAGTTTTTGGATCCCATATTGTAATTGATATTGCCGGTGATTTTTCACCTGCGCACATTTTTTGAGAGTTTTGGATCCCATATTGTAATTGATATTGCCGGTGATTTTTCACCCGCACACATTTCTGAGAGTTTTTGGATCCTATATTGTGATTGATATTGCCGGGATTTTTCACCCGCATACATTTTTTAGAAGTTTTCTTCTATCTTTTATTGATATTGCCCGTGATTGTTACAATGGGCAAGCCTATGTTTTATTGATATTGCCGGTGATAGTACCCGCATAAATTTTTGAGAATTGTTGGATCCTATATTGTGATTGATATTGCCGGTGATTTTTTACCCGCATACATTTTCTTGAGAAGTTTTCTTCTATCTTTTATTGATATTGCCCGTGATTGTTACAATGGGCAAGCCTATGTTTTATTGATATTGCCGGTGATAGTACCCGCATACATTTTTGAGAAATGTTGGATCCTATATTGTGATTGATATAGCCGGTGATTTTTTACCCGCATACATTTTCTTGAGAAGTTTTCGTCTATCTTTTATTGATATTGCCCGTGATTGTTACAATGGGCAAGCCTATTGTTTATTGATATTGCCGGTGATAGTACCCGCATACATTTTTGAAAGTTTTTGGATCCTATATTGTGATTGATATTGCCGGTGATTTTTACCCGCATACATTTTCTTGAGAAGTTTTCTTCTATCTGTTATTGATATTGCCCGTGATTGTTACAACGGGCAAGCCTATTTGTTTTATTATTTATATTGCCAGATATTGCTACAATGGGTCTTGCTGAAATGAGACCTACCTTTTTTATAGATGATCTGTTAACCTACAGTCTAGAGGAGCTAAGGGGGTTCTGTGAGGAGAAGGGCTTAGCAGTGAGTAGGAAGGAGACTCAGCTATCCCTGCAGACATCCCTGAGACTTTGGCAACAAGACAGATGGAGATTCTTGGAGTCCCAGTACACCTACCAAGAGGGTAGTTGGTCTGAGGGTGGCTCTAGAGAGTCTGAAGAGGAGGAAGAAAGTGTTATGGAATATCTCATAGGTGGGGAGTTCCTTGATGAGCCTAGTGCCTATGGTAGTGCCAGATTCCCCTCATGGTCCCCAGAGGAGTTGGGGGACAGGCGGGAAGGTCCCATAGGTAGGGAGTCCCTTGCTGGATCTAGTGCACAGGGTAGTGCCCAATCCCCTTCATGGTCCCCAGAGGAGTTGGACAGACAGAGGGAGAGGGAGTACCAGCTGGAATTGGAGAGGCTCCAAATAGAGATTGCCCAGCTGGAGGCGCACCTAGCGCAGATAGCAGAAAAGGAGAAGTTAGCTCCAGAGGGAGGTTACCCCTGGAGCGCAGTTTTAATTGTCTGGATTCCCCAGAGAGGGTGGGGTCCAGTGGTGGCAGCAAAATTGAAGTATATAGTGATGACAGTGTAGTACACCCACCCAGGGATGTGGCACCTGACTTGAAGGAGGGGGTTGATCTACACCAGGGGATTCAAGGACCTGAGATAGCTCCATTGGTGTGCAGTGTCCCTGAGGTGGATTGGGGAACTAGCGCAGGGGCCCATAGTCCTAGTGAAAGGAGGGATACTCTACCGACTCTGGATGAGAGGTGCAGGGAGAGGGGTTCCCCGTGGTTGAAGTCCTGGTGTATGAGTGTGAGGACCGCCCAGAAGAGTGTGGGTTGAGTGATAGAGACAGTCAGTTAATGTCTTGCCCATTTCAAGAGAGTGGTGTGGGGTACGTGTGTGAGGCACTGGATTGTGAGGTAAAGGTTAGCACCTGTGTGGAGCTGTGTAATCCAATTGTGGGAGAGCATATTGTGAGTTCCTGTTTTCCAGAGCTAGGCCAACACCTGTCAGATTGCGAGTTCTCTGATCCTAGGGAACTTGTACAGGAGGCAGACCTCTGGGTGAGTACCAGAGGCTCTGTAGAGGCATTAGGGAATGACCCTAAGAGAAGTGGTTCAGAAGTTTTCCAACCCAGAGTGCTGGGAAAGGTTAGGAGTGTTACAGCTGGGTCCCCTTGTTGTGAGGAGGTTGTAGGGCCTCACATCCTGTCTCGTGGGAGCAGGAGTGAGACTGGGATAGGTCCCGAAGTGCCCCAGCCTCAGTCCCCAGGACTGGATGGTTCCATGAGGGACCACCAGGTGGGGAGCCTAGTCTGTCTGGATGGACCGTCCATTGTGGGGGTACCCCAGTGTTAGGTGAGCTGGGAGTGCCTGTAGTCAGGCCTCCATCAGTTCTTGTGCCTGGCAGTGCCACTCCTAGGGGAGGGTACAGAAGTCCAGTCTGAGGGATGAAAGGGGGAAAGAGTCCCCAGTGGAAGAACCAGTGGGTCAGGGGCCAGCCAGAAGGGCTGAGCCTCATAGGATTGGCCATGGTGATGCCACTTCTGTCCTGGGGCATCTTCATGCACTGTCAGAGAGACAGGAGGTCGTGAGCTCTGTGCCAGGCAGACTGTCACGCAACACGCTAGGTATGTGTCACCCTCAGGAAGTCCTGGTTGGCCAGGTAGTTGTTCAGCCGCAGGGGTTGGTCCCTGGGTTGGTAAGTCAGGTCCAGGAGTTGTCTGACCTGGAGGGAGGGACAACTGTAAGCAGTGTCCCGACCATTTTTTCCAAGAGCACCACTCCAGGTGGGAGGGTGCAGTATGCTGGAAGGGGGTACAGAGGGAGGGAGTCCTCGCCTCTGACCCCGATGCACCCTGAGGGTTTTTTCAGGTTGGTAGGTCAGTTGCAGGGTCCAGGCCCTGAACTGGTGGAGGGGTGTGTTTCCCTTAAGGGGAGCCTGTGTGCTCCCCAGGAAGTCCTGGGTGGCCAGGCGGTTGTTCAACCCCAGGGGTTGGTCCCTGGGATGGTAAGTCAGGTCCAGGTGTTGTCTGACCTGGAGGAAGGGACAACTGTAAGCAGTGTCCCGACCATTTTTTTCCCTAAAAGCACCACTCCAGGTGGGAGGGTGCAGTATGCTGGAAGGGGGTGCAGAGGGAGGGAGTCCTCGCCTCTGACCCCAGTACCACCTGAGGGTTTTTCCAGGTTGATGGATCAGTTGCAGGGACAAGGCCCTGAACTAGTGGAAGAGTGTATTTTCCTTGGGGGAATTGGTGTACTCCCCAGAAGTCCTGGGTTGCCAGGCACAGGCCCAGCCTAAGGGTACAGACCCTAGGTTGGGGGCCAGGTTCAGGGTGTCCCCCTGATCTGGAGGAAGGGGCAACTGCTAACAGTGCCCCTCCCGGTTTGTGTTATGGAGGCACCTCTCCAGGTGGGAGGGTGCCGGGCCCCAGTAAAGGGGGCGGGGAGAGGGCAGCCTCACCCCTGACCTCCGCCCAGTCTAAGGGTACAGACCCTATGCTGGGATACCAGTTGCAGGATAGAACCCCTGAACTGGTGGGCGAATTATGCAGGACACCTGCCTCAGGTGTCCTGACAATTCTGGAGGGGGGTACCGCTCCAAGTGGGAGGGTACCGAGCCCCAAAGAGAAGGACCGGGTATGGGGGAGCCCACCCCAGTCGCTGGCCCCGCCGTTGGGTACAGGCCCAGGGCTGGTGGGTCAGTGTCAGGACGCGTTGCCTGACCTGACAGGAGGGAGAGTGGACAAAAGGTGCCAGACACCTGGGGTTACTGCCCCGCACTCTCTGATGCCACAAAAGTTTGAGAGCCCTGAGAGGTATAAGGCTTGGATTTTATCACTGACTACTGTCAGTGACTACTGGGGCTTGTTGTTTATCTGTTGGGACACACCTGGGGGCCAGTTAAGGTTAGATGCTGCACAGGTGGTATCCACAGGTGAGGGGAAGAGTTCCCCATTGGTTATCTTAGTGGGCCCTAGGAGTGTGGACAGAGGGATCCACCAGGGTTCAGATTGGAGTAGAGCTGCCATATGCCCCTGCAGTTGCGGGCCAGTTCCGTGTTCTATCGCCCGAAGCAGGGAAGCCCATCAAAGTAGTGATTGGTCTACCCTGCATTTTGGCTGGAAGGGGTTGTGTTGGAAATGGCCCTTTTTGCAGGGTCACCCCTAAACTTTTTGCCTGCCTCCTGTATTTTTGCTGACCTGTTTCTGTTGGTTTTATGACTCTGGGCACTTTACCACTGCTGTTCAGTGCTAAAGTGCATATGCTCTCCTTTTGTAAATATGACTATGTGAATTGGTATATCCCTGATTGGCTTATTTGGTTTACCTGTTAGTCCCTAGTAGTGTGGCCTGTGTGTGCCCAGGGCTGGTAAACCAAATGCTGCTGGTGGGCCTGCAGCACTGATGTGTGCCACCCACAGAAGCAGCTTGTAAAGTGTGTCTCAGACCTGCCACTGCAGTGTCTGTGTGCAGTCCAGAACTGCCATCTTGGCTGTGAAGTGCACCCACTTCCCAGCCCCTGAACCTTCCCATGGCATCTTGTAAGTCACCCCTATGGTAGGGTGCATTGTATGTGTAAGGTAGGACACACCTTGCTGTGTGTAGCATGTCCTGGTAGTGAATTATGCCCCATTTCGTTTTTCACTACTGTAAGGCTACCTGTTCCTCATAGGCTAGAATGGGCAGTTTGACTATTACATTCTATAGTCCTAACTGACCCCAGGAACATGGTAGAAAAACGAATTTAGTATGCCTGAGCTCAGAATATTAAAATACATCTTTTAGTGAAGTTTATTTTTATATTCTGTGTTTGAAAATACCACTTTTAGAAAGTAGGTATTTTCTTGCCTAAGCCTTCCAGTGTGCTCTGCTGTTATGTGTATTGGCTGTCTGGTTTTAGAGGGGCAGGGCAGGCTGAGTCAGACCTGGGTTGAATAGAGAGATCTGCATTTAGAGTGTGGGGAGGGGTGGCTCCTTGACCTGAATAGGGCTGTGCCTGGCAAGGTGAATGCTGGCTCCACCTCCTACTGTGTGTCTGCTAGCAGACCCCCTCTTTCTGAAAGGAAGAATGCAGCCTGGTAAACAAAGTGCTCCAGGCCTGAGCAGAACTGGTTCTGGCTAGGTTCAGTGACTTGTAGCTTCTGAGAACAAAGACTTTTGGGGTATAAATATCTGTGCTCAAACCCCTACAATTTGTATTGCTTTTGGATCTGGAGAGGAAACTCTGTCCGTGCCACTGGAGGAATCTGCAGGAAGTGATTGTCCCTGTGCTTGTGTGTTGTTTCTTGCACTGGCCTGCAGCAGTGACCACTGGACCTTGAAGAAGAGGAAAAGGAACTTTTGAGAGAACTTTTATTTTTGTTACAGCAATTACCCAAGGGCTAGGAAAAGAGCTAGCCTCCTGCTGGAGTCTCAGGCACATCAGACTCCACCACCAACCTCCTGCTTCCTCCCTGCGAGGATTGCTATCTGCTGATGAGGCTCCTGTGAGTTCCAGGGCCTCTAGTTTGCTTCAGAGAAAAGAGTGCTGGAAATCGTCACTAACGCACGTTTGCGTGCCGCTGCAGCCGAGAGCGCTGGAAAAATCATCGCGCTGCTGCCGCTGGGTGCTCGCAACACGAAACCATCGCTAACGCCCTTTTACGAGCCGCTGCAGCTGAGAAGCGCTGGAAGAATCATCGCGCTGCTGTCGCCGAGCGCTCGCAACCCCCAAAGAAATAATCGCTTCAAGACATCGCTTTGCGGACGCCGTGCGTCCGCCATTTTGATCGCATCGCACCGGATTTCGTCGCTCCCTCGCGGAGTGCCATTTCTTCGCATCGCAACACAATCGCACAAGCAACAGGATCGTCGCATCGTCTTCGCCCTCGCGGCAAGGCCTCAGCGCATCGGCGGCCTAGCGTGAAGAAGTTTGTCGCATCGTCTCCGCACGCATCAGCAGATCGGCGCATCATCCTCCCTTGCGGCAAGGATTTTAACGCATCGCCGGCCTCGCGTGAGGAAATTCATCGCTAACACTTCTTTGCGACATTTTGTTGGTTTTGCTACTGAATACAGGTACTTTGTGAGAGAAAGGGTCGCAGAGACCACTGCTTTGGATTTGAACCTTATTGTTGCAACCTTTGAACGACAAAGGGGCGCAGAGACCCCTGCTTTGAATTTGAACCTTATTGTTGCAACCTCTGAACGAGAAAGGGGCGCAGAGACCCCTGCTTTGAATTTGAACCTTACTCTTGCAACCTTTGAACTATCTTTGACAGTCCTTCAACAGCTATCCTATTTTTGACAGTATTGTGGCTTTTACAGTTATTGGTCTTGTGATAAATCTGCCTTTATATAAAGATACTTATTTTTTATAACTACTTGTGTGGTGTCCTTGTGTAGTGTTCCTCACTGTGTTACTGTGTATGGTCATAAATGCTTCACACCCTGCCTCTGAGATAAGCCTACCTGCTCGTGCTACGTTACCACAGGGTTAAGCAGGGGTATTAAAGAGGGTAGCCCTCTCACTCTGACTTAGGAAGAAGGGTTCCTACTTGGACAGTGGCCAGCCATTGCCAACTAGAGGCCCCCATTTCTAACACCGATGTTGAGGCAACAGGTGTGGAGTGCACACGGGGAGGTGGGGTAATGTTGGTGGTTATCTGGCGTAGGCATGTAAGTATGTCCCTATGCACCGCAGTGAGATTGTCTATTTTCGACCAGTTGGACTCCATACGGTCCATGTGTTGGTCCACACGGTCCATATGGTTGTCCATCTGGTCGAAATGTGCAGCCTGCTGATGTTTTATGTCCCTGAGGATCCCGACAACCTGGCCAAAGTCTCCAGTGCATTCGCGATATACATCGAAAATGCGTTGTAACTCGGGGTTTGCTTGTTCTCCGACACCAGCTGTGGGACGTGTCCTCCCACCACGCACCCTCACACCACTCCTTTCCCTACCCGCACGGACATTGCCTGGCGTAGCACGCACTGACAGCTCCTGTCCTCCTTCATTGTTGACAGGGCTGGTATTTCCAGCCAAATCCAGATTGGACTGTCTTGCTGTGCTCCCAGGGTTTTGTTGTCTGGGTGTGTCCGTGGGGATCCGGGGCGTCTGGATGTTAATGGACGTTGCAGGAGTGGTCGCTGGGGCTGCTGATCGTACTGGTGCCGCATGCTGACCCACACCGGAGGTGCCAGGTTGGTTCCCATCGACCGAGGAGGTGTGAGAGTCATCCACACTAGAGGTCTCAGTGTCCGACGTTGTGCTGGAGCTGCTGGTGGACTCTGAATCTTCTCCAGATGATGCCCTCTGTTCTGGAGTGCATGTGGGTAGTAGAGAGACACAATGTTAGTTGTGTATTTTCAGATGTTATGTTGTCATGCACAGCCAAATGTGAAGATGTTGTGGATAATGTTGCAGTTCCTTCTTATTTCTACTCATCAATCGTCACAGACACTGAAATATTTTGTAATCGGACATTGTTATTTTGGAGACATGTGCTTTACTGAGCATGTCCAGCTCTGTGCATCAATGTGCATGTATTGTTATCCTTGACTGTACGTATTTATTTTTTGGCAAGTGTCACACTGTGCATGAGCCAGGTGTGTTGTTATTTCACACATCAGTGTTTTCACTATGACATACATACTGTAACTAATCTTATGTTTGGTAGGAATTGTGCATCTGTGCTTGCCTTTGTGGAGTTTCTCACAGTGACATTGCTGGGGTGACATGCAAACTCACTCTCCTGAATATGTGTCATCATTAGATGATTTTGCTTGGATGTATGTGTTGATGTGAACAATCAATGACATCACATGTGTAACCTCGTGTGCAATAGCAACGCGTTTCTTCTGACAAATGCATTGTTACATGGCAGTCCTTGAAACACAGCTCATTACATTGGCATGCAGTAGGGGAGTAACTGACATGAGTAGTTGTATTATGCGATAATAGTATGATCTGACATTCCCTAATGTTGCCCACACTGGACTTGTAATGGTGAATAGTATTAGTTTGTACTCCTGCGCAGAGCCTACAGCAAGTTTGTGTGATGTTTCGCATTGTGCTGTTCTGCTATGTCCCAACATGGTTGTTGTTATGCGTGTGTAGTTTTTGCATTGTTTGTGAACATATGCAATGGTAGTAGTCATATTTATGTAGATATTTTTCATCACTTTGCACACGTGTATATCTTGATGTAGTGCATTTTGTTGCTGCATACTTTTGCACATGATCACTTCATGTACATTCTACTTGTTATCCATGGACAGAGATCTTTCCCAGGGATGGTCTTTTGCCTTATCATGGTCAGAGCTGTGAGGTACAGTGTGTTTAGTGCTTGAGTTAGGCTGTGTTGACTTCTACCCCACTTTCCAATGGCAAACAGACCAGCTTACTCATCATTGTCAGAGGAGCAATGACAGTGAGGGTGGTAGTTTTCAAGGATGCTGAGACCGCTGACTGATGTTGAATTACAATGCTACACACAACAATGCCTTGTGCACATGACACAACGCAAGAGTGTCAGCCGTCTTGCATTACACCTCACATCTACTGTCCGTGTGCATTGTCCCTGATGTGTGTTTATCTGTGTGTGTTTTGTGTTATGTGGTGTGACAGCTAGAGTGTGTCGTGTCCTCCACGCACATTTGTAGCATGCACATTGAGGGCACATGTGACTGATCTATACCTGTCAGTGTGTGTAATGTGCAGTTAAGGTTATGGTCTGTAGTTGTGTGAGTGGGCCAAGAACTGGCAGTAGATATTTCCAAATTTCGTACAGGATGGCCCTGTGTAGCCATCTTGACAGGGCATTTGCATTCACTCTCAGGGACAGCATAGTGACAGGTGTGTTCTTGTGGGACTGGGGGGGGGGAACTAGTGTGTGCTGGTGGCAGTGGTCATTGCTTCCACTCCTCCTCCCACCCAGGACAAATGGGCCAGCATGTTCCAGGGTTCCATGACAGTGTGTACAAAGTTACATTACAGGGCGTGGCCAGCAGCATGGCCGAGTGAGACGTGCTTCGGCCGAGCTCCGGCTGTAAGCTATATCCGACACCTGATCCGGTGACCCGCAGGTCCGGAGAATACTTATTTTTTATTGGCGGAATGTAGAAAAGTGCTCCGCTGCCATCGGGACAGAGCCCGACGACTTTCAAAGGCGAGCGAGAGCTGATCCTGAAGCTGTGCTGGCGAGCGCGACCCTGAGCAAGATGGCGCCGAGGCGGACTTGATCGGAGCCGGAGCGACGTGGAGACTGGCGCCGGACCGAGGAGATAGCGGCTGCTTGGGAAATGGTGCCGGGAGGAATAGTACCCTCTGTTCCCCCTCTGGACTAAACACCGTGGTGAGACGTGGCTAATTGTGGGAGCTTCTGCGAGGCCTGGCGCGTTGCCGGAGGCTGGGGTTCCCTCCCCCCCCCCCGTCTTCCGAGACATCGGACGTTGGACCCGGACGTGTGGTGAGCGCCGGCGCCGCGAGTGAATAGCGGAGATGCGGCTCGGCTGGCCGGGGAGAGCCGGGGGAAGGAGTGTGACGCCTGGGACACGGGGACGCCCGGAAGACAAAGTACGGCGCTTATGCGGCGGCGACCTCTGGAGGACGATCGCCTCAGTGTATAAGGAGAAGACCCGGACCCACCTTGCCGCCGTGGGGACCAGGAAATATTCGGCCTCCCTGCCTAGAAGGCGACGACTGCCACCGGAGCCCCGGGGCGCTGGGCGTCCGACCTGGAGGTGGAGAGACCAAGTGGCCCCGCCAGATCCATCGGCCCCATGAGGTGAGGAGGCACAGGGTGGTAGAGTGCGACGCCGGAGGGCACGGGGGTGCCCCAGGACCCAGATCTAGCAGCGCTCTGGGGGAGGATACTGCGAGGAATAGTGCCCCCCGCAAATCAAGTACTATCACTGCTCCCTTTGCCCCCTGTAGCAGCCGGCATTGCCCGGGGACTGTTAAAGGCCAGATGGTGGCCGGGTAGAGCGAACCCAGGCCTGGCAGAGGAAGAAGATCTGCGACGCAGTGTGGTGAGGGCGAGGCCCGGGGGGACAGCGGGCCTTGAGGCACTACACAGATTACCCAGACGGAGGAACGACCCCATAGAGGCTGTTGAGTCCATGTGCGGGGGCCAATCGCCAGGACGCCCGGGCCAGATGCGCCTGCCATAAGAGCCTAAATTCACAGGGTGCCCAGGTGGACACAGATCCCACATAGAACCGGACAGATCCTGAACAGAGGGCTGGGAGCCTCGACGCGGAGGCTCGTGAGCAGGGGACACGGGAGCGAGGGGGCCTGCTCCTTGACTGCCCTCCACCTACTTGTGTAACTCCACTCAGGGAAATTCAACATGGGCAAAGAAAAAGACCTGAAGCCCTCCCGACAGGGGAAAATGGACCGTTACACGAAGGTAGTCACCCCACCACCGGAGGAACGAATGGCCACCCGCTCAGATACGGACACCCTCCTCCAGGCGATCCAAGAATCCAGAACGGCACTGGAGGGGAAAATAGGCGCCGTTGGCACGGAGGTGTCGCTACTGAGGCAGGATCTACGGAACTTGACCACCAGAGTCACAGAGTCAGAATCCAGACTCGGTGAGGCGGAAGATGTCCTCCAGGATTTACGCAAGGGAGTGACGACTTTGCAGTCATCACATGCCGATTTACAGTGGCGAGTGGATGACGCGGAAAATAGGGCACGCCGCAACAACCTCCGTTTTGTGGGCTTTAGGGAAGGCATTGAAGGAACAAACATGTCAGAGTTTCTCCACGCTTGGCTCTTGCGCACCTTCTCGTCGGACAAATTCTCCACTTGCTTTGTCATCGAAAGGGCTCACAGGGCACTGATGGCTCGACCGCCCTGTGGGAGCACAGCCCAGGCCTGTCATTGCACGCTTCTTAAACTTTCTTGACCGGGATATGATCCTCAGGGAAGCCAGGAAGCTCGGGGAGATCAGACACGAGAACTCACGCATAATGATCTTCCCTGACTATAGCAGAGAGGTGCAGAAACAACGCCGCACCTTTGATTCAGTGAAGGCAAAACTGCGAGAACATAAGATGCAATATATGCTACTCTTCCCTGCAAAACTGAAGGTGTTGTTCCAGGAGAGATCACATTTTTTTCAGACACCGGAGGAGGCATGGAGGTGGTTGGAGGAAAGACCAGAGATGGGACGACCTGGGGGGACGGCAAGCTGTGCCCAACCACCGGGGGAGGCGGCCAAGCGACATACGGGCCCCCGGCGATCTCTGAGGCCCCGAAAAATACGCAGGGATTGCCCCCAGGAGGTGACCCCATATGCGACAAGAGACCCAGGCCGATCCCGGAGGCATAGCGGCCGCTCCCTGGACTCTCACCTCTCGGGGGGGTCGCGCTCTCTCCACCAAGACACAGAAGCGGATAATAGAGACTCTACCTCCGAAGAAGAAGAAGCGGTGGGACCCTCGCTGCATCCTTTGGTGGTGGACATAGTGGCAATGGAGCAAGACGAAGCGGCGGATGCCCCGGCCTCACTTGGAGAATTGCCGGACTCACATTCATTAATTCGGGCTTGTGTGGTTGACCGTGGAACCAGACTGAGCTGCCGGAGCTCACCTGATGGATATTCGCTCCTCCACGCCCCCCCTCTTTCTATTCTGTAGCTCCACGTGCTGACCCTGCGAAGTGTACGACGATCAACACAAAACTGGCAGGAGCACAGTTTGGAGTACCTGCGGACTTGGGCTGTGTGTAGCCCTTCTTTCTTTTTCTTTCCTATTCCTCTGTGCCTTTCCCTCACTGTCTAGTTTCTCTCTTTACCTGCAGCAGGGACTTCTCGTTAGTGGCCCTCCATCTCTGGGGAAACCACAGTCACTGCAAAGTTGTTGGGACTGCCGCGGGAGTTGGAACTTGTGGCTTAAGTTGGGATCCGGGGAGGGCGATAGACCTCCACTACCCTGCGGCGCATCCTCGAGGGACCGACGGAGGATGGGACAACGGGGAAGAGGGAGGTGGGGTGGGGGTGGGGAGCGAGGGATTATCAGCAGTTTCTTTTGAATGGGTTTGATTTCTTATGTTTCCTTTTGTTACACAGTAGTCACAGGATCATACCAGCATGCGCACTGGTCCACTCCCCTCGCCTGGGACATGACATAGCTATTAGGGCTTATGGGACCGGGGACAGAAAATAGACAACCCGGGAACGAGTCGGAGACCGGCCCCTACACAGTACTTACCTGGAACGTAAATGGCCTGGGGGATAAAATTAAACGAGGACTGGTAAACAACTATGTAAAACGGATTCACCCGGATGTGGCACTCCTACAGGAGACCCATCTTAGAGGCACAAAGTGCGGGTTTCTGGCGAGGGAGCATACACAGTTTTGGCACATGCGGGATACACCTCGGGCTCGAGGGGGTAGCCATCCTAATTAAAAAGTCCCCCCTACAAGGTGACACGCACATGGACGGACCCCCAGGGTACATTCGTGGGGGTGACGGGCACATGGGGGAGACGTAAGGTCACCATTATATCCGTATATGCCCCGCCAAGGTTACAAGCAAGGACCCTCCACGGGTTAACAGATATTCTGTTGGAGACACCAGACACGCTGCATATCATTGGGGGAGACTTCAACGATGTCATGTCCACCCCTAAGGACCGCTCTGGAGACTGTGTTGACCCCTCTCCGACCACACATCTAGCCCGACTGACTGACACCCTTGGGTTGGTTGATGTATGGCGAACCATACACCCAGACACACAACAGTACTCGTACTACTCTGGGGCGCACAGGGTCCACTCACGCCTGGACTACATTTTTCTCCCCAGAAATACTTCTGGGGAAATCTACGAGGCAGATTATTTAGCCCGTGGAATCTCGGATCATTCCCCCCTGTTGGTGAAAGGAGGGAGACGGTCCCGGGGCGGACAAAAAACCTGGAGATTATCGGCCTGGGATTTACAGAATAGAGTAGTGTGGCACGGACTCCGGGCGGACACACAAGTTTATTTCTTAGAAAACACGGGTACGGTGCAGTCAGGAGTGATATTGTGGGAGGCCTACAAGACGGTCCTCCGAGATAGGACGCAAAATCGAATAGCCTGGGAAAAACGGAAGGGGCGGGAGGAGATAGCCACCCTGGAATCCCAAATCCTGGCGCTCGAACAGAGCTACCTAGTCGATAAGGACCCACAGGTGCACCGACAATTGACGGATGCACAACAACATTACAGGGCTTTGGTTACCGAAGAGGCTAAAACGCAGGCGCAAGCGGTTCTCCATAGATTATATGATGTCGGGGATAAGTCTGGCAAGCTATTGGCCTGGCTTAGCCGTAAGGAGATGGAAGCCCGGTGGGTGGAGAAGGTTGTGGATCACATGGGGAGGGAGCAGACGGGGGATACGCACATAGTACAGACGTTTGCCTCCTATTTCCAGGCCTTTTATAAGGCCCGGGAGCTGAGACCCTCGTCGGACATCTCAACATACCTGGCAGCTATCCAGACCCCGAGCCTGAGTGCCACGGGACGGGTTGGAGGCAGACATAACAATTGAGGAACTTAAGGAAGCAATTACGAAATTACGTCCCGGGAAATCCCCAGGTCCAAACGGGTTGCCTGCCGAATTTTATAAGAAAGGAGCAGATCTCCTGGCCGTGCACCTACTGGCCCTGTTTTGTGACGCGGCCCGGGATGGTGTTCTACCTCTGGATCTCCGAATGGCGACCATTATCCCCATTTACAAGGTGGGGAAGTCCCCGAAAGACTGTGCTTCATACCGCCCCATCTCCCTCCTCAATATCGAAGTCAAACTCCTAGCGACTATATTGGCCCTTCGTCTACGCCAGGTCATTTCGGCTCTGGTACATCGAGACCAGACGGGCTTCCTACCAGGTCGGGCAACTAGATACAATCTAAGAAGGACCCACAATTGGCTTGTGGAGGTGCAGAACCGGGAAGACCCCCATATGTTTCTCTCACTAGATGCAGAAAAAGCATTTGACGCTGTCCACTGGCCCTTTCTAGAGGCGACCCTCACTAAGTTTGGGGTTGGCCCCAAGTTCCGGACCTGGATCAGACTCCTATATACGGACCCTCGCGCCCGAGTTAAAGTGAACGGAATATTGTCCGACGACTTCCCTATTCGGAGGGGGACACGACAGGGATGCCCGCTTTCCCCACTACTATTTGCCCTCACGATCGAAATAGTGGCATGTAAGATCCGACAGACACCGGAGATTAGAGGGTTCCAAATCACACCGAATGATACGGGAGAAGAGAAGATCTCATTATATGCCGACGATATCTTAATATATGTTACCAGACCGGTTGACACGATCCCTACCCTGTTTGAGCTCATGGGCGAGTATGGGTCCTATTCGGGATACGCCATTAATTGGCACAAATCAAACATATACAGCCCAAGAACCCTGAAGGAATGGCCTCCTCTCCCAGGGGCCCTCCAGGTGGCACAGATGGGATTTACCTACCTGTGAATCTATCTCACCATAGACAGAACACTCTCATATCAGCATAATATACAGCGGGTCATCACGAACTTTGCAGCGGATGCGTTGAGGTGGAAAACACTCCCCCTCACATTACTGGGCCGAGCAGCAATGTTCAAAATGATCACCCTGCCTTGGTTTCTTTACGCCCTCCAAAATGAGTATTTCCCCATCTCTAGGCAAACCTTCCGGAAGATAGATGCAGAGCTGCGTTCCCTGCTGTGGCTCGGTAAACACCCAAGGATTGCGCTGAGAACGTTACAGCGGAATCAATATAATGGGGGATCTCTCTTCCGGATATTGAGGCCTACTATTGGGCGGAACATCTGACACCGGTGAATGAGTGGATACATACATCGGCAGACCACCCCACATACAGGCTAGAGAGGGATACTATGGGACACCGTACTTCCCTGCACTTCCTTTATGGAGGGAAAGGCAGGGGCCGTCTACTACCCGCCACACAGGTCACATTGGAGGTCTGGGACAGGGCGACCAAGGTAACGGGCTGGACACACAAACCGACGCAACAGACACCGCTCTGGCATTGTACATGGCTGAGGGAGTTGCACAAACTCAGGGGTTTTGGGGGTTGGGACGCCATAGGCATCTCCACCCTGGGAGACGTGGTAGCCACAGGGGAACTCAAAACTTTTAGGACATTAGCGTCAGAATTTGGCCTACATAACACCCAAATTTTTAAATACACGCAGCTGAGGCATGCCTGGATGGCGGAACGTTTGCTCGCCTCCCAGCTGCCGGAGTATGCACCACTGGAAGGGCGCCTATTGCAGGAACAGATGCACCAAAAGGCGGTTTCTCTGACATACCGAACCCTGAATAATAATATGCCGGACGGGCTGGGGAAACTGAGGGAGACATGGGAACGGAACCTGGGAGAAATGGAGACGGTCGACTGGGAGGCGGCCTTGATGCACCACAGAGAGGTGGCTATTAAGTCTCGCCTTAGACTTATACAATATAAGATACTGCATAGGATATATTACGACAGGGCCCGCTTACACCGTATGGGTCGTGCCAGCGATCCGCGCTGCCTACGATGCGGACGGCCACAGGGGGACTTTTATCACACTATTTGGGAGTGCCCTGTCATTCAAGCTTACTGGGTGCAAGTCTTGGGAGAATTGAGCAAGATCCTGAACGAAACTTTACCCCTTGATCCCAAATTTGTTCTCTTGGGTATACCCGGGGATGTTGACCTGGGGCGTCCACAGCTTATATTTGCCTTGCTGGCATTAGTGGTGGCGAAGAGAGATGTGGCTCGTGCCTGGGGGGCAACATTGCCTCCCAGCTTGGAGAATGGAAAAGGGGAATGGACATGTATATGGCGGCAGAAAGAATTACCTACACAGCGAGAGGGTGCCCCCGAAAATTCCGTAAGGTTTGGAGAAACTGGAGGAAATACTATGGAATGGTGGCGGGGCTGGGAGCAGAATAGTTGGGTGTACGCCTGGAAGTACTGAGGTAGTCATGTTGCGGGAACCATGGTGTGTTTTTCCCGGATTCCGGAAACGACATAGAGGGAGGATCGGACCGGGTCTCAACATTTGCACGGCTGGGGGGCCGCAGAATCTAGAAGCCCGGGGAGTGGGGGGGGAAGTGCCAAGTAATATGATGTTGAGTAAAGAGCATTGTATATGCATGCCTGGAATCAACTGTGACATGTTTGTTGATTTACGTTGGTTTAAAATGCAAATAAAAATATTTTCAAAAAAAAAAAAAAAAGTTACATTACAGATGTCTGACAGTGGTGCCTGCAGTCATGCTGTACAGGACTGCCAACAGGGCCTTGTGTTCCCCACACCGATGGCCAGTGTCAGCCATCTTGACAGGGCATTTGCATTCACTCTCAGGGACAGCATAGTGACAGGTGTGTTCTTGTGGGACTGGGGGGGACTAGTGTGTGCTGGTGGCAGTAGTCATTGCTTCCACTCCTCCTCCCACCCAGGACAAATGGGCCAGCATGTTCCAGGGTTCCATGACAGTGTGTACAAAGTTACATTCAAGATGTGTTGCTGTGGTGTCTGTGGCTGTGTATTTGGGGTGAATGTAGACTATTTGTACATGTACTCACCAGGTTCTGGGATTCCAGCTAGTCCAGTTATGGCCTCCTGTGGGAGGAGGTCCCGCACCTTCACCTCCCAGGTGGTGAAATGCACCGGTTTATGACGTCCACCGCCAGTCTTGGTGCTCAGGGCATGTTCTCTGGCAATGAGCCTCTTTACCCTCCTGCGAACGTCATAATACCGGTTCCGGATATCCTCCTTTGTGCGCAAGGTAGGTGAATGGGCATTCACCTTGTTGACAATCCTCTCCCACATCTTGGTTCTCTGGGACTGGGAGGTCTGTTGGGCCAAGCTGCCAAATAACTGTGGCTCAACTCGGATGATTTAATCTATCATCACTTCCAACTCAGCAGCTAAGAACTGTGGATTCTTCTTTGAGGGCATGGTGATGGGTGTTGGTGGAGATGTGTGTGTGTGTGAAGGTGTGTTTCTTTGGTGCTAGTTGTGTGGAGGTTGTTTGGTGGATGAGATGTGTGTGTTTGTGGTAGCGTGATGAGTTGTCTGTCTAGTGGTGTGGTGTGCTTGCATGTCTGTCGAAGTAGCAAATGCTGTTGGGAAGTTTTGGCTCCCTTTATATAGGTTGTGTTGTGGGTGTGTCTTGTTAATTGAAAATGTGTTTTTTTGGAGGTGACAATGCGTTTTTTGATAGTCTTCTTTCTGTTTCCATTGTTTTATTTTCTTCTCATTTTGTAAGTCGTTTTGACAGCACTTGATGCTTGTTCTTGTGTAAATTGTTTTGGAGGAGTCTGTTCCATTCATACTGGGCTATGTGGCATCGTTGGCATTGATGCTTGGCTATGTGGCATCGTTGGCGTCCGAGTCTGTCGGGTCGTGCTGATGCTTGGCTATGTGGCCTCGTTGGCGTCCGAGTCTGTCGGGTCGTGCTGATGCTTGGCTATGTGGCATCGTTGGCGTCCGAGTCTGTCAGGTCGTGCTGATGCTTGGCTATGTGGCATCGTTGGCGCGTCCGAGTCTGTCGGGTCGTGTTGATGCTTGGCTATGTGGCATCGTTGGCGTCCGGGTCTGTCGGGTAGTGTTGATGCTTGGCTAAATGGAGTAGTTCGCGTACGTGTCTGTAGGTTGACGCTTGGCTATCTCGAATCTGGCGCGTACGAGTCTATCGCGTCTGGCTCCTTTCCTGCTGACTCGGACGTATAATATATTTTCCGGCCGAGTCGGTCATAAATTTTAAGCTTCGCATCGTACTCAGCTATTTGTAAGGCGTGTGTATGGTTCGGTCGGAAAAAATGATGGGTCCGTGTCGGGTAGTACGTTTTCCGGCCGAAATCGGAATCGACCCCATAGTCTACAACATAATACTATTACAAACATTATTCACACCATATTCACATATATTCTCACATATTTAAAGTTTTCTAACCTAGGCCTTAAAAGCATAACGATCGATAAAAAGCTAAAACTTAAGTAACACATAAAAAACACCACAACTCCAAAAACCTAACACTACACACACTAACTACAACCTAACTACCTTCAAATTAAACTAAAACTATAGTTTAAATAAAGAAAATTAAACTTACCTTCCTCAACGCGACACAGCTTCCAACCGCGAGCTTGTCCCCTCCGAAATAACCCAAAACAAACGCGAGCGGTTATAAAATACAAGCAACAAACAAATATGGCAGCTTTAAACATTATAAATTAATATCTTTTCTTTAAAAACATGTTATTACATAATTATAACATATCTAAAATGTTTTATAAAATTCTAACAATTTATAACTTATATGTTAAAAATTATTTTACATTTTTTCTGCATTGTAAAATTATAATAATAAATATTATTAAACATATAATAATTATTATTCCATATGTATACAAGTTATATACAATGTTGATTAAAAACATATATTAAATGTTTAAAAAATGTATACCTATTAAAAAAATATATGTATAAAAATTGAACAATGTAATAATTAATATAATTAATATTTTAGATATTAATAATATTAATTAAAACGTATTATTATTTGTTAAAAAATGTTACAAAATTCAAAGCTTAAAATGCATTGAAAAAATGTGAAAACAATAATATTATTAATACTTTACAATGTATGTAACCAAATAATAAATGTTCATAATACAAGATTAAACTGTACAACTGTTATTAAAATATATATTTTTACAATTTTGTAAAACAATAAAAAGTACATTATTTCATGTTAAGAATTCTACATAACTGTATATAAAAGTTTACCAATGTTAAAAACATTTGTTTACATAATTATTATATGTAAAAGTATACATATGTACCAAATATTTCTTTCTGTAAAATAAATAATATTGTTTTTTCTCTATGTGGATTAATTTCTATTATATACACTTAATAAAATATATATTTTTTTACCATTACTATATCATTGACACTAAACAAACATTAATTAAAAAATAATATGTGTGGTTTTTTGTGTATCATTTTATTAATGTTGTATTTAATAAAAATAATTATGTTTTAAATAAATGTACTGTATAAAATTATGTTTTAATTAAATATATATATAATTTTATTATTTTTCATTTATAACTATGTTATAATTAATACACATTGCTACTACAAACTATATTAATTTTGGAAGATTACAAAACTACACATATATATAATTTACTATTCCCACTCCAGTTAGTATTAAATCATGGTAGATGCTGGACACTGAACTTAATTAATTTACTATTCCCACTCCAGTTACTATTAAATCAACATAGATGCTGGACACTAAACTTAATTAATTTACTATTCCACCTCCAGTTAGTATTAAATCAGGATAGGTGCTGGACACTAAACTTAATTAATTTACTATTCCCACTCCAGTTAGTATTAAGTCATGGTAGGTGCTGGACACTAAACTTAATTAATTTACTATTCCCACTCCATTTATTATTAAGTCAGGGTAGGTGCTGGACACTAAACTTAATTAATTTACTATTACCACTCCAATTAGTATTAAATCAAGGAAGGTGCTGGACACTAAACTTAATTAATTTACTATTCCCACTCCAGTTATTATTAAGTCAGGGTAGGTGCTGGACACTAAACTTAATTAATTTTCTATTCCAACTCCAGGTATTATTAAGTCTGGGTAGGTGCTGGACACTAAACTTACTTAATTTACTATTCCCACTCCAATTAGTATTAAATCAAGGAAGGAGCTGGACAGTAAACATAATTAATTTACTATTCCCACTCCAGTTAGTATTAAATCAGGGTAGGTGCTGGACACTAAACTTAATTAATTTACTATTCCCACTCCAGTTAGTATTAAATCCGGATAGGTGCTGGACACTAAACGTAATTAATTTACTATTCCCACTTCCAGTTAGTATTAAATCAGGATAAGTGCTGGACACTAAACTTAATTAATTTACTATTCCCACTCCAGTTAGTATTAAGTCAGGGTAGGTGCTGGACACTAAACTTAATTAATTTACTATTCCCACTCCAGTTAGTATTAAGTCAGGGTAGGTGCTGGACACTAAACTTAATTAATTTACTATTCCCACTCCAATTAATATTAAATCAGGGTAGGTGCTGGACATTAAACTTAATTAATTTACTATTGCCACTCCAGTTAATATTAAGTCAGAGAATGTGCTGGACACTAAACTTAATTAATTTACTATTCCCAGTCCAGTTAGTATTAAAGCAGAGTAGGTGCTGGACACTAAACTTAATTAAATTATTATTCCCACTCCACTTAATATTAACTCAGGGAAGGTGCTGGACACTAAACATAATTAATTTACTATTCCCGCTCCAGTTAGTATTAAATCAGGGTAGGTGCTGGACACTAAACTTAATTAATTTATTATTCCCACTCCAGTTAGTATTAAGTCACAGAAGATGCTGGACACTAAACATATATAAATTACTTTGCCCAATCCAATTAATATAATAACACAAACTATACAATACATAAAACCCATTTACTTTAATATTCACTATAACAATTTATTCAACTATATAATTTCATTACTCAAATAGTTTTTTAAACATATCACATTAATAAAATAATATTCTAAATATTATTAAATCTAATATTTAATATTCCATAATACTATATATCACATATAAATTATATTTTTTCTAATTACTATACATATTACTTAACTTTATATTCAATCTTTCAACAAATTAATTAATAATTTTCATTTTTTAAACTCTTAATAAATATTAAATAATATTTAATATTTATAACTTATAATTATTAAAAAACAAAAAAGATTATCTTTTAATTGTTAAATAACATGCATTTAAATATAAATATTAATAAATAATACTAAATCTTTATTTTTAATAAATCTTTAATTAACTTTTTCCAATATTAACACAAAATATTATATTTTTAATTTTATTTTCATAAACAAATAATTTATTTAAATTATTATTTTAAATTTTAAATTACTTTAAAAAAATGCAAACATTTAATCTAAAATATTTAAAAAAAGAATTCAAACCAAATATTATTCCATAATTTAAAATATATTTAATTTTTTCAATTTTTAAAAAATTTATTTAAAACAATCACCACCCTTATACACTAAGGGGCTCATTACGATGGCGGGCGGAAGCACAACCGCCGTGCTGGCGGATGCAAAAACCACCAGTTACCGCCGGCACGCAGCAGTCCACACGCCCGCACAATTACGATGCGAAAAGTAGGCCAAACACCGCCGGCAAGCCAGCAACACCGTCCGCCATCAAAGTGCGCCCGTACACGTAGCGGCGCAGCTAACTGACACACACCGTCCGACGAAACACGTCCCGCCCGGCGCATAAATTACGATGCCGCAAACAAACGGCTCCCACGGCCAAGAGATACCGTACGACAAACCGAAGCGGTAACACGGACGCCGAGCACGGACAACGAAGAAGCGGCTCCCCGAGCATGAATCCAGCACTGCAGGCCCTCCCCATGCTCCTGCTGATGCACCACCAAGGACGCAACGTACCGCGGAGACGCAGGTAGGCACACACACAACAAGTGCACGCAAACAGCGCACACAGTGCAAGGGCGGAAAAAGCGGACAACCCCCACCAGCGCGTGTACACTACACATCCACCATTGCATCCACATATGACACACAGGCCAAATCGTAACATCGCGTAACACATGTGTACACACCACCTGGGACTAGGAACCAACAACCCCGTCACGGCCCCAAAGCGGCGATGACGCCGCCACACATGCGCACAACGCAGAGGCCAACCGCAGCGCCATGCATGCGTCGCACACAGACACAGGGACACAACCAAGCAGCACACACATCAGCCCCACCCCGAACGCACATGACACGTGACAGGCCTGCCACAGACATGTCCCCAACGCCCAATTCACGGACAACACCCAACGCCACACAACCGACGCACACATGTCAGTGAAGTCACGCAACAGCAGGACACACCCCAGTGTAACAAACATGGCGTAGCACACAGCGGCGGCAACACCAACTAGGAGAAGCAGGGCCCCTTCGGGAAGAGGAACGCCAGTACCACACTGAAACACCCATACCACCCTGCACATATGAACAAGACATATAAAACGGAACACCAAAGAGCCCGGGGACCGACAACAGGTGGCCCAAGAATAACATTCACACACAAGGCCCAACGCAGAGCGGAAAGGCAGCCTGCCGCCCACACAAGGGAGAGCAGACAGCACTGAATGACCTTCCATTCCAACTCCGAAACCACAGCCCTACGACAGAAGCCGGTGAATACAGCCATTGTCCAAGAATAGACCAACACAGGCTTGCCGAGGAGACCGACCACAGGGCAGATAGCGCATATCACAGAAGCACACAACGGACGGGGAAGAAAGAAGAAAACACTCCCCCATGTCGGCCACATGCAAGTTAATTGGAAGGAGTCACACATCACTGACCTTGAACTGTCTGAGAAGCATGTGGGAAGAGGGCCCGTGTCCTCCAAACAAGCCAACAGAACACAAGTCCTGTCTCCCTACGACTACACAGAGCTCACAGCAACCTCGGAGCGTGCACATTGCAGACTGCACACACAGCCGGAGCACGCCACCACAACGCACCGCTGCGAAATGGCAACCGCAACACACCTACCCAACTACGCCGAACAGCTCAAGCTGTACAAAACCAACCTGTTTCATACATTGGGATGCGATCTCCTGTCCCTGCTGAACGTAAGTTACCGACTGACTTACCGCATCACATTGTTCAGCTGCGTCATGCCCGTCTTCTACTGTCGGAGGTGTCCCTACCAGCATCCCGTGGAGATATGCCTCTCCAACCCGGCATGTCTGAAGGCGGACCTGCTACCACTACTCCTCCCTCTGGACGCACACGACAGGGCCTGCTCTGCCTATGGGGGCATGGCGTATGTGGCCAACATCGCACCCGCACTGAAATGGGACCACTGTGCCTCCACACGACGGATCATCGAGAACAGCTACATCGAATGTCACCCAGCATGCCCCATCATGGTCCTCCAAGGGACAACTTACGAACAACACCTTGACAGCCACCATCCGCTACATTGGCTGGCAAACATGTACACCACCAATGACATGGAAGCCCTGCTGGGCGGCATCGCATACCTGACAACCTGTAAATTCGTCGGACCACAACGCAGGTTCCCCGATTGACCTATGATGTCCAACCCCGCACCCATGCTTAGCTTCCGCACGGACTGGCCAGTCACCACCACAACAGCCATACCAAACGACCGGCAACTGTAACCACACCATCAACGACATCGCCATGACATCGGATATGACCGGGACATGCACACTGTTCCCCATCACATCCAGGAACACCGCATGCATCGTGGGAGGCAGTGGCATGGGCTCTGTGTATCGCACCCACATGGACGGAACTGCACGAACAACCAGGACACGACATGGATCCAGTGCCCATGGACACACACACCGCTCAGTGGACATGAATAGGTCGCCTGGAGTCTGTGGGTGCTGCACCCCTCCCAACCCCCGCCCCGGGAATCCCATACCAGGACCTTTGCATGGACGACAAGTGCATACAACAACAACACGACCCCAGTGACTGTGACATGTCCAGTAACCACCACAGTGCAACAACAAGTGGCACGCCGCTGCATGCACGCAAGCACATGCCCTGATGTCATCTCACATGCACGCGTGCATGAGGAACAACCGCAGCAAACCTGTCACATGGAACTGAGATGGACTGTGCCCATGATGCCAAGCGGTCTGGTAGGCTACATGTATACCGTCTGTGTCAAAGTCCGCAGCTCCGCAGCTATACGTAAATGTACATTAGCACAGCCTTGGCCAAGCAGATGTCACTCTGAAGCCCACATCCCACATGCAACAGCCAATCACATGTAACCCCACACCCTATCCCATTTGCAATCATGCTCAGTATATCCTCAACATGTATTCCGCTGCCAGTAGTGTCCACTATACTGCATCACAGAGGACAGAAGACTCAATATAATGTTTGAAACCAAAACTGTCTCCGCTGACTCATTTCACAAGTACGAATGAGAGAGGATGAGAGTATGTGAAGTACACGGCAGTCGTGACATGACCATGTAGTCCACTGGTATTGGATGTCAACGCAAATGAGTAGCACAACTGTGGAAGACACACATGTGTCGTGTGAAGTCGTATGGACGCAGTGCTCAGGTGGGTGGGTGTGACGGGTAGATGCGCACATGCCAAGTTGGAGCACGCCGTGTTGGGAGGGGTCATGAACAGTACACCACCGCTTCCCTGGGCATTGTGAGAGGACACCTGTCGGGGGAGTGAACACGTGTGTGCACAGCAGCCGGGCACACGTACAAAGCGGTACCAGGCGCACCTCAGCCCACCCTCTGTGGACAAGCTGGATCCTGTTGTGCGCCCGCCATGCCCCTTGACAAGGCACACACAGCCCCAGTCGACCAGGTGTAACCCCAACATAGTCAATCCGCACAGGCGATACAGGGCACGGGATGGCAGTGGAGCATGGTGTGTGAGAGGTCTCCTCGCGCTCCTCCTGGTCATATCACGCAGGCAATAGAACCTCAACGTCTAGCATGGCACAAGTCAAATGGAAGTGTAGGGGGGACGCACCACAGCACGAGCAGCACTGACGTCACGGGAGGTGGCTCGCACCATCCCAACCATTGCCCATCATACCAACCACGCCACATGCCATTGCGACTAAGTGCAAGCGCGTGCGCCACCACCCCCGAGCCCTCCCCAGAGAGGCCAAAGAGTGAATGTGTGGGCCATCAGCCACAGATGGACGCGGCATGGCCGCAAGGGCAGCCACAGCCATTGGGTGTCGCAGGTGGCGGATCCAGAAGGCGAAGACTGTGATGCATAGTCCATGCAGGCCGGGTCTCCATTTGGGGCACCACGCAGGTGGACGGCGTCCCGCCACACATCATACCCTGAGACAGCCCACTCGTGCAACTGGACCCACACATACACTCCTTGCCCTCTCTGGTGCGAGCTTGGGGCTGCCTGTGCAAGCGCTAGCCTCGCAGGTGAGCATGCATATTGGGGGAGCGAGGGGAGGACATGAGGGCTGGGGCGAAGATGACTGTATCACTGTCAGTTAGTACAAGGGATGACCCAGATGTGGAAAGGAAGAGACGTGTCCCGTGTGTACTGCAACTAGTCGCCAATCCAACTACCCCCCATGTCCGGAATGTAAGCCCGCACCTAGGCCCGCCCATCCGCCACATCGAACATACCACCAGCACGACAACCTTCCCATTCGAAACACTGACTGGGGGTGGCGACCAGTGTACAATCATGTGTAGCCTACCCACGCGTACATGTGGGCCCTCCATGATCCATGTCACCTGCGGCAAAGTCATGACATGCGCAATGAGGGAAGTGAGGAGAGCTGTCCGCCCCACGCGCAGAAGGTGCATCAGCTCCACAGACCCAGCAGCGAGTCCAGCAGGGGTCACATGTGCAGGGGCAGCTGTGCCTGGTGTGAAGGCACATGCATATAGACAGCACATCGACCAATGTGTAGTCTGCCCACATCTACAGTCCATCATCATGCGGACATAGGAATTGAACACAGGGCAACACATCTTCAGTTGGTGCACCCACCGTGACCAACAATGCGCAATCATCGACGTACCCGCCCTGTGCATGGCCCCCCACCCAACGGAGGCACATCCAGTGCCACCATCCCACACACACAAGCCTTCCACGGAACATGCTGTGTCCAATGGTCAGTACAGAGTCAGCGCCCATCTGGTGGATCCTGAACAGGAGACACATGCACACACATGCCAGCTCCCACTATGTACGTCTGCCACCTGGCACGTGCAATGTAACCTCTCACCTGTGACGTGTGACTGCAAGCACACAGCTGTCTTGGCATGGGGCTGTCAATGTGGACACCTGTCAATGTTTTGGGAGGTGTGATCCGTACAGTGCTGTACATAGGGTGCAGTGCTGACACCTACTACTGTCTCATATCCCCTCGTGCCACAGGTCCCACTTGTTTTGGCCGCTCAGCCTGTGCCCACATCGTCGTCGTCGTGTGCCATACTCATCCAGCCGCGGAAGCAGTTCCATGCTCAGCAGACATTCATGTTGCCGTGGCTTTGCCGCTTGACGGATATGCAGTCAGTCCCCATCAGCACGCCCCGCAAGTCATTGGGGCCTAGATCCCCATGTGCATGCACATGGCAGTGGTTTGTATCACTAGCCATTGCCATTGTTGGGAGACCTGTGTAAGTGTATTGTGGCCGTGCCGTCCCAGCTTGACAGCTGGGCTGTGGCTCATGTGCTTGCTCAGTCATGTCAGTGATGTGTATGCGAAATTGCTATGTGTCGTGTTGCTTTGACATGTGTCCTCTGCCATTGTCCCTAGGCGGAGACCGAACATTGACCGCCCATACCAATTGCTGGCGGACATGGACGATACAGAGGTTATTAGGAAGTTTCGGCTGGACAGGCCAACCCTGCATCGACTGTGTGCCATGTTAGAACCCCATCTCCGTCCCCGCAGGGTGTATCCGACTGCTGTCAGCCCCACGGCTAAGGTGATGGCCGCCATGCATTTCTTCGCCACTGGGTCATTCCAGCACACAGTGGGCATTGGAGGAGGGATGTCCCAGCCCATGTTCAGCAAGGTGCTGAGGGATGTACTGGCAGCCATGATGCTGTGCCGAAACAGGTACATCCGCTTCCCCAGGGCTCGTGAATTGGCGGCAGTGAAGGGTGCATTCTATGCCCTTGGCAGAATCCCACACGTTGTTGGAGCCATTGACTGCACACATGTCGGCCTTGTTCCACCACAGGCCACTGAGCACCTGTACCGCAACAGGAAGCACACGCACTCCCTGAATGTGCAAGTGGTGTGCCTTGCGGACATGGTGATCACCCACGTGTGTGCAAAGTTCCCAGGCTCGGCCCATGACACACACATAATGCGCAACAGCATCTTGCCACGACTGATGTCCAATATGCAACAGGATCGTGCCTGTATTGTCGGTGAGTATGTGGAGTGGTGTAGCGTGCTGGTTGTGCGATGCTGTCCCCTGTCCAGTTGGAATAGCAACGGTTCTCTGTGTCCCTCACACCCAGGTGACTCTGCGTACCCGAATGGGGCATGGCTGCTCAGTCCATTGAGGAATCCTCGCACCCCAGCAGACGATCGCTACAATGAGGCACATGGGAGGACCAGACGTGTGGTCGAGCGTACCTTTGGCCTCCTCAAGTCCAGGTTCAGGTGCCTGGACCGCACCGAGGGTGCGCTGGCGTACTCCCCACAGAAGGTGTGCCGGATAGTGGTGGCGTGCTGCATGCTGCACAATCTGGCCATTCGGAAGCAGATCCCCCTCATCGTGGATGACGGAGATCAACCAGGGCCCCAGCCCGCAGACCAGGACAGCTCGAGTGAGGAGGACAGCGGAGAGGAGGAAGCTGGTAATGTGCGGCAGCAGCTCATCGCCCGCTACTTCACTTGACGGTGAGTGTCCATGTACGACGGCTGATGTGGCTGTATCTGTGCAGGTGTGTGTGTGCTGTGTCAGGGTGGCCGTTTGTTCACTGCGTGCTGTGTGTCAACGCTCCATGGCCAGGGTAGTATGCCACTGTTGGTGGCTGTGGCATTGTGCCCTATTGCTCTGTGCGATGTGTGTACATTGCTTGTAGTTGTTGACATGTACTGTGTGATGGGTGTGTGACACACTCATTGAATGTGCTCCTGTTCTGTCTCCCACCCCTAGGTCCCTACAGGCCCTCCGGATTCCATTGCCATGCCACGCATCAGGTGCCTTTCCGCCCAAGGTGGCCGTTGTATTCCGTACAAATAAAACACAGGGCACAAACAGCAGTTAGTGTAAAAGGTGCATTTATTTCAAACTGTGACATGTGATTGTGTGTAAGGTGATGACAAAAGTGGTGCGTGCAGTGACAATGAGCTGTCGGTCATGGCTGCGTGATGCTCAGGGTGTACCCACTGGTTCTATGTCCATAGTCCAACACACACATGCCATCCAGATGGCTGTGTGGAGTGGGATCGTAGTCCAAGTCAATGCAGTGGCTGGTCAAGGAAGGCTGGCGGAAGGCTGGCTGGCTGCCTCACTTGCGTTTGGAGCGTGCGAAGTCCTCCCGGGAGATCTGTTTCCACTTCGGACGGCCCCTTCCACGTTTGCGAGGGGGTGCCTGCTTGCGACATGCTGGTGGTTGAGGTGTGCTCACTGGCTGTGGACGCAGGGGAACTGGACACTGCTGCTCGACCCTGCGCCCCGGCAGGTGGTGGCGGAGGGGGAGCTGCTGTCCCTGGCTGTGACCTCACCGCCACCACCAGCTGGCCCATGAGGTCCACGAGTTGGCCCATACGGGCGTCCATGGACCTCAGCACCCCCAGCACCTCACGCGTGTCTGAAGCAGACCGGACCCATTGTCCTTGGGCCTCTTCATAGGCCCCAAGGACTCTGGCCATTTGAGGCAGGGCATGGCTCCCAGGGGAGGCTGGCGTTTCCCTGACCCTGCTCCTCCTACCAGTCCTGCTGCCACCGGCCTGCCCACTAGCCACATTGCTCACCACGGTCCTCGCTGTGGCTCCCAGGGTGGATCCAGTCGGCCGGGCCACCACCTGCGCTGGGGCTGGTGCCAGCGAAGACGTGGTGGTGGTGGCGGCGGTGGTGGTCGGTGCGGCGATGGTGGCGGTTGCGGCAGTGGTAGTGGCCACAATGACCGTGGGTGTGGCCGCAACGACAGTGGCAGCAGGGGGCTGGGAATGTTCAGCAGCCCTGGATGATGGGTTGGTGGGTAGGAAGGGTCCTGGGGAGCGGCTGGGCCCTGCCACACCAGATGGGCCTGCTTGGTGGTCCGTGTCCGAAGAGGAGGACAGATCCTCCAGATCCGTGTGTCCTCGTTGGGGGCTTGTAGGCTGGCTGTGCTGGCTGCTGGCTCCATCCCCAGCATCCAGCAGTTCGTCACCTGTGGAGAGAATGAGATTTGTTATTGTGTTGCACCTGGCGAAGTATGTATTTGTCGTCTGACATTAACAGTTCGTGCAATCTCGTACATGGGTTTCCCGGAGGCGTGTGTGTGGCTGTAGCATCTGTAGTTGTGTGTGCTTGGCAATGGGACTGTGTGCTGTGCACATGTGGCATGGGACGGATTGGCCATGCCGATGGGTGTGTTGCTGTGCCCCTACTTATTGTGACTCTGGTGTATGCGGGCTCCTGGCCCATCCTGGGTCTGGTTTGTACTTTGCTTTTGGGGTTCAAATGGAACGCTTAGGAACGCATATGGCAACATGGGGGCCATGCCCCAGATTCGCATTTGGGAGGGAATATGCTTTTGGGGTTCAAATGGAACGCTTAGGAACGCATATGGCAACATGGGGGCCATGCCCCAGATTCGCATTTGGGAGGGAATATGCTTTTGGGGTTCAAATGGAACGCTTAGGAACGCATATGGCAACATGGGGGCCATGCCCCAGATTCGCATTTGGGAGGGAATATGCTTTTGGGGTTCAAATGGAACGCTTAGGAACGCATATGGCAACATGGGGGCCATGCCCCAGATTCGCATTTGGGAGGGAATATGCTTTTGGGGTTCAAATGGAACGCTTAGGAACGCATATGGCAACATGGGGGCCATGCCCCAGATTCGCATTTGGGAGGGAATATGCTTTTGGGGTACATGCTGTGAGCCATGGGTGCCGAACGTGACATGTGTTGTGGCAGCATGACAGTGCATGGTTTGAGGTGTGTGCATGCTTGACATGGCCTGCATATTTGCTGTCTGTTGTGATTACTGGACATGGCATTGGACGCATCGTTATGAGTGAGTGATGGTTGTGTGCCAGCCAACGTATTGCAGTTGTCCCATCTCCTTGGTGTGCGTGCTGCCCTGTGCCATGTGCATCACTGCAGTGCTCAGGGGGTGTGGCCCATGTTGTGTGTTGTTGCTCACAGTGTGTCGTGCACTTCATTGACTTCTGGCACATGGTTGGTCATGGGCATGTATCTTAGCGTGACTGCTGTATGTGTGGCAGCTGTGCGGATGACATGCCTTTCATGAGACTGGGGCTGACGGATGGGATGGATGGTATGTTGTATGTGCATGGTGTGTCTGTGTGTTTGATGGGTTCAGTGGTGTTCGTGTGCATTTATGTTGTTCCGCTCTGTTGCGTCTAGTGTTGTTTGTCTTACATAGGCGTAGTTGTGGGGTGTGTGGTTGACAGGCAGTAGGGGCTACATGGACAGGACTTCAATGGTGTTTCGGTTGTGTGTGATGAGTTGCACAGTGGCTGCCGTGTGGTACTATATTCAGTGTGGCTTGTGCATGCAGACGTGGCTCCTTGGGTGTTGCTATGTCTGTGATGGGTCATGTGGGGTGTGAGTCTGTTGTTCATGTCCGTGTGCACATTGTTCACTTGTTCGTGACGGTGGGCGGTGCTGCGTGTTCGTCTGCTACGTGACATGTCCCATGTGTTGGTCGTGTTCCGGTCCTCATGCCTCCAGTAATCCAGCCCTGTCCAGTTTCCCACCTGCAAGCTGTTCGTGCGTGCACTGTACTGGATGCCACATGGCTCTAAGTGGGGGGTGCTCCATGTTGCAGGTCTGTGGGGGTGGGGGGGTGTTGTGGGTCGTGGGGGTGGCTGGACACCCACTGACACCGATTGCTGTGGACCGTGATGTCTGCCTTTCGGCTGTCGTTGTGCACTGCGGTGGCTGACACGTGGGTGTGGGGGATGCTCCTCCTTGCTGTGCTGTGGGACTAGGGGCCTGGTGTGTGTTGTACTTGGGCTGTCCACCCTCCCACCCACTGCATTTTGTGTTCCTGCCACTTACCTGTTACTTGTCGGTTAGTGCAGCTATGGCGGACACATGGGTGTGGTGGGTGCTCGTTGTGGCGCTTCTGGCATACTCGGGGACCTGTTGGTGGTTACGTGGCTGGCTGAGTGTACACATGTCCCCACGTATCTTACAGTTGTTCGGTTTGGGCTGTGTGTGGTGGTGTCTGTTGCATGTGTGTGTGATGTGTTGTGTATTGTGTGCTGGACATGGGGGTGTTTGTCCCTGGGAGCTGTGGCATGGTGGTAGTGCATGTGAGTACATAGCGGTGTGCTGGTATACATTAGTTTGTACTTACCAGCCTCCACTCCCCCTGCTAATCCGGCGAGGATCTCGGGATGTATTATGACTCGCACCTTCTCCTCCCACGCTTTGAAGGTCTTGAAGAGCGCGGGATTCCCTCCGCCAGTGACGGCAGCCAGCTCTCTGTTTTTGCCCTCCTTCTTCTTGACCAGGCTCTTGACGTCATTCCAACGTTTGTTTATTTCTCCTCTGTTCCTGGGCAGGGTCCCGACTGCATTGACCTGGTCTACGATCCGGTTCCACATTCTGTTTCTGGTGGCTAGTGGTGTGTGCTGGACCATGTTCCCATAGATTTGTGGGTACACCTTGATGATCTCGTCGACCATGACCGTCAGCTCAATGGGCGTGAACTTGGGCATTCTTTGTGGTGCCATGGTGTTTGTGGTGCTGGTGCGGTGTGTGTTGTGTAATGTGCAGGGGGTTTGTGGTGCCGGTGTTTGGTGGTGGTGGTGGTGGTGGTGGTGGTTGTGATGTGTGCGTTTCTGTGGTGTGCTGCTGTCCTTGCTGTGTCACTGTGTCCTCTCCTCTCCTCTCTGGTTTGCAATGTTGCAAGGGGTTGTGGTCTGTGGGAGTGCTGCTTTTGTACTTACCTATGTGGGTGTGTCCTCATGGTCTGTTGTTTTCAGGTGTGTTGTGTCTGGGGTTCTGGCCTTTGTATTTTTTGTTTGTCCGGGGGGTGTTTTCGGGATGTGTACTGTGCTTGTGTATTTGTGCGTGCCTTGCTGTGTGGACTTGTTGGCCATGTTGTGTGCTATTGGTTTTGTGAGCGGATGGTTTCTGTGCAGGGACGTGGGCGCCATGGCTTCTGTCGTGTCGATTCTCATCGGCGTTGTTTGCGCTGGCGGGCGGTATATTTGTAGTTTTCCCGCGCTCATGGCGGTGCGATCGTAATTTCACGTGCGGTGTGTCGGCCGTGAGGGCGGGCGGTTTTGTGTTGTCGTGCGTGTTTCCGTCCGTGGCGGGCGGTTTGACTCCGACTCGGACGTTGGCGGGCGGTATTTTGTGTGATTTTTCCGCCGATGGCGGTTTTCGGTTTGTGTAATCGTGATGGCGTGGTCGGTGTTCAGACGGTGTGTGCGGGCGGATTTTTGCCGCTTCCATGCCTGGCGGATTTTTTTACGCCGGGTATCGTAATGGGCCCCTAAAACCCAACATCCCGCTCCTAATAAAAAAAATTCTAATTTGAATTTAAAAATTTTGATTTTATTAAGGGGCCGGTTCCGATCTGGGACGGAAATCTCTCCGACCGAGCCGGACCCGGAGAGGTTTCCGACCGAGCCGGACTCCCGCAGTCCGACCGAGCGAGTACGATGCGGCCGTATGCTGCCCGACTCGATTCGGTCAGACTCCCATTGAAGTCAATGGGAGCCGGTCGTAAAACGCGTACATGGGCTCCCATTGACTGAATGGGCATGTCGCGAACAGGGGGGCCCCCTACAGTGGGTACGCGTCGGTGCGACTCGCACCGTACATTCATGTTTAGGGGGGACCCTTGGGTCCCCCCTGTGTGCAACTCGTGCGGCTACACGTGCAGGGGGGTCTGACACGGACCCCCGAAGTCCGGCTCCGACAGCTCTTTGGAGCCGGACGCTACGAGTCGGTCGGGCCGTTCGAAGCGCGCATCGTACTTGCTCGGTCGGGTAACGTCTCCATTGCGTGGTGCGATTCGTGTCCATACGAGTCGTTCGGAGCGGTTCGGACCCGGGAACGAGTCGGTCGGCGATTTCGCGTACGCTCGCATTGTACTTTCTTGCGCGGACGACCGTATGAATCGGTCGGAAACAAGGCCTCCGAATCGGATCCGGTAAAGCCGAATCCGATTCAGTGCCCTACCGGCCGAGATCGGAATCGGCCCCTAAATATTGAAATCAATTATTTTAAAACACTCCCCACCGTTATCCCCTATAAACTTACCATCCCACTCCTAAAACAAAAATTTCAAATTTTAATTTTAAAAATTTCAAATTTATTAAAATTTATAAAAAATTATTTTAAAACACTCCCCACCCTTATCCCCTATAAACCCAACATCCTGCTCCTAAAACAAAAATTTCAAATTTAAATATTAATAATTTCGAATTTATAAAAATCTTAAATCAACTATTTTAAAACACTCCCAACCCTTATCCCCTATAAACCCAAGACAAACATTTCTAATTTAAATATTAAAAATGTCAAATTTATTAAAATTTTAAATCAATTGTTTTAAAACATCCCCCACCCTTAAACCCTATAAACCCAACATCCCGCAACTAAAAAATTTAATAAAAATTAATTTTTTATAACATTAAATAAATATTTAATACTATCGATATACTAAACTCGATATTAATGTATGTCGATATTAAAAAGTCGATATTATGTCCACTTACCTGATGATATATCTATCTTCAAGGTATGTAGAGGTGCAGTTAAGAATAGTAAATCTATACTTACCTCTTTGCACTTAGGTTCTCAATATTTTGGTGCTCAATATTTTTGACACGATATTCTGTCCACACGATATTTTTGTTTCTGATATTCTGTCAGTGATCCCATTAATGCTGAAGGGATATCATGCAATTTGCCTGTGAAGGGGTGTTCTTGTCAATTCTCTTATGATCACTGAAATTTCCTGTGAGAAATAATTATGCTGAACTAGCCTATAGGGGTGAAGCCCGGCAGAAAAGCAGCAAGGGTCTAGTAGCGACAGGAATGCTCCTCAAAGTGCATAACTGTAGGGGAAAGTCTGGGTTCAGGAGCAAACTGATCTCTGGGGCAAAAGGATGATATTTGTAGATTCCGAGTAATTGGCCACAATAGCATTTTAGTAAGGTATGATATTGATTGGACTTACCCCACCATACTACAATTTTGGTCTTTTCATGGCAACATGATAATATGTGGCATACTCCTTCATAAGGGTGAGCAGGAGACAGAGATAAACGTTGACAATTCAAGGGGATGAGGGAGCTCTACAGAATTCTATAATCTGAGTTGATCGATGTGGAGAGAAAGTCAACTTAGTTTGACAGCAGTGGTACAATGATGAAGGAAAGTTGCCAATCGGGTATCACTCACACCTGCTACCAGTGACAGCCTGTGTGGGAATATGGATTGATCCTTGGCTGTGAACTCCGCTGATGAATCCAGCAATGCTGGATTTTCTTGAACTACTATGAAACAAAGGGGCATATTTACAAGCCCCTATCGCCACCACAACGTCACTTTTTGTGACGTTGTGGTGGCGATAAGGGCTTTGCCTTATTAACAAGGCAGCATTAAGCCACTTAACGTGCCTTAACGCTGCCTTTTAAATATGGACCCTTTCACAATATACTCAGCATGAAAAGGGTGGGCAATGGGTGTTGCGGTGGGCATTCCACCACAACACCCATTGATTTCGATGCTACCCACTATTTCCAAGGGTGGTGTAAATATGGGGCAGCACCAAAATGAAGACCAAAAAAAACCTGGTTTTACCCTGGCGAAACGAGGAGAAATGCTTTATTTCGCCTCGTTTAAGATGTTTCTATGTGTGCTGCGTTGTGCAGCACAAATAGAAACAGCAAAACGCCATTGATTGTTTATGTACAGGATGGTGTCCCATGTTATGTTAAGAAGGCGTCTCACTTACGTCTCATGTGTTCTGTAATGTTGTGGGTATTCTGCACCTACACAGAACTATGCGCAGGAAAACAGGACTTAGGTGTATAGGGGTGTACCAACCTACCACCTTAGTACCCAAAACCGACTAGCTATAGTGTCTCCTTCGTTCTCCTCCAAAATCACGAAGCTACAAATGATTAGACAACCCAGAGCACAACACTCCTGACTCTCTCAGGAATCGCGGTAGCAAGACATACCCTTTCGCTCGCTCACTCGTACTTGTACACAATAAGAATGGTCAGAGTCACTGTTATAGTTCAAAATATTTATTTTAACTATCGTGCTCTATAATGCAGTATACGAGCCACTACCAGTAGCGAAATGCATAAACATAGAACAATTAGCATTGTTACAATTCCATAGAATATAAAGGGAGATGTCATTATATATAGACAGTGGAAAAAGGACTATAAGGCCTAATCACCCTTCCCTTGGTAAGGTAATGTTTATTATATAAAAGAAGATCTCTGGGCTTTGTCTGCAGACCCCCTACCTTAGTGCCTAGATGGAAGCTTTACATCATAGGAACCGCAAAGCTCTTCTCGCTGGAAAGGCCCCTCTCCAAGTGTGTTTTAGAACAACATGCATCCCTGTAATATTAAAGCACGAGCTTCCAGTAGCGCAGCTGTGTTAGCATGTTTTGTCTAGATGCTAGGGACTGACCAGAACAGAATAACACTGGGCATTGTTTATCGACCTTGCACATCGTGTTCAGACTAAACTCCAAGAGCAGGCAGAGAACGCAGAAAGCAGACAGTTCTCATGTGAAAGGCACAGAGTCTTGCACAACAAAGTCATGTAGAAACGTGCGCAAAAGCAGCATCATGGCAGCTGTGCTCATGTCAGCCTAGCAATGTCGACAATGACTCTAACGGCCATATAACAGCCTCCCCTTGGTAAGGTCATAGTATATAGACAAAGGACCAAAACAGATTTCAAGGGTACGCAGAGTTCAAATGCCTTTAAAAAACCAGATTGGAAAAAGTAAAAAAAAATATATATATATATATATATAATTTTTACGTTGTTAAAAATTTATCGTTGCACGAAAAACTTGACTAACATGGAGGTGGTGTATCCATGAAAGCACATGACCCAGTCAATGCAATGCGTTCCAAAAGGTCATCCCTATCGTTAGCAGCAAAGAGGGATGCCATCCAATCAAGTAGGCCGAAGGAACAAACGTGCTCCTCGTAATCTGATGCCTCCAAGAGCATATCCGGGCAACTTGCGTGATATTCAATGAAGCTCTGTACAATAGGTTCTGCGCAGCCGCACAGATATCCCATTCTGCCAATACTCCAAGTGCAGCCGCACGCGCCATACGTCCATTCCTTGAACAGGCCTGGTCATGGGCCACTAAGGGACCCATTAACTGGTCATAACCTGGGTCCGAACATGACGTATTGGAGAGGCATAAATCCAAACCCCAGTAGAAGGGGCACCATTGACAGTAGAACACAGGTTGCACGCAAGTAAAGTAGGCAAAGCGAAAAGTTAGTCCATAACTCACGCTAAGCGTCGCTAATGGCAAGCATCCAAAAAGTTGTTGCATTCGATCATGGTACAGTTATAATTGGCCTGGCCTGTGAAGTACCACAAGATGAGCAGCCATTGCGTAGCAGGAACAGAAGCAGCAGTATCCCACCAGCTAGCGCCAGTACTAATGGGAATCCTCCGAAGACGCTGGAAAAAATAGAATGAATAAAGGCCGGTATTACTCCAAATATCGTCTGAAAAGAAGTCACAAGGCCGGATCCCACCAGTTTAAAAAAATGAGCGAGGCCTTCGGTGTCAGACGCATTAAATATTTGTTGTATCAACTCCCCAAAATGTAGTGGGAGATTCGTGTTCAGAAGTGACTGAATCTCACTCGAAGTTCTAGCCACCTGTATTTCGAAGGTCTCTCGAGCTGAAGTGAGAGCCACTTCTTGTTGAAACAATAGCGCTATGAGCCTGCTTAATTTGTTGAAATCTGTTTTCAAAGTCGGAATGGAAGGCCAAATGGAAATATCTACTGTCTCAGGCGGGCGCGGAAAAAGAACATTGCTACAACAAGTAACACGTTGGGAAGCTGTTACTATATACGGGATTCCTGCCGTAAACCACAGCAATCGTGGTTATTCAAAATAAAATAACTGCCGTTAGTAAGCAATGTAAAAGCGGGAATTATTGCTGGGACAGGACTCCCTTTTAAAAAGCAAGCAACATCAGGTGCGGACACATTACAAGCGCCGTGCGATTTAAAGTGTTTGCAAACTAGGGAGTGTCCCACTGTGGAATCGCAGTCTTCCCCTGTTAGGAAAACTTCCTTATCATCACTATGACATCTATAAGTGAAAGGTAGGGACCATAACTCATGGAAAAACGCACTACCCAGGGGTTCAAAGCGGCCAATCAGGAAATGTTTCATGCAAGATTTAAATTGAAACAGCGAGAAAGGAAGAGAGATAACCCCGTGAATTAACCATACAGCTGAATTTGTCTCGGCCACAGAGAACTTCAAGTGTTCTAATTGTTCAATGTGTAATAATGTGTATGTAGCATCTTTCATGGACATAAACTGTTGTTTATCAGTTAAATTAAATGGCAAAAACAAAGCGGAAGCATTCAAATAATCCCAAGGTACTTTACCCATTTTCAGAGTCTGTAAAGTCCATGCAAACTGCATTACTGATCGTAATTGATTCTGACCATGATATAACACAGACACATCAGTCTGAACAATATCAATAACAGACGAAACAATATTATCCAAGGTATAAATGCGTGAAGACAGTGTGTTAATGCTATTGTCGACCACTGCAAGGACTTTTTCCAAATTAGCTTTGTCAATTTGTCGCGGACGAAATGCTGCCTCCATCTGCGATAATTTCCAAATTTCATTGTATGCAGCATAGAAAAATCTTTTTGTTCTCTGGGTCCTAGGACCTAGAAGAAAATCAGCCAAATTGATGTCACTCGACAAGTGAGACAAGTGTTGTTTAACTGAGGACAACGTAGAGAGTTCCAACCATTGTTGGCACAATTTAGCCACCGAATATGTTGTGACTGAATGTGAGTGCGAAAAACGTGGATCTGGTCTAGCCTGTGTAAAACCTGCCTTTATATTATAAAAACGCAGTTGGCATGAATTTGAACTGGTTTGCCACAGCAACCACCCGCTAGGGTCAACAGTAGAAACATTGAAAGTACCATTTCGAATGAGAGTTTGCAAAACATCAATTGAATAATTCGTGTGTGTGCACCAATTATCATACTCAGCCAAAGATGGAATGGACAGATTATTTACATTTTTGGCAGTCGCCAGGCCAATGCAAGTAGTTTGATATACCGTATCATTTAAAAATAACATTTGTGCAGGTATTAGGCAGGCACGATGTAAAGCTTCAGTTCCCTGAACCTGCCAATCCTTAGAGCCCCATATTGTTTTTAAATCAATGGTAGCACTCCAGTGATCATAACCCTGTGAGGCCAATTCAGATTTAAAGGAATTGGAATAGATCAATTTAGTGTGGGTCAGGATAAATTTAGATTTTGATGAAAATTGTAATTTAAAGAAATAGGATTCAGGATTGGACATGTCATAGTCCGTGAAATAGGTGAACTTATCCCTAAGTGTTTTAGAACTCCCTGTAAAGAAGTTGGGCAATGTTCCCATTGCGTGTAATTAAAAACAGGACGTAACGTGTTTGTTTTGTGCAAGTAATGATGCCCATAATGTTGATAACAGAATAAATCAGCATAATTGGCTGAATTCAAGTACAAATCTTCAGCATCAAAAGCAGCATAATACTAACCCTAGGCGTAGTTTGCGTAGTGGCGTTACGCTACGCTACGTGAAGTGCACTTCGCACTACGCAAGCTACGCGAACTGCGTAGTGCGGTAGGGAAAATGCTGTTCGCACTGATTGCACAGTGCCGGATGCTTGTCCGCACTGTGCAATCATTGCAAACGGCATCTTGCACAGTGCAAGCGGTCGTTTTCTGCCGCTCAAGTAGATTTGTACTTGAGCGGCAGTTTTCTCAACGCGGACTGGTAGTTTCTCATCGCAAGCGGTCGTGAGCATACGCGACCACTCGCAATGAGAAACCTGACCTCCCCGTGTTGAGAATCTCGCCGGGAGGTTTATTTTCCAGGCTCGCGATCGGCAACTTGATGTTGCTGATCGCAAACGAGGAAAAAGTCTCGCCAGGATGTCATTTTGCTCGCTCGCGGTCGCCAACTTGACGTTGAGGACCGCGAGCAAGCAAAAAATGCCCGCTACGCTATGCGTTTTTGCACTGTGCTACGTGCAATCCACGTTGTACGTAGTAGCGCAAACTACACGAGCGTAGCGTAGTCCTACGCCCAGGGTTACATAATACTTTAAATCTGAAAGCAATGAATGGACTGCTTGTACATCCCAATCATCGGAATGTATGTCCGGTGTCACCACGTCTCCTAAAGAAACGCGAAACGCGTATGGTACGTTGAGGACTTCCGTCAGACCATGGATTTCGAAAGCTGTTTTATCCCAAACGATGCCATCTGCAACTGGGAAAGCTGAAATGTTCACAAGGGCTTGATCTCGTTTCATTATAAGGGACAATGTATGAGGGGCCAGAATTCCATCGACCACTTTCACAGCAGAGCGTTCTGGCAGGTAATGACCATTGATGAGTAAGAAAAATACTGTCACAAATCCTATTGACATGAAGAAGAAAATCAGGATAAGTACCAGCCAGATGTAGGTCCAGGGTGGGGCCAAATAAGTCTTTTTAAACCAAGAGATAAAAATACTTATTTTTGTCAGTGGAAGTGCCAACGTAGAAGACGAGGAAGAAGAGTCGTATGAGAAACTCGGACAGTCCCCAAAATAACCCCTTGCACTCATATTCATCAAAGGCGGTTGGATGACATCAGTTTGGTGTTGACGTGGACTGTTCGACACTTCAGTCTGGGACTCCTCCGCAGGATAAGTATACTCGACTTCTGCAGTGGAACAGGGAGGTGTGGGGATAGGGAAAAGGTCAATAATTGTTTCTGTTTCACCTTCTGCAATACGAGGATGATTCGAAGTGGACGAATGCACCGGATTCATTGAGACAGCGTTGCATGAAACAGCAGGAGTTACACTATTCAGAATCGGCCAGACGGTGTAACTTGACATTGTCCACTGGAATATATCTGTTGTCTTTGCGACCCGGTAAAGGTGGTAGTATTACTGTACGAGTACCCTTCAATCCAAGAACCGGCACTGGTGCACGATAAGAGGGACCAAATTCTTTCTTGTTCTCCAGCTTTTCTCATACCAGATCTCCAATCTTAGGAAGCCAGTCGGTGACCGGAATCAGCATCGACGTGTCAGTGGAAGAGGGCACATGTTCAGTTGCGTATCTGTCACGGGTCTTTTGTAGGTCCTGTAACATAGTAGAATGATTATCTACGTCAAAGGTTGCGGCAACCGCCACAACATCTAGAACATCAAGGTCTGGCACAAACATTTTAATGCCAAAGAGCAATTCGCAGGGGTTCCGCCCACCCAGAGATCTTCTAGGGAGATTATTAAGTGCACGTTGAACTCCATACAAATGGGCCTACCAGTTCCTGCCAGTACCTAAGACTCTAGCTGTCAAAGATTTCTTTAAGTCGCGGTTCATTCGCTCCACAATAGAGTTGCCCTCAGGCCTGTATGGAGACAAAAACTGCACCAGCACCCCCATCGACTTCATCACATCCTTGTACGCCTTAGAGGCGAACGCTGGACCTTGGTCTGAATGGAAGGTGCCACAGGCAAACATCCTGACAAAGACACGCAAATCCCTGATGACATTTCGAGCGTCAGCACTGCGTTGTGGCCAAACCCAAAGGAATCGAGTGCACGAATCAACTGCAACAAAAATGTATTTATACGCAGTATCAGAAGAGAAAGGACCGCAGTGATCAAGATATACACAGCCAAACGGTTGATTAGAAATACTTAGCTGTGTTTGTGGTGGGCGTGTGACCGTAGACGGTTTAATTTGTTGACAAATGTCACAAGAAAGCACATGATTACGGGTTTGTTTATATAAACCACGCCACCAATAACGTTGCTGTAAAATCGAGACTGTCGCAGACACCCCGGCATGTGCAGAAGACATGCCCTCGTGTGCAGCTATGATCAAAGAAAGTCTGCGGTCCATGTTGGGATTCAGCCGATACCCAACCGATGGAATCTTAGCTAAAGGAGCTTGTTCGGGAGATATATGATAAGAGTATTTCGAAGGGAAACCCTGAGGATAAGCAGTTCCCTCCTTCGTAGCAGCAACCGCTACCAGAATATCATTATCTATTTTAGTCATGGACCTTGTAACTGCTGCTACGGAACACGTGGCTACTGCAGATTTGGCCGCTTTGTCAGCCAAAGAATTACCAAGAGCATGTGCTCCCACACGCTGATGGCCAAGAGTATGGATAACTTGCGTGAGGGGCAGATGTTGTTTAAGGTCTGCCACTCGAACCCAAAGCGTTTTATGCTTGATTGCGCTGCCTTTAGAGTCTCGATAGTCATTCTGATACCAGAAGAATAAGTTGTCATTAAAAGATTGAACACAGTACTAAGATTCGCATACAATGAGAGTATTCACATTAGGATCGGCAAACTCAAGGGCTAGAACAAGAGCACGCAGCTCCGCCAATTGTGCTGTACAGTCTCCAAGTGCCTGAGTATGCACTATGGAAGACTTAAATTCTCCATTGACAATTGAACCAGCCACAATAGCGCAAGCCGCTGAATTAGCGTGTTTTGAGCCGGTGGCCGGTTGAGCCGAGCCATCGGTATAAATGACACATTCGTATTCATCTAAAGGAAGCAATGACAAAGGAGGAGGATGAACGTGTTCATTCATACTGTAAAAACTCCTGTGTCTGAAGTGCAGGGTCAAAGATAAACGTGACATCAGATGATGTCAAAGAAGTAGCCCATTGTGTCCAACGGGGATGTAGAGCCTTAGAGTTGGGTACACTTGCCTTAGTCACTGCCTCTAAGGCAGGGAAAGGCGTGACCATAAGAATGCATTTTCCTTGCGCCAGCGAGCGTTCTTTCAGAATCGCCATTTGGACCGCCGTCAAAACTTTTTCAACATTCGAAAAACGCATTTCTGCCGCAGTGTACAAATGTGATTTGTATTCAATAGGTACTGTGTCCCCCTCATTGAACATCAAGTGAAGCCCACCGTCCCCGGCACTATACGTATCACCAGGTTCGTGGTATTATCACGCGTCAACAAGTAGTTAGTTGCAAGCATATCAGATTGCAAAGGTTGTAGGATAGTGGTATGTTCCGGAAGCCAACTGGCAGAAGAATATGTTGGTTGTATCAACGCATAAAGCAGTTTGATACGCTGGGCATAATCGGGGATGTATGTCCTCCCGAAATTCAAAAATCCCAGCAAAGACTGAAGTTTCTTCAGCGTAGAGGGAGGTTGCAATTGTGCACATTTCTTCAGAAAGTGGGGGGCTAACCCCCTACCTTCATTATTGAGCTCATAGCCCAAAAAGAGCACCGCAAAATGAGCAATGTGTGATTTTGCAAAATTTAATTTGTATCCATAGTCGGCAAACAATAAAATAATGCAGTCGACTCGTACGAAAACGCATCTGGATCTATGTCGTGCAACAAAGACACAACACGCGCAGCAAAAGCCCCGGGACTGTTCTTATACCCCATAGGCAAGCGCGTACATTTTTTCTGATTTCCGACGGCGGTAAATGCTGTCAAGTCACGGCTCTCAGGAGCCAGATTATGACTGTAGAAACCATTGGATATGTCCAGTGTAGTTTTGTATTTTTTACGAACAAGGTTGTTCACCAGCGCAGAGCTGTGTGTGTTTTGCACCGCAAAGGTGCGTCAATGACTATTCAAATTTCGATAATTCAATACAATGCGATATGAACCGTCAGGTTTTGATACCGGAAAAAGAGGATTATTCATCGGTGATACACAGGATTCAATCACTCCTTGATAGTCCAACTGAGTTAGAATGTCACAAACGTGAGCCTTAGCCTCACGTATGATTGGATATTGCGGTTTTGGCTGTGGCATAGACCGTAATGGTATTTCATGTGCCGGGGAATCAATATCCCAGCCCACCTGATTATGGTACACCGCTGGGGCAAGGGCCAAAGCCCACTCAGCTGCGTAAGCCTTTGCATGTTCCTCAGGGACGTAACGCGAAAAACTCGGAAGTATCACTTCCCCTCTAGAAGTGGCTAGCACGAATGGTGGAGGCCAATCTGCCTCCCCCAACAAAATGTCGTATGAGGAGGTGAGATTTTCCCAGAAAACCGCTTTGATTGGACGCTGTATATCACCTTCAATTTGAAAGATAATCTCATAGGGGCAGATTTACAAGGCTCTTGCGCCACTTTTGCATCACTTTTCCCATGTTAAAAATTGCGCAAAACTGGCGCAAGGGGCTTGTAAATCTGCCCCATAGAGTCTATCCGGGGGAGCAACCCGGGTATCTGCTGTTTCTACTGTAATGAATGTATCAGTTGCTGTCGCCTCCAGACAGGGACACAGTGCCTCCTGGACTATGGTAACCTCCGCTGCGCTGTCGAGCAGAGTCACTGTCCATGTCCAGACTAGGAGTCGCGTTCTCATCCATCTGAGGCATACGGGGGTCGAAAACGAGGCAGATCCTCTTGTTTGGCTTTAACGTCAAACTGTTGAGGTTGATCTCGTCCCTGTTGTGTGGTCGGACCTTTGGCACGATCCTAGCGTTGCCCACCACCGACTTGAGAGTCCGATGTGTCCTGTAAAGAACAAGGAGAGTGCTGATCAGGGACGTGAAATCAATCAGGAGTCTTAATTTTCGCACGATCGCGCAAGTCATAAGTACGCTCAGAAGACTCAGGTGTCGGTGAACCAGCACGCGAACCCTGCTTCTGTTGTTGCTGCCCCTGTTTTTTATTCCTCCAATTCTTTTTAGGAAAGAACGGGCGCCCATCTTTATCAGTCAGCACTTTTTGTTGAGTTTGAGATTGTGTCTGCGTTTGAGTAAAAGGCTTAATTCCCAGACTATTGCGGCCTAAGGTTTTATAAGCTTTGGCAATAATCTTTGGTAACTCGCGTGGCTTGTCTGCGTCTGCCACAGCCTCCAAGCAGTTAGCCACTTGTAAGCTGACAGCATCACCCTTAACATTAGCAAGAATCATATCAGCAACAACGTCGAACACCCCCACTAGCCTCATCCCCAATTCCAGAGCCGCCTCGGCTCCGTGTTCATCCTGAAAACGCTTTATCACGGGAGGGAGTACGGTCATGGAGGGGGTGCCGAAACACATCGAATATACCACTGTAAACCTTTACCCCAAGTGTTACAATCAGCTAATTCGGGAACTAAGAGGGTCATTGCGATGACTGGCGGAAAAAACTCCGACCGCCATGGTTGCGGAAAATCACCGTCCTCAGGTACAGCGGAAACCCCGCCGACCCTATTATGATCAAACGCCAAAACATTCCGTCCGCGGCGATAGGAGGCATCGAAAAACCGCCCGTAGAGGGCAGAGAAAGTGAAAATTCAACAACGACGGTCGGTAACATAGCGGAAACACATCAACACGCTGCCAGACACACGGAGTGACCGCCAATGATATTATGATATCCCCGATGTCACAGCGGTACGTTCCGCTGTTTCCGTCCGCCGGGTCGCCAACAGTAATGAATGTGAGATACGGCGGAAGCCCTGCAGCACAGCCATCGCTGCGGATGCTCCGCAAAGAAATTGGCGGCCAAAAATAAAATAAAAAATAAGGCCAGCAAATGCACACAGGCAACTAGCCCTGCCCCCAAAATAACCTGAAACCTCCCAATGACACCCCCCATGGCAAATTCAATTATACAAATCACAGGACAACGCACACAGCACACCTGACTGCATTACACCATCTTGACACACCCACATAGCTGAGCATAAAACCAGCCCCTTCCCTGACCACAATCCTTTGCACTACTCCAGCCCTGAAGGAACCAAAGCCTGCAGCACATTGGATAGGCAAAACACCACACATCTCACCAGCACAACAACACACACACACCACCTACACCACCCTCACAACTGCACCCCAAAACATCAGCACAGCACACACCATGGCACCACAGAAAATGCCAAAATTCACTGACACTGAGTTGACAGTAATGGTAGATGAGATAATCAGACTAGAACCACAACTCTTTGGAAGCATGGTCCAACAGACACCATTAGCCACAAGAACAAACATGTGGGCAAGGATAGTGGGCAGGGTCAATGCAGTAGGGAATGTGTCCCGCAACAAGAATGAAATCATGAGGCGGTGGCATGACCTGAAGAGTGTCGTCAAGAAGAGGAGGGCCAAGAACCGTGAGCTGGCTGATGCGACTGGTGGAGGCCCTCCCATCCCACCAAAACCGTTCACTGCGTGGGAGGAGAAGGTGCTTGCCATACTGCATCCAGAGAGTCTTGAAGGAATACCTGGGGGAGTGGAGGCTGGTAAGTACCAAATAATGTATACCATGAAACTGCCATGTACTGTCTTGCACAACTACAAAGATACATCCCTGAGGCACAAGTACACACATCTGCACCCCAAAAACACACACAGGTCACACTGATTTTACATCCACCCCACCTCAAACATCACAAAGGTAGACCACATCTACTGTGTTGTATGTGTCCAGGCAAACAGCACTACAACTCACACCAGGCACACCCTGCCCCATCCCTCAGCAGGATGGAGCACTCCCTCCCACCCAGAAGCATGTCTCAGCTATTGTGTTCTTCACCCTCACCTAACAGGTAGGTAGCCATCTTTACAGGGAGGAGTGTTTGGAATAGGGAGGCCAGCACTACAACTCCCACCAGGCCCCCTTGTCCCACAGCTGAGCAGGATGGACTACTCCCCACACCCACAACCATGTGGCAGCCATTGTGTTCTTCACCCTCACCTAACAGGTAGGTAGCCATCTTTACAGGGAGGGCTGTTTGGGTGTGGGAGGCCTGCCCCGCAACTCCCACCAGGCCCCCTTGTCCCACAGCTGAGCAGGATGGACTACTCCCCACACCCACAACCATGTGGCAGTCATTGTGTGCTACACCCTCACCTAACAGGTAGCTAGCCATCTTTACAGGGAGGGCTGTTTGGGTGTGGGAGACCTGCCCCGCAACTCCCACCAGGCCCCCTTGTCCCACAGCTGAGCAGGATGGACTACTCCCCGCACCCACAACCATGTGGCAGTCATTGTGTGCTACACCCTCACCTAATTGGTAGGTAGCCATCTTTACAGGAAGGTGTCTTTGGAATAGGGAGGCCTGCACTACAACTCCCACCAGGCCCCCTTGTCCCACAGCTGAGCAGGATGGACTACTCCCCACACCCACAACCATGTGGCAGCCATTGTGTGCTACACCCTCACCTAACAGGTAGGTAGCCATCTTTACAGGGAGGTGTCTTTGGAATAGGGAGGCCTGCACTACAACTCCCACCAGTTCCCCTTGTCCCACAGCTGAGCAGGATGGACTACTCCCCACACCCACAACCATGTGGCAGTCATTGTGTGCTACACCCTCACCTAACAGGTAGGTAGCCCTCTTTCCAGGGAGGTGTATTGGGAACAGGGAGGCCAGCACTACAACTCCCACCAGGCCCCCTTGTCCCACAGCTGAGCAGGATGGACTACTCCCCACACCCACAACCATGTGGCAGTCATTGTGTGCTACACCCTCACCTAACTGGTAGGTAGCCATCTTTACATGGAAGTGTCTTTGGAATAGGGAGGCCTGCACTACAACTCCCACTAGGCCCCCTTGTCCCACAGCTGAGCAGGATGGACTACTCCCCACACCCACAACCATGTGGCAGCCATTGTGTGCTACACCCTCACCTAACAGGTAGGTAGCCATCTTTACAGGGAGGTGTCTTTGGAATAGGGAGGCCTGCACTACAACTCCCAGCCGGCCCCCTTGTCCCACAGCTGAGCAGGATGGACTACTCCCCACACCCACAACCATGTGGCAGCCATTGTGTTCTTCACCCTCACCTAACAGGTAGGTAGCCATCTTTACAGGGAGGTGTCTTTGGAATAGGGAGGCCTGCACTACAACTCCCACCAGGCCCCTTTGTCCCACAGCTGAGCAGGATGGACTACTCCCCACACCCACAACCATGTGGCAGCCATTGTGTTCTTCACCCTCACCTTACAGGTAGGTATCCATCTTTACAGGGAGGGCTGTTTGGGTGTGGGAGGCCTGCCCCGCAACTCTCACCAGGCCCCCTTGTCCCACAGCTGAGCAGGATGGACTACTCCCCACACCCACAACCATGTGGCAGTCATTGTGTGCTACACCCTCACCTAACAGGTAGGTAGCCATCTTTACAGGGAGGTGTCTTTGGAATAGGGAGGCCTGCACTACAACTCCCACCAGGCCCCCTTGTCCCACAGCTGAGCAGGATGGACTACTCCCCACACCCACAACCATGTGGCAGCCATTGTGTTCTTCACCCTCACCTAACAGGTAGGAAGCCATCTTTACAGGAAGGGCTGTTTGGGTGTGGGAGGCCTGCCCCGCAACTCCCACCAGGCCCCCTTGTCCCACAGCTGAGCAGGATGGACTACTCCCCACACCCACAACCATGTGGCAGTCATTGTGTGCTACACCCTCACCTAACTGGTAGGTAGCCATCTTTACAGGGAGGTGTCTTTGGAATAGGGAGGCCTGCACTACAACTCCCACCAGGCCCTCTTGTCCCACAGCTGAGCAGGATGGACTACTCCCCACACCCACAACCATGTGGCAGCCATTGTGTGCTACACCCTCACCTAACAGGTAGGTAGCCATCTTTACAGGGAGGTGTCTTTGGAATAGGGAGGCCTGCACTACAACTCCCAGCCGGCCCCCTTGTCCCACAGCTGAGCAGGATGGACTCATCCCCACACCTACAACCATGTGGCAGCCATTGTGTTCTTCACCCTCACCTAACAGGTAGGTAGCCATCTTTACAGGGAGGTGTCTTTGGTATAGGGAGGCCTGCACTACAACTCCCACCAGGCCCCCTTGTCCCACAGCTGAGCAGGATGGACTACTCCCCACACCCACAACCATGTGGCAGCCATTGTATGCTACACCCTCACCTAACAGGTAGGTAGCCCTCTTTACAGGGAGGAGTGTTTGGAATAGGGAGGCCAGCACTACAACTCCCACCAGGCACACCCTGCCCCATCCCTCAGCAGGAAGGAGCACTCCCTCCCACCCAGAAGCATGTGGTAGAAAGTCCACCCAAAAGATGCCAACTGTACAGGTAAGCAGCCAGTGCATGCACCCCACCATTCCTCAACGAAAGCACTGAGCTAATGCCAACACAATGCCACACATCACAACAAAATACACCCCAATTACATACCAGTTGATAGAATGCAGACAGCGATGCGTATGTAACTGAGACAGAAACAGAACTGTGACTCAACTAAACCCATGTGTAAGCAAATCAGGGACCAAATATGCCCTGCACAGAATGCTATGTGCAAATTCTATGGGTGCTGAGCATGAAGGACCATAGTAACAATAAAAAGGCATGGTCTGTCGAGCAAATAAATACAAGCACAAAACATTACAAAGGTATGCATGAGATAACAATGTGACAATGTCTAGTACATGTGCATATGTAACATCTGTCGGGAAGAGTAATCATCCACGATGCATCACACCAAGTTGCATGGCAGCCAGTTGTCAGATGACAACTCATCAGTTCCATACAAAGAGTGTCAATTTGGGCATGGCATCCAATGACTTGTCACACCATGGAACAAGATGTATGTACCTCCACATCATGTCATGACGAACAACACTGTGCAGACATTCAACTCATGAAATACGTTACTGTGTGTTGCATAACATGTAAATAAGAGACATCAAACACAGCAAGCCATATGGCTGTAAGTCAATGACCATGTACCCTCTGTTCCACAGGTGACCAACAACTGACTGCAGAGGACAACAACCTCAACTTGCAGAGCCAGTCTCCAACCCTGGAACATGGACACTCGGATGCGGAGTCCCTGGATTCTTTGGATGAGGACCTCCGAGCCGGCCCATCCTATGTGCCAGGGTGCAACCGGTCACATGACCCCACTGCCCCCCCACCATCAGCAACAACGCTGACCCCTGCTGGAACGACCTGTGTCGCCACCACCACCACCACCACTACCACCATTGCCTGCAACATTCGCCCAGCCACAGAGGATGCCCAGCCCACACCAACAACTGTGGAGGGCACACATGTGGCCAGAGTGGTGAGGCAACAGGTCAGTGATAGCAGGGCAGGTGGGAGGACAAGTGTGACTCCAACAACACCGGACACTGTGACCGAAGCCCTGGCTAACATCACCAGAGTTGTGGGTGCCTATGAACGCACACAGGCACAAATGGGCCAGGCCCACGAAGATGCCCTGGAGCTCCAACGTCTGCTGAGGTCCATGGACAACCGTATGGGACAAATCATGGACCTCATGGCCCAGTTAGTGGTGGTACAGAGGGACAGGCTAGTGCCACAGACCACACCTCCACCTCCCCCCATTGCCACGCAGGATGACATTTCAACATCCACCCCTGCGGGCACGGAGAGGGGTGACTCCTCAGACCCCACTGGCCCAGTAGACGATGCCCCCCCTGCCAAGAGAAGAAGGGGCCATCCAAAGAAGAACTTGGGACTCATCCATGGCAAAGCACCGGCCAAACGCCAGTCAAAGAGCCAGCCATGATGTCAACACTCTTCACCCAACCATTGACTCTGTACACTGTCCTCACCCACACTGCCATGGTAATGGCATCCATCTGTTGGACTGTGTCACCACAGCAATGTGGTGCCTACCCGATTGTCTCATCTACCATGACTGCCAACTCATTGATTCACCATTCACACTTATGTAAATATCCACTTCCCTCTCACAGATACCCATTGCAAATAAACTACAAAAACGCAAAAAGGTGGTTGAGTCTGCTCCATGTTTATCACAGTATGTGCAATGTTTACCATGGTTACAATGTCACAGGAGCATGGATCCTCTGTAGGCAAGGGGAGGCAGAAGGGACCTAGCAAAAGACAACAGAACAAAAGTCACTAGTCAGGTGGTGGCATCACAGCCATCACACAACACATGTCGTCACTGTACAACAATATGCACACATAACAATGTGCAACAGTACCAACAGAGACATCCTGTAGCAGTTCCTACATACCCTGTATCCAACACATAGGCAGCCAGCACTGAGTCAACAACAGGATGCACTCACAAAGATCACATAGACCTCCACCCAAACAACTACATCAACAGACAATGGACCAGTTGTACATCGTCACCCACCTTCAAGTGAAGTAGCGGTTGATGAGCTGCTGACGCTGGTCGACACCTTCCTCCTCACCACTATCCTCGTCACTGGACATTTGTGGGATCGCAGGGGGGCCCTGGCTGGTCATCATCGTCCAGGATCATGGGTATTCCTTTCCGTAAGGCCAAGTTGTGCAGCATGCAGCATGCTACCACTATCTGACACACCTTCTTGGGTGAGTACATGAGTGCCCCTCCGGTCCAGGCAGCAAAATCTCGATTTTAGGAGACCAAAGGTTCGCTCCACCACCCGACTTGTTCTACCATGGGCATTGTTGTAGCGGACGTCAGACGGTGTCCTAGGATTGTGTAGTGGGCTCAGCAACCACGGTCTGTTGGGATATGCAGAGTCACCTAGGTGTGAAATAAACATAACGATTCAGTAATACAACTGTGGCAGAGGACAGCATGGCACACACAGCACACAACTTGACTCTGCCTACTCACCCACAATCCATGCCCGCTCCGGAAGTAGATTGGCCATCAGCTGGGGCACAATGCTGTTGTGCAGGATGTATGAATTATGTGCAGAACCCGGAAACTTGGCACATACATGCGATATGATCATATCGGCCTGGCACACCACCTGCACATTGATGGAATGGGAATGTTTACGATTCCGATAGATGTGTTCCCGTGCCTGTGGTGGAACCAGGCCAACATGTGTGCAGTCAATAGCACCTACAACATTCGGGATGTGGCGAAGGGCATAAAAATCTGCCTTTACATCCGCCAAAGCCGCACGCCTTGGAAAACTAATGTATTGGTCCTTGTATCGCATCATGGCCAACAGGAAATCCCTTAGCACCATGCTGAAGGTGGGTTGAGACATCCCCCCTGCAATGCCCACTGTCTCCTGGAATGAGCCACTAGCCAGGAAATGCAGTGCCGCCATCACCTTTGTTTCGGTTGTCAATGCTGTTGGGTATGTCCTGCCAGCCCGCAGGTGAGGATCCAACATGGCACACAGGTCTTGGATGTTCGTGCGGTCCAGACGGAATCTGCGTATCACGTCATCATCCTCAATGTTAGCCAGCAGGGTGACAGGACGATACACATTAGGTCGCCTCCTAGGTGAGATGAAAGAGGACACATCATTGCAACAGAGCATGAGATGTGCACAACTCCGTATCTTCTGATTCACACAGCGCAAACATTGACTGGCATCACAATGCACCATACAGTGCAAGTCAATAGTCGTGACACATAGAGAATACATTGTACTACACTTCTTCAGTATTACCACAGTGAGAACAACAAACATGGAAACTGTGTCTGTGAATGGTAATAGTCACATTTAGGAATCTGGTGCAAACAGCCCGGACAGTAAATGATACAGGACATGTGTGAAACAGAAACACTGCTGGCTTCCAAATGTCTGCTGTACGTGCCACATATTCTTGTGCAATCATGACATGGGACACATGAACTACACTATTTGTCCACTTCTGAAGGACTCAGCATGGAATGTGAGCCAATGCTAATCCACACAAGTCTAGAGACACTCACAGACATATTCACAAGCCTGTGCCAATATCCACTGTCATCAGTAGACATGCCATACATGCTGTTACACACAATTCAAGGTCAGACAATGACTAATAATGAACAGCATATGCATATGCAGTCTTGACGTGAATAAAGACACAACACAACTGCACAATATCATCAGCAAGCACACAGATTGTCAATGTGGCACACAAAAAGTGGATAAGGTACGTGATCCAAAAGGACTGTAGACAAACGTCAATATGCACTAAAGTTGCACAATGACATGCAGTATGAAGCTAGCACTGCCCAGACACACAACTAAAGTAATACATTTGCCATGGAGCTAATACTCCAGCTGCTTTGACACACAACAGTGACACAGAAACAACCAACACCACCACCGGGACAAAGCCACACCACTACACCTAAAAGTCAGCGCATGAACATACTGAGTAAATACCGAAGACACAACAGCCTCATGCACATAACAACAGGGGATGTCATCACACGACACAGGTACAAAAGGACTACAATCTAAAGCATCCTGAGCCACATACCACACAGCCTGTCAGGAACAACAAAGCGGACTCTCAACATTCCTCTGCAGACAAAGATGCTGGCTGTGCATCACTTGTTGGCCTCTGGTACCATTAGAACGACAAAAGTCTGAGTTAGATGGGTGCCACAGCCAGCCCTATCAAGGTATATCTCACCTGTCTTGGATGCCATCATTAGCTTGAGTCAACAGCACCATCAGTTCACCCACACAGCACAGGACCAGCTTGTGCCCCCGAAAGGCTACCACACCATAGCAGGCTTATCCACACGTGTCAGTTTAATATCACTGCACACGTGTCCTAATTGTGCACCCTGCAAAAACTGCACACACTTACTGCACATGAAAGCACACGCAATGCTGAACTGTCCAGGCCAATTGTGGGTCACCTTCTACTGGTCACAGATGCCATGTCAAACTTACCAGTCAGTGTGCACCAGCACCACATTTGGCTACAGTCCCTCACCAAGCCAACAATCTTCATGTGGACAAGGTCAATGCACCTGTCCTTGGTGAGTACCAATGTAACACACCACACACATCAAATCCAATATCAACATACTCACAGCTGTGGAAAATACATGTGACAAATTCACATATGACCGGCAGACCAACATGAGCACATATCCTACACAATGACACAAGTAATGCTGATGACATTTTGCATATATGGTGACAAAACATACCCAAATGCATACAGACAGGTCAAATGATTAAGGAGGCACATATTTCAAAGTGTGCCGGTGATGTATGTTACAAGCTTCAGTGTGTATAGCACACACATGTCCATGTAAACATATACTCTTGGTTTTGCTACAGCGAACAATAACCTTACATGAATGAGTCGGAGAACATTGCGGCCGCGTAACGCGCTGGCCGCAAGCTCCAGACGCTCCCAGCCGATGAAGTATGCTTACGTGATTTTACCCTAAAATCATTGCTCTAGTTCCTGGGGTGGATCGCACTTTCCGATGTGTGTTACATCGATTACCTTGAATCCGTTGACTCTTGGCTCCTGCCTGAATCCGGACATCAGTCCGCGCTGTGTCTCGGCCGCCCTGGAGCTCAGGAAGAGCCGCAGGGCAGCAGCGCGAGGCCATTCCCGGGCGAGTGGTGGCAGCGTCAGCACATACGCTGTAGCTGCACGCCTGGGTAGCTTGGAGGTCGGAGGTCCTTCGAGGCAGCTAGCTTCCATCAACGCTGTCAATACTGAAGGACGACAGGACCTGAAAGGTAGGAGACCCATTGCAGAGGTCTTTCTTTGTGGGCCCGGAGACCGGATTAAGGAGGGTCTCGCAGTGGAAGGTGAAAAGGAAGTACAAACTAGACATACCGGGTTTACTGAGCAGAAAGAGGGGCAGACTCCCAATTGTGACTTAGCCCCTCCTGGCGTTACAGTTAAATCCCCAGAAAATATTGAAAAGGGTTTCCCCAAGGAAACTTTGAGGCAAGAAATAAAAAAGAAGGGCAGAAAACAAAAGAAAAAAGGAGACCATATAGAGCCCAAACTTAAAATTACACCATCTCTTCGCTCTTTTTTAAAGTACAACCATCAGTACTTGCTCTAAAACGACCAACACAAGTTGAACTAGAAGGTTCAAATTTAACTTGGGGGCCCATGGCTAATACTGCTATAGAGACCATTCCCGTAGCTATGGAGAGTGGTAATAATTTTAGTCAGGACGATGCTGAAATAATGGCTATGAACATAGCTCCCGGCATCCCTGAAGTTCCTGGTGGAAATATGAATCAAACTGGCGACAATGCTAGGGTCACTCAAGACAAAGGAGATAATGATTGTGGTGACACAAGCAGTATAAGACCAGATATAAACACAACAACTTCCAGCAGTGGGAATCCGGGGGGCAGTCGGGTGCACCTTTGGTAAATCCACTAGAAATAATGATGGGAAATCTGATGGGCAATTTAACGGCAGAAATCAGAAATGGGTTCTCGACATCTGAGGCAAACCAGCGCGAAATTCGTGGGTTTTGTGAGACTCTGGAAAAGAAATTAGATATGTTATCTGATAGGACAGAGATCCTAGAAGATTCAGTAGAGGAGCTAAAAATGGGCCTTGCCAGCAGTAGATTGGAACTTCAGGCATTGCGCAAAGAGGAACAGAGCCTTCAGGAAAAAATTGAGCAGCTGGAAAATAACTCTAGAAAAAACAATTTGAGGATATTAAATGTACCAGAAGGAAAAGAAAGTGAGGACTTAAAATCATTTGTGGTAGCTCTCATAAAAGCTGCAGTCCAGGTGGAGGAAAGTGAAGTGGATATCGCTAGAGATATACAGAGAATACACAGGGATCTCTTCAGAAAAACCCCGGGAAGAACAAAACCAAGGAAGATTCTCATCAATTTCCATACCTATGCCCTTAAAGAAAAAATATTGATAGCTGCACTAAAACTTAAGACCCTGAAGGGCTCCGACTTCTCTTTTGAAATAAGATCGGATTTATCACGAGCCACTCTAGATAGACAGTGGGAACTGGGCAGGCGCATGGATGATTTTAAAAAAGCTGGGGCGACTGTGCAACTTAAATTTCCAGCATCACTGCGAGTAATGTTTAATAATAAAATGTATATGGTGAGAAATACAAGAGAAGCAGATGACCTACTAGAGAGTATTAAGGGGAATGTGGCGGGGGCAGTTAGGTAAAATAGAAAAAGTAGGTATTCATTTTGGCACACACACTGAATATGTAATTTTCTTATGACTTAGTTATTTTAAATCTTTCACTTGTAAGACTGGGAGCTAACGGAGCATAGGACTAATTTTGGACTAACATCATGTCCAAGAAGAAGAAGCAGGGGTGGGTTCTCCAGGGTGAGTTGGGTGAGTTGGGTGGGGGTGGGGGTGGGGTGGAAGGGTGTCACAGGGTGGGGAGCATATGGGAAAAAATAAAAAATAAATCCTCAAACACCTTAATATTAGTATCAGCAACCAGAATAATAATATTAGAGATATTAGAGATATGTCCATACAGATATTAACGTGGAATGTTAATGGATTATGAGTGAAGGGCCGAAGGGATAGGCTACTTCAATACTTAAGAGATTCTCCCGCACAAATTTTGGTCTTACAGGAGACACACTTGTTGAAAAAGGAATGTCTTGAGATCTTTGGAAAACAAAGATGGGTACAACAAGTTTTCTGTACAGATCAGAGCGCGAATATCAGAGGGGTTGCAATAATAGTGAAAAAACAAACAAAAGTTTGGGTAACACGTACGAAAGCAGATAAAGGGGGAAGGTGGATCATAGCAGATGTTAAAATAGATGATAGGCCAGTAACGTTAGTAGGCTATTATGGTCCAAACTATGATGATTGTGAACCATTAATAAACCTATTTGCCAATCTCTTAGATTTCACCGGCCCAATAATTATGGGGGGGATTTTAACGTTGTTCTAGATCTAAAATTAGATAAATCAAGCAAAACCAGAACTACACCGACCCCCAACTCACGTACATTATTAAAAAATATGATGACTCAACATACACTGTGTGACCTTTGGAGAGAAAGGGTAGGAACTCTACAGGGGATATCTTTTCACAATAAAAAATATGGTAGTAGGTCTAGAATTGATTATTTCCTAGTAGACTGGGGCCTTAGAGAAGACATTTTGGATATTGAATACAAGGCGGCCCACTTATCAGACCATTCAGCAGTTCTTTTAATACTAAAAAACAATATTAGGTGTGAAGAGAATAGGTGGACTCTGGATCGGACCATATTAGCAGATAGCGAAGCAATGGAAATTCTTAAAGCAGAGGTTAGAGAGTTTATTGAGATTAATACCGGTTCAACATCAAATGGAATAGTGTGGGATAGTCTAAAGGCTTTTATAAGAGGTAAAATTACTAGTGTAACATGTTACAGAAATAAGACATATAGAAGAGATATCTCACGATTAGAGGAGGAGATGAAGAAAATAGATCTAGAAATAAAAAGATCAGACTTAGAGGAGAATATAGAAGAACTTGAAAAACAGCGGCTACTTATGAAGAATCAATTATCCGAGATCCTCCAAATAAGAATAAGAAAGAGGTGGGAAGCTAGCAAGCTAGCACATTTCGAGTATGGAGAGGGAGCGGGTAAACTTCTTGCTTGGAAAGTTAAGGCAGAACGGAACAAAAACAGGATTAAGGAGATCAAAGAAGAACGGTCTGGAAATATCCTGAGTACTGAGACTGAGATTAAAGAGGCCTTTAAGAACTTCTTTAGTAATCTATATATGGAAGCAAAGGAAGATATAGTAGGTATCGAGGTAGAGGATTGGCTTGCTGAATCCATTCGACCTATAGATACTAGTCAACAAAATAATTTAAATCAAGAGATCACCAAGGAAGAAGTAGTTAAAGTAATTCAAACCAGCATAGGGGGTAGAGCGGCAGGGCCGGATGGCATCCCAACAGAGTTGTTTAAAATCTTAGTGGAGGAGATATCCCCTCTCTTGACAGCAGTGATAAGAGAGATATTAGGTCAGGGAATACAACTACCTAAATCGTGGAATGAGGCTACGATTACCCTTATTTTGAAACCGGGTAAAGATCCAGCATCCTGTGAGTCGTATAGACCAATATCCCTTTTAAACTCAGATTATAAATTTTTTACAAAAATTTTATCTGGTAGGTTAGCTAAAATTGCAGGTGATATAATACATGAAGATCAGAGAGGTTTTGTAAAAGGGAGATACCTACATGAGCTTACTTATGAGCTTATTGGAGCTATCGATTTTGCAACAACTTTTAACTCTCCGTTAGCTATAACAACACTGGATGCCTCTAAGGCATTTGATAAGGTGAGATGGGCCTACCTATTCTCAGTATTAAAGAGATATAATCTGGGAGATAATTTCTGCCAGGCAATAAAGCTAATATACAAAGAACCAGTAGCAAGAGTACTTGTAAATGGTAAATTATCCTCACCTTTTAAAATCCTTAGAGGCACAAGACAGGGTTGCCCCCTCTCCCCCCTGTTGTTTAATTTGTACATGGAGCCTCTGGCCTTTAGAATTAGACACTCAACCGACATTCCATCTTTTTGTCAGGGTAATTGGGTTAAGAAAGTTGCACTATATGCAGACGACCTCATGGTATATTCTCCCAATTTAGATGCTGTAGTACCTATAATATTACGTATAGCAACAGAATTTGGAGAGGTGTCGGGGTACTCAGTAAATGAGCTTAAGACCGAAGCAATGATATGGAACCAAGTAAGTTGCAACCCATTAATTAAAAAGGAGATGCGATATCTTGGTTTAAGAATAGTTCAAGATATCAACGTGATTGCTGAAATAAACTTAAGAAGGGTGTTTAGAGAGATAGTCCAATTAATGAAAAGCTGGGTACACCTCCCGTTAACTATTTTAGGGAGAGTCAACTTGGTCAAGATGAGCATCCTGCCAAAGATTACCTTTATATTCAATTCATTACCATTACATTTTGATAAAGCCATTATACACAGTATACAGCAAGCAATAAATTCTTTTATTTGGGCTAATAAAGGGATTAGGATCTCTTGGAAGAAGCTACGAAGAAGAAGGGAGAAGGGAGGTCTATCTTTGCCAGACATACAATATTATGCGTGGGCTTTCCAATTAAAAAATTCCAGAATGCTTATAAAGATTCCCGATGGATCCAGAACAGGTTTAATGTTCTCAGCCATGCTAAAAGAGCATAAAATAAAGCTCGATGGCTTCCTTTTCAAATTTGGTGATCCCAAATTAAAAAAAAAAGTTAAACTGAAGGTGCTGCACTCAATGGCATTAATGTGGTATCACATCCGACGCCTTTTGAAATTAGACTATTACTCCTACTTTGCCCCGATGTGGGATTCCCCAGGAACTCCTGAGTGTCTCAACGACAAGTTGGCATTACCAATCAGAGATGCAGACCTAAAGGTCTGGGGGGATCTGACTAGAGAAGGAAATCTGCTATCCTGGTGTGATTTAAACGGACTGATGAAGGGTACTCTCTCAAAGTTTAAATATCTACAATTAAAAAGTTGGGCGCAAAGTAGAGAATCGACATTGGGTACTGGTAATATTTTAGAAGATCAATTGGTGATTAAACCATCAGGAAGCAAAGAAGTAGCACTCTGGTATTGGCATCTTCAGGACATCATGGATGGAGAATTCACTCTGGCGGAGGAGTTGTGGGGAAATCACTTGCCACGGGAGCAGTTGCAGAATATTTGGCAAGTATCCATGCGCATTCTTTATATTATAGTTAAACCTGCTTTTTTAAGAAGAAACCATCTGTTTTCACTTCATAGGGTTTATATATCACCCGAGAAACTATCTAAGATGGGGAAAGGAAGCTGAATCAGTTGTGCTAAATGTGGGTTGGAAAAGGCTACAGACATCCATATGTTCTTCCAATGCCCAGCAATCAGCGAGTTCTGGAAAAAAGTACAAACAACTATGACAGGTATTTTGGGTCGGCAAATAAAGGTAAGCCTTTCTCTGGTTATCTTTGGGGTGGTCGACGAACTTGTTGGTAACATCAGAGATCTGTTGTTTTATGCAATGTTACTGGCCAGAAGAGAAGTCTGTCGTAAATGGGTGAGCAATATACCCCCACAGCACTCAGAATGGCTGGAATCCCTTATATATATGTCTAAGATGGATCTTTCAGGGAAAAAGTCTAAAAAGAAAGCCTTCTGGGAATTATTAATTGCTTGGCTGGAGAGCCCAGAAGGGGTACGAACAAATTGTTGAGTAAAATTGCTGGTACAAGTATAAATTTATGTCCAATGATTACACCGGCTAACACTCCTGGACTGCTTCAGGGCCCTTACGAATTTTTGAAAATCAAGCAGTATCGGTGTTATACCGTGTGAGAGAGACAGCCACAGAAAGGTTGGTGTTTATTGGAGTATGCCCGTTAGTGGTTGGTATCCCTCTCGACAATGGGCAGAAACAAAAATGGACATCTTTCTCTTTTTCTGAGGTGAATGAGGACAAAAAAATAAAAATAAATAAATAACCTTACATGAATGCTGAAATAGGTGATACCAAACAGACTACAGTGTGACATATGTGGTGAGTAATGGAGACAATGCTGAAATCTATGTACAATCATGTACTGTGTAGCGACATATTGTGTGAGATATGAATATGTGTGTAAAAATTTGACTCAGATATGAAATTTGGGTGGCAATGGGGTGAGAGACATGAACTTTGGGCAAAATGTTTGGGTCAGATATGAAATTGTGTAGGAGTAATGTGCCCCATTAGTCCTTTCAGTGTTGCATTTGATGTTAGATATGAAGTTTAGGCTCTCATTACGAACTATAGCTCATTTCAATTGAATCAAGTTCCATGTTTAATTGAAAGTGACCACTGTTCGAAGTACAGATATGACCCATGACATTGACACTACACGATGTGTCCATTGCTGCATTGAACGTGCTCTAGGAACACCATCACGCCCATAGTCAACAATGTCATGCTGCACCCTTGCCGTAGCTACCGCCTGGCACCAGCTGTGTGTCACCGCCATGGCCCGAGACACCATGGCAGGATTGCTAGGCATATACACATGGCTAATGGCGGATGGCATGCTCCGCCACCCAGATCCCGGTCACTCATGGCAATGCATGGCTCAGGAATAGCGGGAACTACCACCTGGCACCAGCGGTGTGTCACCGCCATGGCCCGAGACACCATGGCAGGATTGCTAGGCATATACACATGGCTAATGGCGGATGGCATGCTCCGCCACCCAGATCCCGGTCACTCATGGCAATGCATGGCTCAGGAATAGCGGGAACTACCGCCTGGCACCAGCTGTGTGTCACTGCCATGGCCCGAGACACCATGGCAGGATTGCTAGGCATATACACATGGCTAATGGCGGATGGCTTGTTCCGCCACCCAGATCCCGGTCACTCATGGCAATGCATGGCTCAGGAATAGCGGGAACTACCGCCTGGCACCAGCGGTGTGTCACCGCCATGGAGCATGCCCATCCAGCCAATGGGAAGCGCAATCGCGCTTGCCTGATGCAACTTTGAAAATCGCGGTAGGCGTGCTCCGCCACCGCAGGGCCGGTCATTGTCTGCACTCGTAAGATGCACCACCGCGGTACCGCACGCCTGTCCCCTGCGGTGTGTCACCGCCATGGAGCATGCCCATCCAGCCAATGGGAAGCGCAATCGCGGTTGCCTGATGCAACTTTGAAAATCGCGGTAGGCGTGCTCCGCCACCGCGGGGCCGGTCATTGGCTGCACTCGTAAGATGCACCACCGCGGTACCGCACGCCTGTCCCCAGCGGTGTGTCACCGCCATGGACCATGCCCTTCCAGCCAATGGGAAGCGCAATCGCGGTTGCCTGATGCAACTTTGAAAATCGCGGTAGGCGTGCTCCGCCACCGCGGAAGCGGTCATTGGATGTATTTGAATGCGGCAGACCTGGAACACCAATTGCAGCAGCTTAGAACCACAGAAACGAGCCCTGGGGGCTATATATGTGTGTGAGGGAGCCACACATTGCCACAGCTCACTGAGCCTGCTGCCTGGGACCCCTCACCTGCTGCTGCCTCCAGGGACTGCTGCCTGAGACCCCTCACCTGCTGCTGCCTCCAGGGACTGCTGCCTGAGACCCCTCACAACCAACAGCCGCTGCTGCTGTCTCCTGCCCACAGTGATGGCGAGGACTGAGAAGATCCGTGCCACTCCCTTCACCACCGAGGAATTGGAGCTCCTGGTGGATGAGGTGCTCAACCAGTATCCAAGGCTCTTTGGTGCGCCTAATGTTGTGGTGAGTAACTCAGAGTGTGAGTGAGAGTGCAGGGTGGGGGACACATGAAGTTGATCTGCTGCAGTATGTGCGTGGGAGTGTGAGGGTGGGTCATGCACTGCCTAGCATGCTGTTTCCAGGGGGAAGGTGTGTTTGGCCTTTTCAACAAGTTTCCCTGCCTGCACATCCAGATGTGAGGGAAGTATGATGTCTTGTCAGACATACAGTGAGGCTGCACATTTTCATTTCACGAGTCAGGATAGTGATTGCCAGTCTGCATGTCTGTATGTGTCCCTGATGTCCTTCACAGGCCCATCTGTGGCCTTAGCTAGTGTTGCTGTCCAGAGGGTAGTGAGGCCATTGTTTAGACCTCTATATGTGCCTCATCTCTAGTTCAGCGCCATACTCAGGACCTGAATCCCCCAGGGTGACACTCTTGTTGGTCATTCACCTATGACACGGTACATTCAAACATTATTGTGCCCGGACTCTTCCGTCCCCACCAGCATGTGCACATACTCGCATGTGTTGGCACTGTTTGTGTTTCCAAATCGTCACTCCATGTAAGGGATGAGCTGCCCCACGTTGGACCTCTGTGTGACCCCAAATGGCCTGCACATTCAGTGCCCAATCTGACAGTGACACAACACTGAATGTACAGAGTGTCACATATGTGCTTTTCCTCTTGAGTCTCCATCAATGAGCCATTACAGAGATGTAGATTGCACACAACAGGGCTTGTGATGAGGGTCTGCGTTTGTGAGGTCATGTCCCTCAATGTGACATCAATGACACAGTGTGGCAGTTGCAGGGCAAGTGCTTTGTGGGCTGCGCAGTGTTGGGCACAGTGAGAATTCCCAGTCACATATGTAGTGATGTCACGCATGTCTTGTTATTCCCAGAATTTTGCATTAGATGTGGTCAGCATACACATTTAGCTCTCTGCTGGCGTCCTGCATGGCCAGGAGATGGGCATGTACTGTGTCCACCCTCATACCTGCATGCATTAATGTGTGTTTCACACATGATGATGTTTGCAATTAGCAGAAGTATTGTCGCCGCTGACGTAATGGCAGAATTTGGGATGAGTCAGTGTCATGGTTCTGCACTGGGGAATGGTGGTTGGTTACACTGAATGTTGCCCCCTCTTGTCTCCCCTGTCTGCAGCTAAAAGTCAACCAGCGCAAGGCCATGTGGAGGGCCATTGCATCAAAGGTGCGTGCACTGGGTGGCTCAAACAGACGGCGCTCCCACTGTCACAAGAAGTGGGATGACATCGCACGGCTAAGCAGGAACGTGGCCAAGATGACACTGGGGCTGATCCCTCGATCCGGCAGGTTGGCGCGGCGCAGCATGACACCACTAATGGCACGCATTTTAGCAGTGACGCAGCCTGACCTGGATGCACGTCTGAAGGTGCATCAGCAGCAAGCTGGTGGTGAGTATTCTGTGAGTGTGACTCTGGTTGTTGTTTGCCAGCATGTGCTCCAGGCCTGGGCCAGTGCAGGGCTGTGATGTTGCTAGTGTGATGCAATGGTGTGTAAGTGGCCGCGGTGTGGGGTGCAGTTGTCATGCATTCCCCCTACATGTACCTTCCCATGTCATTGGTGTAATGGGCCTTGACTTCACATTTTTAGTTTTGGCCTTCTGGTACCATCTTCATTGGTGTCGTCACGGACATCACATGTCAGGGTCCAGCAGAGTGCATGATCTGAGTGTGCCATCATCAATGTGTGCATTGCCTGACGTCAGATTAGTGCTGGCTAAACATTTGACACCGATGTGCAACTGTAGTTGTGCCCCAAGATACGACATGGTGGATGGCATGTGCCCATGGACATTGTGTGTGGTTATGTTGGGGTCTGTGTCTGTGTTGGTGACTACTGATGGATCATGTTGTGACGTTGGCAACATGTTGTGAGTAGGATCTTTGAACCCTTCAGGGCCCTAGGTGTGCACAGAGGGATATGTGTGTGTTGTTAGACGTAGCCACCAACAGGCTAAATGGCTGTGTGTCCATCACATGGGTGGATTCTGTACAATTTTGCTTCATTCCACGGTAATTTAGATGTTTGTTTTGAGGTTGCACAATGTTACTGCCCATGGTGTTGTCCAACATGGATCATTGTCCATCATTAGTGATGCTTCACTTGCAGATATTTGTTGACTTGATGCAGATGTACTTATCCTCTCTCTCTCTCTCATGCAGCATCTCACATGGGAACGGAAGGACACGGGACGGACACCAGTGGTGAGGCATCAGGCACAGGTGATGCTCACCTGCATAGTGACAGGGATGTCACCAGCGCATCAGAGGGGGACCGTAGTCATCTAGAGGAGTCCCTGCCAGAAACGCAGACCTCTACGTCATCTGACGACGGCGGTGATGCATCTATGGTTTTGTCCGAAGGAAACGGGGACTCTGCCTCCTTGTCCACCACACAGCGTTCAGTGCCCACCCTCCCTGCTACTCCCACTTTTGCTGCCCGTGTTTGCACCACGAGGAAGGGAAGAGTGTCCTTCATCCCAGGCACCGCTGCCCCTGCCCCTGTCTCCCCTGCTGCCATCAGTGCGGAGTCTGTGGACCTTTTGCGCCAGCTGTGTGTGGGTCAGACAGCTCTCTTCAATGCCTTCCTGGACCATGACAAAACATTGGCACAGGTGGTGGCTTTCATGGAGGGCGTGCATTCCGACGTGGGTGGCCTACACCGGACTGTACAGTCTCTGGCCTCTGCAGTGACAGCAGCCATTCAACTTGCCCAATCCCATGGTCCAGCTCCAGTCCCTAGGCCCACCACCCTGACAGTGGACGCATCTGATGATGGTGAGCACACACCCCAGATGTCAAGGGACAGATACGTCACGCGCAGCACACAGCAGCAGCAGCCCAAGCAGTCCAGGCCGCAGACACCATCCCCACATAAAGGTAAAGCCACACCAGAGCGCAGGGGCAAAAGCCCTTCAGGCCACACCCAGGGCAAGGATGGGAAAAAGCAGGCCTCTGGCTCACATGCCTCAGAGGCATCCCCAGCCAAGGACTCACCTGTCCCAAAAGTGTCTCGCAGAGACAAGCACACAGTTTCCGTGCCCAGTGACAAACAGGTGCCTGCTAAGGGTACACGTAAGAAGGGCTCCAAGGCTAGTTCACCCACAACATCTACTCCCATCCAGAGCCCTGTGAAGCAGGGTAAGGAGGCCACTGTAGGGGGGACACCTGGTAAACAGGTGATGCAGGGGCAGAAGCAATCCGGGGGCAAGCGTCCCAAAGGATCCAGCACGTTCCCAGAGGGGGGACCAGCATCTGCAGCTGATCCAGCTTTTGTGACCAGTGTGCCTGTTGTATACACCCCACTTGGCCTTAATCCCAGGACAGGGAAGCCATATCAAATCCCCAAGAAGCGGAAGAGCACCCCTCAAACTTCACCCACACACACTGGTTCTCGTGCAGGCATGAGTCCACCCCCACGTGCCACCACCACACCTGGACCTAGCAGCCCTGAGGCTTCAAAAATCACTGCTGGCTCTACCACACCTGGACCTGGCGGCCCTCAGGCTTCCCAGAACACTGATGGCTCTACCCCAGCTGGGCCTTTCTCTCCCCAAGCCAGTACCCCAACTGGCCCCGACAGACAGCCACCTCCCAGTCATACTGCCAGCCAAGTCTGAGTGTTAGTCCCCCTCACACACGTGTCTCCCACAGTGGTGCCATGGACTGCCCATTTTTGACAACCTGAGTGTGTTGCTGACCATGGCAGAGTACTGTACCACACATTTACAGTGCTGGATCTCATGTACCTCACCTGCACTGTGTCCTGGCCACTGGCCTTGCTGTTCACTGCTGTTTGCCCCTTGCCTGTGCAGGATCTCATGTACCTCACCTGCACTGTGTCCTGGCCACTGGCCTTGCTGTTCACTGCTGTTTGCCCCTTGCCTGTGCAGCTTCTCATGTACCTCACCTGCACTTTGAACTGGCCACTGGCCTTGCTGTTCACTGCTGTTTTCCCCTTGCCTGTGCAGCTTCTCATGTACCTCACCTGCACTTTGGACTGGCCACTGGCCTTGCTGTTCACTGCTGTTTGCCCCTTGCCTGTGCAGGATCTCATGTACCTCACCTGCACTTTGGACTGGCCACTGGCCTTGCTGTTCACTGCTGTTGGCCCCTTGCCTGTGCAGCTTCTCATGTACCTCACCTGCACTTTGGACTGGCCAGTGGCCTTGCTGTTCACTGCTGTTTGCCCCTTGCCCGTGCAGGATCTCATGCACCTCACCTGCACTGTGTCCTGGCCACTGGCCTTGCTGTTCACTGCTGTTTGCCCCTTGCCCATGCAGGATCTCATGTACCTCACCTGCACTTTGGACTGGCCACAGGCCTTGTTGTTCACTACTGTTTGCCCCTTGCCTGTGCAGCTTCTCATGTACCTCACCTGCACTTTGGACTGGCCACTGGCCTTGCTGTTCACTGCTGTTTGCCCCTTGCCCGTGCAGGATCTCATGTACCTCACCTGCACTTTGAACTGGCCACTGGCCTTGCTGTTCACTGCTGTTTGCCCCTTGCCCATGCAGGATCTCATGTACCTCACCTGCACTTTGGACTGGCCACTTGCCTTGCTGTTCACTGCTGTTTGCCCCTTGCCTTTGCAGCTTCTCATGTACCTCACCTGCACTTTGGACTGGCCACTGGCCTTGCTGTTCACTGCTGTTTGCCCCTTGCCTGTGCAGGATCTCATGTACCTCACCTGCACTTTGGACTGGCCACTGGCCTTGCTGTTCACTGCTGTTTGCCCCTTGCCTGTGCAGCTTCTCATGTACCTCACCTGCACTTTGGACAGGCCACTGGCCTTGCTGTTCACTGCTGTTTGCCCCTTGCCCGTGCAGGATCTCATGTACCTCACCTGCACTTTGGACTGGCCACTGGCCTTGCTCTTGTCTGACTTTTGCTGCATGACAGTGTGAAATGTAAATAAAAAGACGAAATTTACTCCTGTTGTCTGCCTTGTCAGTGTCCTTGCTAAATGATAGGGTTACTGTGTGGGTATTGTTTACTGTGACACATGCTCTATTTTCCACTTCAGCATTGCCAATGTCTTGTTTCCTCTGATCATGTTGTTTCAACTTTTGTGTCCCAGACTTCTGCATCTGTGTGTGTTGGCTTGGTAGTATGTGTGTTTGCTGTGGACTGATTGACTTCCTGGGTGTGTTGTTGTGTGTGTGATGTTTAGATTGTTGTTGTGTGTGTTCATGGTGTGTCACTCATCTCTGTTTGTTACTGGTATGTGTGTTGTGCACACACTGCTTGGTGTGCATGCAGTGCTGTGAGTTGATGTTGCCTTGTCCTTGCCTGTTGTGCACCCCCTGAAGTTTGGCTGTTGTAGCATGTTGATATCTTTGCCTGTGCATGTGTTGTGACTGATGTGGCTGTGTGCAGTGTTTGTGTTGCGTTGTGTCATGCAGTTGACAGTTGCTCTGTGTGTGGTGTTCTATTTTCCTGTCAGTGTGTGTGTGTTGTTATTGTGTTTGATTCAGGTGTGTTGCCATTGTGGTGTGCCTTACTTGTGTGTCTGTCACATGGACTGAGGTCTATTGTGGTTGCCGTGCTTGTTTTATGTGCGTCCTTGGTGTTTTCTCCTCTCACATTTGATGTGTCTATGGTCATGGTTGTGCATGTGCAGACATGTGGTACACTGTGACACCATTTTGAGTGGATGGGTGTTGTGGTATGTCTGTCTATGTGTCATTGTAGGCCCATTTCTGCCTTTTGTTCTCCATTATTGTTTTTAGTGGATGCACTTCTTATATGTGTTGTGGTATGTTGTCTGTGCGTTTTTCATGACTGATGTGGTTGTGTACTCCTGTTGTGTCTGTGCTTCCATAGAATTTGCACTGTTTAGCTGCACAGGTCTTGTCTGTTGTTGTAGTAGTTCTGTGTGTGTGTTTTGATTGTGTTCAGTGATTGACTGTTATTTTTGTGCGTACAGTGGTACTGCCATACATGTGTGTGTGTGTGATGTTTGTGGATACCACCCAGGGGGTGTGTTTGATTGTCAGTGTCTTGACTGGATATTATTGGCAAGCTTCTGTGTGTTTGTCACTGGTGTTGTGTGCTGCAGGTGTGATGGGTGAGGGGGTTGTGTGAAGGTTCATACTTGTGTTTGACTGTCATGGAGTGTTGCAATGGGCCCTGTGTGTTGTGCTGCTGACATACTCCTGTGATGTATTTTGATTCAGATGTGTGGCTGATCAGGGTTGGACTTCATACCCTTCCTTTCATCCCTGTGCCTATTCATGGGTTGCCTTGCTGTCTCCCTGAGCTGTTGCAGTGAGGTGACTGTGGTTTGACTTCACTCACTGTGACTGCCATGTGTGGATTTTTTGGCTGAGGTGGATGTAATGTGTTCCTTCCCTTGCATGTGATATACACATTCTTGGTGTTCAGCTCCTTGCCATTCCATTTGTGTGCACCTCACTTTGGGTTTCCTATTTGTTGTCCTACATTGCTGTTGGCATGTGGTCTGTGTCTGTTGCTGTGTGTCAGTGTGGGGTATGTCTGTGTGACTTGACAGGCTGTGTGTCCATTGGAGTGTTTGTTCATTATCTGTGTGTGTTTAATTAGTGCTTGGACCTAGTTTACTTTCCATGAGTGTGGTGTTGTTGTGGTGTGTGTGTTCCCCTGGCCCAGTGCTTGTACGCTGTGTGTTACTCTGCAGCCACACCTGATGAGGCTGTCTCCCTAGTTGTTTGTTTTGTGGTGCAGTGTGTGTGTTCACCTGGCTGCTTTTTGGCCATGTGGGGGCACAGGGAGATCACATGGCATTTCCTTTCATGGTGTGGGTGGGCCTAGTGTGTAGAGTGGGGAGGTGTTGCCCTGTGTACTTTGGGCACTGCCCCAGCCTTGCGCTGGCCCAGGCTACTACATTGTGTGCATTTTTACTCGAGGATTCACCGTGTGGTCACGTGAACTGGGCATTATTTCAGGATCGCGACATGGTGGCCTGGGTGTGGAGGGGTGGACTGGTGGCAGGTGGGACATGTGTGGCTACACCTGTGGTTGTGTTCCTGTCCCCACAAGGGTGTCTGGTGGGGCAGGCACCTTACATCGGACATGGATTTGTGGGTTGTGTTTGTTAGCGGAGTTGTGTGATGGCGTACCTGCGTCGGCGTCCGCGACGGTCCATGGCTTGCTGTAGGTGGATCATGTACAGTGCCGGGAAGACGTGTAGTGCCGGGTCCATGGCGTTCGGCTCCGGTTATCGATTTCGCGCTCCGCTGTGGTGCTTCTGTATGCTCAGAATGGCCGGTTTCTCCGCTGCGGTGGGCCTGGCTGTTTTGCGCATCCTAATTTGTACGGCGGGAGGGACGTCATTCCGTATGGCGGTGGCTCTGGATTGGTTGTTTCCGCCGCGGGCGCAGGCGCGTTTTGATTGCGGTTCGAGTTGCACCGCGGCGGTCGGACAATGGGCTGTGTTTGGCCATTGTAATATGGCGGACGGGGGCACCGCTGCTCACGGGCGGAAAACAGCGTTTTATCCCACCGCCAGCATCGCGGAGGTGCATCCGCCAGTCATCGTAATGGACCCCTAAGTCTTTAGGCAAACTTATGGTTAGGATCCTGTGTTTCTCCACTGGAGTGGTATTCGGAAAAACAGCCTCAATTTGTCCAAATTTCTCAGCAAGCCAATAAGGGAATTCATCCTTATTCTGTGGACGCTTGCCCATCACTGAATTAACCATAAGAGGACCGATGGTTACACCACCAGGTCCAGCAGGTTGCGCAGCAAAGCCAGGTGGTCCCACCTGGAAGTTGCGCAACATGAACTGTATAACAGCTCTATGTATACGTATTAAGGAAGTATGTAATACTTGGAGTTCTGCTAGTGTTGCAGTTGTTAGATAACGCGGGTGTGGAGTATACCCAGCCAAAACGGGCCACGTGGCCCCATCTATCGATAAAGGGCCTAAACGGACCGGCATTATTGGGGGAGGAAGGGCGCCATTAAACCATATTTGGTGTTGCCAAGCCGTTAGCGGAACTTCAAGAGACCTATAAGGCAGCTAAATCTGAGGAAGGGCCGTGGCAGTATATTCGTGAAACAAATTATCTGTTCCATCTACCGCCGGAAAGGTTACCCAAGAATAAAACACCTCGAAGCGGTAAGATGCATCCGCTTCTACAACAAAAATGAGCACAACACCAGCATTAGGGACCCCATTTTGAGTCAAATAAGTTGTGACTGCTGCCCAATTAGGCGGTGTGATGGCAACCGCCATAAGGAAAAGTAAAGAATAACAACCTATGTGTGGCAGCACAATACCGGGTTAATAAGAAAGAAAAGGAACCTTTTAAAATTCAAGCTTGAAAAACCTATAAACCATCAATATAGGAGGCTACACCGTCACAACCGTCTCCGGAAACAGATGTGAGGGGATTGTGGACAAGCACAAGCACTACTCAGGAGTCTTGCAGATAAGGACCAGACCAAACGTTGGCGGCGCCATGTTGCAGGGATTCTGCACAGGAAAACAGGACCTCGGTGTATAGGGGTATACCAACCTACCACCTTAGTACCCAAAATCCCAAAACCAACTAGCTATAGTGTCTCATTCGTTCTCCTCCAAAATCACGAAGCTAAAAAGGATTAGACAACCCAGAACACAACACTCCCGACTCTCTCAGGAATCGCGGTAGCAAGACATACCCTTTCGCTCGCTCACTCGTACTTGTCCACAATAAGAATGGTCAGAGTCACTGTTATAGTTCAAAATGTTTATTTTAACTTTCATGCTCTATAATGAAGTATACGAGCCACTACCAGTAGCAAAATGCATAAACATAGAACAATTAGCATTGTTACAATTCCATAGAATATAAAGGGGGATGTCATTATATATAGACAGTGGAAAAAGGACTACAAGGCGTAACCACCCTCCCCTTGGTAAGGTAATGTAGATCTCTGGGCTTTGTCAGCAGACCCCCTACCTTAGTGCCTATATGGAAGCTTTACATCATAGAACCGCATAGCTTTACTCCCTGGAAAGGCCCCTCTCCAAGTGTGTTTTAGAACAACATGCATCCCTGTAATATTAAAGCACGAGCTTCCAGTAGCGCAGCTGTGTTAGCATGTTTTGTCTAGATGCTAGGGGCTGACCAGAACAGAATAACACGGGGCATTGTTTATCGACCTTGCACATCGTGTTCAGACTAAACTCCAAGAGTAGGCAGAGAACACAGAAAGCAGACTGTTCTCATGTGAAAGGCACAAACAGAGTCTTGCACAACAAAGTCATGTAGTAACATGCGCAAAAGCAGCATCATGGCAGCTGTGCTCATGTCAGCCTAGCAATGTCGACAATGACTCTAACTGCCATATAACAGTAAGACCCTTTATCATGCCTTTCGGAGTTCTGTTGAATCTCTCAACCAACTTGTCTCCTTGGGGATGGTAAGTAGTGGTGAATTTGTATATTACACCGCACTCTTCCCACAAAGACGTCATATACCTAGGGGCCGATTCCGATCTCGGTCGGTAGGGCACCAAATCGGGTCCGGCATTAGCGGATCCGATTCGGAGGCTGATTTTCCGTCCGATTCGTACACGGGTCCGGACGGCGAAGTATGATGCGAACATGCGCGAATTCACCGTCTGAATCGTTTCCGGCTCCGAACCGCTCCGTACGACTCGGTCGCAAGCAAACCGTGGCGCGCAATGGAGACGTTTCACGACCGAGCTAGTACGATGCTCGATTCGGACAGCCGGATCGAGTCGGAGCGTCCGGCCCGCAAAAGCTCCCGGAGTCGGACTTCGGGGGTCCGTGTCGGACCCCCCTGCACTTGTAGCCATACGAGTCGAACACAGGGGGGACCCAAGGGTCCCCCCTAAACATGCGTGTACGGTGCGAGTTGCACCGACGCGTACCCACTGTAGGGGGCGCACTTGTTCGCGACGTACCCATTGAGTCAATGGGAGCCCATATACGCGTCTTACGACCGGCTCCCATTGACTTCAATGGGAGTCCGACCGAATCGAGTCCGGCAGCATGCGGTCGTATCGTACTCGCTCGGTCGGACTGCAGGAGTCCGGCTCGGTCGGAAATCGTTCCGGATCCGGCTCGGTCGGAGAGTTTTCCGGCCCAGATCGGAATCGGCCCCCTAGTATGAGGTTTGTACCTTGGTCAGATGCCACCTCTCTGGGGAACCCCACACAGGAAAAGATCCCCATCAATGCACAGCTCACCAAAGGGGCCATGAATGTCCTGAGAGGGACTGCTTCTGGGTATCGACTGGCATGTTCCACTTAGACCAAGATATACTTGTTGCATGAGGCTGTCTGGGGTTCCAGTGGCCCCACAATATCAATGCCCACCCGCTCTAAAGGAGTGCTTCCCACAGGAAAAGTCTAGGGGGGAGCCTTACACTTCCCCCCACTCTTGCTGCTTGCCTGGCAAGTTTGACAAGACCTACAATGAGTGTCTGTGTGCCTTCGCATTTGGGGTCAAAAGATGTGGGTGGCTAGCCTGTTAAAGGTCTTGTCGTGCCCCAAATGTCCTGCCAAATGCACACCTTGAGCTAGACCCAGTAGGAAGGCTCTGAAGCACTGTGGTACCACCAGCACACGGGCTGACCCAGGTTCAGAAACCTTAATCTTACGGTAAAGGAGACCATTCTCCCAATAAATCCAATGTGATCCAGTTTGATCACTGGCTGCCTGGTCTGCAGCCTGCTCCCACACATCAACAAGAGTAGGGCACTCCATCTGCGTCTTGAGAACTTCCCCCTGGTGGACCCCCTTCCTGAAGCCAATGGGTCAGTTCAGGCAGTTCTCCTAGTTCGACCACTTGCTCCCCTGTAGCTCCAGGGCATCCCCCTCAAGGTCTGTCTCCTCCTGGTCCATGAAAACTTCTGGGGCGGGTTTCCCACACCCCCTGCCCCTCAACTTTCTGGCAGGCACCTGCGCCACTGTTTCAATCTCCAGGTCCTCTTGATTACCCTTAATGGCTGCCATTGAACGAGTGGTCACACATGCCCACTCAGGCAGACCCAGAATCTCCAAATGAACTCGGTGTTCCACCTCCCTCCAAGGGGAGCTCTCCAGGTCATTGCCAAGCAGACAGTCAGCAGGCATGGATGGACTCACAATGACCTTCAAAGAACCTGAGGACCCCCCCCCCCCTCAAAGGGAACCTGTCCCACCTTACACAAGAGCTCAGAGTTATCTGCAGCAACTACCGGTGAAGTACATTGGGGATTACCTGCTCCACAGACACCCACAGACACCTCACAGATGTCACACAGGGTGCACAGTCTAAATATCGAGTTTAGAATATCAACCTACAGTAATATCGAGTTCCAAATATCGTAGGGACAGAATATCGAAATCAAGAATATCGACGACCAGAATATCGACCTGAAGGTAAGCAATATCGTTTTTGTTAATATCGAAGTTAGTAATATCGATAGCAAAAAATCAATGTTACTAATATCGATATTTATATTAGTGTTATGTATTTTATTATGTATTTTATATGTATGTGTTATATATTTTTTGTTAAGTATTGTACTGGTTTTTAAATATATGTATAACATTTTTATAAGTTAGTAATGTTTTTTAAGTAAATTATGCGTTTTAGTACTGTAGCGGGTTGTGGGTTTATAGGGGAATAGGGTGGGAAGTAAATTAATTATAGTAAATTCATTAATAATTTTTAGGAATTATTAATTAATTTTAATTAAATTTTGCGTTTTAGTTCTGTAGCGGGTTGTGGGTTTATAGGGGAATAGGGTGGGAAGTAATTTAATTATAGTAAATTCATTAATAAGTTTTAGGAATTATTAATTAATTTTAATTAAATTTTGCGTTTTAGTTCTGTAGCGGGTTGTGGGTTTATAGGGGAATAGGGTGGGAAGTAGTTTAATTGTAATTAAGTAATTATTTATTTTTATTTATTGGTATTGTTAATTAATTTATTGTTAATTAATTATTAATTGGTAATTAATTTTTATTCATTGGTAATTAATTTGTATTAATTGATAATTATATTAAGTGTATTAATTTATTATTGGAGCGGGTTGTGAGTTTATAGGGAAATAGGGTGGGAAGTAATTTAATTCTAATTAAGTAATTATTAATTTTATTTTTGGGTATTGATAATTAAATAATTGTTAATAAATTATTATTTGGTAATTAATTTTAAATAAATATTATTTTTTGGTATTGTAAATTAATGTATTGTTTAATAATTATTAATTAGTCTAATTTTTTATTTATTATTTATTGGTATTTATCATTAATTTTTTGTTAATTAATTATTAATTGGTAATTACTTTTTAATAATTATAATTTTTGGTATTGAAAATTAAATTACTGTTAATTAATTTTTATTTGGTAATTCATTTTTAATAATTATTATTTGTTGGTATTTATCATTAATTTATTGTTAATTAATTATTAATTGGTCATTATTTTTTATTAATTATTTATTGGTATTGATAATTGATTTATTGTTATTTAATAATTAAATCTTTATTTATTTATAAAAATTAATTTAATTATAAGTATGTTAATTTTAACCCCCTACGCTATCCAACACTTTCCCTGCTGTTGCACTCACTGGAGTGGGAATAGTAATTTTTACCCCTACGCTATCCAACACTTTCCCTACTGTTGCACTCACTGGAGTGGGAATAGTAATTTTTTTTTTTAAACTATTTTTATTGGCATTTTCTCGTTTGCAGCGTAAAGACAACAGCAATCAGCAAAACATATAAACATGTGCAGTGTGGCATCAATATCATCATCATATAGCAGTGACAGAGGGCCGTGCAGCCTCATTAAATACAGAAACAGCATTAGGGGTCCCATCCTTTCCTCCCAGCTATGCACCCCACCATAAGAGATCATTGTGAAGCGGAAAGCGAGAGTCCATAGTGCGTGAGCCATGGTTGCCATATTTTCCAGAACTTTTTTGGGCAACCCCGTGCGGTGTAGGTCGTCTTTTCACCTAACATGTACGTATCCATACTCTTTCTCCATTCAGTGAGGGACGGGCCCTCCCTCGCCCCCCATATCTTGGCTATGTCACGCTTTGCGACCATTAATCCTAGCTGTACCAGAGTCAGCTTTGGTTTGGGGAGGTCAATGTCCGTGGCTACTCCTAATATGGCAAACGCAGGTTTGAGCGGGATCAGTTCCCCCATAATATCACTGAGCTCCTCCCTCAGGGTTTCCCAGTATCGTTGAATCTTTGGGCACTCCCACACCGTGTGAAAGAAAGTGCCCTCTGACCTCCTGCAACGCAGACAGTCTGGAGTTTCGGCCCTCCCAATGCGGTGCAACCTGGCTCTATCATAATACGCTCTATGTAGATATTTGTATTGAATTAGTCTGAGGCGCGATCTGATGGCCACCTCTCTAGGGTGCATAAGTGCCATTTCCCAGTCTAAATCATCTAGCTCTCCCACCTCTGATTCCCATTTTGTCCTTAATTTGTGCAGTGTGTTCGGTTTATTGTTTATTATTGTCCTATATGTCCAGGAGACCGCTTTATCCGCTATTTCCCCCATCAAGAGTCGGCCCTCCAGGGCCCGTATTCTGGAATGTCGTCAGTGTCTAAGCCTTGTGCCCGCCACGCATGGGCCAGTTGCAGGTATTTATAGTATTGCGTTGTGTTCATGTCATATTCTGCCTGGAGATGTGTGAAAGTAACCAACTCTTTGCGGTACAGTATGTCTTTGAGGTGTGAGATACCCAATAGATCCCATTTCTTGAAACCTCGCAGTTTTGTGATCTCGCATAGTCTGTTCCCCACCCACAGCGGGGTTTTCCTAGTAATCCGCTTGTCTCATTTCATTTGTGTTCCCGCTTGCTTCCATACCGCTAGGACAATCTGCGTCGCAGTAAGGAGCTTTGATGCGCCCCTCCCACCATATAGATAGTGTGTGTACGGGCGATTAGTAAACTGCGTGCGCTCCATGGCGTATGTGGGATGGTCGCCCTCTACATGTTCCCATTCATTCACAACTATTAAATGGGCAGCCCAGTAGTAGGCCCGGAGGTCTGGCAGAGAAATACCGCCATTATATTGGTTACGTTGCAATGTCGCCAGTGCTATCCTCGGTGGTCTCCCATCCCATAAAAATGTCCGCAGTATGGCCTCTATTTTAGTAAACACCGCCGCAGGTAACAGCTGATATGTGTTTTGTAGCACATAGAGGAATTTGGGAAGCACTATCATTTTGTATAGAGCTGCCCTACCAAGTATGGTCAGCGGTAGAGCCTTCCACCTCTCCACGTCATCGCGGAACTCCCCCAGTACCCTGTATAAATTGTGATCCAAGGCTGCCTGCGTATTCGTCGTTCCGTAGATCCCTAGATATTTTATGCCTTCTCGGGCCAATTGAAGCTGGCTTGGGCCTGTAGTATATTCGCCCCTCTTGTCTGCTGGGTATAAATAAGATTTCCCCCAATTAATCTTGTAGCCCGCCTGCGCGCTGGGGAATAGTAATTTTTACCCCTACGCTATCCAACACCTTCCCTACTGTTGCACTCACTGGAGTGGGAATAGTAATTTTTACCCCTCCGCTATCCAATACTTTCTCTACTGTTGCACTCACTGGAGTGGGAATAGTAAATTTTACCCCTACGCTATCCCACACTTTCCCTACTGTTGCACTCACTGGAGTGGGAATAGTAATTTTTACCCCTACGCTATCCAACACCTTCCCTACTGTTGCACTCATTGGAGTGGGAATAGTAATTTTAACACCTACGCTATCCAACATTTACCCTACTGTTGCACTGTTTGGAGTTGGAATAGAAATTTTATTCCCTCCACTATCTAATATTTTTTGTATTATTTTAGCTAATGTAGTATATAATTAATTTTAAAAATAATTTTAATTTTTTTAATTTGTTACATATATTTATTTAATTTTTATTTATGTTATTGTTTTATGTGTATAGATGTATTTATAATTTATAAGAGTTTCTTAATAATTTAGAAGTTATTAAAATAATTATTAAAAATTATTAATAAGTAAGTGTATATATTATACATTATATGTATATATTAAATGTATTTATAAATTATATATATTTAATTTATAATTTTTAAGCATTTAAAATATTTTTAACTATGTTTATTTTAATTATATGTATTATTTACTTTATTTTACATTACTTTTTTTAACAAAAAAACCTGATATTTTTAACAACGATATTTTTGACGATATTTTTTTTCAATATTTTTGTACTTACCATAATGTAGATAGGATGTCGATATTCTTGACTTCGATATTCTTGCTGCGATATTTTTGTAGGTCGATATTCTGACCTTCGATATTCTGTCAGTGATTCGTCACACAGGCTCCTGTGTCTCTCAGAGCTTCCATCCTACTCCCATTGATGGTCATCCACTGCAGATACTTCTTAGTGTCATTCGGCAGGCACGTTTTCTGGACCATCTCTCAATCTCCTAATGAGATAAGGGTCATCACAGCTGGCTCCCCCCCTTCACTAGGAACCAACTCCTCTCCCAGCACCACACTAACTAACCCTGGTGACGGTGCACCAGTGGGTGTCGGTGTTGCCCTGGGGCATCTGGGATCCCCCGCAAGTGACCCTCCTGATCACATACATAACACATTGTGGGACTCCTGTTTTCTGGCTTCCCTAAAGGGGGCCATGGCTTCTTACCACTGGGGGGGCTCGGAATCTGTACCCTGGGAACTATATTGGGGCCCTTTAGAGAACTCCTTTTAGTTACCCTTTTCCCCCCACTCTTCTGCTGGGGACACTGCCCACCCTTGCCTGGGTTTCCCCTATACCCCTTGTGGACCATGGTACTCATCCAGCGTTCCGCCTCCTGAGCAAGCTTCCTGGGGTCAGTCAGCTTACTATCCATCAAATGCTGGCACAGCTCTGGAACACAAAGACTACTCAAGTGCTTTCAACCCTTCAGATTGTACAACCCATGGTAATTAGTTACCTTGCTGTCCTTTATCCAACCATCCAGTGCTCTGCAAAAAAGGTTCACACACTCCACTCAAGTGTTAGACTCAAGCTTTTTAAAAGACCTAAACGTTTCCCTGTACTGCTCAGGTGTGAGCATATACCTGAGGCATAAAGCCTCCTTCGTATTGGGATAGGTAAGAGTACCCGCCTCCTCCAAAGGCGTGGTCCTCCCATTGGCCTCAAACTGTATCCACAGTCCCGCCCCCAATGTTTCATTCTTACGCAGTGCTGCCTCATTAGATGCAAACCAGCCGTACATGGCAAATCCACATCCACAACTGCATCTCCTGTCTCCCCAGCTTCTCTGGCCTCGCACCAGGCACTCAATGCCTTCTGCAGCTCCTCTTTCCTAGAGGCGCTCCTCATGGGGCATCCAAAGCTTTTGCAAAATTGTCTGAGTTGATCCACTTTGTATGTAAGCAACATTTCAATATCAAACACCAATTCTGCAACATCTTCTGCTGGTTTACCATTTAGAGGCATGGTGCATGGATACTTCAAAAGGACAAATCAAAAATAGAACCAAAAAACACAGTGTGTGGTTGCATAGTGGTCTGCACTAAACTAGTGATGTACACCAATCCCTGTGGGTCAAGTACAAATACAAGTTCAATCCTCACAACTGACTACCAATGTTAACAAGCATTTGCAATGCAATAGGTCTCGCATTCACGCGAGTTTAAGCTATTAGCATTGCAAAGGACAATGCCTTTTATTTATGTTTTGGGTTTTAAAACATAAATAAAAGGCATTGTCAATTACAATACTAATAGCTTAGGGGCCGATTACGATGGCGGTCGGAAAACCATTCCGCCCGCCGTGGCAATGGGAAAAGACCGCCCGCATGGCCTGCGGCACCACCGCCGATCACATTACGATGCACCGGCGGAAAAATCTGACCGCCGCGGTCGGAACCCAAGAAACACCGGCGGCGCACGTGCAGAAAATGTAAAATACCCTCCACGGCGGTCGGATCCACTGCGGAAAGCTCACAACCCGCCGATACACAAGCGGAATTCCCATGAGTGCAATTATGATCTTACCACGGTGCCAGCGGTACGACCGCTTGTTTCCGACCGCCGCAATGATGAATTGGAGAGCTGGAGGAATGACCATTACAGTCCGACCGCGGTGTCCGCGCGGAAATAGTAATGGCGGTTGGAAGCAACTACACCACAAAACCACCAAATGTGGCTGTGTATCTGGCTCAGCCAATGAAAACAGCCAGCACACCCCATTGACACATGCCCCTGGCAAATAAGAACTACAAATCCCAGCCCAACACAGACAACACACCTGACATGAATACTCAGTTTGGACCCACCCACATAGCAGAGCATAAAACCAGCCCCTGCATGACCACAATTCTTTGCACAACTCCAGAACAGAAGGGCCCAACAACATCACACAAAGGATAGGCAACCCTGCACACATCACACCATCACAAACACACACACACCACACACATCACCACCACCACCTGCACACCTGCACTCTTAACCACTCAGCACATCACACACCATGGCACATAAGATGCCCAAATTCACTGATGGTGAGTTGTAAGTCATGGTGGATGAGATAATAAGAGCCGAGCCATATATTTTAGGAAGCAGGGTCCAACAGACCCCATCAGCCAGGCAAAATCAAATGTGGCAAAGGATAGTTGACAGAGTCAATGCTGTAGGGCAAATTCCACGCAACAGGAAGGAGATCAGGAAGAGGTGGACTGACCTCAAGAGCAAGGTCAAGGAGAAGAACAGCAAGAACCGTGAGCTGGCAAACCGGACTGGCAGTGGCCCTCCCATTCCACCAAGAACATTCAACGCATGGGAGGAGAAGGTGCTTGGCATACTGCACCCAGAGAGTTGCACTGGAATTGAGGGGGGAATGGAGGCTGGTAAATACCAACAAAAGTCTGCCATAACACTGCTTTGTAGTAGCTTGCACAACTAAAAAGCAACACCTCCTAGGCCCAAATGTACTCATGTCCACTACACTCCCCCAAACAGGTCTCACAGATCCCACAATAACTCCCTCTCATTCACCACAAAGGTACATAACAATATTTACATGGGGGCACATGTACAGGCAGCCAGCACTACAACTCCCAACAGGCCCCCTTGTCCCACAGCTCAGCAGGATGGAGCATCCCCCACACCCCCAAGCATGGGGCAGCCATTTCCCTCCAATGTGTAAATTTACAGGTAGGTAGCCATCTCAACAGGGAGGGGTCTTTGTGGCTGTGAAGTCTGCACTACAACTCCCAACAGGCCCCCTTGTCCCACAGCTGAGGAAGATGGAGCACTCCCCACACCCACAACCATGTGGCAGCCATTTCATTCTTCCCATCAAACTTACAGGTAGGTAGCCATCTTAACAGGGAGGGGTGTTTGTGTGTGGGAAGCCTGCACTACAACTCCCAACAGGCACCCTTGTCCCACAGCTGAGCAGGATGGAGCATGTCCCCCCCACCCAGAACCATGTGGCAGCCATTTCATTGTTCTCATCAAACTTACAGGTAGGTAGCCATCTTAACAGGGAGGGGTGTTTGTGTGTGGGAAGCCTGCCCTACAACTCCCACCAGGCACCCTTGTCCCACAGCTGAGCAGGATGGAGCATCCCCCACACCCCCAAGCATGGGGCAGCCATTTCCCTCCAATGTGTAACTTCACAGGTAGGTAGCCATCTCAACAGGGAGGGGTCTTTGTGGCTGTGAAGTCTGCACTACAACTCCCAACAGGCCCCCTTGTCCCACAGCTGAGCAAGATGGAGCACTCCCCACACCCACAACCATGTGGCAGCCATTTCATTCTTCCCATCAAACTTACAGGTAGGTAGCCATCTTAACAGGGAGGGGTGTTTGTGTGTGGGAAGCTTGCACTACAACTCCCACCAGGCACCCTTGTCCCACAGCTCAGCAGGATGGTGCATGTCCCCCCACCCAGAACCATGTGGCAGCCATTTCATTGTTCTCATCAAACTTACAGGTAGGTAACCATCTTAACAGGGAGGGGTCTTTGTGGCTGTGAAGTCTGCACTACAACTCCCAACAGGCCCCCTTGTCCCACAGCTCAGCAGGATGGAGCATTCCCCACACCCACAAGCACGGGGCAGCCATCGCATTGCTCTCCCAAAACTTACACGTAGGTAGTGACTGCATGTACCCCGCCATCCTCATCTAAATGCATGTAGCCACATAACAACATCAGCACTAACATGTCAGCCAACTTGGCATAGTTTTCAATGCCACATCCATTGTGCAGACATCTAAGTGCACGTAGCTGTCACATATTTTGAACTCATACTCACCAAGTCACAAGTGAAACAAATGCATCCCACAATTGTGCACAGCAGAGAATGCAATGTGGAAGTGCCATGGTGTCTGAGCATGAACGCCCATCTCAACACCAAACATGCATGGTCTACATGGAAAAAAGGGAAGTACATGTGATTCCAAAGCTATGTATAACATGACAATGGTTCCTACTAGCTCTGTTGAAATAGATAACATGAACAGCTAAATGAAAAGACGCACAACAGAAAATTAATGTCACGCAATTAGGTAGATGAGGACATGTCCGTGTATTCACACTATCTGTACACTGCACCAAGTATCAATTCCCAACGGACACCATGGACTTAAAAGGTATGTACCTCAACGTCATGACATGGTGCACAGCATATAGCAGGCATACAAAGTCATTGCATTGTAAAGTGTGTGTTGTATCAAATGTCTCAAACAATTGTCTAACATCAAGCTTGTTGCGTGCAACTCAATCACCATATCACCTCTGTTCAACAGGAGATCAACAACTAATTGCAGAGGATGACACCAACATGCGGAGCCAGTCTCCCCCCCTGGAACGTGGACTCTCGGATGCAGATACCCCAACATTCTCCGACGAGGATTCCCAAGCTGGCCCCTCTGGTGTGGCAGGGACTAACATGTCTCAAGCCCTCATTGTCCCCACCACCACCACCACCACCACGGCAAGACCAACCGTGCTGCCCCCATCCACTACGAGCTGTGTGGCCTCCACCACCACGGCAAGAACAACCGTGCTGCCCCCTGCCACTATGACCTGTGTGGGCTCCACCATCACCACCACCACGGCAAGAACAACTGTGCTGCCCCCTGCCACTACGACCTGTGTGGCCTCCACCACCACCATCACCACTGCTGCCTGCAACACACGCCCTGCCACGGTGGTTACCAACACCACCACACAATCCCAGCATGACAGGGAGAGTGTGCCAGTGCGTCGGGGGACTATGCCACATGTCCGTGTCAGGAGGGCAGGTGGGAGTACAACTGGGGCACCGCAGATTTATTATTCTCTAAAGGGTGGGTACCTCTCTGTCCCTGTACTGTTTAACTGATCCCCTATGCTACCCACCCTTATTCTCTATTAGGGGTCCCTCCTTTCTCCTGTTGTTACGTCACAGCCTGGTTGCTGTGGAGGTTTTGCTACCTTTGGAAAGTGCATATGGTAATTGTCCCTATCCCTTCTTTTTCTTTATTATTATTTTTTTCTTTATTTTTTCTGTTACTGTTTCCTTTATCACCCGGGTGTGTTAAGTCTTATCTCCCTCGTGAGAATATGGCGAGCATAAAAACATTCGGTTTTACGGACGAAGAATTTGCCAACATGATTGGGTCTACAGTTGAGAGTAGTAACCAGTTCAATCTATCCAAGGGTCTGGAACTAGAATGGAACAAACTATTAGACATTAAAAAAAGTCCAAACGCACTGAATTTCATGCTAAATTCATGCTTGAGTATCTGAAGGCAGGCACTATTCCTATTGGACTGAGAGTCCGAAACATCCCCGGTCTCTTTGTTGACATACGCCAGTTTCTTGAGAAATGGGCACTCATTGCCAACCGTTGCTCTAGAGACTGGATCATGCTAATTATTGAGACTGCGAGGGAGGTCATAGCTATTCTCAACAAGGAGATTGAAGACCTTGAGGAAAAATTAAAAGGGAAAACTCTGTCGAACTTGGAAAGAAAAAGCTGGAAGAGATTAGCCAAGAGTTAGATTCCTTTTCTGAATATCTCACAAAAAGAAAAACAGAAAAACTCAGAAAGGATATACGACTCTTTTCCCTAGAGCGAGCTTATCCGTATTTATCCACCAACTTCTATATCCCTTCTGATAATCAGGGTGCCTATATTGAAACTCCACGATGGGGCAATAGGCGAATCACTACTTTTTCAGACACTACAGATTCGGATGGTGAGGGACCATCAAATTATGAGTCTGAATATAATTCCAATTATCAGCCCAGACAAGCACCTGGAGAGAGATCTAGTATGCCTAATCGTTTTTAGGCCAAGGCAGAGGGAACTTTCGCCCCAAAACACGGAATCCCCAATCGAGGAATTACAATCGTGGTCAGAGTCAACCTCAGATGTATGTCCAGACCCGACAACAGCAATATTGGAGAACTTAAAAAATATCCCTGTATTTAACTTGTCTTCCTCCACCATTGAACCTGATGCTTTGGAATTGCTATCTAGGGGTCTCTCCTTTGTTCCTGCTGTCAGTTTTAATAAATTTGAATTTATGAAAGATCTGTATTCATTTTTAGAAAAATCAGACTCAGGAAATTCTTCTCCATGAGAATTCTTTTGGAGAGTGATTTGAATTCTTCTGGCTTAAAACCTCCCTCTAACTTTACTCCGACCTTGGATGAGGTTGGCCCGGAAGTGGCCATCTTTGAGAAAGCAGTCCGTATGAAAATTGAACAAGTAATTAAATTTGTTCCCAGACCAAGTGATAATCTCTGTAGAACAGAGAATTCTGCTCTACTGTCTCTCAAAAACAACAGACAACTGACCATTAAGCCTTGTGACAAGGGGGAGGAATTGTGATTTTTGACACCCCCACTTACATTGATAAGATGAATATCCTTTTGTCATCCACTCAACATTATAAACATATCTTGAGAAACCCTGAACTTGCTCTAAAAAAACGGATTGTTCATCTGGTGGAGGCAGCTGTGGAACAGGGGTTCATATGCACTAGTGAAGCTGAATATCTCACACCCACTTATACTAGGATGCCCATTATATATGGGGTACCTAAGACGCATAAAGACCTTACGTCTCCTCCCCTGAGACCTATTGTATCCACTATTGGGGCAGCCACTGAACCCCTTTCCAAATATGTGGATCAATTTCTCAAACCCCTAGTCCAAAAATTGGACTCTTTTATTAGAGACACTGGACATTTCATTTCCAAGATTGAAGGATTGCAGTATTCTTGTGATAGAGAACTCCTAGTCACCCTTGACTTGGAGTCCTTATACACCAATATACCACAAGATGGAGCTATGAAAGCTATACAGGAAATTCTGTTTAATGAACCTGATATCACCAATGCCCCTTTTATCCTGGAGTGTCTCCAAGTGGTCCTTGGTGAGAATTATTTTGAGTTTAACAACAACTTTTTTCATCAGATCCAATGAGTCAGTATGGGAGCGTCCTGTGCCCCGAGTGTGGCGTGTCTATATATGGGCCAATTTGAACGAGTCCATATATATAATGAGATCGCCCCATTCCATGAAAATGTCCGAGCCTGGTCTAGATTCATCGACGACATTTTTTTTATCTGGGTTGGTGATTCCACCACTTTGGATGAATTCATCTTATGGATCAATGCTGCGGACGCGAATTTGAAATTCACGGCCCATTCCAGCAGATGTAAATTGGAATTCCTGGATGTCTGAGTTGAGCATAATGACAATAAACTATCTGTGTCCTTGTACACCAAACCCACTGCCAGAAATACCTTATTGCAGTATGGGAGCTACCATCCTCGTTTCCAAAAAGACAGCATCCCCTTTAGTCAATTTCTCCGTCTTCGGAGAAATTGTACTAATATTAGGGACTTTCTTCAACAAGCAGATATCCTGAGAAACAAACTGGTCAGCCGTGGATACCCTTTCAAACTGGTCAAGGACTCCTTTAAGCGGGCCCGATATTTCAACCGGGAGGCCATGTTCCAGACTCAGGAAAGAAAGAAAATGGATAGAGTAGTCTGTGTTACTAAACATTCCAACATTAATCACAAAATTAGGAACACGGTCAACTCCCTTTGGTATCTGCTCAATCTGGATAACAGTGAGTCTAAACTTGCCAAGCCTCTCTTTGCATTTAAGAGAAATAAAAATCTGAAAAATCATCTAGTGACAGGCAAGGTAACTCCTACCCCTGGCCTGTGCCAGAAATCCATCACAGGTCTTAATCCCATCTATGGCAACCACAGATGTGGTTCTTGCCAGGCCTGTGCCAATGCCATGACGGGTGACGTTATCAAGATCAGGGAACAATCCATATCACTTTGTGAAATGACGAACTGTAGGACATCCAATGTGGTGTACATCATTACGTGCCCGTGTGATTCCATCTACATCGGCGAGACGGGACGTGAAATATGATATAGAATTGGCGAGCACAAATCAAACATACGCACCAAAAAGACATCAGCACCTTTGGTGGAACACTGGCTTAGTAATAAACATACTGAATTAGACCTTAGATGGTCTATTCTTGAGAGAATCAAGGTACCTACGGGAAAGGATCCTATGCAGACTAGGAAAAAACGCGAAGTGTTCTGGATCTATTTTGGAATTCTGTAAAGAATGGCCTTAATGAGCACTGTCCTTGGGAGAACGCCATTACATAGCAACTCTCCATTTTTGACTTTCCAATCTGCCCATTCCTGTATGCTGCGGTTTCTTCATTTTTTTGTGAGTGCTGTCTCTCGGATTCTCACTTGAGTTTGAGTTATTATTCATGCTTTTACTTTTCCAATATTGTGTGACTCTTTCTGGCCTGGAGTTGCTTTACATTCTCCCATGGTAATATTTGCTGTCTGGAGGATTTTGATCTTCCCTATTTTTAGATGGCTGCCATGTTTTCGTTATCTATTTTTCTTATTTTTTAGTCCTTTTTCCATGTTTATATGTTGCCTCTGGGTGGAAGGATGGCCGACATGTTTGTATAACCCATGCTAAGTCATATCCACTTCTGACTCAGCTGGTGTAGAAATATGGTTGAGGCCTTGACTTTTAACCCTCATTTTTGTAAGAGAGGACCATCTATCGAATCTATGATTCGGGCTCGATTGAATAGCTGTGGATTGATGATCCCCTCCTTGGAAATTATATTCTTTTACTAGTGAGACATGGCCCGGTTCTTTTCCGGTGTCTATCTCCCATGAACATATGGGTCCCTTGTTTGTGTTTACACGCTGATTCTTGGCGGGCTTATTGCCGATATGTTCTCTACATCTAGCTGGCTTTCTTTCATCTTGAAAGCAGACGGCAGAAGGAAACGGGCGATATCATTACCCGTATTCGTGAGCGTGGGTTCTTTATCAAGGTAATGATCCCTGCTATGAGACACGGCATATTGAGACGCGCTTCGCTAAACAGGCCCTGTAATTGGGTGGAGGCACTCTGGGTCTGATAGAATTGCTTGTTTAATTCACCCTGAGAGATTTTCCCTGTTAGAAACGATATTAAGGGTTGAACTATGATGTGTGTGATTACTCCTGCCTTTATTAAGCCACACGCCTTGGTGCGGTGGCCCTCTTTCAACTCATGATTATTGTGCCCAGGACTGCTCTAATTATTCCTCCTTGGTGTTTTCCTTAAGACCCACGATTGTTCGGTGTGTCGCATAAGAGCCACTATCAAATTCGATCTGGCAGAAGCAGTACAAATGTGATTCTTTGCCAAATTGGCATTTGGACCTATCTTATTGGGTAGGTTGTTACTGTTTGTTTTATGTCATTAAGTTTTGATTCACAGTGCTGTACGGTCTATGTGCAACTTGGGTTTGTGTATTTGCTTTACAGAGATGAAGGTTGCTTTCTCTGATCATACATAGACCGATCTGGTTATCATTGTAGTCTGTCGTCTTTGGATGATGACTTGTCAAGAATACCTCAAATGGTATGTCTATTCAATTATTGTTATCGCTATGGTATTGGGTCTTTACCTAAAGAACATTTGTTGTTCTATTGGAGTACTCTCACGTGGTCTTTATTATGTCTTTCCGGAACTATGATGAACAATTCCGGATTGGTGGTTAGTGTGTATTCTATTTGTGGTCCTTATTACCACTGTCACTTATTTATTTTATGGTTTATTCCTATCCTTGTAGCGCACTTGACTATTTTGGGTATTTCTGGTTGCTCATTTTATTTCTGGGTGATGCACATTTCCTTTCTTCGTTTTTCTGGCCATTGTTGCTGGACTTTTCTTCAAGTATCTTGATACATCATATCTTTCTAAGCCTCTCATGCATGCATTGAATATGATGTAATGTTTGTTTTAGAATATTGTAAATTGTATGTTTATATATATATATATATATATCATTTTAGGTTTACTGAGTGCCCCACGTCATCCATGTCAGTGTTTACGATTTGCCCTGAGGAAGGTGTGGCCCGTGAATAGGGCTTCCACCGAAACGCGCGTCGGCGTTTGTCCTTTCAATACCTTAATCCATTCTTTACCTTCTATTTGGATTTATATACCAAAATACTCACTTATCCTGTGGGCTTTCTTTTTAATGTGGTGATGTTTTTCTGTTAATGTTGGATGATTTTTGAGTATGTCTGTTTGATGTTTTGAGCTCATATGAATGATATGAGTGGGTATGCATGAATGATGAGTGTTTGTGGGGCATTGTATTTATCGGGTTTTTTAGTATATTTCATTCATATGCATTAATTCTTTGCAATTTATTTGTGACAATCTTTTGATATCTTTGTTAATAAAAAAGACAAAACGATTTATTGTTTCTATTGTTGTTGATTTTTATTGTAGTTTTTTTCTCGCATGCATGAGACTGCTTTGTTTACTTAATCATTATCATAGGACTCCCGTGTGGGCCTTTATTATTCTCTAAAGGGTGGGTACCTCTCTGTCCCTGTACTGTTTAACTGATCCCCTATGCTACCCACCCTTATTCTCTATTAGGGGTCCCTCCTTTCTCCTGTTGTTACGTCACAGCCTGGTTGCTGTGGAGGTTTTGCTACCTTTGGAAAGTGCATATGGTAATTGTCCCTATCCCTTCTTTTTCTTCATTATTATTTTTTTCTTTATTTTTTCTGTTACTGTTTCCTTTATCACCCGGGTGTGTTAAGTCTTATCTCCCTCGTGAGAATATGGCGAGCATAAAAACATTCGGTTTTACGGACGAAGAATTTGCCAACATGATTGGGTCTACAGTTGAGAGTAGTAACCAGTTCAATCTATCCAAGGGTCTGGAACTAGAATGGAACAAACTATTAGACATTAAAAAAAAGTCCAAACGCACTGAATTTCATGCTAAATTCATGCTTGAGTATCTGAAGGCAGGCACTATTCCTATTGGACTGAGAGTCCGAAACATCCCCGGTCTCTTTGTTGACATACGCCAGTTTCTTGAGAAATGGGCACTCATTGCCAACCGTTGCTCTAGAGACTGGATCATGCTAATTATTGAGACTGCGAGGGAGGTCATAGCTATTCTCAACAAGGAGATTGAAGACCTTGAGGAAAAATTAAAAGGGAAAACTCTGTCGAACTTGGAAAGAAAAAGCTGGAAGAGATTAGCCAAGAGTTAGATTCCTTTTCTGAATATCTCACAAAAAGAAAAACAGAAAAACTCAGAAAGGATATACGACTCTTTTCCCTAGAGCGAGCTTATCCGTATTTATCCACCAACTTCTATATCCCTTCTGATAATCAGGGTGCCCATATTGAAACTCCACGATGGGGCAATAGGCGAATCACTACTTTTTCAGACACTACAGATTCGGATGGTGAGGGACCATCAAATTATGAGTCTGAATATAATTCCAATTATCAGCCCAGACAAGCACCTGGAGAGAGATCTAGTATGCCTAATCGTTTTTTAGGCCAAGGCAGAGGGAACTTTCGCCCCAAAACACGGAATCCCCAATCGAGGAATTACAATCGTGGTCAGAGTCAACCTCAGATGTATGTCCAGACCCGACAACAGCAATATTGGAGAACTTAAAAAATATCCCTGTATTTAACTTGTCTTCCTCCACCATTGAACCTGATGCTTTGGAATTGCTATCTAGGGGTCTCTCCTTTGTTCCTGCTGTCAGTTTTAATAAATTTGAATTTATGAAAGATCTGTATTCATTTTTTAGAAAAATCAGACTCAGGAAATTCTTCTCCATGAGAATTCCTTTGGAGAGTGATTTGAATTCTTCTGGCTTAAAACCTCCCTCTAACTTTACTCCGACCTTGGATGAGGTTGGCCCGGAAGTGGCCATCTTTGAGAAAGCAGTCCGTATGAAAATTGAACAAGTAATTAAATTTGTTCCCAGACCAAGTGATAATCTCTGTAGAACAGAGAATTCTGCTCTACTGTCTCTCAAAAACAACAGACAACTGACCATTAAGCCTTGTGACAAGGGGGAGGAATTGTGATTTTTGACACCCCCACTTACATTGATAAGATGAATATCCTTTTGTCATCCACTCAACATTATAAACATATCTTGAGAAACCCTGAACTTGCTCTAAAAAAACGGATTGTTCATCTGGTGGAGGCAGCTGTGGAACAGGGGTTCATATGCACTAGTGAAGCTGAATAGCTCACACCCACTTATACTAGGATGCCCATTATATATGGGGTACCTAAGACGCATAAAGACCTTACGTCTCCTCCCCTGAGACCTATTGTATCCACTATTGGGGCAGCCACTGAACCCCTTTCCAAATATGTGGATCAATTTCTCAAACCCCTAGTCCAAAAATTGGACTCTTTTATTAGAGACACTGGACATTTCATTTCCAAGATTGAAGGATTGCAGTATTCTTGTGATAGAGAACTCCTAGTCACCCTTGACTTGGAGTCCTTATACACCAATATACCACAAGATGGAGCTATGAAAGCTATACAGGAAATTCTGTTTAATGAACCTGATATCACCAATGCCCCTTTTATCCTGGAGTGTCTCCAAGTGGTCCTTGGTGAGAATTATTTTGAGTTTAACAACAACTTTTTCATCAGAGCCAAGGAGTCAGTATGGGAGCGTCCTGTGCCCCGAGTGTGGCGTGTCTATATATGGGCCAATTTGAACGAGTCCATATATATAATGAGATCGCCCCATTCCATGAAAATGTCCGAGCCTGGTCTAGATTCATCGACAACATTTTTTTTATCTGGGTTGGTGATTCCACCACTTTGGATGAATTCATCTTATGGATCAATGCTGCGGACGCGAATTTGAAATTCACGGCCCATTCCAGCAGATGTAAATTGGAATTCCTGAATGTCTGGGTTGAGCATAATGACAATAAACTATCTGTGTCCTTGTACACCAAACCCACTGCCAGAAATACCTTATTGCAGTATGGGAGCTACCATCCTCGTTTCCAAAAAGACAGCATCCCCTTTAGTCAATTTCTCCGTCTTCGGAGAAATTGTACTAATATTAGGGACTTTCTTCAACAAGCAGATATCCTGAGAAACAAACTGGTCAGCCGTGGATACCCTTTCAAACTGGTCAAGGACTCCTTTAAGCGGGCCCGATATTTCAACCGGGAGGCCATGTTCCAGACTCAGGAAAGAAAGAAAATGGATAGAGTAGTCTGTGTTACTAAACATTCCAACATTAATCACAAAATTAGGAACACGGTCAACTCCCTTTGGTATCTGCTCAATCTGGATAACAGTGAGTCTAAACTTGCCAAGCCTCTCTTTGCATTTAAGAGAAATAAAAATCTGAAAAATCATCTAGTGACAGGCAAGGTAACTCCTACCCCTGGCCTGTGCCAGAAATCCATCACAGGTCTTAATCCCATCTATGGCAACCACAGATGTGGTTCTTGCCAGGCCTGTGCCAATGCCATGACGGGTGACGTTATCAAGATCAGGGAACAATCCATATCACTTTGTGAAATGACGAACTGTAGGACATCCAATGTGGTGTACATCATTACGTGCCCGTGTGATTCCATCTACATCGGCGAGACGGGACGTGAAATAAGATATAGAATTGGCGAGCACAAATCAAACATACGCACCAAAAAGACATCAGCACCTTTGGTGGAACACTGGCTTAGTAATAAACATACTGAATTAGACCTTAGATGGTCTATTCTTGAGAGAATCAAGGTACCTACGGGAAAGGATCCTATGCAGACTAGGAAAAAACGCGAAGTGTTCTGGATCTATTTTTGGAATTCTGTAAAGAATGGCCTTAATGAGCACTGTCCTTGGGAGAACGCCATTACATAGCAACTCTCCATTTTTGACTTTCCAATCTGCCCATTCCTGTATTCTGCGGTTTCTTCATTTTTTTGTGAGTGCTGTCTCTCGGATTCTCACTTGAGTTTGAGTTATTATTCATGCTTTTACTTTTCCAATATTGTGTGACTCTTTCTGGCCTGGAGTTGCTTTACATTCTCCCATGGTAATATTTGCTGTCTGGAGGATTTTGATCTTCCCTATTTTTAGATGGCTGCCATGTTTTCGTTATCTATTTTTCTTATTTTTTTGTCCTTTTTCCATGTTTATATGTTGCCTCTGGGTGGAAGGATGGCCGACATGTTTGTATAACCCATGCTAAGTCATATCCACTTCTGACTCGGCTGGTGTAGAAATATGGTTGAGGCCTTGACTTTTAACCCTCATTTTTGTAAGAGAGGACCATCTATCGAATCTATGATTCGGGCTCGATTGAATAGCTGTGGATTGATGATCCCCTCCTTGGAAATTATATTCTTTTACTAGTGAGAAATGGCCGCGGTTCTTTTCCGGTGTCTATCTCCCATGAACATATGGGTCCCTTGTTTGTGTTTACACGCTGATTCTTGGCGGGCTTATTGCCGATATGTTCTCTACATCTAGCTGGCTTTCTTTCATCTTGAAAGCAGACGGCAGAAGGAAACGGGCGATATCATTACCCGTATTCGTGAGCGTGGGTTCTTTATCAAGGTAATGATCCCTGCTATGAGACACGGCATATTGAGACGCGCTTCGCTAAACAGGCCCTGTAATTGGGTGGAGGCACTCTGGGTCTGATAGAATTGCTTGTTTAATTCACCCTGAGAGATTTTCCCTGTTAGAAACGATATTAAGGGTTGAACTATGATGTGTGTGATTACTCCTGCCTTTATTAAGCCACACGCCTTGGTGCGGTGGCCCTCTTTCAACTCATGATTATTGTGCCCAGGACTGCTCTAATTATTCCTCCTTGGTGTTTTCCTTAAGACCCACGATTGTTCGGTGTGTCGCATAAGAGCCACTATCAAATTCGATCTGGCAGAAGCAGTACAAATGTGATTCTTTGCCAAATCGGCATTTGGACCTATCTTATTGGGTAGGTTGTTACTGTTTGTTTTATGTCATTAAGTTTTGATTCACAGTGCTGTACGGTCTATGTGCAACTTGGGTTTGTGTATTTGCTTTACAGAGATGAAGGTTGCTTTCTCTGATCATACATAGACCGATCTGGTTATCATTGTAGTCTGTCGTCTTTGGATGATGACTTGTCAAGAATACCTCAAATGGTATGTCTATTCAATTATTGTTATCGCTATGGTATTGGGTCTTTACCTAAAGAACATTTGTTGTTCTATTGGAGTACTCTCACGTGGTCTTTATTATGTCTTTCCGGAACTATGATGAACAATTCCGGATTGGTGGTTGGTGTGTATTCTATTTGTGGTCCTTATTACCACTGTCACTTATTTATTTTATGGTTTATTCCTATCCTTGTAGCGCACTTGACTATTTTGGGTATTTCTGGTTGCTCATTTTATTTCTGGGTGATGCACATTTCCTTTCTTCGTTTTTCTGGCCATTGTTGCTGGACTTTTCTTCAAGTATCTTGATACATCATATCTTTCTAAGCCTCTCATGCATGCATTGAATATGATGTAATGTTTGTTTTAGAATATTGTAAATTGTATGTTTATATATATATATATATCATTTTAGGTTTACTGAGTGCCCCACGTCATCCATGTCAGTGTTTACGATTTGCCCTGAGGAAGGTGTGGCCCGTGAATAGGGCTTCCACCGAAACGCGCGTCGGCGTTTGTCCTTTCAATACCTTAATCCATTCTTTACCTTCTATTTGGATTTATATACCAAAATACTCACTTATCCTGTGGGCTTTCTTTTTAATGTGGTGATGTTTTTCTGTTAATGTTGGATGATTTTTGAGTATGTCTGTTTGATGTTTTGAGCTCATATGAATGATATGAGTGGGTATGCATGAATGATGAGTGTTTGTGGGGCATTGTATTTATCGGGTTTTTTAGTATATTTCATTCATATGCATTAATTCTTTGCAATTTATTTGTGATAATCTTTTGATATCTTTGTTAATAAAAAAGACAAAACGATTTATTGTTTCTATTGTTGTTGATTTTTATTGTAGTTTTTTTCTCGCATGCATGAGACTGCTTTGTTTACTTAATCATTATCATAGGACTCCCGTGTGGGCCTTTATTATTCTCTAAAGGGTGGGTACCTCTCTGTCCCTGTACTGTTTAACTGATCCCCTATGCTACCCACCCTTATTCTCTATTAGGGGTCCCTCCTTTCTCCTGTTGTTACGTCACAGCCTGGTTGCTGTGGAGGTTTTGCTACCTTTGGAAAGTGCATATGGTAATTGTCCCTATCCCTTCTTTTTCTTCATTATTATTTTTTTCTTTATTTTTTCTGTTACTGTTTCCTTTATCACCCGGGTGTGTTAAGTCTTATCTCCCTCGTGAGAATATGGCGAGCATAAAAACATTCGGTTTTACGGACGAAGAATTTGCCAACATGATTGGGTCTACAGTTGAGAGTAGTAACCAGTTCAATCTATCCAAGGGTCTGGAACTAGAATGGAACAAACTATTAGACCTTAAAAAAAGTCCAAACGCACTGAATTTCATGCTAAATTCATGCTTGAGTATCTGAAGGCAGGCACTATTCCTATTGGACTGAGAGTCCGAAACATCCCCGGTCTCTTTGTTGACATACGCCAGTTTCTTGAGAAATGGGCACTCATTGCCAACCGTTGCTCTAGAGACTGGATCATGCTAATTATTGAGACTGCGAGGGAGGTCATAGCTATTCTCAACAAGGAGATTGAAGACCTTGAGGAAAAATTAAAAAGGGAAAACTCTGTCGAACTTGGAAAGAAAAAGCTGGAAGAGATTAGCCAAGAGTTAGATTCCTTTTCTGAATATCTCACAAAAAGAAAAACAGAAAAACTCAGAAAGGATATACGACTCTTTTCCCTAGAGCGAGCTTATCCGTATTTATCCACCAACTTCTATATCCCTTCTGATAATCAGGGTGCCCATATTGAAACTCCACGATGGGGCAATAGGCGAATCACTACTTTTTCAGACACTACAGATTCGGATGGTGAGGGACCATCAAATTATGAGTCTGAATATAATTCCAATTATCAGCCCAGACAAGCACCTGGAGAGAGATCTAGTATGCCTAATCGTTTTTTAGGCCAAGGCAGAGGGAACTTTCGCCCCAAAACACGGAATCCCCAATCGAGGAATTACAATCGTGGTCAGAGTCAACCTCAGATGTATGTCCAGACCCGACAACAGCAATATTGGAGAACTTAAAAAATATCCCTGTATTTAACTTGTCTTCCTCCACCATTGAACCTGATGCTTTGGAATTGCTATCTAGGGGTCTCTCCTTTGTTCCTGCTGTCAGTTTTAATAAATTTGAATTTATGAAAGATCTGTATTCATTTTTAGAAAAATCAGACTCAGGAAATTCTTCTCCATGAGAATTCCTTTGGAGAGTGATTTGAATTCTTCTGGCTTAAAACCTCCCTCTAACTTTACTCCGACCTTGGATGAGGTTGGCCCGGAAGTGGCCATCTTTGAGAAAGCAGTCCGTATGAAAATTGAACAAGTAATTAAATTTGTTCCCAGACCAAGTGATAATCTCTGTAGAACAGAGAATTCTGCTCTACTGTCTCTCAAAAACAACAGACAACTGACCATTAAGCCTTGTGACAAGGGGGAGGAATTGTGATTTTTGACACCCCCACTTACATTGATAAGATGAATATCCTTTTGTCATCCACTCAACATTATAAACATATCTTGAGAAACCCTGAACTTGCTCTAAAAAAACGGATTGTTCATCTGGTGGAGGCAGCTGTGGAACAGGGGTTCATATGCACTAGTGAAGCTGAATAGCTCACACCCACTTATACTAGGATGCCCATTATATATGGGGTACCTAAGACGCATAAAGACCTTACGTCTCCTCCCCTGAGACCTATTGTATCCACTATTGGGGCAGCCACTGAACCCCTTTCCAAATATGTGGATCAATTTCTCAAACCCCTAGTCCAAAAATTGGACTCTTTTATTAGAGACACTGGACATTTCATTTCCAAGATTGAAGGATTGCAGTATTCTTGTGATAGAGAACTCCTAGTCACCCTTGACTTGGAGTCCTTATACACCAATATACCACAAGATGGAGCTATGAAAGCTATACAGGAAATTCTGTTTAATGAACCTGATATCACCAATGCCCCTTTTATCCTGGAGTGTCTCCAAGTGGTCCTTGGTGAGAATTATTTTGAGTTTAACAACAACTTTTTTCATCAGATCCAAGGAGTCAGTATGGGAGCGTCCTGTGCCCCGAGTGTGGCGTGTCTATATATGGGCCAATTTGAACGAGTCCATATATATAATGAGATCGCCCCATTCCATGAAAATGTCCGAGCCTGGTCTAGATTCATCGACGACATTTTTTTTATCTGGGTTGGTGATTCCACCACTTTGGATGAATTCATCTTATGGATCAATGCTGCGGACGCGAATTTGAAATTCACGGCCCATTCCAGCAGATGTAAATTGGAATTCCTGGATGTCTGGGTTGAGCATAATGACAATAAACTATCTGTGTCCTTGTACACCAAACCCACTGCCAGAAATACCTTATTGCAGTATGGGAGCTACCATCCTCGTTTCCAAAAAGACAGCATCCCCTTTAGTCAATTTCTCCGTCTTCGGAGAAATTGTACTAATATTAGGGACTTTCTTCAACAAGCAGATATCCTGAGAAACAAACTGGTCAGCCGTGGATACCCTTTCAAACTGGTCAAGGACTCCTTTAAGCGGGCCCGATATTTCAACCGGGAGGCCATGTTCCAGACTCAGGAAAGAAAGAAAATGGATAGAGTAGTCTGTGTTACTAAACATTCCAACATTAATCACAAAATTAGGAACACGGTCAACTCCCTTTGGTATCTGCTCAATCTGGATAACAGTGAGTCTAAACTTGCCAAGCCTCTCTTTGCATTTAAGAGAAATAAAAATCTGAAAAATCATCTAGTGACAGGCAAGGTAACTCCTACCCCTGGCCTGTGCCAGAAATCCATCACAGGTCTTAATCCCATCTATGGCAACCACAGATGTGGTTCTTGCCAGGCCTGTGCCAATGCCATGACGGGTGACGTTATCAAGATCAGGGAACAATCCATATCACTTTGTGAAATGACGAACTGTAGGACATCCAATGTGGTGTACATCATTACGTGCCCGTGTGATTCCATCTACATCGGCGAGACGGGACGTGAAATAAGATATAGAATTGGCGAGCACAAATCAAACATACGCACCAAAAAGACATCAGCACCTTTGGTGGAACACTGGCTTAGTAATAAACATACTGAATTAGACCTTAGATGGTCTATTCTTGAGAGAATCAAGGTACCTACGGGAAAGGATCCTATGCAGACTAGGAAAAAACGCGAAGTGTTCTGGATCTATTTTTGGAATTCTGTAAAGAATGGCCTTAATGAGCACTGTCCTTGGGAGAACGCCATTACATAGCAACTCTCCATTTTTGACTTTCCAATCTGCCCATTCCTGTATTCTGCGGTTTCTTCATTTTTTTTGTGAGTGCTGTCTCTCGGATTCTCACTTGAGTTTGAGTTATTATTCATGCTTTTACTTTTCCAATATTGTGTGACTCTTTCTGGCCTGGAGTTGCTTTACATTCTCCCATGGTAATATTTGCTGTCTGGAGGATTTTGATCTTCCCTATTTTTAGATGGCTGCCATGTTTTCGTTATCTATTTTTCTTATTTTTTTAGTCCTTTTTCCATGTTTATATGTTGCCTCTGGGTGGAAGGATGGCCGACATGTTTGTATAACCCATGCTAAGTCATATCCACTTCTGACTCGGCTGGTGTAGAAATATGGTTGAGGCCTTGACTTTTAACCCTCATTTTTGTAAGAGAGGACCATCTATCGAATCTATGATTCGGGCTCGATTGAATAGCTGTGGATTGATGATCCCCTCCTTGGAAATTATATTCTTTTACTAGTGAGAAATGGCCGCGGTTCTTTTCCGGTGTCTATCTCCCATGAACATATGGGTCCCTTGTTTGTGTTTACACGCTGATTCTTGGCGGGCTTATTGCCGATATGTTCTCTACATCTAGCTGGCTTTCTTTCATCTTGAAAGCAGACGGCAGAAGGAAACGGGCGATATCATTACCCGTATTCGTGAGCGTGGGTTCTTTATCAAGGTAATGATCCCTGCTATGAGACACGGCATATTGAGACGCGCTTCGCTAAACAGGCCCTGTAATTGGGTGGAGGCACTCTGGGTCTGATAGAATTGCTTGTTTAATTCACCCTGAGAGATTTTCCCTGTTAGAAACGATATTAAGGGTTGAACTATGATGTGTGTGATTACTCCTGCCTTTATTAAGCCACACGCCTTGGTGCGGTGGCCCTCTTTCAACTCATGATTATTGTGCCCAGGACTGCTCTAATTATTCCTCCTTGGTGTTTTCCTTAAGACCCACGATTGTTCGGTGTGTCGCATAAGAGCCACTATCAAATTCGATCTGGCAGAAGCAGTACAAATGTGATTCTTTGCCAAATCGGCATTTGGACCTATCTTATTGGGTAGGTTGTTACTGTTTGTTTTATGTCATTAAGTTTTGATTCACAGTGCTGTACGGTCTATGTGCAACTTGGGTTTGTGTATTTGCTTTACAGAGATGAAGGTTGCTTTCTCTGATCATACATAGACCGATCTGGTTATCATTGTAGTCTGTCGTCTTTGGATGATGACTTGTCAAGAATACCTCAAATGGTATGTCTATTCAATTATTGTTATCGCTATGGTATTGGGTCTTTACCTAAAGAACATTTGTTGTTCTATTGGAGTACTCTCACGTGGTCTTTATTATGTCTTTCCGGAACTATGATGAACAATTCCGGATTGGTGGTTGGTGTGTATTCTATTTGTGGTCCTTATTACCACTGTCACTTATTTATTTTATGGTTTATTCCTATCCTTGTAGCGCACTTGACTATTTTGGGTATTTCTGGTTGCTCATTTTATTTCTGGGTGATGCACATTTCCTTTCTTCGTTTTTCTGGCCATTGTTGCTGGACTTTTCTTCAAGTATCTTGATACATCATATCTTTCTAAGCCTCTCATGCATGCATTGAATATGATGTAATGTTTGTTTTAGAATATTGTAAATTGTATGTTTATATATATATATATATCATTTTAGGTTTACTGAGTGCCCCACGTCATCCATGTCAGTGTTTACGATTTGCCCTGAGGAAGGTGTGGCCCGTGAATAGGGCTTCCACCGAAACGCGCGTCGGCGTTTGTCCTTTCAATACCTTAATCCATTCTTTACCTTCTATTTGGATTTATATACCAAAATACTCACTTATCCTGTGGGCTTTCTTTTTAATGTGGTGATGTTTTTCTGTTAATGTTGGATGATTTTTGAGTATGTCTGTTTGATGTTTTGAGCTCATATGAATGATATGAGTGGGTATGCATGAATGATGAGTGTTTGTGGGGCATTGTATTTATCGGGTTTTTTAGTATATTTCATTCATATGCATTAATTCTTTGCAATTTATTTGTGATAATCTTTTGATATCTTTGTTAATAAAAAAGACAAAACGATTTATTGTTTCTATTGTTGTTGATTTTTATTGTAGTTTTTTTCTCGCATGCATGAGACTGCTTTGTTTACTTAATCATTATCATAGGACTCCCGTGTGGGCCTTTATTATTCTCTAAAGGGTGGGTACCTCTCTGTCCCTGTACTGTTTAACTGATCCCCTATGCTACCCACCCTTATTCTCTATTAGGGGTCCCTCCTTTCTCCTGTTGTTACGTCACAGCCTGGTTGCTGTGGAGGTTTTGCTACCTTTGGAAAGTGCATATGGTAATTGTCCCTATCCCTTCTTTTTCTTCATTATTATTTTTTTCTTTATTTTTTCTGTTACTGTTTCCTTTATCACCCGGGTGTGTTAAGTCTTATCTCCCTCGTGAGAATATGGCGAGCATAAAAACATTCGGTTTTACGGACGAAGAATTTGCCAACATGATTGGGTCTACAGTTGAGAGTAGTAACCAGTTCAATCTATCCAAGGGTCTGGAACTAGAATGGAACAAACTATTAGACCTTAAAAAAAAGTCCAAACGCACTGAATTTCATGCTAAATTCATGCTTGAGTATCTGAAGGCAGGCACTATTCCTATTGGACTGAGAGTCCGAAACATCCCCGGTCTCTTTGTTGACATACGCCAGTTTCTTGAGAAATGGGCACTCATTGCCAACCGTTGCTCTAGAGACTGGATCATGCTAATTATTGAGACTGCGAGGGAGGTCATAGCTATTCTCAACAAGGAGATTGAAGACCTTGAGGAAAAATTAAAAGGGAAAACTCTGTCGAACTTGGAAAGAAAAAGCTGGAAGAGATTAGCCAAGAGTTAGATTCCTTTTCTGAATATCTCACAAAAAGAAAAACAGAAAAACTCAGAAAGGATATACGACTCTTTTCCCTAGAGCGAGCTTATCCGTATTTATCCACCAACTTCTATATCCCTTCTGATAATCAGGGTGCCCATATTGAAACTCCACGATGGGGCAATAGGCGAATCACTACTTTTTCAGACACTACAGATTCGGATGGTGAGGGACCATCAAATTATGAGTCTGAATATAATTCCAATTATCAGCCCAGACAAGCACCTGGAGAGAGATCTAGTATGCCTAATCGTTTTTTAGGCCAAGGCAGAGGGAACTTTCGCCCCAAAACACGGAATCCCCAATCGAGGAATTACAATCGTGGTCAGAGTCAACCTCAGATGTATGTCCAGACCCGACAACAGCAATATTGGAGAACTTAAAAAATATCCCTGTATTTAACTTGTCTTCCTCCACCATTGAACCTGATGCTTTGGAATTGCTATCTAGGGGTCTCTCCTTTGTTCCTGCTGTCAGTTTTAATAAATTTGAATTTATGAAAGATCTGTATTCATTTTTTAGAAAAATCAGACTCAGGAAATTCTTCTCCATGAGAATTCCTTTGGAGAGTGATTTGAATTCTTCTGGCTTAAAACCTCCCTCTAACTTTACTCCGACCTTGGATGAGGTTGGCCCGGAAGTGGCCATCTTTGAGAAAGCAGTCCGTATGAAAATTGAACAAGTAATTAAATTTGTTCCCAGACCAAGTGATAATCTCTGTAGAACAGAGAATTCTGCTCTACTGTCTCTCAAAAACAACAGACAACTGACCATTAAGCCTTGTGACAAGGGGGAGGAATTGTGATTTTTGACACCCCCACTTACATTGATAAGATGAATATCCTTTTGTCATCCACTCAACATTATAAACATATCTTGAGAAACCCTGAACTTGCTCTAAAAAAACGGATTGTTCATCTGGTGGAGGCAGCTGTGGAACAGGGGTTCATATGCACTAGTGAAGCTGAATAGCTCACACCCACTTATACTAGGATGCCCATTATATATGGGGTACCTAAGACGCATAAAGACCTTACGTCTCCTCCCCTGAGACCTATTGTATCCACTATTGGGGCAGCCACTGAACCCCTTTCCAAATATGTGGATCAATTTCTCAAACCCCTAGTCCAAAAATTGGACTCTTTTATTAGAGACACTGGACATTTCATTTCCAAGATTGAAGGATTGCAGTATTCTTGTGATAGAGAACTCCTAGTCACCCTTGACTTGGAGTCCTTATACACCAATATACCACAAGATGGAGCTATGAAAGCTATACAGGAAATTCTGTTTAATGAACCTGATATCACCAATGCCCCTTTTATCCTGGAGTGTCTCCAAGTGGTCCTTGGTGAGAATTATTTTGAGTTTAACAACAACTTTTTTCATCAGATCCAAGGAGTCAGTATGGGAGCGTCCTGTGCCCCGAGTGTGGCGTGTCTATATATGGGCCAATTTGAACGAGTCCATATATATAATGAGATCGCCCCATTCCATGAAAATGTCCGAGCCTGGTCTAGATTCATCGACGACATTTTTTTATCTGGGTTGGTGATTCCACCACTTTGGATGAATTCATCTTATGGATCAATGCTGCGGACGCGAATTTGAAATTCACGGCCCATTCCAGCAGATGTAAATTGGAATTCCTGGATGTCTGGGTTGAGCATAATGACAATAAACTATCTGTGTCCTTGTACACCAAACCCACTGCCAGAAATACCTTATTGCAGTATGGGAGCTACCATCCTCGTTTCCAAAAAGACAGCATCCCCTTTAGTCAATTTCTCCGTCTTCGGAGAAATTGTACTAATATTAGGGACTTTCTTCAACAAGCAGATATCCTGAGAAACAAACTGGTCAGCCGTGGATACCCTTTCAAACTGGTCAAGGACTCCTTTAAGCGGGCCCGATATTTCAACCGGGAGGCCATGTTCCAGACTCAGGAAAGAAAGAAAATGGATAGAGTAGTCTGTGTTACTAAACATTCCAACATTAATCACAAAATTAGGAACACGGTCAACTCCCTTTGGTATCTGCTCAATCTGGATAACAGTGAGTCTAAACTTGCCAAGCCTCTCTTTGCATTTAAGAGAAATAAAAATCTGAAAAATCATCTAGTGACAGGCAAGGTAACTCCTACCCCTGGCCTGTGCCAGAAATCCATCACAGGTCTTAATCCCATCTATGGCAACCACAGATGTGGTTCTTGCCAGGCCTGTGCCAATGCCATGACGGGTGACGTTATCAAGATCAGGGAACAATCCATATCACTTTGTGAAATGACGAACTGTAGGACATCCAATGTGGTGTACATCATTACGTGCCCGTGTGATTCCATCTACATCGGCGAGACGGGACGTGAAATAAGATATAGAATTGGCGAGCACAAATCAAACATACGCACCAAAAGACATCAGCACCTTTGGTGGAACACTGGCTTAGTAATAAACATACTGAATTAGACCTTAGATGGTCTATTCTTGAGAGAATCAAGGTACCTACGGGAAAGGATCCTATGCAGACTAGGAAAAAACGCGAAGTGTTCTGGATCTATTTTTGGAATTCTGTAAAGAATGGCCTTAATGAGCACTGTCCTTGGGAGAACGCCATTACATAGCAACTCTCCATTTTTGACTTTCCAATCTGCCCATTCCTGTATTCTGCGGTTTCTTCATTTTTTTTGTGAGTGCTGTCTCTCGGATTCTCACTTGAGTTTGAGTTATTATTCATGCTTTTACTTTTCCAATATTGTGTGACTCTTTCTGGCCTGGAGTTGCTTTACATTCTCCCATGGTAATATTTGCTGTCTGGAGGATTTTGATCTTCCCTATTTTTAGATGGCTGCCATGTTTTCGTTATCTATTTTTCTTATTTTTTTAGTCCTTTTTCCATGTTTATATGTTGCCTCTGGGTGGAAGGATGGCCGACATGTTTGTATAACCCATGCTAAGTCATATCCACTTCTGACTCGGCTGGTGTAGAAATATGGTTGAGGCCTTGACTTTTAACCCTCATTTTTGTAAGAGAGGACCATCTATCGAATCTATGATTCGGGCTCGATTGAATAGCTGTGGATTGATGATCCCCTCCTTGGAAATTATATTCTTTTACTAGTGAGAAATGGCCGCGGTTCTTTTCCGGTGTCTATCTCCCATGAACATATGGGTCCCTTGTTTGTGTTTACACGCTGATTCTTGGCGGGCTTATTGCCGATATGTTCTCTACATCTAGCTGGCTTTCTTTCATCTTGAAAGCAGACGGCAGAAGGAAACGGGCGATATCATTACCCGTATTCGTGAGCGTGGGTTCTTTATCAAGGTAATGATCCCTGCTATGAGACACGGCATATTGAGACGCGCTTCGCTAAACAGGCCCTGTAATTGGGTGGAGGCACTCTGGGTCTGATAGAATTGCTTGTTTAATTCACCCTGAGAGATTTTCCCTGTTAGAAACGATATTAAGGGTTGAACTATGATGTGTGTGATTACTCCTGCCTTTATTAAGCCACACGCCTTGGTGCGGTGGCCCTCTTTCAACTCATGATTATTGTGCCCAGGACTGCTCTAATTATTCCTCCTTGGTGTTTTCCTTAAGACCCACGATTGTTCGGTGTGTCGCATAAGAGCCACTATCAAATTCGATCTGGCAGAAGCAGTACAAATGTGATTCTTTGCCAAATCGGCATTTGGACCTATTGTTAGACCTGGCATCCTTGGCGTGGGTCTCCCTTCCATTTTTTATGATGCCTCCTATGTTACCGATCCGTTTTGCTGGCGTTAGATGCTTTGGGCACTGTGCCACTGCTATTCAGTGCCACAGTGCGAGTGCTCCCTATGATAAATTGTGTTATGTATTAGTGACTCCATGATTGGATGATTGGTTTACTTGTCAGTCCCTAGTACAGTGCACCGAGTGTGCCCAGGGCGTGTAAATCCAATGCCGCTGGTGGGCTTGCAGCACTGGTTGTGCCACCCACAGGAGCGGCTTGTAAAATGTGTCTCAGGCCTGCCATCGCAGAGCCTGTGTGCAGCCTAGGGCTGCCATGTCGACTTGGTGAGTGCACCCACTTACCAGTCCCTAAACCTTCCCTTTACTGCATGTTGGTCACCCCTAAAGTAGGCCCTAAGGCAGGGTGCATTGTAAGTACAAGGTAGGACATGCCCTGGTGTGTGTGGCATGTCCTAATAGTGAATTACAGCCCTTTTCGTTTTTCACTATTGCAAGGCTACCTGCTCCCCATAGGCCAGAATGGGCAGACTGACTATTACACCTTATAGTCAGAACTGACCCAGGGAACATGGTAGAAAAACGAATTTAGTATGCCTAAACTCAGAATGATAAAATACATCTTTTAGTGAAGTTGGTTTTAACATTCTGTGTTTGAAAATACCACTTTTAGAAAGTGGGTATTTTCTTGCCTAAACTTCCAAGCCTGCCTCTGCTAGGTTGTGTATTCCTTGTCTGGAGATTGAGTGACAGGGGCTGGGGGTGGCTACAGGAGACAGGGTGAGTCAGCACAGGGCTGAATAGAAAGATCTGCATCCAGAGTGGAGGGAGGAGTTGCACCTGGGTCTGAATAGGGCTGTGCCTGCCTTCCACAATGCTGGCTCCACCTCCTGCCGGGCGTCTGATGGCTCTGCCCCTCACTCACAAAGGAAAGAAGGAGTCAGAAAAACAAAGTGCTCCAGGACTGACCAGAACTGGTTTTGGGCTAGGCAGAGGCCTCTCTGCCTTCAGAGAACAAAGGAAAACTGTGTATAAAAAGGGGACCCAGACCCCTAGGAAATTAGATCACTTTGGGAAAACAAGAAGAAACCTTTGCTGAGGAGCGGAACCAAGAAGGAACTGAGGAGAAGACTATCCCTAAGCTAGAGGGATCTGCCTGCAGTGGTTGCCTGACTGCCAAAGGAAGGAGAAAGGACTTTGTGTGCACTTTTATTCAACTTGTGAAGGATCTCCAAGGGCTTGAGAAAAGAGCTTGCCTCCTGCTGAAGTCTCAGGGACAACAGACTTCAACCACCAGCTCCCCAAGAATCCTTTGGAAGTGCCTGCTGCTGTTTTGGGCCTTCTGAAGGGACTGCGTGTCTCAAGGAGCTGGAAGCGCGACTCAAGAGGAAGAAGCGTGTCGCCGTCGCTGCTGCTGCCGTCGCAACTCCGAAGGAGGGTGTCGCCGCTGTAGCTGTCGTATTGCACCGCATCGAGAGAAGCGTCCCGCAACGAAGAGGAAGCGTGTCGCCGTCGCTGCTGCTGCCGTCGCAACTCCGAAGGAGGGTGTCGCCGCTGTAGCTGTCGCATTGCACCGCATCAAGAGAAGAGTCTCGCATCGAGGAAGAAGCGTGTCGCCGTCGCAGCCGCTGCCGTCGCAACTCCGAAGGAGGGTGTCGCCGCTGTAGCTGTCGCATTGCACCGCATCAAGAGAAGCGCCTCGCATCCACGGAGAAGCGTGCCGCCGTCGGAGCTGCTGCCGTCGCATCACGAAACAAGGGTGTCGCCGCTGCAGTTGTCGCATCGAGCGGAAGCGTCTCGCAACGTTGGAGAAGAGTGTCGCAGCCGAAGCTGCTGCCGTCGCATCGCTGAACAAGGGTGTCGCCGCTGCAGCTGGACGCATCGAATCGAGACTTCTCGCAACCTCGGAGAAGCGTGCCGCATCAGGAAGAACTTGACGTCTTTATTCCTTTGCACCAGAACTTCGTCGCATTTCCATCGCTGCAACATTGCTTGTTGTGGAAGCGTCCCGCATCGTAAGGTACATTGACTTAAAGTGTCGCATCTTAAGAACTGAACTGAACTAAGCTAAACCTACCATTGTAAGTACAGTATTGTGGATTTTTGTCGTTTATGGTCTTGTGTTAAAACTATATAAAGAATACTTATTTTTGATATAAAACCTTGTGTGGTGTCCATCTGTAGTGTGTCACTAGATTACTGTATGTGTTCACAAATGCTTTACACACTGCCTCTGAGATAAGCCTGTCTGCTCGTGCCAAGCTACCAAGGGGGTGAGCAGGGGTTATTTTAGGAGTGTACCCCTTTACCCTGACTAGAGGCGAGGGTCCCTATTTGTCACAAGTACCTACCTGTGCCAACTAGAGACCCCCAATTCTAACATTGGTGGTCAGCGGTGGGGATTCTGGACTTGCATTTGTGACTCATGTACAGTGATTGGTGAACACTACTAGTGAGTGCAGACCAAAACGCGACCACATACTGTTGGTAGATTTGTTTTTCTAGGACGTTCCATTTTTGCCAAGTTTAACCATCATGGAAGACACAGCATCCATAGCATCTGTTGATTTTGAGTGGGAGGAGGAGAAACTGGAATGCTACAAAGTGAAGCAGCTGAAGCACTTCTGCAAAAAGTTTAATGTTGTAATTACCGGGCTCACCAAGAGGGATGAGTTCTACAAGGCGCTGAGGGCCTGGGTAGAAGCAAGGAAAACCCCGGAGATTGAGGAAGGGGAGAATAATGCAGATGTTCAGCTGGAAGGGCCATTGGGTCCAGGGGAAAGGAAAGCACCTTCCCTAATAGGTAGCAGTGTTTCTGCCAAAGGCCTGTCCCCAGGAGAGCTGGAGGACAGGGAGAGAAATAGGATGCATGAGTTGGAGCTGGCCAAAATGAGTGGGCAATTGGAAATTAGGAAACTGGCCCTAGAAGAAAAGAAAATGCAGCTTGAGCATGATAGAAGTTTGAGGGAGTTGGATTTGAAAGCTAGGAGCTTAGAAATTACTCCCTCTGGTGGCAGCACACCGTCAATGCCTGTGGAATCTAGAGTATATATTCCTAAAGATGTGGTCAAAGAGTTTTTAAAAATGATGACATTGGGCAGTGGTTCAAGGCCTATGAGGTAGCCATGTCTTCCCACCGGGTCCCTGAGAAGGATTGGGGAGCGGGGTTGTGGGGACGGTTCCTTAGTGAGGGGCGGGACACACTGCTAGATTTGCCTTCTGATGTCCATAATTCATATCGCCACATGAAGGATGCTTTAATGTCTAGGTATGGTTTAACTCCTGAATTGTATAGGCAGAGGTTCAGGGGTTGCACGAAGATAGAGAACAGTACCTGGGTTGAATATGTCACTTTTTTCTGCAGAGCATTGGATGGTTGGGTGAAGGGTAGCAAAGTTGATGATTTTCAGGGGCTCCTTGATTTGATTGCATGGGAGCACTTGTCAAGTAACTGTTTTCCAGAGCTACGCCAGCACCTGATAGATAGCAAGCTGACTATCCCTAGGAAGCTTGCTGAGGAGGCGGACCGCTGGGTCAGTACCAGGGTCCACAAGGGTCACGTGGGAGACTCAGCCAAGGGTGGGCAGGGTCCCCAGCAGAAGAGTGGGGGGACAAGGGTAAACAGAGGGAGTTCCAAAGAAGGCCCCAAAGTAGTCCCCAAGGGAACCAAGGGAAAGGTTCCCAGCCTCCCCCAGAAACCCGCAGGGGCCCCGACAGGTCCCCCTGTTCAAAGGGGACCCCTGAGATGCTACAAATGTGGGGACCTGGGTCATATAGCGAGTGATCCCAGGTGCCGCCAGTTTGGAAAGACCGCACCCCCTGGTGCAGCCCCCGGCAGATGGCTAGTGTAGCCCTGGGGGAGGAGATGGATGCCCCAGAGGGGTGGGGTCCCGCACAGATGTCCCTTGTCTCATTAGGAGACTGTGAGATGGTCCCCAAGACCCAGCTGCCTGATAACACTAAGAAATACAGGCAGTGGGTGACCATCAATGGCCATAGGGTGGAGGCTCTTAGAGATACAGGAGCCAGTGTGACAGCTGTCAAGTGTCACCTGGTGTCTCAAGAGCAGGTTGTCCCCCATGCATTCTATCCAGTTGTTGCCGCTGACAACACAGAGAGTCACTGCAAAGTGGCTCAGGTTCCCTTTGAGTGGGGGGGTCTCTGGTACTCTTCAGGTAGCTGTGAGGCCCGCCATGCCTGTTGACTGTTTGTTAGGGAACGACTTGGAGAGCTCACCTTGGGCGAAGGTGGAGCGAAGTGCTCATTTAGAGATGTTGGGTTTGCCTGACTGGGCGTGTGTGACCACCCGGTCCATGGCAGCAAGTAAAGGTGCTCAAGAGGACCTGGAGCCTGAGAGGGAGGCCCAGGTACCTGCCGTCACGAGAAGAGGCAGGGGGCGCGGGAAACCGGCCCCCGAAGTTCCCACGGTCCAGGAGGAGGCAGACCTTGAGGGGGATGCCCTGGAGCCTACAGGGGAACAGGTAGCTGAACTGGGGGACCTGCCTGAGCTGACCCATTGGCAGCAAGAAGGAGGACCCTCCAGGGAAGAATTCTGCAAGGAGCAGAAAGAATGCCCTTCTCTGGTGGGTCTGCGGCAACAGGCTGCAGACCAGGCAACAGGTGATCAGTCTGGGTCACATTGGGTCTATTGGGAGAATGATCTCCTGTATACTGAGCCTAAGGTTGCTGAGCCTGGGTCAGCCCGTGTGCTGGTGGTACCCCAGTGCTTCAGAGCCTTCCTACTGGGGCTGGCTCATGATGTTCCATTGGCAGGACATTTGGGGCAGGACAAGACCTTTGATAGGCTTGTCACCCACTTTTATTGGCCCCAAATGCGCAGGAGTTCAGACACTCACTGCAGCACGTGTCAGACTTGCCAGGCAAGTGGAAAGAGTGGGAGGAAGCGCAAGGCTCCTCTCCAGCCATTCCCTGTAGTCAGCACCCCCTTTGAACGGGTGGGTATTGACATTGTGGGGCCACTGGACCCCAAGACAGCCATGGGCAACAGGTTCATCCTGGTCTTGGTGGACCATGCCACCCGGTACCCGGAAGCCATACCTCTGAGGACAGTGACGGCCCCCGTGGTGGGACGAGCACTGATGGGAATTTTCTCCCGAGTGGGATTCCCTAGCGAGGTGGTGTCTGACCGGGGGACCAACTTCATTTCCAAGTATATGAAGTCCCTGTGGCAGGAGTGTGGGGTAACCTACAAGTTTACCACTCCTTACCACCCCCAAGGAAATGGATTGGTTGAAAGGTTCAACCGAACCCTCAAAGGCATGATTATGGGTCTTGAGGAACCTATGAGGCGTAAGTGGGACGTCCTCTTACCATGCCTGCTCTTTGCTTACCGTGAGGTGCCACAGAAATCTCTAGGGTTCAGTCCCTTTGAGCTTCTCTATGGGCACCCAGTAAGAGGACCTCTAAGTTTGGTCAAAGAAGGCTGGGAGCAATCTCCCAGGAAACCTCCCCAGGATGTATACAGTTACATGCTGGCCTTTAGGAACCAAACTAGGCGTTTCAGGCAACTCGCTGAGGCGAATCTGGAAGCCAGCCAGGAGGAGATGAAGCGGTGGTACGACCAGAATGCCACTCTGGTAGAGCTTCAGCCTGGTCAGAAAGTGTGGGTCATGGCCCCAGTGGAGCCCTGCGCGCTCCAGGATAAGTGGACCGGACCCTTTGAGGTTGTCGAGCGCAAAAGTCCGGTTACCTACTTGGTGGACTTGCGGTCTCCCAGGAACCCCTTGAGGGTCCTGCATGTCAACCGCCTGAAGCCCCACTTGGAGAGGTCCCAAGTGGGCATGCTCTTAGCGACAGATGCTGGGATGGAGGAGGAGACCGAGCCTCTTCCTGACCTCCTGTCAGCAACAGAGCAAGATGGGTCAGTGGATGGTGTCAACCTCTCTTCCACCCTGACCCCTGAACAACAGAATGACTGCCGCCAGTTGCTGGGACAGTTTTCTGATCTGTTCTCCCTGGTTCCCGGTGTCACAGATTGGTGCACCCATGATGTGGACACTGGGGACAGTACACCTGTGAAGCACAAATCTTACAGGGTGACTGACAGGGTGAGAGCTTGCATCAAGGAGGAGGTCTCCAAAATGCTTGCGTTAGGGGTGATTGAGTCCTCTAACAGTCCTTGGGCCAGCCCAGTGGTCTTGGTCCCAAAGGCTGCCGCACCGGGTGCCACACCAGAACTCCGGTTCTGTGTGGACTACCGAGGACTCAATTCAGTCACCAGGACTGACGCGCACCCCATCCCCAGAGCTGATGAGCTCATAGATCGGCTAGGGGCTGCACGGTACCTCAGCACGTTTGACTTGACGTCTGGGTACTGGCAGATCGCCTTGACTGATGGGGCCAGAGAGAGGTCAGCATTCTCCACACCAGATGGGCACTATCAGTTCAGGGTTATGCCCTTTGGGATGAAGAATGCCCCTGCCACTTTTCAGAGGTTGGTCAACCAGGTGTTGGCTGGACTGGACTCGTTCAGTGCCGCCTACCTGGATGACATCGCAGTGTTCAGCGCCAGTTGGGAAGAACATCTGCGCCACCTCTGGGAAGTGTTGATGGCGCTGCGGAGAGCAGGCCTCACGATCAAGGCGAGTAAGTGCCAGATCGGGCAGGGTTCCGTGGTGTACTTGGGACACCAGGTGGGGAGCGGCCAGGTGGCGCCCCTACAACCCAAAATTGAAACCATCCTGAATTGGGAACCCCCAAAACCCAGACAGAGGTGAGGGCCTTCTTAGGACTCACGGGTTACTACAGGAGGTTTGTCAAGGGGTATGGCAGCATAGTTGCACCCCTGACAGGGCTGACTTCCAGGAAGCAGCCCAGGAAAGTGATTTGGACTGACACCTGTCAGACCGCTTTTGAGGCCCTGAAAACTGCCATGTGCACGGCGCCCGTGCTCCTGGCACCCAACTTCTCCAAAGAGTTCGTAGTACAAACAGACGCTTCAGAGCATGGTGTGGGGGCTGTTCTGTCACAGATGAATGAGGAGGGCCTAGATCAACCCGTAGCCTTCATCAGTAGGAGGTTACTACCACGGGAACAGAGGTGGAGTGCTATTGAGCGAGAGGCATTTGCTGTGGTCTGGGCACTGAAGAAGCTGAGACCATACCTGTTTGGGACTCACTTCCGGGTTCAGACAGACCACAGGCCCCTCAGATGGTTGATGCAGATGAGGGGTGAGAATCCAAAGCTGTTGAGGTGGTCCATTTCCCTACAGGGGATGGATTTCACGGTGGAACACCGCCCTGGTACAGAACACGCCAATGCTGATGGTCTGTCCAGATTTTTCCGCCTTAGTGAAGAGAGCTCCCCTGAGGTAGGGTAGTTCTCCCCACATTTCAGCTGGAGGGGACACGTGTTAGACCTGGCATCCTTGGCGTGGGTCTCCCTTCCATTTTTTATGATGCCTCCTATGTTACCGATCCGTTTTGCTGGCGTTAGATGCTTTGGGCACTGTGCCACTGCTATTCAGTGCCACAGTGCGAGTGCTCCCTATGATAAATTGTGTTATGTATTAGTGACTCCATGATTGGATGATTGGTTTACTTGTCAGTCCCTAGTACAGTGCACCGAGTGTGCCCAGGGCGTGTAAATCCAATGCCGCTGGTGGGCTTGCAGCACTGGTTGTGCCACCCACAGGAGCGGCTTGTAAAATGTGTCTCAGGCCTGCCATCGCAGAGCCTGTGTGCAGCCTAGGGCTGCCATGTCGACTTGGTGAGTGCACCCACTTACCAGTCCCTAAACCTTCCCTTTACTGCATGTTGGTCACCCCTAAAGTAGGCCCTAGGGCAGGGTGCATTGTAAGTACAAGGTAGGACATGCCCTGGTGTGTGTGGCATGTCCTAATAGTGAATTACAGCCCTTTTCGTTTTTCACTATTGCAAGGCTACCTGCTCCCCATAGGCCAGAATGGGCAGACTGACTATTACACCTTATAGTCAGAACTGACCCAGGGAACATGGTAGAAAAACGAATTTAGTATGCCTAAACTCAGAATGATAAAATACATCTTTTAGTGAAGTTGGTTTTAACATTCTGTGTTTGAAAATACCACTTTTAGAAAGTGGGTATTTTCTTGCCTAAACTTCCAAGCCTGCCTCTGCTAGGTTGTGTATTCCTTGTCTGGAGATTGAGTGACAGGGGCTGGGGGTGGCTACAGGAGACAGGGTGAGTCAGCACAGGGCTGAATAGAAAGATCTGCATCCAGAGTGGAGGGAGGAGTTGCACCTGGGTCTGAATAGGGCTGTGCCTGCCTTCCACAATGCTGGCTCCACCTCCTGCCGGGCGTCTGATGGCTCTGCCCCTCACTCACAAAGGAAAGAAGGAGTCAGAAAAACAAAGTGCTCCAGGACTGACCAGAACTGGTTTTGGGCTAGGCAGAGGCCTCTCTGCCTTCAGAGAACAAAGGAAAACTGTGTATAAAAGGGGACCCAGACCCCTAGGAAATTAGATCACTTTGGGAAAACAAGAAGAAACCTTTGCTGAGGAGCGGAACCAAGAAGGAACTGAGGAGAAGACTATCCCTAAGCTAGAGGGATCTGCCTGCAGTGGTTGCCTGACTGCCAAAGGAAGGAGAAAGGACTTTGTGTGCACTTTTATTCAACTTGTGAAGGATCTCCAAGGGCTTGAGAAAAGAGCTTGCCTCCTGCTGAAGTCTCAGGGACAACAGACTTCAACCACCAGCTCCCCAAGAATCCTTTGGAAGTGCCTGCTGCTGTTTTGGGCCTTCTGAAGGGACTGCGTGTCTCAAGGAGCTGGAAGCGCGACTCAAGAGGAAGAAGCGTGTCGCCGTCGCTGCTGCTGCCGTCGCAACTCCGAAGGAGGGTGTCGCCGCTGTAGCTGTCGTATTGCACCGCATCGAGAGAAGCGTCCCGCAACGAAGAGGAAGCGTGTCGCCGTCGCTGCTGCTGCCGTCGCAACTCCGAAGGAGGGTGTCGCCGCTGTAGCTGTCGCATTGCACCGCATCAAGAGAAGAGTCTCGCATCGAGGAAGAAGCGTGTCGCCGTCGCAGCCGCTGCCGTCGCAACTCCGAAGGAGGGTGTCGCCGCTGTAGCTGTCGCATTGCACCGCATCAAGAGAAGCGCCTCGCATCCACGGAGAAGCGTGCCGCCGTCGGAGCTGCTGCCGTCGCATCACGAAACAAGGGTGTCGCCGCTGCAGTTGTCGCATCGAGCGGAAGCGTCTCGCAACATTGGAGAAGAGTGTCGCAGCCGAAGCTGTTGCCGTCGCATCGCTGAACAAGGGTGTCGCCGCTGCAGTGGACGCATCGAATCGAGACTTCTCGCAACCTCGGAGAAGCGTGCCGCATCAGGAAGAACTTGACGTCTTTATTCCTTTGCACCAGAACTTCGTCGCATTTCCATCGCTGCAACATTGCTTGTTGTGGAAGCGTCCCGCATCGTAAGGTACATTGACTTAAAGTGTCGCATCTTAAGAACTGAACTGAACTAAGCTAAAACTACCATTGTAAGTACAGTATTGTGGATTTTTGTCGTTTATGGTCTTGTGTTAAAAATATATAAAGAATACTTATTTTTGATATAAAACCTTGTGTGGTGTCCATCTGTAGTGTGTCACTAGATTACTGTATGTGTTCACAAATGCTTTACACACTGCCTCTGAGATAAGCCTGTCTGCTCGTGCCAAGCTACCAAGGGGGTGAGCAGGGGTTATTTTAGGAGTGTACCCCTTTACCCTGACTAGAGGCGAGGGTCCCTATTTGTCACAAGTACCTACCTGTGCCAACTAGAGACCCCCAATTCTAACACCTATCTTATTGGGTAGGTTGTTACTGTTTGTTTTATGTCATTAAGTTTTGATTCACAGTGCTGTACGGTCTATGTGCAACTTGGGTTTGTGTATTTGCTTTACAGAGATGAAGGTTGCTTTCTCTGATCATACATAGACCGATCTGGTTATCATTGTAGTCTGTCGTCTTTGGATGATGACTTGTCAAGAATACCTCAAATGGTATGTCTATTCAATTATTGTTATCGCTATGGTATTGGGTCTTTACCTAAAGAACATTTGTTGTTCTATTGGAGTACTCTCACGTGGTCTTTATTATGTCTTTCCGGAACTATGATGAACAATTCCGGATTGGTGGTTGGTGTGTATTCTATTTGTGGTCCTTATTACCACTGTCACTTATTTATTTTATGGTTTATTCCTATCCTTGTAGCGCACTTGACTATTTTGGGTATTTCTGGTTGCTCATTTTATTTCTGGGTGATGCACATTTCCTTTCTTCGTTTTTCTGGCCATTGTTGCTGGACTTTTCTTCAAGTATCTTGATACATCATATCTTTCTAAGCCTCTCATGCATGCATTGAATATGATGTAATGTTTGTTTTAGAATATTGTAAATTGTATGTTTATATATATATATATATCATTTTAGGTTTACTGAGTGCCCCACGTCATCCATGTCAGTGTTTACGATTTGCCCTGAGGAAGGTGTGGCCCGTGAATAGGGCTTCCACCGAAACGCGCGTCGGCGTTTGTCCTTTCAATACCTTAATCCATTCTTTACCTTCTATTTGGATTTATATACCAAAATACTCACTTATCCTGTGGGCTTTCTTTTTAATGTGGTGATGTTTTTCTGTTAATGTTGGATGATTTTTGAGTATGTCTGTTTGATGTTTTGAGCTCATATGAATGATATGAGTGGGTATGCATGAATGATGAGTGTTTGTGGGGCATTGTATTTATCGGGTTTTTTAGTATATTTCATTCATATGCATTAATTCTTTGCAATTTATTTGTGATAATCTTTTGATATCTTTGTTAATAAAAAAGACAAAACGATTTATTGTTTCTATTGTTGTTGATTTTTATTGTAGTTTTTTTCTCGCATGCATGAGACTGCTTTGTTTACTTAATCATTATCATAGGACTCCCGTGTGGGCCTTTATTATTCTCTAAAGGGTGGGTACCTCTCTGTCCCTGTACTGTTTAACTGATCCCCTATGCTACCCACCCTTATTCTCTATTAGGGGTCCCTCCTTTCTCCTGTTGTTACGTCACAGCCTGGTTGCTGTGGAGGTTTTGCTACCTTTGGAAAGTGCATATGGTAATTGTCCCTATCCCTTCTTTTTCTTCATTATTATTTTTTTCTTTATTTTTTCTGTTACTGTTTCCTTTATCACCCGGGTGTGTTAAGTCTTATCTCCCTCGTGAGAATATGGCGAGCATAAAAACATTCGGTTTTACGGACGAAGAATTTGCCAACATGATTGGGTCTACAGTTGAGAGTAGTAACCAGTTCAATCTATCCAAGGGTCTGGAACTAGAATGGAACAAACTATTAGACATTAAAAAAAGTCCAAACGCACTGAATTTCATGCTAAATTCATGCTTGAGTATCTGAAGGCAGGCACTATTCCTATTGGACTGAGAGTCCGAAACATCCCCGGTCTCTTTGTTGACATACGCCAGTTTCTTGAGAAATGGGCACTCATTGCCAACCGTTGCTCTAGAGACTGGATCATGCTAATTATTGAGACTGCGAGGGAGGTCATAGCTATTCTCAACAAGGAGATTGAAGACCTTGAGGAAAAATTAAAAGGGAAAACTCTGTCGAACTTGGAAAGAAAAAGCTGGAAGAGATTAGCCAAGAGTTAGATTCCTTTTCTGAATATCTCACAAAAAGAAAAACAGAAAAACTCAGAAAGGATATACGACTCTTTTCCCTAGAGCGAGCTTATCCGTATTTATCCACCAACTTCTATATCCCTTCTGATAATCAGGGTGCCCATATTGAAACTCCACGATGGGGCAATAGGCGAATCACTACTTTTTCAGACACTACAGATTCGGATGGTGAGGGACCATCAAATTATGAGTCTGAATATAATTCCAATTATCAGCCCAGACAAGCACCTGGAGAGAGATCTAGTATGCCTAATCGTTTTTTAGGCCAAGGCAGAGGGAACTTTCGCCCCAAAACACGGAATCCCCAATCGAGGAATTACAATCGTGGTCAGAGTCAACCTCAGATGTATGTCCAGACCCGACAACAGCAATATTGGAGAACTTAAAAAATATCCCTGTATTTAACTTGTCTTCCTCCACCATTGAACCTGATGCTTTGGAATTGCTATCTAGGGGTCTCTCCTTTGTTCCTGCTGTCAGTTTTAATAAATTTGAATTTATGAAAGATCTGTATTCATTTTTTAGAAAAATCAGACTCAGGAAATTCTTCTCCATGAGAATTCCTTTGGAGAGTGATTTGAATTCTTCTGGCTTAAAACCTCCCTCTAACTTTACTCCGACCTTGGATGAGGTTGGCCCGGAAGTGGCCATCTTTGAGAAAGCAGTCCGTATGAAAATTGAACAAGTAATTAAATTTGTTCCCAGACCAAGTGATAATCTCTGTAGAACAGAGAATTCTGCTCTACTGTCTCTCAAAAACAACAGACAACTGACCATTAAGCCTTGTGACAAGGGGGAGGAATTGTGATTTTTGACACCCCCACTTACATTGATAAGATGAATATCCTTTTGTCATCCACTCAACATTATAAACATATCTTGAGAAACCCTGAACTTGCTCTAAAAAAACGGATTGTTCATCTGGTGGAGGCAGCTGTGGAACAGGGGTTCATATGCACTAGTGAAGCTGAATATCTCACACCCACTTATACTAGGATGCCCATTATATATGGGGTACCTAAGACGCATAAAGACCTTACGTCTCCTCCCCTGAGACCTATTGTATCCACTATTGGGGCAGCCACTGAACCCCTTTCCAAATATGTGGATCAATTTCTCAAACCCCTAGTCCAAAAATTGGACTCTTTTATTAGAGACACTGGACATTTCATTTCCAAGATTGAAGGATTGCAGTATTCTTGTGATAGAGAACTCCTAGTCACCCTTGACTTGGAGTCCTTATACACCAATATACCACAAGATGGAGCTATGAAAGCTATACAGGAAATTCTGTTTAATGAACCTGATATCACCAATGCCCCTTTTATCCTGGAGTGTCTCCAAGTGGTCCTTGGTGAGAATTATTTTGAGTTTAACAACAACTTTTTCATCAGATCCAAGGAGTCAGCATGGGAGCGTCCTGTGCCCCGAGTGTGGCGTGTCTATATATGGGCCAATTTGAACGAGTCCATATATATAATGAGATCGCCCCATTCCATGAAAATGTCCGAGCCTGGTCTAGATTCATCGACGACATTTTTTTTATCTGGGTTGGTGATTCCACCACTTTGGATGAATTCATCTTATGGATCAATGCTGCGGACGCGAATTTGAAATTCACGGCCCATTCCAGCAGATGTAAATTGGAATTCCTGGATGTCTGGGTTGAGCATAATGACAATAAACTATCTGTGTCCTTGTACACCAAACCCACTGCCAGAAATACCTTATTGCAGTATGGGAGCTACCATCCTCGTTTCCAAAAAGACAGCATCCCCTTTAGTCAATTTCTCCGTCTTCGGAGAAATTGTACTAATATTAGGGACTTTCTTCAACAAGCAGATATCCTGAGAAACAAACTGGTCAGCCGTGGATACCCTTTCAAACTGGTCAAGGACTCCTTTAAGCGGGCCCGATATTTCAACCGGGAGGCCATGTTCCAGACTCAGGAAAGAAAGAAAATGGATAGAGTAGTCTGTGTTACTAAACATTCCAACATTAATCACAAAATTAGGAACACGGTCAACTCCCTTTGGTATCTGCTCAATCTGGATAACAGTGAGTCTAAACTTGCCAAGCCTCTCTTTGCATTTAAGAGAAATAAAAATCTGAAAAATCATCTAGTGACAGGCAAGGTAACTCCTACCCCTGGCCTGTGCCAGAAATCCATCACAGGTCTTAATCCCATCTATGGCAACCACAGATGTGGTTCTTGCCAGGCCTGTGCCAATGCCATGACGGGTGACGTTATCAAGATCAGGGAACAATCCATATCACTTTGTGAAATGACGAACTGTAGGACATCCAATGTGGTGTACATCATTACGTGCCCGTGTGATTCCATCTACATCGGCGAGACGGGACGTGAAATAAGATATAGAATTGGCGAGCACAAATCAAACATACGCACCAAAAAGACATCAGCACCTTTGGTGGAACACTGGCTTAGTAATAAACATACTGAATTAGACCTTAGATGGTCTATTCTTGAGAGAATCAAGGTACCTACGGGAAAGGATCCTATGCAGACTAGGAAAAAACGCGAAGTGTTCTGGATCTATTTTTGGAATTCTGTAAAGAATGGCCTTAATGAGCACTGTCCTTGGGAGAACGCCATTACATAGCAACTCTCCATTTTTGACTTTCCAATCTGCCCATTCCTGTATTCTGCGGTTTCTTCATTTTTTTTGTGAGTGCTGTCTCTCGGATTCTCACTTGAGTTTGAGTTATTATTCATGCTTTTACTTTTCCAATATTGTGTGACTCTTTCTGGCCTGGAGTTGCTTTACATTCTCCCATGGTAATATTTGCTGTCTGGAGGATTTTGATCTTCCCTATTTTTAGATGGCTGCCATGTTTTCGTTATCTATTTTTCTTATTTTTTTTGTCCTTTTTCCATGTTTATATGTTGCCTCTGGGTGGAAGGATGGCCGACATGTTTGTATAACCCATGCTAAGTCATATCCACTTCTGACTCGGCTGGTGTAGAAATATGGTTGAGGCCTTGACTTTTAACCCTCATTTTTGTAAGAGAGGACCATCTATCGAATCTATGATTCGGGCTCGATTGAATAGCTGTGGATTGATGATCCCCTCCTTGGAAATTATATTCTTTTACTAGTGAGAAATGGCCGCGGTTCTTTTCCGGTGTCTATCTCCCATGAACATATGGGTCCCTTGTTTGTGTTTACACGCTGATTCTTGGCGGGCTTATTGCCGATATGTTCTCTACATCTAGCTGGCTTTCTTTCATCTTGAAAGCAGACGGCAGAAGGAAACGGGCGATATCATTACCCGTATTCGTGAGCGTGGGTTCTTTATCAAGGTAATGATCCCTGCTATGAGACACGGCATATTGAGACGCGCTTCGCTAAACAGGCCCTGTAATTGGGTGGAGGCACTCTGGGTCTGATAGAATTGCTTGTTTAATTCACCCTGAGAGATTTTCCCTGTTAGAAACGATATTAAGGGTTGAACTATGATGTGTGTGATTACTCCTGCCTTTATTAAGCCACACGCCTTGGTGCGGTGGCCCTCTTTCAACTCATGATTATTGTGCCCAGGACTGCTCTAATTATTCCTCCTTGGTGTTTTCCTTAAGACCCACGATTGTTCGGTGTGTCGCATAAGAGCCACTATCAAATTCGATCTGGCAGAAGCAGTACAAATGTGATTCTTTGCCAAATCGGCATTTGGACCTATCTTATTGGGTAGGTTGTTACTGTTTGTTTTATGTCATTAAGTTTTGATTCACAGTGCTGTACGGTCTATGTGCAACTTGGGTTTGTGTATTTGCTTTACAGAGATGAAGGTTGCTTTCTCTGATCATACATAGACCGATCTGGTTATCATTGTAGTCTGTCGTCTTTGGATGATGACTTGTCAAGAATACCTCAAATGGTATGTCTATTCAATTATTGTTATCGCTATGGTATTGGGTCTTTACCTAAAGAACATTTGTTGTTCTATTGGAGTACTCTCACGTGGTCTTTATTATGTCTTTCCGGAACTATGATGAACAATTCCGGATTGGTGGTTGGTGTGTATTCTATTTGTGGTCCTTATTACCACTGTCACTTATTTATTTTATGGTTTATTCCTATCCTTGTAGCGCACTTGACTATTTTGGGTATTTCTGGTTGCTCATTTTATTTCTGGGTGATGCACATTTCCTTTCTTCGTTTTTCTGGCCATTGTTGCTGGACTTTTCTTCAAGTATCTTGATACATCATATCTTTCTAAGCCTCTCATGCATGCATTGAATATGATGTAATGTTTGTTTTAGAATATTGTAAATTGTATGTTTATATATATATATATATATCATTTTAGGTTTACTGAGTGCCCCACGTCATCCATGTCAGTGTTTACGATTTGCCCTGAGGAAGGTGTGGCCCGTGAATAGGGCTTCCACCGAAACGCGCGTCGGCGTTTGTCCTTTCAATACCTTAATCCATTCTTTACCTTCTATTTGGATTTATATACCAAAATACTCACTTATCCTGTGGGCTTTCTTTTTAATGTGGTGATGTTTTTCTGTTAATGTTGGATGATTTTTGAGTATGTCTGTTTGATGTTTTGAGCTCATATGAATGATATGAGTGGGTATGCATGAATGATGAGTGTTTGTGGGGCATTGTATTTATCGGGTTTTTAGTATATTTCATTCATATGCATTAATTCTTTGCAATTTATTTGTGATAATCTTTTGATATCTTTGTTAATAAAAAAGACAAAACGATTTATTGTTTCTATTGTTGTTGATTTTTATTGTAGTTTTTTTCTCGCATGCATGAGACTGCTTTGTTTACTTAATCATTATCATAGGACTCCCGTGTGGGCCTTTATTATTCTCTAAAGGGTGGGTACCTCTCTGTCCCTGTACTACAACTGGGGCAGAGACACAGGAGGACAATGACCCTGAATCCCTGGCCACCATTGCAAGAGTCCTTGGTGCCTACCAAGCGAACCATGGAGTAATGGGCCAGCTTGCTGAAGACATGCATGAGATCCACCTGCTGCAGCAGTCCATGGACACACGGATGGGCCAACTTATCGACCTTGTTGGCCAGCTAGTGGGTGTTCTGAGGGACAGACTCCCAGCCCCAAGTGCCGCTCCACCCCCCTCCAGTGGATTGCCTGCTGTGCAGCCCAACATTCCAGCTGCAGCCACAGAGAGGGGTGTGCAGGAGGAGAGTGAGTTCTCAGACACCACTGCCCCTGCAGCAGATGCCCCCCCTCCCAAACGCACCAGAGGCCGTCCGAGAATCCACAGGGGAGGATTTGGTGGCAGGCCACCATACCAACGCCACTCACAGAGCCAGCCATGATGGTATCTTGTTGTTCCCCTTTGCATTGACTAAGTTGACTATTCTTGCCCACATTGCCATGTTGATGGCCTGAGTCTGTTGGACTGTGTGACTTCAGCTTTGTGGTGACTACACTATTTGTCTCAACTACCATGACTGACAACTCATTTATTCACTGTTCACATTTATGTACATATCCCCGTCACTTGCACAAAAACTAATTCCAAATAAACACTCTTCACATACCTATGTCTGTGTGAGCTACATGTTTATTCCAGTATGTACAATGACAAATCTGATTTCAATGTTCCAACAGCTGTGAAGCAGAGGAGGCATTCAGAGGGTGAATGAACCTAGAAAGACACAAGAGAATGACATTTACTCATCAGGTGACGCCTTCACAGCAGAAATACAACACTAGGCATCAAGGTACAAAAACAAGCACCCATAGCAATGGTCAACAACCTCAACATACACATGATGTACCTGGATACACATACCCAGTGCCACACACATCATCCCTCATCACACACACAACAACAGCCAGCAGTTAAAGTTATCTATGCCCTGATAGAAACATCCAAGCAAACACACAATGTCACTTGTCTACAAAGTCACTTACATTCAAGGGAAGTAGTTGGCAATGAGCTGTTGACGCAGGTTAACACCTTCCTCTTCACCACTATCGTCCGCACTGGAAGTGTGTGGGTGTGCAGGAGGGGGCATCTGCTGCTCATCGTCATCCATGATCAGCGGAACGGCTGTGCGCAAGGCAAGGTTGTGTAGCATGCAGCATGCTACAACTATCCGGCACACCTTTCGTGGGGAATACAACAGTGCACCTCCGCTCTTGTCCAGGCACCGGAATCGGGACTTCAGTAGGCCAAAGGTGCGCTCCACCACACGTCGTGTCCTACCATGTGCCTCGTTGCAGCTGACTTCACCCGGGGTACTTGGATTCCGCAGTGGGCTCAGCAACCACGGCCTGTTGGGATACGCTGAGTCACCTAGGTGTGACATACACAGAGAAATGTTGTGATACAAACAGTTGACGAGAACAGCATGTCACACACAGCACACTACTTGACTCAGTGTACTCACCTACAAGCCATGCATGCTCTGGATGTAGATTTTCCATCAGCCGGGGTACAATGCTGTTCCGCAGGATGTAGGAGTCATGGGCGGAGCCAGCAAATCGCGCACAAACATGGCTGATGATCATATCAGCTTGATCATATCAGCTTGGCATACCACCTGCACATTTATGGAATGGTAGTGCTTCCTGTTCCTATACACCTGCTCACGTGCCTGTGGTGGGACAAGGCCAATGTGTGTGCCGTCAATGGAACCAACTACATGAGGAATGTGGCCAAGGGCATAAAAACCAGCCTTCACAGCAGGCAAATCTGCTGTATTTGGGAATCGTATGTATTGGTCCTTGTATAGCATCATTGCGGACACCACATCCCAGAGCACCATGCTGAATGTTGGTTGCGACATCCCACCGGCGGTGGCCACCGTGTATTGGAAAGAGCCCGTAGCGAAGAAATGCAGCGCTGCCATGATCTTCACGGTTGGGGATAGGGCAGTTGGATATGTGCGTTGAGGCCTCAGATGGGGCGCCAACTGAGCACACAGCTCTTTCAGTGTAACGCGATCCAGACGAAATTTCCTGATGATGTCCACATCCTCCATGTCCGCCAGGACTGTGAAAGGCCGGTGCACATTTGGTCGTCGCCTACATGAAATGGGAGAGGACTAATGTTATTCAAATTACACAATGAGATGTGTCCGACTTCTCACATCTTGACTCACGCAGCAGAAACAATGAACGTACTCCAACAATTGCTGAATCCACAACTCAGATGCAGAGAGACATTCACCACATGTGTGTTTACAAGGGGTCATGTTGTACATACTGACTACCAGACAAACATATTCAGAGGTTGTGAATGGTACACCAATACATCTGGTGGCCCCAGGCCTAGGAGTAGGTGACACAGCACAGGTATGAAACAGCAACACTGCTGACTCATATGTAGCTGCTTTACCTGCCACACCTTCTTGCTTAAGTTGCACAGACCACTAGTTATCATCACAATGTGCACAGTGTGTGTAAGCTGAGCACATATCCTACTTAAACCAGCCATGGGCACAGTAACATACCACCATTATGTGTTCAGGCAATCATTACTGTTGTTTGATTAGCCATCTCACACATTAAGTTGATTCCAAAGATGAGACAACATCATACAACCAATAGATGTACATCCACACACATATCATAGGTGACATGAGTAAGTGCATGTCAATGCATGTCACATTTTCCACAGACATGGCATGTGTAGGCATCAGTGAGTTTAATGTCACACCAGCATTGATTGTACAAAACAAGTGCATAAAGACACTATGGAGGCATAGTGTGCAATTGTTAAATTAGACCATTGCCATTGCTAGTGCATAATGTGCCCATAACAGCAGTAGGCGTGCACCGCCACCGCGGGGCCGCTCATTGGCCACACTTGAAAGGTGCAGCATAGCGGTAGTGACCACCTGTCCCCCGCGGTGTGACACCACCAATGCCATTGCAGCCAATGGGACCCGCAGTCGCGGTAGTGAAATGCTACTTTGGAACCCACGGTAGGCGTGCACCGCCACCGCGGGCCGCTCATTGGCCACACTTCAAAGATGCAGCATAGCGGTAGTGACCGCCTGTCCTCCGCGGTGTGACACCACCAATGCCATTGCAGCCAATGGAAACCGCGATCGCGGTAGTGAAATGCAACTTTGGAAACCGCGGTAGGCGTGCACCGCCACCGTGGGGCCGCTCATTGGCCACACTTGAAAGATGGCAGCCAGGTGGACCAATTGCAGCAGCTGCCTGCCACTGATACCAACCCAGGGGCCTATAAATCTCTGTGGGAGAGCCACACATTTCACTTGCATTCAGACACTGCAGACTGCCATTCCTCTCCAACTGCATATTTTGCTGTATCCTGGACCCAGTGATGGCGAGAACAGAGAATGTCAGGGCCCGTCCCTTCACTACAGAGGAGCTGGAGCTTCTGGTGGACGAGGTCCTTGCACAGTATGGGAGGCTTTTTGGTGCACCAGATGTACTGGTAAGTGTCCCTGATTCCAAGTGTGAGAGTGATCAACATGATACCATGATGTTGCTGTGCAGTAGTATGTGCCTGTGAGTGCAAGTCGATGTACAGGCATCCTAATAGTTGACATGGCATGCTCCATACATGTTCTGTGGGACTTGACTTTGATTTTGTGTAGAAAATGGACACTCCTACAGCCATTCTTGCACAAACTTAATGAACATGTTGGTCTGAGACTAGGTGATGTAAATGTGTGTTACACTGCCATGCATGCTAACTTCATGTCAATGGTGTCTGTAGGCTTATTTCCACACCTACATAAGTTGATTGTAGGTAGGGGGAGACATGCATTGTTTAAACAGCCACACTGATACGATGGTGTTCTGAAACAGCACAAGTCGGGACTGATTTTTACTGTGCCATGTTATGTGACTGTCCACTCACTCTTCACAACCTCATATGTGACTGTTGAAATGTATATTGGTATGGAGCACTAACTTATGTGTGTTGACTATTTCTTAAGTGCACTATGTTGATGTGAGCATCATGCACAATAGTCCAATGCATGAGTGGAACCCACTTGATGTTAATGCAACAATGACACTTCACATCAATGTAAGTAGTAGATGTCATCCTTACCTTGATTTGAACATGTGTTCAGTCTTGCATGTGTTGGCACTTTTCACCCTCTCATGCTGTAAATCCATGTGATTTATCTGAGGGACCATGTTGAGCCGCACTGTGAGTTCCTCTGGCCTGCACAGACACTGTCCAATGTTACTCTGAGCCATGCCTAACTGGACTGAGTCAAACATGTGTTTAGTCCGAACACCTAATACTCACTGAGCCATCATAGTCCTGAGAATTGCACAATCGAGGACTTAACATTGTGAGAAGTGCGTGATAAATCAGATTATGTCCCAATATGTTTCCTGAAAAATGCATTGAGCCATTCACAGGCCAAGGGCATCGTGGGGTGTATAGTGGTGGACACAGTGAGTCTGCCACTACACTTCATTATTACTGTATTGCATGTCTGGCTCACTCACATACTGCATCACAGATGAGGGCCTTCTGCACATGGCTGTCTGTGCTGCCATTGTGCATGTGTATGAGATGGCCATGTACTGTGTGCCTTGCCATACATGCATTCATTTCTGTGTAGTATTGTAATGAACATGTACTATGTGTCATGCTGTATGGCCTCTGATGAAGATGTAGCGATTTGTGTGCCATGCATTTATGTTCTCCTGTGCTGACACACAGTGTGAATGACACAGGGTCTCTGATACTTCCTTTTCTTGTCTCCTATGCCTGCAGCTGAGGGTCCACCAGCGTAAGGCCACATGGAAGAACATTGCACGGAAGGTGCGGACTCTGGGTGTATCCAACAGACGGCACACACACTGCCACAAGAGGTGGGACGACATCTCCCGTCTGAGCAGGACCGTGGCAGAGATGACGGTGGGGCTGGTCCCTCGCAGTGGCAGGTTGGCGCGCCGATCCATGACTCCACTAATGTCCCGCATCTTGTCTGTGACACAGCCAGAGCTGTATGAACATTTGAGGGACCATCAGCAGGGAGTAAGTGGTGAGTATTCTGCGTAGGCTGACTTTGGGTGTGAGTGACTGCATGAATGGCGACCGTGAGACATTGCTGATCTTGCTGCTGTGTAAATTTTTAGGAACTACTTCTCAGTGGCCTTTGTGTTCAGTGCAGGTGTCATGTATTTTCCCATAGATGGACTTGATCATGTGTTTCATACAATGGCCCTTGCCATTGCATGATGAGATGTGGCCTTATGACATCTTCTGCATTCTGGGTGTCATGGACATCACCAGGCAGTGTACAGCAGTGTGCATCATGTCAGTGTGCATTTAACGATGTGTGCACTACAGGACTTGTAAATGGTGTGAAGTACACATCTGACACCAACGTGCATCAGTTTGCAAGATGAATTGCTCACCTTGTCAGACATCAGTAGCTCATGGACATTATTAAGTAGAAATTTGAATCTGTATCTGTGTTGTCCCCTTACAGTGACTCCATATGTGACAGAGGCAACATGCTGAGATGTATGCCTCTCTCACATACAGGCACGTGGGTATGCTTGCAGAGATGTTTAGGTTACATTACAAGGAGGCAGGGACCTGCTATTTGCCGGTGTGAACCTCACATGGCTCATTGATGTAAACAATGCATATTTCCATGCATCTTCTGTGTTCAGCATGATTGTTGCACATGCAGACTGCACAGGGTGTTGTGCAACTTTGGGTTGTCATTATCTAGTCTAGTTCTGTGCTTGCATTTGATGTTTGTGTGTATGGCACTGTACTGAACCTATGTCTCTGTCCATTGCAGCATCTACCGAGTGCACGGAAGGCCATGATACGGACACCAGTGCTGAAGCATGTGGCACGCATGATAGCCATGAGATCACTAACACTGATGTGACCAGTGCCTCGGAGGGGGACAGGAGTGTCCTTGAGAACTCACGCGCAGAAAGCACAACCTCAACATCATCGGACTCCAGTGGGGAGTCAGCGACAATGGTGGTCACAGGGAGTGACAATGCTGCCTCTTCCTCCACCACACATCGGCCAGTGCTCACCAACCCGGCTACTACCACTAGTGCTGTCCGTGCCCGCTGGGCTGTTAAGGGTAGAGTCGCCTTCACCCCAGGCACCGCTGCCCCTGTCTCCCCTGCTGCCCTCAGTGTTGAGGCGATTGAACTCTTGCGCCAGCTGTGTGTGGGTCAGACAGCTCTTTTAAATGCTTTCCAGGATCAGGACAAGAAGTTGGGACAGGTTCTGGCATTTATGGAGGGCATTCATTCGGACGTGGGTGGGCTACACAGGACTGTCCAGGGTTTGTCCTCCATCGTGATGGCAGCCATTCAGCTATCACAGCATCCAAGTCCAGCCCCAATGCCTTCACCAACCACCCTGCCAGTGGCAACCCCTGAGGGGAGTGACCACACAACTGAGCCCTCAAGCCCCGAGTCGTCGACACCCAGCACATGACAGCAGCGCTCCAAGCGTGCAAGACCACAGACACCATCCCCAAAAAGTGACACAGGCACACAGGGACGCAAAGAAAAAAGCACTCCACATGACACTCAGGGGCATCAGGCAAAGAAGCAGGCCTCTAGCTCACGGTCCACAAGATTGCACCCATCACAAGAGACTCTCATCCACACAACTGCTCCAAGTGACAGACAAACAGTTGGCATGCCTGATGTGGTGCTGGTGCCGCTGAAGGGAAAGCCCACAAAGCAACCTAAGACTGCTTCACCCAGGACCTCTACTCCCACCCACACCCTTGTGAAGCGTGGTCAGGAGAGCAATGTGAGTCGTTCACCAGGGCCACAGGGTATGGAGGGCAAAAGGCAAGCAAAAATCAAGGCGAAGTCCACATCCTGCAAATCCCCACAAGGAGGGCCACCTGCACCTGTCACACCTTTGGTGGAGAGGGGCTCTGTTGTGCCAGCCACACTTCCCACTACTCCCAAGACACTTCTGCAATATCGTATACCCAAGAAGTGTAGAGGCAGCCCTCAACATTCACCCTCACCCACTGTGTCTCACGGCAGCGTCTCTCCGCCTCCACGTGCCACCATGCCACCCGGTCCGAGCAGCCCTACACCTGCCACAGCCACTACTGCCTCTGTGTCTCACTGCAGCATCTCTCCGCCTCCACGTGCCACCATGCCACCCGGTCCAAGCAGGCCTACACCTGCCACAGCCACTACTGCCTCTGTGTCTCACGGCAGCATCTCTCCGCCTCCACGTGCCACCATGCCACCCAGTCCAAGCAGGCCTACACCTGCCACAGCCACTGCTGACTCTGACGAGCCTCTCTCGCCCAGGTCCAGTTCCGCCAGTGGCCACGACAATCAGCCACCTCCCAGTCCAACTGACAGGCAAGTCTGAGGCACAGACCCCCTCCCATACCCATCTCTCCCACAGCGGTGCCTGGACTGCGCTTTGATAGCCCTGGTGCTTTGTTCATTCACATGGCAGTGTATGGTGTTCCACATTCACTGTAAACATTTTCATGCACACATGTGCATTGTTTGGACTGTGGACTGGCCAATGGCCTTTTATTTGTTTGACATTTTGTGCCTATCAGGATATTTTGCAATAAACACTGTTACTCCTGTTGTATCATTTGTTACTGCCCTTGCTTAATTGAACATTTTGATGTGTGGGTATGGATGAATGTGCCACATGCTCTGCATGGCACTTCCACATTGCCATTGACTTCATTCACTTTGTCATTGTTTGGCAAACGTAACACACACTTTTGGTCTGCTTTACTCTGAGGTTTGGGGGTGCAATGATGTTTGTGGGTGTTGATGTACTCTTGCAATCATCATTTGCTGTTGATTTCAGTATGATTGTACACATGTCATGTTAGGGGGCTATACCACAACAGAGGTGAATTCTACACACAGTCTAACTTGCGGGGTGTCCAAGGTTGGTGATGTCTGTGTGATGTGTTTGGATGTGTGGACAGCAGTGTGTGTGTGTGGTAATCTTGTGAACGCCTGTCTTCGTACTCACATGGGTATATTTGGATGTGTGCAGTTGAGTGGGCACACAGTGCGCTTGGCCTGTCCTTGTCAGTGGTGTTGAGGTGTATGTGGCCCTGTACATGCCAACTACAAACATGTATGTTCCAGGTGGGGTTTGCCCCCTACTACTCATCTTGGCAGTGGCAGGAAGGGGGTTTCACAACACAGGCAGCTTTTTGGCATTACTTTGCAGGTGGGGTTTGCCCCCTAACACTCATCTTGGCAGTGGCAGGAAGGGGGTTTCACAACACATGCACCTTTTTGGCATTACTTTGCAGGTGGGGTTTGCCCCCTAATACTCATCTTGGCAGTGGCAGGAAGGGGGTTTCACAACACAGGCAGCTTTTTGGCATTACTTTGCAGGTGGAGTTTGACCCCTGATACTCATCTTGGCAGTGGCATGAAGGGGGTTTCACACCACAGGCACCTTTTTGGCATTACTTTGCAAGTGGGGTTTGCCCCCTAATACTCATCTTGGCAGTGGCAGGAAGGGGGTTTCACATCACAGGCACCTATTTGGCATTACTTTGCAGGTGGGGTTTGCCCACTAATTCTCATCTTGGCAGTGGCATGAAGGGGGTTTCACACCACAGGCAGCTTTTTGGAATTACCTTGCAGGTGGTGTTTTGCCACCTATTACTCATCAAGGCAGTGGCAGGTAGGGGGTTTCACATCACAGGCACCTATTTGGCATTACCTTGCAGGTGTTGTTTTGCCACAATACACCTATGAACTTGTTCACATACATCACTATCCCTGAATATCAGATGGGCACACATTTGATGTTGAACAGGGTGGGATGGTAGGAGCTGTGATGGTATCAGGTAATGTCAGCTGCTACCAACAGAGGCACACAATGTACATTTGGGCCAGGGCCAACACAATCCTTACACGTCCCTGTGACTGCCCATGCGTGCCGCTGGCCCTGCCTACTGGATTGTGCAGAACTTTTCCCGCGTCTTCACCGCTGCGGTGACGTGACCGGGAGGATGCGGTGATGACGTTGTTGATGGATGACCCCGATGCGGAGGTGTGGCATTGACGTACCTGCGGTGTTGTCGACGTCGGCAGCGTCTTTGTTGATCGCGGATCAGGAACAGCAGCGGTAGGGCTTGTAGAGCAGGATCCATTGCGGTAGCGAACGCGTGGAGTTGTGTGTTATTGCCGTTTTCCTCCGCAGTATTGTTTCCGCCGTGTTTCAATGGGGGGTTTCTCCGTTGCGGTCCGATTGCCTATTTGAGGCATTGTGATTCGGACGGCGGTCTACACGTCATTCCGCACGGCGGTCTCCCGCTATTGGCTACGTCCGCCGTCATCGCGGAACCAAGGTACTGGCGGTACTGAAAACTCCGCGGCGGTAGGGATTTGGCCTATGTCTGCCCATCGTAATATGGCGGTCGGGGATTCGCGACCGTGGTTGGCAAAACAGCACCCGCCAGGCCGGCAGAAGCCACCGCAGCCACGGCGGTGCCGATCCGCCCGCCATCGTAATCGACCCCTTAAACTCTCGCAAATGCGAGACCTATTGCATTGCAAATGCTTGTTGTCATTGTAACACAGTCCGAGACAACAAAAGGCATTCTCTCATGACAATGTTATACCATTGTACTAACTGGAGAAGCGCCTACTGCTGCTGAGCTGAAAGCAGCTGTTCCGGGCGCTGGGAGTGGAGGCTGAGCGGGGAGGAGAAGAGGGCTTTCAGTTTAAGATTGCCAGTCTGCAGCTGGGGATCCTCGAAGACCAAATGTGAAAGCTTCTCTGATATAACCCACTAAGACAAATCCAATCTGTATTATCGGTATTCCTCACTCATTATGAATGAATGAATGTGCTACAGCGCTTATGCAAACCAGAGAAAAATTAAAGAAAAATGGCAATTCTTTTTAAGTATGTGTTCTCAACATAATTGGCTAGTTACATCAATAAGTTTTAGGTAAGCTCTTAAGCCTATATTTTGTGTCGTAATTTTTTCAGACACTACAAAGGCAATTGTTACATTGCTGCCTTTACTCGGAATGGGGCTGGAATGTTGCAGGGCATGTTAATACAAACAACTAATTATTTGGAGATCTTTAAATAAGGACAAAAACGTACGTGCATAACTAAATCTCCTGATGCTTGCATTTAAACGCAATATATGCCGAAAATAAATAAAACAGCTGCTAATAATGTTAGCATTCTATTAAGCTCAGTGCCCAGCTTCTTCCAACCTGAGCAGCAAGCGCCTCTAAATGTCGTCATTTTCCTGCAATAGTGCATGAGTTATCAGAGACAGCAGGAGTTTCCTTTCTAAAATGGTGGCATGCTAGCCCCTCACAATACAAGCATACTAAAGTGAAAACTATTGGCTTTGTCAGTGCTTGCATTCTTCAAGCTATAGTGAGCCCGCTGTGATTTGCCATAGCTATCTTTCTAGACTTGAATGTTTTCCCAATGTCACAGTAATTAACTGAAATGTTAAGGTGTGTGTGATCCCGCCCCTTGGGAGCCCTCAGAGTCTTGCTGTTGTGAAAATCGATAGCTAATCGCCTGATGTTCCTGGTTGGTGGCAGAAAGACCAGGTCACGCCGCCATTCTGAGGGAGACCTCCTTAAGGGTTGCGTGTTCAATTTACAGCATGCATGGCATTTTATATTTACCAGTATGTGAAGACACGCTTGGAGAAAAAACCTAGTAATTGCATTTTCACAGCAGGTTTTCAAACAGCAACATGTTACCAGAACAAGGTTAACATGTTCCGTGTCAAAGCATAAGAAAGTGGATATTTATAAAACAACCTTGATTAGAGGGACGTCATGATGTTTTGAAGTGAAGACGCAAGTAGTAATTGCCACTACGAGCGAGTTTGTGCAGCCATCAACCAATTTACATTTGCGCTAAATTCAAGCTAGGGCAAACAAACTGTGGAGCGCAAAAATGTTTTTGCAAAAGATGGTATTTTTGCCATGACTGAAGCAGCTTCTGCTTACAAAATAAACAATGCGGCAGCCCCTTCCTCCCGCCCCCGGCACACACACAGACCCTATTCTACAAACCGGTTTCGAGCCTTGGCGGGACAACATCCTTTGATTTTGGGCAAATCACTTATTTTCTCTGTACCTAAAAATGAATGTGCCCATCTGTAATGCAACTGGCTCCTCATGTAAAGCACTCCGAAACCTTCAGGTCGAGTTCGCGCTATATTAAAGTGCAAAATAAAACATAAAAAAAGAGGAGACAGAGTTTAAACGCATGCACTCGTATGGAGTGTGTGGACAAAGTTAAAGGATGTGGCGTAACAGCTGGAGTAGTCCTCTTTGAGGCTGGGGGACCGGGTTTGAGTTTCGGTGGGAGGCTCAACATACACAGCTCCCAGTGGACGAACAAGTGCATTAATAAACTGAATTTGCAGTCCCAGAATTACAGCATGTTTGAACCTCCTGCCAGACTCGAACCCGGTTCCTTAGCGTGAAAGTCGGCCGCCCTATCCTTTACGCCACACAAGGCCAACACAGCTGTCAACAAAGCTGAGCCCGCCATGCATGGACTGCAGGGGTGGCAGGCGCGGCTACTGCTCGCCCAGGGGTTTGTGTACTGTGCGTAGCACTCGGGCTCCGGCTCGCAGGGCATGTATGCTTCTTGCCCGAAGTTCCGGCGCCGATGTTGGTGCTCGAGTAAGCATGCAGCTTGTGCAGCTTCTGCGAGAGCTCAGAGTGTCAGATGGTCGGTTAGTGGCACCCAGGATGCCGGAGCAGGCGCTGGGAGTATGGCGGGTCGAGTTAGCATGGCACGCCATGGCCAGCAGCTGCGACGCTGGTGGGGCTATGAGGCAGCGGCGGCTGTCCGGGAGTAGCGCGGGGAGTGGCAAAGCGTCGGTCCCGGGTAGAGAGCGGTGGAGCAAGGTGTCGGGTGAGGGCAGGAAGCTGGCAGATGTGCCAGCGGAATGCGAGCAGCAAAGAAAACAAGTAGTCCCTAAATGAAAAGATAACAGCCAGCAGCGTAACTAAACTGTAGTTGGTCGGTGCTGCTTCCTACAAAAACGGAAGTGACGTATCGGATCGCCAGCCAACAATAAGCCAGATAAGAAGAGCAATGCCAGAGTTAACCAATGGCAAGCGGTAAGAGAAATTACCCTCCATATTCTGTTTATTACAGGTCTTGCGACAGCAGATGCGCTGTCTAGGCTCGACTTAAAAATAGGGGTCTCTAGTTGGCAGAGATATGTACCTTTGTCCAAGTAGGGACCATTGCTTCTAGTCAGGATAAGGGGATACACACTTTAGATAACCCCTTCTCACCCCCTTGGTAGCTTGGCACGAGCAGACAGGCTTATTCCAAAGGCAATTAAAGTATTTGTACTCAAAACACACAGTAACACAGTAAAAACACCACAAATGGACACCACACCAGTTAAAAAAAATAAAGTATCTTCATATAAACCAAACAAGACCAAAACTACAAAATTCCAACATACATATATCAAAATAGCACTTAAAAACATTTACTTGCAGAAATATCACTTGTAGAAACAAATAACCCCACCTGAGGCTATTACAATGTTGTGACAGGCATAAATCCAAAGTACGGTGCCGACCCCGAGGTGAGTGGCGTCGGGCACGGAGTCACATGGACCCCCAAATAACAGTACCTTGGAAAATGAAGTCTATGGACGATGCACGGCGTTGTGAAGGTGAGGCATTGGTGGAGAGGTTGAGGCCGGTTCCCTGGTTGCCACGGGGGAGGCGAGATGCCGTGTCCGTGAGGAGGCGATGTATCGAGCCCAGGACAGGGAAAGAAGGCGGCATCGGTGGTGAAGCGTCAGTTCCGGTGAGGCGATGTGAATTCGAAGAGTTTGTGAAGTCACCTTTGTTGGTTATCACCTCCGCGATAACGGGATGCAGGTGCAGGCGGTGACGGCGTTGGTGCAAGTGCTGGCGTCGGTAAGGCTGATAACTGCAGGCATCGGCAAGCGTCAAAGGGCGTCGGAGCTGCGGTGCAGGCGGGCGCTGCGTCTTGCACTTCATGAGAGATGCCCCTGGCCTCGGTGCAGGTTGCGGCGTCACTGGCGGCGGCACTGACAGCTTCTGAGCTGTTTTTCTTGCTTTCTTCCAGCTCCCAACAGCAGGACCAACCTCCAGAGGCCTCGAACTGGAACAGGCACCTCCTGGCCGATCAGAACTCCCAGCAGTGGAGTACAGGGGAGCTGGTGGTGAAGTCTTTGTGTCCCTGAGACTTCGGGAGAGGAGGCCAGCACACACATGCCCTTGGAGATTCTTCTTCAAGCAGGTTCTCAGCAAAGTTCCAGTCTTTGTCCTCTTCCTTGGCAGAAGCAGCAACTGCAGACCAACCCAGCAAAGCACACAGCAAAGGGGCAGTACTCCTCCTTACAGCTCTCCAGCTCTTCTACTTGACAAAAGGTTCCTCTTGAGTCCAGAAGTGATCTAATCTTCTGGGTTTTAAGGACCAATACTTCTACCCCATTTTGTCTTTGTTCTCTTTGTGGCAAGGGTCTCTGAGCCCAGCCCAAACCAGTTCTGTCCTCTCTAGTGCAGCATCACTACAGGAGGTGGAGACAGCATTGTGCAGAGGAGACACTGCCTATTCAGGTGTACGTGAAACTCCTCCGACCACTCTAAATGCAGCCAAGGTCTATTCAGCTCAGCTATGAGTCACCCGGGAAAGGCAGGGCACACCTCAACCCCCCTTGTGGCTTTTTACAGTGAATGCACATCCCCAGCTCCTGTCACCCCAAAACCAGATAGTCATTACACAAAACAGCAGAGGCACACAGAATGGTTAAATAAGAAAATGGCTACTTTCTAAAAGTGGCATTTTCAAACACACAATTTAAAAACCATCTCCCTAACAAGATGTGTTATTAAATTCTGAGTTCAGAGAGCCTAAACTCAATCTCTCTCTCTTGTCCCAATGGAAAATTATACTTGTAAAATGTTACAAAGTAACTCTCATGTTAGACTATGGGACAGATAGCCTTTCAATAGTGAAAAACAAAATTGGCAGTATTTCTCTATCAGGTCATGTAAAACACACCAGCACATGTCCTACCTTTTACATACACTGCACCCTGCCCATGGGGGTACCTTGGGCATACCTGAGGGTGTATTACATGTAAGGGAAAGGGAAGGTTAGGGCCTGGCAAGTGGGTGCCCTTGCCAGGTCAACATGGCAGTTGAAAACTGCGCAAGCAGACACTGCAGTGGCAGATCTGAGTTACATTTGGAAGGCTACTTGTGTGGGTGGCACAATCAGTGCTGCAGGCCCACTAGCAGCATTTGATTTACAAGTCCTGGGAACCCTCAGTGCACTTTATTAGGGTCTTACAGTAAATCAAATATGCCAATCATGGATAACCAATCATGTTAACAATTTATACAGGGAGCACTTGCACTTTGACACAGATCAGTAGTGGCAAAGTGCCCAAAGCATCTAAGCCAGCGAAAACGAAATCCAGCACAGCATTCAAAATACAGGAGGTAGAGGCAAAAAGTCAGGGAAACCACGCCAAGGATGCCAAGTCTAACATGAAGAAATTCAGTATTGATGTTGTGAACACATTTAAACTAAACCAATTGGATAAGGGTTTTCATTATAAAAATGGCTGTAGCGATGCTGCACAAGTCCCTTGCCTCAGTCAAGCAAATAGCAGAAAAGTTGTCCTCACTGATACCAATGTCCTTTCAAGACTAAACTTACCTATCAGAGCAGGTTTCTGACTTGCCACGTAGATGGCAACAAACTATGCCTGCTGTGGTGCTTTTCCTGCTTGTTGTTGGAGCGATAGGAGACAGGAAGCCGAAGATTGTTTTAGCTCTGGAATACAGGAAACAGAGAGATACAGAAAGACTACAGAAGAAAGCCCCTTAAATCTCAGAGCCTGCCTGCTCAGAGGCAATATTAGCCTGAAAAAGAAAGAGTGACACCTACTGGTCCAGTCTTGTGATCAGGATTCGTCATCAATCAATCAGTATTTGTATAGCGTGGCTAATTGCCCACAAGGGTATCCAGGCGCCAGACAATATATGATTCCCCAAACCTGAAGAGTCAGACCGGATTTGCAGGAACCAAGTTCTGCACTTTATCAACTGTGAGATTCCCATGAGTAGCATTTGAAGACCAGCTGATAGTTCCAGTGGCAACTTTAAAATTCTAAATGACCGGCACAAAGCTTCAGAGTTAGTCTAAAACACAGACAAGAGCAAACACAACAAGATGATGGATGGAGTGCTGAAACCTTTCAACCACTCACCCCCAGTCACAGATTTGGGTTTAATCCATCGTTCTTTTTCCCACTATACCCCCCAGTTTGAACCTAGCTACATGCAAATCAGTCCTGACTCTGTTAGTTATGGGAACAGTCCAGTACGAACTGCCAGGCAAGGTTTTCCCTGGACCGGAAACAAGCATCCTGGGACCGGTTTCGGGGTATTACCCCTCATCAGCCAGGCTAGCTTGAATCCAGTGGCACAGCGAGCAAGGGACCCACGTCTAGGCATAACCTTGGCCACTTAGGGCGATCATAGCAAACTCAAGATGATGGACAGTATGCTGAAACTTTTCAACCACTCACCCCCAGTCACAGATCAGGGTTTAATCCATCACTGTTTTGTTCACTATGCCACCCCACTTTGGACTCAGCCATATACAAATCAGTCTTGACCCTGTTCCTCATGGGAACAGTCCAGCCCGAACTGCCAGGCCAGGATGCTTGTTTCCAGTCTCAGGAAGATCTGGCTTGGCAGTTCGGGCTGGGTCTGAATTGGGATGGCAAAGTGAGATAAAGAACAATGATGGATTCAACCTAGATCTGTGACTGGGGGTAAGTGTCTGAAACGTTTCAGCACTCCGTCCATCATCTCCTTGTGTTTGCTTTGTTTGCCCTAAGTTGGCAGAGTATCCCCAGACTTGGTCCCTTGCTTACTTTGCCCCTGGATTCGAGCTAGCCTGGCTGATGAGGGGTGTTACCCCGAAACCAGCCCCAGGATGCTTGTTTCTGGTCCAGGGATGACCTACCTTGTTTCTCTGTTTGGGTGGACTATTCCAATGAGGAACAGGGTCAAGACTGATTTTCATATGGCTGGGTCTGAACTGGGGTGGCGAAGTGAGCTAAAGAACGATGATGGATTCAACCCAGATCTGTGACTGTTGGTGGGTGTCTGAAAAGTTTCAGCACTCCATCCATCATCTCCTTGTATTTGCTCTGTTCACCCTAAGTTGGCAGGGTATTCCCAGACGTGGGTCCCTTGCTCACTTTGCCACTGGATTCAAGCTAGCCTGGCTGATGAGGAGTGTTACCCCAAAACCGGTCCCAGGATGCTTGTTTCCAGTCCATGGAAGACCTGGCTTGGCAGTTCGGGCTGGACTGTTCCCATGAGCAACAGGGTCAAGACTGATTTGCATATGGCTGGGTCTGAACTGGGGTGGTGAAGTGACCTAAAGAACAATGATGGATTCAACCCAGATCTGTGACTGGGGGTGAGTGTCTTAAAGGTTTCAGCGCGCCGTCCATCATCCCTTTGTGTTCGCTTTGTTCGCCCTAAGTTGGCAGGATATGCCCAGATGTGGGTCCCTTGCTCATTTGCCACTGGATTCAAGCTATCCTGGCTGATGAGGGGACGTTACCCCGAAACAGGTCCCAGGATGCTTGTTTCCAGTCCAGGGATGTCTTGGCTTTGCAGTTCGGGCTGGACTGTTGCCATGAGGAACAGGGTCCAGACTAATTTGCATACGGCTGGGTCTGAACTGGGGTGGCGAAGTGAGCTAAAGAATGATGATGGATTCAACCCAGATCTGTGACCTGGGGTGAGTGTCTGAAAAGTTTCAGTGCTCCATCCATCATTTCCTTGTGTTTGCTTAAAACACAGATAAAACATTTGCTGCCTTCGTAAGTACTTCCTTTCCCAAAGAGTTCATTTTTATTTGCATAGTTCCTTGCACTGAGAGCTCTCCCAAATCTTAACCGATCCTTTGGAGTCCTTGACAAATTTGGAGGGCTGAATTTCATAAACAGATAAAGTTAAACTTAACCCTGAAGCACTAGCAAGTGCTTCTGCCCTGGTCCCAGTAGAAAGGGCCATGGTGACACAAACCATCTTTTGTCTTTTTTACCACATTGGTTTCCAGATATTTTAAAATAATAGTTGTTCTCATAGACTACTAATTTTAAATGCTAATATATTTTCACTTTAGACAATTTAGCTAATCTACATTGTTTATTGTTTTTTTAATTGTTCATCTTAGGATCTGCACAGCGCCTTGGTTTCAAAAAGCCTTTGGCTTAGCCCAAATCACCTAATAGCAACAGGAGGATGGTTTAGTTGCCTCTGGGATGCCTCTCTAGGAAGTCTGCTGGAAGGTTAGCCATAGAATATATGAACATAGTTGAACCAATTCACTTTCCGCCTGCCAAGGGAATTGTTGCACATTTGATTGGCACTATCAAGTCATTGGTGACCAGACTAAAGTTTAACTGTTCTAAGGACTAAAAGAACAGTTTGATCTCCAAAGAATCGGTTTTGATGTTTTGCTGGAGATAATTGTAACAGTAATGCTGCAGGTTTTATCCAATATGGCTTCACAGGGTAGAGTTCCCTATTTCTAAGTATTTTATTGAAAGGTTGCATCGTGATACTTGGCCAACAGACTCCACCTACTGCTCATCCCTTGTGGTAGCACGTTGGCATGAAGTCAGAGAGAGGGGAGTGTTAATCACAGCTGAAAACAAAAATAAATATGCATCCATTTTAAACTTCTGTGTCTCCATCCATCATTCTGAAATCATTTCATAGACACTAAAAACATATATGCAATATCACCACATTAAATACATTATGCAATATCATGTCCATCCTGTCATAGAATCATTCATCAGGATAATGAACGGTTCTTCAGGAGCTTTGGCAAGACAAGTGAATTTGAAGGAAACGATTTAGAAGTAAATTTAGATTGCGTAGATATCCTTTGAAGTCTCTTAGTAAGGGGCAATGACCAAGTCTACTCTTATGGTGGGTGTGGGTTAACAAATGTAAGTACCTGTGCATAGCAATAGCTTGACTGATTCATAGATCTATTTTCTAGGTGATTTTAGGGTGGCTGTTTCATTGCAGTATTTGAACACAGTGTGTATGTTGCAAGAAGAAGAAAAAGACCTGTCAGTTTAGGGAGTAGAAGATGCGAAAGAATCCTTTTTACTCAATCATTTTCCTGTTTTCTCTCGCTTGTCCTAGCCAGTGTCTTCAGCAGAAGCACAGATAGCTGTCCATCCACATCCTTCCCCTGCTTTTCCTTACAAATGTTAGCCTCACTTTCCAGCCCAGAAACTCTTCCATTCCTAAGAAGCGCCCTAGCTGAGGCTTCTGCAAGCATTCGACCCTTTCCCTTTTGATGCTCTGATTGTTGGTGGGGTCTATTTCTCTTTAGGGCCTTTCTTTCCTCATATCCTAAGCAAAACCATGCCATTTCATCATCCCTGTCAGTTCAATGCCCCTTCCTCAACTTTTCCCTATCACTCTCATGTTGGCGCACTAAGTGCAAAGCTCCTACAGGCCTCTCAATGATACACCCCTGCCACAACAACAATTAATGTCTCCTGCCCCCTTTTTCCAAGCCTTTCCATTCGTGTGTACCATAGTGTGCTCTCTCAAACAAATACTTTTAAAATGTAGTTTCCAACAATTTTCAATCCTGCTTTCTACACTCCTGTTTCTCCCAAAAATGGTAGTATTATCCCCTAATGGAATTACACCAAATTTGGCAGGAATCTAGATCTTGGTCGGCAGATTGCGCTTTTTGTGATTTGGAGTAAATCTGTTCAGTAGTTATTTTTAGAAATTAAGGGTCAAAAATATTTGTGTATCTGGAAGGTTGGGTCTGTGAGAGGCTCAAGAGACTCTCGTGGGAACGCCAGTTTAAAAATGGATCTTTCTGATTGGCCCATGGAGCTTTTTTTCCCTAAGGCCAATTTACTTCCATGGGAATAAGACTCCTGCAGAAGCTAGCGCCCTGATTGGTTGCCAGCAACATCAGAAAAAATGTTGCTGGCAGCCAGAACAGCGCGATACAAAAGGAAATGATGGACGGAACGTTTGAGCCAATCAAACACTCACCCCCAGTCAACTGATCTGGGTTTAATCCATCATCATTCTTTAGCTCACTCCACCACCCCAGTTCAGACATGGCCATATGCAAATCAGTCTGACCCTGTGCCTCATGGGAACAGTCCAGCCCGAACTGCCAAGCCATGTCTTCCCTGGACCGGAAACAAGCATCCTAGGACCGGTTTCTGGCATTTCAGCCGTCATCAGCCAGGCTTGCTTGAATCCAGTGGCAAAGTGAGCAAGGGACCCACGTCTGGGCATACCCCCGCCAACTTAGGGCGAACAAAGCGATACAAAAGGAAATGATGGACGGAACGTTTGAGCCAATCAAACACTCACCCCCAGTCAACTGATCTGGGTTTAATCCATCATCATTCTTTAGCTCACTCCACCACCCCAGTTCAGACATGGCCATATGCAAATCAGTCTGACCCTGTGCCTCATGGGAACAGTCCAGCCCGAACTGCCAAGCCATGTCTTCCCTGGACCGGAAACAAGCATCCTAGGACCGGGTTCTGGCATTCCAGCCGTCATCAGCCAGGCTTGCTTGAATCCAGTGGCAAAGTGAGTCCATCATCCCCTTTTGTATCGCGGCGCGGCAGCCAGAACAGGGCTCAGGGACTTTGGGGCATATTACCAAGGATGTGCGATAATTATCGCAAAGCGCACTTAGCGCTGTTTTTTTTATCACCGGCTATCGCTGGATTACATCGCGGAGATACCGCGTTATTATCAACGCTTATCTCCAAGGCTATAGAAAATCCAGCGATAGCGGCGAAACCCAGCAATAGCGCGCAAAATCCATCGATAAATTCCACGCGCTAATGAAAAGCTTGCTAATAGGCAGGTGAGGACTTAACCTTACAATCCACCTCCCATTGACTAGAATGCTTAAGTCAAGTTTTAAAGAGGTGTTAGATTCCAGCGATAATCGCGGTTAGCGCGACTTATTGTATCGCTTTGCGGGCATTGCTAATAGGGGGAAGTTGTGTTTGCGACTGTTTTCAGTCGCTTTTAGTTGGAAACGCCTACTTTGCCTGTCATTAGCGATAATTATCGCTGACATGCAAAGCGGCAAGAAAACGGCCACTTTCGCCATAAAGCTGTCGCTAACAGCTGTGAGCGACAGCTTGCTAATAGGGCGATGAAAATATCGCCGCTTTAGCGGCAAAAAGTGCTGCTAAAGTGGCGATACTGCCCTTAATAATATGCCCCTTTGTCTCCTGCCCTGAACTTTAAATAAAAAAATATATATGGGGGCAGGGTAGGAATACCCTGCTCCCCCCTAGGCCACATGGGGGGGACACAGAGGGACCCCCCCTTGTGGCCAAAAACAAAATAAATTGGCAATTTTAGCTGTGATCCCGCTGGACTCTCGTGGAATTAAAAATAAATGGCAGCTGCGGGCGCTTTCTGTCATAAAGGGGAGAGCGGCATGGCCCACTACCCTAGCCATTATGGGCCCTGGGGAACCACCCCAGGGACCAAAATCACCAAAAAGGGGGAGGGGGCTGTCCAGCACCCCCTCCGTGAGCCATCAAAGGCCTCGGGAGGCCATCCCGGAGCAGAAATATCATCAAAAGGGGAGGCACTAGGACTTATAATGTGTTCAACATCTCTACACAACTATGATGTATAAGGAGCACATGCGTTTTATATACACTTACACCCATTAGCGGGACACAGGCTGGACAAAATTAGGTAGAGAAGTAATACGTAGTTACCCGGCACTGAGTAAACTATAAAACAAACTAATGTTGTCATCAGTGATCTGCTAACTATAACTGGTGAATTTCTGTGTTTTTTTTTACTTCAAAATGTCATTGTTGTCACTGACATATTCACCTAACTATAACAATACTTTAACCTTTGTGTTTTTTCAGTGAATTTCTAGGGTTTGTTTTAAACAAAAAAGGATCTATTTATCAGACCTAACTATAGCATTACGTTAACCTTTGGTCTTTTCAGTGAATTATTGTTTAGTTACAAAACATGAGGGACCGCAATCCTTGTATAAAGGCCAGTCTCTAATGTCTTTATTACAGGTGACTTGTGGCCTGTAACAAAAAAATGATGTAGTTGCTCAACTGTAATAAGTTATTAAAGTTGACTTCTGATGTCACAATGCTTCTCACAGATTCAGCTGCCTGGGTGAAAGGCAAGTGACAGAGCATAATTTGAGCTGCAGTTTAAATTACTAAAAATGATAACTGGATTTTCCTTCTTCCTTTATATTTTTTGACAAAAGAAAAGTGATTAGAAGAAAGCAGACATTTATGGCAACATGTTTAATTTTTCCGTGCTATAGGCATTCACCGGAAAGGAAGAATCTTTGCATGTTTCTGCACATTCTGGGGTGCATCATTTTTTAAATCTAATTCTAATATCATTTTGTAAAAATGACTTGCTGTTTCTTGGTGTGTTTAATTCTGCACTACAAATTCTGCTTTTATTCTCCTTATCTGCAATGAACATGAATGAGCAAGATATCAAAGATTTAAGTGGTCTGAGAGAAGGGCAAAGGTGTGACCATGTATTATATTATCCTCTGACACACATTAAAAGAATATTGCAAGTTACCTCGGAGTTCCATGACCTTATAAAGAAACCCAGCAATCACTTTCAATATCCTTATAATGTTTGACAGGCAGTGTTTTATCTCATGTATAACAAGCATTAGCAAAACCAATCAGTCATGCCTTTATAATGCGAGTGCCACGCTGCTGGTATTGCCAATGTTTTTCTGTAAAATATTGTTTAAAAGAAGCAAAAGAAAAACATTCAAAATACTGGAGTAAAAGCAAATACGTATCATATGGCATCTCAAAATTGTACATTCAATTCAATGTTTTCAATCTTTATAAATGGCATGCTTTATTTATCAAGTAAGTTTTACTCAGGATACTCTGAACAGAATTAAAAAAGAATATGAAAGTGTCAGAACATAAAGGGAACATTTGCCAGGGCCTAATTTACTTTCCACAGGATTCGGCCATTTGGTCCTCTGTAGCATCCCAGGGAGCTGTTTATTGCTCTCTATGAATAATCTCATGTTAAGTACACCTTCTGCCTTTTAAGCACCTGAGCTTTTGGTCAATATGGGAATGCAGGACATTAAACAAAAACAACCCGTAAAGTCTACTTTTTAGTCATATCCCTGCAAAAATATCCCTGTTGCTGTGCTTTTACAGGCGAACTTGGAGGGGTGGGAAGCAGCATAGTGTGATGGGCAGGTATTTGAGGGAGGAAGAAGCACATAAGGGAGAGAGCTTGAAAAAACATGCAATCTTAGAATGTTGAATAAAAAGAAAAAAGAGATCCCTAAATGTAAGCCGTGGAAGGATACAAGGTCAGGCAATCAAAAGGATTTTAAAGAAGTTATGCTCCAGGCAAGGGACAAACACAAGAAGAGGAAGGCAAGCCATCAAATAAGAAGTAAGCAAATGAGTCAATAAAGCCAACTAATGTTAAGCATTGTGTGGGCTGTAATCCCACTGTAAATTCAAACTAGATCTTACGCAACATGACCGCTTTTGCTAACTGGCTGTGAGACCTAGACAAAGGGCCTTTTTACGAGTTTGGCAGTCCATAGGATCGCCGAACCTGTGGTGGCGGTCTGACCACCGCCACATTGTGGGCCTACCCACAGTATTATGAGTGTGGTGGTCGGACTGCCACAGAACCGCTGCGACCTCCAGGGATCAAGGATCCTGCGGCAGTCACGCATCGGTCAGGATCACTAATATGCTGGCGGTGCCGCTGCGACACCACAAAGCATATTAGGAGTTGCCTGTCCACCACCCTTTTCATGGTGATGAGCCCACCATGAAAAAGGTGGTGGAGAGGAAACAAGGGGGGCCCTGGCCCTGCCCCTCTTGGATCTGGGGGTGCATGCAGGAGGCACATGTAGGGCCCCCCTGGTTTTGCACCACCAGTTCCTGCATGGTGTGGCATGTATGCCACACTGTGCAGGAAGGTGCTGTCAGTGCTCTGAGAGCCGCCGTTTACATGTTAAGCTCTTCTTCGAGCCTAACAAACCGCTGCTCTCAGACTGCCGCAAGACTGCCCGCCAGACCAGAGTTTGACTCCTAATCTGGCGGGCGGGCGCACCACGGCTTTGGTAGTCCTTCAGCAGACTGCGTGTTACACTGTCTGCTGTAGGACTGCCAAAGTCATAATAAGGCCCAAAGTCTTGAATGGTTCTGCTGCAACTGCATCTGTGGATAGGTTGGTGGTACTGCTGCAACTGCTTCTGTGGGTAGGTTGGTGGTACTGCTGCAACTGCATCTGTGGGTAGGTTGGTGGTACTGCTGCCACTGTGTCTGTGGGTAGGTTGGTCGGTATTTCTATGTGTGGAGGACTGTGTCATGGATTGCTACCTTAATAATGGTAAATCTTGCCATTTTGTGGGCATCCCTGGCATGATAATGCCCACCTGTGGTACAATCTAGACCTCCATAGTTGTGGTAATACTCTGCATATAGCATGAAATACTGAACCAGGGATAAGCAAGACAGAATCTATCGACTTGGGACTACATGAGAAGGAGCTCATGCTTTCATTGCCTATGTCTATTGTAATGTTCAGGCCTGCAGAGGGGAGAGGAGCCCAGTGTGTATTATGTGATAGGTGCCTGGGAGAGGACCAGGAAATAGGTGGCAGACATAGTGAGTGTGTATGGAAGAGATAAGAGGGAGGTGTAAGTGGTCATATTTTATTTATGACACCCTCAGCAAAGCCCAGGCTATTTAGCCAACAACATATTGAATGCTGAGATTCTTAAACCTATATTTCTAATAAGCAAAGTACAATACAATTAATATAATGCACAGAGATGTAAGCTAAGAAGCCAGGACCGATAGAAGGTGTTACACTTGACAACAATGCGGAGTGATGTGAAAGGGTGTTGTGCAAGTGTAAGGAAAATAAAGGGACCGCGAGAGAGGTGTAGGGGAGAGGTGAGTGTTCATCGAGACAGAAAGTGAGCTTAGGAAAGGAACCCTGCACCTACGAGAAGGATGCGGGTAGAAGTAGTATTGGAAAATAGTTAAGATTCTTTCTTAAGCTTGCTGTGCCCAATGTTCAGGAGGGCCTCATGAAATGTTATGCCATGGCCCCACAAAAGCTTGAGATATTACTGCCAAGAAGTTATTTAAAATGGGTGAGAAACAATTTAACAATAAATCCTGAAACCTAAATAACATTCTTATTTTAAAACAGGGAACAAATTGATTTTGTTACTTTCGTACAACTGATTTTTGCCTCAGATTTAACCGCATCATTTGTATTTGAACAGTGGAGAACGTTTGGTTTCGGTGTTTTCTCTTATGTCAATGGAGCAAAAATAGCGTCATACCAGTTTGCTCCGTTTTGTGCTGTAGCGTTAAAGTTTAGTTTGGAGCACGTACGTTTTTCTCCATTACGTAACACCCAGGTGGCAAATAATAGAGCAAATGGATTCATCCTGTATTTGCACCACCAAAATGATTTACCCTGGAGTTACAGTAGTGCAAAATATGTCATAAGGCCTACAATGGCTACAGTGTGTTATAATAAATTTAAGACACCAATCAGACTCGTATGCAGAAAGGTAGTAGAATCGCCTGCCCGTGGTATTTAAAAATATTTTTTTTAAATGCAGACTTCAAGCCTTGCAAAAATAGTTATTCGTATCAGTGAAGCTATCCAAACCCGAGGGGAAATTTTTAATGTATAGAACACAGACTACAGGCACATATGAAAAGCAAAAAAAAAATACATTCTGAGTCCTTTTGATTCTCTTTTGCACGTGCGCTGCTTTATTGTCACCGTCTCCATGTCTGGAGCTTCCTCGGTCCCAGTGAATGCGCGTGGGCGCCTTTAACCACCAATACAAACTGGCATTAACGTGTGACTGTTAGACATATTAATATCATACGGTGGCCTCAAGTGTCAGCATCATTATTTTTGCCCTTGACGATAAACCACTGCGGCTCTAAATATCCCGAGCCGGCGTCCTCGGGCTCTGCTGTAAACAAACATTTGATTCTTACTGCGTAGATACATTTACCTCAGCGCACACATAATCAGGAGCTTTGCTCCCTGGCCGGATTTTTCCTGGTAACAGTCTGGAAATAACTGGACACTGATACGCCCTAATCCCTCCCAACCGAACCCATACACACCCTCCGAGCAAGCTGCTCAATATAACTTGTGTACCTCGCGAGATATTGGGTTTCATCTCCCGGCCCAGCTGTGTGCGTTTAGATCCTTCTGAGAGCGAAGGTGGGATTCATTCAACCATCTTTGAGGGGCTGACATTTAAGGTGCCTCGAAAAACTCCCTCCCAGGGCCGTGCGCCTTACTTGTAAGGGAAAGGTTTTATTGGCGTCCTTTTTGGTCACATACGTGTTTAATGCTATTATTTCACAACGACGTAATAATCTTCAGCTGTACCCCAGGGCAGTGGCGTAACGTAACTTGAGCGCCCCCCACCCTGCAGAGTACATGCATGGGGCAACCCACGCTATGGATCCAGTCCGAAGCTCTCAGCCCTTGGGCCCTGCCAGTGCCGGAGGGGAGGCCCGCAGCTGTGTGTGTGTGTGTGTGTGTGTGTGTGGGGGGGGGGGTGTATGCGGGGGGGGGGGACACCGAAGGGGCTGCGGGGGATTTTGTTACGCCACTGCCCCAGGGTGCACAATGACTGTGCCAACATGTCGGAGAAAATGAACTTGGGGCCTTATTTAGAGGCTGCAGCCTGAATACCCTGTCACAAACGTGGCAGATTCCCTGTCCTCTGTTTTACAAGTGCATTATAACCTATGGCACTTGTAATAGGGTGGGCGGGATGCAGGGTTGGATTGGAATTAAAAATCGGCCCGGGCACGCTAAAAAAAAGTGGCCCACATTTGCATATTGTCTTTCCGCAAAACACTGCCTCGGCGAAATTTTATTTAAAAAGGGGGGTAAAAAATGCACAAATTAGTTTACAGTGATGAAACACACCTGAAAACAATTGAGGCAGCTTCTGCTCAGGCCCCATGCCCCCGCTCAATATGCACACATTAATTGGCTGGCCCAGTGAGAGAAAGGGAGTGACACCTATGCCCGTTGATAAAAGGGAGGTAATGGGCGCCCATCTGCCTCCAGAAAGGCCACTCAGGGCCCCACTGGTCCGCTGGCTGTATCCGAACAATGCAGAAACCACCCAAATCGCCCCCCAGACAGCTCAAAAAGCAGCCCACAGCTGGAACTGGACACCAGCCCCTCGGGCATTGCCCGAGTTCCCGCGTTACCAATCCGACCCTAGCGGGATGGCCGCCAAGTTTTAACAGCCTATTCCGTCCACCAACCTCTAAATAAGGCAATTCGTCAGGAAACAACTTCTGGTTCAGATTGCATCAATGTGACTTTCACAATTATGTTATCACTTTATACTAGTATTAACCCCTTACATGCGCAGGACGGCCGGGAGCCGTCCTGCGCCACGGTACTCTTGTGCGCAGGACGACTCCCGGCCGTGCTGGCACATGGCACCGGAAATCCATCTGGTGCAGGCACCAGAGGCATTTCTTTTTCTTCCCCAAAGCCTCGGGAGCTGGGGAAGAGCTTCCCCAGCTCCAGAGGCTCTCTCCCTGGTTTCTATGAAATGGCGATCAGCGCGCACATCGCACTGACGTCATTTCATAGAAACCGAAACTGAAATGAGCCTTTAGGCTCATTTCAGTTTCACTTTCTATGTGCTCAGGGGGCTATCTCAGCCCCCTGAGCACGTAGAAAGACGGGTGAGGTATCATTGGAAAGGGGAGAATCTCCCCTTTCCAATGGTACCCCTCCCCAGGGGATCCCTGCTTGCAGATCGCCCCAGGAGGACGATCCCCAAGCAGGGATCCACCCACTAGACACCAGGGAGGGGGGGACCGGCCCCTTGGGCAAGGGCCTTTGCTCCCCCCAAAAGTATTGGCAAAATGTAGTCTTTCTGCCGCCCCTGGGGGGCAGAAAGCCCACTAGACGCCAGGGATTTTTTTTGGGAAAGTTTACTTAGGGTGGGGGCTGCCCAAAACGGGCATGCCTATGCCCCTGCCAAAATTACAGCCTTTCTGCCCCCCCTGGGGAGCAGATGGGGGCAGGAGCCCCCAATCTGCCCCCCCCGGGGGGGGGAAAAGCCCACTAGATGCCAGGGATTTATTTTGGGCAATTGGATGTGGGTGGGGGCTGCCCAAAACGGGCGTGCCAATGCCCCCTCCCCAAAAAAACAGTCTTTCTGCCCCCCCGGTACGGCAGAAAGCCCACTAGACGCCAGGGATTTTTTTTGGCAAGTTTACTTAGGGTGGGGGCTGCCCAAAACGGGCATCCCAATGCCTCCACCCCGCGCCAAAATTACAGCCTTTCTGCCCCCCTGGGGGGCAAAAAGCCCGCTAGACGCCAGGGATTTATTTTGGGCAATTGGAATTAGGGTGGGGGCTGCCCAAAACGGGCATGCCAATGCCCCCACCCACCCAAAACAAATGACAGTCTTTCTACCCCCCTGGGGGGCAGCTGGGGGCAGCAGCCCCCAATCTGCCCCCCGGGGGGGCAGAAAGCCCACTAGACGCCAGGGATTTTTTTGGCAATTTTACTTAGGGTGGGGGCTGCCCAAAATGGGCATGCCAATGCCCCCACCCCCGCCAAAATTACAGCCTTTCTGCCCCCACTGGGGGCATATGGGGGCAGTAGCCCCCAATCTGCCCCCCCGGAGGGGCAAAAAGCCCACAAAACGCCAGGGATTTATTTTAGGCAATTGGAATTAGGGTGGGGGCTGCCAAACATGGGCATGCCAATGCCCCCACCCCACCCAAAAAAATTACAGTCTTTCTGCCCCCCCCCTGGGGCACATGGGGGCAGCCCACTAGAAACCAGGGATTTTTTTTTGTATTCATGTAGAGGTGGGGGCTGCCCAAAAAGGACATGACAATACCCCCACACCCTCTAGAGAAATTCCAGTCTTTCTGCCCCCCCCGGGGGGGCATATGGGGGCAGTGGCCCCTGATCTGGCCCCCGAGGGGGCAGAAAGCCCACTAGGCGCCAGCGATTACGCTGGCTTTTTTATGCGTGGGGGTGGGGCTGCCCAGAATGGGCATACCAATGCCCCCACCCCCAAAAAAATAGCCACAGTCTTTCTGCCCCCCTTGGGAGCATATCGGGGCAACCCCCCCCCACCCAAATCCCCCCAGAGCGGCAGAAAGCCCACTAGGCACAGACCTTTTCTTAGCAATGTGCCTACCTGTGGATTTTGGGCCCTAGCGCAGTCGGCACATAGGGAAACCCAGCAAACCTATACATTTTTGAAAACTAGACACGCAGGGAAGTACAGGATGGGGTGACTTGTCTGGTTCTCACCAGGTTCTGTTACCCAGAATCCCTTGCAAACCTCAAACTTTGTAAAAAAAAAACACATTTTCCTCACATTTTTGTGGTGGAAAGTTCTGGAATCTGCGTTGATCCACAAAATTCCACCCACCCCGCATTTCCCAAAGTCTTCCGCCAAAAATGGTACCTCACTTGTGTGGGTAGACCTAGTGCCCGCGACAGGAAACGGCCCAAAACAGAACGTGGACACACCACATTTTCACAGTGAAAACTGACCCTTTTTTTGCAGAGTGCCTAGCTGTAGATTTTGAACCCTAGCTCTGCGGGCACCTAGGGAAACCCAGCAAACCTATACATTTTTGAGAACTAGACACCCAGGGAAATCCAGGATGGGGTGACTTGTCTGGCTCTCACCAAGTTCTGTTACCCAGAATCCCTTGCAAACCTCAAAGTTTGTCAAAAAAAAACTAATTTTCCTCACATTTCTGTGGTGGAAAGTTCTAGAATCTGCGTGGATCCACAAAATTCCACCCACCCCGCGTTCCCCAAAGTCTTCCGAGAAAAATGGTACCTCACTTGTGTGGGTAGGCCTAGTGCCCGCGACAGGAAACGGGCCAAAACGCAAAGTGGACACACCACATTTTCACAGTGAAAACTGACCCTTTTTTCAAAGTGCCTAGCTGTAGATTTTGAACCCTAGCTCTGCCGGCACCTAGGAAAACCTAGCAAACCTATACATTTTTGAAAACAGGACACCCAGGGGAATCCAGGATGTGGTGACTTGTCTGGCTCTCACCAGGTTCTGTTACCCAGAATCCCTTGCAAACCTCAAAATTTGTAAAAAAAAAACACATTTACCTCACATTTCTGTGGTGGAAAGTTCTGGAATCTGTGTGGATCCACAAAATTCCACCCACCCCGCATTCCCCAAAGTCTTCCGAGAAAAAGGGGCGCTAGAGGGCGCCTGGCAAGATGGCCGCGCGCTAGTGCAGCTCTGCGGATCGGAGTAATTATCCTGCCATTATCCTGCAACTCCTGTCCGAAAACATCACACAACTGGCGATTTCCAGACAGCATTACACCCCCGCCACCCTTCAGCTGCAAAAAAAACGGAGTTACAGAGGGTGTGAAGGCTACACGCGACATCACCTCCCTGCGGCCTGGCCTCACAAAATGGCAGCCTAATCACCGAGCCGATACCTGCGGGTCTGCTGTGGCGCTGGGTTCGCCGTGCGGGGCTAATCGCCTGGCAGACCTCGGAGACTGTGATCGCTGGTGAGTGCGGGCCGCTGCGCCGACTGTGGACTGCGCGGCCGGCCCGTCTGCGGAGTGCGTTTTCCCCTGGCGCCGGACTCCTGGGAGCCGTGTGGCCGGATTTGGTGTTTCCCTGATGCCCGGGCCCTGCGCGCCGAGCCCGGCGTGATCGCCGCTGTGATTCTGCTGCAGACTGGGGCCCCTCCTGGTGAAGACTGTGGCTGGAGGCACGACGAGGGGCCGGTAGCTGCGGAACACGAAGCCCTGAGGGCCCCGCTCTGGGAGTGCGAGGCGCGGTTCCCTCTCCGTGTGCTTGCCTGCCATCGCGGCGGAGGGACCTGGGCCCACCCTGGGCGGTGGGCTGCCGGCGCGGTGGGGCGCAATCGCCCATTGAGCTTCTATACAGCGGAGTCGCTGTGACATCCCTACCAGGTGACGGAGAATAATTGCGGATGAGACCGAGCCCGCTGCGCGCCAAAACTCTCCTAGTGCGCCGAACTATAGTCCCAATTGCCTCGCTAACGGACCGGACGCAGTGTCTGGTGGCGGTGCTGCCGTGTTGGAGGGCTCTCTATCCCTCATCCTGTCATACTTTCCAGCGAGATATACGCCTTCCCTGGTGCGAAACAAGAAACCACGCTATCCCGACGAGCCGCACCTGTTCCACCGGCCTACTGGAATCCCTGCTGCACACCGCACCCTCCCTTTCTCCACACACGCGGGGTCCGACCAGACCATACGCAGCCAGACATCACGATGGGCAAAACGGATCATGGGCAGCCCCAGCTCACGTTCGAGCCTAGAAAGTCCAGCAAGACGCGACTGCACGCCACCTCGGACTCTGAACTTGACAACCCCACAGACAGCTTGGCCGCCATTGAAAAAACACTCGTTGCCGTGCAAAGTAGTCTCCAGAGCATTGATGGCAAGATAGATCACCTCAACCTGAGAATGGATCACATGTCAACTAAACTGGATAAGCATGCACTACGACTGGGTGAGGCGGAGACACGTATCTCCGAAGCTGAGGATGGCCTACAACAAGTAACCACTAAGACAACGTCCATGGAGAGGGTGCTTGAGGTGATACAAGCCAAGAGCGAAGACCTCGAGGCACGTTCGAGGCGCAATAACCTGCGCATTACGGGACTGCCCGAATCTACGAACACGGGCCATCTCGAGTCGTTCTTGGAGGCTCTACTGAAGACGATCTTCGGGGCCGAAAACCTATCAACTGTGCTGATTGTGGAGCGCGCACATCGTTCCCTCACCGCTCGGCCACCACCAGGGTCGCCCCCACGCCCTATCATCGCGCGGCTCCTCAATTATAGAGACCGGGACGCCATTCTCCGCATGGCCAGGGATAAAGGGACGATTATCCATGAAGGCAACACTCTGGCCTTTTATCCAGATTTCACTGCTGCAGTGCAAGCAGCGCGTAAAGAATTTCAACCGGTGAAGAAACTAGTGTTGGCAGAAAAAGTGACCTATGCCATGCTGTACCCTGCTCGGCTGCGTGTCGAAGTAAACGGCAGCTCCAGAATCTTCGCCACACCTAAAGATGCAATGGCCTATGCTAAAACATTAAAACGCAAGACCTCTCCTGTTAGACCTGGCACCATTGGCGTGGGTCTCCCTTCCATTTTTCGCTGTTGTCTTCTCCGTTTTGCTGGTGTTAGATGCTCTGGGCGCTGTGCCACTGCCCTTCAGTGCCACAGCGCGAATGCTCCCTGTGTAAATATGACATGTGAATTGGTATATCCATGATTGGCTTATTTGGTTTACCTGTTAGTCCCTAGTAGCGTGGCCTGTGTGTGCCCAGGGCTGGTAAACCAAATTCTGCTGGTGGGCCTTCAGCGCTGGTTTGCGCCACCCACAGAAGCAGCTTGTAAAGTGTGTCTCAGACCTGCCACTGCAGAGTCTGTGTGCAGTCCAGAACTGCCATCTTGGCTGTGAAGTGCACCCACTTCCCAGCCCCTGAACCTTCCCTTGGCATCATGTAAGTCACCCCTATGGGAGGGTGCATTGTGTGTGAAAGGTAGGACATGCCTTGGTGTGTGTAGCATGTCCTGGTAGTGAATTACACCCAATTTCGTTTTTCACTACTGTAAGGCTACCTGTTCCCCATAGGCTAGAATGGGCAGTTTGACTATTACATTCTATAGTCCTAACTGACCCCAGGAACATGGTAGAAAAACGAATTTAGTATGCCTGAGCTCAGAATATTAAAATACATCTTTTAGTGAAGTTTATTTTTATATTCTGTGTTTGAAAATACCACTTTTAGAAAGTAGGTATTTTCTTGCCTAAGCCTTCCAGTGTGCTCTGCTGTTATGTGTATTGGCTGTCTGGTTTTGGAGGGACAGGGCAGGCTGAGTCAGACCTGGGTTGAATAGAGAGATCTGCATTTAGAGTACGGGGAGGGGTAGCTCCTTGACCTGAATAGGGCTGTGCCTGGCAAGGTGAATGCTGGCTCCACCTCCTACTGTGTGTCTGATAGCAGACCCCCTCTTTCTGAAAGGAAGGATGCAGCCTGGTAAACAAAGTGCTCCAGGACTGAACAGAACTGGTTCTGGCTAGACTCAGTGACTTGTAGCTTTTGAGAACAAAGACTATTGGGGTATAAATATCTGTGCTGAAACCCCTACAAAGTGTATTGCTCCTGGATGTCAAGACGAACCTCTGTCCGTGTAACTGAAGGAATCTGCAGGAGGTGACTATCCTTGTGCTTGTGTGCTGTTTCTTGGATTGGCCTGCAGTGGTTACCATTGGACTGGAAGAAGAGGGAAAAGGACTTTGAGAGAACTTTTATTAATCTTGCTAAAGCAATCACCCAAGGGCTAGGAGAGAGCTAGCCTCCTGTTGAAGTCTCAGGCACATCAGACTTCACCACCAGCCTCCTGATTCCTCCCAGCGAGGATTTCTATCTGCAGGTGAGGCTCCTGTGAGTTCCAGGGCCTCTAGTTCTACTACATAGAAGAGAGTGCTGAAATCGTCGCTAACGCACGTTTGCGAGCCACCGCAGCCAAAAGCGCCCGGAAAATCATCGCGCTGCTGCCGCTGAGTGCTCGCAACCAAAGATCGACTCACCGCACGTTTGCGGGCCGCCAAGTGCTCGCTAACTCCAAAGGTCATCGCATCGCACGTTTGCGGGCTTCCAAGTGCTCGCTAACTCCAAGAGATCATCGCACCGAGATCGTCGCTTCACGACAACGCAGTGCGGACGCCGGGCGACCGCCATTTTCATCGCATCACATCCGGATCGTCGCTCCCTCGCGGAGCGCCATTTCTTCGCATCGCAACCTGAACGCACACGCAACAGGATCGTCGCATCGCCTCCTCCCTCGCGGCAAGGAGTCATCGCATCAATGGCCTAGCGTGCAGAAGTTTGTCGCATCGTCTCCGCACGCATCAGCAGATCGGCGCATCATCCTCCCTCGCGGCAAGGATTTATCGCATCGCCGGCCTCGCGTGCAGAAAATCATCGCTACAGCTTCTTTGCGACAATTTGTTGGTTTTGCTACGGAATCCAGGTACTTTGTAAGTAAAATGGTCGCAGAGACCACTGCTTTGAACTGAACTCCTCTTGGCACACTTTGAACTATTTTTGTAGCATTTCAAGAGTAATCCTATTTTACAGTATTGTGGCTTTTTATCGTTATTGGTCTTGTGTTAAGTCTATATATAAAGATACTTATTTTTGATAACTACTTGTGTGGTGTCCCTTTGTAGTGTTCCTCACTGTGTTACTGTGTATGGTCATAAATGCTTCACACACTGCCTCTGAGATAAGCCTAGCTGCTCGTGCTACGTTACCACAGGGTTGAGCAGGGGTTATCAAAGGGTGTAGCCCTCTCACTCTGACTTAGGAAGAAGGGTCCCTACTTGGACAGTGGCCAGCCATTGCCAACTAGAGACCCCCATTTCTAACATCTCCCAATCCGGAAGAAGTTGATGGCGCAACTGGATCGACGGGCACGGCGGACTGATGTAACCACACAAAATTGGCGCACTGACATTTACTGCTGAGAGTGATCCCGCCCCAAGAGCACAGCGGTGGACGAGGCTGTTGATCCAAGCTGCAGCTAAGCTCTCACTGTTTCCTATGTTGTCTATAGACGCTCATATAACGATCTCTGATGTGTAATGTTTAAATGTTGATAAGGATGGGTAGATGAACCACTTCACTCCGATCACCTCCCTTTCATGCCGGGAGGGACTTGGTACTTCTGCGCCCACGTGGGTGTTCCCCATTGGAGCTATGGGATGTTTTTATTTTAAGGGGTTACAAGTTGGGGAGGCTGGGGATGGCTTTGGCAGGTTGGGGTTGCTGAAGTGGGTGGGGGGACGGAGTGGGAGGGGGGTGGACGGGTTGGGTTGCTGTGGCTGACATGTACTAAACGTTTAAATTGCATGACATACCATGCTATGATGGGAATGCTTTGCAGTAATTGTCATATGCCACACACACAGGGGGGAGATGACACATGAAAAACTTGTGTGTCTGACATGGAACGTGCGCGGCCTCAATACACCTAAAAAGACACGGCAGACACTAGCATACCTGGACCGGCATAATGTCAACATTGCATTTCTCCAGGAAACACACCTGACACGCGACACGGATGCGCAAGTGGGGAACAGATGGGCGGGTTATCGTCAGGCCTCTTCATACTCATCATATGCAAGAGGGGTTCTTACCCTCATAAAGAGGAACCTACCCTACACAATGATCAAAAGTTGCACAGATAATGCTGGCAGGTACGCCATCACACATGGCAAGCTTGCGGGGTCCCTCATCACGCTGGTGAATATGTATGGCCCGAATGCAGAGGACCCAGAATTTTATGAGCACATAGTGTCTATATTGCGGGAATGGCCAGAAGCCACCATCTTGTGGGGGGGAGACCTGAATACACACTTAGATCCACGGAAAGATAAGTCGAGTGGGATGGCAGGGCACGCCCCAAAATCTGCAGGAGTTATCAGGGCAGGCATGGCGGAGCTTGCATTATCGGACATGTGGCGCCTGAGGAATCCACACTTACTATCGGGCACACATGTCTCCACCGCCCACGCCAGCTGGTCGCGTCTGGATTACTGGCTACTAAGCGACACCAGTGCCACCTGGGTGACAGACGTAGAGGTGCTCCCTAGGACATTGTCGGACCATAACCCTGTTAGACTTGAACTCCATATTCCACAAACCTTCTCCCGACAATTCACATGGCGGTTTCGCAGCGAAGCACTACTTGATCCTCTCTTCACACAAACCATACGAGAGGCAATTACACAATACTTTGTAGACAATAAGGGCACGGTGAATAGCATGGGCACCTTATGGGAAGCCTTCAAGGCAACAATTCGGGGGGGTGTGCATTGGCACGACTGCAGGCATCCTGAAGGACATTCGTGGACATATGTTCCGGACTGAACGCACACTGCAGGACCTTGAGCAGGAGTATGTCCACTCCCCCACCCTAACACTTTTAGCCCAAATCAAGGAACACATCACCACATATAACTCGTTAGCGGAAGATGAAACTCGCTATCTATCCAGACGCCAGGTTGCCCGCGCATATGGAGAGGGGGGCAGACCAGGCCATACCTTAGCTTTAAAGATTAAAGACAGAGAAACTGCACATACCATTGTTAACATTACGGATGACATTGGGGTTGACCATTACTCCGCCGGGGACATAGTGGATCAGTTCACGGCAGCGTACACGGACATGTATGCATCCCACACTAGCGCACCGGCTGCAGAACTTGACGACTATTTATCGAATATTGCCTTAGCGTGGCTCTCGGATTCACACAGAGAATACCTTTGTCAACCCATCACAGAGGACGATATTAAAATGGCGATAAAATCCCTACCAAATAAAAAAGCTCCAGGCCCCGACGGCTTCACCGGTGAATTTTACAAGGAGTTTGCGGAGGAGCTGATGCCCTATCTCCTTGAAATGTACGCGGAGGCGTACGACACTGGCTCACTTCCTGCAACCCTACGAGAGGCCCTCATCATAGTCTTGCTTAAAAAAGACAAGCCACCAAACCGCTGCGACTCCTATTGCCCCCTCTCACTTATTAATATTGACGCGAAGCTGCTGGCGAAAATACTGGCCACCAGACTCACCCCGCTGATGCCCCTTCTGGTTTTGCCGGATCAGTCCGGCTTCATACCCGAGAGATCTACATCCCACAACCTCCGCACCTTGTTTGCGATGTACCACATTCTGGATCCGGGGCTGCAGGCGGTGGCGGTGATGCTTGACGCCGCCAAAGCCTTCGACTCTGTAGAATGGAGCTATCTATTTCACATCCTAGAACGCATGGGCTTTCCACCGCTGTTTCTCAATTGGATTCGATTGCTATACGCTGCCCCTTCGGCGCGCGTCCGCATTGCGAGAATTACCTCGAATCCTGTACGCATCTGCAGAGGGACGCGACAGGGCTGCCCCCTGTCGCCGCTCATATTCGCGATAGCATTGGAGCCTCTTGCCTGTATTATTCGGCAGCGACACAAGGCATCCGCGCTGCAATTTGTCCACCGCCCTGTGAGTATATCTCTCTACGCAGATGACATGTTGTTATTTGTTAGAGAACCATAGACCTTTTTATCACCAGTGCTTAGGGTGTATATTCGCTTTGGTCGGTATTCTGGCCTTGCCATTAATTGGTCCAAGTCGGTGGTCGTCCCACTCACCACTGGCACCTCTCCTCACGAGCTGGAGTTCCCTCTGCTGTGGTCGACAGAGCCAGTAAAATACCTGGGAGTCTGGGTACATAGAGACCCAGATGTCGTAATTCGCGAAAACTATGGGACCGCCTGCGCAAAACTGGAGCAGCAGGTGGACAGATGGATACGCCTGCCACTATCGCTAGCAGACCGGATGGCGCTGGTAAAGATGGTCATCCTACCTAAACTCATATATTTCTTCAGCACCATCCCCATATCGCTACCCCCGACTTTGTTTAAAACGATACGTACACTTGTAATTAAGCTGATTTTGGGGGGTAAACAGGCCCGAGTGAGTCTTGCGACTCTTACTCTTGACTACAAAAGAGGTGGTTTTAATGTGCCGGATATTTATTTATATTATCTCTGCGCCCAGGCCCAATATGCCTACTATTGGTACCGTACCCATGACTATGTTCCACATGTTGCTGTGAAGGACGGAGATGCGCATCCCGTCCCACTGCGATCCATCCTGACCCACACACACAGGGGGCACCTCCCGCACAGAGATCAATTCAGTGGACTCCACCATCGCTGCCTGGCAGGCACTGGGTCGCAGAGCGGGCAAACTCCCTATATACTCCCCGCTGCTCCCACTAGAATACCATGCTGGGATTTCAGTCACACACGAGATGGGCACGATACGCATCCTCGCCCGAGCAGGTATAGTCAAGATGCAGGATCTGTTTGTTGCCGGCAGATTCATAAGGAAAGTGGACCTTGACTATATACAAAATCAGACCCCTCTGTTCACCTTCACTATTCATAGGCTTCGGAAAGCCATACAGGCACACTATCCCACGTTCCCAGAGGAACCCCCAACACTTCAAGCACTGCATACACTACTCACTTGCTCCGTTAGACACAAATTGGTGACTAAACTCTACCGTGTGTCGAGGGACGATGTTCCATCAGCCTCAGTTAAAACTCTGGAGACATGGAATACAAAACTAGACCCGCCACTCACACCAAAAGACTGGGAATACTGCTGCCAAACGACTACTATGTTAACACCCAACAGCAATCTCAGACTAATCCACCTCAAATATTTGCACCAAGTCTACCACACACCAGTTAAGCTACACAGGTAAGGTCTTAGAGACCATGATAGATGCAAACGATGCAATACCCCTGGGGCGGACTTTTGGCACCTGGCGTGGGCCTGTCACAAAGTGGCGGAATACTGGGTAGCGGTAATAAACATACTAAATGACATCACAGGCCTTACAGTAGAATGCACCCCACACGCCTGCCTACTAGGCTTCATCCCAAGCCTGAAGGGAGTGAATCGACGACTTGTTAATATAGCGCTCCTACTTGCTAAGCGCCCCGTGGCTATATGCTGGGAGAGCCGTGTCTGCCCTACGACTACGCAATGGCTGGAAGATCTAGTGTATTGACAAGAGACCCTGGCCCGATATGCTGAGGAACTGCCCACTGTATCAAGACCCAAGGACATTTGGGGTCCGCTGATTCAATATCTCCTCTCACGAGGCACTACTACAGCATCTGACTCTGTAAATTAAACCGTTTATGTTACTGCACCACTGTCATCCCATTACGATGTATACATGATAATCTTGCTTGATTTAAATGTATGTTTTGCTGCACTACTGATAGCCACAGGTTCTATGGTTGGTTTATTACGCAAAAAGAAAAGACAGACATGTTTGAAATGTTTTGTATTACCATACTTGTACAATGCATACTGTCAATAAAAACACAATTTAAAAAAAAAAAAAGTCTTCCGAGAAAAATGGTACCTCATTTGGGTGGGTAGGCCTAGTACCCGCGACAGGAAACGGCCCAAAATGCAACGTGGACACACCACATTTTCACAGTGAAAACTGACCCTTTTTTTGCAAAGTGCCTAGCTGTAGATTTTGAACCCATGCTCTGCCGGCACATAGGGAAACCTAGCAAACCTATACATTTTTGAAAACTAGACACCCAGGGGAATCCAGGATGGGGTGACTTGTCTGGCTCTCACCAGGTTCTGTTACCCAGAATCCCTTGAAAACCTCAAAATTTGTAAAAAAAAAAACACATTTTCCTCACATTTCTGTGGTGGAAAGTTCTGGAATCTGTGTGGATCCACAAAATTCTACCCATCCCGCATTCCCCAAAGTCTTCCGAGAAAAATGGTACCTCACTTGTGTGGGTGGGTCAAGTACCCGCGACAGGCAAGGGCCCAAAACCTATTGAGGCGACATCAAAATTACCTATCACGAAACAACCTGGTTTTGCAAGGGGGTCCCATGAGTTTTTGGCCCCGGGGTCAGCGGCCATCTAGGGAAACCTACCAAACCCACACATTTCTGAAAACTAGACACCCGGGGGAGTCCAACAAGGTATGGCTTGCGTGGGTCCCTGTTAGACCTGGCATATCTGGGAGTGATTACCCCTGACTTTTTGCCTCTATCTCCTTTGTTTTTAGATGCTTTGGGTACTTTGCCACTGCTGATCAGTGTCAAAGTACAAGGGTTCCCTGTATAAAGTACAATGGTAATTGGTTGGCCATGATTGGTATGTTTGCCTTACTAGTAAAAGTCCCTAGTGATGTGCACTGTGTGTGCAAGGGCTAGTAATGCAAAGGCGCGCAGAGAAGGGAACTCAGGCCTTCAGTGTAGGGCCTGCGCGCAGTTTGCTAAGTTAGCATGTTGTCCTGACAAGTGCAACCACTTGTCAGGCCTTACTTTCCCTTTTGCGTACACTGTGGGCACCCCTGTGGAAGGTCCCGGGTAACCCCTGGGCAGGGTGCAGTGTAGGAAAAAGGCAGGACATATACTGAGGTGTGTGATATGTCCTGACAGTGAAAAAACACTCCATTTCGTTTTCACTGGTGAAAGGCCATTCTGCCCATAGGACAGAATGGGGAAGCTGGGTATGGTGTTTTGTTAGCCTAGTTTCCTATAAGTTTATAATGGAGAGGTGAAGTTTAGTATGTATGAACTCACTGTGTCATAACACATCTTTCTATGAAAATGGTTTTGTCACTGTGTGTTCAGAAACCACTCTTTTAGAAAGTGGCTGAGTTTTGTGCTTTAATCATTTCTGTGTGTCTCTGCTGAATGTGGATTAACTGTCTGGATCTGAGATGGGAGGGGGTGAGATGGCACCTGGCTGACCTGCATCTGGAGAGTATGCGAGGAGAAACCCCGGGAGGTGAAGAGGCCTGGGTTGCAGCTATAAAACAATTGACCCATCTCCTGCTGAGTGATTAAGGGTCCAGACCCCCAGTATCAAAGGGAGAAAGGTGACACTGGGAGGGAGACACCCAGAACTGATTTAGGCAGGGGTCAGGGACCCCTGAGCACAACGAACTTCAAAGACATGAAGGGGTATAACTAAGAGAACTGAAACCCCTAAAATTTGGTGTAATTTTGAATGGCGAAATGGACAGGTCGAGTCTGCAAAGGCTTTGACCTCTTTCGTGGTCAAGAGAACCTCTGCCAAGGAAGAAGTTGCTGAAGAGACTGATGGATAGGACTGACCCTTGCTTCGTGATCTGGGGCTGGCCTGCAGTTTGTAGCTTTTGCTAAGGAAGAGACTGAAAGGACATTGCAGTGGGTGGTGTCCCCCCCTTCTTGAACAGGACTGTGCTTTGTGCTGTGTCCTGAACCCCAAGGGCCCGAGGTGAGCTGTTTGGAAACACAGGAACATAAAAGTTTCCGGAGAAGTCCCAAGCAATGCGGTGCACGCGTGCTTTTGCAGCTTGAGACCCTCAGAAGTTGTGCCTTGTGATCGTGGGCACGCAGGAGTAAACTGAGTCTCGGACGCGCAGGGTGCGTGTTGTGGTGCAAGCCGAGTCATTGGTGAGGAGCACCTGGTCGTTGTGTGCACCGGAAGACGAGGTGAGACTCGGATGCGCAGGGTGCGTGTTGTGGTGCAAGCCGAGGCGTTGGTGAGGCGCGCCTGGTCGTTGTGTGCACCGGGAAAAGAAGTGAGTCTCGGACGCGCAGGGTGCGTGTCGTGGTGCAAGCCAAGGCGTTGGTGAAGAGCACCTGGTCATTGTGTGCACCGAGAGAAGAGGTGAGACTCGGACACGCAGGGTGCGTGTCGTGGTGCAAGCCGAGGCGTTGGTGAAGAGCGCTTGGTTGTTTTGTGCACCGGGAGAAGAGGTGAGACTCGGACGCGCAGGTTGCGTGTCGAGGTGCAAGCCGAGGCGTGGTGACAATCCCCTGGTCATCGTGTGCACCAGAGAAGAGGCGAGTCTCGGACGCGCAGAGTGCGTGTCGTGGTGCAACCAGAGGCGCTGGCGAGGAGTGCCTGGGTAGCGTGTGCACCGAAATCGAAGTAGGTCTCCACAAGTGCTGAGGGCTGGTCTCGGTGTCCACTGAGACCGCCGGAAGGAGGGCCAGGTCATGGGCCCTCGGAGTGCAACAGGAGCGGCCCGGACCGGCAGTCCCGGAGGAGCAGAGTCGCCGGCCCGAGCTCGACGTGCCCATTGATGGAGTTCTGGATCAAGGCCCAAGTTGCTGAAGGAGGGGAGGAGAGTGGGGTCGCGCCCCCAGGTAACGTGGATCACCACCTGGGGTGGGGTGCGGGCTCGGAGGTACACTCTCTCAGCCTCTCGCTCCTGGCAGCTGCGTGAGCCTGAAAACCTCAAATTTAGCTGAAAAAATCACTTTTTCTCAAATTTCTGTCTGGGAAAGTTCTGGAATCTACATGGATCCAAAATTTCCTACCACCCAGCGTTCCCCCAGGTCTCCCGATAAAAATTATACCTCACTCGCATTTTGCAGGGCATTCTGGGTAGGAAACATACATTGGGGGATCCATGCAAGCCATACCTTGCTGGACTCCCCCGGGTGTCTAGTTTTCAGAAATGTGTGGGTTTGGTAGGTTTTCCTAGATGGCCGTCGAGCCCGGGGCCAAAACTCATGGGACCCCCTTTGCAAAACCAGGTTGTTTTGTGATCGGTAATTTTGATGTCGCCTCAATAGATTTTGGGCCCTTGCCTGTCGCGGGTACTTGACCCACCCACGCGAGTGAGGTACCATTTATATCGGGAGACCTGGGGGAACGCTGGGTGGTAGGAAATTTGTGGATCCACTCAGATTCCAGAACTTTTCCACACAGAAATTTGAGAAAAAAGTGATTTTTTCAGCTAAGTTTGAGGTTTGCAGGGGATTCTGGGTAGGGAAATGTTGAGGGACCCAGGCAAGCCATACCTTGCTGGACTTCCCCGGGTGTCTAGTTTTCAGAAATGTGTGGGTTTGGTAGGTTTCCCTAGATGGCCGCCGAGCCCGGGGCCAAAAACCCAGGTGACTCCCCTTGCAAAACCAGGTTGTTTTGTGATAGGTAATTTTGATGTCGCCTCAAAAGGTTTTGGTCCCTTGCCTGTCGCGGGTACTTGACCCACCAACACAAGTGAGGTACCATTTTTCTCGTAAGACTTTGGGGAATGCGGGGTGGGTGGAATTTTGTGGATCCACACAGATTCCAGAACTTTCCACCACAGAAATTTTAGGAAAATGTGTTTTTTTTTTACAAATTTTGAGGTTTGCAAGGGATTCTGGGTAACAGAACCTGGTGAGAGCCGGACAAGTCACCCCATCCTGGATTCCCCTGGGTGTCTAGTTTTTAAAAATGTATAGGTTTGCTGGGTTTCCCTAGGTGTCGGCAGAGCTAGGGTTCAAAATCTACAGCTAGGCATTTTGCAAAAAAGGGTCAGTTTTCACTGTGAAAATGTGGTGTGTCCACGTTGCGTTTTGGGCCGTTTCCTGTCGCGGGCACTAGGCGTACCCACACAAGTGAGGTACCATTTTTCTCGGAAGACTTTGGGGAACACGGGGTGGGTGGAATTTTGTGGATCCACGCAGATTCCAGAACTTTCCACCACGGAAATGTTAGGAAAATGTGTTTCTTTTGACAAATTTTGAGGTTTGCAAGGGATTCTGGGTAACAGAACCTGGTGAGAGCCAGACAAGTCACCCTATCCTTGATTCCCCTGGGTGTCTAATTTAAAAAAATGTATAGGTTTGCTAGGCTTCCCTAGGTGCCGGCAGAGCTAGGCTTCAAAATCTACAGCTAGGCACTTTGCAAAAAAAGGGTCCGTTTTCACAGTGAAAATATGGTGTGTCAACGTTGCGTTTTGGGCCGTTTCCTGTCACGGGCACTAGCCCTACCCACACAAGTGAGGTACCATTTTTCTCGGAAGATTTTGTGAAATGCGGGGTGGGTGGAATTTTGTGGATCCACACAGATTCCAGAACTTTCCACCACAGAAATGTGAGGAAAAGATGGGTTTTTTGACAAATGTTGAGGTTTGCAAGGGATTCTGGGTAACAGAACCTGGTGGGAGCCAGACAAGTCACCCCATCCTGGATTCCCCTGGGTGTCCTGTTTTCATAAATGTATAGGTTTGCTGGGTTTCCCTAGGTGCCGTCAGAGCTAGGGTTCAAAACCTACAGCTAGGCACTTTGCAAAAAAAGGGTCAATTTTCACTGTGAAAATGTGGTGTGTCCACGTTGCGTTTTGGGCCGTTTCCTGTCGCGGGCACTAGGCCTACACACACAAGTGAGGTACCATTTTTCACGGAAGACTTTGGGGAACGCGGGGTGGGTGGAATTTTGTGGATCCACGCAGATTCCAGAACTTTCCACCACAGAAATGTGAGGAAAATGTGGTTCTTTTGACAAATTTTGAGGTTTGCAAGGGATTCTGGGTAACAGAACCTGGTGAGAGCCGGACAAGTCACCCCATCCTGGATTCCCCTGGGTGTCCTGTTTTCATAAATGTATAGGTTTGCTAGGTTTCCCTAGGTGCCGGCAGAGCTAGGGTTCAAAATCTGCAGCTAGGCACTTTGCAAAAAAAGGGTCCGTTTTCACTGTGAAAATGTGGTGTGTCCACGTTGCGTTTTGGGCCGTTTCCTGTCGCGGGCACGAGGCCTACCCACACAAGTGAGGTACCATTTTCTTGGACGATTTTGGGAAATGCGGGGTGGGTGGAATTTTGTGGATCCACACAGATTCCAGAACTTTCCACCACAGAAATGTGAGGAAAATGTGGGTTTTTTTTAACAAAATTTGAGGTTTGCAAGGGATTCTGGGTAACAGAACCTGGTGAGAGCCAGACAAGTCACCCCATCCTGGATTCCCCTGCGTGTCTAGTTTTTAAAAATGTATAGGTTTGCTAGGTTTCCCTAGGTGCCGGCAGAGCTAGGGTTCAAAATCTACAGCTAGGCACTTTGCAAAAAAGGGTCAGTTTTCACGGTGGAAATGTGGTGTGTCCACATTGCGTTTTGGGCCGTTTCCTGTCGCAGGCACTAGACCTACCCACACAAGGGAGGTACCATTTTTCTCAGAAGACTTTGGGAAATGCGGGGTGGGTGGAATTTTGTGGATCCACGCAGATTCCAGAATTTTCCACCACAGAAATTTGAGGAATATTTGTTTTGTTTTTACAAATGTTGAGGTTTGCAAGGGATTCTGGGTAACAGAACCTGGTGAGAGCCAGACAAGTCACCCCCTCCTGGATTCCACTGGGTGTCTAGTTTTCAAAAATGTATAGGTTTTTTTAGGTTTCCCAAGGTGCTGGCAGAGTTAGGGTTCAAAATCTACAGCTAGCCACTTTGCAAAAAAAGGGTCCGTTTTCACTGTGAAAATGTGGTGTGTCCACGTTGCGTTTTGGGCCGTTTCCTGTCGCGGGAACTAGGCGTACCACAGAAGTGAGGAACCATTTTTCTCGGAAGACTTTGGGGAACGCGGCGTTGGTGGAAGTTTGTGGATCCACGCAGATTCCAGAACTTTCCACCACAGAAATGTGAGGAAAATGTGTTTTTTGGACACATTTTTAGGTTTGCAAGGGATGCTGGGTAACAGAACCTGGTGAGAGCCAGTCAAGCCACCCCATCCTGGATTCCCCTGGGTGTCTAGTTTTCAAAAATTTATAGGTTTGCTAGGTTTCCCTAGGTGCCGGCAGAGCTAGGGTTCAAAATCTACAGCCGGGCACTTTGCAAAAAAAGGGTCAGTTTTCACTGTGAAAATGTGGTGTGTCCACGTTGCGTTTTGGGCCGTTTCCTGCCGTGGGCACTAGGCCGACCCACACAAGTGAGGTACCATTTTTCTCAGAAGACTTTGGGGAACGCGGGGTGGGTGGAATTTTGTGGATCCACGCAGATTCCAGAACTTTCCACCACAGAAATGTGAGGAAAATGTGTTTTTTTTAATAAATGTTTAGGTTTGCAAGGGATTCCGGGTAATAGAACCTGGTAAGAGCCAGTCAAGTCACCCCATCCTGGATTCCCCTTGGTGTCTAGTTTTCAAAAATGTATAGGTTTGCTGGGTTTCCTTAGGTGCTGGCAGAGTTAGGGTTCAAAATCTACAGCTAGGCACTTTGCAAAAAAAGGGTCCATTTTCACTGTGAAAATGTGGTCTGTCCACGTTGTGTTTTGGGCCGTTTCCTGTCACGGGTACTAGGCCTACCCACACAAGTGAGGTACCATTTTTCTCGGAAGACTTTGGGGAACGCGGGGTGGGTGGAATTTTGTGGATCCTCGCAGATTCCAGAACTTTCCACCACAGAAATGTGAGGAAAATGTGTTTTTTTTTACAAATGTTTAGGTTTGCAAGGGATTCTGGGTAATAGAACCTGATGAGAGCCAGTCAAGTCACCCCATCCTGGATTTCCCTTGGTGTCTAGTTTTAAAAAATGTATAGGTTTGCTAGGTTTCCCTAGGTGCCGGCAGAGCTAGGGTTCAAAATCTACAGCTAGGCACTTTGCAAAAAAAGGGTCAGTTTTCACTGTAAAAATAAAGTGTGCCCACGTTGCGTTTTGAGCCGTTTCCTGTCGCGGGCACTAGGCCTACCCACACAAGTGAGGTACCATTTTTATCGGGAGACTTAGGGTAACACAGAATTGTAGAGCAACTGTTATTACCTAGTGACTTTCGATGCATTTCTGCCTTCTAAATGAAGGACAATGTGTAAAAAAGAAGTCATTTTGATAAATGACCTATAATTCTCATGCTAGTATGGGTACTCACAATTTCGGAAATGTGCAAATATCTACTGTTTCTAAACTCTATATTTTGTTCCAATTTCAGAAATACAAAGGTGTCTTTTATACCGATTTTTCCATGTATATATTTTCCCAAATTAATTGCTATATATCCGGTACATAATAAAAAACCATTGCAAGACACTGCTCAGTTATTGGCTCTGGGTTCGTCGGGTTCTTGGTGAACCTACAAGTCCTATATATCCCCACAACCAGAAACGTCTAGCGGATGTAACGGTATATTGCTTTCAAACAGCTGTCATAATTAGAAGAAGTTACAGGTGAAAACGTTGACACAAATGGCTGTTTTTTTCAACTAATTTTCAATTTTTCCTATATTCAACTGTTAGTTTCTATAAAGAAACCTTGAAGGATCTACACAAATGACCCCTTGCTGAATTCAGAATTTTGTCTACTTTTCTGAAATGTATAGCTTTCCAGGATCCACTATTGCTTTCATACCCATATCTACCATTAACTGGAAGGAGGTTGAAAGCACAAAAAATAGCAAAAATAGGCTATGTCCCAGAAAAATGCCAAAACTGTGTAAAAAATGTTGATTTTCTGACAAAAGTCTGCTTGTTCCTGAAATCTGGGAAAATGGTGCTTTCAGCACCACAACCCCTTTGTTGATACCATTTGCAGGGATAAAAACAGACGCTTTCATCTGTAGCCTTTTTTTCCCATTTTTCTAAAAAAAAACTAAATTTAGCTATATTTTGGCTAATTTCTGGGACCCCTCCAGGGAAATCCACAAACCCTGGGTACCTTTAGAATCCCCATGATGTTGGAAGAAAAGGACGCAAATTTGGCGTGGATACCTTATGTGGTCAAAAAGTTACAGGGGCCTACGCGCGAACTACCCCAAATAGCCAAAAAAGGCTTAGCACAGGGGAAAAAGGCCTAGCAGCGAAGGGGTTAAAACTCAATAAGCCCCTTTGAGTAGGGCTAGCCTGACCTTCCATCCATATTTTTCTGGAATATTAAGCCTGTAGATGGAGGTCAGAGAAAAGCAAGGTACCTTGATCTTCCTCTGGGACTATTTTAATGTGGTTTCACTGGTCCGTTTTGTGGTGCAGTTGGATTTGGGTGTCTTGAGTAGGATAGCACCACACATGTGTAGATCTCCTTAAAACAACAGAAAATACATAAAGTGCATGAGATTCTACAGGTGGCCACACCAAATCAGGATTCGCACAATGCTTTTTTGTCGCCTTTTCTACCTTTTTTTAGCACTTGTGTGTGAATATAGTGGTCCTACACAGCTTTCCATGGCAAGAATCCATCGTCTAGACATTCACAATGCAAACACATGTGAAGTATGCTTTACATCCAAAACTGCAAAAAACGTCATCAAAGTCACCTTTCACTGGGCAACGCGCACATACATGTGCAACACCGAAGCTAATTTAGGTCAAGCCTAATGACTGCTGTTAACGGGCTGTTGTCAGAGACCTATTGTGGATAATATCAATGCTTACAGTGAGTTTTGGGTCAGAGTTACATTTGGTTGGATTTCTTGTCAGTCTCATTTGCTTGCATCTTATTCATTCTTATTGAACAGCTCTCCTTCCTCTTGCTGTTTTGTCCTTCACTGTTTACCATCCCTTTGATTGGATATCTTGTATCCTTCCACTGCTTCACATCATGGACCTACTTTATTTTTCTTTCTGGACTCCACAGAATCGATATATTTTCTTGCCCTCTCACCACGTGTGTACTGCTTCCCCCTCAAATCACTGTCCCACCACGCTATCCACCTTGCTTCTCCTCTCACCATTTAGGTAGTTTTTTTCCCGCCCCTTCTCGTTTCACACAATTTGTGTGCCTTCTATAATATTTAACTCCCCACACGCTTCCTATTACCGCAGCCACTCAACAGCATTTAATCTGACTTTTAAACCCATTGTTACTTTCCCATCTCTCTTTGCTTGTGTGCTTTTAAAAAATAATTTTGCTGTCATCGATTGTATGCATTTATTGTTTAACCCCCTGACCCCCGTCCCCTTCATCATTGTTCCCTGGCCCTTCCCACTCATAGTGTTCTTTTTTCATTTTCTTTTTTCCTTCTAGGAGGGCTTGACAATTGAAAGTGGTTTGACTGACAATTGTAATATTATTCCGGGCTGCTCCTTTCTCATTACAAACGTGCTTTGGTGCACATATTACACTTTTGAAATCTATCCCTCCAACATGGGCGTCCTCCATCCTGTAACAGTACATTTTTAAAACAAATGGTAACTGCACTCTGACACCTAGGTGGGTATTTGTGGTGTTTTTTTGTTTGTGGCTGCTCTTTAACATTGTCAATAAATAATTCTATTAATTTTGCCAATGCTGAACAGTATTAGCAAAAAGCATTGGAAAAACAAAGGGCGGGAACTATTGCTTTGCCAATGCTTGTTTCCATTATTTATTATGCAAGAGAGAAGGAAGTGGCTTTCTAGTAGTATGCTTGTTATTTTTACCTGCAATGTGCCCTAATCATTTTCAAGTCAACCTTCCTGCCTTGTTTTTCTGTACTTGAATTTTTCAACTAACTACCGCTGACCAATTTTATTTTTCTTCTTATTCTGTCATTTATTTTCTTTAATTTTTATTTTTGTGTTTATTTTTTTACTGTTTTTGTTTTTGTTGTTGTGTATTTTTTCATACTTTTTATTTTGACTGTGGGGGAGGAGGCAACAACTCCAACACTCTCTCTCATATTCTGGCAGCAGGTGACGGGCAAGGAAGCATTGTGTGCTCATAGTGCCAGTTGGTACACATCTGGATGAAACTGTCCAGTCAGGAGGTGTGGCCTGCTGTAGGGCCTCAAGCTGGACATGAAGCAACCTGCATCAAGGAACGGTGGTAAGGCATGTTTAAGAATGTAATTATTTAACGTAGTGTGTGTCACACCTGGCTCTTTATTGGCACAGCACACCCTTGTTGGTATTATGTGAAGTTGGTAAGATATGCACTTCACAACTTTAAATATTTTTTTCAAACGTTTTATGAAATCTGTATATTTATGTAGCTGGTGGCGTTTTAAAAAAATGGCAGCAAAAAAAAGTGTTTCCTCAACTGGTTCATTGTTTCCACTAACGCTCAAAAACTGCAAAAATGCTACTCCGCACCTATAGCTGACTGTATCTCTGTAGGGCGCTTGCCTGACAAGCCGTATAGTTCTAATTCCCCTGTTGCCTCGAAAATTCCAGAATTTGAGCAACATGGGAAATATGCTGCTTGTCACTCACCCATGGCGGCTAATGACTTTGCTTGTAGTAACTCAGGGGACTATTAGCAGCCCTGAGTAGTAGCAAGGAAAGACGGGGCAAATGGCAGCCCTGAGTAGCAGCATGAACAATTCTCCGCAGCCCTATGTGTCACCATGAGACGTCATGCCTCAATCTTGGCTTACACATCATCTAGACCTGGATGTCCGGTGCCTAATTGAGACTCAAACAAACCAAGACAGAATACCTATTATTTGACAAGAACAACAAACAAGATACAGAACAGACCTGGTTCAAGGACACGAACCATGAAGCCTTCAAACCCCCCACTCTCACGAATGCCAAATCACTTGAATTTGCCCTGGACAACAGCCTCTCCTTCGAGGAAAACATTGCCAAAAAACAAGGACAGCTTGTTACCAGCTCTCTCTTCTTATGTTCATTAAGGGATGCAGGTGCTGCATTAAAAAAAAACCTGGGGCACATCAAGGGGAACAGGCAGTGACCACTGTGGTCACTACCTACTCCTCCCAAGGCCACCATCACGACTCCCAAACAGAAAGTGGTCTCGTGGGGATATGTTCCCCTTTGCGAGGTAGTTAGTTACCAGCCCAAATCTGCGGACGTAACTATCAGAATGCACTAATCTGAATTTCAGATTCAGCGAAACTGATGCACTTTCCACACTTCTATACAGTAGAGCCAGGGAAAAGGGAATGAGATTAGAGAAAAAACAGAGACACTGGATATCACCAGTGTGACTTGTCACTGTGCTGGGTGCTGATGTCTACTCTGCAGATGTTGACGTCTGCTGGTTCACAGTAGATATCTATAGACAGGATTAATATCTGCAGTACATAGTCCCCTATGCTAGCTATAGCAAATGATATACCTCAAGAATATCTCTTGAATATCTCTGCACATCAGACTCTCTAGGATACTGATAGAATTAAAACACATATAGAATCTTTGGGGCAGATTTACCAGAACTGGCGCATCTCTGCATATTAGCAGAGATGTGCCAGTAAATTTGCGACACGTAAAATAACCCTTGCGCCACCATGGATGCGGCGCACCATGGCGCAAGGATAGACAGATGCGTGACGCATCTTTTGTTGTAAGGGCAGCGCATTGCTGGAGTCGTGTCGCAAGCACAACGCAACTCCAGCAATGGTCAGGAATGCCTATTCCTATCATGCTGCGTCACTCCTTACGCCTGCTTCAAGCAGGCGCAAGGTTTTGACGCAGTGGCATCGTAAAAGTGACTCAGTGAAATCTTGTAGATTTCACTGCGTCACTTTTATGAGGCTTTCTTGCGCCGGAACGCCCACCCTGCATACATTATACCTGACGCAGGTATAATTAGTGCAGGGCTTTACAACGTGACGCATCTCCCTAGATGCATCACGTTGTAAATATGTCGCAACGTGGTGCATTGTGTATGACGCCGCTGCATCACAGAAGTGACGCAACGGCGGCGCAAAGTTGTCGCAAGGGGCTTGTAAATCTGCCCCTTAGTAAATGTTATAGTTAAGTGTTGTCATAATCTCACTACCTTTTCTGATAAGGTAACTACCTTGTCTTGAGTGAGTGCATGATCACTAGTTTCACTGTATACTCAAAGTAGTTTCTTATTATGCAATATCAATAAACATTCCCCAGGATTATATAACTCACACTGATATCAATAAATCATCATCCCTAAAGTATAACATATACATTGTGAAAATCTCAAGTCTTTTAAGGTGACAAGGATCCTTCCCATTTCTCATGAAGCTTGATATCCATTCAAATATATGCTTTAAAATGTCAAGGTTTACTTCTGAAATTGTGCTTTAACCTATTCAAATTTGTTCCCAAAGTACGACTAAATTATTTAGAATAATTCTCTATATTCAGCTTTGACTTCAAAACACACTTCCAAACGAAAATAGTCTTCAGTCATTTTATAAGGTCTGACAACAAGCTCCTTGCTGGAATAACAAAGCATTCCCATAGCCTAGGCAAGGTCGCTCTTAACCACAAGGACATTTCTACTCAGTAACTTCAAAATGGCCACTGCCAATTTTAAGCATTGTGAGAGTTCAACAAATTCTTGAGAAATGTAGTTTGTGTTCAGGCACCAATGCATAGTGTGTCCTCTATAGACACAAAGCCTTTCACGAAGCAGTACCAGTGTTCCGGGAGAACTGTCAGCCTTTCCTCCTCCAGAATGAATCTAGCATTAGTGAGTTGGGAGTATTGCAATTGCGCGCGTTCTAAGCACTAGAAGGTCAGCTTAGACGAGAGATCACAACGTTTTCTGATCAATTCGATCTCAAACAATTAATACATTCCATTGCACCTCCCAAATAGAAGGGGCGCTCCTTTCACACCTTCTCCTCATGGATACCAAAATCCCCTTTACAAGTCAGAAATACTTTCCCGCTCATAAAATAACTTTTGTGCATTATAGAAAGGTATTTTGTGGTCTCTATTCATGTATGTTTGTGAATCCCAGGCTTCACGGCTGCAAAACACCGTTGTACATGATGCCCCTTCTTCTTACTCCTCCCTTACTGTATCACAGATACCATCTATTACTCTAACTCTAATCCATCCTCTAAATAACCCATTCTCTTATCCCACACTACACTTTACTCCAAACCTAACTATAACACGTTCCCTTGCAGTATCCCATACTCTAATCCTGATCTCAACCCAGCCTCTAAAGTCAACTTAACTATAACCTAGCAATAATATTAGCAGGATAGCACAGTGAGGTATAAGAAGATGCTGGTAGGATAATAACTGAGGACAGGCGATGTAAGAACATATAGGGAAACAAAGCTGAATTAGCAGCTTGGTGTGACCTTACAAATGCATGGTGCTACTAATCAGTGCCTTTTTTCTTCCCTCCAAAGGACAACCATTGCCCTCTGGCACTGATGTGGAGGATAAGTCACCAGCACCAGCCCAGCAGCAAGCCTATGGGTACATACCTAAGCACTAGCAACAGGACAAGATCCATGAGTTTAGAGTGGCCTTCCACTAACTTGTGAAAAGAAATGAGGAGGACAAAGAGGCAATGCTGGCAACATCCACCAGCACCACTCACCAGCTGGCAACAGACCACTACCGCAACAGCATCCCCAGCCTTCAATGAAGACTGTGATCGCTCTCATGATTTCGCACCACTATGCGGTGCGATACAACAGGACAAACTGGAGCAAAACTTGCAAAAGACACAAGCCAAACTGACAGAAATGGAAAGAGGACGTTCAGAGACGTTTAGCTCTAGAAAAGGAAACCAATAGGCTTTTTTATTTTTTGCGAAAAACACTAGGCGGGATTGGGTGTTTCTTGCCATGGGCATGGTTACTGTTGGTTTTAGGGAGAGATTAGTTTTTTGTCAGTATAAATCAATATAGTTTGTTACAGAGAACTAATTCATATTTTGGCTTTTCGAAGCATTGCTTCAGCTACCAAATAGCACTTTATTGTTTTGTATTGTATTGCATTATAATATAGCATTTACATAGCAGTTTCCCACCCTTTGAGAAATCTCAAAGTACTTTCTGATGGGACAAGCAAACAAATAGTTTGTCACCCTAGTAGTTAGGGTGTTGGTTTGTGGTACAGCCTATGAGAAGTATGTTTCATACAGTGCATGAGACTTAGAGGTGTGCTCCAATTATGTCACACTGAACCTGCGGCTGTACTTAAGTATGAGGTGAAGCAGAAAGATAAAGTCACCTTTGCATTCATTTTAAAATACTTGCATTACTATACTTACCATCTTCTGCCAACTGGGTAACAAGCAAATATATATCTATGGTTGTGCTAGATAAGTAAGATTGGGGTTTGTGGGCTGGTCTAAACACAAGTTTGAAGGTTAGAACAGATGCTCTAGTTCTTTAATGGTAGGCTAGGCACAACAGGGAGGAACTTAATGTGAGCCAATGCAGGTGGAGCCACAGATTTCCACCCAACGGTACTAAACTCTAGTGGATTGCACAGGAGCTTGTAACCCATGGGGAACGTTTCAGCCCCATACTGAGTGTGTAAAAGTGCTAATGTGCAAATGGTTATCTAAGGATATCAATGATTGGTTAGTATACAATGCAATCTACTGTAAATTGCTGCTTCCCCACAGCCAGATCTTAATCTTCATCTCAGCAACAGGTATACTCCATTGGGAGTGAATAATATTCTTCCAGTAGCAAAGGGTGGGATCCAGATATACAGCCACCAAGAAGCAGAGACACTGTGACCCCAAGAAATGGCTTTACCTGGCTGTAAGATGCCCAGACAGAAAATGTCACTGTCAGGCTCCTCCGTTCTGGATCCTCAGAAACGTGTTGATGCTCAAAGGGGGCCCACCTCTGGACAGCCCCAAGTCTGGCATATAATGACACACAGAATGTTGGGGCAATCGAGCGGGGGAAGGAAAGGGTAGGGACTGCGGGGAAGGAGATCTGAGAAGGATACAAGAGCACAATATGAGCACAGCGTAACACAAATTATGACTCACGATAAAGAGACAATAATTGACATGATACACAACGTCTACCACACCCACCTGAAAATAAAGAAGGTGTAGTATGATTTACAGAAGAGAGCCGAGGGTGGTGGCAGGAACACAACATGAAACTAGTGAAAGACAAAAGGAACATATATTGGCAAGAACTAGAGAATTCCTGACACTGTACTATGCGTGTACTGGTTCCCCCTACTACACCTACCAAACGGGCACATGAAGTGAGGCCCGATATGCCGTGCCTTGAATGATGGCACACCCTCTCTGGTAACTCTCTCCTATATGATTATTAAGGAGAACAAAAAACAAGAAAAAAGGTGAGGGGGTGCAACTGGAACAGGTAACAATAGCAGTCTTGCCCTTATCCAGTTGGTGTCATGCTCGTGTTTGTTCATTTCCGCACAATAACACCAGCGTGTTAGGAGTATAATCCCGGTTAAATGAATAACCAGCTCGACAATTGCTCAACCACGATTAAAGTCTGAGTTGAGGTATATAAGTCTATATGACCACAATTGCCCACAATATGGACAAGGCGTCCTTAACCTCCCCGCATGAGACCTGTGATTAATGTTGTCTCTCCAACGGGGGGGGTCATGCCATTACAAACAAAACGGGCTCTGAAAACCCAGAGGCTCCTCTGCACGAGACCACTTGAACTGGTCCCAGCCAACAGAGGAGTCACGACAGTGGAGGAACTAGCGAAGTTTAGGAAACTCCTCTGCCTCCTTCAACAGTTAACGATACGATAGCTTGTGCTTTCGCACTCTTACCGCCCAGAAGTCTGCTGTCCGTGAGAGAAGTCTGCTACGACTATCTTTGAATTATCGGTAGCGAGTGATTCCTTCCGCCGCCCTTTATCCCGTAACTGGCGTCGCGTCAGCGTCACGTGAAACGTGACTCGCGTTGCCTGTCGGGAGTTGTAGTTCTGAGAGGGGTGCGTCCATGATGCCCAACACACCTGTGTCATGCAGTCAGTGCATAACCGGCAGCAGGATTGTGACAGTCACAGTGAGATGCTGTAAAAATATCTACCCTCGGCCTGGGTACTGTGGGAACAGATTAGGGGAACAAAAGGGGGTGCTCATGCATGTTAGGAATGCCACTAACTTGTGTGATCCAAGGGAGACCTGCTAAAGGCAGAGCATGGCCAGAATGAGGACTTATGACAAAGTCCCAGCAACCAAGTCAAGGACTGGAAACTAGCTTGTTAAACAAGTACAGTCTACCATACCCAAAATGAAATGGAAAGATGAGGGGCTCTGCAGAATCTGTAAAAGTGGCAAATTGAATTGATGACAGAGGATACTGGCCTCACAAAATAATTTCTTATTACAGCATTGAAGAAAGAATGGCGGTCCCCGGGGCTGCGTGGCCCTCCTGCTTTTCCCATACATAGCCCCGGGGAGGTGGTGGTCTCCTGGCCTGCGTGGGGGGCAGGAGCCCCCCACACATTTTTTCACTACATAGCCCCGGGGAGGTGTCAGACCCCAGGGCTGCGGGGGGGAGCGTGGCACCCCGCACTTCAATATATGTCTTCGGGAACAATGACTGTTCTTAAAAAACGTTTTTCGAACATTCACAAAAGAGAAGGGGTCCCTTTGGGACCCCTTCCTGTTTACGAATGGGTTACCTCCCTAAAGTAGGTGGTAAAATGTGCATGTTTAGCGACCGAATTTCGGAAGCAAAATATTCTTACATACCACTACAATTCGGTATTAGAATGGGACGCCCTAAACACACCCCTTCCTAATACCGAATCAGTATGCATTCACAATTCAAACTGCGATTCAGTGACATGTCACCGAATCGCTATTTGGGAATGATACATACCGAAATGCATTTTTTGCGGTCACACACAGCCTTATTCTGCGAATCGGGCAGTTTGCAACCTGAAAAATGCTTGATACATCCGCCCCTACGTCCTTTTCATTTAGTATGATCTGTAGGATCAATAAGGATACCCCTCAGCTTCATCTGCTGCTCCTGGTGGAGCATAATAACCTGTAGGTTTAAATTCCTGTTCACTCTAATTTACAGTTAATTTCTCCACATTTTCAGGACCAAGACTGGTCCTAAGAGTGGCAATTGGCTCAGCCACACTGAAACGTGTTCTGGGGATTCATTGGTTAAAGAACACAATAAATATTTTATTGTCAGCCTTCCGGGTTCAAGGCAATCCTTCATTTTCTTAATTCCAATATATCAAAAGCTCTTTATCTACCAGAAAACATTCCAAGTACTCTTGTGCCATCTTCACCACTGTCACATTTGACGACATATACTGCTGAGTTTCATCCAATTCTGAATATGATTCTGGTGCTGTTACCTTTGTCCTGGATGGCGAAACTGGGAAAAGTGATCTGTTGCTGGTTGTAGCTCATTGCACCCGTGATGGTTGCTTCTGTGGTATTAACATGATTCTATTAATGTCACCACTACTCTATGTAAAGCATGATAAAGAGAGGACTTCTACTTCTTCTTTCTCATACATGTTGTAGTCTGACATTTTCTTTTTCAGACACTCTCTAATCCTGCACTGAAAAGGAACCAGGCATTTGGGAACCACACTCTCTCAGCTGTATTGGTCTTTTGTGATCACATTTTGAATGTGGACCCGTTTCAGCCTACTACATTTACTTTCAGCATACTTGACAGTAATTGTCTGGCATTTGTCTAATATTGCTGACCCATACCTACCTTTGTTAACCATTACTTTTCTTCTAATCTGATGTATTCATTTTCTTGGAGACCTCCGTGCCCCCACAATACTCAAAGCTTCAAAGTTCCAGAAAAGTTCATCCATTTTGATGCACGTACTGATGATGATTCACACATCGCTTGACCATCACGGTAGAAATGTCTCCGACAACTAAGTGGTGTTATGAAACTGACATAGCCTGCCAGCATATCAAACTTTTTAACGATGGCATACACCGTATGGGATATTTGTCACCTAAATGTGTTATATACACATACTGAGCCTGATTCACAAAGGTAACTTACACTTTTGAATAACTTTTCTACTTTTGTGTATTCCTGAAATCCGCGTGTAAGTTACTAGAAAAAATAAAGTACGTCTAGCACTACACATGGCCAACCATGTGGGGCCACATAAGGACCTCCAACACCCCAAACCCGCAGAAAATATAAGAACATTAATCAAAAACATGCACACACACACACAAACACATACACACATAAACATGCACACACAACACACAATCTCACTTCTGAAAATGGATGAATAGCAAAGCGAAAAGGCATGCTTGAAGCAAAGGGAAATGAAAGTTGAAACACAACCCCTTCACCACCACCAACACCACCAATGGAGGGCAAGGACTGCAATTACCCATGACCCCAAATTTGGTATAATATCTGCAATCATCTGCAGTCTCCTAGTACTCCAAGGGACAGCAGCAAGGAGAGTCTAAAACATTAATAACATTCTCGAATAATGCTTGTGGCAAACACACAAGGTCCCATACACACCAGAACAAAAGGATTACATTGATATCTGGGGCTGCACAGGACCCATAAAACCTCCAGGACTCGAGGATACGGATGATTGCACTTACATTAAACAACTTGGGATTGGCCAGCATCCATGCTTCAAAGCCAAGGTCCTCCTGCAACATATAAAGAACAACAATAAAACAGAAAGAGAAACAGTAGTTGTCCCTTGTGACAAAACCATCAGCTCATTAAGAAAAATATCTTATAAGTCAAAAAGAGCTTACTTGATTTTTCAAAATAATGCAGAATGTGTTTTCTGTTTTCCCTTCAATATTGAAATACAATATGACCAGGAAGAAAGGCATCTCGGGAACAGAAAGACAAAGTTTAGAGCAGTGGTTCTAAACCTGTTGTCCAGGGACCCCTGCATGTCTGCAATGCCTACTCAATGGGCCCGCGACTGCTTAGAAAATGAAATAATATTAAAAATAAAGAGAATATATAATTAAATAAGCAAAATGTAAAAATAAAAAAGTTAAACCATTCTGTAAACGTTAAAGAATTTGAAATTGGAGGCTAAAATGAAGTTAGTATCCTCAGGTTGATTTGTGGTAGCATTGCAAGTGCAGCATCAAACAAAATATAATATGGACGATGAGTAGCCTCATTTGAATTTAGAAAAGCTCCAACCTTCCCATTCATTTTTTATTTTATGTTTGTGAATTAAATAAAATATTTCATCTTTTGTGTATTTGTTTGATTAATGCTTATTTCTGTACTTCTGTATCTTGTTTTGTCATTCAAATCGTCAAAAATGCTTAGGCTGCAGTCCTTGGCTTCTAGTAATGACTCAATGGGGGATCCCGTATTCCAATAATAATTCAGTAGGGGTCCCCGGATTCCAGTAATAATTAGGTGAGGGTCCACAGAAGTCAAATGGTTAAGAACCCCTGGTTTAGAGCAAATACAGTATGCCTTAATCCTTGAAATGTAAAATTGGAGAGAAATTCTCGGACCGTGCTTTGTGCTCAAAATCCACTCTAAATAAAATCACAACATTGAAGTTGTATAAATACATAGATTTCAGCAAGAGAAAAAGACTTACCAATTCATCAGGTTTCTGTAAGTCCTGAGGAGAACGTTTCCAACGCAGCGCAGTACACATCGGCGCACATTCGGTTTCATGGTGCTTTAAAAACCTTTCCGCACCAGAAAGTAGAAAAACTACACACATATAGACATAGAAAAAACAGGAAAATATGTAAAGTTTGAGAAGCACTTTATGTAGGAAGTATGCAAACTACTGTTGCACAATAAAAACTGTCCCAACAGCTTAGATTTTTCATTGGGGAAGAGCTGAAGTGTATTGGAGTGTTTGAAAGCGCCAGACCACTGTGTGGTTATAAGCCAGTTGGTGGTGCTGGAGTGCGAGTTGGCATATCCACGACACTATTCCTTGGGATGATGGGGGAGGGAGTCAGCTGTGTTTATGGGAATTGGTCAGTACCATGCATAGAATGTCTGTGAGGGAGGACATGAACAAGCAGGGGTGATTATATGGCGGAGGGAGGGTGTGAGACAGAAGAACTTTCGTCAGACACCAACGAGGAACATGGTGGGTCAAGCACTAGGTGCAACAGGGCTGGGATGGGAAGGCATAGGACTTGGATTTTTTGGCAGGCTAGTGAATTTAGGGTGAAATGGGAAGAGAGAAAGGAAATAATGCAAGCAAAAATAGGAGTGAGATGCTGGTGTGTAACATGCCAGTGTGAGGGAGGCTGCTGCAGCAGCTTGTGGATATGGATATGGCCAAGGAGGAGGTGAAAAGTATGGCACATTATTGCAACACTGGTGGCAGAGGGAGAATGGAAGGTAGCTCAAACTACATCAAATCAAAGGAGGAATGGTTTATAGCGTTTTACCCAACCTCCTCCCACAAGCCCAAGGATGGAAAGAGAACCTAATCAGGGTGCTGTTTATCTCAAGCAAGAGACGGTTCAGATTTGCCTCCTTCGTGAAATCAGTAAAAAAGGCTAAGTGGGGTGAGGCTCGCCTCCAACACATAGGAAACAGGCAGCGTGTGTGTGCGCATGCATATAGAACAAATTTAAATAAATAAAACAAGACCAAAATGACAAAAATCTAATGAGTAGAACCGGAGATATGCAATTTTAACCATTTCAGTGACAATAGTTTCAAAAAAGCATGAAGCGCAATTGTGGCTATCTGGTCGCGCCATACCAGGATATAGTCCAAGTTCAGGTGGTCTACGATGGAGCATGGGCCAGCTACTAAGACCCAGTTAGGCCAGCGGAAAAAAACATACCTTAAATTCTGGTTGCGAACAGCTGTGAGGTCCACACCAAGGTGATGCATCGGTTCTGAGGAGCTGCGAGGCTGCGATGCAGGAACCTGCAACATCGTTGTGGCTGCCATTTACGAGAGACTTGCGATGCGAGGACCCGCATCGGGGAAGCTTCACACAGCAGCAGTTCCAATGCAGGCTGCAAACTCGATGTGGAGTCCTTATGCAGGGAGAACCCTCGCAGAAGAGGCAATGCATAGGTTCTACTCTGGATTGCACCGCACAGAGGAGGAGATGTTGGTTCTGCAGGATCTACAAATGGGCTGGCAGAGCACCTTTAGGCATACTTCCAAGGGTCCAGGACTGGGGTGGCACCATTTGGCAGGGGAGGACTCACAGATGGCAGAGTCCATTCCTTCTCACCCAAGCAAGAGAGCAGTAGGTGGCAAGTCAGCACAGCAGGGAAGCAGTCCTTCAGTGCAGCAGTCCAGCAGAGAGGCAGTCCTTTGAGCAGCACAGCAGTCCTTCTTCCTGGCAGAGTATCCACAAGTTCAGAAGAGTATTGAAGAGTTGGTGTCTGATGTCCAATATTTATCCCTGGGCCTTCCTTTGAAGTAGGAGAAGCTTCTAGATGCTTCCATTTGAAGTCCCCAGGCATCCTGCCTTCCCTGTCTTGGCTCCATACTAACTACAGGGGGCATGCAGCCCTTTGTGTCGAGGCATGCCTATTCAAGTATAAGTAGGACTGTACCCAGCTACACCCTCCGATCCTGCCAGTGATGGTCCATCCAGGCACATCTAAACTCTATTGTGTATGGCTGTCTAGGAGGAATATACAAAGCCCAACTGCCAACTACATCCAGTCATGTGACCCAGAGACGGCTGCAGGCACTACATGGATAAGGCAGGAAAATGGCAACTTTTTAAAAGTGGCATTTTCAAAATTGTAAGTTAAAATCTGACTTCACCGTTAGTGAGGATTTTTCATTACAATTCCAAGGACACCAAACATGATCTGGTTACCTGCTACCATTTTGAAATTATGATTTATTAGATGTAATAAGGTAATCCAGTGTTTAATACAATGTTAACCTATGGGAGAGGTATGCCTTGCAGTAGTGAAAAATGAATGTCATTACCAGGACATGTAAAACTGAAAAGCGCATGTCCCACTGCACTGTGCCCTCTGGGCTGTCCAGGGCCTAAACCTAGGGGTGATTTACATGTGTTAAAAAGGAAGTTTGGCCTGGCAAAAGGTTTATTTTGCCACGTCGACATGACAGATTAAAAACTGCACATACAGGCTGCAATGGCAGACCTGAGACATGTTTAAAGTGCTACTTAAGTCGGAGGCACACTCAATGCTGCAGGCCCACTAGTAGCATTTAATTTACCAGCTCTGGGCATAGGTAGTGCCACTTACTAGGTACTTACAAGTTAATTAACTATGCCAAGTGGGGTGACATGGCCTAGCACTGAATAGGATGGCCACTCGCTGACCGAGCTCCTCATAGGCTGGAGGGTGAAACTGCCTGGATGCTCATATTTTAAGCCCAGTCAATGGGAAAATATGAACAGCACTCTACATGTTGTTATCACCATTATTGTGAATAGCTGTTAAAGCCTTTAAGAGTAATTTCTTGGAATGTTAGAGGGCTACATTCACCTATTAAAAGGCAAAGAATTGTATCACATTTAGCTAACTTAAATACAGATGTGGCCTTGTTACAAGAAACTCACTTAGTAGAATCTGAAGACAACAAACCTGTACGAGATTGGGTGGGTACAATCTTTTCTTATATAGGATATGGTCAAAAGAATGGTGTTGCTATTTCATGCAAAAAATCTTTGAATGTTCAATTAATTTCTAAAAAATGTGATGTTGAAGGGAGATGGGTTATTGTAAAGCTATTATTATGCTCCTATACAATCTGATAAACATTTTGGCCCATGATTTCACATAAATTGATGTCTATGTCAGATGACTTGTAACCTGATTATGGACAGTTTCATTGATCGTAATTCAAAGGTTACTTTTGTGCCTTCCATTATACATAAACAATATAGATTGCCATTGAACATGGATCTTTGGTGGATGCATGAAGGCTCTGAAATACGACTTTGAGGGAATATACTTTCTTTTCTCCAGTACACTTTTCCTAATCTAGGATAGACCATCTATTTGTCTCTAAATCCTTAGCTCCTTATCTTTTGAATTCAGAAATTGGCTCAATCTTGATGTCTGATCATACGCCAGTAATTATGAATTTAGATCATCTCCCTATCACTAAATGTACTAAAAGATGGTTGTTTAATAATTCCCTCAAAGATTTAGGAAATTTGCTCATCATTTTTTTCACTTTAATGATACCCCTGATATAGCTCCACAACTTATTTAGGATTCATTTAAAGCATCGGCTAGAGATTTCATTAACTCATATGTTTCCAGAAAACGTAAGCGTAATAATCAAAAGTCATGTGAGCTTTTGAAAAACATTAAGCATTTGGAACACTTACATTATACTTCCAGTTCCAAAGTCCACCTCGACCAGTTACCTAGCACAAAATTCCATTTTAATAAACTTTCTTCGGAAGATGCAACCTCTTACTTACTTAAGTCTAGTGCCAAATATTATGGTAGATAAAATAAGACTGGTAAACTCTTAGCCAACTATCTCAAAATTCAAAAAAAGAAGATTAGGGTGGGTTCCATTTTAAAGGAGGATAATACCCCTCTCCTCGGAGATTTTGAGATCCTAGAGGAATTTAAATCCTATTATTCTACTCTATATACTCCGGAATCGATCCCTACTTCTGATTCTCTTCCACAATATCTAATGACTTTTCTACTGATATTTCTCCTCCTGAGAAGGAGAGATCACTACTCATGAAATCTTTACTTTAAAGAATTTAAACAAGAAAGGCAATGACCCAAGGCCTGATTGATTTCGATTGAATTTTATCTTCATTTAAAAAAAATGTTATTACAGAAACTTTTAAAGCTATTTTCATTTTTTGTTAATAATAAATCAGAAATGGGGACTTTTCAAGATGCTTTAATCTGCCTTATCCTTAAGGAGGGTAAAGATCTCAGATTTCGCTAAAATTATAGACCTATTTCTTTAGTTAATTTGGATTACACAATGTTTGCAAAACTTATTGCTCCTCATCTTGATTCATTATTAACACAACTGATAGGTCAAGAACAAACAGGATTTGTTATTGGCAGGAACTTTTCCGACAATACCAGACTTTTTCTTACTATAGTAAGTAAATCCCATAAATATAAACACTCTCTCTAAATGCAGAGAAAGCTTTCAATCGTATGAGTTGGTCCTTCATTTTCCATACTCTCAAATGGTTTGGTTTTGGTCTATATTTTCTTAATTTAGTATACCTTCTATACTCTTCTCCGTCTGCAACTGTGTTTGTCAATGGTTTTTTATCAAAACCCTTTTCACTACTCAGAGGAATCAGGCAATGTTGTCCTCTTTCACCTCTGCTCTTTATATTGGCCTTAGAACCTTTCTTAAAATTAGGCAAAATTCTGAAATCAGGGTTTTTCAATATGGTGAGAGACAGCTGTATATGCGGACAACATTTTGTTGTTTGCGTCTAATCTGTCCTCCGCCCTACCGGCATTCTTAAATTAATTAAAAAGTTTGCTATGGTTTCAGGATATAAACTTAATACTGATAAAGGTGAAATTCTCCCTCTTAGTAAGTTTTGCTTTAAATAAGATTTTGTAGGTACCAGCGTTGCCTGGACCCCCCAAAAATTAAGTACCTAGGATTATAATTTGCAAACAACATTAAGGTTACTATATCTCTCAATTTAAGCTCCATAATTACAAAATTACGGGCCAGATGTACGCCCCGTTTTTGCATGCACAAACGGGTTTGCGACCCGTTTGCACATGCAAAAACCTCATGGGCCATGTACAAAGCCTATTTAGCAAGTCGCAAATTATTTGCGACTCGCTAAATAGGTTTTGCGACTCGCTATTAGGAAGGGGCATTCCCTTCCTAATAGCGACCGCAAAGCCATGAACCAATGTTTTCGAATAAGGAACCTTGTATGTCTCTCTCTAGACTCCCAAAAGTTAAAGAATTTAGGGGAATACATTGTCCAAATTCTTTAGTTTATCATAATGTTTTCTTCCTAAATCATTCCAGTTTTTTGTTTATGGGTGCCCCTACCCATCCTCCTTCTTTGTGGGTGTAATCTGAACTTTCCTATATTGCCCCATTTTCATTTGAAGAATTTTTAACCTTTACTAGAAAGCCTTCCTTTTGTTTCTCATCCTATCCTTTAAACCTATTTTGGAGTACTTCATCCTATTATAAATAACCATTTTCATGAAAGAAACGAATTCTTAGAACACTCCCTGTGGTATGATAAGTTGATTAAACTTAACGGCAAAATTGTTTTAACTTACCTGATTCTTTTGCTTCGAAATATATTTAAATAATAAAGATCATCACACAAGTTTTTCTATCCCTCCCTTCTACTAGCAGCTCTGATCAATCAATCAATCAGTTCGTTTTTGTAGAGTGCAACGTACCACCCCGGGGGAGTCTCCAGACGCTGGGGTTCTGAGAACCTCGGTCAAAGAGCCATATCTTGAGCTACTTCCTGAAATCTTCAAGCGATGGGGAGGTGCGTAGGTGGAGGGGGAGGTCGTTCCAGGACTTGGCAGCGAGGTGGGAGAAGGAATGACCTCCGCAAAGGCTCTGACAGATGCAGGGAATGTGAGCTAGGGCAAGGGAGGAGGAGCGGAGCTCCCTGGTCGGTCGGTGGAACGTCAGGAGGTGGTTGATGTAGGCGGGTCTGGTTTTGTGGAGGGACATGTAGGCTTGTGTGAGGAGTTTGAATAGGCATCTTTACAGGATGGGGAGCCAGTGGAGATCTTTAAGGTGAGGGGTGATGCTGGTTCTTCTGGGTATTTTGAGGGTGAGCTTTGCTGAGGTGTTCTGGATGATCTGCAGGCGGTTTAGGAGCTGTTTGGTGGTTCCGGTGTAGAGTGCATTGCCCTAGTAGTCAAGGCAGCTGGGGATGAGGACTTGGGTGACCGTTTTCCTGGTGAAGATCTTGCAGAGCATGAGGAGGGTGTTGAAGCAGGCAGAGGAGACGGCTTTGATCTGTTGCTTCATGGTTAGCTGGTTGTCCAGGATGAAGATTCCCAATCACACCATGCTCATCCAACCTCCACGAAGGAATGAAAGCCGTCGCCAACTGGATGAAGTGCAGCCGACTTAAGCTGAACACAGACAAGACGGAGATCCTCATCCTCGGCTCCAACCCATCAGCCTGGGACGACTCCTGGTGGCCCTCGTCACTAGGGGAACTCCCGACACCAACCGACCACGCACACAACCTGGGAGTCATCCTCGACTCAACGCTCACCATGACCAAGCAAGTCAACGCAGTCTCCTCCTCCTGCTTCAACACCCTCCGCATGCTCCGCAAGATCTACAGGTGGATCCCGACAGACACGAGAAGAACAGTCACCCAGGCCCTCGTCAGCAGCAGACTCGACTACGGAAACGCCCTCTACGCAGGAGCCCCGACCAAGCTCATCAAACGACTGCAAAGAATCCAAAACGCCTCTACACGCCTGATCCTCGACATTTCACGCCACAGCCACATCACCCCCCCACCTGAAAAACCTGCACTGGCTCCCCGTCGACAAGAGAATCTCCTTCAAACTCCTGATCCACGCACACAAGGCACTCCACAAAACCGGCCCAGCCTACCTCAACAGTCGACTCTCCTTCTACGTTCCCAACCGTCAATTCCGCTCCGCCGACCTCTCCCTGGCCACCGTCCCGCGCATCCGGAGAACCACCACCGGAGGAAGATCCTTCTCTCACCGCGCCGCCAAGATCTGGAACACCCTTCCCCTCAACCTACGACAGACCCAAGACCTTCTGACCTTCAGGAGACGACTCAAGACCTGGCTATTCGACCAGTAGCGGCAACACCCCCCCTCCTCTCCCTCAGCGCCTTGAGACCCTCGCGGGTAAGTAGTGCGCTTTACAAATCTTGTGATTGATTGATTGATTGATTGATTGATTGATCTTATTTCGTCCTCAACCTCGGCTTCTATCATTTACAGAGCTCTCAATGCATCCCCTTTTTTTTTGCGGGCTAAGACTAACACTGAACTCTACATTCATAAAGCATCCAGAGCAGCAAATAGTATTCAAATGTTTTTGTTATTTACAATAGACTTCTCTTGACATTTCCCCTGATTCTTAGTCAATTTTGGACGAAGGTGTCATCCCAACGTAATTCTATTTTTCACACCTATGTACCCTTTTCATATCCAAATATATTTTTAGGCAATTTATTAGAAGAATGGGACACCTTTCAATGTCCTACAAATATTATTGATCTGTTATTGGCTATTGCTTTTCAACAAATAATTAAAAAATGGAAAGACTCATCAGGTATTATATTTTAAGCTTGGTGGTATGATATTTACTATAATCATAGGCTGTACAGAGCATATGTTCACCCTTTAGCTTTGCTCCTATGCAGAGACACTCTCTGTTCTCCGGTTACAACTTTTATAGACTCATCTGTGCCCACTGTTCTAGGCCGTCACCCATCTATTGAAGAAGCTACTAAGTTTCCTTGAACATTTCTGTAAAATATGTAGTTTTTGATTTTCAGTTTTCTAATGCATTGTTTAAATTGTGGTGCATAATACATTAACAGTTACACATATTCGTAACTCGTATATGCACTATGCATACTGTCTTTTCCTAATCTCCCTTTCTGTTTTTCCTTTCTTTTTCCTTTCCTTTCTCTTCTCTATTCTTAGTACTTCACTATATTTAAATAGTCATCATTTATATATTGTATTGCCTATCATTTTATTGTTACTGGGGTGCCTTGTTATTAATTGTCTATTAATCTATAATATTAAATTTTTTTAACTCAACTATGCCAATTGGGTATCAGCTAATTCTACTGAGAGAGAGAACAAGCACTTTAGCACTGATTAGCAGTGGTAAAGTTTGCAGAGTCCTAAAAGCCAGCAAAAACGAAGTCAGCAAAACAGGAGGGTTGAAGGCAAAAGTTAGGGGTAGACCACTCCAAGGATGCCAGGTTTAACATACCCATACTGGGGCAACCCACAATTTAAAATTAAACAACATTTCAACTTCGTACTTTTGTGCTAATGGACTCAGGCTGATCTGAAAAAGAAAATTTGCATTGAAAAATTTCCTTTTAATGAGTGCAAACTAGTTTCTAGTAGTTGTACTCATCTAGGCATTTCTACGGGAGGACAGAGATCTGTAGTAGCTGTTCCCCTAGTAAATGCAACAGTAGACTACATAAGGTACGGACATTGAGTGCAGGATCAAAAAGAGTGCTAGTTACTATTGTAAATTATTTGAATCTCCCTCCGGTCCTTGAACATTACAAATGTGGCAAATGCAAAACGTGCAACTTGTGCACTGAGTATAAATTGCTGCAGCCCAAAAACAAGAAATTTGTACTTGAAGATTTTACTAACTGTAACAGCACAAATGTAATGTAAGCAATTTTTTGCCCTAGCACATTGTTATACATATATCAAAGCAAACAGAAAGTGAAGGCAAGAATTCTGCAGCATTGTAGCATAATTCGATGTAAAACGGCTGGAGCACCACTTGTGGAACATTTAAAGTTTGAAAAACATGCCCATGAGGATGTAAAGTGGCAAGTGACAGGAAATTACAGCAGAATTCACGAGGTGGTGATGTCTCATCAATTCTGAGCATACCGGAATGCAAATGGATGAATTTGGTTGGCTATATTACGGACTGATTGTGAATGAGGAGTGGGGCAGCTTGGTAACCATTACTCCTAATGGTTAGGTGTCTGTAGGTGACTTGTAACACCAGTATACATGTTTTTGAGTTATGCCTTTCAGGAAATGGTCAATGAACTGCAGTAATTCTCATATTTGATATGCTATTTAACTTGCCAGAACATGTTATTGGACTCATACCATTTTTGGTGCAGTAGTAATTTTGTCATTTCATGCATGATATATTGTTCTTAATATTTTTCATACCTGTACCACTGGGCCATATCACTTTACATTTTGGTGGCCTCAGTGTATGTTTTGAACATTACTGAGGCATTGGTACAAATATTGACAGCAAATTCAGGTGCTGTAGTACTTGTCTCTATGTCTATTTCATAAATAACAAATTTATGTAAATTTATTTTTCTGTACCTATATTTTCAAGACATTGGAACTTTGTAATTTGTTGGTCTGATTTTTGTGCATGGACCATTTTTGAAGTATTGACACGTACTGTGACAGCGTGCATGCTGACTCACTGACACGTTACAATTTATTTAGGTGAGGCTCAGAGGTGTATGCAGCTATCTGTGTATGTAAGATAATTTCATGAATATGTTTTTTTTTTTGTATTATTAACCCCTTCGCTGCCAGGCCTTCCCCTCGTGTCATGCCCTTTTTTGGCTATTTGGGGTAGTTCGTGCTTAGGCCCCCATACATGTTTGTCCACATAAGGTATTCACTATTTTTCCAACATCCTGAGGATTCTAAAGGTACCCAGAGTTGGTGGATTCCCTGGCGGGGACCAAGAAATTAGCCAAATTACAGCTAAATTTTGGTTTTGGGGGGAAAATGGGAAAAAGTGCTGCAGAAGAAAGCATCTGTTTTTTCCCTGCAAATGGTATCAACAAAAGGTTTGTGGTGCTATAATAACCATCTTCCCTGCTTTCAGGAACAGGCAGACTTTTGTCAGAAAACCAACATTGTATTCACAGTTTTGGCATTTTACTGGGACTTAGCCTATTTTCCCTATTTTTTGTGCTTTAACCTCCTTCCAGTTAGTGGTAGAAATGGGTGTGAAACCAATAATGGATCCTGAAAAGCTATACATTTCTGGAAAGTAGACACAAGTCTGAATTCATCAAGGGGTCATTTGTGTAGATCCTTCAAGGTTTTCCTATAGAAAGTAATAGTTGAAATGATAAAATATTGATATTAAGTTTAAAACGTTCACCAAGAACCTGAGGTACACAGAGCCAATAACTGAGCTGCACCTTGCAACGGTTTTTCATTGTGTACTGGGTAGGCAGTAATTCATTGGGTAAAATATAAAGAGTGAAAATAGGTATCAAGGAAACCTATGTATTTCCGAAATGGGAACAAGATATGGAGTTTAGAAGCAGTGGTTATTTGCACATCTCTGAATTTACAGGTACCCATACTAGCATGTGAAATGGAGGGCATTTTTCAAAGTGTCTTCTTTTTTACACACTGTCTTACATTTGGAAGGCTGAAAAGCATAGAAAAACAACTGGTAATAACACTTGTTCTACTATTCTGTGTTCCCCTAAGTCTTCTGATAAAGACAACATCTCACTTGTGTGGGTAGGGCTAGTGCCTGGGACAGGAAACGGGTCAAAACGCAACGTGGACACATTACATTTTTCCACTGAAAACTGACCCTTTTTTGCAATGTCCCTAGCTGTGGATTTTGAGCCGTAGCTCAGCGGCACCTTGAGAATCCTAGCAAGCCTGTACATTTTTTTAAACTAGACACCAAGGGGAATCTAGGATGAGGTGACTTTAGTGGCTCTCACCCAGGTTATGCTACCTAGAATTCCTTGCAAACCTCAAAATTTGTCAAACAAAACACATTTTCCTCACATTTCTGTGAAGCAAAGTTCTGGAATCTGTGAGGATTCACAAACTTCCTTCGATCCAGTATTCCCCCAAGTCTCTCGATAAAAATTGTACCTCACTTGGGTGTGTAGAAAAGTTGTGGGATCACCGGGCCGATACAAATTTCCTGCCACCCAGCATTCACTCAGGTCTCCCGATAAAAATGGTACCTCACTTGTTTTTAGCAAAATTTGAGGTTTGCAGTGGATTCTGGGTAAGAAAACGTTGGGCGATCCACGCAAGGGACACCTCCCTGGACTCTGCCAAGTGTCTAGTTTTCAGAAAATGTCTGGGTTTGGTAGGTGTCCCTAGATGGCTGCTGAGTCCGGGACCAAAAACGCAGGTGCCCCCTTGCAAAAACAGGGTGTTTTGTTATAGATAGGGGGCACCTGCTTTTTTGGTCCCAGGGTCGGCGGCCATTTAGGGAAACCTACCGAAGCTAGACATTTCTGAAAACTAGACACCCGAGGGAGTCCAGGGATGTGTGGCTTGTGTGGATTGCCCAACTTTTTCTTACCCAGATTCCCCTGCAAACCTCAAATTTAGCTAAAAAGTCACATTTTCATCACATTTCTGTGTGAAGGTTGTGAGATCACCACAACGGCACAAATTTCCCACCACCCAGCGTTCCCCTCAGTCTCCTGATAAAAATGATACCTCACTTTTGTGGGCACTCAAAGCAGAGTCAGCCTAAAAACTTATAAAAGAAAAACTGCCCTTTTGGACCCACTTTGGTGCCCCCTCAATTTTTCATTTTACACGTTTTTAGGTTCTCTGCTTTGGGCACCCACACAAGTGAGGTATCATTTTTATCAGGACACAGAGGGAAACGTTGGGTGGTAGGAAATTTGTGCCGGCACAGTGATCCCACAACTTTTCCACACAGAAATGTGAGGAAAGAGTGACCTTTTCGCTAAATTTGAGGTTTGCAGCGTATTCTGGGTAAAATAACGCTGGAGGATCCACGCAAGCCACATCACCAGCCAAGCGCCATCCATGCACACCACCAGCCAAGTGCCATCCATGCACACCGCCAGTCAAGTGTCATCCACGCACACCGTTAGCCAAGCGACAGTCCATTCACAATGCCAGCCGAGCGCTAGTTCACACACACTGCCAGCTAAGCGCAAGCCCACACACACCCCCAGAAAAATACAGGTTCACACGCAGTAAGCCAAACGTCAGCACTCACAGACCGTCAGCTGAACTCCAGTTCACACACACACAGAAACGTTCGCTAGTGTCTAGTGGTTTTCTGTCCTCCTCAGGCACAGATGAGCCTAAAAATCTTGCTGATCTGCCCACAAGGGGGGCAGAAATGGCCAAAATGTGTGCAAAAAAAGAAAGGATAGTGACCTTTGCCTAAGGGGTCACTACCTGACATGCCCATAAACATATCTCTGGTGCCTAGTGGGCTTTCTGCCCCCTTGGGGGGCAGATCGGGGGTTTTTGCCCTCATCCGCCCAGGGAAGAAAGACTACGGCTATTTTATTAGGGGGGGAGGATGGCAGCATTGGCATGCCCATTCTGCGCAGCACCCAATCCTAACATACAAACAAAAAAGTCCCTGGTGCCTAGTGGGCTTTCTGCCCTCCCTGGAGTGCAGATCAGGGGCTATTGCCCCCATATGCTCCCCAGGGGGGCAGAAAGACTGTGCCCATTTTGTTTTTGAGTGGGATGGGGCATTGGCATTCCATTATGGGCAGCTCCCAGCCCCACTCTGGCTAAAAGAAAGACTTCCTGTTGCTTAGTTGGCTTTCTGCCACCCGCAGGGGTCAGATCAGGGGCTATTGCCCACATCTGCCCCTGTGGGGGGGCAGAAAGACAGTGGCTATTTTTTTTGGGGGGGTAGGGTCATTGGCATCCCCATTCTGGGCAGCCCCCACCCCTGACCTACCAAAAACAAATCCCTGGCTTCCTAGTGGGAATTTCTGCGCCCTGGGGGCAGATCGGGGGCTACTGCCCTCATATGCCCCCAGGGGGGAAAGAAAGACTGTCCATTTGTTTTTGAGTGGGATGGGGGCATTGGCATGCCCATTCTGGCCAGCCCCCACCCCTACTCTGGCTAAAACAAAATACTCCCTGGTGCTCTGTGGGCTTTCTGCCCCCCAGGGGGAATATCGGTGGCTATTGCCCCCATATGCCACCTAGGGGGGCGGGCAGAAAGACTGTGGCTATTTTTTGGGGGGCATTGACATGCCCATTCTGGGCAGCGCCCACCTCTAAATTTACATAAACATTTAATCCCTGGTTCCTAGTGGGTTTTCTGCCCCTCCTGGGGGACAGATCAGGGGCTATTCCACGCTCATACCTCCCAGGGTGGCAGAAAGACTGTGCCTATTTCTGGCTGGGGTGGGGGAATTACAATTCCCATTCAGTGCATTCCCCACCCCTAAATTCACATTTAAAAGATCCCTGGTTCCTAGTAGGCTTTCTACCCCCCCCCTGGGGGCAGAAAGACTAAATGTGCCCAAAAAAGTTGGGCGAAGCAAACTCCCTTTCCCAAGGGGCCACTCCCCTCTCCCTGGTGTCTAGTGGAGGATCCCTGCTTGGGGATCGCCTTCCTGCGGCGATCCCCAAGCATGGATCCACTAGGGAAAGGTATCATTGGAAAGGGGAGATTCTCCCCTTTCCAACGATACCTCTTCCGTGTGTTTTGTACTCGGGAGCTGAGATGGCCCCACGAGCACCAAAGCAGTGAAACTGAAAGGAGCTGATCAGCTCATTTCAGTTTCACATTCAATGCAATGACATCAGCGTGCCATGTGCACGATTGTCATTACATTGAAAAGCAAAAATGCCTGGGGAGGTTGGGGAAGCTCTTCCCCAGCTACTGAGGCTGAAAAACTAAAAACAAAATCCCTCTGCTGTTTACAGCAGAGGGATTTCTGGCTGGTGTGCAGAGGACGTAATGGTTACGTCTTCTGCACACCAGTGCCACAGCCAAAGACGTAACCATTATGTCCTCGGCATACAACAGGTTAACAATGAGCAAAATACCAGTGATGATGATGGCGAGGCCTCATCTGCAGATAATGAAGAAGAAGGGATTTACACAGTTTAGACATAAAGATGTCTATCGTTTCTATATTATATATATGATTGTTACAACGTGGGCATTAACTGCAATAGTCCTGACTACAATTATTGTTTCGCTGTATGACTAAGAGCCTGATTACGATGCCGGTCGGACCACATTCTGCGGTCCTGTCGGAGGCGGTTGAACCGTCAAAGGTTTCTTCGGAATCAGTCGCTCCGACCACCGGATTATATATGCATGCATCGTGTACTCTGACTGACCACATGTTTCCTGTGCATTTGTACCCACTTGCAGCAACATATCTGAGAAGCGGGGCCCTGCAGACATTGAGACCCCCACGGTAGCAGTGGTTGCATCGTAATACAGTGGGCGATGATTTACAGGCCTCAGCGGTCGGAGTCGGACCACAGTCGCGGCTGTCGGATGGGCGGTCTGACCAGCTTCGTAATCAGTCGCTATGCTTCTGTACCTGTGATGCCTGAAGATTGAACCGACCGTTTTTTGCGCAGACTTGTGTTTCCTTTTTTCTCTGTAAAATCAATAAAACACAGTTTGGGAAAAAAAACAATGAGCAAAATACAATTTCAAACTTAATTTCACATATACAGACTGATTTAATATAATTTCCTTTGAAACAAGTTGTGTAAAAGTGTGTTTTCTAATGTATACTAATTATGCCACATTTCTCTGCAAAACACCATCTTGACCAAGCTGGGTTCCCCCTCCACCCTACACACCCATCCTTTCCCCACAAGCTCCAGGGCACACACTCAAGCTGAAATGTATTAGGATATTTCCACTGTTATTCTTATTCTGTTCATGGTAAACTTCCCTAGGTGGGATGCAACTTGCAACATGTTGTCATGTTTTCTGTTCCTTCACTGAGACCTATTCATTCACATAACGTGTCATTGTCAATGTAACTTGTACTGTTTGAACATCTCCGGATGACGTTAACACATAGGTTGTTGAATAATTGCCATATGATGGGTTAGTGCTTAGGTGTTAATGTGTTAGTAATTTTTATCTTTTTATGTGCTCTGATTTACTGAAGAAACTATTCATTTGCTCACACCACGATGGATCTGCAGAAATTCTCATTTTCTATGCAAGAATTTATATAAAATCCCTCATTTTTGGTGTGAGCCAGAAGACTTTCCTATTCTTCTAGGGATGCTGCCCCATTCTTTCCTAATTTTGCTGCTTAAATATTTCATGAGACTTAGAATATTTTCAGATTTTTAAATAGATGTATAACACTCCACTTGAGACCCTTCATGACATTGACTCTGTACCGCTTTTTTGAATTTTGAAATGAAACCCTTAAACTTTTTATTGATCCAGAACTCAATTATTGATTGGGTCCATTCAATTTCAAATTAATTAATGTGTTATACTTTTATTGATTTTTAATGTTTGGGAGGTGCCTTAACGCGGGGACACATTGCCTCATGAAATTGAGGTTCAACAACGTCTCCTATCCAGTAAATTGTGGGAATGCTGATTGAGGACAATGTTGGGGTGTCTCAATTTTGGGGTACTCCTTTGGTCCCTCAAGATTTTAAAAGGGTACTTACTCCATGTATCAGTTAAGTTTGGACACTGAGAACGTTTGGTGTCCTTGCTGTGGAGGGAATTTTTAGACCATAATCTGACCTTTTCAGACCATAAACGAGCTTGGTGATACATATTTAAGTAAATGATCACATTTTTCAGCTGTTTTGGAGATGCTTGTCCCCGGACGGCAATTCAGTTCTTGGTGAGTATGCAAGCATACATGCATGCCACCAGGCATGCTTACACTTAGGTTAGGTGCCCAATAATGGCAATTTCTGATTCTTTTCCTTTATTATTTATTTATTTTATTTATGTGTTTTATAGAGCTCGAACTTGACCCGTTAGGGTATCAGAGCGCTTTACAGGAAAACATAGCCATGTACAGAATAGGCATAGCATCATCCAGTTACGGATCGAATGAGAGAGGGCAAGGTGCAGGATACATAAGGGAGATAGGCACGTATTTACAGATTAAATATCCAAATACTCAAGACGAGATAACATGTTTACAGATTACGTTAATCAATGTTCGCGACAAGGCCCCAAGTTTCTGATGGGGTGAGCTAGATAATCCGAAGGGAGGCAATAGATGGCCATAGATCAGGGCCGTAGTGGTGGTAGAGGCAAAGTTTAAATGAGAAATTTACCCATAAGGAATGTTTTGGCATCCTTTTTGAAGCAAGTCAGAGAGGGGATTCTTCTGATGTCTGGTGGGAGAGAGTTCCATATTCCTGGAGCAGCCCCGGAGAAAGCCCGGTTGTAAGTTTTTTTTTTCCGAAAGCATGCAGGTTGGAGCAGGAGGTCTTTGGCAGATCGGGAGTTTCTGATTCCTCCGGAGATCACAAGTTTCTGCCTCAGATATGCAGGGGAGTTAGAATATAAGGTTTTGTGCGTGATGCCCGCTACTTTGAGCTGTATTCTTGCCTCCAGAGGAAGCCAGTTGACGGCTTTCAAGCCCGGGGAAATATGGTCGTATTTCCTCGTGCCGGTGAGTAGTCTGGCGGCCGCATTGAGGCAGGCTTTTAGAGGTGCCAGGGAGATCTTGGGTAGACCCGAGAGGGTAGAACAGCCATATTCCAGTCTAGAGATGACAAGTGCTTGGACTGCCATTTTTAGGTCGGGAGCATCGAGGAAGGGTTTCATTTTCCTAAGGTAGCTCAGATGGAATCTGGCTGATTTGGCCATTGAATTGATGTGGTCCCGCATGTTCAGGTTGCTGTCGAGGGTGATTCCCAGGGATTTGGCCGAATCCACGATGGTCGGTGGGCAATTCAAGGCTGTGATAGCCTTAATCCATGATTGAATCTCAAGGTTGGTATTGGGCGGGTCGATCAGGAGAAATTCAGTTTTCTTTGCGTTGAGTTTGAGTTGATTGGATGCGAGCCATTGGACAGTGAGTTTTAAGGCTTCGTTCAGGGAGAGGATCTCTTCGAGAGATGAGGTTTTGATGTAGATCTGAGTGTCATCAGCGTACATATGATAGGAGATATTAGCAGTGCGTAGTACTTCGGTAAGCGGTTCCAGGTAAAGATTGAAGAGGGTGGGGGACAGTATTGATCCTATTTCAGAAATGTAAATATTATGCTTCTTGCAATCCTCTGATAAGCAGTCTGTCTCATTTGCGACTGCTTTTTGACCTTATTTTATCTGCAGCCCACTGATATAAAACGTTTTCCTCTTTTCTAATTGACAGTGGAACAAATCTCAATTTGTTGGAGGACAGATTGAGTACCTTTTTTTAAAAAAAGAAAAAAATGTACATGATTATTAACATAGCTTTTGGGGCTGGCCGTTCTTGACTTTCTTTTTGAGGGCGTATTCTTTCATTCTGTCCTGATAAAAAGACAGCCTTGTAAATAATTAATTATTAGCCTTAGAGTTGAAACGCCACATACATTTTTATCATGCATTGAGGACAAATAAGGAAATATATGATTTACTCTCTGTGAATGTAGTGAACACAGCCAAGCTGTTTCATAAGTTTTGAATTGTCACTTCATTACTCTTTTTTTTACCTTTGTCACAACTCATGGGCACTGCGCCACATTACTTTCTCATTTCTTTTTATAAAGTACCATTTGTAAAATATTGGATGCTGCATTGAAATGTAGTTTTTTTTTAATAAACAAACTTTATTGAATTTTCTCTGCCAAAGACATGCTCGAAGAGCCATTTAATGCATGTGAAACAGGACACAATATGGTCTATATATGAAAAAATAACATTTTTGTACATTAATAACGGGAACCGAAGAGAAAGAGAAGAAAAATAAAAACAAAGAAAGAAAAGAACAGGCTGCAGTAGTGATGGAGAAGAGGTAGAATCTCGGAAGTATGATCATGTCCCTGGGTGCTGTCCCCGCAATCATCCACTTCATCAACTCAGTAGTGGTGCCTGCAAGTATTACACTATACATGATTGAAATGTAGTTTTGACTGAATGAAGATCCCCCTATTTGACTTGAGAGCTGTGTATGTGTAATGATACATCATCACGTGAGAACTGATTCAGCCTACGAATAGATATTAAGTGCTTTGACAAGTGCTGCAAAAACTCATCTGTAAATTTTTTCCACACAGCAGTTTCATTGTTAGGTTTTTATTAGAGAGAAGGTTGTTGTGTGGGACTCTGAACTGGAAGTGATTGCTGCACTGTGGCAGGATGCAGATTGAGGTTGTGCTAGAAGAGATTGAAGCCATTAATAAAGACTGTATCAGACATTATTACTGCCAGGGTTAGGGCCAGGCACAGCCCTTCCATACGGGAAGAGTGTCTGTCCGGCTGAACAAAGGTCAGCCTGACAGACACTCAACTTGTTCAGGTCAGGCATCCAGGAGCTGGACATGCACTAAATGCGGAGGTTCCTGACTGTCTGAGCTTGACTTTGCCAGGCTGAGGATTTTACAGCCCTGTGGGTGTGACCTCCTCAGCCTGCAAAAGTTCCTCGAGACTCTCCCTCTGGTGATGAGGGGGAGCATCACTGATTGCCTCGGACCTGGGCGCTTCAGTTTTAAGACCTGAAGTGCCCAGGGCTGAGTGTCAATCAGTGACACCTCGTCACAGAGTGGGGTGGGGTCAGCAGTCTCACTAACACCATCCCACTCTGTGACGAGTAAGGTACAGTTGCCTTCCCTCATTGGCCAACCTGAGGTCAGCCAATGAGGGAAGGCAGCAGTCCTAACCCTTCTGGTACCTCCAAGGTTTCCCTCCCAGACAGCTGCAGGGATGTTAAGTTTTGTTTTTTGATGTTTGGTGGGTGTGTGCGTGTATGTATGACTATGTATGTATGCGTATTTGAGTGAGTGAGTGTTGTGAATGGGTGTGTGTGTGTGAGCTTGTGTGAATACTTGGGTGTGAGTGAATGTGTATGTGTGCATGTGGCCCCCCTCCCTGCTAAAATTACTGGTCACCATTGGTTATGGCTCCTGTAGCAGTGGGTCCCTATGGCCTACTTAGCTCAGTACCTGATTGAATGGATTGGTTGCCTACAGCCCATCTGCAAACGTGGTGAAGGGTGCATGAGACCCATTGTACCCTTTGGTGCTCCGAAATCCTAAAAACAAAAATTAATGTTTCATTATGGAAATGTTGTAGTAATTAAACTGTAGTGCCTCCACTCTGTTAATTAAAGTGAACAGAGTTACAACATTTTTAATAGTGTACCTCATCAACTATGAGCTTATGAAGAAAAGAAGCAGCGGTGTAACATAAATAGACTTTTAATCAACTCAATATAACACCGCATGAATGATAGCTAGCTCAAATACTATATATAGGTAAATATGTAGACCAATAAAAACCAGGGGGGATTTGCAAATGGGCTGACTTTACACAGACCCACCCAACAATTGTGGCACATTAGTCCTGAACATGGATTAAGGTCCTAGGGAAAAGGGCCGGAAACCTGTAAATCCAGAAGTAAAATCTCAAAGGTAAGGTGCAATTGGTGCATTGTGGAAAAGGTAAGCCCTAGTGCCTCAAAGGAATGTAAAAATGAGTCAAGTTGTCATTTGTAAAATGTGCACAGTTTCTGTCTTGCATACTTTGCTGGTCCCTGGAATAATTTTACTGTTGGCCCCAAAGAAAGTTAATTGAATATTTCAACCGTCTGTTAGTGATTCTTCTCTGTCATGCTGCTTCTGCTTGGCATGCAGATCAAGAGTGTGGTCTGTCACTTTCTACCGTTCTTTTGAAATGGTAACAGACTCGACTCACAGCTCATGCAAAGTCACAGGGCTATGACCAGGTTTTTAGATGATCTGCCTTGGGCTGTAGTGCTGGGTAAAACAGTTTTTTGTCCTCTCAGTGGCTGTTTTGATGCAGCTCTCAACATCCTTTGATTCTGGACAAATCACTCAGGGCCTGGTTTAGATCTTGCCGGACGGGTTACTCCGCCACAACGGTGATGAATATCCCGTCCGCTGAAATTTAAATCCCATAGGATATAATGGGATTTATATTTCGGTGAATGGGATATCCCTCACCGTTGTGAAAGAGTAACCCGTCCGCCAAGATCTAAATCAGGCCCTTAATCTCCCTGTGCCTAAAAAAATGCATGTGTGCATGTGTAATGTAACTGCTGCTCATATAAAGCGTTCCAATACATTCGGGTCGAGTCATCTCGGCCGGTCAAGACCGTTAACCTACACCAATGAACAAAGTCATGGTTAGAAGGTATATGTAAATCGAAAACACCTTTATATAAGCAATTAATTGAAATAGTATCAAATACATTTCCTGTGAATATTCTGTATGATGTTATGTCTGTAGCAATTGTTTCACTCTGTGCAAAATATCTAATAAACACATAAAAAAAATTCTTGTGGGCCTCAAGTCACAGGGTCTACTAAGTCCTCATGATAAGAAACGGCTTGATGAGCTGCGGGAATCTGTTTGGTTAGAGGACACCCCCAGGTGAATGCTGTGGAAGGATCAATGCAGTATTGAAATTAAAAAGAGGAACGTTGTTTGGATGGCCTTGTTTCTGGGTTCCAAGATTTGATCAGTAGACACTTGAGAAAAGTTGTATCCGCATGACGACTTAGAGAACTATCCTAGTTATACGAAATGAAGGGGATATCAGGTGGATGAAATTGTTCAAGAGTAGAATTTGGAAGGGCTTTATTTCCAGCATGAACATGATACAGGTGAGGTGCGGGGGTGGGGAGCAATGGGTTTGGGAAGAACAGTAGATCTGTCCACTGGCAAACAGAACACTTGTTTCTACTTCAAGCACACTAGAAGGATGACGTGGCCTAGTTGGTGGCTCTAAAACTGTGGGAGATTAGCTTCTGGGGAAATAGATTAGAGAATGTTTCTGATTTAAGGAATGAAGGGAGCATCAGAAGCATGAAACTCACAAGGGCTAGATTCTCGGATGGCCTAGCTTCCAGTCCAAACAGGCTTGATGGGAAACTGGGAGGGAGTCAGCTGGCTCAGAAGGAAAAGTCAATCTACCTGCTGACCAAAAACGGAGAGGATGCCCTCAATATAAGACATGAACAGAGTATTTGAAAAGATGTAAACTACGTGAAGTTCAATTTAAAATGCTCTTATTTTAAGTGGAAATAGTCAAAAGATCTGGGAAACTAGTTTATGTTTTAGGGGCTGCTACACCAGGACAAAGCTAAATAGGACAAGTAGGGGAAATGGTGACGCTGGGGGTCCCCATCAAGAAGCAGGTTAGCCTGATTTCCATGAGGCAATGAGCAGTTAGGCTCTAGTGTATGACTCTGTATAGGCTGATGAGGGAAGAGGAAATGATGTGATGTGGCCTGCTTTGTATAGGGGGTTGGATGTGCTTAAAGAGGGGTTTTACGAGAAGGTAGTAACAAAGGGAGAGTAGGTTCAATTAGGTAATTGTGTGGCCTCTAAGTATTCAAAGGTAATATTTTACGATTGGACTGGGCTTTAGGAATTTAGTATGGAGGTGTGACAAGACATTGCCTTTGAGTGGGTAATTGGTGTAGAAATGTTGCCTAATTGGTAGTTATAAAATATTGTTGTTAGTTGTGGTTGAGAAGGGTATAGAAGATTTTGACTTTGTTACAAGGCGAGAGAGGTTAAGGAGGGGCAGGGGTGAGTGCTTGAATCTGGCAGGTTCTATGGAGCCAGTAGGTATTGGGAAAGAGTCTAAAGAATACTATGACCAGAAGGGCAATGTCTGGCACCTGTACAGGCAGGCTAGCAAGGGAGACTGGTAGGCCCTTGAGCTGGTAGACTCTGAAACAACGATAAGCACAGAAATGGGTAGGACCTATATTTTAAGGATAGCAAAACAAAGGTGTACATTCCTAGAGAAGTAATTCACAGTGGAGGAGATACTAGAGGGGATAACAGAAATACCTAAAGCTAAAGCCCCGGGGGGGTGGATTCCCAATTGAATTTTATCAGGCTTTCCAGATGAAGCTGGTGCAACCTCTCCTACAGACCCTTAGTGAGGCTTATGAGAGAGGAGTATTGCCCCCATCCACGCGCGAGGGAAACATCTGTATGCTCCTAAAGCCAGGTGGTGATGATCAGGACCCTGCGGCGTACCGACCACTTACAATGATAAATACGGATGTCAAAATTCTATGCAAAATATTGGCTAAACATCTGGGCCTGCATATGAACTATCTTGCCCATGAAGACCAATGTGGGTTTATACCTGGTCACAGCACAGCTATGAACATTCAACGCTTGGTACATATTATGAAAGAGACACACAATGTTATGGAGGAGAAGGCTCTGATATCCATTGATCTCGAGAAAGCGTTCGATATGGTGGATTGGGGTTACCTTCAGGAAGTGATGAGAGTGACAGGGTTCGGACCACAGTTCTGTAGATGGGTGCAAATCCTTTATGCGGAACCGAGTGTTCGGGTACAGCTGGGACAAAGCAGATCGGCCAAATGGGTACTGGAGTGTGGCACCCGTCAAGGATGCTCCCTAACGCCACTGCTGTTTGCCCTGGCCATTGAGCCTATGGCGATGAGAGTAAGGAGAGATCTTCTACAAGGGGAATACGGATAGGGAATGATACCCACCTAGTATCTCTTTATGCGGATGATGCGCTGTTTTATGTTACATCTCCCCGCACAGCGGTCCCCAAACTTTTACAGCTCCTAGACGAGTTTGCTATCTGTTCAGGGTTACAACTTAATAGGCATAAATCATGAATCTTCCCACTGGCGGGGCTGGTAGCGAACAATTCAGAGGTTCTACCGAGTCTTGGGTTGAGATGGGAGACCAGTCACTTTAGATATTTGGGCGTGCAGGTGGTGCACGGGGACACACGAGTCCTACACCTGAATATGAATGGGGTGATGGAATCCCTAAAGCATTCTCTGCCTTTTTGGAATACGCTGCCTTTGTCCCTAATGGGGAGGACAGCTGTGGCCAAGATGGTGGTATTGCCTCGGTGTCTCTATGCCCTACAAAATTATTTGTGTAGCCTACCCATGACGTTCTTCAGACAACTGAACTCACTGTTGGTATCTCTATATTGGGCAGGGAGTCACAGTAGGGTGGCATTGCAGATCCTATCAAGGAGTTACGATAAGGGAGGCCTGGAGGCATCCCGTCTAGACTTATACTATTATGCAGCGCAACTACAACATGCAGCTCGGTGGCTAGACGAGGGTGATAACTGGCAGAAGCAGTTGCTTAATGGGCCGGTACAGCCGGGAAATCTTCCTGCAGTTTTAATGGAGGGTGCGGGAGCCTCCGCGGACTTGCCATATATTGTTAAGCAGACAGCGTTTATTTGGCAAAAGAATGTGAAGCGCGTGCTTAAACATGCGCCTTTTCACAGGGAATTAAGTATATGGATCTTAGCCCCAGTACAAAAAATGGTAGTAAACATGTCATATCAGGCCTGGAGAGAAGGGGGATGCCAGGTACTGGCAGATCTGTATATAAATGATACCTTTATCACCTTTGAACAAGCATGTGAGGGGTTTGGACTGGGACAAGGGCAGTATCTGCAATATGTGGGCCTTACGGAACTATTTAAAGCGACCTGGCCTGCGTTTCCACATGCCCCGGTAGTAACTGAAACATTGGATATATTGCTCAAATGTGGAAGCGGGTGACGCTTGGTGTCGTTACTGTACAGGGCCATTTGGGCAGACACAACAACCCCTCCTCTTAAGGTGCGTGCAGCACGGGATGAGGATGTGCAGGCGCCCATGTTGGACAGGAAGTGGGTGGAGGCTTGCTCCTTAACACGCAGGGTATCCTGTAACGCACGTCTAAAACTCCTACATTTTAATTTTTTGCAGCGGGTATATATGACTCCAGCAAGGCTACATCGTATTGACCCTAGTCATACTCATGAGTGCTCCAGATGTAGCAGGACACGAGCAGGTTTCATGCATTTGGCGTGGGAGTGTGCGGAGGTGTATATGTACTGAGAACATGTGGTTGAGAGAGTGCGTGCGGGTATTGGTATACGGATTGAAGTTTGTCCTTTACATTATCTATTGGGCCAATTTCCAAGACCCAAAAAGAAAAAAATGGTGTATAAATTGCTGCAACTGACCATGGTGTTGGCCCGCCGAAGAGTAGCCATAGTCTGGATGAGTAATCGCGCCCCAACGATAGAGAACTGGATGAGAGATGTGCGAGAGTGGTCTCTTGCAGAGGAGACACATATGAAAGCGAATAGAAAGGACGAAAAGTTAGAGGAAGATGTTAGTTGTTGGAGAGAACTATGCAGGGAACTATTCAATCCAGTGGAGGATGTGGATGTGCATAGTGAAAATAACACCAGTGACAGCGAGATAAATGGTGTGGCCCGAGATACGCCTTAGTACAGCTAAAACTCGCCTTTATGGAACATGTTAATTGTGTAAACGTATGAACATAGTAAAACACAAATGTTGATAACACCTGTGTCACTGGTATATACAGTTGGATAATATATGTACAGATTATATGCTGAGATTAAATGTGCCCATCCGCTCTGTAGTTGTTAAAAAATTGAAAAAATAAAGTTTTATAAAAATCAAAAAACAACGATGTACATTAAATGAGGTAGGTTGGGGTAGTTTAAGGAACGTTTAAAAAAAGGAGGGCCACTAGTTTTCAACCCCAGGAACAGATTATTTTCCAAGGGAAGTTCTGACCTTCTCCTGTGCAGATGATTTCTGCTGACTTCAATAGTGGTGCCAATAATGAACACAAACACAGCTTAGAAATCATCTCCAAGGTTGACATTGTGGATGGGATGTGCTCGGATGAACAGTGGATGGCACCGAGGCCTGGCCCAATGAGGCGCAAAGTTGGAAGGCATCGGGAACAGAGCTGCTTGATAGGCAAAGCCTCAAGGAGCGGCTGCTCATTATCTGCTGACCATTCAGCCCACTACAAGCACACTCTACCAAGGTCATGGATGTCTCCTCATTGGACTGGGGCACCCATATGGGTGACAGAAATGTGAAGGGGGCTTTCAACTGTGAAGGAACATCATGAATATGTTAGAGCTGTGCACAGGCTGCCTTGCTTCGAAGATATTTCTCTCTTCAATATCCGGAAGCACCATTCAGATCCTGTTGGACAGTAGCCTCCTTTTTATAACAGACAGTGTGGAGTGGGCTCTGTGTTAGGAGGCAATTCACCTGCACAGTGGGCACAGTTGAGGGGAATTTTACCAGAGGTGTTCTGTCTGGCCTGGCCTTTCAACATGAGAGAGGACGCTCTCAATTATAGCTCACTGGAGGACCTTGAGTGGGAACCTGGATCTTTTCACCACAGACCAGATAAGAAAGTGTCATTGGTTTTGTGCCATGCACTTCCCTCTGAATCGTTCTTTGAAGGACACCTTCAGGCTCAGTTGATCCAATGGCCTGTTGTACATGCTTCCACCAATTGCGCTTCTGCCAAAATTCCTGAGGAAGGTGTGGGAAGATCAAGCACAGCTGATTCTAATCACCATGGTTTAGGGCACAGAAGATTTAGCATGTCAATCTGTTGGCATTCAGCATTTGTCCATCTCTTCCATTTCAGTGCAGAGAAAATCTACCCTCACAGCAGGATGGTTAGGTTCTCTAACCCGGTCCCAATTGCTGCAGCAAAAAGTGTGGAGATCGACAGGTACCTGATAGAGTCCTTTAGCCTCCCTGAAGGCTTTGCGAATTGTCATCTTGGCATCCAGGAGACTAGCTACGAAATTAAATCAGGCAGTTTGCTGAACAGATTTTTGCTATGGTGAGGGTCATAAGGCTTGGAACTGGGAGTGGCCACAGTAAAGAGTTACCTGGCAGCCTTGTTGGCTTTCCTGTGTCTCCCTGATCAGCCTCTGTTGTTTGCATTACCTTTAATAGCAAATGCGTTGAAAGGTTTGCTCTATTTCTTTCCTCCCACCCTGTTCATTGTTTTTCAGTGGGATTTGACTCGTGTGTTGACTTTCTTGATGGCAACACCTTTTGAGCTGGCGCACATTTGTCCAGTTTAACTTCTTTCTTTGAAGACACTATTCTTAGTTGCAAAAACGTCTGCACATAGAGTCAAATAACTTCAGGTCTTTTGATTTGTCCACCTTTCACAGTTTTTTACTGAGGGAAATTTGTCCTGCATACTTGGACTGCACTAAATTTCAAATATGTCGGCATAATTTTGGGAATTTTGCAAGATGCTTGTTATGCATAATTCCTGAAATTATGCCATTAGGCCGTAATTATGTGTCATTCACTGTAACAATTTACAGCGAATGTGCCATTTACAGTAAAAGTTTACCACAAATGTACATTAACAACAGAACGCAAGCAGCTTTTAGTTGTGGTGCTTTTGTGTTTTGCACATTTGTTTAGCGTAAAATGTATCCTTGGGTCAAATATTGACATGAGCATGCATTTGGAGCAAAAATCTAGGGATAAATGACGGATTTATATTTTCACAATTACTCTTGACTGTGTAATTTTGCTGAAATTTAGCACAATTATTCAAATGCAAATCATGCACATTGGGGCATATTATCAAGCCATTTATCACCGCGTTAGCGGCACTTTCGTGCCGCCAACGCGTTTTTTTTTAACACCCTATTATCAAGCTGTCGCTAACAGGCGTTAGTGACAGCTTTCCGGCGATAGCAGCCGGTTTTTACATCGCCTTGCATGCCAGCGATATTTATGGCTAATGACATGCAAGATAGGCGTTCCTTCTCAAAATCTCAGGAAAACTCACGCTAACACCACTGCGCCCTATTATCAAGGATGGGCCGGACTCGCGAAGCGATTAAAAAAGTCACGCTAAGGCCCGTTAGCTGCAGGAACTTAAGACCAAAAAATAGCTGGTCTTAAAAATGGGGACAAGACTTGGGCCCACATGTATGCATGTGTTTGGTGCTGGACAGCGCTGCAAGCAATGTTGCAGCGCAGCCCTGCGACAAAAATACAGTGCAGGAATGCGCACCATCAATGAGTTAGTGCGCATTCCTGTGCCCCACCCATGAAAAGTGTTGCTGCGCTGCGACAAGACAGTGTAGCAACACTTCTCATTACGCCTTCCTTGCAACAGCATGGATGCGCTGTACTCACTGGACAGCACTCCATGACGCAAGTAATGACAGATACGTCAGGAATTCTGACATATCTGTCTGCGCTAAAGTCACACATTTCTGCAGTTGTGTCACAACCATGACGCAACTCCAGCAATGCATGGGGCCAGCCTATCCCTATGGCACTGCCTCACCCTCACGCCTGTTATCAGGCAGGCGGAAGGTACTGACGCAGTGCCGTTCATGAGGGGTGCCCGAATGTCTGCGATGTTGGAGATCCATCGGTGGTGGTTGCGCGCTGCGGTGTCATCGTTTGGAAGCATTGGTGGAGTGTTGGTGCGGAGGCAGTTGACCAGACGTTCTGCGGTGGCCTTGATCCAGCTGTGACGGGGTGCGATGATGGCGCTGGCGTCCGGTGGGCAAGGTGAAGACCTCATTCATCCAATGATGGTAGTGCCAGGAGAGGCTGGTGTTGTGGCTGTAGTTGAAGTACCCGCTGGCAGAGGTGACGTGCTCGACCGTGTGTCCTGCTATGTGGCCTGTTGAGGTGACTTGCTGCTTGCGTCTGATGTCGGTGACAGGAGGGGGTGGTGCTCTGGTCACTGGGGTTGCCCAGGTAGAACTTGAGTTCACCGAGTTGGATGTCGTCGGTGGATGGGAGACCCGGGGTGCAATGATGTCTACAATGGAATTGTAGAATGGGGGGCCATGGCCCGGGGGCCTGCACATGAGGGTGCCACAGAGGATGTTCTTGGGCTTGGTCCGGATCTGGGAGTTGACGTGGTCCATGGTCACCCTTGGCACATTAGAGTGCGTGGTCAGTCGGAGTGTGCCTCTGTAGGTGACGGCAATGGCTCCTCCTTGATGGTCGGGGTGCTCCTTGCGGGTGATACTGCATCCGTCAGTGATGGCGAAGGCGATGTCCGTTACGGAGCAGAGGTTTGTCCTGGCAGGCGAGGTGGCGTCCAGCGTTGATGGCGAGGAGGGTGCTGGCGTCGTAGCGGTGGAGTGTCCAAGAGGAATGCACCTTGGTGCTGAGCACGGTCCAGGGGCAGACGGACGCAAACGGCGTAGCCTATGTGTTGCCTTTGTCACGGGAGACGACCATTACAACGCAGGCAGTACATCGTTAACAACGCAACTCCGACAACGCGGGTCCCTTCACATTGCATGTGTATGGGTTTTGGATGTAAAAAATGAAAATTGAACTATTTCTTGGGGTAAAATATGAAAAATGGGGTGTTTTCTGGGGTAAAATATGAAAAATGGGGTGTTTTTTGGACTAAATTTCGCAATTCTTGGTTGTATTTTTGGGGTCAAATATCTAAATCTTGGGTGTGTTTTGTGCCAAAATAATGAAAAATTTGGGGGGTGCATTTGTCTCAAAAGTGATCTTTTGGGTGTCTTTTGGGGGTTCAGAAAGGAATCCCAGGGTTCACAGTTGGGTTTGTTGTGCAAAGGTTATTTTTGGGTTGCACTCACTGTAGTGGGAACAGTGATCTTCATGTCTCCGCTATGCAACACCTACTCTACTGTTGCAATGTGCCTAGTATTAGTATGTATTGGAATGGAATGCGATGTTATGGCATGCATCGCAACTACGTATGTGCCTTTGGCACACGAGTGGTACGCCCGCTGTGGTTGGCCACACAGCGGCCACCATTGAGAATTGCGGGGGATGTCTGGACAGCTGTGAGGTGGTAAACCCCGTAAAGAACACTGGATGGTGCGTGGACGCGGGGATGTGTGTGTGAGCGTGTGTTGTTAAAAATTTATTGAGGGAAGTCTTACCTCTAAGCCTTGTCCCGTGTCTTCATAGCTCCTGCTCTCCTGCGTCTGCTTCGAGGAAAAGGAAGAAGGCAGCCAGGCTCCCTCCCCTAAGTCAATCACAACGCTGCGATGCGGCGGTGGGATTGTTAATTGGCAACGGGACAAGTCATGCAGCCAGGGGCCGGAGGGGTGGGCATGTATGCAGCCTGCATTGCGAACAGAGAAGTGCGCATGTCTGCATTGGGCGGCCTGAGTAGGCCGACCAAACAGTCATTGCGCACTTGAGTGTGCATGCCAATCCGCACATTCCCTGCTTCGTGTTTGGAGCAGTCCTACCCACCCGCCCACCCCCTGAGGATACATAGCATGATTACATCAGTTAATTATCCCTTGTTTCTCCCTTTTTTAACTGTTTTTTTAGCTTCTCTGAGCCCGCACTTCCCGCTTCCCGCCGCTGCTGCCGCAGCAGCCCCGCACCCCTGTCCTCGCACATTCCCGCCTCCCAGATGATCGTTCCTCCACCTTCCCCTACTTAATGGCGGATGCTGCGCGATTGCGCAGAGGACACGCGCCGCTGGTGCGCAGAAGGCGCGTTTAAGACAAGCCCGTCTGCGACCCAACCGCGACCAGCTCCAGGAAGCCTAGATCACGGGACACCCACTGCTACAGCACAGCCACCCTCCACGCACTCAACCCCGCGAAAGTCAGAGACTGACAACAGGCCTCGGCAAACACGACCCACGGCCAGTTCTCCTGCCTCCACTGTCGCCAGAGCTTAACCACCACCCCGGACTCCAACACAGCCGACGCCAGCACCAGAGACACCCTAGGATGCATCCTCCTCAAAGGGCGCTCCGTGCACAAACATGCCGTGGAAATCTGGAACCTACTCGACTCTCTCTCGTCCGACATCGTCGTCTTCACGGAGACCTGGACCAACGCCTCCTCTGCCCCCGACATCAACACCGCCATCCCGGACGGATACAAGATCCAGAGGAAGGACCGCACCAACCACCTGGGAGGGTGCCTCGCCATTGCCCACAAGAGCACCCTCCGCCTCACCACCTCCAGCGAAACCTTCCCCTCCGCCGAACACCTGCACTTCCAGATCCAGACCAGCCACAACTCCACACTCCGAGGACCCCTCGTCTACAGACACCCCGGGCCCCGGACACACCAGTCAGCCCACCATCTCCACCTGGACGCCAGTCACAGCCGAAGACACAGCCTCAACCATGAAAGGCATCCACTCGTGGGCCCCCACCAACCCATGCCCTCCCACATCTACCACAGAGCCGCGGCCGCCATCACACACGAACTGCAATGCACCATCAACACCACCTTCAAAACAGGCACCTACCCAGACGACTGAAAGCGTGCAGAAGTCTGGCCCCTTCTCAAAAAGACCACAGCTGACCCCACCGACCTCAAGGACTACCGGCCCATCTCGCTCCTCCCCTTCGCGGCCAAAGTTGCAGAGTAAACAGTCAACAGGGAACTGACACGATTCATTGATGACAACGCCATCCTCGACCCGTCCCAATCCGGATTGCGAACCAACCACAGCAACGAGGCAGTCCTACTCGCCGCCACAGACGACATCCGCACACTCCTGGACCAAGGCCACTCCGCAGCCCTCATCATACTCGACCTTTCAGCGGCCTTCGACACCATCTCCCACCACACACTAGTCGCCAGACTACACGACGCCGGCATACAAGGAACAGCCCTCGACTGGATCCGATTATTCCTCCCCAGAAGAAGCCAAAGGATCAGACTGCCAACCTTCCTCTCCAATCCCACGTAAATCACCTGCGGAGTCCCAGAGGGTTCATCTCTGAGCCCGACCCTCTTCAACATCTACATGGCACCCTCGACGCCATCGTCCGACAACACGGCCTCAACATCGTATCCTACTCTGATGACACCCAGCTCATCCTCTCCCTCACCAAAGACCCCACCACCGCCAGACTCAACTTCCAGAAAGGAATGTAGGATGTCGCAGTCTGGATGACCAACAGCTGCCTGAAGCTCAACGCAGAGAAGACAGAAGTCCTTGTCCTTGGAACCACACCTTCAGCATGGGACAACACCTGTTGGCCTGCGCCCTCAGAAGCCCACCTACCCCCTCGGACCACGCCAGAAACCTCGGCATCGTACTCGGCCTATCCCTCACCATGAACAGACAGGTCTACGCCATCACCTCCAGCTGCTTCAACACCATCCGCATCCTCCGCAAGACCTTCAAATGGATACCCCCAGAGTCAAGGAAGACAGTCACCCATGCACTCATCACCAGCAGACTGGACTATGGAAACGCACTCTACGCCACCATTTACAAGTCCCTACTCCGCAAACTACCAACATTACAGTACACCGCCGCCAGACTCGTCCTCGGCATCCCCCGGCACTAACACATCATCCAACACCTATGTAGACTCCACTGTCTCCCCGTGGTGAAAAGAGTCACCTTCAAAATCATCACTCACGCCTACAAATGCCTACACAACAACGTAACCAAATACCTCAACGACAGATCAACTTCCACGTACACAAATGAGACATCCGATCTTCCAACCTCGCACTGTCCGAAACCCAGCGCATCCACAGAGCCAGAGCAGGCGGAAGATCCTTCTCCCACATTGCATCCAATACCTGGAACAAGCTACCAGCAGAAATCAGAGGTGCCCCCTCCCTGAACACCTTCAGGAAGACCCTCAAGACCTGGCTCTTCGGCTAACAGATCTGCGGCCTCCCACCCCTCAGTGCCTTGAGACCCTCACGGTTGGGTGGCGCGCTTACAATTCCCCTGAGTGATTGATTGATTGAGTTATCATCATGTGATGATTGTTCCTCTTCTGCACTGCTTGAGGTGGTGGGGCAACGCTCTTCCAACATAGCGGTAGAGCCGCCAGTGGGGGTGCGTCATCTACGTGTGATAGGCATGAGCGACTCCCCCCGGCCCTCCTGCGCTACGCGTCCCACCTTCTCCTTACCTGGACATTGACCCCGTGGCACAATCCACTGCACTCTCTCCAAATCTGTGACTCAGCCAGCAGGAGCCTGAGCCAGGTGTGCTTTCACTGGGCTGGGTACAGCAGTCACTGCGTAGTCCGCTGGTGGACCACCCGATGCAGTTGATGCAGCAGGGCTCCCTTAGGCGTGTAGTTGCCGCGCTCAGACCACACAAGTTCGATGTAGCAGAGGGGCCTCACCCTCCAGAGCGTCCGGCCAGCCCAACATCATCCGTCCTGTGATGCAGGGAGACGGCACCCACCGTTGGTAATCCCCTCCGTGCACCCCGGTGTAGTGGTGGATCATAGTATGCGAAGCGGACCTCACTACATTGGTGCGCAGGATCACCTCTACCATTGACTGCACAAAGGTGCGCTAGGCGGGCTTCTCACACAGGTCAGCAACGTGTTTCCATGCGACCTGCCAGACTTCACCACCAGGTACGGGCGATCGTCGCACATCAATGTCTCCCGCCACGGCTCATCGACTCCACAGCTACTCCACATCCCATTCCAGGCCACAGACGCAGGTCCAGCGAGGGATCCAGGAACCAGACGCAGCTCCAGCGAGGGATCCAGGAACCAGACGCAGGTCCAGCAAGGGATCCAGGAACCAGATGCAGGTCCAGCGAGGGATCCAGGAACCAGACGTAGGTCCAGCGAGGGATCCAGGAACCAGACGCAGGTCCAGTGAGGGATCCAGGAACCAGACGCAGCTCCAGCGAGGGATCCAGGAACCAGACGCAGGTCCAGCGAGGGATCCAGTAACCAGATGCAGGTCCAGCGAGGGATCCAGGAACCAGACGCAGGTCCAGCGAGGGATCCAGAACCATACACAGGTCGAGCAAGGGATCCAGGAACCAGACGCAGGTCCAGCGAGGGATCCAGGAACCAGACGCAGGTCTTGCGTGGGAACCAGGATCTCATCCTGGTCAACCGGGATGTTGGGTGGCTTGAGGGGGTTGTTGATGTGTGCTGCACTATGCCCTGGCTGCTCAAATCTGCATTTTTCCCTTTTTTGTGTGCATCTTTTATATTGGAGGTGGACAGATAAGGCTAAGTCCAAACTTGCGGGTTAGCGTGCCTTTTCTATCGCTAAGGGCTTATCGCTGGATTCCACCCGCTATCGCCGGTTTCATTAACGCCATCGCGCTAATGTTAGCGGCGGTTTTCGCTGCTGATCCCTGAAGCTATCGCCTGTTAGCAAAACGTTGCTAATACGTCGCTAACAGGGCGATAACTTGCAGGGATCGACAGCAATAGGAAAACTAGCGCTAACCTAGGTTAGCGATAGTTATCACCATTTCTTGGTAATATGCCCCATTGTGTTCACCCCTAATGCATACCTAGACTGCCTCTTTGCCAAAGGTGATGTTGGCTTTTCATATTGGCCATTTTATCACTCTAGCAACAGTCTTTTCTTACCCTCAGTTATCGAAGGGGAAGGAGAAACTGCGTTGATTAGATCCCAGGCAAACAGTGTCCTACTTCATCGATGTAGAACAGCCAGCTGTTTGTGGGCTTCACCGGCACCAAGAAAGACAAGACAGTGAATAATTGCTCCGTTTTGTTTTGGGTCATCATATGTGTTAAGATCTCCAGGGGGCGTTTGTGCCTATTCTGCTAGGGGCATGGCTGCTTCCATGGCTCTCACAAGGGATTCAAGTGGCATGGTCATTCCTGCATGTGTTTGCTAAGCATTACTGCCTCACAGCTGAAGCATGCAGTGATGGATACTGTGTCAGAGCTGTGCTGAGAGGTTTTCTTGCTTAATTAGCACTACTCATTCCCACCACTCACAGGGTATTGCTTTGGAATTCATTCTAAACGTGAGAAATCTACAGGAAGATGTATCCATCACAAGTAAGAGTTACTTAATATTTCTGCTGGAGTCCTCATATTCCTTCAGATTCCTCACTGCCTCCCACTCTCCTAATGAGTCAGTATTATATATAATAAGATACCAAGGAACACAAACATGTTTGTGCTGTTATTGCTGCTGCTACTGCTGTTGATGCTTCCAGTTCCTCTCCACGTGCTTCACTGTGGCACGGAAAAAGTGTCAGGAACTGATGTCTGCATAGGTGGGTGCCTCTTATACAGCTGTGACATCATATCCAATGGGTGGAGTTGCAGCTGGAGCAGCATGGTGATACCTAGCTCGCTGTAATAGATCGCTGGAGAGCTCCTCCTTGGAAAGCATTTCCACATCAGCCTTTAGAAAATATCATTAAAGAAGGTGAGTAACTTTACGTATGGAGTGGCTCTGGAAATGGGCCAATATTTCCCCAACCCTGGAGTTACAGATTCCAGGGTTACCGATAACTCCGGGGGAAAGGTAAATCAAAGGCATTACAGGTTGAACAAGATTATAAATGAATGTAACATGGTAGGAGTGGTGGGGTTGGGTGGTTGAGGGAGTGCAGAGCAGGTGAGGAGAGAGCTGGGGGAGCATTTGAAGCTCCATCCGTTGTGAAGGAGCAAGGCGGGCCATGGCCAGGCATAGCAACTGCTCACAGCCCCCAGACCTCCGCATTCAGCTCCAGGTACAGTACTTCCATGCCAGAATTACCAGGTCCAGGATTATCTTTTTTTTCAAAATCTTTTTATTACGTCGTTTGTAATGTTAGGGGCTGTCGTTTGTTATATAAACGCTATATAGAAGTCACCTGCTCCGAAACTATTACACTGATTAACCTATACTTTTGCTTCTTTGTAACATATGTGATTATTTTATCGGATGACTCAATAAAAAAGAGTTTTGAAAAGAAAAAAATCTTTTTATTACTTTTACAGTACACATGTACAAAGTAATGCAGTTCTACAAATAAAATGTTACGTAGCACAGAAACAGCATCAAATCGACACACAATTCTCATAGACCCTGAGACTCCACAACCTCCCCACCTCAGTCCCCCAGCCTAACAGGACGGTCGCCAGTCCAACACGTCCCAGTCATTCTGCAGCACCATTGGTAGTGACAACGTGGGCACAAAGACCCCCTCAATAATCATTCCACTTTCCCCAGATTTTCGTCCATTCATGCGGGCAACCCCTACCTTCTACCATAGAGAACCCTTTCTGCTAACATACACCAGTCCATCTCCTGTTTCCAGACATCTAGTTATTGGGCTTGACTTGCCCACCATAAACGTGCTATATTGAGGTCCAGCTTTCTAGTAATCCTGGGCCCGGAATCACTGGGCTACTTAGAGTGGTCCAGACCGCTTTGGACCACTCGTAATGAGGATCTATGTATTCTCTGCTCTCCTTTTCTAATTGGTGCGATTTGAAGTTTTACTGCAATAATACCATTTACCTTCATAGGATATTGATAACATAAGCAGTGAGGACACTGTAGTGTTTTGTAAACAGGAGAGAATGTAAATTGCACAACTACCTGGAAACCTTGCACCGCATAACCAAATTTGACCTTTCATGACATGGCAGTGTCAGGATTACCTTGGCAGACTGTGCTGCTGCTGCTGGTCACGTGCTGTACCCTGCTCTGCCCACAGTCTTCCCTGAACCAATCTGACCTCCTGGTGCGATGCCAGGACAGAAAGTCAGTGACTGCTGAGTTTGGTTTTCTCAAAATGTTACTGAATAAACACACATTGTTGTTGGTTATTGGGGACCTAACTCCAAGAGATAGATAGATGCATTGTTATGTCCCGTATAGAGGCCCTAATGTAGACCCGTTCATACATGCCCTAAAATAGACGTATTCATATTTGCCCTAATACGGTCATATTCGTACTTGCCCTATTATGGTCAAAGCCGCATATGCCCTATTACGGTCATAACTGTACATGTCCTATTATAGTCATGATTCATTATATAGGCATGATCTTTCACCTACATTGGTCCTCACTGGTACACAACGTGCTCTGAGGGCTGAACGTTATCTATCCTGTGGTTTTGAATACAGCAGGGTTTTTCCCAAACACAGGCCCACACTGTACTCATCAATTATGCATGGCTTTCTAGGAATACACCACCTGCATAATATGTATGTACAAAGTTCACCCCTGACGTCTTCCTCATGTCTAACGACAGACCAATACAAACCATTCTGAGGACCGAGACTCTTTAGGGTATAAATACACCACATCTTGCCCCGGTAAGACAGACGGAACCGAGACTTCCATGCTGACACACTGACCAGAGACTCTGAGGCTCCTGCATGCAGTCGCTCCAGCTGACAGCGGTCTGACACAGCCCTTGCGGGGTGTCCAACTCGAGACCAGGACGGGGTCTCACACTTTCTCTATTCAGGTATGGGGGTTCGACTAAATCCTAGAAGGATTCTTGGCTCTTAGGCTTTTAGACCTACACATATGCTAGGTACACTCAGGTATCTAGTTAGGCATCGTAGGAGGACGTGCACTTGCATAATGCTTTTATATTCATGTATGTATTCATGATTATCGCAATATGGTAGAACTGTTCTATCCCTTTGCTTTTATCGTACTGCTGATAATATATCTCTGCTATTGTCTGCTGGTTGCCGCAGCACATATATTTTACACTAGAATAACAACTGTTCAATAAATACTTATTGAAACGCCCGACTGTTTATTCTGTGTAACTCTCTGAGACAAACCGAATAAGTTGGCACGAGTGACTGAGCGAAAGGTAGTACATTGTTTCCACGATTCTGAGGAATTTGGGTTGTCATGATCTAAGGTTGCCAGAAACTAATCTCTCCCCGATAAGAGGAGATTCTAGTGGCACTGTGAGCTAGCTAATGCAAAACAATCTAACATATGCGGTGAGGGTGCACAGAGTCAGTCTGCCACCAAGCCCACAGCTTATGTTACACAAACGCACAGTTCCTGCATGGGTACTATAGGAACTACACGACATGGCGCCACCAACGTTGGTTTGGTACTTATTTAACAGTAGAATTTGAGTAGTTCAGTCGTGCTATTCTCAGAGAACCTACTCACAAAAACCCCAGAGACGTCTGGAGTGGGTGGGCACAAAATCCGCCGCAGCTGAGTAGTACGAGAATACTATTTATTGGCTGTTGGTTATTCAAGCTTGAAGGACATATCATTCCTACAATTGTGCATTTACACCTTATCTTAAAATTTCCTTAAACACCCTTCATCCACTTAAAAATGGTTGAAAAAACAGAAGAAACAAGGAGAGTTGAAACAGACCTCTTCGGTTTAGGAGAAGAAGACCCTGAAGATGCAATACAAATTGCACCAAATTTCAGAAGGGCAGTCACCATAAAACTTCTAGAACATGGCTTAAGAGCCAAGGGTGGTAAAGTAATTTTCGTGATCGAGGCACACGAATCCAATAAAACAGAGGTGTTCTATTCATGGGTTACATTTCCAGCAGCGAATCCAGTTACAGATGTATTTCACTACTACCTAAAAGATGAAACACCAGCGGACTATACTCCTTTTGAGGAGTTAGAGATTCCGCTCACTTACCAGGAGCATAATTACTGGTTTAAAGGTGCCCTACCCCACGTACGAGGAAGAGCAAGATTAGGCCCGCTCAGAGGAGCAGGAGCCACATGGCCCATATTAGCGGCATACACACCACATCCTGACATTGGCACAATGCCACAGCCAGACTTACTCGTACAACACAGAGATTTAATTAAAATCTACAGAAACCTCACACAATTTGTGATGAGGACTTTAACAGTTCAGCCTGCACCAGCTGCAGCACAAGATACTCCAGTCCAGAGTACAGTTAATAAAATTACTCCACAAACATTACACGCGGTAATGGGCAAAATGCCAGCCAAAGGTGAACAAATCCCATTCTGGATAGCTCAGAAAATAACTCAGCTTGAGGCAGTATTCCCGAATACTACCACCTGTGATAAACACAGAATTCTAACAATCTGCTTGCCCATGGGTCTCACACCACAAGTAGAGGACTGCACCTCTTGGTGTTCAGTCTTTGCTGCCATATATACCAGAACACATGGTATCCCATCCTTAGCAGTAGTACCTGACGTATTGAGACAGATACAAAATGAGTACGGAGCAGAGCCTGCCCTTAACTTAGGGATGAAGTTACTAAATAACTTTGACCAGGTACAGCCATAATACTAGCTAATATTAAGGGGGAAGCAGCTTCAGTGGCGATCCGCCAACGCCTGAGGGAGTTCGGTCCAGAGGATCAACAACACGAACTACCCAAAATAATTGAAACTGCATATGCAGAACTAGGCAGAGACAGTCTAGGTGGGAAAGCATTAAAACCACAACTGGTGGGCAGTCCTGAAAAGGCACTACAAAGCAGACACCTACTTCTTCTAAAAAGAAGTGGGAAAATAAAAAACAACAAAAGTCTAAAGACAGCAGATCTCAGTCCAGAGGTAGGTCTCCTCAACAGGAGCCCTCTGAAAGGAGGTATAACCTCAGGAATAGGGATAATATTAAAAACCTGACAGGTATCAGGATACTGATACTCCTTCCTCTCGTTCCTTTCAGGGTTCATCAAAAACTCCGAGAGGGAAGGACGGTCAAAGGAGCGTACAAAGTCCAGAGACACGCAACGCACTGCGGACTACGCACCTAAAAAAGAAGATAAACAAAAATCAAAACCTCAGTTCAAAAAGAAGAAGGTAGCAGATCTCAAGATAAGACATGCCCAGAATTCTGAGGACACAGCTTCTGAACGGGAAATGGGCTCTGACGATGCTAGACAGCGCGGCAGAAGTAACGATAGCTTGCCAGAACCTGAAGGAATTTCTGGTGACTGCGGAGTTGAGTGAGTATATCACGGTGGAAACACCTGATACTCGGGTAAGTGTCCCACATAAGTTACATGAGATAACACTCCGGATGGAGGGGGACAAGCCCAGAAAAATTAAAGGTCTCTTTTGGAAAATCTGTCATCTGGTTATGACATTCTATTAGCAGAACAAGACTGGCCGCCAGCATTCGTCATGGAGTGCCCTAGGGGAGAAACTGTAATTTTTCCAGCCTTTACCGACCTCGTTCCCATTCACCTAAAACATGCATATGCGCAGGAGTGGGCGGTTGCCCTAGCTCCAGCATTGTACAAAAATTAGGTTGGTTGGGATGAGGAGTCAACCCACCACGTGATCCCGTTAAAAGTTTCCCCAAATGCTCAAAGGCAATACCCTATAAAGCAGGAAGCTAAAAAACAAGTCGGGGAGATTCTAGACCAACTAGAATACCAGGGGGTGATAGAAAATTGCACTTCACCTATGAACAATCCTTTGTTTCCCGTAATGAAACCTGACAACACATATCGTTTAGTTTTGGATTACCGACATTTAAACACTTGCACAAAGACATTTGCAGTTCAAAATGCACACAGTGCTGCATTAATGAATAACATTGTGCGCAAAAAATACAAAACAACACTTGATATCTCAAATGGATTTTTCTGCCAAAATATAGCGCCTGAAAGCAGGTATCTGACCGCCTTCAGTGCGTTAGGGTCCCAGCGACAATTTTGTTGCCTAGCCCACGGGTATAAAAACAGCCCGGGGGTATTTTCAGCAAGAGTAACAGAGTTACTCCAAAATTTGGATGAAGAAGCATTGTCCTATGTGGATGATATTTATCTGACGGACGATGACTTAAAGAGGCACTTGACCAGGGTGAGCACCATTATTATGGGATTCGCCTCTGAGGGCTACAAATTTAATTTCAAAAATTGCCCACCTCAGTGTCCTATTTTTAGGATACGAGCTGTCAGGTGAGGGAAAAAGCCTAGCAGCAAACTTTTTAGAAAAGTGTGCGCTGCTCCAACCTCCAAAATCGTTAAAGAATTTACAATCAATTCTGGGATTCCTAAATTTTGGTCGAACATACATTTTGGATTACGCAGAAAGAGTAAAACCTTTCTACGACTTAATAAAACCTGATTTTTCAGTCAGACAATGGACACAGGATCACACAAATATCCTGCGTTCCCTACAGGAAGACATGATAGCTTCTAAATATTTACAGACACGCGTAAACGCACAGAACTTAGTGATCCGAGTAATAGCGGGTCAATGCCGGTACACTTATTTAACTTTTAATGAAGGCGAAACAGTACCAATCGCATACAAATCACACCTGTACACAAACGCAGAGATGCGTTTCACTTCAACAGAAAAAATACTGACAGCAGTGCAGACCGCTGTAGCAAGAGAAAGAGCTCTGGCTCAGGGAAAACACATAATTGTCGTGACCCCAGTACCAGCTTTAGAAGCTGTTACAAAAGCTAGCATTCCAAATGCGAAAGCCTTACATCCGAGATGGATACAGTGGGCTAATTCTCTTACTGCAACGGATGTTGAATACAGATTTGATCCAAGTTTAAAAACACAAGCATTCCTGCAATACGAACAAGAATATCCTCTACCAAATTAAATTTTGCCTCTAGATCAGTATGAATACATTATTTACACTGACGGTTCTGCTCAACCAGCCATAGGGAGTAAGCAAGCTTACAGCGCGGCGTGTGCGATTGTTAAAGGTCGCATGCACGATGGAAAGTTCCATCCAAGTTGCACTAAAACTCAATCTCTAGGAGACTGCACAGCTCAGTTGGCAGAACGCAAAACACTTATACTCGCACTTATAAATACGGATCACGAATTCCCCACACTTATTGTGTGTGATTCCTTTTACTGTGTACAGTGGTACAATGAATATCTACATCATTGGGAACAAAACGGGTTCAAAGATGCAAAAGGTGGCACAATTAAGCATAAAATGCTATGGGAACAGATAGTGGAGTTGAGAAACGAACTACCAAGGGCTCACGTGATACATACACTGAGTCATCAGCGTGATGGCGTTCACGTTGAAGGGAATTCATTGGCTGATGAAGCCGCAAAGGGGGCTGTTCGCACAGCCGCCGTAGCTGCAGTTACTCGTTCAAAGACGAGGGTAGACAGCGAGATAATGGTAGCTGTCAATGCTTCACGCAAAGGCAGCACAGCAGTACCTAAAAAATTTCCACTCAAGTACTCCTACAAGTTAGATGCACAGAAAATTCCATATGTTCCGATTCCTGGAGTGGGGGATAGAGTAATACCAAATATGGATCGTAGGCAAAGTTTAATTGTGGCAACACACGAAGGGACAGGTTCTGTACATAAGGGACTTAGGGAGACTGTTTCTTTGTTGAAAGAACGCTACTGGTGGCCCGTGATGAGAGGGCAGATTAGAGACTATGTCTGGAACTGCGACATCTGCAAGCAGATGGAAGGGTCCACCGCTACACGTCCAGTACAGATACCATTGTTAGACAGCATTAGGTTGTCCGTTCGTGTACGTCCAGCTCAAGTTTCCTCAAGGTCTGGCCTCAGCGCTCGGCTAACACTCGAACTGTTATAAAAGATTTGCGAGTCTTTATCGACACATATGCAGTTGGCACGTTACATTCTGACCGTAGTCCGGCGTTTAGCTCTCGGGCTTACAAAGAGGCCATGGAAGGAATGGGCGTAGCATTGCGGTACTCCTCTCCGTACCATCCCGAGGGAAATTCTGTTGTGGAGAGGAAAAGCCGGGACTTAAAGCAATCTTTAACAGCTAGGGTATTAGGCAAGGGCGGTAGATGGGTCGATTACCTTTATGGGGTACAGCGAGCGATCAATAACCAGCCAAGAAGCTCTCTAGGGGGTGTCACTCCTTACGAGGTCCTATTTGGGACAAGAATGTGGGTACCTGATCTTGATTGTGAAGGCACAGTGGCGGATGAAAAACCATTTGATATCCATGATCGTTTGGCTGTTTTACAGGATCTAAATGAATCCAGGACACAACAAAGTAACGTGCTCCAAAAACAGACCGCCACTGAGGAAGTCAAGGCAGTAACGGCAAGACCTGTCTGGATCCCAAAAGTCGGGGATCTGGTCAGAGAGAAGATTGCTGACAAGAAAGAGTTTGGGCCATCCTACAGAAAGCCTGTACCGGTCCTTGCAATCCAAGGCACAAGAACTGTACTTCTGCCGCCTCTTGCCTGGGAAAAAGGAGAAAAGATTTGTCTCAATTGACTTAATCGGGGGCGGAGCTTGCCTGGCTGGAAAATGGCCACTCTGATTTAGAGCTCCGCCACACACCGCAGTAATCCGGCAGCCATCCGTTTACTCCTCACCTCTATTTGTTGCAGCTGCGACGGCTTTGCCCTCCTGAGCCCTCGATCCATCCGGGGTTGTGCTTGCGTGCCTGAAATCCCTGCTGGGAGCCACTGAACTGCGGCTTCGCGGGCGCGGCGTGGTGCAACCTACTGCCCGCGCGCTCGCAGGAGGAGCCGGCGGGGTTTCCTGCTTCCCGGGCCGATTCTGCGGCGTCAGAGCCGGCGGCTGCTTGGGCCTGGCCCGGGACCGCTGGTGACTCCCTCTGACCTGCTGCTGCTCCGTGCTGGGCCCCCCGGAGGTGTGAGGACCGCGGCGCTCCTGCTTTCTGGAGGCGGTCTGGGGCGGCCTGGTTGCCGGCCGTGGCGGAGCCTGGGGAGCGACGCGGCCGCTCCTGGTCGGTTGAGACTTGGGGAGTGACGGATCTTGGCCGCGCTCCTCTGCGGCTGCTGCGCCTGAGATCACCGCTGGCGGAGGCTCCTGGGAAGGTGAGGCATCCTCGCGCTGAGCTGCAGGGGGATGACTGGGTGCCTGCTCCCCTGGACGCTGCGTGTCCCCTACGGCGGCTTGTCTTCGCTCCTGCACCTCGTTCTGAGCCTGGCGCGGAGGTCTGCCTGAGGCACCGGCTATTTCAACTGTGAGTACAGCCCTGCCCTGCGTCTGAAACTCCCTTGTGCCTGTGGCATACGCCATTCTCCTCCATTGGCGCTTTCCTGCTTGGCACTGAGACTGGTGGAGAGTGCTGCATCTTTTGGTTTCGCGTTTGCTGCTCTGTGGTGCTGCCGCCCATATAACCATACCTACCTCTACCCTTTCTCGGACGCACGCTTTGCACTGCTTTCTCATCCTGGCTGAACTCTTGGATAGTTGGTTGCTGGCGGTCATCTCCTAATTGCGGTGTCCGCGTTGCCCCTACTGGCCTGGCTCTGCAGACTCGGTCTTCATTCTCTCCTGGTCTCCGCTTCGCTGCTGCATCCGGGGTGTGTTCTTCTGGGTTGCCCATTGTGTGCTGATCTGGCGATGGGGAAGCCTGACAAGTCCCAACCCAAGCTCAATTTTGAGCATCGCAAGTCCCGGCGCTGCGAGGAGGCGGCAGACAATGCGCTTTCCGAGTCGGAGGCCCCTGCGGAAGACCCAGTTGGTGACATCAAGCAGATCATTGCGGCTATGCAGCAGGGGCTCACTGCCATTGACTCCAAGATAGATACGTTGGCATACAGGATGGACAGGATGTCCGAGAGGGCGATAAACATTCAGAGCGCATAGACATGGCAGAGTGCCGCATAACTGAACTTGAAGAGGCACAAACCGACGCTGGTTGCACACAGAAGCGGGTCGAGCGTACATTGTCTGCACTGCAGGATCGGGCTGAGGACCTGGAGGCCCGGTCGCGTCGCAGCAACCTCCGCATTACGGGCCTGGCGGGAAATATGGAGACATTCGTAGAAAAGCTTTTGACCTCTCTTCTAGGTGCGGATACTTTTTCCCAATTATTTGTTGTTGAGGGAGCACATCGCTCGCTTGGACCTCGCCCCCAGCCTGGTGCCCCACCTCGGCCTATAATAGCGAAACTCCTTAACTACCGGGACAGAGATGCTGCGCTGCGCAAGGCACGGGAACTGGGAACTTTGCAATATGAAGGCTCTTCCATCTCTCTGTTCCCGGATTTCACTCTCAAGGTACAGGAGGCCAGGCGACAATTTATTCCCTTGAAACGGAAACTGCGTGACCAACATATCGAGTACGCTATGTTATATCCAGCGCGTCTGATAGTTCTCTTTGATGGTAAACCCAGGATATATTCAGACACGCAGTCCCTGCAGAAAGCATTTCGTGAATGGGAGAAAGTTGGCAGACGTGCGAAGGATCAGAACGACGCTCCTGTACCAACTGTTGCACTCGGTAGTCTAGACGACAATGACTGAGATAATGGTGACATTCCATAAATGCAATGATGCTTTGCTTGTATTTTTTGAAGTAGCTTTGCACGGTCATAGCGTTGTATATGCATCGCCGACCTGTCTTGCGGGTGGGCCAATATGTTTCGTTAGCTACGATGTTGGGGGCTTGCCCTGGGTCAGTTTTCTTCCTCACAATATCATCTCCCGCCTTTGGTCCGGTCCCTGGATAGGGAGGTCAGGGCATTATATTATCTCTCAAGGAGGTGTATATTTAGTACGCTAATGGTACCAACATGGCACATCTTCATTTGCTATTTGTTATTGGTCTCTTGCTCTGTGTCATGCAATTTTGGAGGTTTTGGTATTTTGCATGCGGTGTAGTGGCGGTGGGTTGGTTCAGTTTATGTTGCTGGGTTACATCTGCCCCACTGCGTTAACCGCTGTATCACTTCTTGTTTTTGGTTATTTTTATGTTATTTGGCTGTATCATGGTCGCCTTTTTTTGGGGTATATGGGTGGGTGTATGTTCGCCTCTGCAAAGTTGGGGAGTGCAAGGCGTGGGTGGGGGGAGGTATGTTTAGTCGGATTGTTCCCTTTTTTCCTTTTTTCTTTTATGGATCACATGCTCAATTTCTGTATGCATGATGGGGAGGGTGGGTGGTGGGGCTGCGGGTGGAGATCACACTTTGTGCAATTGTTGTTGCTATGACTGAACCTCAGGCTAGGGCCAGCTTGCCCAAACGAATGACCTTTATGACATGGAACGTCCGTGGTTTAAATGACCATCGCAAGGTGCCGAAAATTATTGCATATCTGAAACGTAAAGAGATTGAGGTGGCGTTGCTTCAGGAGACTCATCTGCCTCCGGGATCTGCGCTCCTCACTGGAAGCAGATTGGCAGGGATTTCACATGCGGCTTGTTTCACTTCCCATTCTAGGGGGGTATTGACATGGCTTAACCCTAAGGCAGGTTTCAAGTTAGAACCATTACTGACAGACTCAGCAGGCAGATATGTAATGTCCTGATGTTATAGCCCAGAGTGGGACTTCCTGGTTGTCAACTCATATGGTCCAAACTATGACGATCCGGGGTTTTATCCCTCACTGCTTGCCTTACTCCAAGATCGCTGTTCCATTCCGATATTCTGGGGGGGAGATTTTAATTGTATAATGGACACGAATCTTGATCGCTCTAAGGGCCCTACTCGTCCTCTTTCTGCTTCAGCGAAGGCAGTGGAGGACATTGCTTTACAACTTCAGCTGGCGGATGTCTGGTGGTCTCGTTCGGGAGCCCGTGGGGGGTACACACATTACTCTGCGCAATATGACATTCACACGCGCATTGACTATTGGTTTATTTCACAATCCCTGTTGCCTAGGGTGCTGGATAGCTCTGTTCTGGCCCGTTCTTTTTCAGATCACTCTCCGGTCACGGTCACTGTGGCGGTGCCCCCTCGTTTCCCTCCTCCATTTTTGTGGCGCTTTCCACCATATTCGCTGTTAGATTCTGTTTTCCACTCAGAGCTGAGTGGTGCGATCTCGGAATACTTCAAGATCAATGTGGGATCGGTCGACTCCTTTACCACAGTGTGGGAGGCGTTTAAGGTCTTCATCAGAGGCGTAGCCATTAGTAAACATGCAGGTGTTCTTCGTGCTATTCGCGGTCGCCTTGCTTTGCTGGAGACCCGATTATCGGACCTAGAAGCACGCCTATTACTCACTAACGACCCTGAGTTGCATGAACAACTTAAGGCCACACTGGCTGAATTCCATGAGGAGGCTGACAGTGAGGTCAAGCATGCTTCCGCTAGAGCTTACGGAGAGTCTGATCTGCCTGGCTCAGTGCTGGCGGCAATGGCCCGCCGCCGACTTGATGCTGGAGGTATCGTCGAATTGGAGGGGGTTGATGGGTCGCTCCTGACGCAGCGCACTGATATTAATGCGCAGTTCCGCTCTTACTATCAGGAGTTGTATAGCTCTAAACTCGCCCCCAGTGATGATGATATCTTTAACTACCTAGAATACATACAGCTTCCCTGGTTACAAAATTGGCAGCGAGAGTTTTTGATGCGCCCTGTTGAGGCTGCGGAGGTTCGCCTTGCTTTGGGTTCGATGCGTGAGGGAAGCGCCCCAGGGCTTGATGGCTTTACGGTCGCATTCTATAAGGGCTTTAGTGAGCTTCTAATTCTACATCTAATATCTCTATTTCATGAGATGGCTGCAGATGATATAATGCCCCCATCCATGCGAGAGGCATTGATTATTACTCTGTTAAAGCCCAATAAAGACCCCCGTTAATGCCCCTCTTATCGTCCGCTCTCCTTAATTAACGTGGACACTAAGTTGTTCGCGAAAATCTTGGCGAATCGTTTATCGCCGCTTCTCCCTCAGCTTATAGGTCCTGAACAAGCTGGGTTCATCCCGGGTCGCACGCTCTCACATAACCTCCGCACGGTTTTTGGGGCTCTGCAGCATGTCCGCCCGGAGGTTAAGGCCGCCGCGGTTTTTTTAGATGCCGAGAAGGCTTTTGATTCAATCGAATGGAAATTCATGTATGCTGTGTTGCGTCGAATGGGGGTCGGTGAGGTGTACCTGCAACTGGTTTCGGTATTATACATTTCTCCAGTGGCTCGGGTGCGCATGGGGGATGTGGTCTCTGTCCTGTTTCCAATCATGCGGGGCACCAGACAGGGGTGCCCGCTGTCCCCGTTGTTGTATGCTGTAGCTGCTGAGCCTCTGCTGCGGGCATTGCGTGAATATCACGGGCATAGAGGACTACGTTTTCCTCATTACAATTTCATTACCTCTGCTTACGCGGATGATTCCCTTTTATATATTAGAGATCCCGAGCTCCATCTATCACCAGTGATACGCGAGGTGCTGCGCTTTGGTGGTCTTTCAGGCCTAAGGATAAATTGGGATAAATCCATATTGTTTCCGCTGACACCTGCTACAGAGCAGTTTCCGCTTGATTTCCCACTACAATGGACCACTGAACCGGTGCGTTATCTGGGCATTCAGGTCCACTCCGATGCTGACGAGGTAATTAAAGCTTATTATGGTAAAGTGATCAATAAGCTTGGGGACGATATAGATAGATGGATACGACTCCCATTGTCCTTGGCCGGTAGAGTCTCTTTGATGAAAATGGTTGTACTCCCTCGCCTGCTCTTTCTATTTACTAATATTCCCATAGTGGTACCTCAACGTCTGTTTCGTGAACTCCGATCCCTGATGATCAAATTAGCATGGGCTGGTAGGACCCCTAGAGTCACCTTGGACACCCTCATGCTTCCGTACACTGCCGGCGGACTGAATGCCCTGAATTTTGAACTATATTACAGGGCCGCACAGGCCTCTCATGCATACAGCTGGGTGCATGGGCCCCATGATTTGCCCCATCTTCATATCGAGAGAGTTGCTGCTGCCCCGCACTCCCTGCCTCTCTTTTTAACGCAGACCCCAACGAGGCGCTGCAGCATACTGGACTCGATCAACTCCGTTGTTCACGCATGGAATGCGTTGCTCAGAATGTACGATGGGGCGCAATTATACTCACCCCGAATGCATGTTGAATGGTGCCAATGGTTCGCCCTTAGTTCGGAGAAAGGGACCCTGGATTCCCTCAAAAAAGTACGCATACAGAATATGGGTGACCTCTTCAGACATGGGCGGGTGGGCACGTGGGAGGAGGTGGCGGGTGCAGACAGTGCGCATTCGGCTCTGACTAGATTCCACTTCTTCAGATCCCGGCATGCTCTGCGGGCGATACTGGGGGAAGACTTACAGGAGCCCTTGATCATTCCTCCTGTGACGGTTCTGTTGAGTGCTCAGTCCCCGTGTAAGCTCATTTCCAAGTTATACGCCTCAGCTCTGGACATGAAGACTTCCTCCCTTAGCAAGGTTAGGCAAGCCTGGCAATTAGATATAGGCGTTCCCATTACAGATGACATATGGCTCTACTGCTGCGAGGTTACCCGTAAGATTTCTATTAATGGCCGTCATCGTCTCGCCCATTTAAAATTTTTAAATAGAGTTTATTATTCCCCTTTACGTCTATTTGGGTATGGATTGAGGGACACTGATAATTGTGAGCGGTGTTATGCGCCGCAGGCTGGCTTTTTTCATCAGGCATGGCAGTGCCCACAGGTACAACGTTATTGGGGATCAATATTTCAGAAGCTGAATGACATACTTGAGCTATCCCTTGCTCCAGATCCCCTACTGGCGCTCCTGGGTTATACTAAACCCCTTAAGAAAAATGTACGTAAACTGGTTGCAATCGGCCTTCTCCTCGCCAAGCGTCGGCTGGCGATCCGTTGGATGAGAGGCCCTGTCCCCACGGTGGCAGAGTGGGAACACGATATGGTCTACTGCAATACCCAGTCCGATGTTTATAATGAAATGCTCCCTCCTTCTAACCGCCCGAAGAGTTTCTGGGGTATGTTTGCTCAATATCAAGTTGCACAACAAGCTTCGGTAGACACTCCTGAAGATTAGGAAATAACTGTTTGCAATTTTTTTTTCTTGTACAATCAATGTCTTAGAATATTTCTGCAGATTAATTGTATTACCCTGTAATGTTCTTCTGCCCATCAGCAATCTTTATAACAGAATTGTCCCCGCCTGAGTATCTCACTGCTGGTTTATTATTTCTTCACTCGTCATGTCACCTGTTCCTCGCCTGCCCTCCCTCTAATTGTTGCCATGCTCTGTTTCGATACTGCTATGTACACAATTGCTTTTGACTTCAGTGATCCATATTGGTGTTATTTTGTTTTTCTTTTTGCTTATTGTATGTATGTTGAGTTTCACTGTTTTTCCAAAAAGCAATAAAATACAATAATACAAATTTTAAAAAAAATTGACTTGATCAAACCACACTATGTGGCCGATATTAAACAGTAGGCCTCGTGGACTCTACAGTAGCAGACGCCCTCCTCTCGCTACAATCCAAGAAGTCCAAACAGAAAGACTCATCACGTTTGAAGAGCCACCTGTACGGAATGAAGGACTAAGCAACAATGCTATGGAACTCGTTCCACTTCAACAAGAAATTCATCTTCAAAATGAAAACCAACTTAACAACCAAGTTGCAATAAGACTGACTACAGACATCTACGTCAACATGCCTCGTCAAGAGCAAAATCCGATTTCAACAAATCCCGATGCAATTCCAACAATTGATCGAACTGCTTCTGGCTATTTCATGAACTTTGATACGTTTTCACTGGATCCAAGCGAGCCGGAAACGACGCCAGCCAAAAAATCACTCCAACAGAAACTCAATGACTTTTTGAACTTTTTTAGAAAGACTTACCTGCTGTCACCTTGGATAGAACTATGGTATATCACTGGGATTTTATTTTTTATTTTCTGGCTAGGTTTAATAATAACTTTTAATATGCTTATTAATGGACGATACCTCCAGCAAAGCGCTACAGCCCAAAGAGTCAATTTGATTTTAAAACCACACCAGTCTTCACATCGTGAACCAAGAGACTTGTCTTCAGTGAACATCACAGCAGTTCCTATACCGGACGGTATAGTATGGGACAAGATTGATTATGATGTATTCGGTCCGACAGAACTTTTTTTTTTTTTTTTGTTCAATAAATTTTTATTGGTTGTCCAAATATACATTGACAAAAGCAAAAATATAAAAGAAACATATATATAATGCACAAAAAAGAAAAAGGTAAGTACAAAACAAAGGATAATAATGTACAATCAAGATACTTTGTTCAACGCAATACAATACACAGCAAAACAATTTTTATAAAACCAAAGTATTAGGAGAAAGGTATCGTCTAAATCAAGTATAAATATCCCAAAGTCGGTTTCGCATTTCTATTGTCCCCTTGTGTACCTTTTTACATTTTTACATTACTGGGCTCATGTGTTGGTTAGGGGTCTTAAAGGAGATAATGTTAGGGTTACACTGTTAGGGTTACAGTTACAACTACAATTACAATTATAATTCACAATTACAGTGCTTGTCGCAAGCAGAGCAATCCACCATCCCCTGGTAGTCGCAGTGAGTGGTTGTTTAATGGTAGTTGTCGGGGGCTCACGGTGGTTTATGTGATTTGAAGAAAATATCAAGAGAAAGCCAAAGATGTCTGACTGGGTTTTTCCATGGAGAATTATGAAGCACAATATTGTCTGCCCCTCGAAGGTTGGTGATCCAGTTTTGCCAACAGTTAAAGGACGCCTTACTAGTATCCTTCCAGTTGGTAAGGAGGATTTTGACCGCCGCTATGATAAGGATGTCAAGGAGTGCTTTGTCGTTTTCACTCAAGAAGCCTGTTCTTGTGGGAGCGAACAGAAGTGACGACAGGTCCTTACAAGCATCAAAGGGAAAGAGGTTAGATATGAATTTGAAGGCCCTGTCCCAGTAGGATGTTACGCAGGGGCAGAGCAGTAGCAGGTGCTCTAGGTCACCTACTGCATTCTTACAGTTCCAACAGACATCATCATCTCGAAGTCTATGTTTGTGTAGGCGGGAGGGCGTCCAGAATACTCAGTTTCGAATCTATATGGGACAATCGCACTTTGATGTACAGAGGTCACACCTTACACAATGACAACTGGATCAAGAAAGGAATTTTCTTTCTCCACCAGTTATATGCAGACACACATCCGCTGACCTTTAAGGAACTACAAAATACATACCACCTTGAACCTATAGAATTCTACTACTTCCTGAAAGTAAAAGCTGCCATATCTAAAACAAAAATTTCGACCTCACCGCCTTCCTTGCCAAAATATTTCTTAAAATTAAACTCCCTAGGCCACCAAGTTTCTTGGATATACCGTCTACTAGGCCCCAAACATTCTACCCTCAACGCGAAAACTATTTCCTTTTGGAATTCACACTGTACCACCCCGGTCTCTGATTCTGACTGGACCTGGACGTGGAATTCGATATTTAAGAATAAAATTAGCCCGGTACTGTCCCAAACTAAGTTCTGGTCCGACAGAACTTTTAAAGCTAAAACATGTATTTAAAATTTCTTTAAGTGATATCATTACCTCCAGTACATTTTCTGATGATTGGGACACTGAAACTGTAAATGCTATGATGTGTGATTTAGAAAAAACTGCTGCATTTCCGAACAATGAAATGTTAGAATGTACTTCAGACTATGATACATTGTACTGTTACCAGCAATATGGTCATCATTTCTTACACAAATCTATAACACCTAGAAATGTATTTGAATACCACCAGTGGGAACACTGCCCAACACCTCCAAAAGGTATAACAATACGAAGACAGAGCACAACACCAATAGTAATCACTGACCAAAAGAAAGTCAGTAGTATTTTTAATTATCAAAGTGCAATATACACATAAACAATCATATTGACAAGAGCATTAAAATGCTAAGTAATATCTTGCAGTGTTGACACGTAGTTGTCGTAAGATAACAGCCGACACGTGACCGACTTTCTCAAGGCTTCAAGTTTAGATCACAGAGTCCTGAGATCCAACAGGATTAAAAAACTCAAACGTCGTACGCCAAAAAGTATCCAATTGGCTGTATATCCGTAGGCACAGTAACCTCCACGAAATGTCGGGTAGAACAAAAGTCACCTAAGACCGCCTTTGTTTGTTCAAAGGTAACGCATCAGTCGCAATCAAATCTATATGTAGTCTTGGGACTTCCCCATCGTTCGGTAAATCTGAGCGCGGGTAACGTGGAGGAGTCACCGTTTTGATAGACGGATAATCGGACCCACGTTTAGGGTTCACGTATTTAGTCTCCAACTCGTCCCGACATCCGCATAAGTATAAAGTCCGTCTCCCGTGGTAAGGCAGAAAGGTAGTTCGCAAGCATTTGCACAGAAATTCACATACTTCTCAGGGTTTAACACATCCGACCTGAAGTCATTTTTTATAAAGTGGCGAAAAGTTCAGCTCAGAAAATTATGTTAACAAACACAAAACATATTTACTCTGCATCCTTTTTGAACCAGTTGTCTACACAGGGTTTCGACCTATGGAAGGACACTATCGATTTAAAATCAATCTGGGGTTCTAGGGACTGGCAAGTCCAGGGAATAGAAGCACTATTTAGAGCATGCCTCATTCCACAGCAGATCTTATTTCTGAATGAAACTGTGCAACAAACAACCTGTCTTGGATTAGCCAAAGGCAAGGAAATTAGCACACCGGGGTTTCCAACACCATCACAGATGGGTGGGGGCAGAATTCAACTAGACATGGGGTGAGATTAGATGACATTTTCCAGTACAACAGATCAGATCCTGATTGGACAGAATGGCTGGTTTGGCCCATTGACACAAACAAATGTCAGCAGAGATTTATGAATACAACCGAAGGGTTTAGTATCCATAGGCCAGACCCACGCTATGTACAGAGACATCACTCGGGGGTAGTGACATCCTATAGTGTTGGGAAGTTGTGCCTTGATTGACTAGAGACCTCAACACTCACAGAAGTAAAACATCACTTGACCTTACTCACACCTGATGTAGACCTTAGGGATTTCCTACTAGGTCCAAGGAAAACACGTCAGAAACGTTTCATATATGCCGGCATTTATGCCTATTATAATGAAAACTGGAAAATATCCCAACAAGAGGCCGCAGAAAGGATACGGGAGATAGACCGTATTAACTTAGAAAAGGCATTAGCTGTAGTGGATAATGGGTTAACTACTTTGACCTCCAGGATTTACTCCTTAGGCAACATTGTGTCTTCGGCAATCGACATATTAGAACAAGATCTGGCCTTGTTACAACACGGGCAATCTCAGCTACGTTCTGTTATGATGCTAAACTGGACGCTACAATCTTTGCGTGCAGGCCATGTGCCATGGCGTTTTATAAACACCACGTCTCTGTTTTTAGAATACAATCTGACTGATAAACAGATAGAAATGGCACAAAGGGGAGCCAAATATACGATGCTGCGTATTGAGAAACTGGAAAGCCGAATCACCATCAACAGAATGGCTAATTCATGGCCAAATCACTCTGCCGGTCACTACGTTTCAGTTTCAATATTGCCTTGAGCAAAGGCAGGCAGGCAAATATGAAAAGATGGGTAAGGGTTACATTAAGGAAACTTGGGAGTTACCATATAGATATCGATGCCGGAATGGGGATCGAGAAGTGTATCTGAGTGGCACAAACTGCAAGAACGCTTTAAGCGGTTCTCTTATGTGTCAGGATATTTCACTACACGGAGGCTGTAACGGTTCAGTAGCGAACCTATCGTGTCACATGACTGGAACCCCAACTGCCGTGATCACGCCAGTTTTCGAGCTGCTCTCGAATGGGAGTTACTTGATGCTAAATGGTCAAGGTTGCTGTGGGATGCTTCCGGGCGTCGCATATCTGGTCACTGTTAACTCCAGGGTTACTTGCTGTATGCAAGTATTGTTTCCACCACTGAACACAGTCAGGGAGGCGCGGTTATGGCCTTCACTGAACGTTTCTTTCATACAATTTGATACTCTGAGCAGACTGCAAGCCATGCTTTTACAGCAACCCGTGCCCTTAACCTCCGCTCGAGAAACCTATGAACTTCAAGTTGCAAGGACCTCGACTGAGATACAGGCGCTTATACGTATAAACTGCCCCTTTCATTTCGTAGAAATGGTGGGACGTATCTTCAATATGTCTGATACGAGCGGTATTGTACACCTATTTAAGACCATAGGGTCAGGACTGTTAAGCACCTTTCAGACAGTCCTCGGAGTAATCCCAAATTTTATACACTCCGTATTAGGAAGCGTATTTGGAGGATTCCCGCTCGTCCTGTTCCTGATTGCAGGAATCCTGATTGTTATATTACTGCTACGCAATGGACGGCCCAATTCCCGAGGGAATGGTGAACGTGCTCCTGGAGCGGAAATACCGTGAACGCATGGTACAACTTCTGGGCATTCCTTGCTTGCGAGAACTCAATGCCTCCTGGTTTCTATCGTTTAGACCAGTCTGGGTAGTCTGCATCTTACCTGTTCTTCGATGCCTGTTCTGCGGAGAAGAATGCACGTTGGATCTTTGTCTAACGTTTCCATCAGTTGCGCCTCTGGACACGGATGCAATGCTGGACCCCATAAAGGCCCACGCTCTGCGTTGTCCTCAGCGGCTTTCGATTCTGATGAATGCATTCCTGGAGAATCCACAGGTGCCGTTTGCTCCTGCTGGGTTAGGTGACTCCTCCACAGGCACCCAGGTAACAACTGCCGCACAAGCTGCCGCAGCACCGACTGTTGGCAGTGCTACATTCCATCTATGTGCGATTGACGTTCTCTGTGAGGCGTTGGATTTGTCGTCTGCAGCAGCTAACACCGATAATGTTGTGCTTCCCAGCCAGGACCCTTAATCTTGAATTGGCTCATCATGTCCTGGGAAAGAATTCAGCTTCTTCACTCGTTTCAAAACAAACGAGCAAAATTGGAACATTTCCTAAATTGACACTTTCGCTTGAGAAAAGCATGGCCTTCTTCCGCTTTGAGTGAGACAACTTATATGGAGAAACAAAATAGACATTCTTTTAGTGCCAATTGAAATTAGCTGAATTACTAACATTTTAGAAGAATTTTTTTTAAAGAGATTTTAAAACCATGTTTTTATTTGTTTTTAAATATGATTTTAAATTGTCCAGATTTTAAGTATGGTCATTGTTATCCAATTCGAAAGAGGAGTGGGTGCTATGTCCTGTATAGAGGCCCTAATGTAGACCCGTTCATACATGCCCTAAAATGGACGTATTCATATTTGCCCTAATACGGTCATATTCGTACTTGCCCTATTATGGTCAAAGCCGCATATGCCCTATTACGGTCATAACTGTACATGTCCTATTATAGTAATGATTCCTTATATAGGCATGATCTTTCACCTACATTGGTCCTCACTAGTACACAACGTGCTCTGAGGGCTGAACGTTATCTATCCTGTGGTTTTGAATACTGCAGGGTTTTTCCCAAACACAGGCCCACACTGTACTCATCAATTATGCATTGCTTTCTAGGAATACACCACCTGCATAATATGTATGTACAGAGTTCACCCCTGACGTCTTCCTCATGTCTAACGACAGATCAATACAAACCATACTGAGGACCGAGACTCTTTAGGGTATAAATACACCACATCTTGCCCCGGTAAGACAGAGGGAACCGAGACTTCCATGCTGACACACTGACCAGAGATGCTGAGGCTCCTGCATGCAGTCGCTCCAGCTGACAGCGGTCTGACACAGCCCTTGCGGGATGTCCAACTCGAGATCAGGACGGGGTCCCACACTCTCTCTATTCAGGTATGGGGGTTCGACTAAATCCTAGAAGGATTCTTGGCTCTTAGGCTTTTAGACCTACACATATGCTAGGTACACTCAGGTACATCTAGTTAGGCATCGTAGGAGTATGCGCACTTGCATAATGCTTTTATATTCATGTATGTATTCATGATTATCGCAATATGGTAGAACTGTTCTATCCCTTTGCTTTTATCGTACTGCTGATAATATATCTCTGCTATTGTCTGCTGGTTGCCGCAGCACATATATTTTACACTAGAATAACAACTGTTCAATAAATACTAATTGAAACGCCCGACTGTTTATTCTGTGTAACTCTCTGAGACAAACCGAATAAGTAAGCATGAGTGACTGAGCGAAAGGTAGTACATTGTTTCCACGATTCTGAGGAATTTGGGTTATCATGATCTAAGGTTGCCAGAAACTAATCTCTCCCCGATAAGAGGAGATTCTAGTGGCACTGTGAGCTAGCTAATGCAAAACAATCTAACATACGCGGTGAGGGTGCACAGAGTCAGTCTGCCACCAAGCCCACAGCTTATGTTACACAAACGCGCAGGTCCTGCATGGGTACCATAGGAACTACACGACAGCATATTGGAATAAGGTATCAGTGTCTGATGGTTTAATTGTTTTTTGTTTAACCTGCTGAATTGTCATTGTTGTTTCCACTGGACCTAATGTCCAAACATTCAGTAAAAAACATTTGCAACTAAAGAAATTACATCTCCACCAGGATAAATCACTCCAGGCATTTACCTGTTCAGCTGAGTATCTTATGCCTTCCTAAACTTTACTCTTAAGAAGTCCACCTGATATGCATGTCCAGCCGAAGCAGACGCAACTCTGCTCACTTTGAGGCACAAAGGAGGAGGCTTGGTGTCACCAGCAAGCGTGTTACAGTTGGAGTGTCAAATTAAAAAGGACCACTCACACACGATATAAAAGAATGTGGGGCCTGATTACCTAAACGGTAGTACCCAGCACAAATGAAGAGATCTGTACTAAATTGCACTGTTTGCATAGTTTTGTCATTGATGACATAGTGCATGTTGTCATCAAGTTTGCTAGCTAAAAATTGCTCTGCATGCCTTGATTTTTGTCCTCCAATAGGATAGGATAGGATAAAATGTATTAAGCGCACTTATACCCGAGGGTGTCAAGGCGCTAGGCAGATGGGGTAAAGGGAGGAGCGAAAGACAGCCAACTAGGATGAGAAAAGCCATGTTTTCAACAGCTTTCTGAAAGCCGGAAGAGAGTCCGCATTGGAGATGGGGGAAGGCAGGGAGTTCCAAAGTTTGGCGGCTGATACCGAGAAGGAGCGCCCACCCCACCTGACCCTGCGGTATCTTGGAGAGATCAATTTTTTCTGGGAGGAGGATCGCAGAACTCTCCTGGGGGTATACCATTGGAACATGATTTGCAACTGCAGTGAGCCTTTACTATGCACGGCTTTGTATACCGTGCTCAGAACCTTGAAGGAGACACGTTGCTTAATGGGAAGCCAGTGCAAGGTGCAAATCCCCTCCCTGTCAGATAGTTGCTTTGGAATGTTCAGGATCAGCCTTGCTGCAGCATTCTGAACAACCTGGAGTTTGTTCATGGAAGTTGCATTGATGTTGAGGTATAAGGCATTGCAATAATCAAGCCGGGAAGTGATAAGTGCGATGATGGTGGATCGATGCAATTCAGGCGGGATGAAGGGTAACACCTTTCTGAGGATCTTTGAGATATAGAAACAGGTGCTGACCGTATGGTTGACCTGAGCATCAAAGGTCAGACTCTCGTCAAAAATGACCCCTAGATTTTTTACTGTCTTAACTGGGACAGGAAGGGGACCACAATCTGCAGGCCACCAGGCACTTGCCCAGACAGAGTTCTGTACGCCAAAAACCAGTATCTCGGTCTTATCAGCATTGATGTTGAGGGAGTTACTCTTCATCCAGCAGATGATGCTTGCCATACACTGGTTGAATTTCTCTGCAACCAATTGTAAATCATTAAAGATGGAAGCAATGATTTGAGTATCGTCCGCGTACGAGATCACCTGGAAACCAAATGATCTTACCAGCTCAGCCAGGGGGTCACATAAATGTTTTATAGGGTGGGGCTAAGGGAAGATCCCTGAGGGACCCCACATGGAAGGCTGAAGGCCTTAGCTCTAAAACCTCCGCAGCTAACGATATTCGGTCTCCCCGACATGAAGGAATGTAGGAGCTGTAGAGCTTTACCCCCAACTCCCACTTCCTGCAGACGCTGGACCATGCGTGTCGGGGAGACGGTATCGAAAGCTGCCGACAGGTCGAGCATATTCAGCACCGCAGATCCTCCCTGATCCACCTGCATACGGATATGGTCAGTGACTGCAATAAGAGCAGACTCAGTACTGTGACCGGCGCGAAACCCATTCTGAGAGAGGTCTAAGCACGCCTGGGACTCAACATAGTTCATCAGTACGGTATTGATTAATTTCTCTGTGATTTTGGCGGGGGTGGGGAGAAGTTCCCGGCTAGGAGACTGTTATTGATAACCTTACACAGGAAGTTAGCTCCAGGGTCAGGAACCAGTTTAAGTAGGGAGGACATACAGGGGTCTGAGGAGCGCCGGATTTAAGGCCCATTAGGAGATCTTTAGTTTGTTGGGCAGTAATTTGAAGGAAGGAGGTAAGGGCACGCTTCTCACGGTCCTGAGTAGCTTCCTCAGCATCTTTCAGTTGCTGGGCTGTGGTTGCTGGGCAGGAATTACCTACATGCCTCCCGCGGTCCTGAGTAGCCTCTATGTCCTCCAGGTCTTCAATTTCAGCAGGACTAAACTCCTGGAAGATCTTGAGGACCTTGTCCTGAAAGTAAGTAGCTACTCTATCACAGAAATCTTGGGAGGGGGTCAGCATCTGATTTCCTGGTGGCTAAAGAGCATACTGGATGAATTATCAGCTGATAAAATCTTTTTGGTAAAGAAGCAGGATTTGGCTTGGAAGATGGCGTGCTTGTATTTGTGTAGCAGGGATTTCTGCTTAACCTTTTCCCTAGGACAGGGGTTCCTACGCCATTTACATTCTTGCCTGCGGCACTCCCGTCTCAGGGATCTGAGTCTTCTGAGAACCACGGGGCCGATGGTTTAGCTCTTCTAGTAAAGCAGTCTTTAATAGGGGCAGCAATGTCAAGAGCCTTGTTAATCCAATTGTGGAATCCCTCGGTTGTGGGGGGAGCAGAATATGCCTCTCCTCACAAGCTGTACCCAAGGCTGCCTCCCATTTAGTGACTGTGAGCTTGTGCAGGGTCCTACAGCGAATGGACCTCAGAATAGAGCCCTCCTTCCCCATAGGGGGGAGGGTGGGGCAAACTCTGAATTCAATAAACCAGTGGCCTACCCAGCTGAGGGGCTGAACAGTCTCTATCTATAGATTATCGTGATTGGTGAAAATACCGTCCAGAGTGTGTCCGGCGGTGTGAGTTGGAGATTGAACTAATTGCTCAAATCTCAAGGATGACATGAACTCAAGGAGGAGCGCTGAATCTTTATCTAGTTTGTTTTCTAGATGGTAGTTAAGATGCCCTAGTATGGTAAGATGAGTGGAGGTAGCGAATGGTTCCAATGTTTTACACCATGACTCTGTAAACCTGGATCTAGGGCCAGGCGGGCGGTATACCAAGAGGCCTGAGAAGTTGAAATTATCGGATAGCTTAATCCCGAACGAAGCTACCTCCAGTAGCGAGCCAGGGTCACCGTCCACGATGCCCAGAGTGCATCTAAAAGAGCTCCGAGCCACCAAAGCCAGTCCGCCACCTCTACGGTCGAGACGATCACATCTGAGAATGATAAAGCCAGGGGGAACAGCATCTACCAGGTCTGGACCCGAGTACTCCCTAGCCCATGTCTCGGTGACAAAGAGGCAGTCTAAGTTTAGAGTTTGGATAATCAAAGCGATTTCAGTTTTGTGTTTAGGCATGGAGCGTGCGTTTATTAGCGCTCCCTGAAAATGACTGGATTTGGGACCATTTTTTACATTAGACCCAGGGACAGAGACCGGGTCATATGTGGGTCTGAAATTGCAATGCTGAGAATATTCAACCTCCCCAGTAGTAAGGACAAGCTTATTTGCACACCCCACGTGGAGTGGTTTGGGACGTAATTTAAGAAGACCTGTCCTTGAGTAGGTAGTAGCCGGGGCATTTTTATCTTCTGGGGTAAGACGCGCAGCATCGCTGGCCCCTGACGCCATCTAGGCACGGACAGGCGCAGACGGGCTTGCCTTTGGTGTGCCTTTGGCGCACCAGCGGCGCGCCCGCTGCGCAACCGGGGTTACTTCATCATTTAATGCCTCAACCCGGAAGTATGCGCAAGCTGGACCGCTAACCCCCAAGATGGCGACCGGTGTGAGTGCACAGGACTCTCTCCGCTCAATCGGGAAAACCCGTGGCGGACCAGAGAGTCCCGCAAACAGAAAGGAAGCCCCAACAACGGGAGAGGAGAGACGCCAGACCGAGGGCCTAGGTCAGGCAGCAGAAGAGATCATCCGGTAAGTGACTCAGAAGACAGTGCAATGCAGAACAGATAACGCTAAAATTGGTCAAAACAAGGGTAATGTGGGAACTATTTTTAAATTAAAGTAACACGGCTATTTCGCACTACTAGTGCACTTACTGTATATGCCACAGTCTTAGGTCTGTTTGGTTGATCACAGGGTTGTGTAACTGAATGCCACTTGCAGGCCTACCTCAGGCTTGTGTGGTGTGACAGATATCTAGGAAACAAAAGTCATTTCTTTTTCATTACTTCCTTTACAGTTCATCATATTTATAGCTGGGACTGGTGTTTGATGGATTCATGCAGGCACTGTAGATGTCTGTAAATGATTTACAAATTGAGGCTGAGACCTTTCTCACCGCACCTATCACTAAAAGGGATATAGTGTCAACAAGTGGTGCTCCGATCTGGAGGGCCAGCCTCCTAATCCCCCATATGAGGATATAAATCCCCTAGTTACTTTAACAAAATGATCAGCACCCACTTCCTGTTCTGTTACAAAAATGATTGTACAATCCAAGGAACATAGATCAAATAATGCAACAGACTCCATTTTTTTAAAACTGATCCCGGACAAACCGTTCAAAGGACAAAGAACAGTGACTGAGATTCCATTGCCAACATGGGCACCGAATGGACATCTGGAAGATAGATGTTATTGCACAAATAATTGGAACACCAAGTGTACAAACTAAGTTCACAACTGTATTAAACAAGTCCATCCCCGGTACGAAAAAACTGATCTATAAACACGCAGTACGGGGGTGATAATATCGGAAAAAATCCCTGAAGAATTCTCTAGAAAGAGATGAAACACGTTGCTACATTTGATGGATAACATACGGAAAAAGAACAATATGAATAAAGGACTGTGAGAAGTTGGCCTGATATATGCTGTTCACTAATTAAAGTGGATACCTTGCACCAGAACAATTCGACTCTTAAGGTAGATAGGTTTAAGACAACCTTTATAGAAAGCTATCCTAGTGGTAGCTGTGGAGAGCAGCCTTCAGGCTAAGTCTTGAAGGAATGTAAAGCAGCTTGTTTTACCACACAATCTCTTGAATCACCAAATGAAAAGACACCACACAGGTATATATATCAAATATATATGTATTTATTAATAAACACTCTCTACTAATCTCTTTATGAGATTAGAAGTCAGGAACATATGTACAAGTCAAATGTTATCAAAATAAGTTTAGCACAATCGAATATCACAATCTTAGTTTGGCTAGACCTAGGTCTAGGGCATCTAGAATCGAGGGACCCCCAAGAACCACCCCAGGTAGTTGTAGGAGACCCGCAGGGGACGGACGCGGTGTCCTGGCACCGGTGCGAGTCCTGTGCGAGTCTATGCGAACAGACGCGATTGAGATTTCAAGGTTAAAGGTCCCTTGCGTGTTCGAGGCGAACACACCGATCGGTCCTTGTACGAGTCGAAGGACGCGGTTACAGATAGAGTTGCAAGGGAGATGGACGCGCTGTGTCTAACACAGACGCGAACCTTGTGCGAGTCAGTGCAATGGAGGTCTCGATGTTACAGGCCCCTTGTGTGTTCGAGGCGAACACCGATCGGACTCAGTACGAGTCGAGGGACACAGTTCTGGATAGTGTTACAAAGGAGATGGACGCGGTGTGTCTAACACAGACGCGACCCCTGTACGAGTCAGCGCAATTGTCGCACTTAGAAAATAGGAATTTTAGGACACTTCTAGGGAAGCTACAAGCAAGTCACTTACAGGGTAAGTAGTTCTAGGGCCCACACCCAGAGGAGCACTGTAGTGCTGAAGTTACCTCACCCAGGGGAGCCGGGTGCATAGGTGTTCTTTGGTGTCGGGTCGCGGCGTCGTTTTCAATGGGAGCCAGTGAAGACTTGCTGCTTGCGGCAACAGGAGAAGTGTCCGGAGGAATCCAAGCCTGGATTCAGAAGATGGAAGACCTGAAAGCAGAGGGGACAGTGTTCAAAGTCACTTGGCAGTGACTCGGGACAAGGAAGATGGATGCCCACCGTCGTCGAAAGATTCAGGTCGTTCGCGGGTGCCTTGACTCTTCAGCCACGAGGTCCAGGAGGCGTTGACGATGACCAGGAGCTGGATTCGGCGTGTCCCATGATGTCTGCAGCTTACTGCGGTGTCGGCGACTCGATTGGAGCCAACAAGCCTTGGTAACAGCAAGTCTCGGGGAAAGTGTGAAGAGGCAATGGCGCAGACCAGCAAGGTCTGGGGGACTCACCCAGTGAGGGTAAGTCAGGGCAGGCCTGGAGCAACCAGGGGAGCCCTTTGGTTTCTTTAGAAAGTCTTCTGGGGACCCACAAGCCGGCTGGCAAGGGATTGCAAAGACGCCTCAGGAGGATTCGCTCGACAGGGGCCCACGGTCACTCGGGGCGTGGTAGGCCTCTGATCTTCGGAGGGATTCCTGCTGGAGGCTAGGACCACACGTGGTCCAAAGCACAAGTTCGTGGAACGTTGCAAAGGGGTTGCACTTGACAATAGTGCACGGTACCCAGGGGTCGCGGTTCCTCGTCACTCTTGGGGTCCACTGGCCTCAGCTTCACTGGGGACTCACGATAACCTTTGAGAAGTCAGGAAATCCACTTCTTGGGCTACAGGGACTTTGGACTCCAGCAGGAGCGGCGTAGTTTGCGACCGTTGTTTGTAGTTTTTGGTGCCTGCCAAGCAGGGGAGTCACTCCTTGACTCCAAGGGAGATTCTTCAGTCTTACAAAGGTAGTGGAACATCGAAGGTCCGGGATTCTTCTTCAGAGCATCGTCCAGGGAAATCCAGGGTGCTATGCACAGGTTCCCCCTCTTATACTAAAAGAAAGGGAGGACTAGCTGTATCACCCTACCTATGGGAGGGTCAGGGGAGTGGGCGGCTACACCCACTTCCCTTTGTCCAGTTTTGCGCCAGAGCAGGGGCAGGTAGCCCCTGAGCCGGTTTGAACTGGGGTATGCACCGAGGAGCCTTCTGCTCCCCCAGTGCAGGACTTCAAAGCACTCTAAGAGTGCACCCACCCAGCCCCAATACACTAAACCCTGTCTGGAAGGTGGTCACACCCCCTTGGGACAGGATATCTATTGTTGGGCTTCCTCCACTGCGAGTGTTGGTCATCAGCAGGAGGGCAGCCCAGTGTCTGTGACTGGTGGCATCCATTTTGTGATGCCAGGGCTCTGCAGGATTCTACCGCGTTTCCACAGTAGGTACATGTCTATCCCTCTAGAAGGGTGGAATGCTACCCCCGCCACCAGGACTGGCGGGTGGGTAGTATTCCAAGATGTTTGACACCAAACATGACATGTTTCGATGCAGCCATTCCAAAGTAAGCATTTTACCGCGAGGATATAATGCACTTAAAAGTATATGGTTTAACCGCATCCACAAACAGCACCAGAGAATGGACTCTGAGAGCTGCAGAGGGGCCCTGCTCAGGCAGAGGCACCCCCTCACATAGAAGCCAAGCACCCTGCCCTCAGGATTGATAGGGCCTGCCTTAGAGGTGACTGATAGGTTTATATGTGTGTGTAGGAGAGATATAGGGAACCTATATCTCAGTGAGGAGTGCTAGCACCACCTCACCCAGGCTGCAGTAGCAGGCCTGTGGTGTCAGATTTAGTCTGCTTCTCAGGGGTGGCATAATACATGCTGCAGCCCCTGGTAGGCCTGTGAAGTACCTATGCCCTTAGTACCTAAGGTACCATATACTAGGGACTCATAAGGTACCACAGTATCCAATCACTAGTGCACCTAGAGTGCACTCCAAGTCGTTTAAAGAGAAAGCAGATAGGCTGGGGACCTGAATAGCAGGTTCCCAGCCAAACTAGGTCAAAAACCAACAAAACACCAGGAAAAAAGTGGGGGCAACCATGTAGTCAGACTCCACCTTCCTACATAACCCCCCCCAAACAAAAGGAGATGAGGCTAACCTTGTCCAGGTGAGCCTGTATTTACTGAGTGGCCATATAAGGAAGTACCTGCACTAGCATGGTTACCCCCTGTCTTATGGTCCACTAAGTTATCCCTCACCCTAAGGGTATGAGAGGGTCTCCACCATGGGGAATTACTACCTGTGGGGTGTTTTGGTAAAGGACAAGGCTGATGAGGTGTCTGAGCAGGGAAGGGAGACCCTGGGGAAGTTGGTCTCAGTTTCCTCAGATCTCTGGTCACCATGTATGCCTGTCTTTCAATGACTGAGCTGCACTTTGCTCTAAGGGTCAACCTTTGGCTGCCTACAGCTCGGGGTTGGGTCCCTTTGGGTGGAACACTGGAGGGACATGGCAGGTTTGGAACTTTTTGGTTCCAGGTTTGCCCTTGCCTAACAGAGTCCTTCTGGGGAAGGTCCCTACACAAAGGTATGGGGGATCCCTCAGTGTGCGGAGGAATTTTCACCTGGCTAGGGCTACTAGACTGGGTGCCCCTAATCTGCTGATGGGGGGTTCCTCTGGACAGGGGGCCCTGTGGGGTCCACTGACCTCCCTGACCTCTGCAGCCCTGGGCTGACTGAGGTAGGGTAGAGAGGGCAGGTTACCTGCTCCAGACTGGGTACCACCTTGGAAGGGTCCTCTGCCATCAGGGGTGGGGCCAGGCCAGGCCTGACTACCTCTGGGGCAGTTCCTTCACTAGGGGTAGGATCAGTTCCCTGAGGAGGCTGACCCTTACCTGCTGTCTGGGGGAAGGAGACTTTTCTTCAACCGCGGTGCTCTCTTTTGGGGGAGAGTGGGCCATTCTTCCAGGCTCCATCTCTCCAGCATTTCCTGGGCTGGGGCTGTGGCCATCACAGCCCCACTAGCTTTTTCAGGGACGCCTAGCATCTTCAGATGGGTTTGGTGTTCAACTTCAGCCCAGGCTGAAATTTCCAGATCATTTCCCATCAGGCAATCTACGGGCAAGTTGGGGGACACTGCCACTCTTTTTGGGCCTGTGACCCCCTCCCAGCTGAGATTGACTATGGCCATGGGGTGATCTGTCCTGACACCATCCATGTTGGTCACCTGGTACTTAAACTCAGGTAAAAGCTGGTGAGGGGGACTAGTTTCCCTGCCACCATGGTGACACTAGCCCCTGTGTCCCTGAATGCCACAGCCTTCCGACCATTAATCATTGGCTCCAGTCTGTACCTGCCCAATGCAATGGGACCCATGGTAAAGGTGGCAAATCCTATACCACCATCAGAGTCTGAGGAGTCTGTTGAGGGGGACCTGTCTAAACTAGGGCCCACCTCTGTTCCCCTTGCAAAAGCACCTAACTTTTTGGGTGCACTACTCCCAACTGGAGGATTACTACTGGTAGTACCAGGAGGGGTGGTAGTAATAGCTGGAGGAACAGTTTCTTTATTGCCAATCCTGGGGCAACTGGGATCAGTTTTCCAGTGTCCAGGCTTTTTACAGACATGGCAATATGGTTTCTTTTCAGGAGAGGAAGGAGTTTGGGACCCACCCCCAGAAGAGGACTTTTGGGGCCCTCTAGTGGACTTATCCTTAGATTTATCCCCACCTTTCTCTTGGGACTTGGTAGAATCTTTCTTCTGGTCACCACCCTGATTCTTAGGCCTCACCCTGGTTCTGACCCATTTGTCTGCCTTCTTTCCCAATTCTTGGAGAGAGGTCAGATCAGAGTCCACCAGGTACTGGTGCAAAAGCTGGTTTTGACAATTATTAAGGATCTGCTCCCTCATAATCAAATTGTACAATCCTTTGAGATCAGTAACCCTACTGCCAATCAGCCAACCCTCCAGAGCCTTGGTTGCACAATCTACAAAGTCAGTCCAGTCCTGAGTCTGTGCCTTCTGGGTGTCTCTGAACTTCAGCCTGTGCTGCTCAGTGGTTAAGCCAAACCCATCTATCAGTGCACTCTTCAGGACTTCATAGTTATCAGCATCCTCTTCTCTAACAGTGAGGAGCTTGTCTCTACCTTTATCTGAAAAGGAGAGCCACAAGATTGCTGCCCACTGCCTTTGGGGGACCTGCTGTACTCTACAGGCCCTCTCCATAGCAGTTATCCACTTGTGGATATCATCCCCACTCTGGTAGGGAGGAACAACCTTGCTCAGGTTCCTATGGTCTGGAATATATTCTCTGCCTCTAGGGACACTGTTGCTGCCACCAAGGGGTTCTAACCCCTCTCTTCTAGAAGCTCTCTGGATCTCCAGGGCTTCTCTATCCAGTGCCAACTGCTTGGTTCTGAGGGCAACTCTTGCTTCCTCATACTGCAGCAGTTTGCACATTCTTTCAGAGGAGGTCTCTCTTATGGGAAAGTATGAGTTCCTCTGGTGGACAAATTCTCTGCCAGAGTGATAAGAGTGGTCAGATTCCCTGGAAGGTGACCTATGCCTCTCCTCCACTCTGTCAGCTCTCTTAGGGAGAATTTCTCTGTCCTTTTCAGGCCCCTTGAGGCCTGGCCCTTCAATCACAGAGTCTTGGTCATTCTGATTTTCATCACCTGACCCAGATACTGTAATTGACCCACTCACTGATTCAGACCCATTAGCTCCTAGAGCCAATCTAAGATCATCTGCTGTCAGCAGATCTATCAGGTGTGGAGGGACTCTGTCCTAGCTTCAGGTGTCTTTCAACACACATGGCTCTCAAGTCAGAGAAAGCCATGTCCTTATACTGAGGCTGAGTGGATCCACTGGTTCCACCCTTTAAGGACATTCTAGTGTTGTGAAGTGTTGTACTACCTACACTAGTTTGTGGCCTACTGATACTAGCTTGAGCTGTAGAAAGGGTGTGCTATCCCTTGGCACACAGCTCTAAGTTCAGTAGAACTTATTGATACTAACCTTGACTTTATATGTACCTTGAGTACCTATAGTGGTTTTCAGTTAGTAATTCAAATAGAGATTTTCTGGTAAAACAATAGCAAGCTGGAATCCCACACGCTGCCCACCAATGTGAGAAGTTGGCCTGGTATATGCTGTTCACCAATTAAAGTGGACACCTTGCACCAGAACAATTCGACTCTTATGGTAGATAGGTTTAAGACAACCTTTATAGAAAGCTATCCTAGTGGTAGCTGTGGAGAGCAGCCTTCAGGCTAAGTCTTGAAGGAATGTAAAGCAGCTTGTTTTACCACACAATCTCTTGAATCACCAAATGAAAAGACATCACACAGGTATATATATCAAATATATATGTATTTATTAATAAACACTCTCTACTAATCTCTTTATGAGATTAGAAGTCAGGAACATATGTACAAGTCAAATGTTATCAAAATAAGTTTAGCACAATCGAATATCACAATCTTAGTTTGGCTAGACCTAGGTCTAGGGCATCTAGAATCGAGGGACCCCCAAGAACCACCCCAGGTAGTTGTAGGAGACCCACAGGGGACTGACGCGGTGACCTGGCACCGGTGCGAGTCCTGTGCGAGTCTATGCGAACAGACGCGATTGAGATTTCAATGTTAAAGGTCCCTTGCGTGTTCGAGGCGAACACACCGATCGGTCCTTGTACGAGTCGAAGGACGCGGTTACAGATAGAGTTGCAAGGGAGATGGACGCGCTGTGTCTAACAGTGACGCGAACCTTGTGCGAGTCAGTGCAATGGAGGTCTCGATGTTACAGGCCCCTTGTGTGTTCGAGGCGAACACCGATCGGACTCAGTACGAGTCGAGGGACACAGTTCTGGATAGTGTTACAAAGGAGATGGACGCGGTGTGTCTAACACAGACGCGAACCCTGTACGAGTCAGCGCAATTGTCGCACTTAGAAAATAGGAATTTTAGGACACTTCTAGGGAAGCTACAAGCAAGTCACTTACAGGGTAATTAGTTCTAGGGCCCACACCCAGAGGAGCACTGTAGTGCTGAAGTTACCTCACCCAGGGGAGCCGGGTGCATAGGTGTTCTTTGGTGTCGGGTCGCGGCGTCGTTTTCAATGGGAGCCAGTGAAGACTTGCTGCTTGCGGCGACAGGAGAAGTGTCCGGAGGAATCCAAGCCTGGATTCAGAAGATGGAAGACCTGAAAGCAGAGGGGACAGTGTTCAAAGTCACTTGGCAGTGACTCAGGGCAAGGAAGATGGATGCCCACCGTCGTCGCAAGATTCAGGTCGTTCGCGGGTGCCTTGACTCTTCAGCCACAAGGTCCAGGAGGCGTTGACGACAACCAGGAGCTGGATTTGACGTGTCCCACAATGTCTGCAGCTTACTGCGGTGTCGACGACTCGATTGGAGCCAACAAGCCTTAGTAACAGCAAGTCTCGGGGAAAGTGTGAAGAGGCAATGGCGCAGACCAGCAAGGTCTGGGGGACTCACCCAGCGAGGGTAAGTCAGGGCAAGCCTGGAGCAACCAGGGGAGCCCTTTTGATTTCTTTAGAAAGTCTTCTGGGGACCCACAAGCTGGCTGGCAAGGGATCGCAAAGATGCCTCAAGAGGATTCACTCGACAGGGGCCCACGGTCACTCAGGACATGGTAGGCCTCTGATCTTCGGAGGGATTCCTGCTGGAGGCTAGGACCACACGTGGTCCAAAGCACAAGTTTGTGGAATGTTGTGAAGGGGTTGCACTCGACAATAGTGCACGGTACCCAGGGGTCATGGTTCCTCTTCACTCTTGGGGTCCACTGGCCTCAGCTTCGCTGGGGACTCACGATGGCCTTTGAGAAGTCAGGAAATCTACTTCTTGGGCTGCAGGGACTTCGGACTCCGGCGGGAGCGGCGTAGTTTGCGACCGTCATTTGTAGTTTTTGGTGCCTGCCAAGCAGGGGAGTCACTCCTTGACTCCAAGGGAGATTCTTCAGTCTTCCAAAGGTAGTGGAACGTTGAAGGTCCGGGATTCTTCTTCAGAGCGTCGTCCAGGGAAATCTAGGGTGCTATGCACAGGTTCCCCCTCTTATACTAAAAGAAAGGGAGGGACTGAGCTCTATGACCCTACCTATGGGAGGGTCAGGGGGTGGGCGGCTACACCCACTTCCCTTTGTCCAGTTTCGCGCCAGAGCAGGGGCAGGTAGCCCCTGAGCCGGTTTGAACTGGGGTATGCACCGAGGAGCCTTCTGCTCCCCCAGTGCAGGACTTCAAAGCACTCTAAGAGTGCACCCACCCAGCCCCAATACACTAAACCCTGTCTGGAAGGTGGTCACACCCCCTTGGGACAGGATATCTATTGTTGGGCTTCCTCCACAGCGAGTGTTGGTCATCAGCAGGAGGGCAGCCCAGTGTCTGTGACTGGTGGCATCCATTTTGTGATGCCAGGGCTCTGCAGGATTCTACCGCGTTTCCACAGTAGGTACATGTCTATCCCTCTAGAAGGGTGGAATGCTACCCCGCCGCCAGGACTGGCGGGGGGTAGTATTCCAAGATGTTTGACACCAAACACGACATGTTTCGATGCAGCCATTCCAAAGTTAGCATTTTACCGCGAGGATATAATGCACTTAAAAGTATATGGTTTAACCGCATCCACAAACAGCACCAGAGAATGGACTCTGAGAGCTGCAGAGGGGCCCTGCTCAGGCAGAGGCACCCCCTCACATAGAAGCCAAGCACCCTGCCCTCAGGATTGATAGGGCCTGCCTTAGGGGTGACTGATAGGTTTATATGTGTGTGTAGGAGAGATATAGGGAACCTATATCTCAGTGAGGAGTGCTAGCACCACCTCACCCAGGCTGCAGTAGCAGGCCTGTGGTGTCAGATTTAGTCTGCTTCTCAGGGGTGGCATAATACATGCTGCAGCCCCTGGTAGGCCTGTGAAGTACCTATGCCCTTAGTACCTAAGGTACCATATACTAGGGACTAATAAGGTACCACAGTATCCAATCACTAGTGCACCTAGAGTGCACTCCAAGTCGTTTAAAGAGAAAGCAGATAGGCTGGGGACCTGAATAGCAGGTTCCCAACCAAACTAAGTCAAAAACCAACAAAACACCAGGAAAAAAGTGGGGGCAACCATGTAGTCAGATTCCACCTTCCTACAAGGACTAAGAAGAAAGATTTTTTCTAAACAAATTTGAATGTAGTCTGCATTATTTGATTTATGTTCCTTGGATTGTACAATCATTTTTGTAAGAGAACAGGTAGTGGGTGCTTATCATTTTGTTAATGTAACTGTAGATGTTTGTGTTTGACTCAGGAGTCACAGGTTCCACTCACAAAGTTTCCATGAACCAAATGACGCCTCCCCAGAAGAGGTAAGTTTATTATCATAAATACATTCCGTCAGGTGAGCAGCAGCAGCTTGCCAACTGACACGCCTGATAATTCAGAGTTTGAAGGTGGCATTCCATTCTCTGATGACATCACCGCATTCCAAATGCCACCCATATCCCTCTCAAATACAGATTTGAATGTTAACAACTACACATGAACAAAAGGGCTTAGCAAATGTATACAATGGAAAATCAAGAATCTCAAACTGTACAATGATTGCTATGGATGATTAGGAAATAACACATAAAACCCCCATTATCCAGCCTGAATCACCGACCAGCTGGTGATGTCCTTGGAACCAATGTGAGGCAGGTGTACTCACAGGTGCTTCTGCCAGACGTAGGACAGAGGTGGGACACCCTGGACAGAATCTTATTTCTGTGACTTGGGCAGGGGCAGACGGGTGACCTAGAGGCTCTGCTGACGACAGATGTTTTCAGGGGCAGTTAAGACCATGGACAGATGGAAAACCCTTGACAACGACGAGCTGATGACAAAATTCCATTAGGACAATCCAGGGTAGTAGCGGACAAGCTCATCGGGGTACTTCTGGAAGCTAAAGAGAGTGGAATACCGCTGGTAAAGACGAGAGAAGCTGTAAAGAAAATGATCCTCAGGCCAAATAAGGATCAGCGGGATTCCAGGTCTTACAGTTTGCTGTAAGCCGGGTCTAGGTCTTCTGCAAATCTGCCTCACAAAACATTTCCAGTGTTGCCCCTGCTCCCTTCAACTCTTTTAGACATATTTGTGGCCTCTAGTCCGTGGCATCGCAGTCAGCTGAAAGTTGGTTTCCTAGTCTCCAGTTTTGAAGTCTTTAATCTAACCCAGTCTGTCCTGTATGTGAGTGTCCCTGCTTACTTTCGTGAATCTCGCCTAAGGACCTGTGGAGTTTGAGGAGCAGTCAGCACATCTAAGATAGCTTCGGTTTGTATTTATTTATTTAATTATTTATTGTTTATTATTTATTGTTTATTGTCTATTTATTTATTGTTTATTGTTTATGCAATTATTTATTGGTTGTATTTATTTATTTAATTATTAATTGTTTATTGTTTATTTATTGTCTATTTATTTATTGTTTATTGTTTATGTAATTATTTATTGTTTGTATTTATTTTTTTAATTTCTGTTTGTATTTTGTCTTGGAGTACAAAAGGAGGGTGGTCTTACATGAAGAAGCTCCGACCCCAACCGACTGTTTGTCACTGCAAACAGCGCAGCACTCCTGTTACATTCCAAGATCTAGAATCCTGGCTTTACTACAGACATGACATTGTAGTGGCCCGTCTGTGCTTCAACTTGCCTATAGCCTTCCAATGATATGGTCATCACAAGAGACTGAACATTCCACAGTCCTCTGCAGTGATGTGGACTGTGCTAACACATTGTCTTCTTTTCTTGTCAGACCACACCGTTGGCACCCTAACATTCATACCACCATATCCCCACCGATACCCACCATATCCACCATAGACCTTTCTTCCAGGTTTTATTCAAACTTTTCCCGTTTCCCAAGGTCCTCTACGTTTCTCACCTGAGAGCACATTTCTATATCCTCTGGAAATAGGCATGCCATGTCCTCTACTTATGGATGCGTTAGCTCTTTACAGCACCACAAGACTTAATACTGTTTCCTCCTTTATGGACACTACCCTTATTTGCATATCATACTGAGGGTGAATTAGAGGTGGATGGTAACTGCAAATCCACAAGGGCGGTGAACACTCTGTTGATAGATTTAGAACTACAGCTTCCCTTGGGATAGAGCGGTAATTGTAATTCCGATGGTGGATTCTGTACCTACATACAATAAGTGGTCGAAGTGCATTAAAAAAGGTATGGGAACTGTGATGATGCGCACAATGGGGTGAGATCAAAGGCGTGGCGTAAATCTACTGTAACTTTTTTTTGTCTTTCACCTTCAGATAAATACATATAAAATAACACATATAAATATAAGTTAAGTTAATAAGTGGGAAATGCACTATCGTACATTATGAAACCTCAGTTAGTTAATGCGCTGCAGAGTTCTGTGTGTGTAACCAGAGAGCAAAAGAATTGAATCCTGGTTGGTGCAATGGAGAATAATGACTTGTGTATGTTTAGTGCTACAAGGTCCCAGTCTGTAACAGCAAGCACCATGAATATGGAAGTCATTATTCTAAACTTGCATTACATACAGTAATGTAGGCTGCTAAAACAATGTGCAAAAATGTTTAAGATAATAAAGTGCAAAATATTGATTTTAGTAATACTCAGAATGTACGTAGTGCAATTTGTTTTTATCACAATCCTGTAAAATCACACACTTCACAGCTCAGCTGGTAACTCCCTTGCAAAACCACTCAAAAATAATAAATCTGTGTCTTCAACAGGGCCGGACTGGGAACAGCAAACAGCCCTTGCAGATTGCTGCTTTACAAGCACTGGGAGTGGGGGGGATGCTAGTAAGAAGCACCGCTCCCGCTTTTGTTACAGGGGGCCGATATTGCAGCACTGCTGCAAAACAGGCCCCCAGTGACAGAACCGGCCCCCACAGCCACAAAACCTGCCCACCGGGGAAACGCCCGGTGCCTGCTACGGCCAGTCTGGCCCAGGTCTTTAAGAAGCTTCAAGCAATTCCATCAATTAGAGCCAATGCGAGTTTCCAAGCAACCTTTGCATACGCAGATTGATCAGTTGCAGACATTTACATTTCTTTCAGGCAAGCAGGCTCCCTGGCAAGAAGTCTTGTTTAGCTGTCTGCCCCTCTTCCCTCTGTTTCACGGCACAGGCGACTTCCTGCCTTACACTTCATCTGAAGAATTACAGCTCTCAGAAATAACCATCCCGGGACCATTGTCTTCTCATGAAAAGTAGGGGTACTGTTTTTCTTAAATTAGAAAAGTTTGGGTACGTCGTGCCCCTCAGATCCTGCCCACTTTGACCACTGCATACAACTCACCCGACTTACAATCTACTGCTGTAAATCAGTAGATTTAGCTATCATTCAGCTCTATATCTGCCCCAGAAGCAGTTCCTACCAACTTTACCACCATGTGCTTCCAGCCGGCACATTCTATATTTGTTTGTTCGCCAAGTCAAAGGCTTTTTACACACATCACAAGCATAGCCATGCCTAAGTCTATTTCCCCAGTCACCTAGATCAGTTATTCTTGTTTATAACTTTGTACTCTTGAAGACCTGAGTTATAACTCCAGCTTTATCAGTTGACCGAAATGTGATTCTGGGCAAACAACTTAATCTTCCTGTGCCTTAAATTGTAAATATGTGTGGCATGATCTAAAGACAAGTTTGACATAAATATGTAAAGAGCCACTTGATGTACACATTCTTGAATCGTCTCCCTCTCACCAACAAATGATGTACAGAACTCTGTTGCTCCTTAGCTCGGGTTATGCTATAGAAATACAAAAACGTTGGAAGTGGGAAAGGCTGGGGAATCAAACTTGTCACCAATAGATCACACACAGGAACAGTACACTGATTGGTCATATCATGGATGGAACATATGAAGGCATAAGATCTCAGTACCACTCATGAAAAGAGATGGGTTGGTCATGGTGGCCTGCAACATAGATGGATTGTGGCATTTGAACATAACAATACATACGCATAACACATAATTAGGAGTAAAAATGTGTCATTGGGATATAATGCAGCTTAATGCGTTCTGAATCCACGGTTCGAGGTAGAGAGAATACGTAGGTTCACAGCGTGTTCATTATCCTGGGTGGGCCCCGGGTGTTAATCTACGAGTCTGGGCTATTGAACATTATTCCAGTTCATTGAGCTCCAGACATATATTTATTATTCTTGATGATGATTTAATACAAAGTGCTGGGTGTGCACACGCATCTAGTCAAATAACTAGGCCATGCAAGGGCGGAAGTGACCTAGAAATGGCATTTTCGTGCCTCACACTGAACAAGCAAAACTATTTCCATCACATGCCATTGGGAGTGCAAAGCAGGTAAGCCTCGAGTAACCTGCTTGCTAAATATGAATCCTTCCTTACCTGCACGAGTCACTATCCCAATTTCCATAAAACTTCGCTCTAAGGGCATATTATCAAGCCCTTTATCGCCGCGTTAGCGGCACTTTTCTGCCGCTAAGGCGGCGATATTTTTATCACACTATTAACAAGCTGCAGCTAACGGGCCTTAGCATGAGTTTATTAGCGATAGCGGCCGTTTTTTTACCTCTAAGCATGTCAGCGATATATATCGCTAATGACATGCCAAGTAGGCGTTCCTGACTAAAACTCCATTGAAACAGTCGCAAACACAACTTCCCCCTATTATCAATGCCCGTGAAGCGATAGGAAAATTCGCGCTTATCGCTGGAATTTAACGCCTCAAAAAAACTTGCCTTAACCATCTTGTCAATGGGGGGTGGATTGTTGGGTTAAGTATACACTTGCCTATTAGCAAGCTTTTCATTAGCGCTGTTAATTTAGCGCTGGAATTCTCACGCTGTTGCTGGCTTTACACGCTATCGCTGGATTTCCTATCGCCTTTGCGATACGCGTTGATAATACTGCGCTATCACGGCGAGGAAATCCAGCGATAGCCGGCGATAAAAAAAAAACAGCGCTAAGCGCTTTGCGATAAATATCGCAGATCCTTGATAATATGCCCCTAAGACTTTTGTCAGCAGAGGGATTATTGGTGGTAGAATGTCAGTGACAGTCTTTCATTCCTTAGTGTAACTTTATTGTAGGGGTGATTGCCATGATTAACTGATACTCAAACTTTCATTCAGAGGCAGGACTGATCCCAGCCCAACCAGTGAGAGGGGAAGGCCATTCCTCACCCCCCACCAACCCAGGTAATCTGAGCTGGGCAATGGGAGCCTCTGCGCCCAAAACAGCCCCTCCACCCCCCTGCATCCCCATCCAGGTATTACAGCACCTTGAAGCCCTTCTGACAGAACGATGTACAAAAGGCCTGTAGCACGGAGAACTACCCTCTCACTGCCCAGACAGTGAGAAATAGGAGTCCCTCCACCCAATCGCAAGAAACAGCACAGTGGCAGAAGGAATTCTAGAATTATATCAGCCACAGCTGAGACATTGACTCCAAGCAAGAGAAAGAAAGTCTGAAAAGGAAAACAGACAGAAAGAGGGAGGGAGGAAGGAAGGAAGGAAGGAAGGAAGGAAGAGGAAGGAAGGAAGGAAAAGATTGAGTGACAAAGGGAGAAATCAGGGATGAAAAAGAACCCAGCTGCAAGAGTGAAATGAAGGGACAAGAAAGTGTAGGGTGGTGGAAGGTAGAGGCATGAGGTGGCGTCAGGACTAGGCAGCCTTCTTGGCATTTGGTAGCCCCGCCATTCAGCAGGGTGATCGTAAAAAACCCTTAGGACATCTGCACTTTTTTTTTTATTTACAAATGTAGATCTGTGACTCAGCACAAGCACAGCTAACACCTTTGACCACAGCTCCCACCACAGCTCAGACCTTTCCACCTCTGAAAGGCAAGGACTATAAAATGACAGGAGTTTGAGGCACTGTCCCTCTCCCTCTTGCCAGACGACCACCAGCCAGCCTTGCTCAGCCAGCGATCCTGCCTAAGGAGTGACTGGCTGCAGATAGCTTTAGTAGAGAAAGGCGGATGGGAAGTAGAGACCATTGGCATCCTCGCCAGCTTCCCCACAGGCTTCTATAAGGCCCGAAGCACAGAGCGTGCATGCATTTTGGTGTACACCAACACCAGCTATGAGGAGCACCTTCCTTCCGGTCACACCGCATACTGTTTCCAGCACCTGGCTGTTCACTTACAAAGTCCTAGAATTCTCTTTTCTCGTTTCTTAAACTTTCTGTACATGCTAGCGGGAGAGAGGGGTGTCTGTGTAAATGAAATAAAAAACAGTCTCATTAAGGCTTCAACATTGAATTGGGGTGTCAAAAAAAGGCATATGTTAGTTTCCTTCACAGTGCCACTGCAGCAACCTATTTGTACATGTGGCCTAATCTAAATCAAAATATAGGTTGCAGATACATAAAGGGAGGGGGGCACCAGTTATCAACAGAATCTTATGGTGTCTGCTCATTTTTAACCAATATTACTCTTCCTTTCACCACTCTTGCCGCAGGTACTCCTAAAAGTAAAAACTGTAAGCAACCGCTTTAGGTAGTCTCCGAACAGAGAAATAAACGCAACAACCAACCACAAGGCCATCGGAGACGCCATGCTCCAGTCCTGGGCTTTCAGTTAACTGCCCAGTGCATTCTCGAAGCTGTAGTCCTGGTTCACTTCTGCTAAACCTATTTGTCTAAAGTTTTAAATGACAGTGGTTGATGGAAAAGCTGACCTGGAATATGATGTCACATGTGGTGTCCGGTAATCTTCCCTCATCCTCCCTCCCTTGGAGATTCCCAAATCAGAGACGTTTTAAGGCATGGACAAAGTAGGCAATTCCCAGGGGTTCCCACCTTCCAAGAGGCCCCCTGGGAACCTTATCTTTATTTGACCTCTATTATATTCGTCTATCTAAACCTCCCTCCCTCTCTTCCTACTTGTACCCCTGACTCTGTCTTTCTAGGCAGTGTTATCTGAAAGATTTTTAGGGTTCTGGGACAGAACGATTTTAAAAGGTTTTGTAACCCTACTAAAGGATAAAATAATTTAGTATTGTTTGGCATCATGTAGCCTTGAATGATTAGGAAATGGGTAATAAAATTCAAAGTTGTTCTGTAAAGGGGCCCCCAAAAAAATGTTTTGCCCGGGCCCCAAAAATTCTTAAGATGACACTGTCCCAAATTGGACCTCTCTTCTGCCACCATCTCATTGACAATGCCTTCACTCGGCCTCCTTCACAGAAAAAGTGTTAATATTATTTTGTGCATGAGTGCTTAATGGTAAGGGCCCACCGACCCACACACTCTCCATTCCTTCATTCTTAGCCCTGTCACTGTTTTGGAAAAAAACCTTCTGACAAGCAACTTGATAGAAATTACCCACACTGCAGAAATGTAAGGCGGAATCTTCCTCACAGCAGTGTTTGTACATTAGTTGAGCTGGCCAACTCCCCAAGCACATTGACATTAACCTCTTCGGTGCTCATGACGAGACCAGCTCGTCATGAGTCACAGTGGAGCTGTGCTCATGACGAGCTGGTCTCGTCATAACGGCGCCGCTCCGCCCACGCATGATTAATTCCCCGCCTGTGCGGGCAAATTAATCAGTGGGCGGGGTCGTGACGAGACCAGCTCGTCATGAGCACAGCTCCACCGTGACTCATGACGAGCTGGTCTCGTCACGAGCACCGCGGCGCTGCGCTCACCCCCCCCCGCCCTCCCCGCACCCGTGGGGGAATTACCCCCGCAGGGAAGGGGTTAAGTTCACAGAGCCAGCCGATCACTGAAAAATACAAGTTCACGAGTGTATAAGCAAATGCTAACTCTGTCGTAGCACTGATGGTTCAACACACAGCTTAAGGGTTGGTTTCTGGAACATACTCCAGGTTCTTCATGGAGGCTGAAAACCATTGGTTTCACCACAGAAATGTAAGTTAAGGTCAGATCCCTAACTACAACTTGGAGGCCCCAAGTAGAAATGGACACAGGTAAAGTACCAATAAATCCAACAAGAAGACTACAGTTTACTACTAAGAGCAACAAAAGCACTGGAAAGAAGGCCAAACCAATACAACAATATTTAGCTGTTAGCAATGCAGACAGAATAGCAGAACCAGGAGACGCGCGAGCGCGCGATCAAAGATGGCCGCCTCCCGGTGAGCTCAGCCCATTTTTCGCCCGTTTTTCATATAAAAACGACGATATTTTGTCAGAATCCTGCTAATTTTTAGGTCGCTATGATTTAGAAGCTCTTACCTGTCGCTGTGTGGTTTTTCCAGCTTTATTAATCAACGGAAGTGGTGTTTTCCTTCTTCTGGTTCCAGCACCCTGCTCTGCTTTGAGGTACAGCCCAGCTTGTCTGTCAGGGGGGTGGAGTAACTTCTCAAGAGAGGGCCTGGCTTCGGCCTAACCACTCCCACAGTTCATTTTAGCTGCTGCACCAGTTATTATTCAGGCTTTCTACTCAAGCAATACTATACTTCTCCTTAACTTTATTTTGTGCTACAATTTTTATCCTTTCCATAAGAAAATGGATCATAAAAATACGCATTCTCTTCATAATAAAAGGAGACAGCAAGTTTCACCACCTCCTGTGAAATCTAAAGTGGTAGAGTCAACTGAACCTTCGTTATCATTAATTCTTGAGGAAATTCAAGCACTTCGTTCTAATACAGATTCAATTGCGTCAGAGATTAAAAATTTGCGCAAAGAAATGGCTGGTTTGTCAATGAAAATCTCTGATAATTCAATAAAGATACAAGATAATAAAGTTAAAATTGACACTTTTACTCCACTTGTGGCGAAGATATTACCTATGTCTGCACTCCTTTTAGATATGGAAAATCGTAGCAGACAATATAACCTGCGCATTTTCAATTTACCAGAAGATGTTGAAGGTACCAATTGCAGATTGTATTTAGAAAATCTGATTCCTGGCCTCCTAAACATCAAATTTCCAGAAAAAATTTGAAATTGATAAGGCACACAGGATTCCTTCGCATCGCAACCCTCATCACACTAAGCCTTGACAAATGATTTTTAAAGTTCTCCGCACCACCATTTGGTCTTGATCAGAAAAGCAGCACGAGAAATTCCTTCATTGATGGTCAATGGAAATAAAATATTTATCCACCAAGACTTTGCTAAGGAGACGGTTTCAATTCGCAAGGAATTCACTGCTCTTCGTCCTCAACTAAGAAGTCTCGGTTTCAAATATGGTCTTTTTGACCCATCAACTATGCGCATTTGGAAAGATAATTTTTCTAAATCCTTTCATCGTCCTGAAGAACTAAGACTGTTCCTGGATCAACATTCACAGCATTCAATGGACACTCACGATTCCACCACTTGAATGGTACTGTTATGTATATTCTGACAAATTGATGGTTTATTCATTCATAGGGCTCCAACGGTTCCGGTCATGCTTGAAAAGCGTGTGTGCGTTTCATTCATGTTATTAATGTTTCTTGTTTGTCTTTTTTCATGTTTTGTTCTGTTTTCTTTTTCCTATTATCCCCCTTTCACTTGTCACTGGAGCTACTATTTTTCACACTCTTTCTCTATTTTCTTTCTTTCTCCTCTTCTTGACCTTTTTCTTTTTTCTTTTTATTTATGGCTCAGATTCATAATCTCAAGATAGTCTCTTTAAATGTAAAGGGGTTACGCCATCCTGTGAAACGTACAAAACATTTAGGGCTGCAAGTCTGGGTCACCGGAAGATCCGTGCCCCCCCCAAACTCTGGAAAGAGTTGGTGACTTCCACGAGCGATGTGCTGTCAAAAATCTGGAACACCTCCCTTTCCTCTGGCACTTTCCCGGACCTTTGGAAGCATGCCACTTTACTTCCCCTTAAAAAGAAACCCAACATAGATTCTGGGGTTCTGAACAATTATAGACCAATCTCTCTGGTGCCAGCCCCAGCAAAAATGCTGGAAAAGGTAGTGCAGCGGCAACTGGCCAATTTCATTGAAAGCCACAATATACTGCACGATACCCAATCCGGTTTCCGGGCTGGGTTCAGCACAGAGACAGCGCTATTAGAGGTAGCTGATTCAATCAGAATGGCATTGGATTCAGGGGCATCAGCCATGCTCGTGCTCCTGGATCTCTCTGCAGTATTCGATACGGTGGACCATTCTATACTGACGCAACGTCTTTTGGACAGTGGGGTAAATGATACAGCCTTGGCCTGGTTGAAGTCCTTCCTCCACCTGCGCACTCAAAGGGTGGCTCTTCAACCGTATCAGTCCACCCGCAAGCATCTGTGGTGCGGGGTACCACAAGGATCGGCCCTAAGTCCTTTACTGTTCAATATATATCTGGCTCCCCTATTTACTCTGATAGCCAACTAGGGAGTGAAGGCGATTTCCTACGCTGATGACACCCAGTTGGTCTTCCCGTTCAAAGATCAAACTGATGACTCTTTTAAGTGCTTTAAAGGCTGCTTGAAAGATATTGCCGGCTGGATGAACAATAACAAACTTAAAATGAATGCCGATAAAACTGAAGTGGTGTTCTTTGGCAAAACCCAGCCTCCCGCCGCAGACCTGTGGTGGCCCAAGGAAATGGGTGCACCACCTGTACCAGCGGAATATGCTAAAAAATTTGGGTGTAAAATGGCAGGCGGATTTATCCTTTTCTGCCCAAATTCAGCAGGGCACAGCTGCTTGTTTTAGCAGCTTGAGAAACCTGCGAAAAGTTATACACCTGCTGCCTGAGAGCTGTCGCAGGACCGTAGTCCATGCCACAGTAACTGCCCGCTTAGACTATGCAAACGGCCTCTATATCGGCTTGCCGGCCTACCAAGTTAAGAAACTTCAAATGGTCCAAAATGCGGCTGCGAGATTAATCAAACGCGTTCCTTTTCGGCAACACATCTCTCCGCATATTAGAGAACTACATTGGCTTCCAGTTGCCAAGAGAATCGAATTTAAGGCCTTGACCCTTTCATTTCGGGTTTTTCACGGATCATGTCCTTCATATCTTAAACAGAGGCTGGGTGTCTACACGCAGTCGCGTGCTTTGAGATCCAGCTCCCAGAAACTACTTTGCGTTCCTCGAGTGAAGAAAACCCGGCTAGGTGGCAGATCTTTTATGTTTGGGGCGTCCAAACTGTGGAATTCCCTCCCGAACTTCTTGCGTCAGATCTCTTCTGAAACACAATTTAGGAAGGCAGTTAAAACGTGGCTTTTAACCAAGCTTAATTTGCGGTGTTTTGATCGTGCCTGTCTCCCGTGTGTCACTTAACGCTCTAGCGCCGGGACACCTCCTAGGAGGTAGCTGTTCGCGCTCAATAAATGTCTGTATTATTATTATTATTATTATTTAGACTATTTAGGAAATTGCAAAGCAGATATTTGTTTTATACAAGAAACCCACATTGATAACAAAATCTTAGATTATATGAAAAAAAAATGGGTTGATAATATTGTCTCTTCTCCTCCAAATGGCAAAAAAAATTGTGTTGCTATCCTCTTTGCAAAACGGCTGCATTGCCAAATTTTGAGTAAATTTTCTGATACTGATGGCAGATACGTTATTGCTAAAATTAAAATTCATGACTCAGTTGTATTTTTGATAAATGTGTATGGTCCAACTGCTGATGGTCCTACTTTTTGGTCCACTCTAACAACAGAAGTTCTTAAATTGGGTAAAGTTCCTCTTATAGTTGGAGGAGATTTCAATACCATATCTGACCCTTTATTGGATAGATTATCTCTTACGAAATTTCGACCTCCTAAAGCTTTTTTTGCTTTTAAGTCATTTCTTCAAACTACAAAGCTAGTGGATATTTGGCGTTTACACTTTCCTACAGAAAAAATGTTTACGTTTTTTTCTAACCCACACAATTCTCACTCTAGGCTTGATTATCTTTTAATTTCCAGACAATTAATCAACTCTGTTGTAACCCCTATGATTGGCAATATTGATATATCGGATCAGGCCTTAATCTCCTTTGTTTTGCAATTAAATTCCAATTTTACGTCACAATCCAGATGGAGAATGAATACTGGTATTGTTCTCAATGAACAAAATAAACCTAAACTTTTAAATGCTATTCATGATTACTTCCTTCTCAATCCAGAAGGTTCTACTTCCATGGTGAACAGATGGGACGCTTTTAAAGCTTATATTAGAGGTGTTTGTATTTCTATTATGGCCCATGAAAATAAATCATTTAATGCTCATATTAAAAATTTAGAAAAACAGATTGCAAAATATGAGAGACTTTTTATTACATCTAATGATCCTCAATATAGATTTAAATTACAAAAACTTAGATATGAATTTAATTCAATCCTTAGCAAAAGAGCTGGAATTCAATTATCAAATTCTAAAGCCAAATTTGGTTTTAATGCAAACAGATCTGGTAGATTATTAGCTAATTATTTACGCATTAAAAAGATAAGGCACAAATAAACTCAATTCATAGCCCTGATGGTAAAATTGCTTTATCCCAAAATGATATCGTTAATGAATTTCTAGATTTTTACACCACTTTATATAATAAACCTGTTTTTGATGATGCCTCTTTAATTGATTCTTTTTAACTCAATGTGGTTTTCCCAAGATTTACCAATCTGATAAAATTGGTCTTGATTTGCCCATTACCAAAGATGAAATTTTATTAGCCATAAAAGCTCTTAAAAAAAATAAATCCCCATGACCAGATGGTATTCCCGCTGAGTTTTATAATGAATATCAACTACAGCTTATTCCTCATTTATTTCAACTCTTCACTTTTTTGGTTCTACGGGAACTACTTCAGGTTCTTTTACTGAGGCTTTAATTATTGTTTTGCCCAAACCTAATAAAGACCCTACTCTGGTGTCAAATTATCGTCTGATTTCTTTAATTTAAAAAAAAAAAAATTTTTAACATACTTTATTGATGACCATGACATTCTATCCATTGCAGTAGTTATTGTACAGTGACAGTCTTTTATATTTATAACAGATATTACACATGTTTGACATGAAAGTACCATATATTTTCGTACTATTCAATAAGGATTAAAGAACCATTAGTCTCCCGTGACAACGGAAACATCAAGGATATCGTAATTATGATGAAATAATCGGTTGCATAAAGCATGTACATTTCAAATTAACAAGAATAACAAATTCAACCACATCCCTTCCCTCCCTAGCCCTCCCAACCCAGACTCCTGGTTAGTCTATACCAGATTTCCGTGATATTCCAAAGTAGGATGCCAGTAGTGTAGCTCTGAGAGGTCTATAGCGCCCCAGAGTTACAGTGTGCGGATCTTGGTCTCTGACCCCGAAGACAAAGAATCCCAGAGTCGTGTAGTGTATTATGAGGGTGGGGTATCCTGTGGGGGCAATAAGTCAAGTGATTCGAGCTCATGCAACATGATCTCCCATTCCATCGAGATGGGTAGTTTTCGCAGCCCTCGTTCTTCTTCCTTTCGAAGGGCAGCTCCCTCCGCCCTCCCCCACTGGAGCATATCGGCCCGCCAACCAGAGACCGTAGGACATCTGGGAGACTTCCATATCATGGTGAGGGCTCTCACTGCTAAAATAAGGGCTAGGTCTAAAAACCTCATTTGCACCTTTTGCACCTTTGTGCGTTTGCGGAGACCCATGAGGCAGTTCAAAGCGTCGTCCAAAACAGGGATTTGTGTGACTTCACTTAAAGTGTGACGAACTCTCTCCCAGTAATCTCGAATGTGGGGGCAGGACCATAGCATATGAAGGAAGTCTGCCTCGTCTCCTTTACAACGGGGGCAACAGTGGGAGGAACTTGGGAACATGCGATGAATCCTCTCAGGGGTGAGATATGACCTATGAAGGATCATTGTCTGAATGAATTTTAGTTTCGCGTTACGTGACACCTTTTAGGGTGTTCCAGCATGCACTTCCAAGCCGTGTCCGTGATTTCCGTAGTAGAATCCTCGGACCAGTGCATTCTTAGGGACGTGAGTGTGATTGCGGCATGGGCTCGGATACCCGTATATAACCATCGTACCAAGTGTCCTCCATTTCCCATGTAGTATAAAAGGTGTACCAAGTTATGTTGGGAGGGTTCACTGCGCTGTGGAGCCCATGTGTTTTTGATAGAATGTGAGACAGCAGCGTGCAATAAATACAGACGTGTTGGTGCGCCCGTGGCCCGGACAAATGAATCATGGTCTAGCATAGTTCCATCACTAAAAAACGCCCCAATGTCCACTATCCCCACGTCTACCCAATCCCGTACTCTGGCCCTCGTGAGTCTACCTTGTGGTGTAGGGATGCCCAAAAGGGGGATATTCTTCGCGTAGGGAGGTGTTTGGGAGGCATATGATAATGCCTTCCTCCAGCATTGCAGAGCGATCTTCAGTAGGGGGGGCCATCCATCGGGATCTTGGCTTTAGGCAAGAGTAGTGCATGTAGCTCACCCTTAAGAGAAAATATATCGTTCCTAGGTAATAGAGAAAATCTATCTGTTGCCACTTTGGAATTTTATATATGTACTTTGTATTTTATTAAATTTGATGTATGTTTTATGAGTGTATCAGAGTACATGAATGCATATGTTATTTATAATTTGTTTTTTTGAAAATATTTCCTTGATTTGTTTTATATATATGAATATTAATTAAATAAATAATCACAGTTTTTATCTATATTGTTATTGTCTGTCCTCATTGTCTTTTTATTGTTTAGCACAGTTATTGCGATTTGTTTCTCTATTACCTAGGAACGATATATTTTCTCTTGGCTGTTTACCCTGTCCTAGGAATAGTATATTTACATATACAGGGGGTCCTTGTTATCTACATATGTAGCTCACCCTTATTCAGGTCGCTAGATGTGTACCCAATTTCCTGCAAGTTTCTCCCCGCGGTCCAGTAAGAGAGCCACTGGAGTTGGCCGGCATAGTAGTAGGCCTTGAAGTCCGGGACCCCCAGGCCACCGCTCCGTGTCTCCAGTTGCAGTTTCCGAAGGCTCACTCGTCTGCGGCCCGTTCCCCAAATTAGGTCTATCAGTATTGTATTCAATGTATTGAAAATGGACTGTGGAAAAATAACAGGTATGTTCACAAAATAGTATAAGAGGCGAGGAAGCATCACCATCTTTGAGATGGCGATACGCCCCATCACCGATAGTGGTAGAGAGGACCAGAATGCTACACTGGCACGGAGGGCCGCTATGGTCCGCATAATGTTACCTTCGATTTGATCCGCCTGTGTTCTGTAAGCTTGAATACCTAAATATTTAAAGGTGGCGGGGGCCACTGGTAGGGTGTAATCACCGAACTGTAGAGTATTGGGGCATGATGTTCCCTGAAAGAAATAAACCACAGATTTCCCCGGGTTTATGGCCAAGCCCGAAAGACGTTCGAAGTTGGCAAACACTTCGGGAGGGGATTGGTATCCGCTGTTAGGTCACGTAGGTATAAGAGGATGTCATCCGCATAAATAGAAATTAGGTGAGTTAATCCGTTGATGGGTATGCCAAGCCTGTCTGCCGATCTTCTAAGTGCGATCGCTAGAGGTTCCAGCGCAATAACGAACAACAGAGGGGACAGCGGACATCCCTGCCTAGTACCCCTATGTATTGTATATTGGTCTGATATATAGCGGCCTGTGCGTGCTCTGGCCGTGGGAGATGTGTATAATAACCGTACCCATTTTAAGTATGTGTCCGGGAACCCGAAGCGTTGAAGTGTCGCGAACATGAAGTCCCAGGAGAGAGAATCAAAGGCCTGCCGGAGGTCTAGCGCTATGCATCCTGCAGCCTGGTACACGTGTGGAGTAGCTTTCATGACGTAATGGAGTCGCCGGATATTAAGGGATGTACTACGGTTCTGTAGGAACCCGCATTGGTCCCTGTGTATAAGTGCATTAAGGTGGGGCTGTATACGGTTGGCAAGAGCTTTGCTCAGAATTTTATATTCAGTCGCTAGTAGTGAAAGGGGTCTATAATTAGATAGTTCTAGGCCATCGCGACCTGGCTTGGGTAACGACGCGACTAGCGCTTGCATAGTGGAGTGTGGTAGATGCCCAGTCTCGAAGGCGGCTTTATATACTGCTTCCAGTGTCGGTATTAGAGTCTCTGAGTATGTATGGTAGAATTCAAAGGGTAACCTGTAAATCCCCGGTGTTTTATTACGATTTAGACTTTTTATCGCAGCTCGAATTTCCTGCTGGGTGATGGGGCCGTTCATTTCTTGTTGTATTTCGTCGGGAATTGTTGGGATGGGGAGATCCTGCAAGAACTCCGCTATCGTGGAGCCCTCTACAGGAGTAGGTACTGTGTAAAGCGTACTAAGGTAATCATGGAAGGCTATATTTATTTCTCTCTGGGTATGTACTATATGTCCCTGAGGTGTGCGGATTCTAGTTATGACCGGTGGATCGGGTCTATCCCGGACGATACGGGCGAGTAGTGTACCCGACCTGTCTGCTTCTGTGTGTTTGCGTTGCAGAAATGCTCTATGATCTATTGTCCGCAGTGCCTCCAGGGTTTCAGCATGGTCCACACGGGCCGCCTGCAACCTGTCTTTCTTGTCAGGGTCCGTCACTGCCTCCTGTTCCAGCATAGTCATTTGTTGTTCTATCCTCAGTAAATGTTGGTGTATCTCCTGTCGTGCCCCCACTAGCTGTCCTATCGATGCCCCCCGTATCACCACTTTCAGGGCGTCCCATTCAATTAGGTTAGAGGAGGCCGTGTTCCAATTTTCAGCTAAGTAATTTGTTATGGTATTGGAGAGGGCTGCTCGAAATGGAGCATCCTCTAGCAGTTGCGGATGCAATTTCCAGGTGGGTACTGGGGTAGGGACTTTACCCCAGTTAAGTGTGAGTTCTAGTGGATTGTGATCTGAGAAGGTTTTTGCTAGGTATGTGGATTGGCAGACTTGGGTAGTATTGAATCTGGTACAGAGGAATCTATCTATTCTGGTATGGAGGCTATGTACTGGAGAATAAAATGAGTATTCTTTATGAGTAGGGTGTAGACAACGCCATGGGTCTGAAAGCGCCCAGCCATTAGCCCATGTAGCAAATAAGTCAGCTAATTTACTGGCGTTTGTACCATGGAGGGGAGGGTGTGATCTATCCAGGGTAATGTCCAGTACAGCGTTCCAGTCTCCTCCCAACACCCAGGGAATGCCATCCCAGTCAGCCAATGCCGTTCCTAATCGATGCAGGAAATGGATCAAAATTAGGGGCATAAACACTGCCGAGGATCACCAAGGAGCCGTCTAGTGTACCTTTCAGCAGGATGTATCTCCCTTGGTCATCCACACGACGTTCCATTTCAAGGAATGGGACCCCATGGCGTACCCAAATGGTTGCCCCCCTGGCAAATGCAGAGTAGGTGGAATAAATCTGTCCCCTCCATTTTTTACGTGTTTTTTGAGTTTCGGACTCGGTTAGGTGAGTTTCCTGTAGGAATACTATATGAGCCTTACGCCTGAGAAGATATGCATGTACACGATGTCGCTTCTGGATCGCCCCCAACCCACGTACGTTCCATGTAATTAGGTTATAAGACCCTAATGTGGTACCCATCCCAGGCATATCGCTATATAAAATGTGGAGCTCCACGTTATATGGAGCCAGCCGATCGAAGTCAACCAGGAGTCCCCTTTTCCCTGAACGTTAACGAAACATGGCACAGCGCTCGAACTACGCTGGGCCCAACAATAATTCAGAAAAGTTACATAACAGATAACGGTGCATACGCTTGTAGGGAGGCTGCCGCCTTCAGTCGCGGCCATACTCTCAGTGAGGTCAACTACTTGGCGGCTCTACGGGATCCCATGGGGGGTGTTATAATTATATCTGTCGAAGACAGTATCATTCGCCTGGGGTGATCGTATGTATTAACCAGCTGTGGTCCCCGTATAAACAAAGCCCAATTTGTGTATATAGTGGGGTGGTCTATGTATATAGTTATAGCAAACAATCCATGCCTCCATATTAAGGTACAGGTTATAACACAATGGTAATATACGTTTTTTGATTATGCAGAAAGGATACGATAAGCGCCATGTGTTGATGTCCATGCTGTCCAAAGGAACTTGTGCCATATAACAATGTCAAAGACAGACTTATCCCCGCCCTCCTGACCCTCCGCCTTAATATACATTCAGCTTCGTGCTGTCAACGTTTAAATGTAGGACAGTTTAAGAAAGGATACAATGGACGCCATGGATGTGGAGCCCAAGCCAGTAGCACACGTTTCCGATTAATAGTTCCAAAAGGTCTACCAGTACGGCAAGTGGTCTCCATAGCTTTCAGTTATCGATGATATTATCCGCCGTCTGGGGAGTCATTGTAGGGAATAGTGTTATACTATGCTCCGAGTCTGAGTTCAGAGTACTGTCCTCCGAGTCCGTGGGGATTTTGTTGGAGTCCTCCCGAAAAGCCCCAGCGACGGCAAGGGCTCCTTCCTGGTCGCGTCGTTGCTGTGCGCGCGATGGTCCTGCGCCTCCCTTGCCCCGATTGTGAGTCGGATGTCCGCGAGATCCTGATGAGGGAAGCCCGCTGGCGCCCTGTGAGGATGGATCCGAATGGCTGACCTGGCTGGAACCCAGCCCCATAACTTCGAGCCATTCCTCGGCGTCCGCCGGACTCTCAAAGAAGTGAGTTTTTTTATCACAAATAACTTTCAGTCTGGCGGGGTATAGCAGTGCATATTTGAGTTGTGCTTTCTGTAGTTTCTTCTTTACGGCTTGGTAGGACAATCTTTGCCTCTGAACCATGATGGTGTAGTCGGGGTATAGCGAAATGCGGTGATTTTCGAACTGAACCAGTTTTTTCTCTCTCGCTTTCTGTAATAAGACATCGCGGTCCCTGTAATTCAGAATTTTCACTATCAGAGGGCGAGGTGGTGCGGCAGGTTTGAGTGGTCCCGTTGGGATTCTATGTGCCCGTTCGACACAAAAGTATGAGGAGAGTCCCTCTCGTGCAATATGGTCCCTGAACCATGCCTCCATAAATTCTGCCGCCCTAACACCCTCACTGCGCTCTGGTAGGCCAATGACGCGGATGTTATTGCGCCTATTTCTACCTTCCGCATCCTCCACTCGTTCCAGGAGGCCTGTCATTTGTTGCTGTAGCTGCCGCAGTGTTGTGGAGTTTGCTATGACTCGGGGGTCCAGGTCTTCAATGGATTGGCCATGGTCTTTGACGGTGTCAGCTAGTTTACCATGATCAGCCCTGAGTATTGTAAGGCCTGTAGTGAGCGTGCCGATCTGGAGTTCGAGTGCCGTCCTGGAATCACGGATCTCCTTGAGAATTAAGTCCAGTTTATCTGGTGCATTCTCCATAAGCTCCGCGAGTTACGGCCCCCGGTGAGGAAGGCCGACTGGATAGCTCTACCATGGTGGAGGGAGGGCCCGCTCCCTGTTGGCCCTCTAGTGTCTTTGCCCTTACTCTGCCCATGATGTGAGTCCGTCGTGTGGGTGCAGAGTGGCGTCTACTGAGCGGTCAACTATGTAGATGGATGGGCCGGACCAAACCAGTCCCTGGTAAGCCGTGGGTGTAGGAGGCCAGTAGTAGCACTTTGTTTATGGCAGAGTCAAATGGCCAGAGTGTTCCTATGAAGGAATCGGAGATAGTGCTTCCCTTGTATAAGTTCAGACCGGGATGGTAAGGAAGTGGGCCGTACTATAACTAACGAGTAGTACCGGTCTCAAGGCTCAGTACATGCAGTTATTGGCTCAGGAACGGCTCCATATCAGTATTGCTGCCCAGGTTTGCTTGTCCGTGTCTCTCCCCATGTGGGCTCATTCTCATGGAGCATAGTGCGGTCTCCTCATGCCGCTCCGGCTGTCCCGCCGATCCTGCGCCCGTGGTGTAGGCCTCACCTCGAGGCATGAGTGCACGGCGGTACAGTAGATGTAATGGCGGGCGGGGCACGGCCTCCGCAGCGGCGTCGCTTATTGTGCAGTGGGGAGAGCTGCCCTTGCTGCAGTTGTCGGGCGAGATCGGCACGGTCTCTCTAAGGGGATCTCCGTCCAGTGCGTGAGGTCGCGGAGCCACCCCCGGCTGCCATCCACACGGGGGGGAACCAGCCGCGTACCCCGGCAAGGCAATCAGGTGTAGGGTGGAATGTCCCGGCCAATGTGGGCCCGTGCGGGCGTCACCACTCACCGTAGATCTCTTGGGTGGATCCTCCTGTCTCATCGGCGTGGCCCCTCTCATCAGCAGATGATCCGATGGGGGTTCATAGGCTGAGGGCCGCCCGACTGCTCTCCGTCATTTGCGGCCGCCGCCTCGCGACGCGCCCGCCCTCCCGCTCTCATTCGCGGCCCCCTCGGGAGTCGGAGCCGGGCACACAGGAGGAGAACAGCGCCGCCGACGAGGCCAGGGGAATGCAATCCCCACGGCGTCCAGACAGGTCCCTCCGCACTCTCAATGTCCAATATTGTCAGGCGGGCCTCGTATCATAGCGCTCCAGCCCCTCGCGCCCTGCGCGTTCACAGTTCGCTTGATATCTCGGCCCTCGCTCGGCTTCCGCTCGAGCACAGCAGCGGACCGGGCCAGGACCGAAACCTCTTCTCCCTCGCGGTCGCGAAAGTCTCCCGGGGCACAGAACAAGTCCGGGGGACCCCAGCGCTACCTTGGTGATGTCTCCGGTCGTCCGTTGTCCCGGAGGCGGCACAGGAGAAGTGAAACCCCCCGAGGGAACCGGAGCTCTACCAAGAGTCGACCGCCATCTTAGGCGGCTAGCCACACCCCCGTCTGATTTCTTTAATAAACCAAGATTGTAAGTTCTATGCCAAAATACTTGCCACTAGATTATCCTCTTTGCTAGATTCTGTTATACATCCGGATCAATCTGGTTTTATGAAGAATAGATATTCAGCTAATAATACAAGAACTTTGCTACATGTGATTGAACAAAGATCTACTTTATCTTTACCATCAGGAATTCTCGCTTTAGATGCTGAGAAAGCTTTTGATAAAATTCACTGGCAGTTTTTATTTCGTACTTTATTATACTTTAATTTTGGTGACATATTTATCCGTATGATTTCTGCTTTATATTTCTCTCCTACTGCTCGTTTATTTATTAATGGCCAAATTTCAAACCAATTTTCTCTTTTCAGAGGTACAAGACAAGGTTGTCCCCTTTCCCCGCTTTTATTTCTTCTAGGAATCGAACCTTTACTTACTTCCATAAGAAAATGTGACAAAATTACTGGAATCAATATCAAAGATGTTATTATTAAAACTTTAGCTTATGCTGATGATGTTCTTTTATTTATTAGTGATCCTGTGTCCTCTTTTCCCTCCCTAATGGAAATTATTTCGTTTTATTCCACTGTTTCTGGATATAAATTAAATACAAATAAAACAGAATTCTTTCCTCTGAATATATACTGCACTCCGGATATGTTACCTTTAAATGAAATTATTTGGCAAAAGGATAATTTAAAATATCTTGGTATTATTTTCTCTTCATCTATGAAAACAACGATATCTATTAATTGTGACTCCATTTTGAATTATATTAAAGATAAAATCTCTAAATGGTCTTCACTTCATCTTTCATGGTGGGGTAGGATGGACTCAATAAAAATGACTATTGCACCAAAAACTTGTTATACCCATGCTATGATTCCTGCTCAATTTCCTTTAAAGTTTTATAAAACTGTTGATAAACTTCTATCCAAATTTCTTTGGAATAGCAAATCGGTTCGTATCAGTTATAAGAAATTGAAAATACCCAAATGTAATGGGGGTTTGGATTACCAGATTTTCTTCTTTATCACAAAGCTTTTATATTAAAACAAAGTTCTTTGTGGTTTAACTACTCTCTTTTGAGTAACCCTCCTAATTGGCTCCGTATCGAAAATACCTTAATAGAACTTTTCCTCTACCCTCTTTGCTAACTATGTCTAATAAATCTTCATTTTTTCATAAATCAGTTATTTTAAAGTCCTCCAAGCTTATTTTCAATTATTTGGATTTAATTTTTCAGTCACCCATATCCACTACTGATGAAATGTCATTATGGTATAATCCAGTCATAAAACTCAACAGAAATGTTAGATTTTGGTGTTCATGGATCAAAGCTGGCATTTTTACCTTAAAGATGTTTATTGTAATAATGCTTTTATATCATTTGAGGCTTTACAAACAACATTTCTTTTACCTTCTTCTGATTTTCTCAGATATGAATTCTTGTGTAACTCTATTTTAGATTCGTTTCCTCATAATATTCCCTCTAATGTTAAATCAGATCTATCAATTTATATTCAAACAGTCTCATCTCTATCTCATGGAGTTTCTGTATTATATAAAAAAATGTCTACCTCTCAAGGATCCAAGATTGATACGATCTCAACATTTTGGAATAATGAACTTTCAACCGCTTTTTCAATTGACATATGGAAAGTTATTTGGCTTAATAATATTTCTGGTTGGCTACCTGTTTCGCTCTATCAAACTAATTCATACATTTTATATAACTGTTTGTGGACTCCACTACGTTTATTTCAAGCAAAACTTCTTCCGTCCTCAATTTGTTGGCACTGTAATCTACTTACTGGTTCGTTACAACATATGCTTTATGATTGTCCTATAGTTTTTAAATTTTGGTCTGATGTTTGGGGTGTTATAAAAAAATACTTCATATTCATGATGATATCTCATTCAAACTGTTAATCTGTAAATCTGTAATCACAAAAAGTAAATGAACTAGAAGGTAAACTTTTCAATTTTTTACTGTCAGCAGCTTTTAAATCTATTACAGCATGTTGGAAAGATGTATCATTATTATCTGTTCATGTTTGGTGGTCATGGGTTATTTTTACTAGAAGAGGAGCTCAGTTATCTTTAAATGGTATTAATCATAATTCTATTTCTTATCACTCTTTTTGGAAACCTGTTGATATATATTTATCATCTTAAATAAGTATTTATTCTAGTTATTATTTGGTATTACAATAATCTAGTTGTTATATTATAGTAGCTTCGTTATATTATCAATATCATATAGCTTTATTGTTTGCTCCCTTCCCTCCCTTATTGTTTTTCTTGGAATATTATCTTCATTGTTTTTACCTTTTGTCATTTAATGGATGCTCTTTCTTTATCTCTCAATTGTAATTGTTTTTTTTTTTCGATACTATTTTTTGTATTGTCTCTTGTTTATTGTTCATTGTATATTATGAAAGCTCAATAAACTATTTTTAACATTAGAATAGCAGAACCTACACCAACGTCACCAACGCCCTCTAAACAGAGGCAGCACCACCTGCCATAGTTGGACAACTCATTATTTAGACCATATTCCCCATCTCACACAGATTGCCTAAGATTGACTGAAGGCTATTATACAAAATGCACTCGATATTAAGATTGTCTATCCACAAACCTTCTGAAATAAGGGACAGACACAACCGCCCCCTCTTATTTCAGGATCATGTAAGCTCCACCAAGGAGCTCATAGTAAAACCATGGAACACATATCTGGTTTAAACGTCCAGAAGGTAACTTTTCCTTGTGACCATGAGGCACTCTCAACTTCATGTTGGGCTATTCTGGTCTCTGAGAAAGGATAGCCAGGCTGGAGTTTAGCACCAAGGCTTGTCACTTGGGCAAAAGCCTACAAACATCACCTGCCAAACTAGCATGCTTTTACACCCAAAATGTCGACCTGGTGGGTAACACAAACGGAAATTAGTTTCATCATGCAGAACCTAGGCTTCCTCTGGATAACCTTGTTTAAATTTCAGTCCCTCAGTCTGCTTAGACAATCAAAAGGCATTCAGAAGTATAAACCATGTTATCACGAGGAAAGAGCATCTCTCTCTAGCTACTCGGGTAAGAAACCTCTGTTATAATCTGCTATGCGTGTGATGCATTCTGTGCACACCCCCATTGTTTCCTGCTCTGCTCAGCAGTGTGTGATGTCATGGAATGTTTGTGAGTGACTGGAGAAAGCTTGGCAGTTAGACAGAGTGGACTGAGCAGAGAGGATGCTGCTCCTGGTGGGGTACTTTACTATGTAACTTGTAACCTGTAACCTAACCTATAACTTCTGCAATAAACTTACAGAACTGGCTACCTGACTCCTGCTTACCAAGAGTGTACTTTTAATTACAACACTGGTGATGGTGCAGGGTTTCACGGAAAAGAAACCTGCTCGAATTGACTCCCCCTTAATACTTATTAACAGTGTGCAGTAAAAAAACTAACATGCAAATCACATGAACTACATGGGAAACCGCTTTGCGCATGCGTGCACTAATGTGAACTAATGCATGAAAGAACTAGGCCGCATTTTACATTGCGTTTCAAAAGAAATGAGATTAATGCACGTTTAGGCCGCATCTTGCATCTTGCTTTAAAAACGATAATAAATAATGGCGCTTTGCATGAAGCTTATGCTAAGAATATATTAACAGGGAATAGTGTAAAGGCGGGTGGTAAACAGTGATGGATGCATTTCCATGTAATTAATAATGTACGTGTTTATTTCGTCATAGTGAGCCGAATGGGCCTGTATTTTCCTAAATTGTCCGGATAGATGAGGGGCTGAAAAATGAGCAAGAATGACTTGACCAAACAAACAGAAGTGCTGAGCGCTGCGGATGATGAATAAGTTCAAGGCTAATCAGTTCAGAGAACATTGTTTGCCTGCCAAAAGATGAGACTGGCCATGGGATACAAGACTTCTTCCGCAGACGTGGTTAAGAAATGTGTTCAAAATTCAGATTTTCCACAGTCAGGGTGGGTAGACACGGAGGCAGATATTATGCATTACGTTCTTTATTGCCAACTCACAGCAGCAACAAACAATGTAAAAGAACTTAGAACATTAGATAAAACATTCCAATGTCTATATATATCAGAGAGAGGCAGCCATCTTCCTTCTTTATGCTGCGAACACGATCCAAAATTCGAACTAAGACCATAAAACTCGAAACCATAAACTCAAATCCAATGACCCAAAGAACCTTCTTCCTCCAACATTACTTCTTGTTCTCTCCTCCTGAAAGAATAAAACAATCATTAGAGGGTGGGAAAAAAACAGGGAGGGATAATATCTGCCTCTGTGTCTTTAATAAAATCATGATTTTCTACCCACCCTGACTGTGGAAAATCTGAATTTTATGGCAAGGCATGGAGGCCAATATTATGCATGTTCAAAGCCTTGCCATAATATTCGCTACTGGACAATCCACAGGTTTAAAGTAAAATTTCTTAAAAACAGAATCAGAAGACCAATCTGCTGCTGCTAAAATGGCTGATAAACCCCCACCCAAAATGTAAGCCTTCAGAGCCATTGCCCCTCTAGCTGAATGAGCGCCAAATTTATTTAAATCAATTCCTGCTTTACCCATCACCTCCTTAATCCAATGAGCCAAGGTAGGAGTGGAGACTGCCTTGTGTGGAGGTTTGAAAGAAATTATCAATTGTAAATCAGCACCATGTCTTGATTTGATTTGGATTTATACAGCGCATAGCTGCCCCAGCAACGGGGCGTCCCAGCGCTACCCAAGGTACAGGTGACTAAAAACCGCCCAGACAGAAGATGAAAGTTATGCTGGGAAAAGCCAGGTCTTTATGGCTTTACGGAACGCCAGATGATTCTGGAGCCCTCTGATGGAAATTGGAAGAGAGTTCCAGAGTTTAGCTGCCAAAACTTTAAAAGAACGACCACCCGCTCTCGCTCTTAGGACTTGGGGGGTGCATGCGAGTCCTTTATTGGCTGAGCGTAAGGAGCGACTCGGAACGTACGGTACTAGCAAAGCTGCTAGAACCGGAGGTGCTTGTTGGGTCATGATTTTATGAGCAACACACAAGGGCCGATTCCGATCTCGGCCGGTAGTGCTCCGAATCGGATTCGGCTTAAACGGATCCGATTCGGAGCCCTATTTCCCGACCGATTCGTACGCGCGAGCGAGTACGATGCGAAATCGCCGACCGACTCGTCTGGGCATCCCGACCGCTCCGACCGACTCGTACCCGGGTCTAACCGCACCGACCGACTCGCTCGGACTCGACTCGCACCGCGCAATGGAGACGTTCCCCGGCCGGGTAAGTACGATGCGCGCCGCGAGCAGTCCGACCGAGCCGTGCACTCCGGCTCGAAAGAGCAGTCGGAGCCGTACTTTGGGGGTCCGTGTCGGACCCCCCTGTATGCGTAGCCGCACGAGTCGCACAAGGGGGGACCCATGGGTCCCCCCTACCTGTGCGTGTACGGCACGAGTCGTTTCGCCACGTACACGCTGTAGGGGGCGCCCTTGTCCGCCTCGCACCCATTGAGTCAATGGGAGCCCGCGTACGCGTTGTACGACCGGCTCCCATTGACTTCAATGGGAGTCCGACCGACTCGAGTCCGATGGCATACGTGCGCATCGTACTCGTTCGGTCGGGCTGCACGGGTCCGATTCGGTCGGAAATCTCTCCGGGTCCGGCTCGTTCGGAGAGATTTCCGGCCCGAATCGGAATCGGCCCCACAGTGTCTTAAACTGAATTCTTTTTTCTACGGGTAACCAGTGCAATTTAGGTAGGAGCTTGGACACTGAGCATGACTTTGGGAGTGCCCGCAAGGTGCGGGCTGCCGCGTTTTGAATTCTTTGAAGGCGTTGAATACAGGATTTATTGGCACCTAGATATAGGTAGTTGCCATAATCTAGCCTAGACAAGATCCTGGCCTGTAGGATGGTTTGACGGATTTTAGGGTCAAAGAACCCCAATAAAGGTTTTAACCCCCTCAGGAGTCCAAAACAAGTCCCTGCAACTAATTTAGATTGAGTGTCAAAGGACAGGCCTCTATCGATCCAGAAGCCTAAGTTCTTGACCACCTCTTTAGGCAATGGTGCGGGTTTTAATTTGTCTGGCCACCATTGCTCTGACCACATATCACTGTCTTTCCCAAGCAAAAGTATCTCCGACTTGATTGCATTAAGCTGCAGGCAGTTTGTTGTCATCCAGTCGGCAATCACCTGCATATCTTCTTTAAATTTAACGAGGTTATTTTTGCACTCCTTAGAAAACGCAATGACCAATTGGGTGTCGTCGGCATAAGACACCAACGACAACCCTCTTCTTCTTGCTACCACAGCCAAGGGTTGTACGTAAATATTGAAGAGCATAGGGCTCTGTATCGAACCCTGAGGTACCCCGTGTCTGATGGCATGCTCCTGGGAGTGGTAGGGTGGCACCGTGACCTGGAAAGATCTACCTTCAAGAAAAGAACGAAACCAGGCTAGGGCCAAACCTCCGACCCCAAACCCCTGTAGCCGCCGTATCAATAACTCATGGGAGACGGTGTCGAAGGCAGCACTTAAGTCAAGAAGAATTAAGGCCGCGGAGTTACCATCATCCAAGCTACTGCGAATCTCTTCGATCACTGCCAGCAGAGCAGACTCGGTGCTGTGGCGAGATCTAAAGCCATTTTGTGAGGAGTCCAAGATTTCATTTTGCTCCACAAACTCAGTGAGAATATGGTTTACATGACATTCCGTAGCTTTAGCCAAGAAAGGCAGCTGAGAGATGGGACGGTAATTGCCTGGCTCCGAAGGTTCTAAAGATGATTTCTTTAGGAGAGGTATTACCTTAGCATGCTTCCAGGATGGAGGTACGGATGCAGACGACAGAGATAAATTGACCAGTTCTCTCGCCGCTGGTAGAACAGAGTTATGAAATTGGCGAATTTGAGCTGGTCTTAAGGGGTCAGCTGGAGAGCCTGATTTTATTTTCAAAAAAAGAGATTCAGCCTCAATGAGAGATAGGTGGGGAAAGGAACACAATGTTTTTTTTGTGGTAGGGCCACTATCCTCTTAGATATTCAGTCCTCCTCTCATACTCACGTATACATATCACAACACAAAGTTTTCTACATTCATCAAAATTTGGGTAGAAAATTGTTTTAGACATAGTTTTGGTTCTTTTGGTGATATAGAAACAAACACCTTCAGGAACAAACCTACGCCCAGAAATCTCTAAAGCCTTAACGTCCGAAACTCTCCTAAAAGAAATCAAACACAGTAACATACCCAATTTCAAAGAAAGATCCCTGAGACTCAGAAACTCGTTTTCACTCCAACTCATCAACTCTCTCAAAACAACATCTACATCCCAAATGGAAGAGTACCTTGCTCTCGGTGGTGCCTTAATTCTCACACTCCTCAATAGTCTCTTTATAACATCATGCTGACCGATAGGCACACTATCTACTAAATCATGTCCTGCAGAAATAGCTGATCTTCCAATATTAACAGTACTATAAGATTTACCATCTTGAAAAATCTCAGACACGTAGTTAACTACCTCAACTACAGGAGCTGATACTGGATCCAGACTCCTCGAAGCACACCAACGAAGCCATCTCCCCCAAGCCAGCCTGTATGCCTTTGAGGTCCCTGGAGCCCATGACTCCCTAATGAGCTTTGAATCCTCCGAAGATAAGTTTGACTTTTGCCATGCTATCCCGAAATCAACCAAGCCATTAGCCTCAAATGACCTTGAAGAACCAACTCGTGAAAATCTCCTGAAGCGTTGGTTAACAAATCCGGAACACTCGGAAGAAGTACCGGGTCGGCAATCAACATCTCCATCACATCTGGGTACCAAACTTGAGACGTCCAAAATGGAGTTAATAAGACAATCTCTGCTCTTTCCTTCCTCACCTTCAAAAGAACCCTCTGAATCAGAGCAAATGGGGGAAACGCATAACAACGAGTCCTGTTCCAAACCTGCAGAAATGCGTCCACCGCTTCTGCATCTGGGTCCGGCCTCCAGCTGAAAAATCTCCGAACTTGAGTGTTCACTCTGTTCGCAAAAAGATCCAGCAAGAGAGGACCCCATCTCCTGTTCAGGGACAAGAAAATTTCCCTCTTTAGTCTCCAATCGCTGAAGTCCATCAGTTGCCTTGAGTTCCAATCCGCAATTGAATTGTTTACCCCCGGCAAGTATTGAGCCAGAACCATAATGTTTCTGCTCAGACAAAAATGCCAAAATTCCCTTGCTAAGTCCGCTAATGCTTTTGAACGAGGACCCCCTAATTTGTTTACATACCTTACTGCAGAAATGTTGTCCATCTTTAAGAGAACACAACATTTTACCTGATCCCTTACAAAACTCTTTACCGCAAAAGAACCTGCCAACAGTTCCAGATAATTGATATGCATCTTTCTCTCCAGACCTGTCCACTTTCCTCCAGTAGTCAATGAGCCACACCTGGCTCCCCAACCCTGAAGGCTGGCATCTGATTCTATAATCCTATCTGGACTCGGACCAAAGATTGCCCTTCCATTCCATGCCACAAGGTTTTCTAACCACCATGCCAATTCCTCTTGTGCCTCGGCATTTACTTGAACTCTTTGAGAGTAACTCACCCCTTTGTTCAAATACAGAGTCCTTAGCCTCTGAAGCGCTCGATAGTGCAATGGAGCCGTAAAAAACGCCTGTATGGAAGCCGAAAGGAGTCCAATAACCCTTGCTACCTGCCTCAAGACAACCCACTTGCTTGCTAGAATCTTTCTCACTTCCCTGCGTATCTTCCTCACTTTCTCCATTGGTAATCTCAAGACACAATCCTATGTCTAAATCTGAAAACCCAGGAAAACAGTCTCAAACTTGACTTCTTCCTGTTTACTATGAAGCCCAAATCCTCTATCACCCTGACAGCTAAGCTCGTATGTTCTTCTGCTTGTTCCTTGCTTTCCGACATTATGAGAATGTCGTCCAAATAAATGATCAACCTTATCCCTCTTGAACGTAACCAAGCCGCTATTGGGCGTATCACCTTCGTTAAACACCACGGGGCAGATGTCAAACCGAAGGGAAGGCATTTGAACCTCCACATGGTCCCTTTCCATTGAAACTTCAAAATATCTCTTTGTTCTACACATACTGGATCAGTCAAATAAGCATCTTTCAGATCCAGGAGTGTGAACCAATCTCCCTTCCTCAAAATGTCTCTCAGCATATGAATACCTTCCATCTTGAAATGGTTGTATTCTACCCATTCGTTCAAATCCCTTAGATTTATCACTGGCCTCAAAGTTTTGTCCTTCTTCTCCACACAAAAAAGATTGCTTACAAAGCCAATGTGTGAATTCTCTGCTTTTTCTATTGCCCCTTTCTTCATTTATTCTACAACCTCTTGACTTACCAATTCCTCTTGTTCTTTCCTGAATCTTAAAAGAGATGCTCTTTTTACCTGAACTGGAATTGCCACAAAGTCTATCCTGTATCCAGATGTAAAACCCAAGGATCTGAGGTGATTTCCATCCATCTGTCTAAAAATAGAGCGAGTCTGCCACCCACCTTTACCTGAATAGACGAAGGGTCTTTTCCCAAACATACCTTGGAACCTTGTTCTTCTCTCGCCTCTATAACGACCTCTTCCACCTCTTTGTCTCTGCGGGTAAAATCCTGGAGAGTAGTACCCTGACTGAAAACCTCCAGACTTGTAGGTACCTCTTGTGAAGGAGCCTCGAGAAATTCCAATTCCTCGGCCGGGGAGTCGACCCTGCATCCTCCCAGCCGATCCAAAAACCTTCCTCATATCCTTTTGGACTTTCTGTAATGAATTGAAAGTCCCTGCATATCTAGCCATCTCTCTAATAAACTCTTCTCCGAAGAGAAAACCATTGGCTAATTGACCCGACTCTTTACCAGCCAATTCCGCTAACTTCGGGTCTATCTTCATCAGTAAACTCTTCCTCCTTTCAACACACAAGGAGGCGTTGGCATTGCCCAACAGACACACCGCCCTTTGGACCCATTGCCACAATTCTTCTGTATTAACAACACTCTCTTGAAGATATGCTTCCTCGCACAAATCAAAAATCTTTGTTAAAGGTCCAAATACATCAAGGAGGCGATCTTGACACCCCTTGAGGCCTTTATCAAGACCCCTTCTAGGGTCCCTTCCCATTTTATTTTAAAAAGTTAGCATCTTTGCGTCCAATTCAGGGGTGAACGCAACCTTATTAGCTAACAAAGGTCTACGGCACTCTGACCTCAGCCTCGTTCTAACCTCCTTCGGCATCTCTTTCCTGATCCAGTACTCCACGTACTGTTGAAATTGAAATTTGTACTTGTAAAGCGCACCCATACCCCCAAAGGGGTGTCCAGGCGCTGTACGCATACCGCTGTGGAACCCTTCCTGGCTTTTCCCTGTGAAATGTCCACTCCTGGGCACCCCCAGGGTGAAGCCAGGCATCCCAGCGCTGTTGGGGCCGTTGTGGAGATTAAGCAAGCTATTGCCCAGAGTTGCAGAGTGGGACCCATGATTAGAATAGGCACCGAGGCGAGAATTATCAGGTCCGAGGAAATTGAGCCCAAGACCCGCCGAGGCGGGAATTGAACCCTGGTCCCGGGCCAGATCTCTGCATCAGGGTCTGCCGCTCTAACCATTGAGCCACACTTCTCCACTGTACTGTGCAACTAGTTTGGCGGGAACCCACTGAGGAGAGAATGGGTGCTGGATAGTGTGTGGATCGAACATGAGTTCACCCAAAGGATCCTTTACTTTAACCAACAAACCATCATCATCCTCCTTTTTAAATCTCTTACTTTTAACTTCCTCCTCCTCTGAGGAATCAAAGTCCGAAGAACATGATATTACAATGTCTCCGCTGCTAGATGATTCATCGGAGACTATAGCTCTGCGATCCCTCTTTGTGGCCTTTATAGCCTGTTCCTTTAACTCCTTTTGAGTTTTCATCCCTGTGCCTTTCTTAATAAAGGCTCCTTTTTCTTTTCCCGCTTTTCCAGATGCCATGTGTTTTCTTTTCTGGCCAACTTTCATCCCACTTCCACTAGCAGTGGAACCATCAATAACCTCCTCCACAGACCAGTATTGTTCCTCGTTAATATTTTTCTTAGAAACTCTGCCCTCTAATTTCTCCATGCAATTATCTAGCTTTTTTCCAAGTTGGGAAGCTAGAGCAGATACTGCCTTATCCACACACTCTTTAACCTTATTGTCCAAAGAATCACCATTTCCATCTGATTCCGCCATTTCACTTACATCTCCTTACAATCAAACTTAACCTAAAATTTAATTAAATACACTGCACCAATAGAATCACCTCACCAATGAATAATCCCTTCAAAACCAAACTATTAAACCACCTTACTCAACAAACTTGCTCTCGAACTCCAGATGACTGTTACACAAAGCTTTACCTCAGAATGACAGGAAAAAACGGACTTCTGCCTCTTTTGCTTGTCCAAAAGATGGCTGCCATAAAATAATAATAATAATCCGATCTAAAATGGCCTCCGCATAATCACCTGCATTTACGGTGGCCCAAAAGCATCAAATCTTAACTGTACTGATTGTTGAAATAATACATTTTATTCCCAAAAAACCTTTAAATATTCCATCAATAAACGCGGTAATATTTTTCTTTATTTACCGATTTTTCCCCCTTGAATTGAACTGTTTAATGCGAGGCGAGAGGAGGTCGCCCCTCGCGCTCGCGTTTAAATCATACGCATTATTTGCAGAGCACACGACGGGAGGGGGAGTCCCTCGCGCTCGCGTTTAAATTAACGCTGTCTCTGAAGAACGCGCGACGGGAGGAGGAATCCCTTCGCGTTTAAATAAACGCTGTCTCTGAAGAGCGTGCGACGGGAGGAGGAATCCCTTCGCGCTCGTCTTTAAAATTAATCTCCGTGCCAATAAGGTATGATATATTTACCCAATATACACTATACGCTCTACTCAAAACAAACACTATTTCTGATAAAGATCACCCATAATAAACAATCCCTGTTATTAAAAACAGTTTTTCTTCGAGCGCTGAGCAACGGTCGTGCTCGTGCTCTGCATGTTTAAATTTGCATACAAGTTAATAAAAAACGAAATGAGCTGTTGAGAGACGCTGAACGCTTTATCTCTAATATATTAAATACTAATTTGATTTTAAATTTTATCTTTTCTACAGAAAAAACATTTCTATTAAGAATTAATCATATCAAATATTATTAAACACATTATAAACACTTTATACTGAACAACAGATCCACACACTCTTAAATCAATTCTCTCACACAGACTGTATATTAAATTATACCCAATCAATCAAAACAGTTAAATCAAAAGAGAGCGAACTTATCTCAGCTGTGAGCAGCAAAAAAGAAGGAAGATGGCTGCCTCTCTCTGATATATATAGACATTGGAATGTTTTATCTAATGTTCTAAGTTCTTTTACATTGTGTTTTGCTGCTGTGAGTTGGCAATAAAGAACGTAATGCATAATATTGGCCTCCGTGCCTTGCCATAAAATTAATGAAATGTAGCAAGAATAAAATTGTATAGACTGGTCAACCAACATGTAATGGGAAAGGAGGTAGAACAATGGGCATGAAGAATTTTGAATGAAATCACGGTGGTGTGATACACCACCTCCCCAAGCATCCAATGAGCAGTCGAATTCTGTGCATTGTTTCAATTAATGTCGGTTGAACATGTAGGTTTTAGGGTATAACTGGGGTGCCTTTGGGGGTGTGATTAGAGCTGCAGCGGTAGGAGATTGAGAGGGGAGATGCGTCGCTGTTCGTCGGTTTGCAGAGAGGCCTAGCTGTTCCTGTCCTTGTCCTGTCCCGTTCCTGAAATCTTTGTTTCCTGACTCTATTTCAGGAGACCCCCACTACTCCCTTGGCCAGGGGGGTGGTATTTCATTGATCTTTGGGTTTGTATTATCTTCTGACTCGTAATTTGCATAATCATTTGCAAATGCAAATTTGTCTCTGAAACTTATGTCTCTTCATCTATCCACTCCTTCATATGCATATCGTACTTGAATGATGAGTATGACACTGTTTGCATTTTGTTAATTGATCTTCTCTCCTATTGTGGGATTCATTGTTTGCATTGCAACCTGTATGCGATGAGCATTTATCAATTACATTTATTTGAGATAAACTTTATTAATTTTATCGAGAGTCTGTGATTATTTAGCTGGTTAGTTAGTTAGTTAGTTCTATTATTACCATCAACTACTCAACTAATTGGTCCGTCGACCGAGAGGAAAGAGAGTTGATTTATAGGTCTATTATGTATTTAGAAATGTTAAACGCAAATCTGTGAAGGAAATAATTTTTCACAACATTCAAACTTGACCATCCAGCGTAACAGGGATATGTGAGATTGGGTGAATGTGTATGGGCCATTGGTATGAAATATTGATGAGTATCGATCCCTGATAAAGTGTAGCGCTGGATCAGGTTTTCTGGTAGCAGAGGATGGTTTAATTATTAATTAGTTTGGTAATAATTATTGATTATTGATTATATGTTTTTAACAAGAAAAGTTAGTGTCCTGTTCTATGTTGTCTAGAAGTACAGGTACAGAGGTACCTGAGGAATCCCGGGGTGGAAATTTAGCCTGAAGTAGGCAGAAGAAGAATGTGGATAAAGAAATCACACTGCAGAAGTACTTTGTCTGTTGTTATAATACTGTACGGCGGAAGGCTGTAGGTGTTATATTTAGGGAAAATTTCGTATATGAGAAGAGTGTCTGAAAATAGCGAAGGGTCCACTTCCGAAACTCTGGGCTTATCCCCAGAGGAGTACCAAGACCTCTTTTACACCAAAACGTCCTCTTGCGAAACTTTGGCCTTATCCCTAGAGGAGTACCAAGTCCACCTGTAGCCTGTTTGGGTGTAAAATAACGCTGGTCGCTGTATTACTGGAAGTGAATGAATTTCTCGTTCTGAAGTGAACAAATATCTCTTTATTTAGAGGAACAAACAAGGGAGCATTGTTTTGTATTGTTACTAACAAGAATTTTGATTAAGAAAACTTAAAAAAAAGAATACATTGCCGTATTATTTTGTAAAGGGAGGGTCAGTAGAAGGAGTAATACTGACGTCACAAAAGGCCGCGCTGGCATTGGTCAGGCAGCGAACGTGAAGTAAGCTCTGATTGGCCGGTTGGTGTGAGCCGCGCTAGTATTGGTTGAGATAGTAGATACGTAGAGAGCTATGATTGGACGGTTGGTGTGAGCCGCGCTGGTATTGGACAAGAACTGACAAATAGAATAAGTAGAATTACGGAAAGGTTTCCTTGTTGTTTTACTGAGAGACATTAGCGTAAAGGGTCAGAAAAATGAAGCTGCTTATGAAAATAAAGAATTTCTTTAAAAAGGACAAACCAGAAGTGACTAGAGAGGGACTTCCTATTCCACCGCCGAGAACGCCTGCTTCCTATATGATGTTAGAGCGAGGATATCACACGTGTACTTGGTTAGAGAATTGGGTGGAATACACAAGGGATGATGGTGTTATAACTTTCCCACAACATGGTTCGTTTAATGTAAGGATTTTGCAGAATTTGAGAAGTCGAATTAATTCGTTAGAGCCAAGTCCAAGACCTACCCAGTATGAAGTGCTAGAGGAATGGGAAGTAAAGCATTCGAAAGAGAGAAATATCGAGGTGGTAGGAGATATAGAAATTTAATGACTAGATATCCTTTTGAGAGAAGAGAAGATACCATGAAAAGATGGAGAAGAGCTGTGGTAACTGAGGGTTTGTACCCAGTTTTAGTTGCTGAAGACCAGACAGGAGGCAAGAGTAAAGAGAAAAAGAAAAATATAGAAACTTCAAGTTCAAGACAGGACCTGAGCGAATCTGATGATGAGTTGTTAGAAGACATTATGACCAAAAGACCTCCGCCATATCAAGAAAATTCAGTTGAGGTGACCCCGAGTGCACCCCTAACGGGAACTCCATTAACTCCACAGATTACGGACATGGCTAGAATAGTGCGAGAAAAAGAATTGGACATATTAAATAAGGCAAGAGTAGAGCAGATCCAGAAAATAAATCAGTTGTGTCTAAATGCAGAAGCATTGATGGTACCGGTAACAATTGGTCCCGTAGTTCCATTGTATGGAGAAAAACAGAATATATCAAAAGTACATACATTGGCAATTCCAAGAAGTAGCGACAGAGGTGGAATGGTGGCGGTAGTAGATGAAGATGGACAGACTGACATGAATACTACATTGCTAGATCTTCCGGTTTGTGAGATGATAACAGAAACCCCTAGAAGAGGTATACAAATAGACCCAAGGAGAATAGGGACAAACGTCATTCCAACGACAGGGAGTTCAGCAGGTCCTTCACCAGAGGAATTGAATGATTGGATAAAGGGAATGGAAAAGCAAAAACCTCAACCACATAGTATAAATGTGAGCCAATTGAAAGTGGATTTGGAAGAGATGATTATTGGTACGATAAGTCCAGATATATTAGGGACTTACCGAGATGAACAGCTGTTGTTTTTGTGTAAAAGTATCACTTGGAGAGCGAAGAATCTTCATGAGAAAATAGCAGAGGCTGCTAGTGAATATGGAATAGATATAGAGAAGTCAAAGGTGCTGCAGAAATCGTACAGATTGGCCTTTACCGAAAAGGATTTAGAGAGTTTGAATGCGTCTGGGAAAAGATTACAGATAAAAGAGTTGATGAATATTCTGAAAAAATGGGGAGATGTAGAACGGTGGAAAGGTAGATGGACGCAACAGAAAGAAGAGGCAGCTAGCAAAGGAACGTCAATGTTTCCGTTAAGAGAGACTAACAAGTTGAAAGGGCGTGTCCGATGAGAGAAGTCCCAGGTGGTGGATATGTGCACGTTTCCTGGACAAGACAGGATATATTGTGCTTTACGAATGATTTTCCCAGATTAAGAGAGAAACCAGTTTAGTGGTACAAACAGGTAGAGAGGTTTGTGAAAGTTTCAAAGGTTTTGTTAAAAGTTGTAGATGGTTTGTTTGAGATTGTCGTACCAGCTGATTTGTGGACAGAGTGCAAAATTAGAATATCCTAGAGACCCTAAAACAGGTGCACCATCTGATGAGGTGATGAGAAAGTATAATCAGGTAATCACCTTTTTGAAAGGAAACATTTCTCCAAAGGAAACAGATTGGGTTAAGATAGACAGGACGACCCAAGAACCAAAAGAGTCAGTACATGCTTATTATGAAAGATTGTTGCAGGTATTTAAACAGTACCGCAGATTTGAGAATATTGGAGACAAAGATATGGGACATTTTGTGTATCGTTTTGTGTTTGGTTTGAAACCAGAGATTAGTAATATGATTCAGCAACACTTGATTTGTTGGCAGAGCAAAACAATTGATGAAATTTTGAGGTATGCGAAGTATTGTAGTGATGACATTGGATCAAGACATAAAAAATTAAGAGTGAAAATGATGTGGGCACAAGTGAAGGTAGCAGAACAGCAGGAAGTAAATAATGGTTCTCAAGCAGGTAATCAAATGAATGGTCAGACTCAAATTGGTCAGGTATCCAATGGAGGTAGAGGTAGAGGTAAATTGAGCAAAGAAGAGGCTAAGAAGAAATTTCCTTGTCATGCGTACGGAAAGTATGGACATTGGAAGAACGAGTGTAGATCTGTTCAAAAGAATAATGGGGTAAATCAAAATTTAAATCCACAGATGCAGAATGAGGTGGGTGTGAATCAACAGCAGCAGCAGCAGGTAGTTGCTCCACAGTTACAGGTGCCACAAGCTCCTATGCCCAATAATGTGAATGCTCAAGTGCAGAGGTGCAGTACGAACACTGGATTTCACGGAGGTGATCAAGTTGGTAAGAATCAAAGTGTGCAAATGGTTCCGCAATATTGGTTGCAGTGCAATGGGAGTGATTCAGACTCATCTCAATGACGGTGCCTGAGGGGAGAGGAAGAGTGCACACTTGACGCATCCTTGGCGGTAGATCAGTCAGGTGCATTTGTTGATGGAAAAGTGGAAGGTAATGATATTACATTCCTGGTGGACACTGGTGCTACCCGTTCTACTGTGAGAGCAGCAGAAATTCCGAACCTACCCCTCTCAGGAGAAACTATCCAAGTTGTAGGAGTCTCAAACAAGCATATTAGAACGCCAGTCACTAATCCAATAGAAGTTCATATTGGAAGTTTCAGAGACATGCATCGTTTTGTGGTATGTGACTCGAGTCCAGTAAATCTCTTGGGAAGGGATTTATTGTGTAAAATGAATTGTACCATCTATTGTACGCCAGATGGTATTGCGTTTCAGACACCTGATGAGGATGTCGAATTCAAGATGATGTTAGCGAAGCAAGGGACAGAAGTGGATGAGTTGTTTTCACTTCTCACAGAAGAGAGTTTGCCCGAAGAATTAAAAAGTACTGTAAGGACGGATGTAGGGGATTTTACAGGAAAGGAGATTGGCCTAATGTCAAATGTAGATCCAATTCAGATTACGGTGAAAGAGGGTGCCATATATCCAAACACTCCTCAGTACAAAATGAGTCCGGAAGTAATTGCAGGAGTCACTCCTGTGATTGACCAAATGGTTGAACAGGGAATTCTGAAAGAAATAATGAGTAGTCCTTGTAATTCGCCTATTATAGGAATTAAAAAGCCCAGTGGAAAATATAGAATAGTGCAGGATTTAAGAAAAATTAATAAAATTGTAGTACCCTGTTGTCCAGTAGTGCCAAATCCAGCAGTAATCCTTTACCAAATCCCATGTGATTCTGAATGGTACACAGTGATTGATCTGTGCCAAGCATTTTTCTCGATTCCTTTACATCCGGAAAGCCAGTATTTGTTTGCATTCCGGTTCGGAGACCGTGTTTTGGCATGGTGCCGAGTTCCTCAAGGGTCCACAGAGAGCCCTTCAATTTTTAATCAGATCCTGAAAAGATGTTTGGAGACTTTAGTCATGCCAGGAAATTCAGTCTTGGTTCAGTATATTGATGACCTACTAGTGGCATCAAAGACACGAGAGGCATGTGTGACAGATACCATTGCCTTACTGAACCATTTAGCAGAAGGAGGACACAAAATGTCACCAGCAAAATTACAATTTTGTAAACAGGAAGTCCAGTACCTAGGACACAAAATAGAAAAAGGAGTCAGAAAGGTGACACCAGAAAGAATTAGTGTATTTAAACAAATGAGTCCACCAAAAACTCAGAGAGAAGTTCAAATGTTTTTGAGAATGGTTGGATACTGCAGGCAGTGGATCAGTGGGTTCTCACTGATTGCAAAACCTCTACAGAGGTTGACACGAAAAGATGTAAAAGATCCGATTGAGTTGGATGATGAAAGTATGTAAGCTTTTACTAAATTACGAAACAGTCTTTGTCGAGCACCTGCATTGGGAATGCCAGATTATGCAAAGGATTTTGCATTGTATTGTTGTGAAAGAGAAGGGTGTGCACTTTCAGTTTTAACTCAAAAACATGGAATGGCACGACGTCCAGTAGCATATTTTTCTGCTACTTTGGATTCAGTGGCCGCAGCATTGCCAGGCTGTTTAAAAGCAGTAGCAGCTACTTGCATGAGTCTGGAACAGAGTGAAGCAATTGTGATGGGACATCCAGTCAAGGTGTATATGCCACATTCAGTTGAGATCCTTTTGACATGTACAAGGACACAGTACATGACCTCTAGTTGGCTGACTAAGTACGAAAGAGTGATCTTGGGTGCTGAAAATGTGACTGTGGTAAGATGCACAACAGTAAATCCGGCATCCCTGTTGCCGAATAAATATTGTGAGGAAGTAAGAGAAGAGGCGGATCATGATTGTTTGGATGTGACAGAGTTGTGCACGAAACCCATGCCCGATATTGAGGATGTACCATTAGAACAATCAGACTATGAGATGTTTGTTGATGGATCATGTTTAAGAAATGAGAAAGGAGAATTGTGTACTGCCTATGCTGTTTGCACCATAGCGGGAGTTCTAGAAGCATCCTGTCTAAAAGGAGAAAATTCTGCCCAAATTGCTGAATTAATAGCTCTGATCAGAGCGTGCAAAATTTCCAAAAGTCTGAGGGTAACCATATTTACTGATAGTCAATATGGTTTTGGGGTTGTCCACGACTTCGGTCAGCTATGGATGCAAAGGGGATTTCTGACTTCTTCAGGTTCTCCTATAAGAAACAGCAAAATTGTAAAAGATTTATTGGATGCTTTACAATTGCCCAAAAGGATTGCAGTGGTCAAATGTTTCACACATAAATCAGGAGATGATTATGTGCACGAAATTTAATTGCTCTAAACAGAGGGATGGAAAAAGAAAATAACAATTGCCATCTTATGTTCTCTTCTTCATTTGAAACTTGGGACGAAATTAGACAGCTACAGGAAGAAGCAAGTGATGAGGAAAAGGGAAGTTGGATAAATTCAGGCTGCAGAAAGAGAGCAGAGAACGAAGTGTGGGTTTATATAGACGAGAGAACAGTCATGCCAGACAGTTTACTATCCCAAATGGCAAGGGTATACCATGGAATTGCACATGTTGGAAGAGATGCAATGATCAGGCTCTTCAAGCAATCATGGTATAACCCAAAGTTCAGGGCCATTGCAGAGAGCCTCTGCCAAAGGTGTGTCACCTGTCAGCAGCAAAATCCAGGCAGAAAGACAGTTGTTAGTTGGGGACGAATTGGAAAGGCAGCAGGACCATTCACCCGACTTCAGTTGGATTTTATTGAGCTTCCCCTGTGCAATGGGTTGAAATATGTGTTGGTTGTTGTCTGCTTGTTTTCTCGCTGGGTGGAAGCTTATCCAACGAGAAGGAATGACAGTTTAACGGTCGAGAAGCTACTTCTAAGAGAACTGATACCTAGATTCGGATTTCCAGTCACTTTAGAAACAGATACAGGAACCCATTTTAACAATGAGATAATTCGGATGATTTGTGCAGCATTACAGATTGAGCAGAAGCTGCATTGTGCCTATCGACCCGAGGCATCTGGAGTGGTTGAGCAGATAAATGGCACAATAAAATCTAGGTTAGGAAAGGTCTGTGCATCCACAACACTGAAATGGCCTGATGATTTACCCCTTGTATTGATGAGTCTTAGAAGCATTCCTGACAAAAAGACGGGTTTGAGTCCTCACGAGATTCTAATGGGAAGAGCAATGAGACAAGCATTTATTCCAGCGAACAAACTGATGAATATATCTGATGATCTAGTGCTTGACTATTGCAGAGGATTGGCTGATCTGGTGCGTTCTGTGTCTCACCAGGTTGGAGAAAATGCCACTACGACACAACCGAATCAAGCTCATGATCTGAGTCCTGGAGAGTGGGTTCTCGTGAAGAAACACGTGAGGAAATCGTGTTTAGAACCCAAGTGGAATGGACCTTACCAGGTGATCCTGGTGACGACGACAGCAGTGAAGTGTGGTGGTTTGCCAAATTGGATCCATGCGAGCCATACCAGGCGAGTCCCAAGTCCACTTGAAAGACAAGAAGAGCAGCAACTGGTAAACCAAAGCCAAAGACCAAAGGCTGAAGTGTGTGAAGCTGAAGAATCTAAAGTAACAGATTCTGAAGAACAAACAGATGACGAACAGCCAAGCACAAGTCAAGTAGAGTGGGCACCAGTTACTGGGTATCATGAGACTGCTGTAGAACCAGAAGAAAGGGAAGGTACTGAAAGTCAAGAAGAAGAACAGATAGAAGAAAGGCCAAACAAAAGAACCTGTGAACGAGACGAAGAAGGTGAAAAAGTAGTTCAAACTAAAAGACCGAGAAAAGGTGACAATTGGCCAAGTGGAGTGAAAAGACTGAAATACACTCTAGTGAGGAGAAAATCAAAAAGAAGACCAGAGCAACTTAATGAGGTCTCCAGTCAAACAGAACAAGAAGAGTCAGGAGAAGATTTAGTACGAAAAACAAGGAGAGTAAGAATTCCAAGCAAGAAATACACAGCACCTGAATGGACGTACGTGATCTTGGAAGAAATTGAAAGCTCAGATCCAAGTGAAGAAAAAGACGGTACTGGCACTGAACAAGGGGATGAAAGCAAATTAAAACCACCTTAAAAGAAGTGTGAAAAATTAAGGTGAAACCTTGCCAGACGAAATGAATGGAAAGACTCAGAAGATTTAAAGAAAAAGAAATAAAAGAAAGGGGTAAAAGAAGAAAGCCTTGAAGTGTAGGATTACACTATTTTTCAGAAAATTATATTTTTTAGTAAAATTAGAATTTTTTTATAGATTTAGATTTTTATTTTTTAGTAGAATACAAAAATGGCCGAAGCAAAAGTGACTAAACATCCAAAATCTAGTCTAAAATGTAGATGTATTAAAGCTTGCTTATGTAGTGTCTTTTTACTGACATTTATGTGGATATTATTAACTGTCATTGTACCTATTCTAATGGTAACTAATAATGGAAACAATACTAATGATGTAATAAGTGAACGAATGAGTGATGTTACCAAAGAAACCCGTAATACTAACATAGAACAGAAAGATGGAAGTATTTTCCATCATGATAAATCAATTAGTGATTTCTCGTTAAATGTGTTTACAAAATTGTTGTACGAGTATGTTAATACGATGAATGTGAGTGATTGTTATGTGTGCATACAATTACCTTAGTCTGTCTCAGAGGGGGTGACATATCATCACCTAACTTTAACATATGGTGTGTCTTGCAGTGTCTTAACCAGCCTATTCTACGTGACGGGGAAGCTGGAGTATCATTATTCGAACATAGATTTAGGGGCCGATTCCGATCTCGGCCGGTAGGGCTCCGAATCGGATTCGGCTTAACCGGATCCGATTCGGAGCCCTATTTCCCGACCGATTCGTACGCGCGTCCGGGCGAGCGAGTACGATGCGTATTAGCCGACCGACTCGTCCGGGCGTCCCGACCGCTCCGACCGACTCGATCCCGGGTCGAACCGCACCGACCGACTCGCACGAGACACGACTCGCACCGCGCAATGGAGACGCTTCCCGGCCGGGTAAGTACGATGCGCGCCGCGAGCAGTCCGACCGAGCCGCGCACTCTGGCTCGAAAGAGCTGTCGGAGCCGCACTTTGGGGGTCCGTGTCGGACCCCCTGTACGCCGTAGCCGCGCGAAGTCGCACACAGGGTGGACCCATGGGTCCCCCTACCTGTGCGTGTACGGCGCGAATCGCTTCGCCGCATACATGCTGTAGGGGGCGCACTTGTCCGCATCGTAGCCCATTGAGTCAATGGGAGCCCGCGTACGCGTTGTACGACCGGCTCCCATTGACTTCAATGGGAGTCCGACCGACTCGAGTCCGATGGCATACGTGCGCATCGTACTCGTTCGGTCGGACTGCACGGGTCCGATTCGGTCGGAAATCTCTCCGGGTCCGGCTCGGTCAGAGAGATTTCCAGCCCGAATCGGAATCGGCCCCTAAGTATTTTCAGAGATACCTATTATAAGGGAACTAAACAAGGTTTTAAGTAGTAAAAATGCACGTTATATAGGAGAATTCTTCCATATTACTAAGACACTAGATATAGGATAAGCTTATAAAAACAATCTAACATGTAGTTTGCGGGTTGAAGAAAAAGTTTTCATAGATATGGTAGAATATAGAAGAGAAAGTTTCCAAAAGAAAGCTGCTGAACAGAAGTTGCAGGTACCACCATGGGCGTTTAGAGAAGGAAATTTTGAGAAAGGCGAGATATATGCTGCAATGTCCTTGGACTGATATAAAAAGGGGAAAATCTGTTTGCTTAGAATGAAAACTAACTATAATAATTATTTTATTGGTTCTAGTGAATGTGAACATACTTACCAAATTACTGGAGGTTGGGGATTGAAGGGTGGAACTGATCCTGTTTTCCCAGGAGTCTATTATGTGTGTGGTAAGAAAGCCTATTTCAGGTTACCTGCACATTGGTATGGTAGTTGTTATTTTGCAATTGTTTTCCCAAAGGTCTACCATGTAGACAAAAGTAATAACAAAATCAATGAAATAAAACAAGGGCTAATACGTAGAAGAGAGGTAGTTTCTCAGGAATAGTAGGTGATATTTTTGGTGCACTGATACCATCAGTTGGAGTTGTTCTGAATTCACACAAAATTCAAAAATTGGCCACAGTGGTTGATCGTTTATCGACAGATACTGCTGGTGGGTTCTTGACGATTGACACCGAAATGGTTGCAATCAGATCAATGGTTTTCCAAAATCAACTTGACCTTGATATCTTATTGGCAAAAGAGGGTGGAGTCTGTGGCATGTTGAAAATTCAACACTGTTGTACTTATATCCCTGACAAAAGTAAAGGTATTGAGGGATATATTAAGAATATTACGAAATTACATGAAGACTTGACCCAACTGGAGGTTGACGGTGTCTGGGAGAGACTTGGTAAGAGTTTCTCTTCTGTAGGTAAATGGTTTACTACCTTTGGAAGTAGTTTATTAGGAAAAATATTAATGCCAATGATTTCAGTAGCTGGAGTAGCATTAGTAATGATAACGATATATAAATGTTGTAAGTGTCAAAGAGATTAAATAGAACTAGAAGATATGAAAGGTGATTACTATGACGAGATGAAGGAATTAGATGAGAAGATGATGAAAAGAGAAAAGAATACTGATCTTTAGATAGATAAAGAACGGCACTTGGTATGGTGGGTATTTTATGATGGCTAAAGGAAGCCATCAGAGGGGGGATTGATGGAGCAGGGTTTCACGGAAAAGAAACCTGCTCGAATTGACTCCCCCATAATACTTATTAACAGTGTGCAGTAAAAAAATTAACATGCAAATCACATGAACTACATGGGAAACCGCTTTGCGCATGCGTGCACTAATGTGAACTAATGCATGAAAGAGCTAGGCCGCATTTTACATTGCGTTTCAAAAGAAACGAGATTAATGCACGTTTAGGCCGCATCTTGCATCTTGCTTTAAAAACGATAATAAATAATGCCGCTTTGCATGAAGCTTATGCTAAGAATATATTAACAGGGAATAGTGTAAAGGCGGGTGGTAAACAGTGAAGGATGCATTTCAATGTATTTAATAATTTACGTGTTTATTTCGTCATAGTGAGCCGAATGGGCCTGTATTTTCCTAAATTGTCCGGATAGATGAGTGGCTGAAAAATGAGCCTGAATGACTTGACCAAACAAACAGAAGTGCTGAGCACTGCGGATGATGAATAAGTTCAAGGCTAATCAGCTCAGAGAACATTGTTTGCCTGCCAAAAGATGAGACTGGCCATGGGATACAAGACTTCTTCCGCAGACGTGGTTAAGAAATGTGTGCGAAATTAATGAAATGCAGCAAGAATAAAATTGTATAGACTGGACAACCAACATGTAATGGGAAAGGAGGTAGAACAATGGGCATGAAGAATTTTGAATGAAATCACTGTGGTGTGATACACCACCTCCCCAAGCATCCAATGAGCAGTCGAATTCTGTACAATGTTTCAATTAATGTGGGTTGGACATGTAGGTTTTAGGGTATAACTGGGGTGCCTTTGGGGCTGTGGTTAGAGCTGCAGCGGTAGGAGATTGAGAGGGGAGATGCGTCGCTGTTCGTCGGTTTGCAGAGAGGCCTAGCTGTTCCTGTCCTTGTCCTGTCCCGTTCCTGAAATCTTTGTTTCCTGACTCTATTTCAGGAGACCCCCACTACTCCTTTGGCCAGGGGGGTGGTATTTCATTGATCTTTGGGTTTGTATTATCTTCTGACTCGTAATTTGCATAATCATTTGCAAATGTAAATTTGTCTCTGAAACTTAAGTCTCTTCATCTATCCACGCCTTCATATGCATATCGTACTTGAATGATGAGTATGACACTGTTTGCATTTTGTTAATTGATTTTCTCTCCTTTTGTGGGATTCATTGTTTGCATTGCAACCTGTATGCGATGAGCATTTATCAATTACATTTATTTGAGATAAACTTTATTAATTTTATCAAGAGTCTGTGATTATTTAGCTGGTTAGTTAGTTAGTTCTATTATTATCATCAACTACTCAACTAATTGGTCCGTCGACCGAGAGGAAAGAGAGTTGATTTATAGGTCTAGTTATGTATTTAGAAATGTTAAACGCGAATCTGTGAAGGAAATAATTTTTCACAACATTCAAACTTGACCATCCAGCGTAACAGGGATATGTGAGATTGGGTGAATGTGTATGGGCCATTTGTATGAAATATTGATGAGTATCGATCCCTGATAAAGTGTAGCGCTGGATCACTGGCGACGACCAGAAAGCGAACCTACGTGTAAAAGAAACTGATGGAAACTGTAGTGATTAGGTCCACTCAGTTCAGGTGATTCAAAGAGGTTTATTACAAGATGGTACAAGATCACAGGGAGACCATAAGTAGACCAGATCAAGACTATAACAAGACCCCACCAGGAGCAGCCAGCAGGCAGCTCAGCCCAGTCGACTGAGACTCAATTGACTGACAACATTCCAAACCATGTCATCACTGTAGGATTCTACAGGCAGGGCATGCATAACCATGAAGTCAGGATATAACATATCCCCCTTTCTCCCAAATAAACAAAAGAACAACAATGAGAGAAAAAGAGAGAAGAAACCAGAAAGAGAAAACACAGAGGAAACAGGACCACAAAACAATCGAAAGAAGCGCAACAAGAGCGAAATCAAGTAACAAAGAAAGGAAAACAAACATAGAAACCATCCTCCCTTCTTACACAACAGAAAAGAAGAAGAAAACAACAACGTCAGAGAAAAGGATAAAAGAAAGCACAAAAGACTGCCCCAAAGCACACCCACTGGCCAGAACAGGAATGAATGGAGGCTGAAAATGGAAAATTAACAGAGCACAGGGCTACAGGCTGCGACGAACGCAGAGGAAGGAAACACGACAGAAAAGCAGAGGAAAGCCCAGAATCCACAAGAGACACGAGAAGAAGACCTCAGATGGAAAACAGAAAAGAAGAAAGAAACAAGGAAGATGAAGAAAAATAAGGGTGATTCTCCATCTAAACACCATTATCATTACACAATGACAAAAATGTAATGCAAAGATAACAGTGCAAATATAGCAATATAAAATACAATATAAACGGAACATACTTAGCAATGAAAGCATGAAATGCACTCAAATAGGCTAAAAACGTAAGCTAAATATGTAAACTCGAATGCATGGGTGAGAACCCATGACTAATCTCTTGGGATAGAGATGCGTTGTGCACAAAACTGGGAATGCTACCCATACACATCTCAGTGTAAGGACAAACTTTGTGTGGAATAACCACACCGTGCACTGTAGTAATGTAACTGTTTTAATACAGCACATATGAGTAGGTACTCATGACATATTCCAAACAATGAAAGGAATATTTGGGTAAGAACCCGTGCTAATGCAAAAGGAATATAACCATTGCATGGATCCCCTGTAAAAGGGTAGAACTGACAGTGTTTGGGTAGGAACCTGAACCAATGGGTAGGGACCCATGACAAATCTCTAAAGAAAGAGATGCATAAAAGATGCAAGAGGACTGGAACCTATGCATAATTGCCCTGAAACAACACAATGAAACATAGAACCAAGGGCAACAGTACTAAGATAATGCATCAGCGACATTACAGTATGCATAAAATTTGAAATAAACAGACACTGTTACATTTTGAAAATACTCCTAGCTTGACAACAGCAAGACATTGTAAATACATAGATTACTTTTTCAACCAAAATAAAACATTTTAGCATTAAATACAGTAGACATGCACCAAAAATGACAATGGTGTGCCTGTCACCACCGCGATGATAACAAAGACTAAGCATTGCAATGAACAAAATAGTACTTTGTATGAACTCCACGAAACTTGTGACAGGAACGAACATTGCTGGTAAATCGAACCCACAGAAGATGGATGGTCTCTAATTTAAAAGATGAATTCCAACTTGGCACACTAGATGGCAACGTAACCTTGTGCAGAGAATTAAAATAATGAAACACAGTTCATGTTGAAAAGTCATCGTCGCTCCAATAAGCCTTTAAAAATATTCCGGTTACTCTTTCGTTATGTCCAAATGTAAAACTGCCACAAAACACACCAACTCTGACACCGGATGATAGCATGCACTGACCTCTGTAAGATGATCCATCTGATCATCATGGGATGACCTTCTAGCGCTGCAGAAAATCGAATGAAAACAAAACTCCCACTCGTGACAAACAATATCGCTCCAACGATGAGAAACATGTGGAAGAAAGAACACTTGAACCCATATGAAGAAAGTCGAACTTCAAAATGGAGGCACGCAAACGACGTGATTGCTGGATGGCTCACGGTGCGGTCCTGTTGAAGTGCGTCCTTAGGCAGCATAGATGACCAGCATAAATAAAGACATCACAAGAGGCTCCTAAGCTGCTCCGCGTGACACCATAGACCAGGTGAGGTGCGCGAGCAGCAATTTAAACTTGAATAAAAGCGTAACTGTCTCTCTTTTGCGGGCCTTGTAATAGGGAACACAAAACATTCATTTTAACAGAGACAAAAACTGCACTTTGCTACAATGACAGTCTCCTCTCTTGAAACAGGCAGGGAGACCTAGCGATATCACTAAAGCACCAGTAGGGTGCCTCTGCTCACCTGATTAAAGCGAAGTCTGTGTATAGGTTGCTAAAACAGACCCGAAGACCAAAATGCCTTCCCAAATGCAACGAGTTCCTCCGACAGTTATTTTGGGGACATGGGAGGGCAAACCAGCGCAGGGAGACTGCTCACCCAAGCTTATGAACAGCTCTGACATAAAAAGAGGTAAAGAAACGTATGTACCCCACCAGTGTCTATTCCAACAGACAGCCGACGGACAACATACTCAAAGACCGTAAACCTAATATAGTGGCTACTGAACTGATGAACTAAGATGATCGCTAGACTAGAGAGCACTGATAATCTGTCACTGTTTGAGCCACGTCTGCTAGGAATGCGGATTTAACTGAATTTATATTAAACGGACGTGTTAATATTGGAAAATACGATATCAATGCACGTCACGATATATGTATGTATACAAATGAAATCGCATCACCGTTGTTGAAATCACTCAATATCACCTCCTCCTCAACCCCTGGTCAGAAGTTCTTGGTCAGGCAGGCCCTGTGACCTAAGCCTGAAGCAACTGATGGACAGATTACAGGTGGGGTGACAGATAACCCTTAGACAAACATGTGAACAGGAAACCTAGATCCCACAGATAAGCAACAACACTACAATGGTCTTAGGAGACTGGCCCCAATAAAACACATTTGGCCGGAGGGGCGCACACTCCCAAAACACCATAAAGTCAGATGTCACACTAAGGGGGTCATTACGATGGCGGTCGGAAAACCTACCCGACCGCCATGGTAGCGGGAAAAGACCACCCGCATGGACCGCGGCATAACCGCCGGTCGCATTACGATGTTCCTTGCTCGTAATCCGACCGCGGCGGTCGGATCGCGGGCCTTAACATTGCGGCGGTTGCTGCTACCTGCAGCACCACCGCGATGTCCAAATGGGCATGTCCAGCATTTCCCTGCACTACGCGGCAGGCACTGCACAGTGCCTGCCACCTGGTACAGGGGACTGTCGGGGGGGGCATGGGTACCCCCCAGTGCACCCCCACCCGCCCCCAAACATCGAGGGCCCGCCACGGGCACCCGGAAGACAATCTCCACATGCCTTTCCATGGCGGTCTGACCGCTGCGGAAAGGCTGGCTACCGCCGGCATCATAATCGTGCCGGAGGAGCCTGCTCTGCACCGCCACCATTATCCCGGTCCTTTTCCGCTGGCCAGGCAGGAGTACGGATGGCGACCGGCGGAAATGCGGCGGTCCGAATTTCCCACCGCCGCGGTCGCCACCGCCATCCTAATCGGACCGGCGGTTTTCTGGCTTGCCGTGCGGACGGATCTCCACCGCCGGTCCTGCGGGCACCGCCGCCGGCAGGGCGGTCGTCATCCGACCGCCATCGTAATAGGCCCCTAAGTTAGGAACACTCAGCCAATCAGTATACTGCATGCACACTACACGCAGTGATCACGTACTCCCCATGCTGGACATCTGGGCACGTACCCACTGGCCTCACATTGTGTCCACGCAAAGTCAAGACTGGCGTGCGCTTCTTTTCAAATTACCAGATTTATGGCCTCGTGAATAGGCCCAGATTTCTGTCTCCAAGGGGATGTACAAATTATTTTATGACGCTTCATGTGATGTATAAAATGATGGCAAAAACCAATGTGCTTTGAGACACTCTTTAGGCCCTGACTCTGTTGCCTGCTCTCCTGGCCGCTGTGTTTAATTAAACCAACTGTTCCTGTTTTGCCAAATGCCTCTTGTCTTTTATTTTTTCAAGGTAAATTCACATTCGAGCAACATGTTGGCGAGCCAGATAGGAGAGATTGGTTCTTGGAGCCGGACTGCAGCTGAAGGAACAGGCCCTGCCTTTTGGATTCACAACTATGCAGCAAGAACGGTGAGCAGACGCTGCAATTGATTGGAAGTTCTGCTGAATCTGTCGGGTGGAGGTCCGTCTTGGAGCTGCCGTCAGTGGGTAAAAGACTGCATCTGATCCTTAGTCCCAGACTCTCTTGCCTGCTCTCCTGGCCACTGCGTGTAATTAAACCAACTGTTCCTGTTTTGACAAACGCCTCTTGTCTTTTATTTTTTCACGGTAACTTCACATTTGAGCAACAAATGAATACCGAAGACTCCAAGCCTAAGCAAGTGGTCTGCTGAACTTCGTATGTACACAATTGGACAATAAACAGAGTTGAACCATCGACTAATGTGCACCAATATCTAGAGAAGTTGGTTTGCAGTCAACATTCCTGGTGATGAGTGAACTGGCAGAGAGTTTGACACATTTTATTTTTACGATTGATTTACTGTGAGCCCCGGTGCGCGAGTGACTTGATGTGCCATTATTTGGAGGAGCGGACCAATGTCAAGATCATTAAATGTGCTGCCATAAGAAGCTGAGTGCTCACACGCGCACAAAGGGAGAGCAACCAGCGCGTGTCATCTGTTGAAGGCAGCTTGTGTAATCAAGGGCCCGTGCTCAGCTGGTAAGCGAGAGCTGATATTGCATTGCAATAAGCACTGGAAGTGCTAAATTTGACTTTACATCATTCTGTCACAGTGGAGGCGCAAGCTCTTGGAACCGTTGGTGTTGGTTCCAATGTGGCATGCGGCACGTGTTTATGCTAATCCTTGGGGCACATTCCATCATCTGTATTGTCTGTGTGACCTCGATCTAAGCGCAAAGCAATCAGCATCATAATTGGCATCTGTATCATTGTTTTTAGAAACCCATCAAAGTACGGGCAGCCTTACAATGAGAGGCCAAAATCACTTCATAGGATCAAAATGGGGACGCAACGTCAGTATCAAGACGAGTTTAACTGTTAACTGCATTGGAGTCTCAAAATTGTTTCTGGAACACCTACAGAACTGTAATGTGTCTCTAAGTATCGGATCTAAGCTCAGAGTACTGTGTGTAAGTTCGGGTGAGATGTCAATCACCGAAGTGGAGGACTTTGAGTGCTCCCAGAGAATATCTTTCAATGCCATGTTGAATTTCCTGCCAGTACATATTTTTCAATGCCAGGCTAAATTTAAAAAAAAAAATATTATTGGAGTTAGTGCTCCTCATTTTCGTCCATGCGTCTCAAGGAGTTGTAGCTATGGCTGAGTACATGTTTTAGGTCCCTGGTCCTACAAGAGTATGCAGTAGGGGGTGACTGTTTTAGATCCCTGGTCCTGCAAGAGTATGCAGTAGAGGGTGAGTGTTTTAGTTACCTGGTCCTGCAAGTGTATGCAGTAGAGGGTGAGTGTTTTAGTTACCTGGTCCTGCAAGAGTATGCAGTAGGGGGTGACTGTTTTAGATCCCTGGTCCTGCAAGAGTATGCAGTAGGGGGTAAGTGTTTTAGGTCCCTGGTCCTGCAAGAGTATGCAGTAGAGGGTGAGTGTTTTAGTTCCCTGGTCCTGCAAGAGTATGGAGTAGGGGGTGAGTGTCTTAGGTCCCTGGTCCTGCAAAAGTATGCAGTAGCGGGTGAGTGTTGGTGTTTTAACTCTATGTCCCTGGTCCGGCGAGAGTGCACGGCAGAGGCCAAGTGGTAAAGGTTTTGGTTGGATGGGTTCTGTGTGACATGGTTCATGTGGATGGAATCACATTTGACCACTGTCTGACTAACTTATCATAGCTAGAGTCTCTTCCACCTTCTGGTCCTCATTTATAAGGTTTTGGCGCAGGGCAGCACTGCAAGGAATCTTGCTGTGCTGACCTGCGTCAAAAGAAAAGGGCAGGAATGTGCTGTATCTGTAAGATAGAGTGCATTCCTGTCCTTTTCCCATGCACTGGCACCCAATGGGCTGCCATGCGCCAACGCAAGCACCCTTGCACCATGGTGCAAGGGTTCCTGCATTGTGGGGCTGATTGATTTTGTGAAGGAAGGGGTAGCTTCCTGCACAAAAATCAACGAATTCATGCGATTTCCTCTTTCTATATGTGCTGCAGAATGCAGTGCACTTAAAAAAAGGAAAAAATGAGGAGAAATGAAAACATTTCTCCTCATTGCGCCTCCCTAACACCGCCCATGGGAAGGCGGTAGATCTTGACGCATTCCCAGGTTTACGATTTCTCGTAAATCTGGGAATGCTTCAGATTCCATGGGTGTTGCATGGGAACACCCACAGCAACACCCATGGAACTCCCCTTTCCCGCAGTGTTCTGCGTGAAAGGGGCCCATATTTACAAGGCCATGAAAAACCATGTAAAGTGGGTTTACATGGCCTTGTAAATATACCATGGCACATTGCGCCACTGGAACGTCAAAAAAGTGACGTTCCAGCGGCACAAAAGTGTCGCAAGGGGCCTCTTAAATGAGGCCCTCTTTTTGTATAATTTATAGGGCTAATTGAAGCTAGTGTCTTTTACATCTTCACTTTGTATTTTATTATTTTCTATCTTATGTTTCCTTTTGGCATTTATTATTTTCTAAGGGAAGGAGATGTGTTATAATCTTCTATGCTTGTGATGTATTCTGTGCACACCTCCATTGTTCCTCGCTCTGCTCAGCAGTGTGTGGTGTCATGGAATGTTGGTGAGTGACTTGAGGTTGCTTGGCAGTAAGATAGAGTGGGATGAGCAGAGAGGATGCTGATCCTGGTGGGGTACTTTACTATGGAACTTGTAACCTAACCTATAACTTCTTCAATAAACCTACAACTTGTTATTCTACATGAACTGGCTACCTGACTCCTGCTTACCAAGAGTGTACTTTTAATTACAACAGAACCCCATTGATTTAACTAGGGGAGAGGTTGCGTTGCAGTTTCACAGATACCAGGTCCTCTACAAAATAGACTATCCTAGCAGACGAGGACATAATATCGCAAAGGTCTCGGTGTCCATCTCAGGGAGCCCCTTCAAAACAGAGCCACCCACCAGGGAATACAAGGACGGGAACTAAACACTCACCACAATAACCATACTTCCACATCAAAGGAGAATCAGCACATGCAGCTTCTTGCCTATTTGGCGTAGCTAATTGCAGAGTAAAGACATCTTGGTCCAGCTTTACAAACAAATTATGCAATTGAGTGCAGCAAGTAAAGTTTCTGCGCTTCGTTGTGTGAACAGGAAAGAGCAGAACGGTGCTGTATCTACCATGATGTGTCGCTGTTCTCTTCTCTCCCTGAGCTGGCACACTTTAAGCTGCCATACGCCAATGTAGTTACACTTGCGCAATAGTGCATGGGTGTTTGCATTGTGGTAAGCATAGCTTTTGTGCAGGAAGGGGTCCCTTCCTGTACAAAAACTATACTTTAAGGCATTTCTCACTTTGTATGTGTGCTGTAGAACGCAACTGACATGCACAGAGTGAACAAATAGAGAAATTAAGATATTTCCCCCCTTTACGGCTCCCTCCGGGAGACACTGGATTTTGGCACAAATCTGTGTCTATAATTCTTTGTAGATAGGGAAAAAAAACTTGTGGATAGGGATTTGCGCCAATCCCCATAGGTGGTTGCACGAGAACTCCCATGCTCCACCCATGCCCACCCATAGAACGTCCCCTTGATACAAAGTAATGCAAGGCATCAAAATTCGTAGCTTTGCATTGCTTTTGATTATAATCTAACGCAAATTTCTATTTGTATTGGAATGTAAACTCCAACCAAACACTTTGGTGTCGATTCCGATTTCGGCCGGAAAACGTACTACCCGACAAGGACCCGTCATTTTCTCCGACCGAACCGTACACACGCCTTACAAATAGCTGAGTACGATGCAAAGCTCGAAATTTACGACCGACTGGGCCGGAAAATATATTATACGTCCGAGTCAGCAGGAAAGGAGCCTGACGCGATAGACTCGTACGCGCAAGATTCGAGATAGCCAAGCGTCAACCTACAGACACGTACGCGAACGACTCCATGTAGCCAAGCATCAACACGACCCGACAGACTCGGACGCGAACGATGCCACATAGCCAAGCATCAACACGACACGACAGACTCGGACGCCAATGATGCCACATAGCCAAGCATCACCACGACCCGACAGACTCGGACGCGAACGATGCCACATAGCCAAGCATCAACACGACACGACAGACTCGGACGCGAACGATGCCACATAGCCAAGCATCAACACGACACAACAGACTCAGACGCCAGCGATGCCACATAGCCAAGCATCAACACGACCCGATAGACTCGGACACCAACGATGCCACAAAGCCAAGCATCAACACGACCCGACAGACTCGGACGCCAACGATGCCACACAGCCAAGCATCAACACGACACGACAGACTCGGACGCGAACGATGCAACATAGCCAAGCATCAACACGACACGACAGACTCGGACGCCAACGATGCCACATAGCCAAACATCAACACGACCCGACAGACTCGGACGCCAACGATGCCACATAGCCAAGCATCAACACGACACGACAGACTCGGACGCGAACGATGCCACATAGCCAAGCATCAACACGACCCGACAGACTCGGACGCCAACGATGCCACATAGCCCAGTATGAATGGAACAGACTCGTCCAAAACTATTTACACAAGAACAAGCATCAATTGCTGTCAAAACGACTTACAAAATGAGAAGAAAATAAAACAATGGAAACAGAAAGAAGACTACCAAAAAACGCATGGTCATCTCCAAAAAAACACATTTTCAAGTAACAAGACACACCCACAACACGAACTATATAAAGGGAGCCAAAACTTCCCAACACCATTTGCTACTTCGACAGACATGCAAGCACACCACACCACTAGACAGACAACTCATCTAGCTACCACAAACACACACATCTCATCCACCAAACAACCTCCACACAACTAGCACCAAAGAAACACACCTCCACTCACACACACTCACCCTCACCTTCACACACACACATCTCCACCAACACCCATCACCATGCCCCCAAAGAAGAATCCACAGTTCTTAGCTGCTGAGTTGGAAGTGATGATAGATGAAATCATCCCAGTTGAGCCACAGTTATTTGGCAGCTTGGCCCAACAGACCTCCCAGTCCCAGAGAACCAAGATGTGGGAGAGGATTGTCAACAAGGTGAATGCCCATTCACCTACCTTGCGCACAAAGGAGGATATCCGGAACCGGTATTATGCCGTTCGCAGGAGGGTAAAGAGGCTCATTGCCAGAGAACATGCCCTGAGCACCAAGACTGGCGGTTGACGTCATAAACCGGTGCATTTCACCACCTGGGAGGTGAAGGTGCGGGACCTCCTCCCACAGGAGGCCATAACTGGACTAGCTGGAATCCCAGAACCTGGTGAGTACATGTACAAATAGTCTAAATTCACCCCAAATACACAGCCACAGACACCACAGCAACACATCTTGAATGTAACTTTGTACACACTGTCATGGAACCCTGGAACATGCTGGCCCATTTGACCTGGGTGGGAGGAGGAGTGGAAGCAATGACTACTGCCACCAGCACACACTAGTCCCCCCAGTCCCACAAGAACACACCTGTCACTATGCTGTCCCTGAGAGTGAATGCAAATGCCCTGTCAAGATGGCTGACACTGGCCATCGGTGTGGGGAACACAAGGCCCTGTTGGCAGTCCTGTACAGCATGACTGTAGGCACCACTGTCAGACATCTGGAAAGTAACTTTGTACACAGTGTCATGGAACCCTGGAACATGCTAGCCCATTTGTCCTGGGTGGTAGGAGGAGTGGAAGCAATGACTACTGCCACCAGCACACACTAGTCCGCCCCCCCAAGTCCCACAAGAACACACCTGTCACTATGCTGTCCCTGAGAGTGAATGCAAATGCCCTGTCAAGATGGCTACACAGGGCCATCCTGTATGAAATTTGGAAATATCTACTGCCAGTTCTTGGCCTACTCACACAACTACAGACCATAACCTTAACTGCACATTACACACACACTGACAGGAATAGATCAGTCACATGTGCCCTCAATGTGCATGCTACAAATGTGTGTGGAGGACAGGACACACTCTAATTAGCTGTCACACCACATAACACAAAACACACACAGATAAACACACATCAGGGACAATGCCCACGGACAGTAGATGTGAGGTGTAATGCAAGATGGCTGACACTCTTCCGTTGTGTCATGTGCACAAGGCATTGTTGTGTGTAGCATTGTAATTCAACATCAGTCAGCGGTCTCAGCATCCTTGAAAACTACCACCCTCACTGTCATTGCTCCTCTGACAATGATGAGTAAGCTGGTCTGTTTGCCATTGGAAAGTGGGGTAGAAGTCAACACAGCCTAACTCAAGCACTAAACACACTGTACCTCACAGCTCTGACCATGAAAAGGCAAAAGACCATCCCTGGGAAAGATCTCTGTCCATGGAGAACAAGTAGAATGTACATGAAGTGATCATGTGCAAAAGTATGCAGCAACAAAATGCACTACATCAAGATATACACATGTGTGCAAAGTGATGAAAAATATCAACATAAATATGACTACTACCATTGCATATGTTCACAAACAATGCAAAAACTATACACGCATAACAACAACCATGTTGGGACATAGCAGAACAGCACAATGCGAAACATCACACAAACTTGCTGTAGGCTCTGCGCAGGAGTACAAACTAATACTATTCACCATTACAAGTCCAGTGTGGGCAACATTAGGGAATGTCAGATCATACTATTATCGCATAATACAACTACTCATGTCAGTTACTCCCCTACTGCATGCCAATGTAATGAGCTGTGTTTCAAGGACTGCCATGTAACAATGCATTTGTCAGAAGAAACGCGTTGCTATTGCATACGAGGTTACACATGTGATGTCATTGATTGTTCACATCAACACATACATCCAAGCAAAATCATCTAATGATGACACATATTCAGGAGAGTGAGTTTGCATGTCACCCCAGCAATGTCACTGTGAGAAACTCCACAAAGGCAAGCACAGATGCACAATTCCTGCCAAACATAAGATTAGTTACAGTATGAATGTCATAGTGAAAACACTGATGTGTGAAATAACAACTCACCTGGCTCATGCACAGTGTGACACTTGCAAAAAATTAATACGAACAGTCAAGGATAACAATACATGCACATTGATGCACAGAGCTGGACATGCTCAGTAAAGCACATGTCTCCAAAATAACAATGTCCGATTACAAAATATCTCAGTGTCTGTGACGATTGATGAGTAGAAATAAGAAGGAAACGCAACATTATCTACAACATCTTCACATTTGGCTGTGCATGACAACATAACATCTGAAAATACACAACTAACATTGTGTCTCTCTACTACCCACAGGCACTCCAGAACAGAGGGCATCATCTGGAGAAGATTCAGAGTCCACCAGCAGCTCCAGCACAACGTCGGACACTGAGACCTCCAGTGTGGATGACTCTCACACCTCCTCGGGCGATGGGAACCAACCTGGCACCTCTGGTGTGGGTCAGCATGCGGCACCAGTACGATCAGCAGCCCCAGCGACCACTCCTGCAACGTCTATTAACATCCAGACGCCCCGGATCCCCACGGACACACCCAGACAACAAAACCCTGGGAGCACAGCAAGACAGCCCAATCTGGATTTGGCTGGAAATACCAGCCCTGTCAACAATGAAGGAGGACAGGAGCTGTCAGTGCGTGCTACGCCAGGCAATGTCCGTGCGGGTAGGGAAAGGAGTGGTGTGAGGGAGCGTGGTGGGAGGACACGTCCCACAACTGGTGTCGGAGAACAAGCTGACCCTGAGTTACAACACATTTTCGATGTATATCGCGAATGCACCGGAGACTTTGGCCAGGTTGTCGGGATCCTCAGGGACATAAAACATCAGCAGGCTGCACATTTCGACCGGATGGACAACCATATGGACCGTGTGGACCGACACATGGACCGTATGGACCAACACATGGACCGTATGGAGTCCAACTGGTCAAAAATAGACAATCTCACTGCGGTGCATAGGGACATACTTACATGCCTATGCCAGATAACCACCAACATTACCCCACCTCCCCGTGTGCACTCCACACCTGTTGCCTCAACATCGGCAACTGCCACAGGGAGGGATGAGGAGTCTGGCGTAGAGTCCCCTCCGCCGCAGCAGCCTGATACTGAGGGTCCCCCCCCAACAAAGAAGAGGAGGGGCCGTCCAAGGAAGGATGGCAAGTGAGAGACTGATGGACATGCATCCCCCCCAGGAACCAAAGAAATGCTCTGGATATCCTCTATTGTGTGCAAATCATTCACTTTGTTGACAGTCCCTGGACTCTCCCACATGGGATGGAGCATGTAAGTTGGACTAAATTCCAAATGGACTGTGGATTTCGCTCAGAAGGATTTTCATCTGACAACACTTCCAACTCCTCTATGAACTGTGGATAATAAATTTGGGAATGCAATCACCTTTACCTGTTAGAGTTTTTCACATGCACATTAATAAATTCATATTCACACAATCCCTGTGTCATCTGTGAATTATACACTGTACCCACTTATTAGCTCTTGATCTGTATCACCTGGCACTGTCTCACAATGAGGTGCATGAGTTCTGTGGTAGTGATTCTTCTCATACAGAAGTATCCTCGGCAAAATAGGCCGCTGTTGAAGGATGGTTGGACATTAGTTGCACATCAGAACACACAATCCAATGACCCACTACCTCTGGTGTCTCATCATCTCAACAAAATATACAGAAGACACCCAATGATTCTACCACCCAGTAGCCAGCACTAACAACATCTCCGAAGCAAGGTAGCAATGCACACATTCACGCTCACTCACCGATGCTTGTCCACCAAATCATGAATCAGAGTGTGTGTAATGTTCTATAATTCACGTTTGAGAAAAACAATCTCAGACTGTTGTCCTACAATGCAGCATACGAGCTAGCCCCAGCAGCAGTAAACATGATTCTCAAACAATGTACATTTCCATAATCAAACATAATACTACAGGTGAAATATGTTTACAACTTCAGTGTGGAAAGCACCACCCTCCCTGTGATGGTGACATATTCTACAAACCATTGAAGAACTCTGTGGCAATACGGGTCAACCGCTCACCTCAGACAGTAGGAGTACTGGTCACAGCATATGCACAGCAAAGCACTGGTGCATATATGTAGATCTTCCATCTGTGTAGATTATTGCCCTGTGCGTCAATGTAATGCAAGCATTCCACTTATGTGTAACAAAGTGTAGCATTTCATGGCGAAACTATCCGTGCTGACTAGATCTACCATTACAAAGAGTCCTGTTTTTCAAACTTGTGGCGCAGCGCTTCAACAGTACCAAAATGATCTCATGTGGACTCAAAGGCATCTTGCACAACAATCACAGAAAGAATGTGTGCTAAAATGTCACACACAAAGCTATTATGTCAGCTTGGCTCCGGTAACCTTAGCATAATACAGCATGATCCTAGGGACCAGCTTACAATTCATCTACCGCCTCATGAAGAAATGTCACATGACACATACCAGAGATAGCCACGCAAGGTCAGCACAACACACATAGCACATGCAACATTCAACATTGCACACACTGTTGTCAAATAAAAACCATTGAACCGCACAAACAAAGACCATTGTCTAATGAAATGAACACCATGGCAGAAAAACATGATATGAACGGTTGTAGCATATTTTTGCAACGGAGAAGGCAAACATCAATGTGTGTAACAGGTTTATTACACAGGCAGAAGCTCTGCTCAACACAAAAGCAAACTGATTACAGTTCCAAGTATCCAAATAAACCAAAGGAATGACAAATCTGACCAAATAGATTGGCTGTCAGAGAGTACTGGTCCAAATTGAAAATCCATTATGGAACAGCGTTGTGGGTACCCACACAACAGCCAACGGAGCCTGTGAAGGAGAGACATAGTACAGTCTTAAATACAACTTGCCATGATGACATATCCAATTATTGACTCACTATTGTCCATTGTAAATTCTGACCAATTGCTAGGAGTGATTTCAACAATGTAGTGGAGACCATCATAACTTAACATACACTGTACAACGGCAATGACCCTGTAAATTAGCAGACCCACACACATATCACAACATATTGTCCTACATACACACATCACGCTTAGGAAAGGCATCATCATACACATATGCATAATTACACTCAAGTAAAGAAGTTGTCAATGAGCTGTCTCCTGACATCCACCTCCTCTTCCTCCTCCTCCTCACTGGCAACGTTCCCCAGGCCTGGATCCTCCCATGAGGGAGGACGTTGGTCCCTGTCATCCTGAATGAGCGGTAGCTTATTCCTCACAGCCTTGTTGTGAAGCATGCAGCACACTATAATGATTTTGCACACCTTCTCTGGGGAATATTGAAGGGCACCTCCTGTCCGGTCAAGGCAGCGGAATCTGGTCTTCAGCAGCCCAAATGTGCGCTCAATCACACGCCTGGTCCGCCCATGTGCCCTGTTGTAACGGACATCAGCAGGTGTGACCGGGTTCCTGAGTGGTGTCAGCAACCAGGGCATGTTTGGGTATCCAGAGTCTCCTAAAATTATCAAATATGAAGGATCAGTTGAGCAACAACAGGGTACAACATGACAGACAATGATCACACAACTGACACTGACAACTTGACTCACCAACAAGCCAGGCACGCACATTCATGAACTGGGACATCAGCTGGGGGATCCGACTCATCCTCATTATGTATGCGTCGTGTGCAGATCCTGGGAAACGCACACATACATGGGAGATGATCTGGTCCGCCAGACATACCACAAGGGCATTGATTGAATGAAAGTGTTTACGATTCCTGTAAACCTGTTCATGGGCTCGTGGTGCAACCAAACCCACATGTGTCCCATCAATCGATCCAATCACATGTGGCATGTGTCCCAGGGCATAAAAGTCATCCTTAATGACATGGAACTGTGGCGGTATGGGAAAATGTATGTACAGGTCGAGGAACCTCAACATGGCCTCACACACATCCCGGAGCACTCGACTGAACATCGTCTGGGACATCCCACCAGCATCAGACACAGTAAACTGGAAGGAACCTGTGGCAAACAAATGTAGTGCCACCATCACCTTCACCTTGGGGGTCAGGGCAAAGGGATATGTGCGTCCAGGTAGCAAGTGTGGTGACAACTGGTCTGTCAATTCCGAAATTAATGCCCTTGTGAACCTGTATTTCCTCATGCACTCATGCTGCACCATGGTTTCAAGATCCGGGAAGGGTCTGTGGACATTTGGTGCCCTGAGGAACACATGACAAAGTATGTACACATATTACTGTATGAATTAAACTTCAAGTAATACAGTATCAAGAGATTGCATGGCACTCACAATGATGACACAGTGAAGTCAGATGTCCGAGGTTGACCTAATCCAGAAATTACAGCAATGTGAGCATGAACATACACACAATTATGTCATGTATTACCAAATAATACAGTGTAGTACTGTGACTACTCACTGTTCTCTGACACTCTCCATGTGATCAATTGTAACATGCACAACACACACACACTTAAGTATCAGCCATAGATTGTTAGGTCAAATAGCACATGAATTGAATGTACACAGACATGGGCAAGGTATTACAACCTAGCAACAACACTACATACAGACAGCTTGTCACCATGCACAACACTGTCATGGTCTGGACATTGTCATGATGTGATGTATGACCTACACAACACAATGATCCCCTGGGACAGTGGCCAAGCATAGGAGGATGATCTGTGAAGTGGTCACTCACACTAGTCATGTCCCTCACAAACACTGCTATAGTAGCACTGTAAGCTAGGATCATAATGTGAGTAGTCTTGTCTATTGTGTCTGTCCCATTTGACATGTGCAGAACTCCATCCACACAGGGCATACAGCATGCCATTATTCATACATACATTGTCTGAGTTGATGAGTGGGCATTGCATGCACGCGTCTGCCACATCCTGACCGAGCCGGACTGACAGATTGCATGCTTGATTCAATGCTGTTCGATGTGGGTGAGTTTACAATACACGCGTCTGCCACATCCTGACCGAGCCGGACTGACAGATTGCATGCTTTATTCAATGCTGTTTGACGCGGGTGAGTTTACAATACACGCGTCTGCCACATCCTGACCGAGCAGGACTGACAGATTGCATGCTTGATTCAATGCTGTTCGACGCGGGTGAGTTATCAATACATGCGTCTGCCACATCCTGACCGAGCCAGACTGAAGATTGCATGCTTGATTCAATGCTGTTCGACGCGGGTGAGTTATCAATACACGCGTCTGCCACATCCTGAGCGAGCCGGACGCACTGATTGCCTGTTGGTCGTCATGGTGACAGACGCGCATTTTGCATCGTGCACGATTCGCGTACGGTACGATTCGGTTTACTTTTAGAACAAATGAATCAAAATCTAAACTGTCATGATGCAGGTATTTTGAACATTGCGGTAGGCGTGTCCGATGCGTCCTATCTCATGGATTGGACTAATTCATAGGATGCGAATGAGTCGGACCTATCGCTTTGTACGCATGGGACTGATTCTGCCTCTGCAGCACAGATATAAGGCTGTCTCTTGCCCTGAAAGCTCACTTGCCTGCACTGAATGCTCCATATAGACATCTCTGCTACCACTGCTGCTGTCTCTGTGTCCTCTGGCTCCAAGAATGGCACGTACTGTGGAGAGGGCCCCAGCCTTCACAGAGGAGGAAAACCAGGCCCTGGTGGACAGCCTCCTACCACAGTACAGCAAGCTGTATGGGAAACCAGGGGAGCAGGTGAGTGTGCAGTCCACATCCTCTCTCATTGTGCATCTTGTCTAACTAGCACTAATGGCATTGTGTGAAGCAGTGGCTAGCATGTTCACTCAGTAGTTGTCACACCCAAAGTGTGCAGGTACCTGCAGTGAACAGGTACTGTGCTGTGAGAGTGCATTTAGAGACGGTCATACTACCCTGGCAATGTTTCCATGTTGGTGATGCAGGACAAGTGTCCATCCACATAGTTGCACTACCTGTGTACATCAGATGCCCTTGTGAAAAGCACATGTTTATCCAACTGTGTGATGCACAAACATGTTGTATGTGTGTTAATGGCCCTTTAACTTTGTCATCCTCACAGGTTGATGCCCATCAGAAACAGGAGATCTGGCTGACCATTGCCAGGGCAGTTCGATCTGTGGGGGTCCACAGGCGTCGCATCCGCATCCGCATCTGCCAGAAGAAGTGGCATGTCCTACGTGGCTGGAGCAGACGCATTGCTAGAGTCCTGCTGAAGCTGTCGCCTCCTCGCAGTAGGGGCGGACACCGGACCCTGACCCCCCACATACGCCGGATTCTGCTAGTGGTCTTCCCAGACCTGGATGGGCTGTTAAAGGCCAGACAGCAGCAAGGAGGGGGTAAGTGCATGCCTTGTCTGTGAACTGTGTCTAAATTGATCTTTGCATTCATTCAGCCTGGTTACGCTACCACAGTTTGTCTGTCTGCTTGAACTAGAATCATGTCCATTATTTCTGTAATGGCCCTTCCTCATCTGATACACAGGTGTGTCCCTTTCAGTCAGTGACATGTCTCACAGGGGGGGGCCTGCTGTTGTCCAAGGTTGATGTGTGGGACTGCATCTGCTACCGGCAGATTGTATTAGCCTTCATGAGTGGGGAATTTATTGACATGTATCTGCACATTGACAGATATGTGACATGCACTCTGTGTGGGCCATATATACGTGTCCTAGTTGATGCTCTGCCTCGCCATATGTGTCTGGGGTGTTTCCCAAACACACATGCAGCATGTGTGACAATGTTGTGATCTCTGAAGTATGTCCATCATGTGTGTCACACATGCATGGACACATGCCTACTCTTCAGGCTAATCCCATGTTGCACATGGACCAGGTCAGGTATGCCTACTCCGGACATGGTGTACACTCAGTTCTCCTAATCATGTGTGTCAAAGTAAATTAAATGCATTGTGCAATGTGCAATCAGGTGTCAGCCTCTGTCTCATTGTGGAGTGGGCTAGCTTTTTAGACTCCTGGGGTGTCAATTATTGTTGGGTGGTCAGACAGCTGACATGTGGCTGTTGGATCTTCACGATGGGGTCAAACATCGGTGTGTAATCACTTGACTGTGCCTGATGGTGTATCCAAAATTGAAGTGCAGGCAGCTATACTTCATTGTCATCAGACTGTGATGTGATCATGTTGCCAGACTTGTGCTTGCTGTCACTCTACTGTGGCATATGTATGACGTGGGATCATCATTTGCCTTAACATGTAGGTAGCAGTGAGGCAACATGTGCACTTGACAGATGCAGGGCTTATATTCCCCACAACTACATGATTGAGATACAGTGCAGACTGTTGGTTTTGTGATGCACTGCCCCAGTGACAGAAGGCAGCAATGACTGATTACCCAGACTGCCCTGTAGCATGTTGTTTCATTTGCTATAGTGTATCCTGCAGTGATGGAAGTTGTCCTGCATGCACTCAATTGTGGCATCGTCCTGCAAGACAAGAGCACATCATGGTGTGTGGTGAAGGAAGCATATCCATATTACTGACAATTACTTTGGCCATCCCTTTACCTGACACATGTACAAACTCAGTGGCAGGAGATGGTATATGTGTGTACTGACACATTTCCATCACAAATCCTGCAGTTCAGACAACTGTCTATGTGGTGCATGTGTGCACAAATGAGTAGTGTCTGGCTACATGCACCAGACTGATGTCTCCATGGACATGTAGGATATGAGGGGCATGGTTTACTGGCAGACTGACGTGTGTTTTACAAATATGTGTCTGCACTTAAGAGTATTTACTGCAAATGATGCACAAACGTGCGCTGTCATGTGCTGTACTGACTGTGATGTGTGATGTCTATACAGGTGACTGATGTTTCTCTGTTTACCCTGTTGATTTGCAGTTACATCTACGGACACTGGAGGAGACAACTCCACGGACCATGAGGAGCCACAGCGCCAGACAGGGTCCGCTGCGGAGGATTCGGAGGGACCCAGTGGAACGGTGGGTGAGGGGAGCCACACTGAGGAGACCTCGGCTACATCCACCTCGGCTGAGGAACACGGCAGCTTCAGTGATGACTCCCTTGTGGAGGCGGGTGCCAGCAGCCCCCAGACAACACCTAGCAAGTCTGGCCCCGCCACCACCACCATCTCCACCCTCCCTTCTGCTCCCATTCCAGATGTCCGTGGAGGCTCCCGTGTAAGGGAGCATGTCTCCTTCGTGCCAGGCACCGCACCCCCTGCCCCTGTCTCCCCTGCTGCCCTGAGTGTGGAGTCTGTGGACTTACTGAAGCAGCTCCATGTAGGTCAGACAGCGATGCTGAGGGTCCTCCATTCCCACACCAGCCTGTTGACACAACTGGTGTCCTTCATGGAGGGCATCTCATCAAACATGTCTGCCCTACATCGGACCATTCAGGCCATGGCCTCCACACAGACGGCAGCAGTGTCCCTCCTCCAACAGGCCCTCACCGCTGCTACCTCTGCCACATCCACAGTCACCACTCCCCTGCCTGGCCAACAGACACACACACCCGCACATGCACGCACCACATCAGGCAATAGCAGCACACAGACACGTAAGCCAAAGTCTAGTTCCACAAGCACGCACACTCCGGGGACTGATGGCACACACACAGGGGATGGGTCATAGACACACATACAGGCATCCACAAGCACTCCGCATTTCTCAGATGCCTCTACCTCCAAAACACCTTCCCTTGCCTCACCTACTACCCCCACTTCCAAGCAGCTCTTCCTCTGTGACCTTGGCCTCTTCCCCACAGACCCATCTGCTCCAACTTACAAGGGGAAGAGGAAGTCACCACGCACAGAGGGGAGTTCCCCTGCAAAACGGACACCCTCCCCCAGGTGCATGGACACTGAGGCCCCCACCCGTAAGTCTCCCCGGACCAGGAAGGGTAAGACACCACCAAAAGCACAGGCTTCCACCTCACACTCTCCATCCTGCAGCCCCGGGGTGGGATATGCCTATGGGTGGGATATGCTGTGAGTGATAGGCATCCACCCCCCTATGGGGTGGACAATACTGTGAGTATTAGGCACCCACCCCCTATGGGGTGGACAATACTGGGAGTGATAGGCATCCACCCCCCTATGGGGTGGACAATACTGTGAGTGATAGGCATCCACCCCCCTAAGGGGTGGACAATACTGTGACTGTTAGGCACCCACCCCCCAATGGGGTGAGTGATAGGCATCCACCCCCTATGGGGTGGACAATACTGTGAGTGATAGGCATCCACCCCCCTATGGGGTTGACAATGATGGGAGTGATAGGCATCCACCCCCCTATGGGTGGGATATGCTGGGAGTGATAGGCATCCACCCCCCTATGGGTGGGATATGCTGTGAGTGATAGGCATCCACCCCCCTATGGGGTGGACAATACTGTGAGTGATAGGCATCCACCCCCCTATGGGGTTGACAATGATGGGAGTGATAGGCATCCACCCCCCTATGGGTGGGATATGCTGGGAGTGATAGGCATCCACCCCCCAATGGGGTGGACAATACTGTGAGTGTTAGGCACCCACCCCCCTATGGGGTGGACAATACTGGGAGTGATAGGCAACCACCCCCCTATGGGGTGGACAATACTGTGAGTGTTAGGCATCCACCCCCCTATGGGTGGGATATGCTATTTGGGATAGGCATACACCCCCCTATGGTGGTGTTTCCTTTCGTGTACTCGTGACATTTTGGTGTGTGGTAGGTGTCTGACTTACCTTCTGCGTCGTGCGCGTCGGTAACGAGGGGCGTACAGTATAGGGAAGACATGCGCGATCGGATACATGGCTACTCCGTCTCGACCCCGTTGATCGTGTTCTGGTGCGACTCGGAGCTTTCATACGCCTCGTCCGGATGCTGTGACGTGCTGGAGCCGGCGCCCTGTGCGACGCGTATTGGGGACGCATCGTACTTGCGTATCAGGAAATTGGTTAGGTTGCGCATCCGTATGACTCGGTTTCCGTGTTTCCTGAGCCTGTTCGCTACTGACATAGTGCACGAATCGGAGCGGACGATTCGGTCGGAGATTTGCCTGTTATACGCATCGTACTTGCTAGTTTGTAGGAAAAAGCTCCGGATACGAGTCGGACATAAGGTAACCTACGAATAGCATTGGGAAGGCACTTTTGGCGACATCGGAATCGACCCCTTTGTGTCAGTTTTGCGTTGAAAAAGTAAGACAAACCCAACACAAAGTCTTTGGAAATCTGGGGGTCAACCGTCCAACGTAGACTGTCCATGTAACCTGCCTATCGTCCTATCCTTTCCCCCAAGAGCAACAAAGGAACAAGAATAACAAGCAAACCACCAGAGAAAAGGTTCAGTGAGACAATTCACTGAAGGTACTGACAACAATAGCCCCTTAAGAGTCCATTACAGCTTTATTTGCATCATTGATTAATTTCAGTAAACATTAGTAACAATTTTATATTATTTCATTAAACACCATTAAAGGCTTCGCTTAAAAGTAAAATGCATATGGAGGAACAGCATCCAACACCAAACTGAGAAAATAAGCAAATCGTGATCGTTGTTATTGGCATTAAACCATCCCTTACTTTGCTACGGCTGCATACCTGGTGATGCGACGAAAACACAGCTCCTAATTCCATTTGAAAAACACCGAGCAATAAATATCAGATGGCCATATCTAGTCTGTTGCGGAATTTACAAGCCACTGATACATAACTATAAATAGCACAGGCATTGTCCTGCGCACAGTGCTGTGGCATTTCGAACCATCATGGCGCCATGTTTTTTTCATATTAAACAGGGTAACTTGCCATTTTGCATATCGGTTTTAAATAATAAGCAAACATCAGAATATGTTTGATATTCGCAATGCTCTCTCCTTCGCATTTAAAGTTTCTACATTTTAAAAAAGTACTATTTTTAATTTAACAAGGTTTATGACTATTTAGTGGCAAAACAGCCAGCCTGAATTTCACATGCAAGGAACAATTTGCAGAGATGTCATTTCCCAGGTTTGGTTCCACACCCGTATTGTCTTTCAGATCTACATATTATCTGAAGTTTGTTGCCAAATCCAGCCCCTACTTCTAATAAATGGCCATTGTTCTTGAATCCCGGTGCTTTTCCAGTAACTTCGTGCATACCTCCCTTCTGTAGGGAACTCGAGTAATATGATTGCCACTTGATTAATTTCTTAACCATCTTCGAGGCACACGCAGCAGAATACCTCTCAAATGTGGATTTTTTTTACAGTTTTCTTAACATTATGTTGTTCTATAATACGTCACCATAAGAGGTCATTATAACAACGTTTACCTCATAAACATGTTTGACAACCAGCATAGATGAGCAACCATGATTGTTTTTAATGTGCTGACGGACCCGTGTAAGTATCTTCAAAAATCTTAGGACCAGGTAATCAAATTCTTGCACCTGTAATATTTTCTCGTTGGCCCTAAAACTTCTTCTCAAGTTTTCATCACTTACCCAGGATCATTGTCTTTACTCTGTGACGCATTTAGTACTGATCCTTATTAATAAAATAGCTCTCTAGTCGTCCAACAATGACTAATTTCCGGGGAGTGAGAAGAACCACATTGTCCGCAAACATCAATATTGGAATAGAAACGTCATAGCATTTTATGGCAATCCGAATTAAGGGGGTCATTAGATGGTGGACGGACTGAAGTCCGTCCGCCATCGTCCCGGTGATGGAGACCGGCCGCCTATAAGGTGGTGGTCCCGCACCTTAGATTACAATGCGGCAGCCACGGCGGTGGCCGCAAAAGGCAGTGTTAACATTGCGGCGGGTGCTGCTGGCTGCAGCACCTGCCGCAATGGTAAAAATGCAGGTTTTGCTTTTCTCTGCACTACATGGCAGGCACCACACGGTGCCTGCCACCTGGTGCAGGGAAATGTAAGGGGGTACCATAGGTGCCCCCCAAGTGCAAAATTCACCTGCCCCTGCACAAGGGGGGTCCGCAACGGGCCCCCAAAGTACATCACCGCCAGCCTTTCCATGGTGGTTGAACCGCCATGGAGAGGCTGGCGAGGATCCAGCATCCAAATCTGGTGGGCGGTGCCTGCTAGGCACCGCCACCATTCTGAGGATGCGGGGCTGGTCTGACAGGCAATCGTAACGATTGCCTCTGTCGGACCTGTGGGGGACGGGCTTTCTGCCCGCCAGCACACCGCCCGCCATCACAATCTAGTGGGCGGTGAATGGCCTTATGATGGCGGTGAACCCGCCACCGGCAGCCTGCCGGTGGGTGGTTCACCGCCATGGTAATCAGGCCCTTAGAGCTGATACAAAACTTTAACATCATTCAAAACAAGACTAAAAAGGGTAGGAACAAGTACACACCCTTGTCTGACCCCTACTGTCGCAGGTATGGGCTCCGTCAAATTTACATGATTGTCATAATGGTTGTATGTCACTATATCAAGGTCAAGATTATCGTCTTGCACTGGTACGTTATGTTAATACTAATATTAATTTATATAGTTCACTGTTGTATCTGTGGTGTACTTGGTTTATTAACGTATATCCTCTACATACCTCATTGTACTTACTTGAGTTCTTGGTGGGTCTTGTGCCCATCTATATGATGTTGCCTTCGAAGGTGGTGTGCGCTCTAGAACAGGAGGTGGATGGTTGAAGTAGCGAAGAGGCTGGCTAACGCACACCATCAGCGAGGGCTCTTGTTTTCTTGGAATAAGTCTGTGTTTTCCTTCAATTACCTGTGTGGTGTCGTCCATCACTACTGGTCGTAGATACTACAGTCACTAGGAATTAAACATAAACTGAAAGCAGATAATGGATCCAGATGAAGTGTCACTTCAAATTGTCGCAAAAACGCTTGCTTGAAGAGCCACGTTTTCAGATGTTGTCTAAAAAGTGGAAAAGATTTTTCTAGTGCTTAAGTTGAGTCGGTGGTTTGGGGACCGGTACTTATATTTCACCATCAGACATTTACAAGAACAAGAGAGGGAAAAACACACCACACAGAAAGATGGAGGTAGAGAAAGACGAGAACAATGTCACAAATGGAGAACGCAGGAACCTGCAATAGTGAGACAAACGGGCAGGGAGTGTCTACTATTTGATTAAAGAGGACTGAGGTGGGTTTAGGACTACGCACTCTTGATATTCAGCACGCCAACATTCAATTGCACTGGCTGCGGGGCTCTGAGAAGAGCCCTGGGTTCATATGCAAGTTGAGCACTAGATTTTTCCATTTACAGATTGTCAGGGAGGGTATTCCATAAATGAGTGGCACATATTGAAAGGCTGCATCCACTAAACGTGAGACACCTGCCACCAATCTGGCTACTGTATTCTGGACCACCTGAAGATTATGAAGCAGTGCTTGCGGCAGCTTCAATTACAATGAGTCTGCTGAGTTGAATCAGGAACCAGCTGTCACAGTCATATGTTTACCTTTCTGAAATTAGTAGAGAGAATCCTTCAGGATCTTAATAAAAAATGTATAAGAAGAGGTGACTGATGATATTTGAGCATTCAGAAATAACTTGGGGCCTTATTACAATGGCAGTCGGTCAGACTGCCGACCGCAATCGTATTGGGCAGGAGACCGTCTGACAATGAGTCAGCGGTCCCATCCACCCAATTATAATGATACCGCCAGCATGATGGTAGGAAAGTACTTTTAGTACTGTGGCATGTGCTGCGGCCCAGGAAAAGGGCTGCAGCAAAAGCTGCAGTAGAAAAAAGCACTTTATGCACATCCATGCACCGTGTGCCAGGCACCACATGTGCCACCCAGGCCACTTAGCAGTGGCCCATGAGGACGGGCAACAGAGGCCCTTCTTGGGGCCCCCAAAGTCAGTTTCCTGCCTTTTCATGGCAGTCAGACCGCCATGAAAAGTCAGTTGGAAACAGACATCCTAATCCCTACGGTGGTGCCTGCGCAGGCACCGCCTCCATTTGAAATTGCAGGATCCCGTCCTGTTTTCTTGAGCAGGGGAATAAATGACCCATTTTTAAATGAGATGTTTCTTATGAAAAGTCACAGGGCAAGGGTCAAGTGGGGAGCCAAATTAAGTTGCATTAATTGCACCCACTGATTCCTCAGCTAAAACAGGATAGAAGAGGAGGGAGAAGCACCGTCTGGGGGTAGCATGAAGATATTCTCTTTGCACCATCTCCTCTCTAAACGCCTTGACTTTATCAGAGAAAAAGTAACTCATCTGATCACGAAACTACTGTGACGGCTGAATGCACATGAGCATTTAGGCAACATTTGAGAGACTATCTACTATTTTGGAAAACAATCTACTGGATATTTCCAGAGATAATAATTTTATTAGATAAATACCTGTGTTTGGGCATTCTGCACATTATGTAAGTCAACTTGAAATGTTTGTCCCTTCTGCTTTTCTTTAAGAACTGGCAATGTTTTCTATCCAAACCAGAAAGTATTGTAACCAATAGTTGAACATATAATCGAAGTGCTCTTTGAGTCTTCCCCTTGCTCATGATTGGATGGCTTTCTTGCCTATTTCAGCTATCTGCCAGTGATTAAATGGTTTTCCTCACTAGTTTTGTGTTTATCTCACCCAGTGACATTGAGGCTTCATGCTGCTTTTTGACTGGTTGAGTAAATCTTTCCACAACTGACATAAGGAAACTACTTTTCATTTTGCATGTGTCTCAAATATTTCAGCGTTCGCGCTCTACAGGAGTGCATGTCCTCATGCTTGTAAAATTGCATCACAAGCATTGCCAAACACGACAGAAGCAGGCAGCCATTTTTTATGTTATTTTCTATACTTCTCAAATGACTGCCATACTGCTTTGATGGCGAATGTGGTCACCATGTTGGAAGTATAGAAAATAATGTTTGGCCATTTTGGAACATTATTTTCTAAACTTCGGTGGTAGCCCTCACATTGCATCTAAATGCAATGTGTCAGGCATCTTGGAAGAATACAAAATACATATCAAAGATGGCAGCCTACCACTTTTGACTTTGCTATTGCTTGTGCTGCACTTCATTAAGAACTGGCAAAACCAATAGTAGCAGCAAAGAAGCATTAGCAAAGCAACATCATTTGCCTTTGCTAATGCTTGTTCAACATTGCCAGAGGTCTTTATACCCAGAGAATTCATATGTTTTGCCTTCTGCGCATGAGTCGAGGTTTCACTAACTTTATATAAAGTTGTTTGCCTACTTTTGTTTTCCACCTTACCGTACAAGGAAAATGACTTCACCTTTTTTATTAGGGCTCTTAGATCCTTTGGTAGTAGACTTCTTTTAAGGTTTCTGGCCTAGTTTTATGTCCAAGGCTTATTCTACTTCACTCACAAGTTTAAAAATACACTTCTCATGAGTTTCTGAATAACTTTATTCTCACTTGTGAGTGTCTAGCCAAATCAATGTTTTTTTGAATGTTTTGCAATAACCTCATGGTCGGGCACTTTTTGCATTTTGCCATAATTGAACTTTAGAGCCCTTCTAAGACCTACTATATAAAAAAGTTATAAAACTTTGCAGTGCAGAACGTTGCTGAGATTAGCACCCACCATTTAAAGAGCCAACGGCAGGCAGCCAAACCTAGCTAAGTTTTGATTTAACGCAGTCTCCAGTTCGCGCTGCACTTACTCAGATGGACCATGATCTTGAGCTGAAGCTAAGATCATAAATTCAACAGTATATAAATGACAGTGAAGTAGAATTTTCCCCAAAGGAACAACAGAGAAGAACAATCTTCCAAACCCTGAAAGTTTATTAACAAATCAGTAAAGTTACGATCTCAAATCGGTAAATTCAATCATAAGTCAATTATCACCTGGTTACAGCACAGTGATAAATCTGCCAGGAAGTCAAATAAACAATGCAAAGTTCAGTTTAAGGCAGAAGTTGGGTACATGAAGATTTAGTTCCCCTTAAGGGAAATACCCTATGTGAATCCAAAGTGGCGGTTAAAGTCGGGAAATTCATAAGTAGCAGGTGTCTGGGGGTAGAGAATCTTAAATCTAACCAAATGAGGATTCCAATCAAGTAAAGCATAAGTGAGATCGTTCGACAGAGTAACTTTATGGGCAGAAATATAAAGAGCATTCTGTCTCAGGGAAAAAAGGAATGTCTGCCTGCAAAGGTGGACAAGGGCAAGAGTTTCAAACAAGTTCCTAACAAGTTCTGAGTAACTATTCAAGAGCATACAATCAAATCATCAGATTCAAAAGAATGTACATCCCCCACATGTCTCACAGTAGTTTGGGACAATCAAAATACAACTTCAAATTGTGCTTGGTGTAAACCTCCTTCTCACAAACAGTGCAATGCCTGACTCTTCCGTCATTGCAGCCTTCACGATACATCATATAAGAGTATCCAACTTCTCTGCTTCCGATCCACTGCAGGTGCTGAGAAACATCATCCAACCAAATATTTGTAACAAGCATGACCTTCTTACAGTAAACTAACAAAAAATAGTATTTTTAATGGGAACACTGTGATTCTTATGCCTGGATCAGAAAGAGAGTTATACACAGCAATCAAAAAAATACAACGTTTACTTTAACACGGTGTCAGGCACCTGGATCCACTCATGCCAATGTTGAGATTTATATATTCTAACTATAGTTAATCAAAACATATAAATCACTTGTCCCACTGAATCTAAGTATAAAATAATTTGCAAAATAATGTGTGCACACATGTAAATAATGATTAAGCGTGTTAGAGGTTTACATATCATTAAGCAAAATAAATGATGGTGACACTGCATCACCATTCCACACTGAAAAAACAAGTTTTGGTTTCTTGCATCTAACACCTGCATACTTTAAAAGTTGTAATATTTATTTTCGAGTCACATAAACTTTTTTTATTTTTCTCTATACTTTACCATGCAGAAATATCTCCCCTGACTGCGGAGAATCACTATAGTAATATATAGGGAACATTAAAAAATAAAATTTGACTCAAATATACGTTTGAAACATATTTCTATATCAAATATTAATGTAAATTAATTTTGTATCTTTATTTTAAATGTAGAGCAAAATACAAAATGCTACAGTACTCTTTACTTAATTTTGAAATATAGCAGTATTTAATGGGAATAGAATAAATTAAATAGATATTACTTTTCTGAAGTTTAAATACCCATATAAAGAAATAAATCAATATTTTATTGTGCATTCATAATTATTAAAAGTATGCATATAATTAATTAAAATAATGTAGCTATATTTTGATACAAATTATTGTTACATTATTGTTAATTCAAAATAGTGTATCAAAATATTTTATAGTTAAAAAATAAATATGTATTATTTTGATAAATATTATTTTAACATTCTATGGTATATATTTCTATTTTTAACGATTTTAAACAATTTAATTGAATTTAACATTATTTCCTATTTGGTTGTATTCCATTTCCTACAGCCATTATTATCTAAATGGGAGTGTTGCAGTACCAGTGGTTGGTCAGGTGTGATTCTGAACTTACGGCTGTTTTTATTTTTTTAATAGTAACTTTCACTCATATTTTGTGAATAGATAAAAGTAGTAAACTAATTCAAAAGTGTAAATTACTCAAAAAGTGTAAGTTACCTTTGTTATTCAGGCTCTTTGTGTTTATTTCATAAGGTCTCCAGGTTCTTTGTAGAGGAGTGTTGGTATCTTCCACTCTTTATTGTTGTCTCTCAACATAGAATTCTTTCAAAAACATTACATAGGCAAATTGATTGTCTTTCTTTTTACTTTTAAGGGATACATTTCATCAGCAACTGCTAATAAGACTGTTTTATAGTAATCCCAAACTGTATTTGTGTCAGGCTTGGCTAGGGTTATCTTTAACTTCACAGAGATCTAAGTTTTCATGACAGATAGTTTAATGTCCTTGAAATCTCTGACCCAAACCTTTTGCTATAATGTTTGACCCTGCATGGAAGTTTTCATTCAAAGGAACGTGAAAGGCATACAGAAGTGGTCAGATAACTAAACAGGGATATGGGTATGTAGTGACGTGATGCACCTGTGTATGTACGTGCTGAGTGGGCATGCTGTGGGAATGTGATGATGCATGGAATGTTGATGTTCTGGGTGAAGCCTGGGAGCAGAGCACACATGGAGGGAGAATGAGGCCTTATCAGGCTGTAACCTAAGGGCCTAACATGAAATAAAGAACTCACCTCCTACCTTTATGGCTCCAGATTCTTATGTGAAGACCATACCCACCAGCTACAACAGGGTTTCATTCTAGATAATGTATGTCGTGGACATTAGGAGGTCTAGGACTGGGCCTAGGGCTGAGATCTTTATATGAATGTGTGTTGAGCAGAGTTGATACAGGTTATTGTTGCAAGATGCAAATTAGCTGAGCACAATCCCAGTCTCTTTTCAATTGCATCTATTAACTTGCAAATAAAATAAAGTTTCTTTATATATATATTTGGGATAAAATAAACAATAAGCCAAGAACTGGCCCCAAAAATTGTCAATAGCAAACCAAGTTTATACTTTCATAGGACAGCATTCCATTCTCCACAAGTTGCGCTAAAACAACTACACGGTTAAAAAGTTTTATCTAGTTACAAAATTCAAAATCCAGCAGAAAAAGACACAATAATATAGCCTTATAGCCCGCTGCCGAGGGCTATTCCGGCTGTTAAAGGCCCTGATCCCGAGTTATACCCCCGAGCCGCAGGCTATTAGAACATTCCACCCACTAAGGGTAGAATGTTCTAAATTAAAAATGGAGAAACAAAAAGACAAACATTGGAATGTTGGAGCGCTGGGCTTATACCAGCCATTATAAGCCCAGAGCAACTCCATTGTCTTCAATGGAGCTCCCAACATTCCAATGTTCTAATATAGCCTTATATCCCGCTGCCGAGGGCTATACCGGCTGTTAAAGGCCCTGATCCCGAGTTATAGGCCCGAGCCGCAGGCGAGGGCCTATAATGAGGGAGTGGGCCTTTAACAACCCGTATAGCCTGAGGCAGAAGGGCTGTAAGGCTATTAGAACATTCCACCCACTAAGGGTAGAATGTTCTAAATTAAAAATGGAGAAACAAAAAGACAAACATTGGAATGTTGGAGCGCTGGGCTTATACCAGCCATTATAAGCCCAGAGCAACTTCATTGTCTTCAATGTAGCTCCCAACATTCCAATGTTCTAATAGTTGTTCAGCTTTTGCAACGGCCTAACTTACCATGGAGGCTTTTCTTTTGTATTACCCTAAAGCGACTTTCCTCAAGTCGCACTCATTCTTCACAGCCTATCTATTGCTCTGCCAAACTGTTCCAGGATGTGCGTATTTATGCGTGTACACAACACATGTACCACAGAGGCTTGATTAATCTTATTTAACTTGAGTACGAGACTCTAACAGTGGTGCTGGAACTATTTACAGAGTGGGGGTGCTGCTATCAATGTTACATCTCCGAAGTTACAGGGTTTGTGCAAAATCATAGCATTACATAAAAGACATGTCCAGCAAATGAGTTACTTCCATGCAGCAGAGTATGGTGGGAGTTGTAATATGAGTTCAGTGGTGCATTTTGAAGCATATTGTCTCAAATATATGAGTAAAGGACGGGGTGAAAGGTCACTCCCATATACAGACAGGATATTTTCCTTTAAAATGTCCTCTTTAAATTGCCTTTAAATTTGCATCAGGCATGCAGCTTCACTGCCAAATGTATATTGCGTGTACACAGCAACTTGTGAAAATTTGGTTTCCATGCATATTTATCATACAAGAATAGTGTCTCGGTTTCTTTTGATCCTATTAAAATCTATGCAGCCGTCATAATTCAGAACTTGGAAAAACAAAGCCTTATTTCCTCTATACTTGTGCTGCTGATATATTTTTGAATATTTTCAAAGTTTATTTACAAGAATTTCAATTTTGTTGTATGTTAGAAAACAATTGACAAACCGCAGCCTTCTCCTTTCACACATTCAGTGCTTCATTTGTGAAATAATAAGTGCCTGGCACAAAGTTTTGTTCTGAAGCTCACATCCGGCGCTATTAAAGGTTGGGGAGGGGAGTAACAAAACAGCGTAGTTTTAATTTCATCTCATGCCTCTTTACCGCACCACCAAACACTATCTGACTCTTATCTCATCGGGCAGGTTCTTTTTTGCCCCTGCTTTCTCACTTTGTCACTGTTTTCCGTCTTTTTCTTCCTCCTTTCCACCTTTTGTGCTTTCCTCTCTTGCTTTGGATCAAAATCTGTTGAGGAAAAATAAGTGCCGCTTCCCAAAAATGAGTGCAGGTGCCCCCACCTGTAACCACTGGCTCAACCCCCAGCATTGTCTGTACCTGTAAGATTGTGGCTTCCTTGCAAATCCACTCTTGCTGCAGTAAGATAAGAGAAAAGTAAACACCAGTCTCCTGTTAAGAAAAGAATAATGATCAGACGACATTCCCTGGCATTTGACCTCTCTGTTTGAACGCACGGCAAATGCTGCACAATAAAAACCAAATTGAAAGGACTCTGTATTGGTCATTCTCATTTTGAACTTCTGCAAGGTTATATTGGGGGTGCTGCGCGCCCCCTGTATCCCTAGTTCCAGCGCCTCTGCTCTGTAATGAAGTGTGAGGCACAATTGATGTGAAGACAGCAGCATTTTAAGATCCCATCTACACAAACGCTAATAATGCTACTCTTGACAAACTCAACTATTACTAGTTTTCAGTGCCCAGCTTCTGAGTAACCCTTTCATTAACTCACTGTATCTCAGAGAGTCTGTACCCCTGGTGCTCCGGGTGCCACTGCTCCCCCACGCCTCTCAGCATCTTTCCCTCGTGCCCCTAAAGAACCGCGACCTTTGGGACAATGTGCTCTAGCGTGTTCGAAATCATGCGTGATGTCCAGTTTTCCTGTGAGTTGCACCAGCTAATCAAGGTCACTGTGGGTCTGCCCACTGGACCAGGCCCTCTCTGCTTCTGTGACTCCTGCAACCCAGTAGAAGAATGCCCCACAGAATTCCCCACAGGGCTCCAGAAATTACCCGTTCACACTTCACCTTAGAGCTCAAAGAAAGAACAAAAATAAGGTTAGTGTGCAGATATCTAGCTGAGCAGAGAAACAAAACTATAGGATTTCCTCAAGGGAGAATAAAAGCCTTTATAGAGAATGGCGAGACAAAACTAAATTCATTGCCAAACGAAGGCAATTGTTGCTAGTCCTGAATTACTGCCACTACAGATTTCCAGTATTAGCATTTCCCTTCAGCATACAGGGCATGTGTGAATGTCTAACATCAAGTATTGTTTTCCCATATGCTAGTGTCGAAGTCACCATACTGAGTACTAGTACCAGTTGTAACTGGTTTGTGTTGTGCATGTCGTCAACAGCAGCTGGTGCAAACCCCTTCAGTAATTAACAATGACTAAGGGGTCTATTAGGATGGCGGTCGGAAAACCACCCCGACCGCCATGGTAGCGGAAATCAACCGCCTGCCGGTACCGCGGCAAAACCGGCGATCAGATTAGGATCAACCGCCAAAAAATGCCGACCGCGGCGGAAAGAGGCAACGAAAACCCGCCCACAGCGGGCAGAGCCGGTGAAAAAACGTCCGCGACGGTCGGATTCACGGCGGAAACACCCAAACCGCCGCCAGGCAAGTGGAGTAACCGCCCGTGAAATTTGGATTCCCCCGATGTGACAGCGGTACGTTCCGCAGTTTCCGACCGCTGCGGTTGCAAACAGTGATGAATGGGAGAGCCGGCGGAAGGGCTGTAGCATAGCCACCGCTGCGGACGCTCCGTGACAAAAATGGCGGTCGACAGAAAAAACCCACAACAAGGCCACCAAGTGCACACAGCAAACTAGCCCTGCCCCCAAAAACACCTAACACACCCAAATGACACACCCCCATGGAAAACCCTAAACTACAAATCCCAGGACAACCGACACAACACACCTGACAGCAATACCCCATTCTGAAACACCCACATAGCTGAGTATAAAACCAGCCCCTTCCCTGACCACAATCCTTTGCAATACTCCAGAAGTGAAGGGCCGAACACCAAAGCTGAAAGGAGAGGCAAATCAACACACCATCACTACACACACACACCACACACATCACCACCACCATTTCCACACCTGCACCTCTAACCCCTTTGCACATCAAACACCATACACATCACCACCACCACCACCACTTACACACCTGCACCTCCAACCCCTTTGCACATCACACACCATGTCACCACAGAAAATGCCCAAATTCACAGAGAGTGAGTTGACAGTCATGGTAGATGAGATAATCCGAGTTGAACCACAATTGTTTGGTAACCTGGTCCAACAAACACCATTAGCCACCAGAACGCAAATGTGGGTAAGGATAGTTGACAAGATCAATGCAGTAGGGAACACCCCGCGCAACAAACAGGAAATCATGAAGCGGTGGCATGACCTGAAGAGTGTTGTCGAAAAGAAAAGGAACAAGAACCATCAGCTGGCTCAGAGGACTGGCGGTGGGCCTCCCATTCCACCAAGAACATTCACTGCATGAGAGGAGAAGGTGCTTGCCATACTGCATCCAGAGAGTTTCACAGGAAAAGCCGGGGGAGTGCAGGCTGGTAAGTAACAACAAATGTATACCATTACACTGCTATGTACTGTCCTGCACAACTACAAAGCTACATCTCCGAGGCCCAAGTACATTCATCTGCACCACAATACCCAACACAGGTCTCACAGATGTAACATGCACTCCATCTGAATCACCCCAAAGGCAGCCAACATTTACAGGGTTGTATGTGTCCAGGCAACCAGCACTACAACTCCCACCATGTCCCCTTACCCACCCCTGAGCAGCATGTCGCACTCCCCCCCAAGAAGCATGTGTCAGCCATTGTATGGTTCCCCCTCACCTAACAGGTAGTTAGCCATCTTCCCTGGGAGGGCTGTTGAGGGGTGGGAGGCCTGCACCACAACTCCCACCAGGCCCCCTGTCCAACCCCAGAGCAGGATGGAGCACTCCATACCCACCCAGAAGCATGTGGCAGCCATTGTAAGGTTCACCCTCACCTAACAGGTAGGTAGCCATCTTCCCAGGGAGGGCAGTTTGGGGGTGGGAGGCCTGCACCACAACTCCCACCAGGCACCCCTATCCCACCCCTGAGCAGGATGGAGCACTCCCCCCACACCCAGAAGCATGTGGCAGCCATTGCATTGTTCACCTTCATCTAACAGGTAGGTAGCCATCTTCCCAGGGAGGGCTGTTGAGGGGTGGGAGGCCTGCACAACAACTCCCACCAGGCCCCCTGTCCAACCCCAGAGCAGGATGGAGCACTCCACACCTACCCAGAAGCACGTGGCAGCCATTGTAAGGTTCACCCTCACCTAACAGGTAGGTAGCCATCTTCCCAGGGAGGGCAGTTTGGGGGTGGGAGGCCTGCACCACAACTCCCACTAGGCACCCCTGAGCAGGATGGAGCACTCCCCCACACCCAGTGGCATGTGGCAGCCATTGCATTGTTCACCTTCATCTAACAGGTAGGTAGCCATCTTCCCAGGGAGGGCTGTTTGGAGGTGGGAGGCCTGCACTACAACTCCTACCAGGCACCCCTGTCCCACCCCTGAGCAGGATGGAGCACTCCCCCCACACCCAGAAGCATGTGGCAGCCATTGCATTGTTCACCTTCATCTAACAGGTAGGTAGCCATTTTCCCCGGGAGGGCTGTTTGGGGTGGGAGGCCTGCACTACAAATCCCATCAGGCACCCCTGTCCCACCCCTGAGCAGGATGGAGCACTCCCCCCACACCCAGAAGCATGTGGCAGCCATTGCATTGTTCACCTTCATCTAACAGGTAGGTAGCCATCTTCCCAGGGAGGGCTGTTTGGGGGTGGGAGGCCTGCACTACAACTCCCACCAGGCACCCCTGTCCCACCCCTGAGCAGGAGGTAGCAATCCCCCCACACCCAGAAGCATGTGGCAGCCATTGTATAACAACAACCAAACTCACAGGTAGGTAGCCATCTTCACAGGAAGGGGTGTTTGGGGGTGGGAGGCCTGCACAACAACTCCCACCAGGCCCCCTGTCCCACCCCTGAGCAGGATGGAGCACTCCACACCCACCCAGAAGCATTTGGCAGCCATTGTATGGTTCACCCTCACCTAACAGGTAGGTAGCCATCTTCCCAGGGAGGGCTGTTTGGGGGTGGGAGGCCTGCACTACAACTCCCATCATGCACCCTGTCCCACCCCTGAGCAGGAGGTAGCACTCCCCCCACACCCAGAAGCATGTGGCAGCCATCGTATAACAACAATCAAACTCACAGGTAGGTAGCCATCTTCACAGGAAGGGGTGTTTGGGGTGGGAGGCCTGCACAACAACTCCCACCAGGCCCCCTGTCCCACCCCTGAGCAGGATGGAGCACTCCACACCCACCCAGAAGCATTTGGCAACCATTGTATGGTTCACCCTCACCTAACAGGTAAGTAGCCATCTTCCCAGGGAGGGCTGTTTGGGAGGCCTGTACTACAACTCCCACCAGGCACCCCTGTCCCACCCCTGAGCAGGAAGTAGCACTTAAACACACAGCCAGAGAGATGTGTTTCAGAAAGTCCACCCCAATGTGACAACAGAACAGGTAAGTAGACAGTGCATGCACACCACCATCCCTCTCAAATGCATGGAGCCATATGACAACACCAGCCCTCACATCCCAACAAAATTAACACAGATACAATATCAAATTACAGTGTGCAGACAGCTAAGCGTATGTAACTGTCACAGAAACAAAAGTGTGACTCACCAAATACCATGTTGAAGTGAATCAGGGCCCAGACATGTACAGCACTAAATGCTATCTGTAAGATCTATGTAGGCTGAGCTTGAAGGACCATATGAAAACAAAGCAAGCATGGTCTGTAGAACAAATAAATCAAAGCACAGGACATGACAAAGGTATGCATGAGATGACAATGGCTAGTTCATGCGCAGATGTAACGCATGCCAGTCCCTGTAATCAGCAAAGATGCCGCACATCAAGTCGTATTCCCACCAGTTGTCAGAAGACAACATGTCCTCATAATCACAAAATCTGCACGTGGGGCATGGTATCCATTGACATGTCACACCGTGGAAAATTAATGTATGTACCTCCACATCATGTCAAGATGCACCTTACTGTGCAGACATGCAATGTGCGAACTAGTAAACTGTGTGTTGCATGACCTGTAAATAAGATACATCGAACAACAAGCCTGAGGGGTGCACGTCAATGACCATTTCCCCTCTGTCCCACAGGTGACCAAGAACTGACTGCAGAGGATGACAACACCAACCTGCAGAGCCAGCCTCCACCCCCGGAACATGGACTCACTGATGATGACTCCCTGGAGTTCGAGGATGCGGAGCTTGAAGCCAGCCCATCTGGCATGCCAGGGCGCAACAGGTCCCAGGACCCCACTGTCCCCCCCGCCACCACATCAGCAACAACAACAACTACGCTGACCCCTGCTGTAACTACCTGTGCGGCCTCCACCACCACCACCAGTGCAGCCTGCAACACTCTCCCTGCACCAGAGGATGACCACCCCACCCCACCAACAGAGGAGGGCAGGGAGAGTAGGCGGGTGCGTGCAGTGGTGAGGCAACAGGTCCGTCACAGCAGGGCAGATGGGAGGGCAAGGAGGAGTCTGAGCCAAACGGACACTGGGACCGGAGCCCTGTCCAACATCACCAGAGTCCATGGGGCCTATGAACGGGCCCAGGGACAAATGGGCCAGGCTCAGGAAGATTCCCGTGAGCTCCGCCTGCTGCTGAGGTCCATAGACACCCGCATGGGCCAAATCGTGGACCTCTTGGGCCAGCTAGTGGAGGTTCTGAGGCACAGGCCTGCGGCACAAACAACACCTCCACCTCCCTCCGGTGGCCCGCAGGATGACAGTTCCACATCCTCCCCTGCGGCCACGGAGAGGGGGGACTCCTCAGACCCCACTGGCCCTGCAGCAGAGGCCCCCTGCAAAACGATCAAGGGGCCGTCCTAAGAAGTCCCTGGGAGTATCCCGTGGCAAAGCACCTGCCAAACGCCAGTCAAGGAGCCAGCCATGATGGCACCCCTCTTCACCCTGCCATTGACTTTGTAGACTGTCCTTCCCCACACTGCCATGTTAATGGCATCCGTCTGTTGGACTGGGTCACCACATCTATGTGGTGACTACTCGATTGTCTCATCTTCCATCACTGACAACTCATTGCTTCACCATTCACCTTTTAGTAAATATTCACTCCACTGTCACATGTACCCATTGTAAATAAACACTGCCATTGTGTCTGCTCCGTGTTTTAATCACAGGATGTGCAATGTTCACCATGAGTAAAATGTACCAGGAGCACGGATTGTTTGTAGGTAAGGAGAGGCTGATGGGACCTGGGAAAACAGAACATAACAATATTCACTAGTCAGGCGGTGGCATCACAGCCATCACACAACACCTGTCATCAAGGTACTCCAATATGCACACATCACAATGAGCAACAGTACCGACATAGACATCCTGCAACTGTGCCAAACTACCCTGTCCAAGAAACATTGGCAGCCAGCACTAAGTCAACAACAGGCTGCAGTCACAAAGCTCACATAGACCATTTCACCAACAACGACATCAGCAGACAATGGGTCTGTTGTACATTGTCACTCACCTTCAAATGAAGTAGCGGTTGATGAGCTGTTGACGCAGGTCGACACCTTCCTCCTCTCCACTATCCTCGTCACTGGACATGGGTTGGTTTGCAGGCGGGAGCCTCGGCTGCTCATCAGCGTCTAGGAGCAGGGGGATCTCCTTGCGCAAGGCCAGGTTGTGGAGCATGCAGCATGCTACTACAATCTGACACACCTTTTTGGGCGAGTACATCAGTGCACCTCTGGTCCTGTCCAGGCAGCGAAACCGTGACTTCAGGAGACCAAAAGTACGCTCCACCAAACGACGTGTCCTCCCATGGGCATCATTGTAGCGGACTTCACTTGGGGTCCTGGGATTCCGCAGTGGGCTCAGCAACCAAGGACGGTTGGGATATGCAGAATCACCTAGGTGGGAGATACACAGACCAACTTTGTAATACAACTGTGGCAGAGGACAGCATGTCACACTCACAGCACGCTACTTGACACTGCGTACTCACCCACAATACATGCACGCTCCGGAAGCAGATTATCCATCAGCTGTGGCACAATGCTGTTACGCATGATGTACGAGTCATGGGCCGAGCCAGGAAATTTGGCACAGACGTGTGAGATGATCATATCGGCATGGCACACCACCTGCACATTGATGGAATGGAAATGGTTCCTATTCCTGTAGATGTGCACCCGTGCCTGTGGTGGAACCAGGCCAACATGTGTGCAGTCAATGGCACCAACAACATTGGGGATGTGCCCAAGTGCATAAAAATCTCCCTTCACAGCCGCCAATTCATGCCTCCTGGGGAAATGGATATATCTGTCCTTGTAGATCATCATAGCGGACAGGACATCCCGTAGCACCATACTGAACATAGGTTGCGACATCCCACCTGCGCTGGACACCGTGTGCTGGAAAGATCCAGAAGCAAAAAAATGCAGGGCCGCCATCACCTTAGACGTTGGTGTGAAAGCACCTGGATATGTCCTGCGAGGCTGCAGGTGGGGCTCCAACATAGCACATAGGTCTTGGAGGGTGTCTCGATCCAGCCGGAATTTCCGTATGACCTCCTCATCCTCCATTTCTGCTAGCACTGTGAAGGGACGATGCAGATTTGGTCTCCTCCTAGGTGAGATGAAAGAGGACACATGTCAACGCAATCCACCAGGAGATGTGTCTGACAACTTACGTTTTGACTGACACAACGGAAACAATGACTAGCATCACAGTACACCTTACAAAACAACTTACTTGTAGGGACACCTTCAGCTACACCATCCGTACACCAGTCCACTTTTCACACAGCTAGCATCTCAGAAACAATATCCGACTATGTGAATGCACAAAGGGACATGGCCACATCTTGCATGGGCAGCCCAGAGAGTAGTACCAATAGCATATGTGTGAAACTGCAACACTACTGTCTCCTACATAGCTGCTGTACCTGCCACACCTTCTTGCGTAAGTCACACAGGGCACACATCAACCACACAATGACCCAACACTGTGCGTTTATTGACAAGTATGTGCATGAGCCAGGGAAAGTAGACAGTCAAATCTGCACATTGCGTAGTGAGACATTCATCACTGTGAGTTGCTCAGCCCTTTCACACATTGACATGTGTACCCATTGGAGAGTCCATCACAACACTGTTCTGTGTACATGCCCAGAAAATCACAAGTGACATGTGAGTGAGTACATGCCACTGTTTCTAATCATATACAACAACATGGCATGTGTAGTCAGCAGTGGGGTAAAGGTCAAATTGGCATGGAGTGCACAATCTTGTGCCATGAATCATGTGTCTACTGTGCACTGTGGAGGACTTGCCTTTGGCCATTCACACTGCATGACGTGTCCATAAGTGCTGTCAAGGTGATCTGACACCCAAATCACGGTCACTGGCTCAAATGCAAGGCACACATATCGCGGTAGCTACCGCCTGGCCCCTGCGGTGTGTCACCGCCAATGCCCCAGCCACAATCACGGTAGTGTTTGGCATATACATATGGTCAAGTGGCGGTTGGCATGCTCAGCCACCGAATTCACGGTCACTGGCTCAAATGCATGGCACACAAATCGCGGTAGCTACCGCCTGGCCCCAGCGGTGTGTCACCGCCAATGCCCCAGCCACAATCGCGATAGTGTTTGACATATACACATGGTCAAATGGCGGTTGGCATGCTCCGTCACCCAATTCACGGTCACTGGCTCAAATGCATTGCACACAAATCGCGGTAGCTACCGCCTGGCCCCAGCGGTGTGTCACCGCCAATGCCACAGCCACAATCGCGGTAGTGTTTGGCATATATACATGGTCAAATGGCGGATGGCATGCTCCGCCACCCACTTCACGGTCACTGGCTCAAATGCATGGCACACATATCGCGGTAGCTACCGCCTGGCCCCTGCAGTGTGTCACCGCCATGGACCATGCCCTTACAGCCAATGGGAACCGCAATCGCGGTAGCCCAATGCAATTTTGAAAATTGCGGTAGGCGTGCTCCGCCACCGCGGAGCCGGTCATTGGATGCAATTGAAAGATGCACAGCCGTGGTAGCGCCAGCCTGGCCCCTGCGGTGTGTCACCGCCATGGACCATGCCCTTATAGCCAATGGGAACCGCAATCACGGTAGCCTAATGCAATTTTGAAAATCGCGGTAGGCGTGCTTCGCCACCGCGGAGCCGGCCATTGGATGCATTTGAAAAAGGCTGACCTGACACACCAATTGCAGCAGCTTAGAACTACTGAAACTACCCCAGGGGGCTATATATGTGTGGGCGAGAGCCTCACATTTTCACAGCTTCCAGAGCCTGCTGCCTGCCACCCCTCACCACCAACTGCTGCTGCTCCTGTCTCCAGAGCCTGCTGCCTGCCACCCCTCACCACCAACTGCTGCTGCTCCTGTCTCCAGAGCCCGCTGCCTGCCACCCCTCACCACCAACTGCTGCTGCTCCTGTCTCCAGAGCTTGCTGCCTGCCACCCCTCACCACCAACAGCTGCTGCTCCTGTCGCCTAGCCACAGTGATGGCGAGGACTGAGAAGATCCGTGCCAGTCCCTTCACCACCGAGGAGCTGGAGGTCCTGGTGGACGAGGTGCTCACACAGTATGGGAGGCTATATGGTGCTCCAAATGTCGTGGTAAGTGTTTCAGAGTGGAAGTGAGAGTGCAGGGGGTGCACATATGATGTTGATGTGGTGCAGTATGTGCCTGAGAGTGTGGGTTTGCACTGCCTAGCATGCTGTCACCAGGTGAAAGGGGTGTGTAGCCTATTTCACACGTTTCCCTGCCTGAACATCAGAATTGGAGGGACATGTATTGTCTTGTCAGCCATACAGTGACGCAACAAATTGGTAATGCAGGAGTCAGGACAGTAATTGCTTGTGTGAATGGCTGTGTGGGTCCCTGATGTCCTTCACAGGCTCATGTGTGGCCTTAGCAAGGGTTTTCGTCCAGAGGGTAGTGATGGAATTGTGTCTGACTCAAAATTGACATCATCTATAGTTCAGCACTATGCTCAGGACGTCAATACCCGAGGGTGACACTCTTGGTGGTCATTCACCTATGACACCGCAGATTGTCGTACCATTGTGCACAGCCCCTTCCATTTCCACCAGCATGTGTACAGACTTGCATGTGTAGGCACTGTTTACGCTCTCAAATTGTCCCTTCATGTGACATTTCTGATGCCCCACGTTGGACCTCAGTGTGATCCCACCTGGCCTGCACAGTCACTTCCCAAGCAGACAAGGACACATCACTGAATATACAGAGTGTTACATGTGTGTTTTTTCCAGGACTCTCCATCAAAGAGCCATCTCAGCCCTGTAGATTGCACACAACAGGCCTTGTGAGAAGGGTGTGGGTTTGTAGGATCATGTCCCTCAATGTGACCTCCATGACACAGTGAGCCATTCACAGGGCAAGGACATTGAGGGCTGCGCAGTGTTGGACAGAGTGAGTCTTCCCCTGAACATATATTGAAATGTCATGTATGTCTTGCTCACCCTCAAAATGGACAGTAGATGTGGGCAGCCTACACATAGCTTTCTGTGTTGGCATCCTGCATGTGTATGAGATGGGCAGGTACTGTGTCCACCCTCATACCTGCATGCATTTGCGTATGATTCTCCCATACTAATGTACCATGTGAGATGCATTATTGTCTCTGCTAGACATATCTGTGAAGTTGGGATGAGTTAGTATCATGCTCCTGTACTGTGAGATAGTGGTACATAACACTGTGGCACTGATTTTTCTCCCTCTTGTCTCCCATGCCTGCATCTCAAAGTCCCCCAGCGTAAGGCCATGTGGAGGGCCATTGCATGCAAGGTGCGGGCTCTGGGTGTCTCCAACCGACGGCGCACGCACTGTCACAAGAGGTGGGATGACATCTGCCGGCTGAGCAAGAACGTGGCGGAGATGACGCTGGGGCTGCTCCCTCGGACTGGCAGGTTGGCGCGCAGGAGCATGACACCACTGATGGCCCGCATCTTAGCTGTGACACAGCCTGAGCTGGATGCACGTTTGAAGGAGCATCAGCAGCAAGCTGGGGGTGAGTATTCTGGGAAAGGTGACTTTGGTTGTGAGTGGCTGCATGTGTTCACAGCCTGGGCCAGCGCTGGGCCCGATGATGTTGGTAGTGTGATGCAGTGGCTTGTAAGTGGCCTCTGTGTTGGGTGCAGCTGTCATGCATATTCCCTACCTGTACTTTCTCATGTCATTGGGGTAATGGCCCTTGACATTGCATTCTGAGTCGTGGCCTTCTGGCATCGTCTGCATTGGGGTAGTCATGGAAATCCCATGGAAGGGAACGGCAATGTGCATCATCTGAGTGTGCTTTCATCAATGTGTGCATTGCCTGACCCCAGATTTGTGAGGACTAGACATCTGACACCAATGTGCAACTGTATTTGGGCCGCAAAGTACGACATGGTAGATGGCATGTGCTCATGGACATTGTGGACTGTTATGTTGTAGTCTGTATCTGTGTTGCCCTCTTCTGCTCCCTCCAGATGTGACAGTGGCAACATGTTGGGAGCTACATCTTTGCCCCCCTCAGGGCCCTAGGTGTGCTCAGAGTTATTTGTGTGTCTGGTTAAACGGAGCCACCGGCAGGCAGTTTGGCTGTGTGGTCATCACATGGCTCACTTATGCCACGTTTGCTTGATAACACGCAAAATTTGAATTCAGAATTGAGGTTGCACAATGTTACTGCACAGGGTGGTGTGCAACATGGAGATATCAATATCTTGTTTAGTGCTTTGCTTGCATATGATGGTTGTGTTGATGCCAATGAACTGACCCTACATATCTCTCTCTCATGCAGCATCTCCCGTGGGCACGGAAGGACAGGGGACGGACACCAGTGGTGAGGCATCAAGTACGACTGCTACACACGAGCACAGTGACACTGATGTAACCACCGCCTCAGAGGGGGACAGGAGTCTGCTTGAGGAATCACAGCCAGAGACACCAACCTCAACGTCATCTGACGCCAGCGGTGACACATCTCTGTTGGCGGGCACAGGGAGCGGGAACTCTGCATCCTCTTCCACCACACAGCGTCCAGCGCCCACCCTCCCACCTACTTCCACTTGTGCTGGCCGTGTTCGCACCAGTAAGAAGGGAAGAGTGTCCTTCACCCCAGGCACCGCTGCCCCTGCCCCTGTCTCCCCTGTTGCCCTCAGTGTTGAGTCTGTGGACCTTTTGCACCAGCTGTGTGTGGGCCAGACAACTCTCATCAACGCCTTCCTAGACCACGACAAAAAATTGGCACAGGTCGTTGCTTTCATGGAGGGCATTCATTCAGACGTGGGTGGGCTACACTGGACTGTCCAAGCTTTGTCCTCCGTAGTGACGACAGCCATTCAGCTGGCACAGTCACAGAGTCCAGCTCCAGTCCCTTTGGCCACCCCCCTGCCAGTGGCTACATCTGACGATAGTGACCACACACCACAGACCTCAAGGGCAAGATACAGCACACGCAGCACACAGCAGCAGCAGCCCGAGCGGTCCAGGGCGCAGGCACCATCCCCACAGAAAACTAAAGCCACCCCAGAGCGCAAAGGCAATAGCCTGTCAGGCGACACCCAGGGCCATAAAGACAAGAAGCAGGCCTCAGGCTCACATGCCTCAGCGGCATCCACAGCCAAGGAGTGTCCTGTCCCAAAAGCGTCTCGCAGAGACAAGCAGACAGTTTCCGTGCCCGCTGAGAAGCGGGTGCCTGCTAAGAGTACACATAAGAAGAGCTCCAAGGCAGATTCACCCACAACCTCAACTCCCATCCAGAGCCCTGTGAAGCAGGGAAAGGAGGGCCCTGTAAGGGGGACACCTGGTAAACAGGGGATGGAGGGGCAAAGGCAAGGCCAGGCCAAGCGTACCGCTGGATCCAGCATGTCCCCAGAGGGAGGGCCACCGTCTGCACCTGATGCAGCTTTGGTGGTGAGTGTGCCTGTTGTGTCCACCCCACTTACCACTAATACCAAGACAGGGAAGCCATTTAGAATCCCCAAGAAGTGGAAAGGCACCCCTCCACAATCTCCCACCCACACTGTGTCTCACGGCAGCATGACTCCACCTCCACGTGCCACCACACCACCTGGTCCAAACAGCCCTCCGGCTTCCAAAGCCACTGATGGCTCTACCTCAGCTGGGCCTATCTCTCTCCGGTCCAGTCCTCCAACTGTCCCCGACACTCAGCCACCTCCCAGTCCGACTGACAGCCAAGTCTGAGTGGAAGTCCCCCTCACACACCTGTCTCTCCCACAGCGATGCCTGGACTGCCCATTGTTAGCCCCCTGACTGTGTGCCTGACCATGGCAGGGTACAGTCACACACATTCCCTGTGCAGCTTCTCATGTACCTCTTCTGCACCTTGGACTGGCCACTGGCCTTGATGTTCACTGCTGTGTGCCCCTTCCCTGTGCAGCTTCTCATGTGCCTCATCTGCACCTTGGACTGGCCACTGGCCTTGATGTTCACTGCTGTTTGCCCCTTCCCTGTGCAGCTTCTCATGTGCCTCATCTGTACCTTGGACTGGCCACTGGCCTTGATGTTCACTGCTGTGTGCCCCTTCCCTGTGCAGCTTCTCATGTGCCTCATCTGCACCTTGGACTGGCCACTGGCCTTGATGTTCACTGCTGTTTGCCCCTTCCCTGTGCAGCTTCTCATGTATCTCATCTGCACCTTGGACTGGCCACTGGCCTTGATGTTCACTGCTGTGTGCCCCTTCCCTGTGCAGCTTCTCATGTACCTCATCTGCACCTTGGACTGGCCACTGGCCTTGATGTTCACTGCTGTGTGCCCCTTCCCTGTGCAGCTTCTCATGTGCCTCATCTGCACCTTGGACTGGCCACTGGCCTTGTTGTTCACTGCTGTTTGCCCCTTCCCTGTGCAGCTTCTCATGTACCTCATCTGCACCTTGGACTGGCCACTGGCCTTGATGTTCACTGCTGTGTGCCCCTTCCCTGTGCAGCTTCTCATGTGCCTCATCTGCACCTTGGACTGGCCACTGGCCTTGATGTTCACTGCTGTGTGCCCCTTCCCTGTGCAGCTTCTCATGTGCCTCATCTGCACCTTGGACTGGCCACTGGCCTTGATGTTCACTGCTGTTTGCCCCTTCCCTGTGCAGCTTCTCATGTACCCCATCTGCACTTTGTGCTGGCCACTGGCCTTGCTCTTGTCTACTATTGGTGCCTATCTGTGTAATATGTGAATAAAGACAGTTACTCCTGTTGTCTGTTTTGTCAGTGTCCTTGCTGAATAAAGGGTTTTCTGTGTGGGTATGGTTTACTGTGACACATGCTCTGTATGTCACTTCAACCTTGCCAATGGCTTGTCTCACTTTTTAAGGGTTTTACAGGGGTGACAGGCACTTTAGTTCTTGTTGACTCTGAGGCTTGGGGGTGCAATGATGGTGGTTTGTGATGGACTACTGTTATCATAATCATTCTTTTGTCAGGTTAGCTATGTTGTACACATGTCATGTTTGTATGCCCTGCCAGTACAAGGTGGGATTCTATCCACAGGACTGCAGGCAGGCTGGCCAGGATCATCATGTATGTGTGATCTTACTTGATGTGTGCACAGCAGTGTTGGTGTATGGTCATCTTGTGATGGCCAGTCATCCTAGTCACATGGGTTGATTTCTATGTGTGCACTTGGGTGGTCAAGAAGTGTGCAGTGTGAAGGGGGTGACTTTGTTGGTAGTGTTGATGTGTGTGTGCTCCTGCAATGTCAACTGCACACATGTGTCAGCCAGGATTTAGGTGCCTGTTTGTTTGATTGGTCAGCCCTGTGCTTGTGATTGTGTGCACATGTGGGAGTTATAGGTTGTGCCCTGTGCAGTGTGTTGGTGTGTCCTTGCACTTCTGGGGGACTCCAACTTGTTGGTGGCAATTGTGGGTATGCAGAGTGTGTGACTGGCAATTCAGTGTTGTGTTTTGTTGATCAGCCATGTGTCTTGATACTCTTTGTGATCACTGTGCAGACCTGCTCGGCCACACTGACATTGTGGGTGTGTTTTCTCATGCATTGCTGTCACTTGGGCCTTTTTTGCCTCCAGTATGGCATGTGGGGTGTGGAGTCATACCATCCCCTATCTGTGCTTCTGATGCCTACCCATTGTGAGTCTGCACTCCATCTATTTGTGTATGGTGCACTCCTGCCATGTCCACTACTGTTGTACACAACACTTCACTCTCAGGTCAGCTGTCCCCTTGGGTTGCCAGTGTGTGTGCCTCCCCATCAATTCATTTGTTACACTATGCTTTGTGGTGCTGATCTGTGCACAGGACCAATGTGCCACTCATGACAGTTTCCCTATTGGTTATATGTGATTTTCTGGTACTGTTTTGCAGCCATGGTTGCTCATATGCAGTTCAACTGTTTGTGCTGCACAGTCCTCTGGTCATGTTGTTTTCACCTGGGTGTCCCAGACTTGTGCATCTGTGGGTGTTGTGTTAGCTGTATGTGTATTTGCTGAGGTACTGCTTCACTTCCTAAGTGTGATGTTGTCTGTGTGCTGTGCTGATTGGTGTTGTGGGTGTTCATGGTGTGTCACTCATATCTGTGTGGAACTGGTATGTTTAGTGTGCACACACTGCTTGTCGTGCATGCAGTGCTGTGAGTGTATGTTGCCTTGTCCTTGCCTGGTGTGCATCTCCTGATGTCCTGCTGTGTTTGCAATGTGATGTATTGGCATGTGCATCTGTTGTGTGTTTGATGTGGATGTGGGCAGTGTTTGGGCTGTGTTGTCTCTTGCAGCTGACAGATGCTCTGTGTGTGTTGTTCTATTTGCATGTCAGTGTGTGTGTTTTGTTGGTGTGTTGTGTTTCAGTCAGTTGTGTCTTGCCAGTGAAGTGTACATTACTTGTGTGTCTGTCACATGCACTTAGGGCTATTCTTGTTCCTGGGCTTGTTTTGGGTGCGTCTTGGGTGTTTTCTCCTCTCATATTTGAGCTGTCAGTTGTCATTTGTGTGCATGTGCAAGCATGTGGTACATTATGACACCATGTTGGCTTTATGGGTGGTGTGGTATGTCTGTCTGTGTATCATTGTAGGCTCATTTCTCCCAGTTTGTGTCCATGATTGTTTTGTGGTGATGCACTTCTTGTCTGTGTTGTGGTATGTTGTCTGTGCATTGTTCCTGACTGATGAGGTTGTGTACTCCTGTTCTGTCTGGGCTCCCATTGCCTTCCCACAGTTTTGCTGCACAGGTCAGGTCTGGTCTGGTTGTACTTCTGTGTGTGTTGTTATGGAGTTTTGTGTTTTGCTGTTGGTTTTGTGCAAGCATTGGTTCAGGCATCCCTGTGTGTGTATGTGTGATGCTTGTGGATACCCCCCAGGGAGTGTGGTTGTTTGTCAGTGTATTGACTGGACATTATTGGCACCCTTCTGTGTGTTGGACACTGGTGTTGTGTGCTGGAGGTGTGAGGGGGGTGGGGGTGGGGTATGTGTGAAGGTTCCTACTTGTGTTTGGCAGTCATGGAGTGTTACAATGGGCCCCGTGTATTGTGCTGCTGACATACACCTGTCAGGTAGTTGGATGCAGATATGTGGCTGTTCACTGTTTGACTTCAGACCCTTCCTTTCATCCCTGTGCCTGTACATGGGTTGCCTTGCTGTCTCCCTGAGTTGTTGCACTGAGGTGACTGTGGTTTGACTTCACTCACTGTGCCAGCCATGTGTGATTTGATGGGCTGAGGGTGTTGTTATATGTTCCTTCTCTTGCATCTGGTGTACACATGCTTAGTGGTTAGCTCCTTGGCCTTCCATTTGTGTGCACCTCACTTTAGATTTCCTATTTGTTGTCCTCTATTGCTGCTGACATCTGGTCTGTATGTGGCTGTGTGTCAGTGTGGGGTATGTCTGTGTGACTTGGCAGGCTGTGTGTCCAGTTGAGTGATTGTTCCTTATCTGTATGAGTGTTAATTTTGTGCTTGGACTCTGTTTTCTTGCTATGAGTGTGGTGTAGGTGTGGTGTGTGGGTTGCCCTGGCCCTGTGCTTCTGTGCTGTGTGTTCCTCTGCAGCCCCACCTGCTGTGCTGTCTCCCTAGTTGTTTTGTGTGTGGTGCAGGGTGTGGGTTCACCTGGCTGGTTATTGTGCATGGGGGCGTACAGGGTTGGCACATTTCATGTCCCTTCATGTTTGGGGTGGGGGCCTGTTGTGTGGAGGGTGGAGGTGTGGCCCTATGATCTTTGTGCACTGCCCATGCCTGGCGCTGGCCCTGCCTTCTGCATTGTGCGCATGTTTTCCCGAATCTTCACCGCTGCGGTGACGTGACCGGGACATTACATCAAGATCACGGTTGGTGAGTGACCTGGATGCGGAGGGGTGATTTGGTGAGAGGTAGGACATGTGTGGGTACACTCATTCTGGATGTGTTCCTGTCCCCACCAGGGTGTCTGGTGTGCACAGGAACCCTATATCTGCCCATGAATTGTGTGTTGTTGTTGTGTGCGGAGTTGTGTTATTGCTTACCTGCGGCGACGTCCGCAACGGTGCATGAGTTGCTGGTAGTGTATCAGGTACAGCGCCGGGAAGACGTGTAGAGCTGGATCCATTGCGGTCGGGACCGGGCGGATGGGACCGGGAATCAGGTTTCGCGCTCCGCTGGTGTGCTACCGCCGTCTCTGGTTGGGCGGTTTCTCCGCTGCGGTGCGACTGGCTGTTTGGGGCATCCTGATTTGTATGGCGGTCGGGACATCATTCCGCATGGCGGTGGCTCTCCATTGGCTCCCACCGCCGCGGTGGCGGGCGCATTTTTATGGCGGTTCGCATCGCACCGCGGCGGACGGGAAATGGGCTGTGTTTGACCATACTAATATGGCGGGCGTGGAGACCGCTGCTGGCGTGCGGTAAATGGCATTTTCCGCCACCGCCAGCACTGCGGTGGTGCCTCCGCCCGCCATCCTAATAGGCCCCTAAATTATGTTTGTTACAAATCCAGTTTGGGAGTTCCCTGGGCCCTCAAAAGCTGCTGGGTCTCATTTGTGTCAATGGGGACATTTCACCTGTGGTGTCCTACTTTTAGCACTTGATTCTCAGGAGAACAAGGCAGAGAATGTCAGGGAAGTGCTGGGGGAGAGAAGCTCAGACCTCAGCAACACACAAAATAATGCTCATAAATAAATGTCCAATGCTTTTTGTTTAAAAATGAAAAGTGCTTTAATGTGCCCACAGCTACATAATACACACAAAGTTACAAAGCCTTACCAGATTGCAGGTAGAATTACAAATTAGAACCCCTCCTAAAAAGGAGTCACATAATAAAAAGGGTGCAAAATAAATACCTTAAACAAATGTCACCGGGACTACACCCATACATCCTGTTTATTTCCGTTGTTTGCAAGGTATCATGTGGCAGTTTGTGCAGCAACAACTCATCTAGAAACAGCAATACCACTATGTTGGCCTAAACCAAACGTATTTATGATTGTTCACCATTCAAAGGTCATGCCTACAGACTCTGTCAATGTATTCACAATTGAACAGAAAAATCCTCTAGCCTTTAACATTACTTTTTACCATCAAAGAAAGAACGGCCTACATGCTTTGACAATGCCTTGTATCATCGCATTACACTTTGCTCGCAGGTTGCCTAGCAACCATTCCTCATGCCACAAGATAAGGGGTCAGTTGCCCCGAAGCCTTCCAACCACCGCCCTTGGTAACTTGATTATTTTGGCTGTCGTGCTCTTCCTAGGCATCAGCCTTCTCCCTCTTTGGAGACTTAAACCCTAATTACAAGATGGAGGTAAATTAAAAAATGTTTTAATTGGGATTGAAATTCCAACTGTGCGATAACTATTGCACCCACAGTGTTTTCCCTTGACAGGTTTGAGCAGGTCAAACCTGCTGAGATTTATTGGGGGAAAAGACAAACCTATGACCGCAGTGTGTATGGGCTTTGGGGGAGAGCACTTTAGTTTCTGGGTGACCCCTGACAAAGTTCTTTGTTCCCTCGGATGTATTCGCTTTAAACTACACACATGTATTTCCATTCACCTTGCTCACAGGGGTTCATGGGAGTGTGCTGTAACTGCTGCTAGTGCCCCGCTGCTTGCTGCTTTTAATATTCTTCTTTTTCATTTTCCGCCCTGGCAGCAGACAGTTTCTATAAAGCAGGTGACCTTGGCTTGCCCCTTTGTGTGCACCCAACAGCAGGACTCGGACCCATGTGGTGGCTTCTGGGGCCGGGTGGCCTTTGCTGTCTCTGCCCAGCCGGGCACTGCTCTTCCGGGTTCCAGGCAGTGGAGGATGCTTACCCTTCTCTCCCACGCGCTCCCTGCTTTCATTGCAGAGGGAGCCGCGGATCATGCTCTGCATCCATGGCATAGACGCGCAGGTGGATCTCCAACACTCAAGTCAGGAGTATGGATCTCTACATCCAATAACCACATGGACCCGTCCCTAGAGTATGCAGATGGTTTTCTTAAGGATGCATCTGATTTCCTGCTTACTATATCCTTTCCAATACAGGCAAGTGATTAAAGGCAGGAAAGCCTAACCTCTGACAGACTAAAGGCCATGGGGAGAATGTGCGTGTGCAATATCTAATAGTAGATTTATTTTTGTGCTTCCACCACTGTCTGGAACTAATGTTCTTCTGTTGTTCTCTTTAGAAGTGCGAAGGGCCTTGGGATGTCAGTGCTGGAAGAACCTGCCAGAAACAGAGTTGCTGCTGTTCTAGACAGTCCTCTGTTATCTTGGAAGTGGGAGCATATGGCATGTGAGAGTTCTTTAATCTCAAGTTAACTATATAGGTGTTAGATCATGCCACTTTGTAGTTAAAGGGAAGTGGGTCACTTAGGAACAGCTAAGGTTTAGTTTAGGATACCCTCCAATAGGTTTAAAAGTTAGATATTCGTCCTGCATTCCTGGACCCGCTCACCTCTGCATATGCTTTGAAAGAAAAAGAAACTAAGGATAGCTCACTTTGTGCTTATGTACCTCTTGGACTCCCGCCCCCCGAATCAAGAAATACCTTCACCCATGCACTCATAACCAGCAGACTGGACTACGGAAACGCCCTCTATGCCGGGATCAACAAATCTCTGCACCGCAAGCTCCAGACCATACAGAACACCGCAGCCAGACTCGTCCTCGGCATCCCTCAACACGAACACATCACCCAACACCTGCGAGACCTCCACTGGCTTCCCGTCGAGAAGAGAGTAACCTTCAAGATACTCACCCACGCCTACAAATGCCTCCACAACACCGGACCCCAATATCTCAACGAAAGAATCTCCTTCCACGTACCCAAGAGAAACCTCCGATCCACCAACCTCGCCCTTGCTGAAACCCCGCGCATCCGCAGAGCCAGAACGGGTGGAAGAGCCTTCTCCTACATCGTGGCAAAGACCTGGAAAGAGCTCCCGATCAACATCAGACGCCGCCCCCACTCTTCACATGTTCAGGAAGACCCTCAAGACCTGGCTCTTCGACTGACCAGAGCTGCCCTCCCCCTCCCAGCGCCTTGAGACCCCTACGAATGAGTTTTGGACCTGCCGCATCGTCTCCGATGATCCCCAAGTAACGGAGGCTACGTGGAATGGGTTTGGTAGATCGAAATACTGCAGAACACTAAGTTTTACCACCAGGAAAAACTCATTGGAGGACTGAAGGGACCTAAAGCACATATACAGAAAAGATGTGGCCTGCTTGGATTACAACAGTGCCTCGTTAACTCAGGAATTTCAAGTATGCAAAACCTGCCCCGTGAGAACTCCCGTAACCTCAGGATAAGCATGAGTGATGCTTCTTGCATACACGTTCTTTAACTTCATGCTTGACCTGATTGAAATTAATGGAGTCTGCAACAAAAGAACCACTTTATAACTGTCAACACTGTTTCCTGCATCAGCTGTTAAAAGGTGCTTTCTGCCACCTGGAGCTTTTGTGTTCAAAATGTCATTAAGTGTTTTAGTGCAGCTTGTTGAAAGCCAAGGATGTCTACTTGGATATAGCTTGCATTCTTGTGTTACAGACTTATTTTTGCTTCGTACCAAAGTGTAAGCTCAAAGTAAAATCTCTGACTGGTCATAGCTCCTAGCTCTACACAACCTCATTCACTTGCAGTTCAGCCTCATCTGAGCCTATGTCCAAATAATAGTTACTGAAACGCACCCCGGCCATTATTTGTGGTTTGTTGGAGCAGGAAGTCTGTTACCAATTGGCACAGCTTCTGTCCACCAAACCCACTCCCCCACCTCACTTAGAGGTAGGGGATCCCCATCATTCCAACATCAGAGCCTCAGCTGACTCTGCCATAAAAAACCCTTGATCTAGAGGTTCATCCCTCAAGGGGCTGCCAGGTCACGGAGGCAGATGCCCTGACCCAGGTAGGATAGGGAACCACTATTGATTTTTCCTGCTCAGGACCACCACACACAGCATGGTGGTCTCATGCAGGACAACAGAAAAATGTCTCTGATACTCGCAGAACATTTGATGCCCGTACGAGACATTTGGGGGGCTGTTTCTGGACAAGGAAAAAGAATGCAGAGTGTAATGCAACTACTTGGAAGCAGACTCAGCTTCCAGGTTTGTGGCTTGATGAAAGCGCATATGCATTACTTCTGGATGCAATTAAGGCAAAGAAAACCCCACCATCTCTGAATGGGGCAGGTAGTCCTCCACCGAAAGGGGAATTCATTTATTTATCTCTTTACTTTATTTCTTTTAAAAGTATTACTACTTGACCCTCTCACATATCTCTGAAACAGAAGTTCTTGCGTTCACCTAAAAGACCAAATCATAAGACAGTGATAGCCCTTCTGGAAGAATATTCATTGCTCATGTAATGTTCCTCTAACCATGTTATGTGAGAAATCAGCTTTAGTACACCTTAGATTTTGGGCCCCTGCCTTCAGCCTGCCAGTCGGATTTCCTACATTGTATTTTAGGCTTTTGCCTGAAAGTGATCTGCTGTGGTGTCATGAGCCCTTCCTTCTGCTGCTCTCCCCAAAAGATCCTTCAAGGTGAAGTATGAACTTCTATTTCCCTTCTCAACTGGTTGGTGTGAGCACATCAGTCATCTACTACCACTCTCCATGGCTTTAAGGCACGTGAGATCAAACAGCAGAGAGTTCAACTACTCAAAAAAGATAAAAGGTCCCGCTGATTCTATGGATGTTGGTAGGAGATGGGCAGACCCCTCCTGAAAGCAATCTTAAGTTTTTCAAAGAACTTTTACAACCCCGCTGAACATCCTTGGAACCCCTGCAAGTGAACCATTCTGATTACTAATCTCTGAAATGTGAGTGTGCCTTCCTCTATTGGTGGTTTTATGAGCAGTTTGTTTTCCATACACATACACATTGCCTTCTATGTTCTTCCTTGCAACCACGATGGGGCACAGGTGACATGAAGAAGGAAAACAAGGCATATAGACAGACAGTGTAGGCCCTGAAACTGTGATATGACCTACATAATCTCCGCCAACTGCCATCCCACGACTCAGTAGGGTCGCTTTGGTAAAGCATGTCCCTGCCTCCTGGTGTCATAGAACCTCCCCACTCTAAGACTGGAGCAAAGCATGCACCAGAGGACTGATATGACATCCTTAAATGCCAGCAAAGGAGTTAGGTGACACTGAAAATCCAAGGTGTTCATTATTAGTATTTTGGAGAATGCCACGTCACTCAATCAGAAATCTGTAAACGTCGTTTAAAGCCGAAATAGAAATCAACTGGGGATAGGCAGGAGTCGCATTTGCTACCCATGGCTTGTACCTTGCACTCTCGACCGCTGGTGTAAAGGGACATGAGGGCAGCTGAAGGAACAGGAAGCATGCAGGGCTATCGGCTTGTCTCTGTAGTTTTCACTCTGTCATTCCCTTAGCCCTGATCAACAAAGGACATTGAGCGGCTAAGTGTGGGACGAGGGATCAGCACTGCGGGTAATTTGGGGTCAAATGACCTTTAATAAGGCCTGTAATAAGGATCCTTGTGCTACTCGTGGCATTTGGTGAGTCAAGTGCAGTAGAATTGTAGCGCATTCATTACAAACACGTATTCAGCGGAATCTTGTATCAAATCGTGTATGTTGAATACTTTTATTTTAAAATATTGGGACCGAGTGAGTGATGAGAAGAGGCATCCCAATGCATTCTTTCAGTAGCTCCAGGGAGCCCACTGGGCCATGCTCAGTTTAATTGGCCCTATTTTTAACCTCGCCTTGAACTGCAAACCTATGTAAAATAAACCAATTTATTAGACTGAAATGTTCAAAAGTGATCTACATGCTACAAATAAAGTTCAAAATGTACCCGTGAAGATTTTCTTTAGCAATTGCTCTAACACGCTATAGTAAATATTCCACGTTGGAAATATTTTAGCGCTGTTTTGAAAGCCCCACTCTTCTAATTTAAGCTAGAAGTCGGAGGTTCGAAATTTAGCCACACAGTGTTATCCCTAAATGGGAAGTTTCCTTAGCATCGATGGTGGCTGTTTGGCGGCTGGTGGACTTTAGAAGTGATGGGGCCGGGCGTACAGCAGCAAGTGCCTCGAAGCCCAAAAGCACTGTTTATTTACAGTGCCATCATCTCATTTGTGGTTTTTTAGGTCTCGCCTAGCGACGCAGCGCATGCGCTGCTCGCCTTGGCGAGATCTATTGTCGTCGGTTTGGTGGGCGAAGGGGGACAGGACATGTGCACGCGTACAGACACGTCTCTTTTGCTGAGGAGATGTGCACGCGTACAGACACGCGATGTGCACGTGTACGGCGTCTCTTTTGCTGTGCGGTCCTAGTGGCTCTCTCCCTTCTCGGGCCGCGGGCACGCTTTCGGATGTCTGGTTAGAAAATGCCTCAGCAGTCACAGACTGCCGGGCCAATTCTCACATCCATTAAACCCGCTCGGAAAAAAAATGTTCTCATGAAATGTGACTCTTTGTGGTTAAGTGACTTTTTCTTACAAATAATATGCGTAAAAGCACTGTATGTGTGCTTTCCGTCAAGGAATGTCTGTGTTAAACTGATAAGAACTCTGTTACACACACATCAGTTATCGATTATGATTTGCAGACACGTCAGGTCTGTGCATACTCATTTTTATATTGATATTTTTAGTTTACACTCAATGTAAATGACTTATGTGTATATTAATAGTTTAAAAACAATCCCTTTTAAGTTTTAACTAATTACACGTGTGTCCAGCATAGGTCTAGCAGTGCTGTACACATGCCAGTCCTCCCTCTGCCCTCATCTCTTTGATATTTAGATGCACCTCCTGACGCAAGTGAATATACCTCAGCTTCAATTTAAAAACGTTTGCTGCTGATACCCGAGTTTGCATCTCTCTGTCCAGGTCAGTGTCAGCACATCACAGAGTGCCTGGATCAAATTAACCACTGGATTTCCGAAATGTAAATGAAACAATGGCGGAAGTTTCAAAAGTATGAAGCACGGATCCTAAGTTGCCACAATTGATTGCCCCCCCCCCAATTTGTTCATCCTCCAATTCTGATTCAACGAGTGAAAACACCCGGTGATCATTTTCAGTTCAGGTCTCCACTTCATCACTCAAATGGATCCAGTCATCAAGGGAATGAACTTTCATCGCTCCTTCAGAACATTTTAGTGCTCCTACAAACTAATCATCAAGCAGTGCCAACTAATACTCTGGTGAGGACATGCCTGGATTATTGCAATGTAGTGTACCACAAAAATGTAATTGGAAGCTTCAGAGAGTGCAAACTGGCAGCTACAATGAGAGAACACCAAGGGGTACATGGTCATGTCAAACCTGTCTTGAAAGTGCTCAACTAGACCCTAGTGGTGTCCAGAAATTGTTTTTAATATCCCTGCACTAGGCAGTGTTTCCTGAAAAGAAAAAAATACACTCTAGTAACTTAGTAGGGTGGCAGCTCTTATTATTTACATATATTTTTTTATCTTTTCAAATATTTTTGTCACTTAAGGAGGTGTTTGATGTCTGAGGACAGGAAACCGGCACCACAATTAAAAACAAGCATTTGCAATGCAATAGGTCTTGCATTTACGTGAGTTTAAGCTATTGGCATTGTAAATGACAATGCCTTTTATTTATGTTTTAAAAACGAAAACAAAAATAAAAGGTATTGTTATTTGCAATGTCAATAGCTCAAACTCGCGTAAATGCGAGACCTATTGCATTGCAAATGCTTGTCTATTTGGGATAGTTTTTGCTTGGGTGTATATAACTTTTTTTCCTCATAAGGTATCCGTGCCAAATTTGTGTCCTTTTTTCCAACATCCAGGGGATTCCAAAGGTACGTACTCGGAGTTCTATGATGCCCTTGGAGGGGGCTGAAAAAATAGCCAAAATATAGCTAATTCATTTTTTGGGTGGGGAAAAATAGGAAAAAAAGGGCTCAGCAAAAAGTCTGGGTTTTTTTCCTTCTAAAAATTGCTACGGCAAAAGGTTTGCTTTGCTAAAGTCGCAATTTTCCTGGCTTTCAGGAACATGTAGAGCTGATTTAAAAAAAAAAAACGCCTTTTTTTTACCACAGTTTTGGCACCTTTTCTCCTAATTTTTTTAACCACCTTTTTCCCTAATTTTAGTGCTTTCAACCTACTTCCAGTTTGTTGTGGAAATCAGGATGAAACCTATGGGTAATCCTGAGAAGCTATAGATTTCTGAAAAGTAGACAGAATGCGGAGTTCAGCAAGGCATCATTTGTGTAGATCCCTCAAGGTTTTCCCAAAGAAACGAAGTGGTGAAATAAAAAAAATATTAAAAATGAGTAGGAAAAAACTGGCCATTTGTGACAATGTTTTCATTTCTAACTTCGTCACAATGGCCAATTTACAAATGCAATATACCACTATGTCCGCTAGACCCTTCCTGCTGCGCGGATATATAGGGTTTGTAGGTTTTCCAAGAACCCGAAGTACCCAAATTCAGCAACTGAATTGCACCTTCCAAAGGTTTTTCATTGTGTACCGGGTTTAGAGTAATTCATATGGTAAAATATAAACACTAAATAATGGGTATCCAGAAAACCTATGCATTTCTGAAATATGCACTAGATATGGAGTTTAGGACTAGTAGTTAATTGTACATCTCCGAATTTGTGGTATCTGTACTATCATGTGATTGCAAGGGAATTTTTCATAATGTCGTCTTTCTTGTACACTCGTACATTTTGGACGGCACAGATGCAGAGAAATAAAATTGGTAATAACAAATATTCTACTGTTCTGTATTCCCACTGAAAACGGCATCTCATGTGTAGGTCGGCCTAGTGCCTGCGACAGGAAAAGGCCAAAACATAACATGGACACACCACCTTTGTTTCACTGAAAACTGACCCTTTTTTATTAAATGTGGGTAGCTGTGGATTTTGGGCCTTAGCTCAGCCGACACCTTGGAAAACGTAGCAAACCTGCACATTTTTTAAAGCTACACTCACAGGGGAATCCAGGGTGGGATGACTTGTGTGGCTCCCACCAGGGTTTCCTACCCAAAATCCCTTGCAAACCTCAAACTTTGACAAAAAAAGCAAATTTTCCTCACAGTTCTGTGATAGTGTGCTGGAATCTACAGGTCAAAGCTAATTTCCCCCGTCTTTGTGCTGGCCCCCTGGGTAATAAGCATTCGGGGGACTGGCCCCTTGTACACCTCCTCCCACAGGAAATACTTTGAAGATGACGTTTACCCATGGTCACAAACTTACCCAGAGGAGATTTCCAGAAATAAGGGCGTAGCCCATGCGCTCAATTTCTCGTTATTTTCAAGAGCCAAGGTCAAATCTTAAAATGAGCATAACCCTGGCCCCATTGGGCCAATTTTGTCTCTTTGGGTTGTTTTTCAGCACCTTGTGGTGAACCCTACCCACCAGGAGCATTTTCAACAGGCCCCTTGGCCTCTAAAAGCACTCACGTTGCTGGCAGCTAGATTTACTGGCTCACTGTGCCAGTCTTCTCCTCTGCCTGGCTCGTTGTGCTCTTCAACTACCCAAACCCGCAGGCCCCATAGCCTTCTGGCTGTCTTGCAGAGCACCTGGAGTTGCAGTGAAGTTCAGGTCTTCACCCAACTGGTCCTTTGGCGGGGGGGGGATAAGGGGGCCAGTGCCACTGACCCTGAAGAGACCCATTCTAGTCCTGGTGGTCAGCTGGATTCAAAGTCCATAGTCTATCTTGGCAGGAATCAGGTTGCTTCTCTTTCCAGCTAGCCATTCTTCCGCTGCTGTCGCCTTCTAGGTCACAAGTTTTTCTTTCCTGTCTCGCCCTTGTGAAGATTTTTTTTAGTGAGAGGGGGGCAATTTTAAGATGCCTCACCATCCCCCCACAAATGTCCCAAACCTCCTGTACAGCATTCTGGGACAATTTAAAATGACATCAAGTCTTCTCTGTACAGAGCTCATTTGAAGGCTTCTGCTTCACCCCTAGTTGGCATCACTGCCAGATTCCTTCCCACCAAAACTTCGATGGTGAGCCCCTCTTCTTTTGGCTCCAAATGTCTGGGCTTCCTCCTTTGTTCTGTGGGCCTGAGATGACACAGCCCAGGTGCAGTGTGGCAAGCTAATTATCAGATGCAGATTTCCCACACGCCCCTTTTGTCTCCCATGAACTGAGTCAGTCACTGATAATTGCTCACTTTGTATGGGGAGAACTTTCGTCCCTCTGCTGGGCAGCAGCATAATTAAGTTGGCCCTGTAGGGGGACAAAGGCCTAGCATCTGGTTACGAGCTGAGCAAGAAAAATTAGACAATACTTGACGTCCCATAAGATGTATATGTGGTGTGTTGGGAACAGCATATTCAAACTCGATGTGCATGTTTTACCCCAGTTTGACACCTTGCAGGACTGTTTAGGCATAAGTGAAGTTAAACTGTAGTTTAAGGCAGATTTAACATATATGTATAATACAGTGAAAGCATTATAGATTTTCCAGTAACCTACTCTTCCTACTGACTTAGCTATGATGGCCCAGAGTTCCTTCTGCACCAGCCTACCAGTGTTTAATCTCTGGACTGAGCACAACGGTAGTCTCACGCGCAGCTCGCACAAGCATGTGCCAGTGTAATCTGCCAAGTGCCCCATACCTGCGCCGCAGTGGCCTTAACTTAAAAGGCAGGCACTGGCGGTAAACACTCAGTTCAGTTTCCTTAAGTTTACCGTGAATAGACTCTGGTAGTGAGACTGTCCTGCAGCAAATGACCAAAAACCACGTAGTCAGAAGTGAAAAATTATCGCTGACTAAATGGGCGGAACCCAACGCAACACAAAAACAGCACCTTTTCTTTTATCTAATAGAAATAAGACTTTCCTGTGATCGTTAAAACTGAAAAGGGTTTATCTTTCTGTTTTAAGTACCTGTTTCAAGTTCTCCTACATGCTATTGAGCACTCGTACTATTCTGTTACAATTGTATACAATGCTGAATTATTTTATAACTTTAAACATTTTCATTGGAAGCATATGGCAGACCCGTTTTAGGGGACGGTATGGTTTTTTGTCTTTTTAGGTCGAGCCTAGCGCAGCGCGCATGCGCTGTCCTATGGGAGGCTTCTTGTGAGCACTCCAAACTTCCCCGAGACTTCTCCGTGTGGGTCTGGCAACTCCCACACATTCCATTGGCCTTTGCGTGTGGCTTTCAATAATGAAAGCACGCAAATGGCCAAAGGCGGGTGTATGTCCCACCTTTTCTCTAAATGTTCACTCCCATTGCGTTTTGGTGTCAGGAGCGAGCAGCGGCGCGCATTGTGGCAGCTGCATTCCTCCCTTGTTTTGTTGTGGATCAGGTTACTAATGAAACACAGCGCGGTCGCTTTCACTTTCGCGGCCGCACTTGTTTTCTGTTTCCATGATTTTTTTTGGTAGGGTTCATTTAGAGTAGATAAGAATCTTCATTTAAAGGGCGCATTGATCATGGTTTGGCCAGCTACCAGTTCTTCTCAGGCGTCTAGCAGTGCTCGGACCTAACTTATTCGTCATGTTTATTGAAACCATGCGCGCTTTTCTGTGTAAAGGTAAGGCTGAATCCTACTATTATAACGTAGTAACGCGGAAAATTGAACCACTCGGGACTAAGCTGTGTGTGTCCGACGTTGCGTATGAAACTGGCTTCTCTCGAGACAGAACAAGTCTTCTCCGTTTAGCCACTCTGCATTTCGATTAATCTTTTAAACGTTTAACATGATTCTCGAAATCCCAGATTGTGGATGATTTATTGCCCCGACTATATATGGGTAGTCCTATACTACCATCATTCCCATGTTTATATTGTTACTGTTTAGAAGCTCATGTAGCTTTTATTCTTGCGTTACCTATTGAGGATAGTATGTCCTTTAGTCATGTGCAAGGTTTGCCTGGGGCTAGTTACAATGAGACTCCAAGTCGCACAGAGATTATTAAGTTATGCTCCATATATCTTGTTTCTGACGCTGTGCCGTTCTGTGACCCAGAGAGTCCAGCCCAGGTCTTCCACTCTCTCACTGTCTCTCTCACTGACTGACTGACTCTCTCTCTCTCTCTCTCTCTCTCTCTCTCTCTCTCTCTCTCACTGACTGACTGACTCTCTCTCACTGACTGACTGACTCTCTCACTCACTCTCTCACTGACTGATTCTCTGACTCTCTCTCTCTCTCACTGACTGACTCTCACTCTCTCACTGTCTGACTCTCTCTCTCTCTCACTGTCTGACTGTCTGACTCTCTCTCTCACTGTCTGACTCTCTCTCTCTCTCACTGTCTGACTCTCTCTCTCACTGACTGACTCTGACTCTCTCTCACTGACTGACTCTCTGACTCTCTCTCTCTCACTGACTGACTCTCTGACTCTCTCTCTCACTGACTGACTCTCTGACTCTCTCTCTGTCTCACTGACTGACTAACTGACTGACTCTCTCACTGACTGACTCTCTCACTCTCTCTCTCTCACTGACTGACTGACTCACTCTCAATCTCTTTCACTGACTGACTCTCTCACTCTCTCACCGACTGACTCTCTCACTATCTCTTTCACTGACTGACTCTCTCACTCTCTCTCTCTCTCTCACTGACTGACTCTCTCACTGACTGACTGACTCTCTCACTGACTGACTCACTCACTGACTGACTCTGACTGACTGACTCACTCTCTCTCTCGCTGCCTGACTCTCTCACTCACTCACTCACTCTCTCACTGACTGACTCTCTCACTCTCTCTCACTGACTGACTCTCTCACTCTCTCTCACTGACTGACTCTCTCACTGACTGTCTGACTCTCACTCTGTCACTGACTGACTCACTGACTGACTGACTGACTCTCTCACTGACTGACTCTCTCTCTCTCACTGACTGACTGACTCTCATTCTCTCACTGACTGACTCTCTCTCACTGACTCTCACTCTGTCTCACTGACTGACTCTCTCACTGACTGACTCTCTCACTGACTGACTCTCTCTCTCACTGACTGACTGACTCACTGACTGACTGACTCACTCTCTCTGTGACTGACTGACTGACTGACTCACTCTCTCTGACTGACTGACTCACTCTCTCACTGACTCTCACTCTGTCTCACTGACTGACTCTCTCACTGACTGACTCTCTCACTCACTGACTGACTCTCTCACTGACTGACTCTCTCACTGACTGACTGACTCACTGACTGACTGACTCTCTCTCTCTCTCACTGACTGACTGACTCACTCTCTCAATCTCTCTCTCACTGACTGACTCACTGACTCTCTGACTCTCTCTCTCTCTCCCTCTCTCTGACTGATTGACTGACTCACTCTCTCTCTCTCACTGACTGACTGACTCACTCTCTCAATCTCTCTCTCACTGACTGACTCTCTCACTGACTCTCTGACTGACTGACTCACTCACTCTCTCTCACTGACTCTCTCACTGACTCACTGACTCTCACTGACTCTCTCACTGACTCTCACTGACTCTCTCACTGACTCTCTCACTGACTCTCTCACTGACTGACTGACTCTCTCACTGACTGACTGACTCTCTGACTGACTGACTCTCTGACTGACTCACTCCCTCACTGACTCTGACTGACTGACTGACTGACTGACTCACTCACTCACTCACTGACTCTGACTGACTGACTCACTGACACTGACTGACTCACTGACTGACTCACTGACACTGACTGACTGACTGACTCACTCACTGACTGACTGACTCACTGACTGACTGACTCACTGACTGACTGACACACTGACTGACTCACTGACTAACTCTCTCACTGACTGACTGACTCTCTCACTCACGATCTGACTGACTCTCTCACTGACTCTCTGACTGACTGACTCTCACTGACTCTCACTGACTCTCTCACTGACTCTCTCTCTCACTCACTGACTGTCTCACTCACTCACTGTCTCACTCACTGTCTCACTCACTGACTCACTCACTGAATCACTCACTGACTCACTCACTGACTCACTGACTCACTCACTGACTCACTCACTGACTGACTCACTGACTGACTCACTGACTGACTGACTCACTCACTCACTGACTCACTCACTGACTGACTGACTCACTGACTGACTGACTCACGCACTGACTGACTGACTCACTGACTCACTGACTCACTGACTCACTCACTCACTCACTCACTCACTGACTCACTCACTCACTCACTCACTCACTGGCTGACTGACTGACTCACTGACTCACCGACTCACTGACTCACTGACTGACTCTCTCATTCTCTCTCTCTCTCTCTCTCACTGACTGACTGACTCTCACTCACTCTCTCTCTCACTGACTGACTCTCTCTCTCTCTTACTGACTGATTCTCTCTCTATCTCTCTCTCTCACTCACTCTCTCACTGACTGACTCTCTCTCTCTCACTCACTCTCTCACTGACTGACTCTCTCTCTCACTGACTGACTCACTCTGTCTCACTGACTCACTCTCTCTCACTGACTGACTGACTCTCTCTCTCTCTCTCTCACTGACTGACTGACTGACTTACTCTCTCAATCTCTCTCTCACTGACTGATTGACTCACTCACTGACTCTCTCACTGACTGACTCTCTCTCTCTCTTACTGACTGATTCTCTCTCTCTCTCTCACTCTCTCACTGACTGACTCTCTCTCACTCTCTCACTGACTGACTCTGTCTCTCACTGACTCTCTCACTCTGTCTCACTGACTGACTGACTCTCTCACTGACTGACTCACTGACTGACTCTCACTCTCTCTCTGACTGACTGACTGACTCACTCTCTCTCTCTCTCACTGACTGACTGACTCACTCTCAATCTCTCTCTCTCTCACTGACTGACTGACTCTCACTGACTCTCTGACTGACTCTCTCACTCTCTCTCACTCACTGACTCTCTCTCACTGACTGACTCTCTCTCTCACTGACTCTCTCACTCTCTCACTGACTGACTCTCTCTCTGTCTCACTGACTGACTCTCTCACTGACTGACTGACTCACTGACTCTCACTCTCTCTCTCACTGACTGACTGACTGACTCACTGACTGACTGACTCTCTCTCTCACTGACTGACTCACTCACTCTCTCAATCTCTCACTGACTGACTCTCTCACTGACTCTCTGACTGACTGTCTCTCTCACTGACTGACTGACTCACTCTCTCAATCTCTCTCACTGACTGACTCTCTCGCTGACTCGCTGACTGACTGACTCTCTCCCTCACTCACTCTCTCACTCACTCACTCTCTCACTGACTCTCTGACTGACTCTCTCACTCTCTCTCTGACTGACTGTCTCACTGACTGACTGACTCACTGACTGACTGACTGACTGACTCACTGACTGACTCACTGACTCACTGACTCACTCTCTCACTGACTGACTCTCTCACTGACTGACTCTCTCACTGACTGACTGACTCTCTGACTGACTGACTCTCTCATTCTCTCTGACTGACTCTCTCACTCTCTCTCTGACTGACTGACTCTCTCAATCTCTCTCTGACTGACTGACTCTCTCAATCTCTCTCTGACTGACTGACTCGCTCAATCTCTCTCTGACTGAATGACTCTCTCAATCTCTCTCTGACTGACTCTCACTCTCTCACTCACTGACTCACTGACTGACTCTCACTGACTGACTCACTCTCTCTCACTGACTCACTCTCTCACTGACTGACTCTCTCACTGACTGACTCTCTGACTGACTGACTGACTCTCTGACTGACTCTCTGACTGACTGACTCTCTCACTCTCTCTGACTGACTGACTCTCTCACTCTCTCTCTGACTGACTGACTCTCTCAATCTCTCTCTGACTGACTGACTCTCTCAATCTCTCTCTGACTGACTGACTCTCTCAATCTCTCTCTGACTGACTGACTCTCACTGTCTCACTGACTGACTCACTGACTGACTCTCACTGACTGACTCACTCTCTCTCTCTCTCACTGACTGACTCTCTCTCACTGACTGACTGACTGACTCTCTCACTCACTCTCTCTCTCACTAACTGACTAAATAACTGACTCTCTCACTGACTGTTATACAGGTACTATTTCCCAACCTTCACCCTCCTGTTATTTATGCCCCCCCATAACAAAAAAAACCATAACAAGCAACCATTGGGACAGGCAGATAGAAGTTGCCAGCATTGAAAGGACAAAAAAACTCAAGACATTATTTATTGTTAATACTTTTTTAATATGGTCGTTCAGTTGTACATAATGCTTTCTTGGTCATATATAAGGTAACAAAAATGCTTCTGACACTTCTTTATTATAACTTTTCAGCATGCTGCAGACTTCTGTACAGCACAGCTTAAAGACCTAGGCAAAGTCAATATCTCTGGCTAAACACTTATAAGGTCCCAAAGGCGAGACCTATTGGCTATGCCAATGCTTGTTTTTATTGCAAACACAAACCTGCCACATTTATACAGTGCATTTTTTTTAAAATTCGACTTTTATTGTTTTATTGATCTTGGATGTGATTGCTGAGTTTTGGGCTTCGAAGCACTTGATATGTTTGGCAGGGTTGTGCTTGCAATAAAAATAAACACAAAATGTAGTACAGCACTGAGCAGCGATCTTCCTTGACCTTGCTAACTGTTGGCGCCTCCAGCTCCTGTCCTCTGGCCTTGCCAACCACCACGCCAAATACCTCACAGCCTTTCAAATTGCATGCACACATGTACACTTATATACGCGTTCAGGCATACAGGTAAATACTATTGCAATATGTATTACTATTATTATTATATACACAAGCACCTGAATGGAAGCTGGAGGAAAGGGCACGCTCATGAAACAGAACTGCCTTATGGCATACCTTGTTGGAAACCAGATTGAATAAACAACTGTAAAATACAATAGTAATTAGGTGCAAAAATAAAAGGTAGAAATAATCAATGCATCATTGACTTTAAACGATAAATGAGAAATGTGATAATTATATATGAATTTATTGTACTGTATTGGTAAAAAAAAAATGCTAGCATGTTTATGTGGAAGGATGTAAAAGCCACCATACGTCGTCAATGGAAGTAAGTGCTAAATATGGTACATTTTAAATGTAAAGAAAATATTAGACACCGTTATAGGTACACACACAAAAACAGTCACACAGACATACACCTGCAATTCCCAGCACACAAACACAAACTAAGGCTGCTAAACACAAAAACTTACTTGAGCTGGGGCGGCTCCTCCGCAATGACGGAGGAGCGTTGCCCCATTGGCTCAGAACCAGCAGGTGAAAAATAAAATGATATACTATAATCGTTTTATTTTTCATTTTCCGGCTCTGAGCGTGTGCAGGGAGGGGTGGGGCCTGGGCCATGGTAGGGGGGAGGAGGACTGGTTTGTGCACTTATAAGTGCGCATGTGTGTTTGGTTGGCCGTCTCAGGCCGGCCAAACACACATGCGCACTTAGGTTTCTCCAACCGGGCTGTATTGAATAGCCAGGTTGGAGAAACAGCACAGACTCCCTGTCCTGAGTGGAGCGTCAAACCAGCCCACTCAGGCCAATCCCTGTGCTGCTCTCATAGCATGAGAGCAGCACGGGGATTGCGCAGGGAGTCTCTACTGCTGTCCTGGTGTCTGCTGGGACCAGGAAGCAGAAGAACACAGAGGCGTGAGGAGCGATGCGGCCAGCAGCTTCAGGTAAGTGTTTTTTAAAAAAGGATTAAACCGCCCACCTGCGTTTCCCCTCCTACACTCCGTCATGCCCCCTTCACCAGTCTCACCACCTCTTCATTGTGTCGGCCACCACTGTACCTGAGGTAGTCTTTGACATGAGCGCACATGGTCTTTGCAGGGCAGGTCCACAATTTCCGACTGCCCCGTCCATCTGCAGGATACCAGCATACCAGAGGCAGGTCCATGAGCTACTACCCAATCAGAAGCTAGAAGATGCCGAGGTAAACCTTTTATCTCTATTTCAATTATTGTGAACTATTTGGAAACCCACAAGTTTCTACACCCCCGGCAAGTTGGTTTTCAACCACATCATTCCACAGAATTTTCTTTTTTTTAAACTCTTTTCATTTAACAAGCTCTGCAGACAGAACATTATTGACCAAGTATGCATGTACATTGCTAGGTAGTTTACAACATTAGTGCCCCTTAGCGGGGTGGGGATCATTCCACAGAATTGACCCTTTTGGAAGTGTAAGAAATCATAAAATTTACACTTTACATTAGGAATAATGCAGTTTTAATTCTCCTTGACCTACCAACAGCTTTTTATACTATATCTCATGATATTTTATTACAGCGACTAGCCGACATTGGAGTACAAAGAAGAGCAGTAGGATGGTTCCAGTCCTTCCTTACCAGTAGGAAACAAACGTCACAATGAGCCCTTTTAGGTCAAGGGATAAAACACTAAAATTTGGTGTTCCACAGGGCTCCTTGCTGAGCCCTACTTTGTTTAAAATAAATATTTCTCCTTTAATCTCTTTGATTAATTCATTTGGCATTTCTACTATGTCATATGCCAACAACACTCAAATGATTTTGTCTTTGGACAAAAACTCTTCGAGTTCTGGACTTAATTTTAAAAGTTGTCATGGCCAAGTTATTAAATGGATGAACTGGAATCACCTGAAATGTAACAATGAAAAAAATGAAATCCTTTGAAGCAGAAATTTGATTATTCTTACCAAAACAGACTGGTGGCCAGAAGGTCTTACCAAACCTCCTCCCTTACGGATGTCGCCAGAAACTTGGGAGTTAAATCTGATACAGACTTATATTTTCATCATCAAATTGTTGCGGTGGAAGGAACTTGCTTTTCCACGATCAAAGCAATCAGAAGGTTCTTGGAATTTCTCCCTTTAGAAGCTAGGAAAATAGTAGCTTATGCTTTGATCACCTCCATGATTGTCTGCTGCAACAGCCTCTACCTTGAAAGTAGCTAAATGCCTGATTAAGAAGCTCCAAGTAGTACAAAATGCTACTGTTTGACTTGCACTAAAACTTCCCCACAGAACATCCATAGCTAAATGGCGGAGGGAACTCCACTGGACTCCGGTGGAACAATGGATCCGATTTAAATCCTTAACAGTCTTTAGAGCCATCTGCTGGATTGGGCCAAAATTCATTTCAGACCGATTCACACTACACGCCCCTACCAGAGTCTTGAGATCGGCCAATGCAAAATTTGTGTCAATCCCTAGGTTCAGGCTGAAGACTAGAGGAGGGAGATCCTTCTCAGTGTTTGCCGCTAAGCACTGTAATCAGCTTCCTCTATGCTTGAAACAAGCAGAAAATGAAACCTTTTTTAGAATGCATCTTAAGACCTGGCTTTCCTCTCAAGCATAATCTGACCCTTTCTCTGGTCCGGATTTCCGGTATTCAATTGTGGATTTCTATCGCTGAGATGCCCCTCCGGAGGCGATTGTCATGCTTTATAAGTATCAAATAACATAACATAACTTCTGATTGGGAAAGAGGGCGTATGATTAACATGCCCTGAAGGTCATTATCTGACACGCTGCACTACCTAACGCTAGTGCAACCAGTCAGATATGTGTTGTGTCTGTGCGAGGCAGGGCTGTAACAGCCTCTGCCTGACACATGCGCAATACAGCCAGTGGAGCCCTTTTCAACTGGCAAGGTAATATTACAGCTTTTACAAGCAAAGAAACAATCGGCAAGATTGTTTGTTTTCATGTAAAAGCTGTAACATGCTGAGCAAATAGTGGCAGAGCAAGGCAATGTGTCAGCGCCCTGGGGGCCCCTTTGAATAGCTGCCACTGGGAGTATGGGTCTAAACTTAGCACCTGAACTATATTTTGGCTGACAGGGTACTCCATCACAAACCCTATTTAGGGGCAGGAAAACTGCCAGCTTTCTGTCGATGGAGTTCACATTAGCCCCATCAACAGAAAGCCTCTTCCGATAGGCTCTACTCCATTCACTACCCACCATAATTAAGATGGATGGTGTGATGTCCTTTTTTCTGGCCGTGACGGCCAGGTAAACACTCCCTGGGTGTGTGGAGGTCATTTATTTTCAGTCACAAAGCCGCACCTTGGGGGTTTGTGTTTGAAAAACAGAAAAAGGTTAAAGTTTTGTGGAAGGCCATCAAAACCAATGGCAGATGCACACCAAACCTTTTGTACCCTGATATGAACCGCCATATTGGAGGTTTCTATGTAGGTACAGAGATCATTGATGTGCCAGTGGTGTCCTCTAAATTTGGCAAACGGTAGTCCATCAGTGTGGTAGATGTAATGTCTTTCGCCACCCTGACTGACGGAGTACTGTCCTCCAAACTATAGATCAGGCCCTTATTTACAACTGGGAGGCATTGGACAAAACTAATATTCTTAGCAGGTCAAAGAAAACAAAAGTTCTGTTGCCCCTTAATGTGGTTCTCTCTTATTCACATTGTAGAGTAGATGTAATAATACTATATTTCTCCAGGGTAGACCTTTGGGGCAAGTAACAGAACGGGAGGCCACCGATTTAAAATAGAAGCAAGACCGGTTTGGACATTTCGCCCCATTCAGAACATTTAGAACGAGGAACTCACTGCAACATAATGACTGTAAACCACTTTTCGATTATAAATTGATAAATTGTTCTTTCTAAAGCATATTACGGTTTTCATGCGGCTAACCATGCCATCCTCTTATTATTATTTTTTAGCTTCAACGATGCGTCTCAACTCATAAATAATTTCTCATAACTTATGACCAATCGACCGTGAATCTAGGTCAATAAAAGGACAAATTTTACGTTCCGTTCTCCCACTCTTTCACCCTGTTTAGGTGAAGGATTAATGCTCATCTTCCTTTAAACCATTTACACTATGGGCTCAGTGACATTTTTTCTCAGGGGTCTGGAAATAAACATTTTTCCTCCTTGTCTTTTTCCATCCAATTCTACTTTTTGGAGGAACATACACAATGAAATCCCCAATAACACTGGTGTTATGTTAGATCTATCTATTTTCACATAATGCATGAACTAAATGATCTATGTTAATATTACACAAGGGCACAATCAATGGTTTTCTTCCTTCCTAGTAATTTGATACTAAAATGTAATAATATTTGGAATCTATTGTGTTGACAAATAGTCTTTGTCTTTAGAACATATTGTAAATGACTGAACTTTTATATACATGTTTACAGCCTTGTAGAAGTCACCTTGTGACAAAACACGTGCCTAAATAATTCCTCATAACTTATGACCAATCGACCATGAATCTAGCCTTGAAGAAGTCACCTTGTGACGAAACACGTGTCGGCTGTTTTTCCTGGTTTTAATACACATCACGGTCTACAATCATCTGGCCTTTGTCTTCAACTTTAGAATCAATAGTCATGTGAATACGAATTAATGTGAAGACTTGAAACTGTTCCTTTTGACTGCTTTTGTGAGTGCTTTGGTATTACGGTTTCTTCATGGTCGCACAGAAGTACTTGTACTAATGTGTTTTATACATCCATTGTAGTAGGGTGCCTTTATCTCAATATAGCACCAATTAAATACATCTTTATATTCTCTAACAATTGTTGCACTTGACATGAGATGCGCGGTCGACAAAACCACTACTACCTGTTATAATCATTCAAAGAAAACAAAAGCCATGGAGAGTGCACCAGGGGCTTCATAAATACATTTACACACTCAGTTTCAGAATGGGCTGGTTGACTGGTGACCCTTGGGGTATAAGATTACAGGCTGAGATCACAGTCACTGGCATATGGATAATCACCTTGAGCAGCAGCCTAACCTAAATACCACGGGTGCAGAACATATACCTCTCCCAAGAACTATCACACTGCCAGGACAAAAAAGGTGTGGTGCAATTAGTAGTATCACCACCAATGAGTACTGATGCACTGGAGTTCCTGCTTACTGGACTCACTGTGGGTGATTAATAGGATTACCTTAGTCAGGGAGTCAATAACAACAGTGGTAACATTAAGCACTTATGGGAGGTGCTTAATGTCCCTGCTTTTAGATGTGTGGAAGGGGTGTGCCTAACCCCGTTGCTCAGAATGATAGGGGGCAATAAGAGATTTTGTTTGATTCTGACGCAGCTAAAATGAGTAGGGCTTGTAGCATTAAGTGCAATACACTGTGGTATTCTAGACCTGTGGATATACTACACAAAACAGGTGCAGCAAATAAAAACTTCTCTAGTTCCTGAACTTTGGAGAAACTTAATAGTGCAAACAGTCAAGAAGTAACTATATACACTGTCATTTTGAGGCCCTGCATACTTGATCTTATCCTGGAGAGCAATTCTACTCTGCTCGTGCATAGCTGTGCGTTTGGGGAAGGAGTTTAAGTCTTCAGAGCTGAGCAAATGTGCATGTTTGGAATGTCTTGGAGTGGCAGGCGTGAGAAGGGATAGTGGTTGGTTGTGATCATTAAGCATCCTGGACCCAAACCCATGAAAGATGTCTGCCTGCAAGCTAGGAGACTATAGATGGAGAAGGTTGGTAGCCTCACAATCTTGTGATGGGTGAAAGAAGATTGCAGGGAGCAAGTAGTAATCCAAGAGTGAAAGGAGATACAGGGCAACATTCTTCAAAAAGGGCAAATTTCAAAACAATGTTTGTGTGCAAACAACAGTTCAGCAGTAACTGAGGTCTGGGCATCATTTCAAAAGTGGAAATCCCTTCTCTCACAGGCCATAAAATAAAAAACATTTCCACAGGGTCCTACTTGATGAACAGAATAAAGATGAAAAGGTCTTACAGTCACTGGGTAATATGAACTGGATGCAAGCTAGTTTTGAGAGCAGGGTTGTACTGTGGTACAAAAATATTGCTATCAAAATATCACCAACCAAAATAGTGATTTTACATTCATATATTATAAAGTAGAAGAATATCAACTACAAACATATTGTGGACCAAAATATTGAAATTCCATTGATAAGTGGATGTATTTATATGTAATTAAAATTATTGCAATGTCAATTATTAAAAAATTAATACATTTAAAAAATGAAAGTGAGGGTGTGGCATTACAACTAGAGCTGCAGACTTTAGAACTGGGGAACCAGGTTAGAGTTGCAGCATCAGCTCAACATCCTGTGATAGGGAGGGTATTTTTGGTGGCCACACCCTTCTGCTTACCGACTCCAGAGAGCCTGACCCCTCTGCTGTTTGTTCACTTGGAAAGAAGAAACCACGATGTAAAACACAGTGACTTTTATTTTAAACAGTTCAAAAGCATAAAAGCAATTCAATTTAAAAGTTGCCCATCAACACTTGAGCAGGATGAAAAATAAATGCATTGACAATGTCACAAATCAATTGTTCAAAAGAAGCTGAATGTATGACTAAAATATTGTGCTGTGAGCAGCTGCCTAAAGAGCAACCCTGATTTTAAAGAAGATGTTCAGGCTACTGCCTGAACAGCTAATCTTTTATTAAGAAAGCAACACCATTCAAGACTACGCAGTTTAACCTAAAATAAATGCAATGGCTTGGGTTAGAAGGAGCTGAATTAGATAGACTGTCAAAGCCAAAAGGCTAAATTATTAGGGAGGCTGACAAAGCCAATAGGCTAATATTTAGTTGAGCTGACAAAGCCAAAAGGCAAAATAATCAGATAGGCTGACAAAGCCAATAGGCTATGCCATTAGATAGGCTGTCAAAGCCAAAAGGCTGAATTATCAGAAAAGAGTATTTCCACCTTGGAAGTTGAAGTTCTAGGCCCAGTCACACGGACGATCGATCGGGAACCTCTATATGCAGTCAAGCTCTGATGCGTAGAGAGTTCAGAGCCGCACCCTGGGTGAGGCTCTTTTATATTGTTAAATACAGAACTTAATGCAGAACTTACACCCACGCTTGACACGAGATCTGACGCAGGCCCCTTAACCGCCCGCTTACAGTAACTGGGAAGTTTGATATAAAACCGAGAAGTGGTATCATGATGGAACAGGGCGTTTAGCAGATGGTCAGTGTTCTTGACCGCAAAAAGTAAACAAAGGATAACTTTTACCGTAAAAATGCTAAGAATTAATATTTAATATATTAATTCTTGGTCACGTATGCCGCCTTGAGTTTCAGTTAAGCAAGCGCGGAAAGTTTCATAGCTAAGAATATCGCAAATCTTGCATGTGACACAGCCAGATGTTCCAACAGATTGTCACGTGGGTGGGGGCCACTCTTGTTCTCGTAACTGTGGAAAGTCACAAGAGGGACTGATATTGTCTCTCGGTGGATGGAACAGATCTCTGCTAGCAGATCAGTGAGGCCTTCGATCTGTATTATTATTATTATGAAATGAGAGCAGGAGTCACTGGCTTTTTGGGCCTACACATTTGTATCTAGGAAGGTATGCTTGGTCCTATGTAAGATATGGTTATCTAGGGAGCTGGGCTTGGGCCTATGTGAGATGCACTCCCAGGACGAAGGAAAGTGGACAACTTAAGACATTGTATTTGAGCCTGCCTGGTAGGGCCTATCTAGAGTATCATGTTTAGTGGGTAGTGCAAAATCAGAAATGAGTTTCTTGTTAAATGGTAATACGGGACATTCTGGGCAAATCATGTAATCTCCCTGTGCCTAAAAAAAATTTGACCTTCTGTAATGTAAATGATGCTCATGTAAAGCACTCCAATACCTTTGGGTCGCGTTTGCTATACATAAGCTGCAAATTATAAAAAAGTATATAAAATTGAAAAATACAAAACATAACAAATAACATATAAACAATAATGTATTCATTTTAAATAATTTATTACACAAATAAATATAATTTGTAAATATAAATGATATTAAAGTATATTAAATAATAAAACACAATACAAGCATGTATAAGTATTAATAATACTCAACAATATTCGAAAATAGGAAATAATTTAATGAAAAAACACAGAAAATTATTAAAAGAAATCAATTAATTAAACAAATAGATCAGTTTAAATGAAATACCCTCAAAATATCTTATAAAAAAGTAATATAAAAAATAAACAAATAAAAAAACTTCTAACTACAATCCTAAAATGCTGTGAAATATCCATACATTGTAGAGGGGGCAGATTTACTGTTCTAAATCCAGTGTAAGAAACATTGGGCCAACTACATACATTGCAGGTTGCATATTTACGGTGTTTTGACAAATATTGAAGAAAAATATTGTGTGGCCGATATATTGTGTCAAGAATATCTAGGATAAAAATATCATGCAAAAATATCATGCATAACTCCACATATTTGGACCTCAGCAATAAATATATATATCTTCAAGGTACGTAGATGTGGAGTTAAAAATAATAAATCTGTACTCACCTATTTGCACTTACCTTCTAAATATTGTGGTCCTCAATATTTTTTACACAATATTCTGTCCACACTATATTTTTCACTTTGATATTCTGTCAGACAGATTTACTATTTTATCTCCAGTTTAACAAACACTAGGGAAAGCGCATACATTAAGGAAGATCAGATTTACTATAACTCCAGCCTAAGAAATATTGGGAACGGTACATACACGCAGAGGGGGGCGTAAAGATACGGTTTACTGTTCTGACTTCAGTTTAACAAACACTGGGGAAACTGCTTACATTAGAAGTCAGATTTACTTTCCTAACTCCTAATGGACAGCGAACAAGTGCATACATTTGGAGGGCTAGTTTACTATTCTAACTCCAGTTCAAGTCCAAATAACATAAGTACCCATTAAAAATTATTCAATAAATTAAATTAAAAATTGCAAAAGCCTATAATATATCTTAATATTGGAAACAAAACTAAGGGGCACATTACGATGGCGGGCGGAAGCACCACCGCCGTGCTGGCGGATGCAAAAAGCACCAGTTACCGCCGGCACGCAGCAGTCCACACGCCCGTCCAATTACGATGCGAAAAGTAGGCCAAACACCGCCGGCAAGCCAGCAACACCGTCCGCCATCAAAGTGCGCCCGTACACGTAGCGGCGCAGCTCAACTGACACACACCGTCCGACGAAACACGTCCCGCCCGGCGCATAAATTACGATGCCGCAAACAAACGGCTCCCACGGCCAAGAGATACCGTACGACAAACCGAAGCGGTAACACGGATGCCGAGCACGGACAACGAAGAAGCGGCTCCCCGAGCATGAATCCAGCACTGCAGGCCCTCCCCATGCTTCTGCTGATGCACCACCAAGGACGCAACGTACCGCGGAGACGCAGGTAGGCACACACACAACAAGTGCACGCAAACAGCGCACACAGTGCAAGGGCGGAAAAGCGGACAACCCCCCACCAGCGCGTGTACACAACACATCCACCATTGCATCCACATATGACACACAGGCCAAATCGTAACATCGCGGAACACATGTGTACACACCACCTGGGACTAGGAACCAACCACCCCGTCACGGCCCCAAAGCGCCGATGACGCCGCCACACATGCGCACAACGCAGAGGCCAACCGCAGCGCCATGCATTCGTCGCACACAGACACAGGGACACAACCAAGCAGCACAAACATCAGCCCCACCCCGAACGCACATGACACGTGACAGGCCTGCCACAGACATGTCCCCAACGCCCAATTCACGGACAACACCCAACGCCACACAACCGACGCACACATGTCAGTGAAGTCACGCAACAGCAGGACACACCCCAGTGTAACAAACATGGCGTAGCACACAGCGGCGGCAACACCAACTAGGAGAAGCAGGGCTCCCTTCGGGAAGAGGAACGCCAGTACCACACTGAAACACCCATACCCCCTGCACATATGAACAAGACATATAAAACGGAACACCAAAGAGCCCGGGGACCAACAACAGGTGGCCCAAGAATAACATTCACACACAAGGCCCAACGCAGAGCGGAAAGGCAGCCTGCCGCCCACACAAGGGAGAGCAGACAGCACTGAATGACCTTCCATTCCAACTCCGAAACCACAGCCCTACGACAGAAGCCGGTGAATACAGCCATTGTCCAAGAATAGACCAACACAGGCATGCCGAGGAGACCGACCACAGGGCAGATAGCGCATATCACAGAAGCACACAACGGACGGGGAAGAAAGAAGAAAACACTCCCCCATGTCGGCCACATGCAAGTTAATTGGAAGGAGTCACACATCACTGACCTTGAACTGTCTGAGAAGCATGTGGGAAGAGGGCCCGTGTCCTCCAAACAAGCAAACAGAACACAAGTCCTGTCTCCCTACGACTACACAGAGCTCACAGCAACCTCGGAGCGTGCACATTGCAGACTGCACACACAGCCGGAGCACGCCACCACAACGCACCGCTGGGAAATGGCAACCGCAACACACCTACCCAACTACGCCGAACAGCTCAAGCTGTACAAAACCAACCTGTTCCATACATTGGGATGCGATCTCCTGTCCCTGCTGAACGTAAGTTACCGACTGACTTACCGCATCACATTGTTCAGCTGCGTCATGCCCGTCTTCTACTGTCGGAGGTGTCCATACCAGCATCCCGTCGAGATATGCCTCTCCAACCCGGCATGTCTGAAGGCGGACCTGCTACCACTACTCCTCCCTCTGGACGCACACGACAGGGCCTGCTCTGCCTATGGGGGCATGGCGTATGTGGCCAACATCGCACCCGCACTGAAATGGGACCACTGTGCCTCCACACGACGGATCATCGAGAACAGCTACATCGAATGTCACCCAGCATGCCCCATCATGGTCCTCCAAGGGACAACTTACGAACAACACCTTGACAGCCACCATCCGCTACATTGGCTGGCAAACATGTACACCACCAATGACATGGAAGCCCTGCTGGACGGCATCGCATACCTGACAACCTGTCAATTCGTCGGACCACAACGCAGGTTCCCCGAGTGACCTATGATGTCCAACCCCGCACCCATGCTTAGCTTCCGCATGGACTGGCCAGTCACCACCACAACAGCCATACCAAACGACCGGCAACTGTAACCACACCATCAACGACATCGCCATGACATCGGATATGACCGGGACATGCACACTGTTCCCCATCACATCCAGGAACACCGCATGCATCGTGGGAGGCAGTGGCATGGGCTCTGTGTATCGCACCCACATGGACGGAACTGCATGAACAACCAGGACACGACATGGATCCAGCGCCCATGGACACACACACCACTCAGTGGACATGAATTGGTCGCCTGGAGTCTGTGGGTGCTGCACCCCTCCCACCCCCGCCCCGGGAATCCCATACCAGGACCATTGCATGGACGACAAGTGCATACAACAACAACACGACCCCAGTGACTGTGACATGTCCAGTAACCACCACAGTGCAACAACAAGTGGCACGCCGCTGCATGCACGCAAGCACATGCCCTGATGTCATCTCACATGCACGCGTGCATGAGGAACAACCGCAGCAAACCTGTCACATGGAACTGAGATGGACTGTGCCCATGATGCCAAGCGGTCTGGTAGGCTACATGTATACCGTCTGTGTCAAAGTCCGCAGCTCCGCAGCTATACGTAAATGTACATTAGCACAGCCTTGGCCAAGCAGATGTCACTCTGAAGCCCACATCCCACATGCAACAGCCAATCACATGTAACCCCACACCCTATCCCATTTGCAATCATGCTCAGTATATCCTCAACATGTATTCCGCTGCCAGTAGTGTCCACTATACTGCATCACAGAGGACAGAAGACTCAATATAATGTTTGAAACCAAAACTGTCTCCGCTGACTCATTTCACAAGTACGAATGAGAGAGGATGAGAGTATGTGAAGTACACGGCAGTCGTGACATGACCATGTAGTCCACTGGTATTGGATGTCAACGCAAATGAGTAGCACTACTGTGGAAGACACACATGTGTCGTGTGAAGTCGTATGGACGCAGTGCTCAGGTGGGTGGGTGCGACGGGTAGATGCGCACATGCCAAGTTGGAGCACGCCGTGTTGGGAGGGCTCATGAACAGTACACCACCGCTTCCCTGGGCATTGTGAGAGGACACCTGTCAGGGGAGTGAACACGTGTGTGCACAGCAGCCGGGCACACGTACAAAGCGGTACCAGGCGCACCTCAGCCCACCCTCTGTGGACAAGCTGGATCCTGTTGTGCGCCCGCCATGCCCCTTGACAAGGCACACACAGCCCCAGTCGACCAGGTGTAACCCCAACATAGTCAATCCGCACAGGCGATACAGGGCACGGGATGGCAGTGGAGCATGGTGTGTGAGAGGTCTCCTCGCGCTCCTCCTGGTCATATCACGCAGGCAATAGAACCTCAACGTCTAGCATGGCACAAGTCAAATGGAAGTGTAGGGGACGCACCACAGCACGAGCAGCACTGACGTCACGGGAGGTGGCTCGCACCATCCCATCCATTGCCCATCATACCAACCACGCCACATGCCATTGCGACTAAGTGCAAGCGCGTGCGCCACCACCCCCGAGCCCTCCCCAGAGAGGCCAAAGAGTGAATGTGTGGGCCATCAGCCACAGACGGATGCGGCCTGGCCGCAAGGGCAGCCACAGCCACTGGGTGTCGCAGGTGGCGGATCCGGAAGGCGAAGACTGTGATGCATAGTCCATGCAGGCCGGGTCTCCATTTGGGGCACCACGCAGGTGGACGGCGTCCCGCCACACATCATACCCTGAGACAGCCCACTTGTGCAACTGGACCCACACATACACTCCTTGCCCTCTCTGGTGCGAGCTTGGGGCTGCCTGTGCAAGCGCTAGCCTCGCAGGTGAGCATGCATATTGGGGGAGCGAGGGGAGGACATGAGGGCTGGGGCGAAGATGACTGTATCACTGTCAGTTAGTACAAGGGATGACCCAGATGTGGAAAGGAAGAGACGTGTCCCGTGTGTACTGCAACTAGTCGCCAATCCAACTACCCCCCCATGTCCGGAATGTAAGCCCGCACCTAGGCCCGCCCATCCGACACATCGAACATACCACCAGCACGACAACCTTCCCATTCGAAACACTGACTGGGGGTGGCGACCAGTGTACAATCATGTGTAGCCTACCCACGCGTACATGTGGGCCCTCCATGATCCATGTCACCTGCGGCAAAGTCATGACATGCGCAATGAGGGAAGTGAGGAGAGCTGTCCGCCCCACGCGCAGAAGGTGCATCAGCTCCACAGACCCAGCAGCGAGTCCAGCAGGGGTCACATGTGCAGGGGCAGCTGTGCCTGGTGTGAAGGCACATGCATATAGACAGCACATTGACCAATGTGTAGTCTGCCCACATCTACAGTCCATCATCATGCGGACATAGGAATTGAACACAGGGCAACACATCTTAGTTGGTGCACCCACCGTGACCAACAATGCGCAATCATCGACGTACCCGCCCTGTGCATGGCCCCCCACCCAACGGAGGCACATCCAGTGCCACCATCCCACACACACAAGCCTTCCACGGAACATGCTGTGTCCAATGGTCAGTACAGAGTCAGCGCCCATCTGGTGGATCCTGAACAGGAGACACATGCACACACATGCCAGCTCCCACTATGTACGTCTGCCACCTGGCACGTGCAATGTAACCTCTCACCTGTGACGTGTGACTGCAAGCACACAGCCGTCTTGGCATGGGGCTGTCAATGTGGACACCTGTCAATGTTTCGGGAGGTGTGATCCGTACAGTGCTGTACATAGGGTGCAGTGCTGACACCTACTACTGTCTCATATCCCCTCGTGCCACAGGTCCCACTTGTTTTGGCCGCTCAGCCTGTGCCCACATCGTCGCCGTCGTGTGCCATACTCATCCAGCCGCGGAAGCAGTTCCATGCTCAGCAGACATTCATGTTGCCGTGGCGTTGCCGCTTGACGGATATGCAGTCAGTCCCCATCAGCACGCCCCGCAAGTCATTGGGGCCTAGATCCCCATGTGCATGCACATGGCAGTGGTTTGTATCACTAGCCATTGCCATTGTTGGGAGACCTGTGTAAGTGTATTGTGGCCGTGCCGCCCCAGCTTGACAGCTGGGCTGTGGCTCATGTGCTTGCTCAGTCATGTCAGTGATGTGTATGTGAAATTGCTATGTGTCGTGTTGCTTTGACATGTGTCCTCTGCCATTGTCCCTAGGCGGAGACCGAACATTGACCGCCCATACCAATTGCTGGCGGACATGGACGATACAGAGGTTATTAGGAAGTTTCGGCTGGACAGGCCAACCCTGCATCGACTGTGTGCCATGTTAGAACCCCATCTCCGTCCCCGCAGGGTGTATCCGACTGCTGTCACCCCCACGGCTAAGGTGATGGCCGCCATGCATTTCTTCGCCACTGGGTCATTCCAGCACACAGTGGGCATTGGAGGAGGGATGTCCCAGCCCATGTTCAGCAAGGTGCTGAGGGATGTACTGGCAGCCATGATGCTGTACCGAAACAGGTACATCCGCTTCCCCAGGGCTCGTGAATTGGCGGCAGTGAAGGGTGCATTCTATGCCCTTGGCAGAATCCCACACGCCGTTGGAGCCATTGACTGCACACATGTCGGCCTTGTTCCACCACAGGCCACTGAGCACCTGTACCGCAACAGGAAGCACACGCACTCCCTGAATGTGCAAGTGGTGTGCCTTGCGGACATGGTGATCACCCACGTGTGTGCAAAGTTCCCAGGCTCGGCCCATGACGCACACATAATGCGCAACAGCATCTTGCCACGACTGATGTCCAATATGCAACAGGATCGTGCCTGTATTGTCGGTGAGTATGTGGAGTGGTGTAGCGTGCTGGTTGTGCGATGCTGTCCCCTGTCCAGTTGGAATAGCAACGGTTCTCTGTGTCCCTCACACCCAGGTGACTCTGCGTACCCGAATGGGGCATGGCTGCTCAGTCCATTGAGGAATCCTCGCACCCCAGCAGACGATCGCTACAATGAGGCACATGGGAGGACCAGACGTGTGGTCGAGCGTACCTTTGGCCTCCTCAAGTCCAGGTTCAGGTGCCTGGACCGCACCGGGGTGCGCTGGCGTACTCCCCACAGAAGGTGTGCCAGATAGTGGTGGCGTGCTGCATGCTGCACAATCTGGCCATTCGGAAGCAGATCCCCCTCATCGTGGATGACGGAGATCAACCAGGGCCCCAGCCCGCAGACCAGGACAGCTCGAGTGAGGAGGACAGCGGAGAGGAGGAAGCTGGTAATGTGCGGCAGCAGCTCATCGCCCGCTACTTCACTTGACGGTGAGTGTCCATGTACGACGGCTGATGTGGCTGTATCTGTGCAGGTGTGTGTGTGCTGTGTCAGGGTGGCCGTTTGTTCACTGCGTGCTGTGTGTCAACGCTCCATGGCCAGGGTAGTATGCCACTGTTGGTGGCTGTGGCATTGTGCCCTATTGCTCTGTGCGATGTGTGTACATTGCTTGTAGTTGTTGACATGTACTGTGTGATAGGTGTGTGACACACTCATTGAATGTGCTCCTGTTCTGTCTCCCACCCCTAGGTCCCTACAGGCCCTCCGGATTCAATTGCCATGCCACGCATCAGGTGCCTTTCCGCCCAAGGTGGCCGTTGTATTCCGTACAAATAAAACACAGGGCACAAACAGCAGTTAGTGAAAAAGGTGCATTTATTACAAACTGTGACATGTGATTGTGTGTAAGGTGATGACAAAAGTGGTGCGTGCTGTGACAATGAGCTGTCGGTCATGGCTGCGTGATGATCAGGGTGTACCCACTGGTTCTATGTCCATAGTCCAACACACACATGCCATCCAGATGGCTGTGTGGAGTGGGATCGTAGTCCAAGTCAATGCAGTGGCTGGTCAAGGAAGGCTGGCGGAAGGCTGGCTGGCTGCCTCACTCTGCGCTTGGAGCGTGCGAAGTCCTCCCGGGAGATCTGTTTCCACTTCGGACGGCCCCTTCCACGCTTTGCGAGGGGGTGCCTGCTTGTGACATGCTGGTGGTTGAGGTGTGCTCACTGGCTGTGGACGCAGGGGAACTGGACACTGCTGCTCCACCCTGCGCCCCGGCAGGTTGTGGCGGAGGGGGAGCTGCTGTCCCTGGCAGTGACCTCACCGCCACCACCAGCTGGCCCATGAGGTCCACGAGTTGGCCCATACGGGCGTCCATGGACCTCAGCACCCCCAGCACCTCACGCGTGTCTGAAGCAGACCGGACCCATTGTCCTTGGGCCTCTTCATAGGCCCCAAGGACTCTGGCCATTTGAGGCAGGGCATGGCTCCCAGGGAGGCTGGCGTTTCCCTGACCCTGCTCCTCCTACCAGTCCTGCTGCCACCGGCCTGCCCACTAGCCACATTGCTCACCACGGTCCTCGCTGTGGCTCCCAGGGTGGATCCAGTCGGCCGGGCCACCACCTGCGCTGGGGCTGGTGCCAGCGAAGACGTGGTGGTGGTGGCGGCGGTGGTGGTCGGTGCGGCGATGGTGGCGGTTGCGGCAATGGTAGTGGCCGCAATGACCGTGGGTGTGGCCGCAATGACCGTGGGTGTGGCCGCAACGACAGTGGCAGCAGGGGGCTGGGAATGTTCAGCAGCCCTGGATGATGGGTTGGTGGGTAGGAGGGGTCCTGGGAGCGGCTGGGCCCTGCCACACCAGATGGGCCTGCTTGGTGGTCCGTGTCCGAAGAGGAGGACAGATCCTCCAGATCCGTGTGTCCTCGTTGGGGGCTTGTAGGCTGGCTGTGCTGGCTGCTGGCTCCATCCCCAGCATCCAGCAGTTCGTCACCTGTGGAGAGAATGAGATTTGTTATTGTGTTGCACCTGGCGAAGTATGTAGTTGTCGTCTGACATTAACAGTTCGTGCAATCTCGTACATGGGTTTCCCGGAGGCGTGTGTGTGGCTGTAGCATTTGTAGTTGTGTGTGCTTGGCAATGGGACTGTGTGCTGTGCACATGTGGCATGGGACGGATTGGCCATGCCGATGGGTGTGTTGCTGTGCCCCTACTTAGTGACTCTGGTGTATGCGGGCTCCTGGCCCATCCTGGGTCTGGTTTGTACTTTGCTTTTGGTGTTCAGATGGGACGCTTAGGAACGCATATGGCAACATGGGGGCCATGCCCCAGATTCGCATTTGGGAGGGAATATGCTTTTGGGGTTCAAATGGAACGCTTAGGAACGCATATGGCAACATGGGGGCCATGCCCCAGATTCGCATTTGGGAGGGAATATGCTTTTGGGGTTCAAATGGAACGCTTTAGGAACGCATATGGCAACATGGGGGCCATGCCCCAGATTCGCATTTGGGAGGGGATATGCTTTTGGGGTTCAAATGGAACGCTTAGGAACGCATATGGCAACATGGGGGCCATGCCCCAGATTCGCATTTGGGAGGGGATATGCTTTTGGGGTTCAAATGGAACGCTTAGGAACGCATATGGCAACATGGGGCCATGCCCCAGATTCGCATTTGGGAGGGGATATGCTTTTGGGGTATATGCTGTGAGCCATGGGTGCCGAACGTGACATGTGTTGTGGCAGCATGACAGTGCATGGTTTGAGGTGTGTGCATGCTTGACATGGCCTGCATATTTGCTGTCTGTTGTGATTACTGGACATGGCATTGGACGCATCGTTATGAGTGAGTGATGGTTGTGTGCCAGCCAACGTATTGCAGTTGTCCCATCTCCTTGGTGTGCGTGCTGCCCTGTGCCATGTGCATCACTGCAGTGCTCGGGGGGGGGTGTGGCCCATGTTGTGTGTTGTTGCTCACAGTGTGTCGTGTGCTTCATTGACTTCTGGCACATGGTTGGTCATGGGCATGTATCTTAGCGTGACTGCTGTATGTGTGGCAGCTGTGCGGATGACATGCCTTTCATGAGACTGGGGCTGATGGATGGATGGTATGTTGTATGTGCATGGTGTGTCTGTGTGTTTGATGGGTTCAGTGGTGTTCGTGTGCATATATGTTGTTCCGCTCTGTTGCGTCTAGTGTTGTTTGTCTTACATAGGTGTAGTTGTGGGGTGTGTGGTTGACAGGCAGTAGGGGCTGCATGGACAGGACTTCAATGGTGTTTCGGTTGTGTGTGATGAGTTGCACAGTGGCTGCCGTGTGGTACTATATTAAGTGTGGCTTGTGCATGCAGACGTGGCTCCTTGGGTGTTGCTATGTATGTGATGGGTCATGTGGGGTGTGAGTCTGTTGTTCATGTCCGTGTGCACATTGTTCACTTGTTCGTGACGGTGGGCGGTGCTGCGTGTTCGTCTGCTACGTGACATGTCCCATGTGTTGGTCGTGTTATGGTCCTCATGCCTCCAGTAATCCAGCCCTGTCCAGTTTCCCACCTGCAAGTTGTTCGTGCGTGCACTGTACTGGATGCCACATGGCTCTAAGCGGGGGGTGCTCCATGTTGCAGGTCTGTGGGGGTGGGGGGTGTTGTGGGTCGTGGGGTGGCTGGACACCCACTGACACCGATTGCTGTGGACCGTGATGTCTGCCTTTCGGCTGTCGTTGTGGCACTGCGGTGGCTGACACGTGGCTGTGGGGTGTGGGGGATGCTCCTCCTTGCTGTGCTGTGGGACTGGGGCCTGGTGTGTGTTGTACTTGGGCTGTCCACCCTCCCACCCACTGCACTTTGTGTTCCTGCCACTTACCTGTTACTTGTCGGTTAGTGCAGCTGTGGCGGACACATGGGTGTGGTGGGTGCTCGTTGTGGCGCTTCTGGCATATTTGGGGACCTGTTGGTGGTTACGTGGCTGGCTGAGTGTACACATGTCCCCACGTATGTTACAGTTGTTCGGTTTGGGCTGTGTGTGGTGGTGTCTGTTGCATGTGTGTGTGATGTGTTGTGTATTGTGTGCTGGACATGGGGGTGTTTGTCCCTGGGAGCTGTGGCATGGTGGTTGCGCATGTGAGTACATAGCGGTGTGCTGGTATACATTAGTTTGTACTTACCAGCCTCCACTCCCCTGCTAATCCGGCGAGGATCTCCGGATGTATTACGACTCGCACCTTCTCCTCCCACGCTTTGAAGGTCTTAAAGAGCGCGGGATTCCCTCCGCCAGTGACGGCAGCCAGCTCTCTGTTTTTGCCCTCCTTCTTCTTGACCAGGCTCTTTACGTCATTCCAACGTTTGTTTATTTCACCTCTGTTCCTGGGCAGGGTCCCGACTGCATTGACCTGGTCTACGATCCGGTTCCACATTCTGTTTCTGGTGGCTAGTGGTGTGTGCTGGACCATGTTCCCATAGATTTGTGGGTACACCTTGATGATCTCGTCGACCATGACCGTCAGCTCAATGGGCGTGAACTTGGGCATTCTTTGTGGTGCCATGGTGTTTGTGGTGCTGGTGCGGTGTGTGTTGTGTAATGTGCAGGGGGTTTGTGGTGCCGGTGTTTGGTGGTGGTGGTGGTGGTGGTGGTGGTGTTTGGTGGTGGTGGTGGTGGTTGTGATGTGTGCGTTTCTGTGGTGTGCTGCTGTCCTTGCTGTGTCACTGTGTCCTCTCCTCTCCTCTCTGGTTTGCAATGTAGCAAGGGGTTGTGGTCTGTGGGAGTGCTGCTTTTGTACTCACCTATGTGGGTGTGTCCTCATGGTCTGTTGTTTTCAGGTGTGTTGTGTCTGGGGTTCTGGCCTTTGTATTTTTTGTTTGTCCGGGGGGTGTTTTCGGGATGTGTACTGTGCTTGTGTATTTGTGCGTGCCTTGCTGTGTGGACTTGTTGGCCATGTTGTGTGCTATTGGTTTTGTGTGCGGATGGTTTCTGTGCAGGTACGTTGGCGCCATGGCTTCTGCCGTGTCGATTCTCATCGGCGTTGTTTGCGCTGGCGGGCGGTATATTTGTGGTTTTTCCGCGCTCATGTCGGTGCGATCGTAATTTCACGTGCGGTGTGTCGGCCGTGAGGGCGGGCGGTTTTGTGTTGTCGTGCGTGTTTCCGTCCGTGGCGGGCGGTTTGACTCCGACTCAGACGTTGGCGGGCGGTATTTTGTGTGATTTTTCCGCCGATGGCGGTTTTCGGTTTGTGTAATCGTAATGGCGTGGTCGGTGTTCAGGCGGTGTGTGCGGGCGGATTTTTGCCGCTTCCATGCCTGGCGGATTTTTTTATGCCGGGTATGGTAATGGGGCCCTAAGCTATTTTTCACAAATTTTAAATTTAACAGAATTTGGAGAACACATGGCAGACCCTAAGCCCTACAACAGAAGAGCTTAGCAGCACATCTTTTCTTCTCCCTTTATTTACAGGCACAGAGAGAGAAAGAGCCACTGGCATGGAGTTCCATGTGACACTCTCTTGCCACGGGACTGCTGGCAGTGACAACCTGTCCCTCAGCAGGTGGGCTTCCATGTTCAATGAGGCTGACACCTCAGGGAGTTCTCTACCACATAGAGGATTGCTTCGGATGGTTTGTGACAAGTCAAAGAGCCTCCTAAGATCAGGAGCCAACCAGATCACCTTCTCAGTCCCCTTTCTTTGTCAATATTTTTTGGGTGAGGCCTCCCTTAGATCTAGGACTTTACACAAAGAAGATCTCAAGGAAGTCCTACCATACAAGCAAGCAGGCTTGACAGGTGAATATGTTCCATCCTCTGAGCATGGTAGTCAAAACTGCACTTCAACACATGCTGTCTCTCTCAAAATATGTGGGATCTGCTCAGGCCTACCACTTCCTGCTGCTTGTCAATCCCAGTGTGGTACATTGACATTAGTACTGAGGAGTAAACACCTGAAGGAGCTGGTGGAGAGCAGCATGTCACCAGGTATTTTCTTAAAGGAAAAGAAAAAGAGACATCTAGAGGGATATATGGGAGGTTTACAGGACACCAGGTATCTTTTAACAAATAGTATTTATCGAGATGGTGTCAAGTGGCACTGAGAAGGGCACAAGGATTCTAGATTCTTTGTTCAAGGGACATAATTTGTATGGATCTTCTGTGACTCACACTTCCTTTACACCGTTGGTCCATGTGTTCATCCTCGAGGGGGCTGGGTGAGCAACAATAGGACACAATATTAGAGAGCACAGGTGTACATTGTGGTCCTAAAGAAATATAGTACCTGTTACTATTCACAATGCTCATTCCTGCCCAGCTCCTTTTAACGTAATTATGTAGTTAAAACCCTTTGTCTCTCCAACTTGTGTATACTTAATTTCCTACTTTAGCACAACATGCTATCCTCACTGCATGATAATATCGGTATATGTCAGGAGTGCTGCTACACTATGCTGCAACCTGTTATATAACAATTTATATCATAGAGTGTTCAAAAGCCCTCTCCTGGCCAAATTCACTCTCAATAAAGCATGATCAATGACATGAATGCCTTGTTGTTCATACTTACCCATCAATACAGCATCTTTTAGCAGTGAGTGTGAGAGCCACTCCCTTAAAATGTGCATCCTTATTGTGTCAATTGGTAGGACAAAATCAGAAAGCATTTATTACACCTATGACCAGTGCTGATCTTCCCTTTTGATGGGAGGCCTGGGTTTCGCTGCATTTTTGCAGACTTACAGAAAATGTACCAGAGCAAGTGAACATTTTACAGGTGACTCTTAGTTCTTGATGGGATGAACTATCTAATGCATCAAGTAGAACAAATTTTCCTAGGAGGTGTTCGTCATTTGCTTTGCCTCATTTTCCCTGCAATTACATCGAAAACACTTTCACATTATCTGCACTAACTCTGACCTAATTATCAGGAAAACATCTTTTAAGTTAAGTAAAATCTAGAAGTAGGTTAAACAAATCACTCAGGATGTGATTTAGGGTTTGGCGGATGTGCAACATGAGCCAGAAATTGATAGCTGTCTTGTCTACGCTATTTAGAGTGCATAGGCTTTAATATGCTCTAAAAAGGACAGAGAGAACAACATGCCCTACTGTAGGAAATTGGGTTACTGGTTGAGGGGGGTGAAACCTATTCAAACAGCAACCATAATGCTTGTCAGAGTGAAACACAATCAAACCCTAAATTATCCTGTGCTCAACCCTCTGGTATCTTGCCACAAGTCAGGCTTAACTTAGAGGCAATGTGTAAAGCACACAAACAGTAATAAAGTGAAAACACAACACAGGAAAGTACCTAAAATCCTGGTTGCGGAGCGGTATGAGATCCCACTTAGAGGATGCATTGCACATTGGCTGTACCGATGACTGCGGGCTGCGATGTGATGTCCTGCGTAGAGGATGTGTTACGTAGTGGCGGTACCGATGAGCTGCAGGGCTGCAATGCAAGGGCCTGAGTCGAGGATGCATAGTGCAGCGGCAGTTCGAAGGAGCTGCATGACAGCGATCTGAGGTCCTGCATCTAGGACATGTCATGCAGTGGGAGTTCTGAGGAGCTGTGAGATCCTGCATCGGGGATGCATCGTGCAAAGGCGGTTCAGATGCGGAGCTTCAAAGAGATACGTTGTGTTGCGTCAGTTCTGCTAGGAACACAGTTGGGCTGGCAGAGCGCCTTCAGGTACACTTCCAAGGAATCCAGGACTGGGGTGGCACCACTTGGGGGGTAGGACTCACAGTAGGCAGAGTTCAGGTGCAGGGTTCAAAGCAGTTGGAGCCTTTTCTGTCCCAGAGGCCCTGACCAGGAGGCCAGCCAACTAGCCCTTGGAGTCACTCTGGTGGTCCTGGGTTCAAGGTGCAGGTCCACTCCTTCTCACTTAGGCAGCAGGGCAGGAGGGTATCAGAGTAGCAGGGCGGCAGAGTAGCAGTCCTTCTTGAAGCAGAGCAGCACAGCAGTCCTTCTGAGTCCTCCACAGGTCCAGAGGTGTATTGAAGAGTTTGATCTGAGAGTCCATTATTTATACCTGGTGTCCACTTTGAAGTAGGAGAAGCTTCTGGATTCCTCTCCCTAGAGAAGTGTCTGGAATTTCCTCCTTCCCCGCCCTGGCCCCCACTGGTCTGATGGTACAAAAGACTATTGTGAAACCCTTTGTGAGTGTACTCAGGCAGAGTCTTTGTGATGTGCAAGTGTGGTAAGTGATAGCTCCACCCCCTATCAAGTCAGAAATGGCCCATCCTGCAAACACCAATTTTCCCTTTGTCTCACTGTCTGGGAGCAATACACAAAGACCAGCCATACCTAGTCATGTGACCCAGGATATCAGCTGCAGGCACCAAGTGGTTAGGACAAGAAAATTCCAACTTTCTGAAAGCAGCATATTCAGAATTGTGACTTCCAATTTTACCATTATAGAGGGTTTTAAATGACAATTCTTTAGAGACCAAACTTGACATTGCTACCTGCTCCCAATTGAAAGTTATCACTTAGTAAATGTAATAAGGTAACCCAGTTTTATCCTGTGGGAGAGGCAGGCCTTGCAGTAGTGAAAAGCAAATTTAACAGTTTTTCCCTACCAGGACATTTAAATAGTAAAAAGTACATGAACAACTTTTTAAATACACTGCATCCTGCCGTATAGGCTGCTTAGGGCCTTCCCTAGGGTTGATTTATATGTATTATAATGGAAGGTTTAGGCCTGGCAAAAGGTTTATTTTGCCAGGTCGAAAGGAGAGTTTAAAACTGCACACACAGGCTGCAATGGCATGCCTGGGACATGTTTTAAAAGGCTACAATCAGTACTGCAGGCCCACTAGTAGCATTTAATTTACTGGCCCTGGGTAGATGTAGTACCACTTTACTAGGGACTTACAAGTAAACTAATGGTGCCAATTGGATATAAGTCAATTTCAAAATGTTTACAGGAGAGAGCACAAGCACTTTAGCACTTGTTAGAATTCCTAGTGCCAGATGTATCAAGCGTATTCCTGTTCGCAAATGGGCCGATTCGCAAAAAAGCGAAAAAGCCTTCGCAATTTTTGCGATTACCTATTTTGCGAATGCATTTAGGGAATCGCAATTTGCGATTCCTTAAATGCAATGCAGGAAGCAAGAAAAATTTGCGACCTGGCTTTAAGGAATCGCAAATTACCACCAACTTCTAGTTGGTGGTAATTTGCAAATTCCTTTAAAAAGGCACTTTTTAGCATTTTTCTAAGTGGCATGTGGCGCACATACACGCCCTTAGGGCATGTATGTACGCACGTGTGCACACATGCATATTTCAGGGGTGCAACAGGGTGTCTTTTTGGCACCCTTGAAATTGCATGCGCAATTTGCGAGTACCAATTTGGTACTCGCAAATTGCGAATGCAATCCTATTCATTCCTATGGGCCTCTAGGCCCATAGGAATGAATGGGAAGGTATTCTCTTAATAGCGAATCGCAATTTGTGATTCGCTATTAAGGGATATGTAGGATTTGCAATTTTTTTTGCAAATCCTACATACATTGCATTTTGCGATTCTTAAATAGCGAATCGGTATTTGCTATTTAAAAATCGCAAAAGCAATTCTCGATATATCCGGCCACTAAAGTCCTAAAATCCAACGAAATGAGTTCAGAAAACAGAAGAGTGAAGGCAAAACATTTGGGGATGACCCTGCAGAGATGGCCAAGTCCAATACCTATACTTCATACATCAAACTCTAAACAACCTCCCCCAGTTTATTACCACATAATTTTAATAATGTACTATTGTTTAATTTAAAGTTAGGGTTAAAGTTACAGTCATTAATTGAGGAATGTTTGTATAAGTTAACTGGTAGGATTAGTGTTGAAATAACATTCATATTTTGCTTATATTTAATTGAAAATAAAACAGCAAAATTTACAATTTGGTTTAGGGCTAGTTTAAGAAAGTGGGTTAATAGTTGCGAAGGATGCAGGTCCTTAACAAGTAATAAGTCGGCAATTGTCTTTTTAATGGGAAGTAAGTATATCAATGTAGCATTTGACTCTCTCAGGGCCTAACCCAGGTCAGCACCAATTTCAAAAGAATCTGCGACAAGGTAACTATGCGCATATGCCAGACTGTGTAAGATGGTAGTCTCACATGCACAGCCCTCCCAAGCGTGCACACTAGTGTGCTCATGAGTTTGCATGAGTTGACAGGTGACCAGCCGAGAGTCTCTTACCCTAGCAATGCTGCATTATCTAAAAAGGCAGACACTGGTCGTGAGCACTCACAGTCCATTTGCATTGAATTTATTGTGAGTGAGGCTTAGGCAGGGGGGCTTACTCACGCAGAAAGTCCAAACACCTGGAAGTCAATTGTGGAATATCCAGAAGGATTAAATTGGCGGAACCTACTTTGCAACAGGTATTATTACATTACTTTAATAAAATGATATTAAAATTATATCAACAAAATAAGAAATATTTGTTTAGGGTTAGATTTAAGATTAGAATATAGTTTAAAACCATTTTAATATTTATTTAATTTAATGTTGAGTTGGAATAAGATTTAATTTTATATAAGTCAATTTCATGTGTCTTAAAATACAATAACGTTATTAAATGTTTATTTTAATTTGATATCTAAATAGGGTAAAGACTAATATTAATGTATAATAATAGATCATTTAAGTTATCTCATTTAATTTAGTGTTTTGATTAGAATTTGTGTTGAGATAAGAAAACATATTATTTTAATTATTAAACCATTTTTTGGACTAGGATAAGGACTTCTAATGATGACATTTAAGGTAAATAAGACTAATAAAAAGGTTAGCGTTATTGTAAAGTTTATGGTTAGAGCTAAGGGACAAATTAAAGTAAGGCAGAGTAAAGGGGACAAAATAAAGGTCATTTCAATGTTATGAATAGATGGACACAATGAAGATGGGATGCAGTAAAGGTGGAGTAGTAACTGGTGCTTTGAAAGCAGTGTCTTTGATGTAGAAATCAATTTCCAAACGGTGCAGAGACAGAGGGGCTGATTAGGATGGCGGGCGGATGTCCACCGCCGGGCCGGCGGTGGCGGCCGCCGGCCCGGCGGTGGACAGCCGCCCGCGATCTCAACCCAGAAAACCGCCGGTCAGATTAGGATGGCGGTGGTGACCGCGGCAGTGGGAAATTCCGACCGCCACTTTTCCGTCGGTTGCCATCCGCACTCCTGCCTGGCGGACGGAGCAGGACCGGGATAATGGTGGCGGTGCCAAGCAGGCTGCACCCGCACGATTATGATGCATTATCTAAAAAGGCAGACACTGGTCGTGAGCACTCACAGTCCATTTGCATTGAATTTATTGTGAGTGAGGCTTAGGCAGGGGGGCTTACTCACGCAGAAAGTCCAAACACCTGGAAGTCAATTGTGGAATATCCAGAAGGATTAAATTGGCGGAACCTACTTTGCAACAGGTATTATTACATTACTTTAATAAAATGATATTAAAATTATATCAACAAAATAAGAAATATTTGTTTAGGGTTAGATTTAAGATTAGAATATAGTTTAAAACCATTTTAATATTTATTTAATTTAATGTTGAGTTGGAATAAGATTTAATTTTATATAAGTCAATTTCATGTGTCTTAAAATACAATAACGTTATTAAATGTTTATTTTAATTTGATATCTAAATAGGGTAAAGACTAATATTAATGTATAATAATAGATCATTTAAGTTATCTCATTTAATTTAGTGTTTTGATTAGAATTTGTGTTGAGATAAGAAAACATATTATTTTAATTATTAAACCATTTTTTTGGACTAGGATAAGGACTTCTAATGATGACATTTAAGGTAAATAAGACTAATAAAAAGGTTAGCGTTATTGTAAAGTTTATGGTTAGAGCTAAGGGACAAATTAAAGTAAGGCAGAGTAAAGGGGACAAAATAAAGGTCATTTCAATGTTATGAATAGATGGACACAATGAAGATGGGATGCAGTAAAGGTGGAGTAGTAACTGGTGCTTTGAAAGCAGTGTCTTTGATGTAGAAATCAATTTCCAAACGGTGTAGAGACAGAGGGGCTGATTAGGATGGCGGGCGGATGTCCACCGCCGGGCCGGGCGGTGGCGGCCGCCGGCCCGGCGGTGGACAGCCGCCCGCGATCTCAACCCAGAAAACCGCCGGTCAGATTAGGATGGCGGTGGTGACCGCGGCAGTGGGAAATTCCGACCGCCACTTTTCCGTCGGTTGCCATCCGCACTCCTGCCTGGCGGACGGAGCAGGACCGGGATAATGGTGGCGGTGCCAAGCAGGCTGCACCCGCACGATTATGATGCCGGCGGTAGCCAGCCTTTCCGCAGCGGTCAAACCGCCATGGAAAGGCTGACGGGGATTGTCTTCCCGGGGCCCGTTGCGGGCCCCCAATGTGTTGGGGGGTGTGGGTGCACTGGGGGGTACCCATGGTCCCCCCCTACATTTCCCTGTACCAGAAAAAATATAGAATGCAAAAATATCGACTCCCTATACTTAAACAGGTAAGTACAAAAATATCAAATCTAAAATATCGAAGTAAAAAATATAGATGTAAAAAATATTGATTTAAAAATATATATATATAATAAAATAAAATATATTAAATATTAATATTATTTTTAACAAAATAAATTAAATTTAATATACATTTTAACTAAATATAACAAGTAAACTTAATTTAAAAAATATAAACAAACATAATAATTTATACATATACATATATTTAGCTATTATCTTTTTTTAATTTTTAAACTTTACAATTATATAAAAATAATATATATATATATATAAATAATTTAAACTAAAACAACATTCTAAAATAAATTAAAACATAAAATTATTTAAAAAATTAAAACTTACATTTCGCAAAACAAATGCAACAGTAGGGAAAATGTTGGATAGCAAAATAATTAAATTTACTATTCTAACTTCAGTGAGTGCAACAGTAGGGAAAGTCTTGGATAGCGGAGGGGTAAAAATTATTATTCCCACTCCAGTAAGACAAACAGCAGGGAAAGTTGGATAGCGGAGAGGAAAAAACTACTATTCCCACTCCAAAGAGTGCAACAGTAGGGAAAGTATTGGATAGTGAAGGGGTAAAAATTACTATTCCCACTCCAGTGAGTGCAACAGTAGGGAAAGTGTTGGATAGCGAAGGGGCAAAAATTACTATTCCCACTCCAAAGAGTGCAACAGTAGGGAAAGTGTTGGATAGCGGAGGAGTAAAAATTACTATTTCCACTCCAGTGAGTGCAAAAGTAGGGTAAGTGTTGGATAGCGGAGGAATTAAATTTACTATTCCAACTCCAGTGAGTGCAACAGTAGGGAAAATGTTGGATAGCGGAGAGGTAAAAATTACTATTCCTACTCCAGTGAGTGCAACAGTAGGGAAAGTATTGGATAGCTGAGGGGTAAAAATTACTATTCCCACTCCAGTGAGTGCAACAGTAGGGAAAGTGATGGATAGCAGAGGGGTAAAAATTACTATTCCCACTCCAGTGAGTGCAACAGTAGAGGGAAAGTGCTGGATAGCGGAGGGATAAAATGACTATTCCCACCCCAGTGAGTGCAACAGTAGGGAAAGTGCTGGATAGCGGAGGGGTAAAAATTACTATTCCCACTCCAGTGAGTGCAAAAGTAGGGTAAGTGTTGGATAACGGAGGGATTAAATTTACTATTCCAACTCCAGTGAGTGCAACAGTAGGGAAAATGTTGTATAGCGGAGAGGTAAAAATTACTATTCCCACTCCAGTGAGTGCAACAGTAGGGAAAGTACTGGATAGTGGAGGGATCAAAATTACTATTCCCACTCCAGTGAGTGCAACAGTAGGGAAAGTGATGGATAGCAGAGGGGTAAAAATTACTATTCCCACTCCAGTGAGTGCAACAGTAGGGAACGTATTGGATAGCACAGGGGTAAAAATTACTATTCCCACTCCAACAAGTGCAACAGTAGGGAATATGTTGGATAGCGTAGGAGATAAAATTACTATTCCCACTCTAGCGAGTGCAACAGTAGGGAAAGTGTTGGATAGCGGAGGGGATAAAATTACTATTCCCACTCCAGCAAGTGCAACAGTAGGGAAAGTGTTGGATAGCGGAGGGTAAAAATTACTATTCCCACCAAAGAAACATTAAATTAAAAAAATATATATATATCAACTACAATACAAAAAATAATAAAAAACTAAAAAACAAAACATATATAAAAATATAAAAAATTACAAAACATAGAAACATATTATAATGTTTAAAAAATCTAAAAATTACATACAAAAATTAATTTATAAAAATAAAAAAATAATTTACAAACAAATAAATTTTTTGTAATAGAAATTATTTATAATAAAAAACATTAATTATTACATAAATGTAATATTTTTTTTCCGAACCTATAACACAACACAATTTACAACACACATCTAAGCGGCCCATTACGATGACGGAAGGCCATCCGTGCTGGTGGCGGTGGTGGAAAACCGTCATGTTTTCCGCCCCAGGTGCGGTCATTTCGACCAACAAATCACAATGGACCCACAAAGGCTATTTTCCGTCCGCCGCAGCCTGTCAGGCTCCGCACGTTTCTTGGGTACGCAAGGGTGGCAGACGGAGCCAACAGGGAAGGACCGGCGTGCGGAAACACGTTCCGTCCGCCAAGCAGATCACGATGTTGCAGACAGCCCTTCACACTGCCACGTAAAAACCACCACGTTGCGGATGGCGGAAATACAACATCGGAGAGGAAGAGCCGATACAGTACCCATCTAAACCCCCGGACCCGCCATGGATACTGCGCCACAGGCCCTCCCGCTGCACTACCGGCTGCACTGCCGGCAGACAAGACGCCGCCACGCGCAACAGCAGAGGTACGTACCAGACATCTCCACGCATGCAATCCCTGAACAACTACAACTCCCAGCAAGCGTGGCGGCACCGCGATGAATGTGGCAACCTGCCAAATGCAAAGTGCGAGCCCCACCCAATCCCTATGAGTGACCCTCGGTGCCCCCAAAGGCAATTGGAGCCAATTACGAGCCTCGCAGTTGCAGAGCACGCACACCGCAACATCTAAACATGTATGCCGAAGGCACTCATTGGCTGATGGCTCATCCGCATTGTGTGTGCCACACCCTGGCGGCCCGGGAGCTGCGACCGCAACCCTGCAACTTTCAAGTGGGGCCAATGCGTGTCATCGCTGCGAATGCCAGCTACCGCGCATGCGAACACATACTGCATTTGCATTGGCGCCCTGACTATTATACTGCACATCACAACTCATTTACCTAAAGTGACTGGTGCACCCCATGTGCAATGTTGTGGGGCACGAGGCACCCATGCAAATAAAGTAACCACACAGACACCGTACATGTATAGGAGAACCGGCCCAGGGCACGTGTGTCCTGCTCCGTTTGTTGGCAGGGTCACATGTCCAGTGACGCCTGTGCTGGGTGGGTGGTAAGTCAGCCCTCTGGGAGTGTCTGGCACATCAGAACAACTAGAACAGTGACCAGCTGCTCACTACACTGTGAAGAGATGAGAGAGTGTGACCCATGAGCCAAGTGTCCACACACATGGAATGTCCAAAGAAAGGAGAGTGAAATTACATACATAGCCATGCCTCGTGGCCAGCATGGACTTAAATGAGGGAAGGAGTCAAAAAGGACAAAGGTCTCCCGCACTGTACCAATGTCGTGTAATGAAACATCCAACCTGTGAACCCCGCTTGAATATCCCCTGACATCTGACTGGCGTCTCTTGGCCAGGGTTCGAATTGTGAAGGGTCAGTGGCGTCGGCAGACAATCAGAGGTGTCCATTGTCTGCAAATTAGACATACATGTAATCCCTAGCACACCCAACACACGGACTGGTGTGGCGTGCAGTGTGCCTAGCTGCCACTGCCTGTAAATGTCCCCACACACGTCCTGAGTCAGTGCTTCTCCAGACCAAACGCCCTCAAAAATCCTGCCCACCAGCATGGATGACCTGTGATTACCACACCTTACAATCCTCATTGGCTCAAGTGACATTCCCTGTTGACTGATGTACTGACATACTTGCATGACTGATTGTCTCTGTATAATGTGTGCGTGATTCAAAGCACTGTCACACCCTACACTCATATCAGTAGCGCCATACAACAAATGAAATGCACATGAGCGAGCGGCCATGGAGAGATGAGGGGTGCTGGACGAGGGTGGCAGAGAGGGAATCCGAGGAGGAGGGCATGAGTGAGAGCATGTCACTTGCATGATACTCCCACCTCAGGAAACCTCCTCCTCCCATCAGGAGGACCTTCCATGGAAAAAACACACTTCTTGTGAGTGACAACATCTAGCAAGAGAATTTGGAAGGAAAGAATGCGTCTCCCTGGCCTTGTAAAACTGAGGAGAGACAAAGGGGGGCCCTGAAGCAGGACTGGCGAGAGACATAAGTGACAACTCGGGCACGCAGTGGCCCACCCGAATGCATCGTTGGACCACACAAATAAAGATTCCTGGAGCCGGCCCTGCCTGGGAGGCATCCCAAATGGTGATGGCAGCCATTGATGGCACACACATTGGCCTCGTACCACCACAGGCAAGTGAACGCGTCAATAGGAACCGCAAACACTACCACTCCATCAACGTGCAAGTGGTATGACAGGCGGAGCAGATCATCTCACACGTGTGTGCAGAGTATCCGGGCTGGGCACATGACTGCTACATCTGGCGGACCAGCAACATCACCCCCACACCCAACCCACACATGCCCAGTGACTGTGTCTGTGTGCCTTGCTGTTGTCTCACAGACTCAGACAACTTTCCCTGAGATTTCGTACACATACCGGACTATGCGCCGGATTTGAAAACACATGCATGCAGGGACTGAGCACCCCGAAGCACCCCTACGCACAGGACACCATTGCCACACTGCCTCACTTGCTCCCCTACTCACTCTGAGGCATCCAAGAGCATGTACACAAGAAGACAATTTGAAGACAAGAAACGTTTCCAAATGTGAAGTTTTTACTATAGTGTCAAAGCATGCTAAATACGTGCTTGAAAATGCATGAGTACTTAACCAGTAACCACAGTGACATATCCATTTAACATGAAGCAAGATGTTGCATCAATAACCCCTCTGGACGTCGAACCACGAGCATATCCCCCCCACCCCTTGCAGGAAGGAGTCGTATGGGATGTCCCTGGTATATGGCCTTTGTCAGCAGAACCCATTACCCAGACTATACATGGTGAGATTACACCACATTGGCTGTGTCGCACTCATCACTGGATGGATGACCCTCCAAGTGTGGGGCATCTGGCCCGCATTCCCATGTCAAACGAGGGGATCCGTGTCCTCTAGCAGCTGTGAGACCTTGTTGATTTGGGGTGCTATGGCCTGAACAGACCAGAATGACAAAGGACAGGCTTCTCCGACCACGGACAGAATGTTCAGACAGTACTCCTGGACCGCGCAGTGAACAAGCTCTGCGGACACCTCTCATGTGACAGACATGTACTAAGGTACTTGCAGGGCACAAGTCCTAAACAAAGAAGTGGGGGGACTGACCAAGTAAGACAAAATGCAATTGACCCCACAACTCCCCGACGTAGCGCTATGAAAGAAGGAAAATAGTGCGACTAACATGAATTGTGCAAATACTGGGACAGACTAACCCATCTGACAGTCTTACAGTGTCTACATTGATATACAGGGACAGAACAAAGGCAAAAGCATGCCTCCCTTAAGTACCTGTGTAGAGATGGCAAGCTGTGTGCACATGTTCCCCTCTGTGGCATCTACATTCATATGTAAGGATCACGGCGGACCCCAGTCAGCATGTACAAACAAAAGGAGGCCGGATGGCCCCTTTACTTTGGCCCGGCTGGAGGTGAAAAAAGGCACACTCGCTGCATGCACGTTGCTGCTGGGAATGGACAGCAGACAACGTGCAGGTGCTGCAGAATGTTTCCCGGTATCTGGACGGAACACCGGGACAAGTTAAGCATATCCCTGTGGGGACCAACGTCCTGGCAGGGGGGACGGCGTCAAACCCGGGCAAAGAGGGGGGGGCACCGTGTACCTGCGTGTACCACCGACTCGAGCCCTTGGTACTTGCAAAACAACAACGCCATGTCTTCTTCGTGCGCTACAGCTGCATAATGGAAGCCGGGCTCATGCCAGACAACAAAGTCCACGACAGTCAGATGACAGCCTCCACTTGCCCTGGTCTGTGGTACCAAGCGCAATAAACCGCAGAGCACAGCACAGTCCAAGCCATTGCAGTCAGGGCCATAGTCAGAGAGCTGGATGCCAAATCTTGTCAGGTGGCGTGCAGTAAGGGAGACGATGATTGAATTAGTCACCAACAGTTCCTGTTGCTGTAAAGTCGTTACGAATCCAAGAAGGCACAGGCAGCTTCGAAGGCAATCAGTTCCAAGAGACGATCCAGTTCATCTTCAGCGAAGAGGACCGCCATCCAATCCAGCAGTCTGAAGGAACAGATGTGCTCCTCGCACCACGAGGTTGCAAGGAGCATCCCATCGCAACCTGGGAGAGGTTCAATGTAGGCATGGCACAGGAGCCATTGTGCTAACGCACAGGCGCAGCTGTCAGCCTGCCTGACACATTGAAAGGCATCACATAAACGTGTCTCACCAAAGCAGTCTTGCACGTGGACCAACAAAGGAGTCACCCACAGCTCATGATCCAGGTCAGCAAGGTATGTGTTTGAAAGGCAGACATCCATGGCCTACCCAAACAGACATCTTCTGCAGGAAAAGACGGGTTGCACGCAGGTGAAGTAGGCATAGAGGAACGTTAGCCTATAACTGATGCACAGCACAGCCAGTGGGACACACCCAAAGAGAAGCTGCATGCGGCCACGGTACAGTTGCAACTGACCGGGCTCGGCCTGGCCCACTGGACGGTCAGACATGGCGTGAGAGCAATCTCAGAACCAGCGCTCAGCTGCACAGCCAAAGTAATGGTCTGCAACTGCTAAATGCAGTGTGCAAATTGGAGGACTGACACCCGGTGGTACCTCCGGAAAAGCATGGAAGGAAGGGACAAGGCCAGAGCCCACAAGTCTGATAAAAAGTGTGCAACGGCCTTCAGTAGCAGACGCTATCAATACTCTGTGTCAGTTCACCGCGAAAATAGTGGGCGAGCCGTGTTCAGCATTGACTGAATCGCGCGGGACGGTCAAGACACCTGGTATCCGAAGGTCATTGGGCTGGTGTGGGAGCGACTGCTTGTCTACACAGAGGCTCATTGTGCCTGCACACTCATTGAAGTATGCTTTCGCTGGGGGAATGTGAGGCCACAAATAACTATCCACAATCACTTATGGGGGAGTCAGCAGTACATTGGCACGAAAAGGACACGTTGTGCAACTGTTCCCATATACGTAATGCCCGGCCTGTGCATGCAGGAGGGGCCATGTCGGTCCTCCTCACCTGAACGGACCAGGGAGTCTGCATCCGAGGCTTCACCTTCCGGGGGAGGGGGGGGGCTGGCTGGGTTCGTCCATGGCACGGTCGCCTGCTCTTGTTATCGAGTCACCCTTTGTGGTAAGGTCATTTTGTCAACATGTTCTGCACACAGCACAACTTAGATGTTCAGGTTTGGCACATTTAAATTGAGGTGACATGGCTTTTGCCTTGGCTTCACTAGGCATTCATGTCAGTATGTCATCAGTCGCACATGATGTTGAGGTATATACAGGGCTTTCAGTGGGCCGGTTCTCACCGGTGCCGGGCACCGTCATTTTTTGCAGTGGGCCTCGGGACGGGTCTCTTTCGTACTCTGTTTTGTGCCCTGCCACAGGCAGTCCGTTCTTTCAGCTAGAATGCATTGACAGCAGGCACATCGAAGTGCGCATGGTCACACTCCTCACTTCTCACTGGCGGAGTCATTACGGCATGACGTCATGCCAGGTGCGCGTTGTGGGGAGGTGAAATCCTTTGTGGATTAATTTTGTCTCTGGAATTCACTCCTTTGGAGACTCCTGAGCAGCAACATCCTTGTGGTGTCATCAGGGCTTCAAGTGGAAGATTTTCCGATGTTAGATGTAGGCCATAGTTGCAGCTTCTCTGTCTCATGCGACTGACGAACATTGCTAAGGCCAGTAGTCCAGAGTTGTGTTAGGTTTCATGTTACTTGTTGTATCATTTATCTGGGTGCATTGGCAGTGACTGAAATGTGCTAGTCGGGTAGCCCAATATGCTAAGCCCAGGTTTGTGTCTCTGGTTTTTGGGCCACGCCCTTATTTACATTGGCCAGGCCCCTTTGAGAGACCCCCAGTTTGTTCATCCCACTTGCGGATCTGGGTACCTACATTGCACGTTGGCGATGTGACATGGCTAAAGAGCCAATTTCATGTGTACCGATGTTGTGTTTCCGAGGACATGTCCTCTGGTACTAACTTGTTGCTCATCCAATTCAGTTGTTGCTTGGACATTAGTGTCTTTTTGATGTGTATCTGACTACTATGCCGCGACATCATGATTTGTGTTGTGCTTCTTGTGCTTACCTCCTGTGGTTTGTGAGGGCTGACAGGGTTCCCATGCATGTGTTGTGTTGACCCGAGTCTTTCTGCTTTGAGGCAATGGGACTTGCACATTGGCTTTTTGGGGTCGCGTTCTTGGATTCTGCATCGCAGTTGCATGTGACTTCATCAGTGACACTGTGAATCATGTGGCCTCTCGATGGTGTTAGCTGTATGTGCACGGCCTATACACCTATGGGGTTTTCCGGAGTTGGCTACCCAGTGCGGGATGTGGGGGTCATTTGGCTCCATGCTGTTTGTGAGGGAAGACAGAGGGCCTTGTGGGAGTCGTGCTCTTGCTGTCAGGTTTCAATGCCCATTCCCCAGTAAGATGGCTAGCTACCTGTTGGGAGGCACTGTCGACGGAGTTAGCTGCCACATAGCTGTGGGGTGGTGAGGGTGAGCCATGCTGTTTGGGAGGGAGGTCATGGTGCATGAGCTGACCACCTACCTGTGAGGTTGAGCAGATTGAGGAGATGCTGTCCTTGTGATCCATTCATTTTGTAAGCGTGCATTCCACATGGGTTTGATGTGGGCGGGCGATTGTGGCTCACTTGTTGTGCACAACGGTGCATTGTAGTGTGATGTGATCATTTTGTTGGCACTTACCAGCCTCCAGTCACCCCTCGATTCCTGTGGGACGCTCTGGATGCATTATGGCAGGCACCTTCTCCTCACATTCAGTGAAGGTTAGTGGTGGAATGGGAGGGTCACCACCAGTTCTCTGGGCCGCCGCGTGGTTCCTCTGGGCCCGGTGCTTGACCCGGCCCTTGAGGTCGCCCCACCGCTTCCGGAAGTCAATCACAGTGCGTGGGTGCTCCCTACGGCGTTGACTTTGCTGTTGATCCTTGCCCACATCTGATTCTTGCGCGCAAGTGGGGTGTGTTGGACCAGGTGCCCAGTCAAATGTGGTTCGACCCTGATTGTCTCGTCTGGCATCTCTTTCAACTCTGAATCGGTGAGTTTGGGCATTTTCTTTGGGGGCATGGTGCGAATCAATGAGAGGTGCAGGGTGCAGGATAGTGGTGGAGATGTGTGTGGTGTGTGGGTGAGAGTGTTGTTGTGTGGTGATATGTATATGTGGTGTTGTGCAGTGTGTGTCAATGGTGTCCTGTCTTTCTGTCTCGGCTTGTGGTGTGCAGTGGCTGCTGGTCCAGGTAGGGGTTGGTTTGCATCTGTGGTATATGGGTGTGTCCACATGGGTGATGACCTCCAGATGTCTCTCCCTTGCTGCGCATGGCTTTCCCTACCAGGAGCAAGTTGGGGTGTGTCATTGTGGCATGTGTGTTGTGATTGAGGGCGTCCGGGGGTACAGGCACACTTCGGCGTTATTGTGGGTTTGGTTCCGCACGCCATTCATTTGGCGTGTGTGCGTGCGAGGCAGTCGGTTGGCAGTGCTCGGTCCGCCAGCTCCGCATTCTCATAGTAATTGGCCGTGCGGTCATGCCGCGGCAGGAGCTGCCTTTTCGAGCCGTTGTACATCTTTCCCCGACCGCCACGGGCGGATTTGCAGTTTTTCCGACCGTGGTGGACGGTGTTTTGTGCCATCCGTCCGGCGCGGTCTGATTTTGCGTACATTGCATCGTAATTTGACCGGCGGAAATGCTGCGGGTCATGCGGGGGGATTTTTCCCGATGCCATGGCGGTCGGAGGGCTTTTCCATCCGTCATCGTAATGGGCCCCTAAATTTTAAGAAAACGTGTACCTCCTTAATTAACACAAGTAATTATTAATTAAACAAATATTATTAATTAAAAACCACATTAAAAAAGATAAAGTACCGACTCACAGGATTTCTCTATCTTAGGTGATTTCTCTATCTTAGGTGATTTTAATTACCATCTAGAAAATGCAGATGACCATTATACAGCTTCTTTATTAGAGATGATGGCCAGTGCCTCGATGCAACAGATGGTCAAGCATTCAACTCACGATGCAGGACACACTCTAGATGGAATTTTCACATCCAATTCCCAACTGAAAGTACAAGAGGTTTTGCCAATCCCATGGTCAGACCACAAGGCCATTTTGTTTGTAGTTACCTCCACCCATCATATCCCTCGCCCTCATACCACCAACAGGATAATCAAAGGGCGAAACTGGAGGAATATCTGCCCGCAGCTGATGCAATCAGTACTAGCATCCTCTAAACCGAACCTATTGTCCGAAGTAAACTCGGCAACTGATAGTTTCACCAACTGGGTTGAAACGGCAGTAAATACACTAGCTCCGGAAAAAACCCTCATTAGCAAGCGCATGAAGAAATCAGAACGCTGGTTCTGTGACACACTGCGTACTCAGAAGCAACTCTGTAGAAAATCTGAGAGACGCTGGAGAAAAATCTATACTGGAGCCGAGAAACCTTTATATGCACAATCTCTGAGCACTTATAAAAAAATGATCCTGGACAAGAAAAGTAGTTACTTCTCAGAGAAGATCAGGCAGGCAGGCAACTCTAGTAAAATACTCTTTGCGACCCTAAAGGAATTAGTAAAACTACCGGTACCACTAATAGAGGACGGCAGTGTGGTATTCTGCAACCAACTTGCAGGGTCTTTTAAGGACAAAGTGCAGACCATTTTTGATTCCCTCACAGACAAGGGTACCGACCTCCCAGTGGACACCCCCACTACATCTCCTTCGCGTTCTGTCCATGGTTTGGATTCCTTCATCTCACCAAATGCAGAACAGATCTCGCATATAGTTAGATCAATAAAATCCGGAGCACCATCAGATCCATGCCCCCCTAAAATATTTCAACTGGCATCCGATAGTATTAGCGAGCAACTCAGTTTACTCTTCAAAGAGATTATCAGTTCTGGCATTTTCCCAGATGTGTGGAAAACGGTCTCAATCCTTCCTCTACTAATAAAACCCAATCTGGATCCCAGCGACCACAACAACTATAGACCTATAGCGAGGATTCCTTTTCTGGCTAAGGTCCTGGAGAAAATTCTAAACTCCCAACTCACCGCCTTTGTGTCCTCGGAAGACCTGCTGGATTCTTCACAATATGGTTTCCGACAAGGCACAGCACGGAGACCGCCTTGGTTATGGCAGCAGAGGAGCTTCGGACCACTTTGGACACGGGTGCAAGGGCCGCCCTGATCCTATTGGATCTATCGGCGGCTTTTGACACCGTGAACCATGATATTCTTATCAGAAGGCTCCAAAAGGTGGGAGTTAAGAACTCTGCTCTAAATCTGATTAAATCCTATTTAAACAATAGGTTGCAATATGTTCGGATTGGTGATTCCTGTTCAGAACAGTTCACACTTCCATGTGGGGTGCCGCAGGGCTCCTCACTGAGTCCTACCTTGTTCAATTTATATGTGACCCCTTTAGCTGACATCATCAGGCAGTTTGGCTTTTCGCTGGTTTCCTACGCGGATGATAGTGGTGTCCATCTCAAGTAACCTGGAGGAAACCGCTGTTCGTTTTAACCAATGTATGTCCCACGTAGACCAATGGATGAGTGCAAACTGCCTAAAGCTAAATGGAAGCAAAACAGAGGTTCTCCTGTTGGGATCCGATACCTCCTTTTGATCACAGAACTGGTGGCCTCTGGATATGGGAACTCTTCCAACCCCAGTGCACAAGGTTAGGAATCTGGGCATCATCTTTGATGACAGACTAACTTTCCAACATCAGATCAACAAGGTTGCCTCTCAGGTTTATCTAACACTGAAGTCAATCCGGAAGGTGAGAGCCTTTATCCCCCCAGACGCAGTAAAAACACTGGTGAAGAGTTTAGCCATGGCCAGACTGGACTACGGAAATGCACTTTATTTGGGCCTTCAAAAACAGTACATGCTCAAACTTCAGCGGGTGCAAAAACCTGCCGCTAGAATGTTGCTGAATATTCCCAAGTTCCAGTTTGTTTCCCAAGGCTTAAAAAGACTCCACTGGCTCCCGGTAAAAAAGAGGACAGAATTTAAATCCCTATGTCTAGCGTACAAAGCTATGCATGGAACACGACCTGCGTTCCTGAAACAGCACTTCTCATGGTATCATCCATGCAGAATGCTACGCTCAGCTCAGAGCAAACTCCTCCAGACACCCAAATTTAAGCAAGTTCGCTGGGGAGGAAGCAGCTTTATCCTGAACACAGTAAAACTGTGGAACACGCTTCCTTTAGTTATTAAAAATTGCCCAACACTACTTTCCTTTAGAAAATCACTGAAAACTTGGCTATTCTCAACTAATTCTTACCTCTTCCTTTATAATTCTGGCAGACTCCTCCGTTGCAATTGCCTAGACGCCCTTGGGCATTCGAGCGCTATATAAATCTCACAATCAAATCAAATCATAAAAATTAATATACTAACCAAACGTTACCTCTATAGAACCAAAATCCACAACCAAATTAAAAATAAACAATTACCAAAAATATTTATCCAATAATAAATGAATATTAATGATCAAGTAATAATTATTTAATTTAAACTAAATTACTTTCCACCCTCTACCCCAATAAACACAACAAACACCTAAAAATAAATACACAATTCCATAACTAATTTTACATGAATAAATTAATATCAATTAACCACAAATCATCAATTAATAAAAATAAATTTACTTCCCACCATTTACCACTATAAACCCCACAACTCACACATCAAATTAATTACACAATTGCCATATTTAAATTTTAATTAATTAATTAACATTAATTAACAAATAATTGATTAATTATAAATAAATTACCTCCCACCCTATTCCCCTATAAACCCCACCACCCATTTCTAAAAACATGACACAATTAACATAATTACCAATTAATTAATATTATTAATAAATTAATTCCCACAATTAACAGTATAAAATATTAAATAAATAAATATTAATTAAAAAATATTAATAATTTAATTATAATTAAATTACTTCCAACCCTATTCCCCTATAAAACCCACAACCCGCTTCTAAAAAAGTAACACAATTAACATATTTACCAATTAATTAATACTAATTAACAACCAATTAATAAATAATTAAAAATAAATTAATTCCTACAATTAACAATATAAAATATTAAATAAAAAATATTAATTAAAAAAAAGAATAATTTAATTATAATTAAATTACTTCCCACCCTATTCCCCTATAAACCCACAACCCGCTACGGAACTAAAACGCAAAATGTTATCAAAATTAAATTAAATAAATACTAATAAATATAAATTAATATTTAATTTATTATAATTAAATTACTTCCCACCCTATTCCCCTATAAACCCACAACCCGCTACGGAACTAAAACGCAAAATTTAATTAAAATAAAATTAATAACTACTAAAAATTTAACACATATATTAAAAAACAAAAACAATACTTACAAAACAAAATAGAGAACATACATTTAAAATACATACTAAAATACATAACACTAACTAAAAACGATATTTTTAACAACTATATTTTTGCAAACGATATTAATGACTTTGATATTTTTAAAACGATATTTCTTACCTTAAACTCGATATTCTTTTTTTTTTTTGTAAATCTTTTTATTAACTGTGCTCATATTATCAGACATTACAGAACATTGTTCATAAAGCATGTGATAGAGATATTCCATAGTATTATGTAGACACATTTTACAGTGTTATGTACAGCGAGTATAGACACAAGCAGGGCATTCAAGTGGTACAACCCAATCCCGACTCACCCCCCTCCGCCCAAACTCGATATTCTTGACCATGATATTCTTGCTGTCGATATTTCTGTGTCTCAATATTTCCAACTTGATATTACTGCAAGTCGACATTTTCTACTCGATATTCTGACTGTACACCGGAACGGTCCAGCATTAACAGCCAGGCCAGGTCCTCCCTGGACCGGAAACAAGCATACTGGGACCGGTCACAAAGAGCAAAAAAACGATGGATTAAACCCAGATCTGTGACAGGGGGTGAGTGGTTGAAAAGTTTCAACACTCCGTCCATCATCTTGTTGTGTTTGCTATGTTCGCCCTAAGTGGCTAAGGGTATGCCCAGACGGGAGTCCCTTGCTCGCTGCGCCACTGGACTCAAGCTAGCCTGGCTGATGAGGGGTGAAACCACGAAACCGGTCCCAGGATGCTTGTTTCCGGTCCAGGGAGGACCTTGCTTGGCAGTTTGGGCTGGACTGTTCCCATGAGGAGCAGGGTCAAGACTGATTTGCATATGGCTGGGTACAAACTGGTGTGGCATAGTGAGCAAAAGAACAATGGATTAAACCCAGATCTGTGACTGGGGGTGAGTGGTTGAAAGGTTTCAGCACTCCGTCCATCGTCTTGTTGTGTTTGCTAACTATTGAAGGTGAACAAGTAACATTTAGGGCCCGATTCCAATCTCGCTCAGAAAGCCCTCCGTACGACTCGGATCCGGAGGGCTTTCCGAGCGAGATGTTCTCCGGGAGTCCGAACGAGCGAGTACGATGCAGCCATATGCTTACGGACTCGGTTCACTCGAACTCCCATTGAACTCTATGGGAGCCTGTGTACAGACGCGTACACAGGCTCCCATAGCAGAAAACGGGTGGGTGGGGAAAAGCGTACACCCTGTGGAGGGCACCATACTGTGCATGCTTGGATCAGGGGGCGCATGGGCACCCCCACGTGATAGATTTGGAGGGCCCTGGGTGAAGGGGGGCCTGGTACGGCCCCCCGAAGTACGCTTCCGACAGCCGTTTCGTCTCGCTGGGACCGAGGCGAAGCGGCTGTCCGAATCGTGCATCGTACTCGCTCGGTCGGAAATCGGCTCCAATGCGCGGCACGATTCGTCTACAAACGAGACGTATGGAGCGGTTCGGGTCCGGAAACGATTGGGTCGGCGCTTACGCGATCTTCGCATCGTACTTGGTCGTTCGGACTTGTGTGAGATTCGGTCGTGAACAACAGCTACGAATCGGATCCGGTAAAGCCAAGTCCGATTCGGAGGCCTTCCGAGCGAGATCGGAATCGGGCCCTTAGTAAGATGTCTGACATTGTGTTGCAATCCATGTTTATATTTTATATCCACTTTTGATCCATTTCAGCTCAAAACAAATTTTATTGACTTATGCACATTTTTCAGTAGAAGGTGGATTTTATAACAAATGCAGCAGAATTACACAGAAAATGACACGGAATCACATGGTCCAATGTGCATAATTTCAATGATACAAACTATAATCCATATCAAGCGCTTTCACGCATAAGCTCAAGAATAACAGCACATACAGATCTTTTGCTGACTACTAATTAACTACTGTTTTGTCTCATTGTCAACATCAAATGTCTCCATTTTGTTAACAATACTCTTGTCTCAACGACCACTGTTTTATACTAATGCCTTGATATAGCAGTCAGTAGTTGACCTAGCACCATGATGCTTCAGCAAATATGCGCTCAATAAGTACTCTCTCATAGATGATAGACCAATAATACAGGAGAAAACAGAAAAGCAATACTATAATTCCCTACCAACCAAACCGAGGGCAATTCGTCTGCTCACTAGTTCCCGTGCCGGTACATCTCGGAACCGGATGTGCAAGCACCATAACAAACTATTTGTAAATGCCATCACACTTGACACTTAGCCAGTCATATTGATACACAACTTAAACTGTCCAGAAAAAATTTCCACATCCTCAAATCCTACAAGATCCTAGAGTTAACCCGCACTCTGCGATGCTGCTTTTATGATTATTCATAACAAATGCAGTGTTGCTGCACACAGAGACTTTCTGGATAAGTCAGCCTGTATGCAAATTTCCGGTGCCCTAGGAGCTGCTGCACCTTTCAAACCATTACCTTCCCATTGATTCCCTTCAATACTACCAGCGTGTTCTTTGGCAGCAGTGACATTGTGGCCTCTAAGCAGAGCTCAGTTCCAAGTGGATGTATCCTTGCTGCTGGACTTTCTATCTAGTCAGGCGTCAACAGCACCCCAAAGTCCCTAGCCACCTGCTCAGAATAATTGAATAGAGTTTGATGTTCTGCCAACCAACTGGCCCTGCTCACCAATATAAAGTGATCTAAGTACTGAAGCCCTTGTTTAGACCCCCAGCTTCATGTAAAACACCTATTGCAAAGAGTGTTAAAAATATCAGTTTACACATAAAATTGAACAGCCTATGGACATAGATTTAGCTATAGCAATTTTTCCACTCAGCTGTATTCTCTGTAAACAAAAATCATCAAGGTGCCCCAACTGTAGACCCTATAGTGATTTAATGTTGCAGATCATAATTTTTCCTCCCCTCGCAGAACTCCTGATGGGAGCGCTATTTGGTCAGGAGGATGGTTCAGAAAATGTTCCTGCTGTAAACCTTAACCATTGTAGGATATCTTTCCCAATGGACCCTTTGCACCACTTTTGCACGTGTACTGTCACTATCAGCACTGGTGCCTACTCCACATCTGCTGACACCCTTTCCCGATCTGCACAACATGCCCATGCCCCAGGTATGGTTCTCCCTCCTCACTATTTCACTAGTGCCCCCCTGCCCCTCGTGCACTGTGCCACTCATACTACGTTCTGCTGCCCCATCTTTCCTACTGCGGGACAATCCTGGCTCCCACTCCCAAAATATTTTCGATTTTATATTCTGTAATGAGTTGAAGTTCTCTCAATCTTTGGAGGAATGGCCAGCTTGCTACAACTGAAGCTGACATCACATTGATCCTAATTTATTGGGGAGCCCTCCAGTGTCATTTGCCCCTGTGAGAGCACTCCCTACCTAGCCAGTAAATCCACCCAGCTAGCAGCTTACTGTTGAAATCTCAGAAAATCCTAACTCGCTGGCAAAGAATGGATGTTGAGAAGGCCTTTTGAGTTGCCTTGCTGCTTGGTTGAGAAAAAGGTAAATTCTCTCACTAGCCACAGGGCCACCAAGTACTTAATAGTACACAAGGTATCAAGTGTCTTCTTAAGAGGGTCCTGGTTATGAAGAAAAAAACACAAAGGTAAAAAAACTTCTTGCCAAACTTGTAGCTCTTGACTGAAGATGAAGATTAATACAGGACGTAATAGCAGGGTCCCACTCTTCACCTGACATCAGGAAAGAGCCAAGCAAGGACATCCCAAAGTAGATCCAGTAGAAGGTCCAACTGTAAAAATCAAAATTTAGGGAAACATTAGCAAAAATATTATCTTAATATTAGCAGAAATATTAGCAAGTGGGCAAAGAACCCAGGAAATTTATATGATTCAAACAGGAACTGAGGTCACAGGAAAATGATCTACTTTATCTTTGATTGAAAACCTCAGCTAGAACTCTATGAATAGATCACCATTTTGGAAAGGGCAGTTTATAAGGCCAAAGTGTCATGCTTCCTCCATCACCTTCCGCATAACCTGGAGCTGTTCCTCAGCAAATGTAAGTTTGCTTTGATATCCTGACATCCTTTGGATTGTGAAGTGGTAGTGCAGCTGGTGGTATTAGGCAGCCTTCAAATGGCCTCGTGATGTTCATTGCTTCCTTGCCGATGTCTCCTCCGCAACTGTTAGGCAGCAGAAGCCCTATTAGCCAATGAAATTGCAAATAAGTCCACGGTTACACAGGTGCCAAGAGTAGAGATTGCATCAAGGCATCTACGTCCCTAGACCTTTGTGTATGAGCCCACAAATTTGAATACCATTTGTGTACATGCTCCATTGTTGCATATGGTTTTTTATGCATGTGTTTTTTTTTATATCCAATTTTATTGGCATTTTGTAAAACAGAGTAACCAAAATAACATTTGTATCACTGTGACATGTAAAACATTTCATTACAAATCCAAATATTATCCCCCCATCAAGTTAGCGTAAAAAGATAAAAGGAAAGGGCCCGCCCTTAGCGCTACGAGTAATCAGTCCAATGGACCTGTCCATTTGCCCCATATTCGTTCATGTTTTTCGGACACCCTCTTGCCTCATAAACCGTTTTTTCTTGGACAGCACACCAGTCAACTCCCCTATGCCATTTTGAAATAGAGGGAGATTTTGAGTCTTTCCAAGCCATTGCAATGTCTCTTTTAGCAATTAACATGGCTGTTCCTAGAAACAGTTTGTCGGCTCGGGAGCCGTCCATCCCCTCCATCACCCACAGAAGAAGAGTAAGAGGATTAAGGGGAACCTCCCAGCCCAATATGCCACTCAATTCAGATGTGATTGATGCCAAGTATTTAGATATGACCGCACAGGACCAGACCATATGGAAGAAGTCGGCTGGTTCGCCTTCACAGCGTGGACATTGCGGGGCTGGGAGAAGTCTAGCTTTGTGCAGTCGCGCCGGTGTAAGATATGCGCAGTGAAGATAGTATATCTGTATGAGGCGAAGTCTGGCAGACATAGTGAGTGTTCTGGGGGCCGTAAGAGCGTCTCTCCAGTCTTCATCTTCCAGAGGGCCCACCCATCTTTCCCATCGGGTTCTAAGAGGGTCTAGCGTGGATGGGGTATTGTTTATCAGGGATCGGTATATTTGGGATATCCCTCCCTTCCCTAGGTCTCCCATGAGAATCTTGGCCTCCAGCGGGCTGAATTCGGGGAATGTCTCCTGGTTAGGAATGTAAGTGGCTAGGGCGTGACGCTATTGGAGATACTTAAAGAACTGTGTAGAGTGTAAGGAGTATGCATGTTGTAAGTCCTGAAAGGAGGATAAGTGTTCTCCCTTCCAGACGTCTCCTAGGCAGGTGATGCCTATTAGGTCCCACATTTGAAAACCCGTCAGGGTCCCCACTTCTTGTAGCCAAGTGCCGTGCCATGATGGAGTTTGTAGTGTGAGTCTGTTGTCCCAGTGGATGGGCCGCAATGCAGATCGCCATGCTAGGAGAGACGTACGTGTGACTACTGGCAGGGCCTGAGGGATTGGGGCTCCATACAGCATAACTTGGGCCTGAGAGAATCCAAGGCGTCCCAGTTCGAGCCGATATGTTGGGTCCGACCACCCCCCGTTAAACCAATCATGGATTATCAGGAGGCGAGTGGCAAGATAGTATAAAAAGGAATTCGTCATTCCCATTCCTCCCTCATATGTGGTTCATTGGCAAGTCGTGAGAGCCAGACGCGCTCTTGAGCCCCCCCAATGGAAGTTGGTAATCACTCCATCTAGATCACGAAACCAGCTGCGAGGGAGATGGATCGGGAGATTTTGGAGGACATATAAGAGGCGGGGAGAACCATCCTTTTGAAGAGGTCAACTCTCCCAAGAGGGTTGAGAGGGAGTTTTTGCCATCGACGTAAGTCGTCTTTTGTGCGTTGGAGAAGTGGACCGACATTAAGGGACCAGGTCAACTCCGGGAGAAGCGCCACCCAGATACCAAGGTATTTAAAGGATAATTTTTGTATGGGCATGGTTGTCTGCCAGTCAAAACATTCTCTGGAGGCATGAAGGGGCACCACTGTGGACTTGATTAGGTTAAGGCGTAAACCAGACGCTCGCCCGAAGGAATGGGGAATCTGCAGGTATCTCGGACCGCACCGGGCCAGATCAGCGAGGTACAGGAGGACATCATCAGCAGACAAGGCGTTTCGGTCCACATGAGATTCCTGCCAGTGCCAGCCCTGCACCTGGTCATCCGTCCTGATGCGACAGGCCAGAGGTTCGATCGCGAGGGCGAAGAGGAGAGGGGAGAGTGGACATCCCTGCCGGGTCCCCCTCGCGATCGGGAAGACGTCGGATAACGCCCCATTTATAAGGACCCTGGCTGATGGGTTAGAGTAAAGAACTCATACCATCTTTTGATAATGGGGTCCAAAGCCTGCCCTCTCTAGCACGTCTCACATGTAGCGCCAGTCAACCGTATCAAAGGCCTTCTCAAAGTCAAGTAAAACTAAGGCCGGGTATGGTGTAAGGAGGTCACGGTAGGCAAGGGCCACGTTTATGCATGTGTTAATCACGTCCAAAGTATTAGAGTGTGCATTACTTGTACACCATGCTGCTCAGCCCAAAATCCAAAACAGTATATTTTTTGCCCACTGCACAGCTGGTTTTACAACAAACAAAGAACAGGCAAGTCTGACAAATTTACTTTTTGATGCTCTAATCTCTGATTGTATATTTCACTGATGTAATTATTTTCTTCAACAATATATATATATGTATTGAAAGCATTTCGTTTGAAAAATTCAATAAATGACAGCTGTTGTGTGCTGTTTGCCACCTGAAGGCTCTTTAGAGCACATACTGTTTCCAAAGAGTCCCTTTCTCCATTGACTCTCTCTAGTTCCACTGAATAGTGAGCGTGTCAAGCAGTACAACTGCTTCCATTACCATGTTAATCAATGTCAGAGTGGCTGAAAAGAGAAAGAGAGCCTGGCGCGAGCCCCGGCTGCATTCACAATTCTGAATCTAGCCACCTTGGTTGGCAGCAGCGCACCAAGTGTGTGGTTTGTTTGACACATGCACTGTGAAACCTGCACAGCAGTTGTGTTCAGTGGTGAGCGCTAGGGGATTTAAAACACGTTTATTATTGCTTGCTGTAAACCCCTGCGCGTTTCTGTATTACACACATTTATTGCGCTGGAAATTTATTTCTGCGAATGAAGACCATATGACGTGCATTTTATATGTCGAAACCTTTTGACAAACCCAAATGACAATCTCGTTGTTTGCCACAGTGCACTAACTGCAAACTACCTCTCTTCGTGGGGGCAATAACATATTTTTCTTTGGTACATTTTGGATTAGTCTTTTTCGCAGCTGTTAATGCCAGATTCATTTCATTTCACTATTACTCTGTTGGGAGCTACAGTGTAATATTATAATGGCATTATGTCCATAGAGAGAATCACAGAAGTACTGCTTTCGACAGTTACATTATTTTTGGAAACTGAGAAAGATGGATGCCAAAAGTTGTCAGGGAGCTAAAAAGAGAGGAGTCCAGATGATCACGGCTTAAATAACTGGAAAAAAGAGATTTTATTGTGGAATTTACCCCCAAAAAATAAAGTAATGAAGAAATGAGAAAAGGGATGCCAAGTAGGCATAATCATCAACATTTAATGAACTATAACCCAGCCAATAATCTTTGTTTTTGCTGATCGCTGAGAGCAGCTACCTTATACTAGGAAATACAACTCTTCAAGCACAAACACTTGTTACATTAACGCAGTTTGGGAAAAACACCAAAATTTAAATCACGAAAACTTAGAACGAACAATACTGCAAAATCTGCATGGCACCAACATAAATCATCAACTGTGCAAGGAGTTACTGATGGAGCAGGGGAAACAAAATATTTTTTGTACCCCTTTGAAAATTAATGATCCCATAACGATTAATGATATTAACCATTTGAAACGCATGAACTAATCAACAAATGCACCTTTTTATTAAACAGTACACATGGGCAACTTGCTGGCAGTGCAAAATCTAATTTATTTACAAATGTGAAGCAAAATAATATTAGTATTGTGATTTGCGTAGTTTATAGAGTAAATTTCATGATTTTTGTTGTGTAGTAAAATTGCACTGTGGCAAAGAATGTAGATGGTAAGTAAAATGGCTTTAAATGTCGCTTCTGCTAGGTAACATCTAACACGGGTCTTTAAAATGGCGGGTGGTAAACAGAAAGGCTTATTTTCTTTGTTTTAATTTCGGTTGTGTTTGTTCTTATATTAGTTTCGTTCGGGCCTGCTAGGCCATGCTTCGAGAATGGCCGCTGGAAAGGACGAGATCGCGTGCGCTGAATAAAATGGCCCCCGCGCAGGCTCAGTGTGAATGCTCCAGTCACGTGTATGCGGCCTGGGCCCGGAGTGAGAGATGTCAAGGCCAATCTGACCTGTAACGAGGATCGTCCCAAGAGTTCAGCATATATGCCTGGGAACGGATGAGAAAATCGAGCGACAGGGGATGAACTAATATGTGACCATCAGAGTTTGTTACAAAATGGACTAACAAATTGGACTACTTTTGGACAACGTTGATCATGAGACTTAGGGGTCGATTCCGATTCGGGCCGGAAAAAGCACCGACCGACTCGGATCCGGAAATTATACCGACCGACACGTACCTGTGGCGCCCGACACGCCAAGTACGATGCAAGGCGTGCAAAATCCGACCGACACGTACTGAACCCAAGTCGAACGACCGAGCCGCACGGAAAACAGCAATCCGGTCGGAAAACACGCGAATCCAACCGACCGACACGCACCCGGAACAAATCCGACCGAAACGTACACGCGAACTCCAAACCGCAAAGTACGATGCAAGGCGCGAAAACCACGAGCGAGTCGGACGGAGGACAAGCCGTACGACCGACACGCATACAAAACCGAGCCGAAGTAACACAAAACACCGCGACCGACGCGTACGCAGCATAGAAAACTGCACAAACACAGCGTGAACGAAACGGAGAAGACCGTACGAGACAAATGCAGGGTCTGACTCGGTCACAAGAACGTTTCCAACATGCACAGACAGTACAAAGGAAAAATCACACAAAAAAAGGCCAAACAAGCAATTACTAAGCCAATAAATACTGAGGGGGTGGGGACAGAGAACAAAGACACACCCACAACTCCACCCATATAAAGGACACAAATCACAACCATGATCCTTTGCAAATGCCATTCCACTGCCAGCACCCAAGAGAAAGCAACCACACACCCACAGCTCATCCCTCACACAAGCCACACACCATCAGCACACCAACAAATACCTACCTCACATACACCCAGCAAAACACACACTCACACACCCTCACCTGCACACCAACACACACATCACTCACCATCACCACCCATCACCATGCCCCCAAGAAGAATCCCAAGTTCCTAGATTGTGAATTGGAAGTCATGGTAGACGAGATCCTCAGGGTAGAGCCACAGCTGTTTGGCACACTGGTCCAACAGACCCCCATCTCCCAGAAAACCAAGATGTGGGAGAGGATCATCAACAGGGTGAACGCACAATCACCATGTCGGCGCACAAAGAGCGACATCCAGAACAGGTGGTATGACGTGCGCAGGAGGGTACGGGACCTGCTCAAGAAAGACTACATCAACAGCCAATACACCGGCAGTGGCCCTCCTGCCAAGCCAATATACCTCAGGCCCTGGGAGGAGAAGGTGCAGGCCATCCTTCCGCCAGTGAGCATATATGGACTAGAGGACATCCCAGAGCCTGGTGAGTACACAACAAATGTACACAATATACTGCCACAAAACACACACACATCACTGTCAAGGGGAGAGTCAAACCATGCACTCATAGCAATTACACAGCAACCAGAACAGAATCATCCCAAAATGAGTATGTCAGACAGATAAACACAACACATGCCATCAAAAAAGTCACATCCAACTGTGCCATCACATGTACAAACACAACTACAACTACAGCTAGGCAGTGGACCAAATAGAACTAACAAACACATCCAGACATGTAGCCACCACAACAACACCAACACACAGTGAAGACCACTCAAAGGAAGGAATTCTGTGTAAGCTGGCCAAGTCAGTGTAGCCAATAGCATCATGGGAGTCGAAGTCACACATATTGCCCCCCACAACTGTCCCATCAACACCACCATGAACCATGCGCACATCACAGGGAGTGGAGAAGGACTCACAAGATGGCTGACACTGGCTACTGCTGTGGGGAGCACAAGGCCCTGCTGGCAACTGTGCACCAACAAACAGCAGGACACCACTGACTGACATCCTGAGAGACAACTTCCACTCCCTGCAATGCAAGCACGTACCATGGTGGGATATCTGGCTGGCTGGGTGGGAAGGAGGACTTGCAGCACTGACCATAGTCACAAGCACCTCCCCTCACACCCCCTCAACACAAACTCCACAGAACCCACCTGGTAGAATGCAATGCCCCCCATCCTAACACAAGATCCCACAAAGAACCACCACCCTGGGTTATGTTGTGTGAAGCACAGGGACACTCTTGGGACTCTTAGCCAAACAACTGCCAGGACAACACTCCCAGCCATCCTGTCAGCACAGCCAGCCCACCCCACAGGGAAGCAGAGTCAAAAGGAAGGAAGCATGGGCATGCTGGGAAGGGGGTGGAGGCAATAGCATTGATGGGAGTCGTAGTCACTGATATTGGTCACCCCCACAACTGTCCCATCAACACCACCCTGAACCATGCTCACATCACAGGAAGTGGAGAAGGACTCACAAGATGGCTGACACTGGCTACTGCTGTGGGGAGCACAAGGCCCTGCTGGCAACTGTGCACCAACAAACAGCAGGACACCACCTGACTGACATCCTGAGAGACAACTTCCACTCCCTGCAATGCAAGCACGTACCATGGTGGGATATCTGGCTGGCTGGGTGGGAAGGAGGACTTGCAGCACTGACCATAGTCACAAGCACCTCCCCTCACACCCCCTCAACACAAACTCCACAGAACCCACCTGGTAGAATGCAATGCCCCCCATCCTAACACAAGATCCCACAAAGAACCACCACCCTGGGTTATGTTGTGTGAAGCACAGGGACACTCTTGGGACTCTTAGCCAAACAACTGCCAGGACAACACTCCCAGCCATCCTGTCAGCACAGCCAGCCCACCCCACAGGGAAGCAGAGTCAAAAGGAAGGAAGCATGGGCATGCTGGGAAGGGGGTGGAGGCAATAGCATGATGGGAGTCGTAGTCACAGCTCTACATCCCCCACCACATGGCCCAGCAAGCTCACACTCACGCATGCACATCCCACAGAGAGTGGAAAGGCCCATCAAAGATGTCTGACACTGTTGCTGTGTCGTGGGGAGCACAAGGGCATGCTGGGAACTGCACACCAACCAACAGCAGGACACCACTGTCAGCCATCTTGCCATTGCTCTCACACCCACACACACTGAACTCCCCACAAAAGCAAGTAAGTATGGGAATGCTGGGAAGTGGGGTGGAGGCAATAGCATGATGGGAGTCATAGTCACAGACATAGCTCACCCCCACAACTGTCCCATCAACACCACCCTGAACCATGCTCACATCACAGGGAGTGGAGAAGGACTCACAAGATGGCTGACACTGGCAACTGCTGTGGGGAGCACAAGGCCCTGCTGGCAACTGTGCACCAACAAACAGCAGGACACCACTGACTGACATCCTGAGAGACAACTTCCACTCCCTGCAATGCAAGCACGTTCCATGGTGGGATATCTGGCTGGCTGGGTGGGAAGGAGGACTTGCAGCACTGACCATAGTCACAAGCACCTCCCCTCACACACTCCCCAACACAAACTCCACAGAACCCACCTGGTAGAATGCAATGCCCCCATCCTAACACAAGATCCCACAAAGAACCACCACCCTGGGTTATGTTGTGTGAAGCACAGGGACACTCTTGGGACTCTTAGCCAAACAACTGCCAGGACAACACTCCCAGCCATCCTGTCAGCACAGCCAGCCCACCCCACAGGGAAGCAGAGTCAAAAGGAAGGAAGCATGGGCATGCTGGGAAGGGGGTGGAGGCAATAGCATGATGGGAGTCGTAGTCACTGATATTGGTCACCCCCACAACTGTCCCATCAACACCACCCTGAACCATGCTCACATCACAGGAAGTGGAGAAGGACTCACAAGATGGCTGACACTGGCTACTGCTGTGGGGAGCACAAGGCCCTGCTGGCAACTGTGCACCAACAAACAGCAGGACACCACTGACTGACATCCTGAGAGACAACTTCCACTCCCTGCAATGCAAGCACGTTCCATGGTGGGATATCTGGCTGGCTGGGTGGGAAGGAGGACTTGCAGCACTGACCATAGTCACAAGCACCTCCCCTCACACACACCCTCAACACAAACTCCACAGAACCCACCTGGTAGAATGCAATGCCCCCATCCTAACACAAGATCCCACAAAGAACCACCACCCTGGGTTATGTTGTGTGAAGCACAGGGACACTCTTGGGACTTTTAGCCAAACAACTGCCAGGACAACACTCCCAGCCATCCTGTCAGCACAGCCAGCCCACCCCACAGGGAAGCAGAGTCAAAAGGAAGGAAGCATGGGCATGCTGGGAAGGGGGTGGAGGCAATAGCATTGATGGGAGTCGTAGTCACTGATATTGGTCACCCCCACAACTGTCCCATCAACACCACCCTGAACCATGCTCACATCACAGGAAGTGGAGAAGGACTCACAAGATGGCTGACACTGGCTACTGCTGTGGGGAGCACAAGGCCCTGCTGGCAACTGTGCACCAACAAACAGCAGGACACCACTGACTGACATCCTGAGAGACAACTTCCACTCCCTGCAATGCAAGCACGTTCCATGGTGGGATATCTGGCTGGCTGGGTGGGTGGGAAGGAGGACTTGCAGCACTGACCATAGTCACAAGCACCTCCCCTCACACACTCCCCAACACAAACTCCACAGAACCCACCTGGTAGAATGCAATGCCCCCCATCCTAACACAAGATCCCACAAAGAACCACCACCCTGGGTTATGTTGTGTGAAGCACAGGGACACTCTTGGGACTTTTAGCCAAACAACTGCCAGGACAACACTCCCAGCCATCCTGTCAGCACAGCCAGCCCACCCCACAGGGAAGCAGAGTCAAAAGGAAGGAAGCATGGGCATGCTGGGAAGGGGGTGGAGGCAATAGCATGATGGGAGTCGTAGTCACTGATATTGGTCACCCCCACAACTGTCCCATCAACACCACCCTGAACCATGCTCACATCACAGGAAGTGGAGAAGGACTCACAAGATGGCTGACACTGGCTACTGCTGTGGGGAGCACAAGGCCCTGCTGGCAACTGTGCACCAACAAACAGCAGGACACCACTGACTGACATCCTGAGAGACAACTTCCACTCCCTGCAATGCAAGCACAGTCCATGGTGGGATAACTGACTGGCTGGGTGGGTGGGAAGGAGGGCCGGCTGTCAACCAAACACAACCAATGCAGACCATGTTCACACCCCAAAAAATACATAGAAATGCCCAAATAATGCAGGACAATGTGCCACACCAATATCAACCCCTGACTGTGACGACTTAGGACAATGCAATGTACAGGCCCGCACCCAGAGGCACAGTCACAACTGTCATGTGTGTCAACCATTGATGCCTGCAGAAACATAACATACATTGTGTGTGTCTCCCAAAAACAGGTGATGATGGGGACACAGCAGCAGACGCTGAGGAGTCCCAGTCCCAGGCTCAAGAGGATGCGGAGCTCACTGGCGTCGTACAGCCTCTGCCCTCCTCGGACGAAGAAGACCAACCTGGCACATCCGGTGCAAGTCTACATGCAGCACCAGCAGGACCACCAGCTGCAGCACCAGCAGGACCACCAGCTGCACCCCCTGCACCCACCCCTCCAACGACTGTCACCACAAATACCATCCCTGCCGACATGGACAGAACAAGGAGCAACACCAGCACAGGGACCCTGGACCAACCTGGGGCCATGGACACCACCACCACCACCACCAACCCCCAAGGTGGACCAGGGTCATCTGTGCGTGCCACTGCACGCACTGCACATGTCAGCAGGGGTGGTGGGAGGGGTGGGAGACAGAGGTCGCTGCTTGCAGAGGTTGCTGGTGTGCATGATGACCCACAACTGGTACGCATAGCTGAAGCGTACCAGTCCAGCACCGGAGACCTCAGCCAGGTAGTGGGGCTCCTCAGAAACATGAAACAGCAGCAGGCTGCCCATCATGCCCGCTTGGACTCTCACATGTCCCACGTGGAGTCACACATGTCCCGCGTGGACTCACACATGTCCCGCGTGGAGTCCAAGTGGGATGCACTGCATGAGATGACGGCGGTGCACAGGGACATTTTACAATGCCTCCGCCAGATGAACAGCAACCAGTCCACACCTCCCTGTGTGCCAACAACATCTGGTGCCGAACAAACTGCAACTGCCACAGGGAGGGAGGATGACTCTGGCGGAGAGTCCCCTGCACCGCAGCAGCCTGTACTTGAGGGCCCCCCCAAGAAGAGGGGTCGTCCGAGGAGGGGCAAGTGAGAGGCCGATGGCCAAGCGCAACTCCCAGGAAGCCTGAACCTGTTCTGGATGTTCACCTTTGTGCACAGACTGTTCACCCTGTTGACGGCAACACTACTCCCACACATTGCATGGGGAGTACAAGTTGGACCAATGTGTCAGACAACTGTGGCCCCGATACTGGGGATTCTGTCTACCAGGACTTTCAATTCACCTAGGAACTTCTGATTGCAAGATTTATGTACAGCACTACCCATCCTATGCACTATTCACACAAATGTATCACAATAAACACACTAATACACCATACTTGCCTCTGTTGTGATTCCAACGTGGGTGCTATTATGGGGATGATGAACTGCAAAATTACACTGTGTATGCGAACTGCAACAGCAAGGACAACACAGGCATGTGAGTAAAGGCAACGTGACACATATGAGGGAGACACACCACCAGGGCTACACAACACATACACACCTAGGCCATCTGACTCATTGCCTACACTGATGTTGCCAGGGAAGACGGTGCAATGCACAGACACCACACCCATTCCCAGTTGTAGTCAAGTAGCCCACAGGTGCAGTAAGCAAATGGCAGTCAAATGTGTGACCACAGACAACGCACATCACAAAGTGAAGCACAGGTTTATTACACAGTTGCAACATGTCGTAACCACTACAGATGCAAGGTAATCCCACCTGGCAGCGGGCACACAGTCAACAACTGTAGACGGAAGGAAGTCCATGGGTGTGGCGCACATCACCTGTAGGGACACAACAGCTACCAGCCTGGAAGTGCAATCACGTCGTCGGTGGACACAGTTGACCAAACGAATCTGAAAGTACCCTGTGAAGGACAGAAATGACACACAGTCAAAAGCAATGGAGTACAGGACAGAACAGCAAAACTCATGCACAATACATGTTACAAGATACCCACCCAGAACCAAGTTAGCATGTCAACACTGTTGGGGAGTACAGCCCACCTGTAAGCACACATCGCAACACACATCCAGTCAAGTAGCCCATGGACACACTCCAACAGCACCAGAGCACCACCTACACATCATGCCAACTCACATCATTGACATGACACCTCAGGATACTCACATTCAGCTAAAGAAGTTGGTGATGAGCTGTGTGCGGACATCACCCTCATCATCATCATCATCATCGTCACTGGCATCGTGGTCCAGGCCAGGATCCTCCACAGGTGGCGGATGTTGGTCATTGTCATCCTGGATGAGAGGCAACTCCTTCCGCACTGCCAGGTTGTGGAGCATGCAGCAGACGATGATAATCTTGCACACTTTCGCAGGGGCATATGGGAGGGACCCTCCGGTCTTGTCCAGGCAGCGGAAGCGGCTCTTCAGGAGACCAAATGTCCGCTCAATCACTCTCCTGGTCCGACCATGTGCCTCATTGTAGCGCATCTGGGCTGGTGTCACAGGGTTCCTGAGGGGTGTCAGCAACCACGGCATGTTGGGGTATCCCGAGTCACCTACGGACAGACAAGTGCACATTAGCTGACTTGGAAAAGTGGGCGGAATACTACAGATCAGATCACACACAATGGCACAAAGTCAGTACACACCGACAAGCCAGGCACGCTGGTTCTGCATCTGTGCCATCATCCTGGGGATGCGACTACTCCTCATCACAAAGGCATCGTGTGCTGAACCAGGGAAACGGGCACACACGTGTGTGATGGTCATGTCTGCAAGACACACCACCAGTGCATTGACCGAGTGGTAGTGCTTGCGGTTCCTGTAGGCCTGCTCCTGGGCCTGTGGTGGTACCAAAGCCACATGTGTCCCATCAATGGAGCCAATGACATGCGGCATCCTCCCCAGGGCATAAAAGTCACTCTTCACGTCAGTGAGTCGTCGCAGTCTAGGGAAATAGATGTACCGGTTCAGGAATAGCAACATTGCCGCCAAAACATCGCGGAGCACACGGCTCAACATGGTCTGTGACATCCCACCAGCAGTCGCCACAGTATGTTGGAAGGTACCGGTGGCAAAGAAGTGTAGGGCTGCCATCACCTTCACCTTGGGGGTCAGCGCTGTAGGATACGGCCGGCCAGGCTGCAAATGTGGGGACAACTGCACTGCCAAATCCTCAATCAGCTGCCTGGTGAAGCGGTACCGTCGGATGCTGTCCCGTTCCACCATCGTTGCCAGGTCTGGGAATGGTCGATGGACAGCAGGAGCCCTGCAGTGCAGAGGAGAAGTAAGCAAGATTGTCAGTCAGCCCACATATGCGGCATTGAACACACTCAATATCCCAACACACATCATTATGAGGCACAACTACATGAAGTGTGCAGTTCCGTAAGGACATGTATGGTACATACATGGCCAACATCTGTCAACACGGTCCAACAGGTGGCATCAATTAGTCCCAGGTTGGCCCATTGGATATCATGAGGCCGTGTCACAGTTCCCATCTCCTGCTGCCGTGTCACAATCACCCCCCACAGTGACATGTGAGGACAGATGTGCCCCAGGCACCACAGCTCAACGACAGGTACATTCCCAGGGACCCTGTATTGCCACATGGACACTGGCATTACATGGAGTATCATGTATACACCACAGCAAAACAACCATGACCCCCACAGGTAGTGGTCCCACTTGCCACGGCAGGACAGACATGGACGTCTGTGACACACACACGCACAACATCAAAGTCCAGGCACACACAACGTGGATGTGGAGACTGTCTCCCATTGTGCACATGAAATCAGAGACATTGTAAACACTACATGCACAAAGACTGTGGAGGACCATCACTATTGTGCCACTGGGACACCCTGGCTCAAACATACCGTCCCACATGGGACTCACGGGGTATGTGACATGACATACACATACACCACCGTGAAATGTGACCATGGCACATGCACAGATATGAACAGTTGCACATCACAGTGGTCATGTACACGTAACACCCAGGATCCTGTCCCCATGAACACGTGCACAGCCTGGGGGTGGCTGCCCACAGGTGACACCCACAGGACAACATGTACACCAACATACACACAATAGGAAATGCAGCCTTACATGCCTTATGATAAAGTTTGGACAGGCTGTCGTGATGTAGGTGTGCCCCTCACTCCCTGGGAGCTATCTGTGGCTGGCATATGTCCATCTGAGACAGGCATGCTGACATATGCCAGTCACATGTACAGTGATGCGTTGAACAGCAATGGACCGATCGGTGCCCCGGCCGGCCCATTGCATTCAATGTGTGCGGGTACGCGTTGTACCCCTGTACGCGTTGAACTGCAATGGACCGATCGGTGCCCCCGGCCGGCCCATTGCATTCAATGTGTGCGGTACGCGTTGTACCCCTATACGCGTTGAACTGCAATGGACCGATCGGTGCCCCCGGCCGGCCCATTGCATTCAATGTGTGCGGGTACGCGTTGTACCCCTGTACGCGTTGAACTGCAATGGACCGATCGGTGCCCCGGCCGGCCCATTGCATTCAATGTGTGCGGGTACGCGTTGTACCCCTGTACGCGTTGAACTGCAATGGACCGATCGGTGCCCCGGCCGGCCCATTGCATTCAATGTGTGCGGGTACGCGTTGTACCCCTGTACGCGTAGTACCGCAATGGACCGATCGGTGCCCCGGCCGCCCATTGCATTCAATGTGCGCGGGTACGCGTTGTACCCCTGTACGCGTTGTACCGCAATGGACCGATCGGTGCCCCGGCCGGCCCATTGCATTCAATGTGTGCGGGTACGCGTTGTACCCTGTACAGCGTGTACCGCAATGGACCGATCGGTGCCCTGGCCGGCCCATTGCATTCAATGTGTGCGGGTACGCGTTGTACCCCTGTACGCGTTGAACCGCAATGGACCGATCGGTGCCCCGGCCGCCCATTGCATTCAATGTGTGCGGGCACGCGTTGTACCCCTGTACGCGTTGAACTGCAATGGACCGATCGGTGCCCCGGCCGGCCCATTGCATTCAATGTGTGCGGGTACGCGTTGTACCCCTGTACGCGTTGAACCGCAATGGACCGATCGGTGCCCCGGCCGGCCCATTGCATTCAATGTGTGCGGGTACGCGTTGTACCCCTGTACGCGTTGTACCGCAATGGACCGATCGGTGCCCCGGCCGGCCCATTGCATTCAATGTGTGCGGGTACGCGTTGTACCCCTGTACGCGTTGAACTGCAATGGACCGATCGGTGCCCCCGGCCGGCCCATTGCATTCAATGTGTGCGGGTACGCGTTGTACCCCTGTACGCGTTGAACTGCAATGGACCGATCGGTGCCCCGGCCGGCCCATTGCATTCAATGTGTGCGGGTACGCGTTGTACCCCTGTACGCGTTGAACTGCAATGGACCGATCGGTGCCTCCGGCCGGCCCATTGCATTCAATGTGTGCGGGTACGCGTTGTACCCTGTACGCGTTGTACCGCAATGGACCGATCGATGCGCACCCATTGACAATGGCCTTGCCTGGCAACGGACGCGTTTTCGAATTTCGAACGAGTCGGTTGCTGGAAATTCAGTTGGTCACCCACAACAATGTTGCAAAATCATGTATGTCATGAAGTTGAAGATTTGAAGGATGCTGTGGGCGTGTTTTGGTGCTGCTATTCCATGGATTGGCCAGATTCAGAAGATGCAAACGACTTGGACCTATCACTTTGGACACAAGGGACAGTATCTGCCTCTCCAGCACATATATATTGCTGGCTGTTCCCCTGAGAGCTCACTTGCCTGCACTACATGCTCCAGGACGACATCTGCCACTGCACTGCTGCTGTCTCTGCCCCTCTGGACCCTGCAATGGCACGTACTGTGGAGAGAGCCCCAGCCTTCAGCCTTGAGGAGAACCAGGCCCTGCTGGACAGCCTACTTCCACAGTACAGCAAGCTGTATGGGACACCAGGGGAGCAGGTGAGTGTTCTGTGCACTGCCTTTCTGAATGTGCATATTGTCTGACTAGCAAGGCTGAAAGTCTGCACGCCACTGGCTAGCAGGCTCACTGAGTAGTTGTCACCCCCCATAGTGTGTAGTGACATGCACTGGACAGGTATGGTGCAGTGACAGTGCATTTGAACAAGGTTTTACTTCCCATGCAATGATACCATGTAGTGACGTCTGGCAAACTGTCCATGGGCAGCTTTGCACTGCCTGTGTACATCATGTGCCCCTGTGATTGAGACATGTATATACAACTGTGTCATGCACGGATATGTTGCATGTGTAGTAATGGCCTTTTCACTTTGTCATCCTGACAGGTTAATGCCCATCGGAAGCAGGAGATCTGGAAGGACATCGTCCGGGCTGTCCGGTCCGTGGGGGTCTACAAGCGCCGGATCCGCAACTGCCAGAAGAGGTGGCAGGACCTTCGGGGCTGGACCCGGAGGATTGCACGGGTCCAGCTGAAGCTGTCGCCTCCTCGCAGGAGGGGCGGAACACGGACCCTGACCCCCACATGCTCCAGATCCTGGCGGTGGTGTTTCCAGACCTGGATGGGCAGCTGAAGGCCAGACAGCAGCAAGGAGGGGTGAGTCAAAGACTGCACTGTGAACTCTGTATTACATGCTGTGTGCCCTCCTCTGGCCTGGTTCAACTGCCACAGTGCAGCAGTCATGTTGTCCAGGAGCCATGTCCCTCTATTGTGCACTGCCCACTGCTCATCTGATACCCAGGTGTGGCCCTTACATTCAGGGAATTGTGTCACTTGGGACTGTGTCCTTGCAGTTTGCTTCACTAAAGGTGGGGGACAGCATCTGTTTCCCTAACTCTGTTGTGGGCATCATGGGTGGGTCCATTGTTCACACTACGCCTGTGTTCGGACATGTAATCTGTGTGTTGCTTTGATATGCGGTCCACTTGCTGTGCTGAGCCACCACATGTGCCTGGGGTATGTGGCACACGCCCATGCAGCGGGTGGGAACAATGTTTGGGCCCCAGGAGTGTGCAGATTACGTGTGTCACACATACATAGCCAGCTATCCACTGTCCAGGGCTCATCCCTCATTCATGTGGAGCAGGACAGTCATGCCTACTCCAGGCCATGCAATGCACTCTGTACTCCCACTCCCGTGTATCAGCTGACACATTGTGCGCAGTGATTTGACCCCTCAGGTGTCTGCCTCTGTGTCAGTGTGCTGTGGATTAGTTGCCAGGACTGCTGGGGTGTTTCTTGGTAGGGGCTCAGCATGCCCCTGGAGATGTGACCATAGGAGACGATACTTGTGTGTCACATAGGTGTTTGATCAGCTGCCCGTGCAGACTGGGGTATGCGAATGTGAAGTTCAGGCAGCTGTTCCCCATTCACAGCAGATTGTGAGGGGCTCAGGTTCAGAGGGTAGTGTCACAGGTCTCCCATATGTCCAATAGGTATGACCTGGACAGATGAGGGTTAAGATGATGTGTTGTGTGGGGGATGTACATGTGCACTTGTGCAGCTCCAGGACTTGCATTCCCCATGACCTACTATTGTGACACAGTGCATAGTGTTGTTGTCTGGCTGCCAAGTCATACATCACTGAGACAGTGATGTATGACTTAGCAGTCATGCCTCTGCCATGGCATGTGTCTACTTATTGGTGGTCTTGCAGGGGAGTGACATGTGCTACATGCACACCATTGTGGCGATGGCTATCAGGACATGGGTGCATCATGGTGTCTGTCGCTGGTATGCATCACATGCATTTCCTATTTGACTCTGGGCATCCCTTTCATCCGGAAACCTGTACTGACTCAGTGGCAAGAGCTGTGATGTGTGCATGTCCACATGCCACACCGTGTCCTCTGCACTGTCCAACTACTGTGTACTTGGTGCATGTGTCCACACTGGGGTGTTGCAATCCAACAGACACCAGACAGATGGGTGCAAGGCCATGTGGGATGTGAGTGCCATGGCTTGGCATCAGACTGACAATTGGCTTCTCCTGTTCAGTTAGGGCACTTTTAGCAATGTACAACTAATGATGCCAGGGCTTGCTCTGTAATGTGCTGTGCTCACAGTGGTGTGTGCGTTTGGTGCAGGTGACTGATGTCTGTCTGTTTCCCCATTGTTTGCAGATACATCCACGGCCACGGAAGGGGACAGCTCCACGGACCAGGAGGAGCCAGAGAGCCAGACTGGGTCAGCAGCCGAGGAGTGGTCGGAGGGACCCAGTGGCACGGAGGGCGAGGGGAGCCACACCGAGGAGTCCTCAGCACCATCCACCTCAGCTGAGGACCAGAGCAACTCGGAGGATGACTCCCTTATGGAGGCGGGTGTCAGCAGCCACCACACCCCAGCTAGTGTTGCTGTCCCCGCCACCACCAGCACCACCACCGCCCTCCCATCGGCTCCCATTCCCCAGGTCCGTGGAGGCTCCCATGTTCGGGAGCGTGTCTCCTTTGGGCCAGGCACCGCACCCCCTGCCCCTGTGTCCCCTGCTGCCCTGAGTGAGGAGTCTGTGTACCTCCTTCGCCAGCTCCATGTAGGGCAGACAGCCATGCTGAGTGTCCTCCATGCGCACACCGCTCTGTTGACTCAGCTGGTGTCGTTCATGGAGGGCATCTCATCGGGCATGTCTGACCTACAGAGGGGCAATAGGTCCATGGACTCCTCCCTGACGGCAGCAGTGTCCCTCCTCAGACAGTCCCTCACCCCTCCTGCCTCTGCTCCATCCACACTCCCCAGCACCTTACCCGTCCCAAGCACACACACACCGGCACAGGCACACACCAGCACACACACGTCCAGCACACAGACACACACGCCACAAACAAAACGCACACGCACGCACAGTCAGGGGACTGAAACCAGACTCACAGGGGATGGGGCCCTGGTACACACACACGCATCCACGGGCACTGCGCAGTCCTCAGTTGCCTCTCCCTCCAAAACACCCTCCCTTGCCTCACCTGCAACCCCAAAGACCCAGCGCCTCTTCCTCAGTGACCTCGGCCTCTTCCCCTCCGATCCAGCTGCTCCAGCATCCAGGGGGAAGAGGAAGCCCCCACACGGAGCAGAGTGCCCCTCGCCCCCGGACACCCTCCCCCAGGCGCAGACAGACTGAGGCCCCCACCCGCAAGTCCCCCGGAGTGGTAAGAGCAAGACCCCGCCGCCGCCCTGCAGCTCAAGCACCAGGTCTCCTTCCTCCATCCCTCAGGCCCCCACTCCACAGGTGCCCCCACCACACCCTGCCCCAGGTTCCCCCACCCACAGATATACCATCCCCAAGAGGATCCGGCCTTCTCCCCTGCCACTTGCTCTCCCGGCACCACACCCCCGCTGCGCTTGTCTGTGCCACTGATGTGGTGAGGGTGTCCTCCCCCTCTGTCCAGCCCACCTTGCCTGTTCCCCATTCTCCTCCCCTGGTGGTAGGCACTGCAGTGGAGTCCACTACCACCCTGTCTGACTTGGGCACTGCAGTGGCGGACCTGTCCACTCCATCTGCAGGGTCCACTGCAGTCGTGCCGGCACCCACAACATCTGAGTCATGCCCCCAGTTGTGCCGGCACACACCATGTCAGACACCTCCACTGCAGTTGTCAGTGGCTCTCCAGCACCCACCACCCCTTCCCTGCTTCCTCCTGGTGAGCCCTGATCCTGTCCCTGCGGTGCCTGGCCTACCCCCCGGTTGCGCCTCCTAGTGGATTGTCCCTGGTTTTGTGCAGGCATGTGTAGGGTGGCATCTGCCACTGTCACCCACTTGTGACTTTGTTGATGGACTGGCCATTGGCCTTTGTTTATTTTCTACCGGACTTCTACTTTTAATGCCACATATGCTGAATAAAGCAACTTTCTGTTCTCTAGTGCTTTTGCTTCTGATGTACATGATGTTGATGATGCTAACCATGCCCTTGCTGCAGTGATGGTGATATTTGGTCTCATGATAATGAAGTGTTACTGTGCAGGAACCCATGTGGTCCAGGGGGAATGTGTCCTATCCTGTGGTGTATCCATGTCATCCATAGCAGCATCTGAGGGTGTCATGTGTTCAGTATTTGGCAATGGGATTTCCTACTTAGATTGCCTATTTCACATCTGTGGCTTCCACCCCTGCACATCTGTTGTGCCTGCCATTGTTCAATTCGTCTACTTCCCTGACCGTGTGGCCATCTCCAGTGGACATGCAGGTTTGGGCATCAATGGGGAAGGACTCATCTGTGTTGTCAGTGCAACATTGCTATACAAGTGTGTTGGATCTGTGCTGATGATTCCGTTGGCACTTCCATGACCAGGCTGATGTTACGGGAGCCCTCATTTGGTGCTAATTGTTGATTGTGTGACCAAGTGCTCAGCTGACATGATGGGGCCCTACTGAGGCAACATATGGCACAGCTTTCCTCACACAGGAGTGGAGTCCCCTCATGGCAGTGTGTACTCCTGTGACATTGCCTGCGCCCAAGGTGTGTGTTGTATGTGCATGTCTGTGTGTTCACTTCCGTTTAGCTGTGCATGCTGTGATCCCTAGTGTTGTACCTGTTTGTGATGCTAGCTGAGTTGAGCTATGTTCCCCCAAAGTCTTCTCCCTGGGTTCTCTGTGATGTGGGTGCATGGCACATTACTGGTCATCAGGGTGTCACCCATAGGTGTGTTTGCTGTCAGGGCTGAGTTTGTGTGCAGACGCAGATGGGTCACAGTCAGGTTTCGCCTTGGCACTTGTTGTTTGCCCCTGTCATGTGATTTCCAGTTTGTGTTATCTTTCAGTGATTGTGACACGTTGTGTGTGTGACTGCTGGCACTCCTCAGGGTCCGGGCTGCAATGTTGGTTGTTGTCTATGTGTGTTCTTTGTGGGTGACCTTGGCTTCTTCATTGGTGTGTGACTGTGGCTGGGATCCCATTGGTTGGTGTGGTATTGCCGTCATGTCCATGTACAGCGTAGTGTGCAGTGTGTCAGACATTCAGGAGTCTTGTTGAGTGGCCATGTGTGATGTGTTTCTGCACCTTGGTTCCCACCCACCACCCTGGAATAGTCATGGGTGCATGTGCAATGTCACCAGTGCATGTGTACTTCACTGCTGCACATTGTTGGAGGTCGAGGGGTGTGGTGTTGAGTGTGTGCAGATGAGAGTTGTTGCCCGGCTAGGCCCCTGCCTCCATGTTGGCCTTGGCTTACTGGCCATGCTGTTTGATTTGTGCTTGTGTAGGTGTGATGGTAGTTAGTTGCTCAGGACACATGACTGTGGTTCACAGTGTGAACCACATTTAGCTTTGTCATCACAGTGGGATTGTAATGCAGCCCAGGGTCACCACATTGTGGGGGCCCTGGGGGTGGTGCTGTGGTGTGTCTGTGTCTTGCTGTGTCAGTTGCTGTCCCTACGTGCCTGTGTGACATGTGTGATTTGTGCTCCCTCTCATCTGACAATGCCTGCTTGCCCACATAGGGGATTTGGATCCATGAGTTACCTTTGTGTGGCACTGTATGCACATCTGTATGATTGGTATTCAGGTCTCCTCATGTGTTGTGTGGTTGCCTGGGGACACTGGCACCCCCCTCACCTGTTGTGTATGATGTGCAGTGTGGGTCTGCCTGTTTGTGTTTGTGCATCTGCACCACTGCATTGGCATATCTTGGGTGTGCCATTGGCTGTATGTAGTTTGGTGGGTTTCCCCTGCTGTCCCTGGGACTCCTAGGTCATCGGTCAGCACAATGATCATGGTTTGTGTGTCCCATTGCTGCCATGGTATGGTATCTGTTCACCTCACATCTGCAGTCTCCACAGGGTATCTGCATTTGTGTGCCCATTGGTGCAAATATGTGGGTCTGCATTCTGATGGTCACTTCTGTCATTGTGTCATTGATGATTGTTGACGGTGTCAGCCCCCATGGGTGTTGTTTGTCTGCACATGGCCAAAGGTATGTCTTATTTGCACTGCAGTATTTGGCTCCCCCAATTTATGTTGCAATGGGACACATACACTACTTTGCCACTGATGTGTTTGTTGTTCTGTGACCAGGAATCATCCATGCAGTTTGGCAGTTGCACCTCTTTCTTTGTCAACACTTACCTTTTGGTCACTGTGGTGATGGGGGTTTAGACCCCATTGCCACAATGTTCAAGATGTGCTTCAGCTATGGACCCCACACTTACATTTTGGTCACTGTGATGATGGGGGTTTGGACCCCATTGCCACAATGTTCAAAATGTGCTTCAGCTATGGACCCCACACTTACCTTTTGTTCACTGTGGTGATGGGGGTTTAGACCCCATTGCCACAATGTTCAAAATGTGCTTCAGCTATGGACCCCACACTTACCTTTTGGTCACTGTGGTGATAGGGGTTTGGACCCCATTGCCACAATGGTCATGGCCTGCTTGCATTGTGGGTGCCACACACATATATGTGTGGCACATGTGCTAGGGGGTCACATTGTATGTTCAAAGTCATGTTCGGTGTTGTAGGCATTTGACACAGTCTACACACGCTTGTCATGGTGTTGGGGGATGTCTTCTTCTTGCATTCCCTAGGTTGTGGTGTGCTGGTTGTGTCATGCATTGTCCATCCTATGAGTGGGGGTGGTAGTAGTGGTTGGCATCCAGCCCCCCTGGCTGAGGGTGGTAGTAGTGGTAGGCATCCAGCCCCCCTGGCTGTGGGTGGTAGTAGTGGTAGGCATCCAGCCCCCCTGGCTAAGGGTGGTAGTAGTGGTAGGCATCCAGCCCCCTGGCTCAGGGTGGTAGTAGTGGTAGGCATCCAGCCCCCCTGGCTCAGGGTGGTAGTAGTGGTAGGCATCCAGCCCCCCTGGCTAAGGGTGGTGGTGAGGCATCCAGCCCCCTGGCTAAGGGTGGTAGTAGTGGTAGGCATCCAGCCCCCCTGGCTAAGGGTAGGTGGTAGGCATCCAGCCCCCCTGGCTAAGGGTGGTAGTAGTGGTAGGCATCCAGCCCCCCTGGCTAAGGGTGGTAGTAGTGGTAGGTATCCAGCCCCCCTGGCTCAGGGTGGTAGTAGTGGTAGGCATCCAGCCCCCCTGGCTAAGGGTGTAGTGGTAGGCATCCAGCCCCCCTGGCTAAGGGTGGTAGTAGTGGTAGGCATCCAGCCCCCCTGGCTAAGGGTGGTGGTAGGGCATCCAGCCCCCTGGCTAAGGGTGGTAGTAGTGGTAGGCATCCAGCCCCCCTGGCTCAGGGTGGTAGTAGTGGTAGGCATCCAGCCCCCCTGGCTAAGGGTGGTAGTAGTGGTAGGCATCCAGCCCCCCTGGGTGAGGGTGGTAGTAGTGGTAGGCATCCAGCCCCCTGGCTAAGGGTGGTAGTAGTGGTAGGCATCCAGCCCCCTGGCTCAGGGTGGTAGTAGTGGTAGGCATCCAGCCCCCCTGGCTAAGGGTGGTAGTAGTGGTAGGCATCCAGCCCCCCTGGCTCAGGGTGGTAGTAGTGGTAGGCATCCAGCCCCCTGGCTCAGGGTGGTAGTAGTGGTAGGCATCCAGCCCCCTGGCTAAGGGTGGTAGTAGTGGTAGGCATCCAGCCCCCCTGGGTGAGGGTGGTAGTAGTGGTAGGCATCCAGTCCCCCTGGCTAAGGGTGGTAGTAGTGGTAGGCATCCAGCCCCCTGGCTCAGGGTGGTAGTAGTGGTAGGCATCCAGCCCCCCTGGCTAAGGGTGGTGGTAGGCATCCAGCCCCCTGGCTGAGGGTGGTAGTAGTGGTAGGCATCCAGCCCCCTGGCTAAGGGTGGTAGTAGTGGTAGGCATCCAGCCCACCCTGGCTCAGGGTGGTAGTAGTGGTAGGCATCCAGCCCCCTGGCTCAGGGTGGTAGTAGTGGTAGGCATCCAGCCCCCTGGCTAAGGGTGGTGGTGAGGCATCCAGCCCCCCTGGCTAAGGGTGGTAGTAGTGGTAGGCATCCAGCCCCCTGGCTAAGGGTGGTGGTAGGCATCCAGCCCCCTGGCTTAGGGTGGTAGTAGTGGTAGGCATCCAGCCCCCCTGGCTAAGGGTGGTAGTAGTGGTAGGCATCCAGCCCCCTGGGTGAGGGTGGTAGTAGTGGTAGGCATCCAGCCCCCTGGCTAAGGGTGGTGGTAGGCATCCAGCCCCCTGGCTGAGGGTGGTAGTAGTGGTAGGCATCCAGCCCCCTGGCTAAGGGTGGTAGTAGTGGTAGGCATCCAGCCCCCTGGCTAAGGGTGGTGGTGAGGCATCCAGCCCCCCTGGCTGAGGGTGGTAGTAGTGGTAGGCATCCAGCCCCCCTGGCTAAGGGTGGTAGTAGTGGTAGGCATCCAGCCCACCCTGGCTCAGGGTGGTAGTAGTGGTAGGCATCCAGCCCCCTGGCTAAGGGTGGTAGTAGTGGTAGGCATCCAGCCCCCCTGGCTCAGGGTGGTAGTAGTGGTAGGCATCCAGCCCCCCTGGCTAAGGGTGGTATAGTGTAGGCATCCAGCCCCCTGGCTGAGGGTAGTGGTGGCAGGCATCCAGCCCCCTGGCTAAGGGTGGTAGTAGTGGTAGGCATCCAGCCCACCCTGGCTCAGGGTGGTAGTAGTGGTAGGCATCCAGCCCCCTGGCTCAGGGTGGTAGTAGTGGTAGGCATCCAGCACCCCTGGCTAAGGATGGTAGTAGTGGTAGGCATCCTGCCCCCTGGCTCAGGGTGGTAGTAGTGGTAGGCATCCAGCCCCCTGGGTAGGGGGTGGTGGTGCGCATTCAGGCCCCTGTGTGCATATGTGGCATTGGTGATGGGCATCCCGCCCCTATGGTGCTGCTGTTGCTGGTGTAAGTATATTCTGCATCCCTCTGTGTGTGTGTGATGTGTCGTGTACGTGTTGTATGTGTTTTGTGGTTGGTGTCTGACTTACCTTCTGCGCCGTACGCGTCCGTGCCAGTTCCGGTAGTAAATGTAGAATATTGGTATGATCGGGACGAAGGGATTCATGGTTGGTTCGTGTCGTTCGTCCTTCTCGTTGCTTCGCGTCGTCCTCGTCGCTTCGCGTCGTCCTCGCCGCTGGCGTGTTCGTCTCGTAGCCGTGGATCGTGTTGTGGCGCGAATCGGAGCTTATGTGCGCCTCTCCCGGATGCTTTGACGTGCCGTGCGTAGCGACGGGTTCGGCACGTACGGAAAGCGCATCGTACTCGTTCGGCCGGACGGAGCTGCATTTTTCCTTCCGTGCGACTCGATTCGGCGTTTCAGGATTCGCCGCGGTCGGGGAACAGGACCTGGTTTGGGTGAGTACGGCTCGGCCGGACTCTGCTGTTGTGCGCATCGTACTTACTCGTTCGGTGTGCTGTACGGATCGGTCGGGAAACAGGCTTTCGCATGGCTTTTTTCCCGACCGAATGGTATTGGGTGCGCCTCCGACCGAGATCGGAATCGGCCCCTTAATGTGTGCGTTATTGTCCCCAAACCGGTTCGAATAAGGAGGGCAATGAGGTGACCATCACCACCCCTCCAATGGACCAATTAGCGTGATTTCTGCCCCTAAAGATTGCAACTTTAAGTGTAGCGAGTCAGAGAATAGGCTATAAGAGAGTCTGCTCTTACGTTGTCCGTGGTTGATGTTGACTTCTTCGCTTCTACTATCCTGATGGTGCGAGAGACTCTGTCATTTTGGACTTCGAACATTGACAGGGGAAGGAACGAGACCGTTACGGGAGTTGCCCGGGAGGAGATTGCGTCCGAGGAGGTTAGCGGGACAGTAAGTCAGTTTTGGGGAGTCCATCCTGTGATCTGCAGTTCATCTTTCTTTCCTGATGAACCATTCTTGTCATCGCCCTATGGCCAAGGGTAATGAGTATTTCCCATTTTTATTCTTAATCTTTTACTTAAATGCTTACTGATATAATAAATGTATTTACCTAAAATGAACTTTACTTATTTGCTTAAAGAATTTCGAAAAAATTATATGCTAACTCTAAATGAGTCTGTGGTTCTTTAAATAAAATTGTGATTGATAAATGTCAAAGGTTTTAATTGTGATTGAGCTGGACTTAATCGCCATCAACTGATTCTACTAGTTGGTCCATCGACCGAATAGCGGAGTACCTTGATGTTTAGAACCGACAGGATCCGAAGTTTATGTATATAATGTATAGGTTATAATTCTGTCATTTTAATAAGGTATCCCGCTTGTCCAGCAACTCATTTTTCCTTAGCGTTTGATCCAGAACATTTGAATGAATGTATGTATGCGGTGTCATGGGCCCCATCGACATGAGTATCAAGTGATCATGGTTGTGTAGGTTTTTTCTGGATTAGTGTCATAAGGAAAAATTAATATTAGCCGCGCTGGATCAGATTTCTTGGTAGCAGAGTTATGGTTACTATAGATTAGTTTGGAGATTATTGATTATTGATTTATTCATGTCTAACACTCTGGGGCCGATTCCGATTTGGGCCGGAAATCTCTCCGACCGAGCCGGACCCGGAGAGATTTCCGACCGAATCGGAGTCTGGCAGTCCGACCGAACGAGTACGATGCGCACGCATGCCATCGGACTCGAGTCGGTCGGACTTCCATTGAAGTCAATGGGAGCCTGTCGTACAACGCGTACGCGGGCTCCCATTGACTCCAATGGGTGCGAGGCGGACAAGGGCGCCCCTACAGCAGGTACGCGTCGATGCGCATCGCGGCGTACATGCACAGGTAGGGGACCTATGGGTCCCCTTGTGTGCGACTCGCGCGCCTACGCGTACAGGGGGTCCGGCGCGGACCCCCAAAGTCCGGCTCCGACAGCTTTTTCGAGCCGGACCGGCGCGGTGCCGGTCGGACTGCTCGCGGCGCGCATCGTACTTACCCGGCCGGGATGCGTCTCCATAGCGCGGTGCGAGTCGTGTCCATGCGAGTCGGTCGGAGCATGTTGAAGCCGCGTTCGAGTCGGTCGGAGATATTCGCGGGTGCCTGCATCGTACTCGCTGCGGCCGGACCCAGCGTACGATTCGGTCAGGAAACAGGGCTCCGAATCGGATCCGGTAAATCCGATTCGGAGCACTACCAGCCGAGATCGGAATCGGCCCCTCTATGTTGAGTTTGTATTACGTTATGTGTAAGTCAGAATTTTGAAGCTTCCGGGAGGTAGGAAGTTGACACGTGTGGCAAGAGAAGTCACACGGAATTGTGCATTGTCTGATTTCAAATTTGGTAATAACACAGGACTGTGTTATGTTAGGGAAATTTCACGCATGAATTGCATTTGAGTGAAATAGCAACAGGTTTTCTTGTGAAACTTTGGCCTTAATTCTCAGGAGCAGTGTAGACTCCACATGTGTTTTATCCCCAGAGAAACGGGTTTACCTCTTGCTTGAGAGAAGGGTAAGGTAGAGAGAAGTGCTACACTTATCGAACGAAACAGTATTCTTGTAAGTTAGAATAAACTATCTCTTTTGTTCAGAGAAACAGACAATGGTAATGTGTTTTACGTTGTAACTAATCGATTTAGTTGAAAAGAAAAGTTTAGAAAAGTGCCGATAATTTTTGTAAAGGAGGGGTCAGAAGAAACAGGAGTAGAGCTGACGTCAACAAGAACCGCGCTGGTATTGGCCAGTTGTGGAAGAACGAAGAGTTTCCTGATTGGTGCGTTAGTGTGAGATGCGCTGGGATAGGTTAGTGTGAGAGTGACGTAAAAGATTTCTGATTGGTGCATTGATGTGAGACGCGCTGGGATAGGTCCGAATAGCCGAGCAGTAGAAAGAACCGATTGGTGAAGGATTGTGTGAATTGCTTCGGCAAAACAAACAGTGAAATGGCTTATTATAATGAATACGATAGAGAGAAACCGTCATGGTTTGCGAAGCTTAAAAATCTTTTTAAGAAAGATAAGAAGGTTGTGACTAGGGAAGGAGAAGTACTTCCTCCGCCGAAAACGCCAGCATCTTATATGATGATGAAATATGGCTATCATACCTGCATTTGGTTGGAAAATTGGGCGAAGTATACCAAAGACGATGGAGTATTGGCATTTCCAGAAAATGGTTCGTTTAGCACAGCGGTACTTCGAAATTTGAGAGAAAAGATGATGAGACTTGAACCGAGACCTAGACCGACACAGTTCGAAGCCTTAGATGAATGGGAAGATGAGATGTATGAAAGGGAAAGACACAGAGGTGCAAAGAATTATAGTTTAATTCATGGAAGAGTATGGGGTTTGAATCATGAAGACAGGATGAGACGAAGGCGGTATGCTAACATGACGGATAGCATGTTTCCTGTCAGAACAGTTGAAGAATTTACAGGGAAAAAGTGTACGGAGAAAAAGAAGCATGCAGTAACAGAGAGATATGGGTATGGAGTTAGCGACACAGAGGATGAGTTGCTGGAGGACATTTTAAATAAAAGACCCCCTCCATATCAACAGGATTCTGTGGTGGTGACACCAAATGCACCGTCAATGGAAACTGTAAGAAACCAAAGCCCTGAACGATTGTCTGAAATAAATAGTCCATTTAATAAACTAGAAGCACCACAGACTGTGAAACATGATAATGGTAATACAGCTGAATTAGCCAGAACCACAAGAGAGTTGACTGAAAAGATAAGAGAACTGACAAAGAATATGGAAGCTGTGACTGTGCCAGTAACTATAGGGCCAGTAATCCCAGTATTTGAAAATCAAAAGATAGATGAACACTCCTTAACAATTCCATTAAATTCCAGTATGCAAAAAGTAAGACAAGGGATAATTCCAGAAAATAGAGAGAAAGAAGATTCTGTTGGTCCATTTAGGTCAAGTCCACCTGTAAATTTGACAATTAATGAGAGTCCGATAAATAGTATTCGTATGGGAACTGAGTCAGCAACTGAAACTCTGGAGAGAAGTGTAAATTGGGCAGAAGTAAATAAAACCCCTGTGGGTCCGACTGCAGAGGAATTAAATGATTGGGTGAGGAGCTTGCAGAAAAAGGATGCTGAACCACAACTTTTGGATGTGGTCAGATTTAAGATAGATATGGAGGAATTGATTCTAGGGACTATTGGTACAGATCGATTGAAGTCCTATCAAGATGATGAATTAATGTTTATGTGTAAAAGCATCACTTGGAGAGCTAGGAACTTGCATGAAAAATTGGAAGAGACAGCGAACGAACTAGGAGTAGATTTTAGAAAAATTAGAGGATTGCAGAAACCGTACAGGGTAGATTTTAGTGAAAAGGACATAGAAAATCTGAACACTTCAGGACGACTAACACAGATAAAAGAACTGATTGTTTTACTGAGAAAATGGGGAGATGTAGACAAGTGGAGAAGTAGGTGGATAAGGAGAAAGGAGGGAACAACTGATAAAGCATCATTGGCTTTTCCAGTAAAAGAGAAAGAACCAACGGTAATAGAATGTCCAATGAGAGAAACTCCAGGAGGAAGTTATGTACATGTCCCACGGTCCAGACAAGATATATTGTCATTTACAAATAATTTTCCAAGATTGAGAGAGAAACCTGTAGAATGGTATAGACAGGTAGAGAGGTTTGTAAAAGTTTCAAAAGTATTGTGGGAAGATCTGGATGGACTGTTTGAGATTGTTGTTCCTGCAGATTTATGGACAGAATGTACAATTACAATTGATTGGCCGAAGGAAGAATATCCTAGAGATGCAAAAACAGGAGCCCCAGGTTCAGAAGTAATGAGAAAATATGAACAGGCAATCACATTTCTGAAAAATAAGATTCCACCAAAAGAAACGGACTGGGTAAAGATTGATAGAACAACTCAGGAGAGTAAGGAGTCTGTACATGCCTACTATGAGAGGTTGCTTTTGGTTTTCAAGCAGTATAGTGGTTATGAGAATTTGAGTGAAAAAGACATGAGTCATTTTGTGTATAGATTTGTGTATGGATTGGGACCTGAGATAAGTGAGATGATTAAGCAGCATATGTTATGTTGGCAGAATAGCACAGTAGATGAGGTACTTCGGTATGCAAAATATTGCAGTGACAATATTGAGTGTAGACAGCGTAAACTCAAGGAAAAGGCAATGTGGGCACAAGTAAAGGATGCAGAAAAGCAAGAAGCTCAGATTAATAATCAGTCTAATGACGCTAGGACAGACCAAGTCCAAACCAAATATTGGTAAGGAAAAGGTCAGATGAGTATAGAAGAAGCTAAAAAGAAATGGCCATGTCATAATTGCGGAAAATTAGGGCACTGGAGAATCTACTGGAGTGTAAATTACCTCCGAGAGTTAATACCGAGAATCAACCATTAAATCCACAGGTGCAGAATGAGGTGAGTTACCAACAGCCGCAACAGCCACAGGTAGTTACTCAACAGTGTCAGGTGCCGCAAACACCTCTTCCAAAGAGTGTAAATCCTCAAAGATACAGTACAGAGGCAGGATTCTACGGAGGAGAGCAGGTAATAAAATTGCCGCGCGCAGCTGCAGTTTCGCAGTATTGGTTACGGCAGGATGGAGATGAATCGGATGAAAGCTTATGACGGTGCCTAGGAGAGGAGGAGGAGTGCGTGCTTGGCGCAACTCTAGAGGTAGATCAGTCAGGTCCATTTGTGGATGGAAAGGTGAATGGTGTAAATGTTACATTCCTTGTGGACACTGGTGCTACCCGTTCTACTGTTAGATCAGTGGAAATTCCAAACCTTCCTCTCTCAGGAGAATACATCCAAGTTGTAGGTGTTTCAAACAGGCAAATTAAAACCCCTCTTACAAAACCAATAGAGGTGGAAATTGGTCCATTCAAAGATATGCATCGTTTTGTGGTGTGTGATTGTAGTCCTGTAAATTTATTAGGACGCGATCTGCTTTGCAAAATGAATTGTACCATTTACTGTACTCCAGATGGTATTGCTTTCCAGACACCAGATGATGATGTTCTGTATAAAATGACAATGGCAGAACTAGAACCAGGAGTGAATGATATGTTTCCTGTGTTTGATGCAGAGAAAATCCCTATTGAATTGAAAGAAATAGTCAGGTCTGATGTGTGGGATTTCACAGGTGAAGATATTGGACTAATGAGAGAAGTTGATCCTGTAAAAATTACTGTAAAAGAAGGAACAAATTACCCAAATACCCCGCAGTACAAATTAACGCCAGAAATTATTGAAGGAATAACACCTGTAATTAATAAGATGATTGAACAAGGAATTTTGAGAGAAATAATGAGCAGTCCATGTAATTCTCCGATAATGGATTGAAAAAGCCAAATGGAACGTATAGAATAGTACAAGATTTGAGAAAGGTGAACAAAATTGTTATTCCTTGCTGCCCAATTGTGCCAAACCCTGCTGTAATACTGTATCAAATCCCTCATGATGCAGAATGGTACACAGGTATTGATTTGTGCCATGCATTTTTCTCTATTCCATTGCACCCTGACAGCCAGCCATTATTTGCATTTCGGTTTGGAGAGCGTATTTTGGCATGGTGCCGAATTCCTCAAGGGTATACTGAAAGTCCTTCAATTTTTAATCAGATTCTAAAGAAATCCTTACAAGATATGAAAATGCCTGAAAAATCTGTGATGGTCCAATATACTGATGACCTATTAGTGGCATCAAAGACCAGAGAAGCATGTGTTACAGACACCATTGCTTTACTAAATCATTTGGCAGAAGGAGGACACAAGGTGTCCCCATCAAAACTGCAATTCTGTCAACAGGAAGTACAGTACTTAGGTCATAAGACTGAGAAAGGGATGCGAAAAGTGACGACAGAAAGAATAAGGATTATTAAAGGAATGAGAGCCCCAATGACACAAAGAGAGGTGAGAATGTTTCTTGGAATGGTTGGTTATTGCCGACAGTGGATAAGTGGATTTTCATTGATTGCAAAACCTTTACAGCGATTGACAAAGAAGGATGTCAAAGATCCGATTGCACTGGATGAGGAGGAAATGAAGGCTTTCGAGGAACTGAGAACAAGTTTGTGTGAGGCACCAGCATTGGGAATGCCTGATTATGAGAAAGAATTTGAGCTGTATTGTAGTGAGAGAGACGGATGTGCACTTTCAGTACTAGTGCAAAGGCATGGAAGAATGAAACGACCAATAGCTTATTTTTCAGCTGTTCTAGATCCGGTAGCAAAAGCGTTGCCTGGATGTCTGAAAGCAGTAGCTGCTACTTGTGTGAGTCTGGAACAAAGTGAAGGCATTTTGATGGGATATCCTTTGAGAGTATATGTCCCACATTCAGTTGAAATCCTTTTGACCCGAACAAAAACCCAATTCATGACTCGTAGTCGGCTGACTAGGTATGAAAAAGTGATCTTGGGTGCAGACAATGTAACCATTGTAAGATGCACGAGTGTGAATCCTTCCACTTCACTGCCAGATGCAGTAAATGCAGAAGTCAAAGATGATGTTGATCATAACTGTTTGGATGTGCTTGAATTTTGCACAAAGCCTCGCCCTGATATCAGGGATGAACCTCTAAAAGAGTCAGATTATGTGATGTTTGTGGACGCGTCATGCCTGAGGACAAATGAAGGAGTTTTAAGTGCTGCGTATGCTGTATGTACGGTGGCAACCATAATGGAAGCATCATGTTTGAGAGGAATATGTTCAGCCCAAGTTGCTGAGCTGATTGCTCTGATTCGAGCGTGCAAACTGGGAAGGAATTTCCGAATTACTGTGATCACGGATAGCCAATATGGCTTTGGAGTGGTCCATGATTTCGGACAGATCTGGTCCCAGAGGGGATTCCTGACTTCCTCGGGATCTCCTATTAGGAATGGTGAGTTTGTGAAGAAGTTGCTTGAGGCGATACAGCTGCCTAAACAGATTGCGGTGGTAAAATGCACTGCTCACAAAAATGGAACTGATTACATTGCAGTGGGTAACAATTTTGCTGATGAATTAGCTCAATATTGTGCCAGAAATATGACCTCAATGAATCGGAGAAGGGAAAAAGAAAATGTTTCATGTCCCTTGTTGTTTACTAACCCAGTTGAAACATGGGAAGAGGTGAAACAATTGCAGGAAGAGGCAAGTGATGAGGAAAAAGACGTTTGGATAAAAGCAGGTTGTAGACGGCGAGAGGAAGATGAAGTCTGGGTTTACAGGGATGAAAGACCAGTTATGCCTGATAGCATGATCTCTAACATGGCACGGATGTACCACGCACAGGCACACATAGGTAGAGATGCCATGATCAGACTTTTCAAACAGACCTGGTACAACCCAAAGTTTAGGGCTGTAGCTGAAAGTCTTTGCCAAAGATGCCTTATATGCCAACAGATAAATCCTGGAAGGAAGACAGTAGTGAGTTTGGGAACAATAGGACGTGAAGGAGGTCCTTTTACTAGAATGCAATTAGATTTTATTGAAATGCCCCCGGGTAACAGGCTGAGGTATGTCCTGGTGGTCGTCTGTTTGTTTTCCCGTTGGGTGGAGGCCTATCCGACAAGAAGGAATGATGGAGTTACTGTAGCTAAGCTCCTACTGAGAGAATTCATTCCTAGATATGGCTTTCCAGTAACGATAGAAACAGATAGAGGAACGCATTTCCAGAATGAAATCATCCAACTGATATGTGAAGCACTAGACATTCAACAAAAGCTGCATTGTGCCTGCAGACCAGAGGCTTCTGGAGTGGTAGAGCAAGTAAATGGCACAATAAAGAATAGGTTAGGGAACATGTGCCAAGCCACAGGACTCAAATGGCCCGATGCCTTACCATTGGTGCTAATGAGCATAAGAAGCATACCTGACAGAAAAACAGGTCTGAGTCCTCATGAAATAATAATGGGACGAGCAATGAGACAAGCATACATACCTGTCAACAAACTGCTGACTATAACTGATGATCTCATACTGGACTATTGCAAAGGATTGGCTGATGTGGTGCATTCTGTGTTTCATCAGGTTGGGCCGGATGCGACCACTCTTGAGAGAAAACCAGCTCATGATCTGAGTCCAGGAGACTGGATCCGCATAAAAGTCCACAGAAGAAGAAATTGCTTGGTTCCACGTTGGGATAAGCCACGTCAGGTGATCCTGGTGACAACGACTGCAGTAAAGTGTGCAGGTGTGAAAAATTGGATTCATGCCAGCCATACTATCAGAGTTCCAGATCCTGAAGCTCGACCTGTAAGTCGACATCTGGAAATATCAGATACCAGCTCGGCATCTGAAGCAGACCAATCCAGTGAAAGACAAAGGGAAGAATCTGAAAACAAAAGAACTGATATTGAAACAGGAGAAACTGAACCAATAGACAGTGACAGTGAACAGCCAAGTACAAGCTTTGGGGAAATTCCTCCGGAAATTGTTGAGGTAACTCAAGAAAATTCAGATAGAGAGATTGAGGAAATTGCAGAAGAAACACGAGGAGGATTAGGCTCAGAATTTCAAGCAGAAGAAACACAAGGAGATTCAGATTCAGACAAAGAGACTGAGATCATAAGGTTCAAAGTTAGAGGAAGTGAAGTGAGATCTGAGACATAATCTGAAGAAAGTGAAGAAGAAAGAAGGCAAAGAATAGGACCAAGAAAGAGAACTTGGAGAGCGGAACGAGGAGAAAAGAAAGTGAACTGAAAAGGCCAAGAAAAGGGAGACAATTGGCCCAATGAAATTAAAAGACTGAGATATAAACTAATAAATTTGAACCAAGACAATGCAGAACAAGTAAATGAAATAACAAGTCCAGAAAAGACAAAGAAAACCAAGTGAAAGACAGTTACAAAGACCAAAAAGGGTGAAAAGACCTAACCTGAAATATAAGTCACCTGAATGGGTATACATAGCACTGCCTGAAATTAAAGAAGTGGATAGCAGTCACGAGAACCCAGACAAAGACTGTGAACAAGTGGGTGAGAGTGAACTGCACCCATCCTGAGGAGGTGAAAAGAAAACGGGACTCGACACAAAACTAATAAAGTCTTAAAAAAAAAAATTAAAGGGTAAAACTGCAGAAAAGTCATTCTGAGGTGTGGAAACACATTTCCTGTACATAAATTTAGATAATATTTCAACATGGCAGACACTGAGAATAGAAGATCTAGATGTGAGTTTTTCCGTAGATGGTGTAAGATGTGTTTCTATTGTACAGGTTTACTAATGCTTATTTGGTTCATATTAGCAATAATAATTCCACTTAGATTAGTTGAAGAAAATACATCTGTAAGCAGGAATGACACGAATAGTGACAAGAAATCTAACATAAAGAACACTGCAACACTGGTAGATAGTACTGAATTTCATAGGGATAAGTCAATAATGTCTTCACAAAACTCTTATATGAATATGTGGAGACAATGGATGTGAGAGATTGTTATGTCTGTATGCAGTTACCTGCGTCTGTAACAGAAGGTGTGACGTATCATCACCTACCTTTGACGTATGGAATAACTTGTAGTGTTTTAGCTAGCTTATTTTATAAAATAGGAAAATTAGAGTATTACTACACTGACACAGATGCTGTTTTTGCTAAAGTTCCCGTAGTCCCTGAACTTAATAAGGTGAAATTTGCAAGGATTTTTGGAGAATTTTTCTTAGAAACGAAGGAATTAACATTAGAATATGCATTTAGAAACAATCTTACCTGTAGGTTAAGAACGGAAGAAAAGGTTTTCTTAGACATGGTAGAAGACCGAAGGGTTAAGTTTCAAAGAAAAGCAACGGGAGAAAAAACAAAAACACCACCTTGGGCGTTTGAAGAGGGAAATTATGACAAAGGCAAAACGAATGCAGCTATGGTTTTAGATTGGCCCAACAGGGAAAATTGTGTATTAGTAGAGATAACACTATGGGGCCGATTCCGATTCAGGCCGGAAATCACTCCGACCGAGCCGGACCCGGAGAGATTTCCGACCGAATCGGACTCTGGCAGTCCGACCGAACGAGTACGATGCGCACGCATGCAATCGGACTCGAGTCGGTCGGACTCCCAGTGAAGTCAATGGGAGCCGTACGTTACAACGCATACGCGGGCTCCCATTGACTCAATGGGTGCGAGAGCAAACAAGGGCGCCCCCTACAGCGGGTACGCCTCGATGTGACTCACGGCATACATGCACAGGTAGGGGGGACCCATGGGTCCCCCCTGTGTGCGACTCGCGCGGCTACGCGTACAGGGAGGTCCGACACGGACCCCCAAAGTCCGGCTCCGACTGCTCTTTCGAGCCGGATGGCGCGAGTCGGTCGGACTGCTCGAGGCGCGCATCGTACTTGCCCGGCCGGGAGCGTCTCCATTGCGCGGTGCGAGTCGTGTCCGTGTGAGTCGGTCGGAGCGGTCGGACCCGGGAACGAGTCGGTCGGCGATTTCGTGTGCGCTCACATCGTACTCGCTCGGCCGGACGCACGTACAAATCGGTCGGGAAAGAGGGCTCCGAATCGGATCCGGTTAAGCCGAATCCGATTCGGTGCCCTACCGGCCGAGATCGGAATCGGCCCCTATGTATGATAACTATTTCGTGGGTTCTAGTGAGTGCCGAGATACATACAAAATTTTAGGGGGATGGGGATTCAAAGGAGGAAAAGATCCAGTATTTCCAGGGATGTATTATATTTGTGGAAACCGAGCATATTATAGGTTGCCGGACCATTGGTATGGAACATGCTATTTAGGCCTGGTCTTTCCAAAGATTTTTCATGTGGAAAGAGGAACGAAAGGAATTCACGAGATAGGTAAACAATTAACCCGTAGGAGAAGGGAGAGCTTCTCAGAGATAATAGGTGACATTTTTGGAGCATTGATACCAGCGGTGGGTATATCTTTGAATGCATACAAGATTCGGAAATTGTCTACAGTAGTCGATCGTTTATCAACGAATACTGCTGGAGGGTTCTTGATGGTAAATACCGAAATGGTTGCCATGAGAGCTATGGTAATGCAAAATCGACTTGCCCTTGACATTCTTTTGGCAAAAGAGGGTGGAGTCTGTGGAATGCTGAAGGTACAACATTGTTGCACTTACATTCCAGACAGAAGTCAGAATATACAGAAGTATATAAAGAACATTACTGATTTGCATAAAGAAATTGCCCCACTGGAGGTTGAAGGTGCTTGGGAGAAACTTGGTAAAGGTTTTTCCTCCATAAGGAAATGGTTCACCGAAATAGGTAGTTCTCTAATTGGAAAAATACTAATTCCAGTGACCTTAGTAGTAGTGATAATACTATTATTGAGATTAGCATATGTGTGTGTTAAAAGAAGAAAAAGACAAAATAAAGCAAAAAGAGAAAATGAGAAAAATAAAGAAAGAGAGCGGGAGATGGGAGAGATCGAATTGGAAGAGTTTAAAGAGAACATGTACAAAAGGTCTAAAAGACAAGATGAAAAGAACACAATTGCCTAAAGTAACAAATGCAAGTGGACAAGAAACATTTATCTGAAAAATTTTGTAGGGATAGGTTTTAGTGGTGATGTTAAAAATCACCAAAGGGGGGAATTGATGGAGCAGGGGAAACAAAATATTTTTTGTACCCCTTTGAAAATTAATGATCCCATAACGATTAATGATATTAACCGTTTGAAACGCATGAACTAATCAACAAATGCACCTTTTTATTAAACAGTACACGTGGGCAACTTGCTGGCATTGCAAAATCTAATTTATTTATAAATGTGAAGCAAAATAATATTAGTATTGTGATTTGCGTAGTAAATAGAGTACATTTCATGATTTTTGTTGTGTAGTAAAATTGCACTGTGGGAAAGAATGCAGATGGTAAGTAAAATGGCTTTAAATGTCGCTTCTGCTAGTTAACATCTAACACGGGTCTTTAAAATGGCGGGTGGTAAACAGAAAGGCTTATTTTCTTTGTTTTAATTTCGGTTGTGTTTGTTCTTATATTAGTTTTGTTCGGGCCTGCTAGGCCATGCTTCAAAAATGGCCGCTGGAAAGGACGAGATCGCGTGCGCTGAATAAAATGGCCCCCGCGCAGGCTCAGTGTGAATGCTCCAGTCACGTGTATGCGGCCTGAGCCCGGAGTGAGAGATGTCAAGGCCAATCTGACCTGTAACGAGGATCGTGCCAAGAGTTCAGCATATATGCCTGGGAACGGATGAGAAAATCGAGCGACAGGGGATGAACTAATATGTGACCATCAGAGTTTGTTACAAAATGGACTAACAAATTGGACTACTTTTGGACAACGTTGATCATGAGACTTAATATGTGCGTTATTGTCCCCAAACCGGTTCGAACAAGGAGGGCAATGAGGTGACCATCACCACCCCTCCAATGGACCAATTAGCGTGATTTCTGCCCCTAAAGATTGCAACTTTAAGTGTAGCGAGTCAGAGATTAGGCTATAAGAGAGTCTGCTCTTACGTTGTCCGTGGTTGTTGTTGACTTCTTCGCTTCTACTATCCTGATGCTGCGAGAGACTCTGTCATTTTGGACTTCGAACTTTGACTGGGGAAGGAACGAGACCGTTACGGGAGTTGCCCGGGAGGAGATTGCGTCCGAGGAGGTTAGCGGGACAGTCAGTCAGTTTTGGGGAGTCCATCCTGTGATATGCAGTTCATCTTTCTTTCCTGATGAACCATTCTTGTCATCGCCCTATGGCCAAGGGTAATGAGTATTTCCCATTTTTATTCTTAATCTTTTACTTAAATGCTTACTGATATAATAAATGTATTTACCTAAAACGAACTTTACTTATTTGCTTAAAGAATTTCGAAAAAATTATATGCTAACTCTAAATGAGTCTGTGGTTCTTTAAATAAAATTGTGATTGATAAATGTCAAAGGTTTTAATTGTGATTGAGCTGGACTTAATCGCCATCAACTGATTCTACTAGTTGGTCCATCGACCGAATAGCGGAGTACCTTGATGTTTAGAACCTACAGGATCCGAAGTTTATGTATATAATGTATAGGTTATAATTCTGTCATTTTAATAAGGTATCCAGCTTGTCCAGCAACTCATTTTTCCTTAGCGTTTGATCCAGAACATTTGAATGAATGCATGTATGCGGTGTCATGGTCCCCACCGACATGAGTATCAAGTGATCATGGTTGTGTAGGTGTTTTCTGGATTAATATCATAAGGAAAAATGTATATTAGCCACGCTGGATCATTACTCATGGAAAAGAGCACACCACCACTAACAAAGACATGCAGAAAATATGCCTTACAAACCTGGGGGCATATTTGCAATAAACTGGCGGAGTGCGGTGTAGCTCCAAAATTGCTAACGCCGCGCTCCGTCAGTTAAAAAACCCAGGGATGCTGCGTTTTCACAAGAATGTGGCACACCCCTGCGTCTCCCCTAGCACTGGCGCTATATCTAGATGCCTAGCGCCAAGGCAGGCACCCTTGCACTATTGTGCAAAGGTGTCTACATTGCAGGAAATGATTGTTCATGTGCAGGGAGGTGTCCCTTCCTGCACATAAACAATCACTAATGGCGATTTGTAACTTCTATGTGTGCTGCTTTGTGCAGCACACATAGAAGTTGCAACTCGTCATTATTTAATGATTGTTTATGTGCAGGAAAGGAAACCTTCCTGCACATGAACGTGGGGCCGAGGTTGCTGCAAGGGAGGCTTTGAGGGTGCTGTGGGCCACGTGTCCCGGCCTTGGGCACGGCTGTTTGCGGCCTGCTGGCGGAATGCTGAGCCCAAGGAGATAATTTTGAGGGGGGCACGCCGTACTCCTTTGTCGCAGCCGCACAAGAGTGGAGGTCGTATCACTGGACCCAGGCCCCAGGGGGTGATTTGCCGCAGCGGCCCACTGGGCTGCACATGTTCATGCCTGGACCTTCCGGACGTTTGGCTAGGGCTGCCCTTCGGCAGCCTCTGTGCCTGTGCTTGGGGGCCTTGTGAGACTGGGTGGCCCTGGGGGAACCTCACCTGCAATTTGGTGCGAGATGCACCTCTGCTAATTTTCCCCCGTGCCCGCCTGGATCCCGTTGGGTTGGGGGAGGCCCTTACGCCTTGGGGTTGTGTCTTGCATGCATAAGGGTCCTTACACATCTGGAGCCGGCCCTGGGGGATCATCACTCACCGCTAAATGAGGTAGGAAGGCGCTCAGCTCAGAGCGTCCGTGCAGCAGACACGTGCAGCGGGTGCGCCGCTGGTGCACGCAAGACTGTCTGCGCCCATCCATGTCCGGGTTGCACTGAGCGCCGGAACCCCTGCTGGTTTCAATCCAGACCGCGGCAACATGATCACCTATTCAGGTAACGAACTATGAACGTTTAACCATGTTAATTTAAGCTGTATCTACTTCAACATGCTTAATCTCTGTTCAGGGTTAAATGCCTTATGCAATCTTTGTAGTTTTCCATCCCAGCACCGTCCCCGCCTCAAGGATCTCAAACACACCACCTTAAACGCTCTCCAAAATACTCACAAGAGAGATTTTGTTGCGCTCTCAAAAACTTCCGCTCCCTAATGAAACACGCAATTGAAATGGCAGAATTCATTGATGGTCACCAGTTGGACATTATTTTTATTACAGAAACCTGTTCCAATCACTCCTCCAGCCCTGACATAATTAATGCAGCTTCCTCAGGTTATTCCATTTTCAGAAATGGCTGACCCTCTAAAAGAGGTGGAGGGCTCAGAATCATTTACAGAGACTGGCTTAAGGCCAGATTTGTGTCCATATCTAACACGGAGTGTGAAGCTCTATCCTTCTGCTTTGAGTTAACTAAAAAACAATACTTGAGCAGATCACCCTTATATTGTCCGGCTCCGGGAGGAGTTGCTTTTTAAACTCTATCAGCACCCGCCTAGAAAATGAGATCTGTAGCAATGACTACACAGTTTTAGGTGATCTAAATTTCCACCTGGATATTCTTGACGATAAAGATACCACGGCTATTTTACAAACCATGAGCAAATTTGGTTTTCCGCAGCTGCTACAGCAGGCCACACACTCGATGCAATCTTTTCAAACAACACGTCTATCTCAATCATAAAATACATACCACTATCATGGTCTGACCACACTGCCATTGTCTTTGAATTAAATAGCCCTATTCCTATCCCTGATACAAAGGCTTACGGAGATTCCACCACCTATCGTGCATGGAACAGCCTCAATTATAATCTACTCCAGCAACAGCTTATTCATTCACAGCCTACTCTCTCTAAAGACCCTGAGCTAGCTACTCACAAATATTCTAACTGGCTCAACACTGCCTTTTCAAACCTAGTCCCTACCAAAACTACCAAACCAGGAAGTAAAATACCTTTGGCTCCCTCGTTTACAGAAGCCCTGCGACTGGAAAAACAAAATTCTAGCAGGCAGGAGAGGAAATGGAGGTCTAACTACGACTCTTGTGAGAGAGAAGTATATAAACTTTCTCTGTCAAAATATATAGGACTTATAAATAAAGAAAAACAGCATTTTTTACTCTACAGATTGAATCCTCCAAGAACTCCGCTAGGGAGCTATATCAGGTGATAAATAAACTGTATGAACACCATGAAAATAAAGAAACCAACAGTAGTCAAACGTTCTGTAACACCATAACCCAACACTTTTGCAACAAGGTAGGTCAAATTTATCATTTGTTCACAACCACTAATTCCTCAGGGGGTATGAATGTCTCTTCTCACAATCTTGATCGTGCCTGCATCCCTACAATCCAAAACAACTCTACTCTAGCCTGATTGGCCGAATTTGTCCCATTGTCCACCAAACAGGTGGAGGGGCTTATTCACTTCATAAAATCAGGATCTCCTTACGATCCTTGCCCCCAGGCCATGCTAAAATAGACTCAAGAGCCTATAGCAATTACTCCGACCAGCCTCTTCAATTCTGTGTTCACGACTGGACTCTTCCCTACCATCTGGAAGAAGGCTTCAATCCTCCCTCTTCTAAAGAAACCAAATCTGGATCCAAAGGATCTGGCTAACTACCGCCCTATCACCAGGCCATCATTTTCAGCAAAAATCATTGAGAAAATTATGAACACCCAATTGGCTCAGTTTATTCAGGAAAACCACCTGCTAAATCCAACTCAGTTTGGGTTTAGACATAAACACAGTACAGATCCCACTCTGATTAAAGCCACCCATGAGGAAAAGACCATCTTAGATAAGGGAGGTATGACAGCCCTTGTCCTTCTGGACTTATCAGCAACTTTCAAAACGGTGGACCACACCATCTTGTTCCAACACCTGAGACACTGGGCATAAAAAGCACAGCCATGGCCCTCTTGAAATCTTTTCTGAAGGGAAGGGAACATACAGTGATGCTGGATAGCGTAATCTCCAACACTTTCTGCCTTCCTTGTTGGGTCCCGCAAGGGTCCTCACTTAGTACAACACTTTTTAATCTCTACTTCACAGAGCTAGCCTCTCCAATTCGATCATTTGGTTTTTCTCTCACTTCCTATGCAGATGACACACAAATTGTGTTGTCAGCCTCTAATGATGTGAACCACATAAGCTCTCAGCTACACAATTGCATGAGAGAAATTTGTGTTTACTTTGGATAGGCAATCACTGCTTAAAACTAAACTCGGATAAAACCTAGGTCATCCTTTTTGGGAACAGCCCTCAGTTCTGGACCTCCACCTGCTGGCCCTCAGAAATGGGCCCTTTCCTACCCCCAACTGTGAAGGCTAAAAGATTCGGGGTGATAATCGATGACAAACTGAACTTCAGTAAACAAGTCAACTCTGTCATCTCCTCTTTCTATAACACCCTGAGAATAATTAGAAAGATTCTCCCGTACATTCCCACCAACACCAGGAAAACAGTAATCTCAATGCTAGTGTCATCTAAGATTGATTACTGTAACAAATTGTACATAAATCTTCAAGAACAATATCTGAAAAATTGCAAGTTTTGCAAAATGTTGCTGCCAGATTACTCCTAGGCCTCCCCAAACATCACTCGATCACTCTAGCAATCACGGACCTCCACTGGCTGACAATGAGGAACTGTATCAAATTGAAAACTCTGTGCATAGCATATAAGGCCTTTCACAATACGGGCCCTGAATTTTTAAAACAGGCCTTCTCTGGTATGAACCCAGCAAGAACCTTCGATCAAGAGGAACTGAAAAAGTTATTGCCTGAAGATTTTTATAAAAGTAAAATGAGGAGGAAGCTGTTTTATCTCAGGGGCTACTAAGCAATGGAACCTTTATCGATAAACATCAGGTCTGCTTCTTCGCTGATGGCTTTCAGAAAATTCCTGAAAACCTGGCTCCTTAATAACAAGCATACTCACTTATGTTTTGCTGAGTTAGCGCCAAGTCACCCCAGGGTAAACGAGCACTTTATAAATGTATTTATTAACATAACCTCCGTTTTCTCCCCCCTATAAGGCTATCCAGTTGTAGGTGGGCTGGCCTGCACTCCTGCATATAGAAGTCTTGGCCTGCTGCCTGGGTGGGGCCTCCCTGCCTCCCTCTCTCCTGTCTTGTGGGGAGCTGTACCTGCTGTTGCCCAGGGACTGAGGCGATTGTGGTGGGTTGCTGGCTGTGGCGACCTCCACTGCCTCCCTTGTGGTGCTTCCTGGAGCCTTCGGCATCCTTGGGGGCCCGCTTTACTTCTGCCTTGGCCGTCTCGTCTGCCTGGGTGGTGGGGCCCAGTTGTCTCTCTCTGATATCGAGGGTCCCCTCCTGGTCTGATTCTGTGAGGGGCTCCCGGGACAGTGGTGCTCCTGATCCAGGGATTTCCCTACAATCACGGGACCAGTCTCCTACTTGGCAGCTTTAATTTACCTGGCTTGTGAACTCTGGTGACTGACCCGTTCTGTGTCCATCTTACTCCTGCACACCTTGGCTGCTCCTGCTGCCATGTGGCAAGCGGGCCGGGGGGAAACCTCTGCACTTTCTACTCACTCTGCCAGCAACCGTTTTTACTACGTTCTGAAGCCTGCTGCACTCCGGTTGCTCATGCTACCAACTGGTAAGTGGGCCGGATAAGAGTTCTCTCTCCTACAAGGCCCTGTGGGCTTGGCTCCTCACTGTTCACCATGGGTAAGAGCAAGCCCCCACCACCTACCCAGGTCCAGACACAATTTGATCACTTCACTACAACACAGACAGGGCATGGGGGCTCTTGGGGGCACTCCGGTGCGGCAGACTCTGTGGGACGGGCCCAACCCAACTTGGCCACTATTCTTAAGGCTATACAAGACTCGAACATGGCCCTAGAGAAAAGGGTTGGTGAAGTCCAGATGGATGTGGCACTCATTCACCAGGATCTCTGTAACATGGCTGTCAAAGTCAGTGAGGCCAAGCGCCGGGTGTCCCTTGTGGAAGACAATGTGTCCATCCTGAAGAGGCAGGCCTGGAGGAGTGGGCATAGGACATCAAGAACCACTCTCACCACAATAACCTGTGCTTAGTGGGCTTCCCAGAGGGCTCAGAGGCGCCTAACGCAGCGAAGTTCCCGAGCCCACAGATCCCTGATCCAGCGCCCCGCCCCACACCTGGGGCCCCGGCACGGCCTTCGAATGCTCGGATCCTTAACATTCAGGATGGGGACGGGCTCCTCAAGGAGGCTCATGAGCAGTCTAAGCTCCACTTCCAGAACACATGGATTATGTTGTTTCCCGACTATACTAGGACTGTCCAGCAGCGTTGTTGCTCCTTCACAGAGGTCAAGCAAAAACTCAAGGCGTTAAACCTCAAGTATATGCTCTTCTTCCAGGCAAAGCTTAAAGTCCTCTTTAATTCCATGTCTTTTTCTTGAGACTCCTGAGCAGGATTGGAAATGGGTTGAGGAAAGGAGGGCCCCATGTGCCCCTTCAGATAGACCAATCCCCACTTGCGTACTGCGCCGGGGCGCTACCAGCCATCCCCTGAGGCTTCAGAGGAGGCTGTAGACCCAGTCCTACAAACCTCATAATCGGGAGGATGGCCAGCATGTTTCATCAGGTTCAGACTTGGAGCCCTCTGCACCCACGACAGCAGAGACTGATGGCTGCCTTGGCGGGGACTCGCCAACGCATACTCCTGAGAGAGAGGCCTCTCAATCTGACCCTGTTTAATCCTATCCCCATGATCCTGGAACTGTAGGGGCTGATGGCTGTCTCCCACGACGGCCGGATCTGCCTCTTGGTAACTGTATGTTGCTCTTGTTTTGACTTTCTCCGGCACAGTGTCCTTCTAGAAGATGGTCTGTTGGGCTTCCTACGATCACTGTATGCTTCCCTCTTTGTTTTTCATTCTTTCTTTTTGTGTTGTCTTTATCACCTCTGTTAAGATTCAGTTTGGGTGACAGATGCTTCAGGGGTGGACGTATGGGATGAGGGAGTTGAGGGGGCATTTGGGGAATGGTTTGTTGTCTGGGGGGTTTATTGGTTTGTGTCTCATTTACCACTGATTTTCTTTGTGCTTGCATTTCACTTCATGAGTGACCCACTAGGTCCTGCCGCCTTTTCCCCTCTTTGGGATTATTCATGTGCGCTCTGCACCGGGCTTCTCCCTGGCTTATCTTGCATAGCAACCACATTCTGCTGTACCATCATTTAAGCTGATGTCTTGGATTGTGAATGGCCTCCTGGACGTATCATACGCTCTGGTGTCCTGCGCTTTACCAAGCACTTTCAACCAGCGGTCCTTATGCTTCAGGAGGCTCATTTGCTAAGGTCCCACTGCCCTTTTCTCTGCCAGTATAGGTATGATAGAGTGTTCCACGCAGGGTTCAGTTGGGGCTCATGGGGTGTGTTCTTAAAAAGGGGTGTGGCCATACTGCTACACAAAGGGTTTCCTTTGATAGTTTCCAACTCGCATCAAAGCCCCTCAGGGGTGTTTTGTGGCAGTGGAGGGCCTTCTTGAGGGTCCCCACTACAACTTCCTCTCGGTTTACTTACCAAATCAGACCCCCGCTGGGACGTTCTATTCGCTGACCGCCTTGCTTGCTGGTTTGCCCACAGGCGTCTCCATCCTTGGCGGGCACATCAACTCTCCGCTTGGATGGATGCTTTGGGTCTCTGTAATGTCTGGAGGGCCTAGCACCATTGGGATTGGGTATACACTCATACCTCGGACGCACATAAATTCGGCTTTCGCATCGATCTTTTCCTATTGTCGGCCACGGATGTGAGCCAAGTGGACATGAGTGGCAACCTTCGGCAGCCCGGAGTCAACTATGGTGCCTTGCTCTTGAAGACTCCCGCCGGTGTTGGCGGGTGAGAGCGCATGATATTCAAGAGAATGGCGATAAACCCAGGAAACTCCTCTATTAGTTCGCCACTCGAAATGGGGTCTCCCACATCGTCCCCTAATTGACTAACGCAGATGGTCGGTGTTTGTCCCAGACCCCTGATATTCTGTGGACTTTTGTGACTTTTTATCAGGAATTTTATGCGCACAGACCTTGACGCCCCCAGAAGATCGAACATCCACTCTTGCGTGACATTCCGCTACCCACTATTCCCTCCTCCCTCGCCTGAGAGTTGGACGAGCTCATCACTGCAGAGGATATTTTATCTGCCCTCTCAGATATGCCGGCCGGCAAAACGCCCAGACCTGATGGCTCATCCATCAATTATTATCAGCAGTCCCGAACTGCGTTGACCCCCTTCCTGCTTAAACCTTGTGCTGAGGTGGCCAAACAGGGAACATTCCCCCCTGAATTAGATCTTGCTTTCATAGTCGTTCTTCCCAAACCAGAACATCCTCCTGAGAAGTGCTATTCCTTCAGGCCCATTTCATTGATAAACACAGAAATTAAGCTCTATGCTAAAATCATGGTCAACTGGCTACAACCCCTCTTTACCATACCTGATCCATCACGATCACTGTGGCTTCATGTCGGAGCCCAGCATCAGAAATGGCATCCGAAGGGTCCAGTTGGCAATCTCTAGGTCGGGTGCGTCCCATCCTCCTGTGGCATTGCTTCTCTTAGGTTTTCTGAATGCATTTGACACAATGGATTGGTCCTTTCTCAAGGCTGTCCTTGAACAAGCGGGTCTGGGGGAGTACATGAGGTGCCTAATTGGGGCCCTCCATCAACAGCCTCATGCCCAGGTTCGGGTCAATGACTCGCTGTTAGATCGTTTCCCTGTCCGGCAAGGCATGCACCAGGGCTGTTCTTTGTCCCCAATACTGCTTGCTCTCGCGATTGAGCCCCTGGCACAGCTTATCCACTGCGATGCCCAGCTTAGGGGGTGGTCATGGGACACTGACTTACCAGTTTTCCACACACAGTTTGGCAAGCAGAAGCACATATGTTCTACAGCGTAGGTGGGAACTGATGCTAGAGAGCGGAGTGTAGATACACGCTCTGGTGTTATAGGTGGACCCTGATGTCTGTGGTGGGCCACATCGATATCTACCAAGTCTAATGTATGGCTGGTAATAGACATTTTATTACATTTGCAGATTGACAGTACATCTTTTGGTCCTGCTGAATGCCCTTGAACTTCATAATGTCACCCATGGGCAGAAACATGTTGACCATTTAGGATAGGGTAGTTGTCTTGCCCCCCAGTCCTCTCATTTATTTTAACCCTATCCAATGGGGGCACCAGAATAAAGGACAATTTCAGCCCACCATGAGATAGTTTTACTGACGCTTTACTCATTTGCACTCTGCCCCTCACTTGAAAACATCATTTGCTCATCTTGAACAAAACACCTCCGCTCCTCCCTCTTTGGCATTTGGGAGTTGTAGCCCACACTAGGTACCTTGCAGTCCTTGGGTGAGGAGGTAACCCTATGATGAAGCATTTCACCTTTGGGTGAGTGAGGGTCCTTATCCTAACAGCATTGTGCTCCCTTTGGTCTCTGATTACCATACTTGGCTCTTGTGTTTTCTACACTCGTGTTACCAGGCGTACAATTGTGTGCAGATTCTAATTGTTGTAGGAGCAGTACGTTGTAGGCATGGTTGATGCTCCGTCCTGACCCTTTGTGTGTTGATAGCACAATATTGACTTTGTCAGTGCTTGAACAATTGCACCACAAGCAATAGCAAAGTCTAAAGAATAACATGGCCATCTTAGTTTCTATTTGTTATCTATTCTATATTATAGGTAAAACTTTCCAAGATGGCGGTCAGGTTGCATCAATCAGCTTTGACACTTTTGGCATTGTAATTGTAAAAGCATTGTCAAATTGTCAAAGCCAGTACTGAAAACAGCCAGTGGCCATCTTTATTGATGAATCTGGATTTGTGGAAAGGAGTTACAAGCAGAAGAGCACAGATGTGCATCAAGGGAGAGAGGAAATGTAGTGTGACAAAGAGAGAGAGAAAGAGCCAGAGGGAAGCGCTGGGATAGAGTCCAAGGGCATGAAGTGACCCAAGGAGAGAAAAAAGCGGGAAGGCTAACTTATCAGAGGAAAAGATGAAGGCCCATGCACTCCCATTGAATGCCAAAAGTCGAATGCCACAGAAAGTTGCAAAAGGAAAAATATTTCCCTTATGTCAGCAGTGGAAGGATACAATACATTAAAACAAAAAACATGGTAAACCAGAGAGTATCCCAGGACAAACAAAAATAGGCAGCAAAGCCATCAAATAAAGAGCAGAGCATTGAATAGAGAATAAGGCCACCCAACCGTGAGAAAAAAGCAGTTCCAAAGCCTAGTCTAAGTAAGAGTTAAAGTACTGGTTACTGTGCTGCCGAACTATTGGCTTAGCCAATGCTTGTTTGAATTGGAATTAACTAATGCCAAACTGACTGTCAGTGAATCAAGATATATGCACACACATGTGTCAGGACACATGTATGCGAACACATGGGTGACCATCCTGAAATTAGTTTTCTCAAAGAAAACCCATTCCAAGATGGCCACAGATAAGTAAGCATGCATCTTGCTGCATGCGACTGCGTGCGCTATGACGCATGTGTCCGTATGACACCATTCCAAGAAGGCCCCTGAGGTACACTGTGGCGCATGCACGCACAGTCGCCATAAGGCGTTAACAGACTATTCCGACTGGGCCAACTGCCATTTTCTGCCATTTTAGACTGGCAAATTAAAAGTGAAAAGAAAGGGCAATAAATGCAAGTGGGCAGCCCTGTAGAACTTTGTATGGAGCAGTAGGTGGAGCATCTGTGAGCAGCGGATGAGCACTGGAAGTGGAGGTTAGTAAACGAAGAACTGAGGTTCGCTGGAATGTCAGGAAGAACAAGCGGATGGAGAAGAGATTTAAGAAAGAGAGCTGACGGGGAAAAACAAGACGGTGCCCTCAATTATGCAGAGCAAGGATACAGCTCATCCAATCTGAACATTGTCACGCCAACCTTTTCCTGTACTTGACAAACACAAGACTAGATAGGAAAGCCGTCTACTCAAGAGCTGAGACTTGAGACAGAAAACCATACAGTGGTGCAATGCAAAATGATGAGGAACCCCTGCAATATGTGATGACAGCCCCTGAGTCTTCCATATCTCACAGATATTTAGTGACCTTGGACTGAATGGGGCCTGTTGGACCTGGCCCTTTCTGCAGGGTCACCTCCAAAGTTTTTGCCTACCTCCTTCCCTTTTTTGCTGAATTTGTTTTTGTTGGCTTTAGGACTCTGGGCACTTTACCACTGCCAACCAGTGCTAAAGTGCATGTGCTCTCTGCTTTAAACATGGCAACATTGGCTTATCCCCAATTGGCATATTTAATTTACTTATAAGTCCATAGTAAAGTGCAGTACATGTGCCCAGCACCTGTTAATTAAATGCTACTGGTGGGCCTGCAGCACTGATTGTGCCACCCACTTCAGTAGCCCTTTCAACATGTCTCAGGCCTGCTATGTCGACCGCACAAGTAAACCCTCTTGTCAGGCCCAAACCTTCCTTTTTAATACATATACGTCACCCCTAAGGTAGGCCCTGGGCAGCCACAAGGGCAGGGTGCAGTGTATTTAAAAAGTTAGACATGTACTTTTAAGTTTTACTTGTCCAGGTAGTGAAAAACTCTTAAATTTGTTTTTTTCAGTACTGTAAGGCCTTTCTCTCCCAATGGTTAACATTGGAATTACCTTATTGGGGCGTGGCTAGCCACCTTCAAAGATGGCCGCAGCTGAACGGGCTCCAGTATCTGTCAATGATTAATCCCCCAAATCTGTCAGACATCCACACAGCGCCTTGCCCAACGGCCCTTAATGGTGATTGCTGCACTACCAGCCTTCCGCTGAGGACTCTGTGGCGGCAGTGGAGACCCAGTAAGGCAAGAACAGACATTTGAAAGTGCGCCCATGTGGCCTGCAAAAGATGGCTTACGTCTGAGATCGGGCCTGCCAGGAGCGGAGTTGTTATTCCCCCTCGAGGGTGTGAACGCGGCCGCGGGCCCTGGCTGCTGTGGTGCGGGAACGCCATGGTCTGGAGGGCATGTGGTGGCGGCTGAGGCGGGCTATAACTGTGGCAGTTCCCACCCACGACTGGAGGCGATGCTGGCCCGGGGCTGAGGACGTGCCCCAGAAGCATTGTTGCAGGCACTGCTTGTGGAGGCCCCCACTGCCCTGATATTCAGCACAGCAGGTGAGCACAGCAGGTGAGCCCAGCGGGAGTGGGAATTGGACTGGTGCGGGCCACTCCTGCGAGGGCCCCCTCCCTGACTGTGATATTTTGCAGGCTCCAGCAGTGGTGGGGCAGTGCGGCGGCCTCGGAAACAGCCCTGAGCAACTAATAAGTGGGGTAGGATGCCTTCTTTCATTCCCCCAAGCGCTGTATCCTGTAAAGCAGCGGTCCCTGGATCGAGACTGGGCAGTGAGCAGGGCCAGTCTTCACACTGTTAACAGCTTTCATGGCCCCCTGTGTCTGTGGCCAGATTCTGGGGACACCTGCTGCCGTATCTCCTGTGACTGAAGGAGCTAGATTGATGGACGATTTTTTGTTGCTCCCTGCCACACTTCAAGAACATTTGCTCTGGCCCCGTGCCATATATGTGAGGCACTGATCTCTTGACCAGCGGTGACTGGTGCTGCCCAGGCGTGTTAATCTAGGGGTGTAAGCCCTTTTCTGCCTGATTGGGGACCCCGGTGGAGGTGCATGGGGGCTGGAGGAAGTTGTTGGGAGGTCTACCTGTGCCGACACCCTGTGGGGGAGACCTGTGTCATGAGGTGGGAGGAGGTACAGAGTGAAGACAGCCTTGGCACAAATTGTGAACAGCACCCCACTGGGACCTTCGGCACCATGGTGAGAAATAAGGGCCCTTCACCAGCACAGATGAATAGCCTGGACAAATACACAGTTGTCATGTCCATGTCTTCTGATTCTGGTGGGTGCGCAGTGGAAGCCAGCGTGGATCGGGGGACTGACCCCTACCCTGAGCCCTCCCTGAGGGAAATCGTGGCCGCTATACAAGACCTTTGGGGCACATTGGAGCCCAATTAGACCCTGTCACGATGGATGTTGGCCTGCTGTGGGTTGACGTTCGCAAAATTGCTGAGAAGGTAACAACAGCTGAATCATAGATAAGTAGCCTACTTTCCGAAACAAAGAAACTGGAGGAGCGGGTTGACATACTCACCAAACAGAACGTTACAATCACAGCCTGTCTGGAGGACGAGGAGGGTCGCACCAGGCGCAATAACATTCACGTGGTGGGGGTCCCTGAAGGGGCAGAGTGCAAACCTTTTCCTGGAAGACTAAATCTTGAAGACACTCCGTCCTAAGAGGCTCTCCAACTTTTTTTCGATAGAGCGGGCGCATAGGGCGCTGGGCCCCCAGCCGCGCCCGGGGGCCCCTCCATGCATGATTATAGCCAGGATATTCAATTATAGGGACTGAGATGCGATTCTCCAAGCTGCCCACACTCACGGCAATCTCCACTTTGATAACACGATCATTCGATTCTTTCCTGATTTCACCGCCAGGTGCAACGTATGAGATGGAACTTCAAAACTGTCAAAAGGCCACTTCGAGAACAAAACATTAAATACATGATGTTGTACCCAGTCAAGCTCCATGTGGTAGTGGATGGGATATGTTTGGACTTCACCTCACCGGAGGAAGCATAGGACTGGTTTGAGGGATGGATAGTGCCTGTTAGTTAGATATATTGTAGAAAGGTGCTGGTTTCTGAGCGGGGGCTTCAGCCCTGCAAAGAAGTACCGTGGGCTCAGTGGGCACCAGGCCGCTGTTAGGAAATTATTGATGACCAAATTCTATGGGCATGTAATAATTGACACTAATATCCTGGACTAGATCATGTTGGAGGTGTGATGCACCCTTATTGTTGCATGTAAATGTTGGGACGGCAGGCACTCTGCATGTTGGGGTGTTGGGTAGTTCTGATCTCACTATGCAGGGACGCAGGGAGGGGGAAGTTATTGGGTTTATTTTATTTAGATTTGTTCTTCATTTTACTTGCTCATCTATTCACATTGTTGCTAGCCAGGTGGTTGCGGGATGAAAGGTTCCAACATAGACAGGGCTCAGGGCCTGGATGCGCTCTCCTATCTCATGTTGCTCGAGACCTCATACACACAACACATCTATGCCAATGGCAGGAAAAACTCGGAAAGACCTAAATGCTTGGACATGGAATGTCAATGGCCTGGGGAAAAAATTAAGTGTATATTAGTGCTCCAATTTGTTCGGAGACATTCCCCTGACTGCGTACTTCTACAAGAGACTCACCTCTGGGGGAACCATTACATGGCCTTATATAGGTTTAGTTACAAACTATTGGCCCATGCGGGCTACTCCACCTACTCGAGGGGCACAGGAATGCTCATTGAGAAAACATTGCCCTTCACCCCACTTCACACATGACGCGATGACCAGGGTTGTTATGTGGCCATTTTAGGAATCTGGGAGGGGCTTACCTTAAACCTTTGTTTCCTCTATGAACCTCCGGGACTCTACACCTCGACCCTCCCTAGAATTAGTCCACTTCTCAAGCAGATGCCCAGAGGCAACCTTTTACTTGGGGGAGATTTAAATGAAATCATGATCCCAGAGGTAGATAGAATGTGTTCCGCACCACACAGGCTGATGTGGGGCAACTACAGGCCCTTGCTATGGCAAGATGTCTGACAGATCTATGGCGGGCACTTAACGCACACTTGCATCAATATATGTATTTCTCCACCACACATGGCTCGTTCTCCTGGCTCGATCACCTTTTCACTCACCATACGCAAGTGGGAGCTTTTAGAGCAACAACACATTATGTACGGGGGATCCCCGACCACTCACCAGTGGGCACTTGCCTGATGGGTACACTACTGAATGCCTTCTCGGTCCTTAGACTAGACCCTTGGTTTCTCCAAGACAGGGACATTAAAGACATACTCAACACAGGCACTGAATTATACTTCAGGGAAAACCAGAGGACAGTAACATCCGCCAGTGTTTTATGGGAGGCGTTCAAGACGGTTATTCGGGGACAGGCACATGCTCCCATAAGTGGTAAAAAGAAAGACACAAAAAAAGACTGTAAAGTTATAGAGAGGGACATAATGGCCATTGAGGCTAGAGTAGTTACCGGGGGAGGGGGGCTGACCTGTGCCACCAGTTGCGTCTTCGCCAACAGGACCTGCGGAAACTGGCGGATAATGCAGCATGCTCCCATGCACTGGCAACACAACACCAGTTGTACGATGTAGGCGACAAGGCCACCAAACTACTTGCTCGGCTTGAAAGGAGAGATAGAGACCTCTCGTGGGTGTTGGGAGTCCAGGACATGGGGGAGTTCTACATACTACAGGTGAGGTGATATCTGACACTTTTTCAACTTACTACGAGGAACTCTACACCTCCTCGAGTACTAGTACAGGAACAGATTGTGAGGAGTTACTACGCAGTGAAGGCCTTGGAAGCAGGCTTGACGGAGGACGAACTTGCAACTGCCATTTGGGGCCTACAGTGAGGCAAGGCTGTTGGCCTAATGGTCTGCCAATTGAGCTATTCAAGGGGTTGGCGGATAAAGTGGCTGTACCTATGCTGGCTATGTATGAGATGGCATTTACCCAGGGCCGAATTCTAGGCGACCAACATATGGCCACGATTGTGGTCATACACAAAAAAGGGAAACACCCAGCCAACAGTGGTTCCTACACGCCCATATCCTCATTAAATGTGGAGGCCAAGATGTTGGCTAAGACTCTGGTGACACGCTTAAGTAGGGTCATTATTACTGTTATACACCAGGATCCATCTGGCTTTATGCTGCACAGGAGCACCCGCCTTAACTTGAGGAGACTCTATGGAGTGCTCCACAGGACTAGCCTGTCGGGCACAGAACAGGCACTGTTAATGGCCCTGGACGCCAAAATGGCATTCAACGGTATCAAATGGCCTTCTTAGTTCACTCTCTTGGCCAGATTGGGCTTTGGTCCGAAATTCTGTGAGTGGGTGAAAGTCCTCTATCGAGCCCCTATGGCCAGGGTACAAGTCAAGGGCACGACGTCCCTCAGTTTTGAGGTGAGGAAGGGGACCTGACAAGGGTGCCCTCTCTCGCCTATGATCTTTGCCCTGGCGCTTGAGCCCCTTGAAGGCTGGATTCGGCAGGACCCACTGGTATGGGGGATCAGAGCTGCCGGTGGATGGGAGGAACACATCTCATTCTACGCCGATTATGTCCTACTGTACGTCACAAGACCCTACTTCTCAGTGGCCAGGATATTAGATATCTTTGATCTCTTCGGTAGTCACTCTGGTTACTGTATAAACTGATCCAAATCCATCAGTTTTCCCCCCTCGGGACTGTTGCCATGGCTCCCTACTGAATGCGCGGGCCCAGTGTTGACTGAGGGCTTCGTCACCCGAGATCCCCACATGTTTGTTCCCCCAGCTGGAGCGACTCCACAATGATGTGGCACATTGGCGCACCTTGTCACTGTCACTGATGGGCCGGGCCGCGCTCTATAAAATGACGACCCTCCCACACTTTCTACATGTGTTACAAAGTACATCCTACTCGATTCCAGTGGAGTTCTTCCATAAAATAGATCAAGACCTAGGTCTACTGTTATGGAACTGTGGCGTACCACGCATCGTGCCAGGCAAACTCCAAAGAGGGATATACGATGAAGGGCTCGCAGTCCCAGATATTAAAAAGTACTACTGGGCATCACAGTTACTAGTTCTCTGATAGGCAGGAACCGGCCTACCGAGTACACAGAGAAGTGATTGGGAGTGGGGAGCATGCAGCAATCCTCTATTGCAAATGACTGTAAAAGCAATTGCCATCACACACGGGAATGGTTGTCCGGATCTGGAGGGAGACCCTGTGTTGCCTGGGTTGGAGGGACAGGCTAATGACCCTGACTCCCTTGTGGCATAGTGACCTAATATGCGAGGTAGGCATTCTGATGAGTTTTTCTTGGTGGGCGACAATAGGCATTAAACATCAGGGCGATGTGTGGAGGGATCAGTCACTGATAGGGTTCGAGGTCCTCCGACAGAAATATGAGATGGCAGAGACTGAGCACTATCAATACCTTCAACTGGGACATGCAATGTAGGTGCATGTTCTTGAAGGCGACGACTTGCCAGACACTTCGCCTTCAGAAGACTGTTTGCTCACTGAACCTATACTCGAAAAAGGAATCTCCAGCATTTACCGTAGGTTAGTCAACAACTCCCCAGACTGACTGGGTGCCCTAAGACTTGCCTGGACTGATGACTTGGGCGAACCTGATGATGATGATTGGTTGGAGGCTCTACAGGGACCCCACGAAATAGCTATTCCAGCCAGGTTTAGGTCGGTCCAACTTAAGATCTTGCATAGGACATATTATTCAGGGACCCTCTTGCATAAAATTGGGAAGGCTGATTCACCACTATGTACAAGAGGCTGTGCACAGGAGGGTACCTTCTTTCATATCCTATGGGACTGTCTGGTGAGTCAGGGGTTTTGGCGTTGGGTGGTGGGGTGATCACATCTTTACAGGTGCCACATGATGCTAAATGGTTGCTACTAATGGTGGAAGCGGAGGAAAACTGGCCCAGATACCAGAAGATACGGCTGGCAATGGCAGCTGGGGTCGCAAAATATCACAAGGAGGCGGGGTACATCAACTCCTCCAAGTGTTCTAGATTGGGAGTCAGACCTTGACTGGTGTCAGAGGGCAGAAGAGGTGATATAAGTCTGATACCATGATGGCCGACGAAACAGAGGGTGCTCCCTGAGCTCCTCTACGGTAGGAATCAATATTATTGAAAATCCTCAATATGCCCAGCCCATCTGCCCTCAAAAATAGCTAAAGCGAAACTGTAACGAGATAATAAAAAGAACTTACCGACAGAGGCTACAGGAATATCAACTGTGAGGGTGCGGACGGTCCCATTGCCATCGGGGGCGATCCGAGAGTCTGGAAGTATGGCCATGATGTTGTGAAGGTGGGTCCACTGTCAACGTACTCCTAGAAGCGCGCTCCTCACCGCTACCTGGAGCGGCCACTCCCGTTCCCCTCCTCACCTATCTGTGCTGCTGCTGGCCGCCGATACCGGAGTAAGGATGGAGACCCCAGATGTCTCCCTCACAACCTGGGCAACCTGGGAAACCATGAGCTGAGCGGGGTGGTCTCTGGAGTTTGGTGAGTGCCGTACCCCTCCCCTGCTCGTGCTTGGGAGTCCCGAGCTGCCATTAATGATGCAGGAGAGGCTGTATTTCCAACGCAGCACAGCAGATAAAGGTCCGACAGAGACTGAACTAGCCCACCCTTAGAGACTCAACGAGAGCCAAGCTGCACACGCACTCGTAGGTTGAGGCGCTCATGGTGCGCCGCTGCCTATGTCTACTATCTTTGTTCGCCGACCATATGCTGAGCGCCAGACTGTGTATCTGGTGCTGATGCTCCTCTGCACATCATCCTGACTGGCGCAGCCTGCATCGCTGGATTGTGCTGGGGGTTTGGGGTAATGCCCGCCCCAGTTTGAGTCCTCCAAAAGCACCCGGTGTCTGCTTGGCTCCTGTGGCCCTGTGATCCAGAGGGGGCCCATGCTAGGATGGCCTTTTCATCCATTTTAGGTCTTAGTTCACTAGGAGCGCACTCCTGAAATGGTGGTCTCTAATTGTAGAAACTGACACAGGACTGCATACATGCAGTATCACAAAAACTAAAGTAGGACTCAACCAACCTTTAAACTCCTCTAGGTGGTGGCCAACTTGAAATGGTCCAATCTGATGGATTCTCTCCAAAGCTGCACAAACGGACGCCTTTCTACAAGCAGAGTTATAGACTTTGAAGCTGTCCGCATGTCCCTTAGACATTTCCCTCTAATTCCATCCACAATCTACCTCAAACACTAAAGAATAAATAATAAAAGACTACGGAACCTGCCCAGCCCAGTTCTCCTCTCAGAGGGCAAGCAAACTGTAGACTATGCTGAAATCCACTGCACTGGAGCTCCACTTAGTGACCAAAACATAAGTTACTACCTACTTAAACCTAGGAGACACCGATCTTTAGACTTCCCTCACCTTCTGGCCGGCTCACTGTCACCCTATTTCCCCTTATTTTGGGGTCTTCCCTTGCCCTATGCATAGCGTCCTGACACCCCTGTTGATAACCGGTAATCAAGATTCTCTACTTGAAGGCTCCCTCCACATGACCCCCTTAGCGAGAAAGATGACAAGAAATACACGACAACACCACCAAGACATCACAGAATCCCCCACCCCTATACATCTCAAAAACCTGAAACCCCACAGCCCATATTCTTTCTCCATCACCTACCCCCCCAACCTCTCAACCAATGCCACCAATCTCTTTAAGCATAGATTACTCAAACAACACCTTGAAACACTCATAGCAGACCTCCACCACAACATCTCTGAAAGACAAAAAAAAACAGATCTAATTTTTTACACTACCCGCCAGGCTAAATGGAGAAATAACCTAGCAAGCCACATCTATGGCCAAAAATTGCTGATCTCCAACTCACCCGCCTTCAAAGGCAATGCCACCATAACCATATACAGAAATGGCAAAGTCATGGTTCAAGCCAATAACATCAGCCTGCGCCAATTTGAACACATCTTTCCTAGGCTACACAACTCCATTTCTAATCCATCCAACAATCCAACCACTACCCAACCCGCTCTCCAGAACTCAACGCAAGGAATAGCACTCACCAAACTTTCCCGAAGATCACACTCACTGCACACCTCAGACCTACACTCCACCTCTACGCCATGTGCCCCCATGCCCCCTACCCCTATCCTTCATGACTCTGCCTCCTCCCTCAGGTCACCGCTCCCTATTTCCCCCTCACATCACACAATACACTAACCCAGAATTACCCACCCCCGGTAGCCCCAACATTTGCCTAACCACCACCCAAACTATAGCCAAGAAAGCACAAGGATACACACTAAACGCACACCCCATATTCCACTCAATGGAAGATACTTGTATCACTACTACCCGCAGTCCAACTATCCCACAACCCTCCAGCCCGACCAACATCCGCAAGCTAACCTGCTTCTTACTTCCCCCTCTCCCTCTACTCTGAACCTAGTGTCCACGGCTGAATTAACTGAACGACTAACACGCTTGGATAAACAATTCAAGTCTCTCTTGCCACAAAACCCTATGCCCACTATTTCCATAACTGAAAGACTAACCCGCATTCAAAGTCAACTCGACATAACTACTCAGGGCATTGACAAAATCCTTATCAACACCAAAGCCTCCTCTATCTCTACCCAACACTCCCAACTCCCCTCTCACAAAATCATCAGTGAACCCTCTCGGCTACCCAACCAAACAGCTGGTGCACCACCCATCTCAACAACCAACATCACAGGCCGAAAAGAGCAAGCCCTAAGATGTCCATGAGAGAGGCAATGAATATAGCCAAAACATATGACCTTAAGCCAGCCCAGACCTCCCCCACCTCTAACATCCAGTGATCACCGGACTTGGCAAAGACATCAACCAACCTAGGATTATAAGACCACCATCTCAATGCACCTTTGGCTCCCCCCTCCCAAAATCACACTTTCAGCTGCACGGTAAACTGCATGCTACTAAACTGTAGATCAGCAATCAAACACGCAATAGAGTTGGCTGAAGCCATTGAAAGAACCGGGTTCCACGTTCTAGATGTCTTTTCTTGTCTGCATGAAAGTGTGGAGGGGAGGAAGAATCATTAGCCAATTTACGCATCACTGTTCCAATGAACCATGACTCTGAAGAATCACAGACTCTCAATCCAAAGTTAGTTTGCTTTATTACAATGCCAAGAATAGTTGGACATACAAGCACCTCAAGACGAGGGTATAGAAATACATTGGAACTAATACAAAGCCAAACCTACTGGTGAAATTAAGACGATGCAGCATACGCAGGATAGCCAATTCCAGAATCAGGACACAAAAGATGACGGCTCCAATATTGAGTGTCCCCTTCATTAGAGGTTTGTAGGTAAAAAGCATTAGTCTGTCCATACACTATTATTATAGTGACATCCCTACTTAGCTTTTCCCCAAAGCAAGTTCTGAAAAGGTGTCAGCACGTGAAGGCTTCCTAAGAAGTCCATTCACATTGAATAGGGTCAAGTAGCATAAAGCTACAGAGCTCGTTCTAAGATGCTCTCTCTCTTATGGCAAGGCAGAATATTCCCAGACTCTGTCCCTAGCTCTAATACATGAAATTGTAAGGGACGTCCCACAATGCTATGCAGCATCACCCCATCCATGCAAGCCACCTCTTCATAGGTAACTTTCAATGCGGCAGCAATGCTCCCAGGCCTTGGCTCAATGACCTTGGTTCCCAGGCTCTCTCCGGTGAGAAAGAACACTATCCCACAATATCAGCATCAGCGTTCAAAGTATCTTCTCCTCCCTAAACCTAACTCCTAAAACAAAGACATTATTCTAACTAACAAAGATGAATTTCTCCACTTGCAACAGAAACGTGAGAAAGAACAAGTTCTACACACACATGAATTTTACTAGCAAATCTAATATGAGAGCTTCAGGGAGAAATACACGTTAGGCCTACAGAATTTGGCCAACATAGGAAACAACACGTAAATTCTTAAAGCACACGTATAAGTGAACATTATTACTGAGCACATTTAAATCAATGCATTACATAAATACACGAATTATGAATTCTTCGTTAGCTACATGCACAATTCTACACATTAAGGTTTTCATCTAGCCACATGTAATTGCAACGCTGATTTCTTCACGTTTCTCTGGAATACCCCTCACTTCACTTTCCACATTATTACAGTACAAGATCTAATGGCACGAATGTTTACACAATAAAGGATTATATGCGGGCGCGAACTACTCATGATTATAATGCACCTCTACAAACGACAGAGCATATCTGCGCTCTATCACCATGCTGAACTATGACATTGACATTGCGTTCATCACTGAAACCTGGCTCAATGAATCATCCTATCTAATCGAGGGGCGGAGCTTGCCTGCACTGAAGATGGCCGCCTAAGCCGTGTGCTCCGTCTTGCCATCTCACAATTCATCAGGAATCCTGAGTGAAAGTTGCGCAAACTGCTGTAATTGCATGATACTGTGTATCGGACGGCCGGCCCCACACATTGCCGGTGTTTTTATCTAAATCTGTGCCCGGACTCAGAAGTTATCTGGCGCGGACTCCGGGAAGGGGAACTGCGCAACGCGGCCTGCAGCTGCGCTGGGAGCGAGTCTCCGCCCTGAGGCGCTGACCCGAGACTGCCGGAGAGCGAGGAGCCAACGTAGTGCTACGGGAGCCGCTGCCGCTCATCATCGGAGAGAATGGTCCGACACCAAGTGCGGCTTGGCGGAGGGCTGGCACTGGCTGATCGTGGCCTGGCGGGGCCATCCCTAGCTGCCGCCTGCTGCTTCCTGGATGCCTGGGCCTGGCTAGCGGTTGAGGACTGATCGGACTGCCGGGACCTCCGGACTTGGCTGGGAACCGTGCCTTGTGGATCCGGTCAGTGCCGTTCTATTCCCTGTTGTCCTGGGGTGCTCCACGAGGCCTATCGGCACCATCGGCTGCCTGTAGGCGGTGTTACCGAGCGGAGGCGGCGGGAGCTTGGCTCGGCGGGGCCTGGCCGCACCCACAACAGTGCCGTGGCGGGCTCTTTGCCGCTTCTCCTCACACAGCCCATCGGGGGTGCTCAAAGAGGACTCTGCCCTCCTGTGACTCTGTGCCATTGTGACGGTCCTGGGGGGGCGAGGCGCCCGATGATTCCCCCCTCCTGCTGGGTCAGTGATTACCATGGTGCTGCGTGGCACCTGGAGTGCTGGCAAGGAATGATGCAGCTCATGTTGGGAGTGCACACATTAAGAGGGTAGCTCCCCCCCCCATTTTCGCTTAGGAAATACTGCGGAGCACACAATAAAGTCGGATGTACAACGGCGTACATCAGGGGCGAGTCTCTGGGAGTGGGAGCATAGCGATCAGCGCTCCTCCCGGCACTGCATTGGTTGAGCGGCGGGGTGCCCTGCCTTTGGGAGAACTGTGACGCTGCGGCTGCTACATCCCGTGGTACGGAGATAACCAGACATAATTGATTCTTCGGACCCAGTGTGGGTGTGCATAGCTGACTAGAGTTTGTCTGGTGGCGGGGTACGTTGCGACAGTGCACTCCGTGCTCCCACAATGGGGAAAGTCGACAAAACCCAACCGAAGCTCACCTTTGATCAGCGAAAGTCTAGTGTAGTGTAGTTCCTATTTCCCTAATAGGCTCTGCGCATTGGAATAATATACCCTATAGGCTTGACATAGGACTGAGGTCAGTATGTCCCTATCGAGTATATTAAACTTAATTACTTGTGCCAGCTAGCTCAGAGGCCACTAGAAACTCCTTGAGAACAAGAAGGGAGTAGTTTCTGGCAACCGCATAAACATGACCACTTTGTTTCCCTTTAGAATCGGAACACGTCTCAGAATCGTGGAAACAATAGATAACAGTTTCACTCAGTCAATCGTGCATGCTTAGTTTCCGCAGAGTTACACAGAAAGGAAAGACGGGCGTTTCAATAAAAGGGTTTTATTGAACAGTCTTGTTTCTCGTGTAAGAGATATGTGCTGTTATGATCACAAGACAGTATGCAAGATAAATAATGTACAGCGTAAGCAGTAGAAATAAATAATACTGCGCTAGCATTATCTTTTAGCATATATTCACGTACATAAATAACATGAGCTAAAAATGCGAGTACTCATACGATGCGTCTCTAAGCTAGTTCTACCCCCATGTACCTAACCTAGTCTAGGTGTAGGGAAAGGTAAGAAGTAGGTGGAGTATTCTCTAGTATGGTATACTAAGAGTATGTTAAGTCTAGTATGCCAAGAGTCCCTCTAGGTTCTAGTCAGCTCCATACCTTGAGAATGAGAGAGGTGGGAATCTCTTGCCGGATCTGGAACTCTAACACCCCGCGAAGGGAGTCAGAACACTGGAAGCTGGATTCTTCTGCGAGCAGGAATGACAGCATCTTCTCAGTGCGTCAGGCTGGGATACGGGCTCCTCTGAAGTCGAGGTCTCCTCTAACTTGCTTGGGCAAGGGAAGGTATATTTATACCTGATAGGTGCCTTGGAATGTTAGCATTGACGTGAAGTCGGACAGAGGAAGACGTCAGGAATGAACCCTTAAGGTATAACGGTTCATACATAATAGATGAGTTCTTGGAGAAATCAATTATCCTGTGCTAGGAGAACTCCCGAGAGCTTAAGGGTCTCGTTTCTAAGAACTCTTTGTGACGTTAGGGTGGACGGATGTCGGTGACCATGCCTGTATTTGGAGTGCACGGCTAATGCCTAAATAAGGACTGGGATTCTATGCCTATATAAGGGCAATGCGGATTGTGCCTATATAAGGACATGTGTCAGGAAAACCTACATACGGACACCTAAAGCGGAATACAACACCCACTCCACTTTCGAATGAACGATAATACTAAATGCTAAACATTAAATGCTAAACATTAAATTGAGTACCACATGTTGCTAAAAACATTTCTAAAAGCATATTAAAAGAAGTTTAAAATAAACTGTTCAATGCAATAGGTACTGTACATTTAAAGCATTGTCTTCATTCGAAGCATATAATGGAGATAAATGCCACATGAATGAATAAACAGAAATATATGCATATGATGAAATGGTTGATAAGTATTCAAAAATCAAAGCCATTGCATATCATGGAATTAAATGAAATGTTAGACAAGTAAGGTGACAATGTGTCCCTGGAAATATTCAAAGAAGTCCGTTTTATAAGACTAGTTCTACTGTAAGCAGATTGTTCTTTGCCGTGTATTTTCAATAATTAAAAAGAAAAAAGTTCAATTCTGGGAAAAGTTCCAAGTTTTGACAATATGAAGGCCAAATTTCATTGCTTCCCTGGTACACTGTGAGCCGAATCAAAGTCAGTGTATGGGTCTGGCGTAAACACGAGATCATCTATTTCCGTAGCCAAAATATCGTCCACCGAAGTTGGTGACATTTGGAACACCTCATTCAGAAGGTTAATTGCACAGAGATGAGAAACATCGCCTTCAGCAGAAGATGCAATGTTCGCGTCCGTTGTTACCTGTGTGCCTGTTGATCCATCTCGAACCTCAGCAGCTGCCGGAAGCGTCTGTGAGATCTCAATGAATGCCGTCATCAGGATTGGTAGCCTCTGAGGACAACACAGAGCATGGGCCGTTATCGGGTCCAGCAGAGTATCGACATCCGTTGGCATGACTGATTGGAGTGTTAGACAGGTGTCTAGCACGCATTCTTCACCGCAAAACAGGCAGCGTAGAACAGGTAAGATGCAATCTTGCCAGATTGGTCTGAATGACAGGAACCACGTTGTATTATGTTCCCGTAGACGAGGCATGCCCAAAAGCTGTACTATTCGCTCACGGCACTTTCGTTCAAGGAGAGCTTTCTCCACATCGCTCGGAGTGATGTTGGCGAATAGGCTTGCCATAGTGTAGTAGGAGGAATAGAAATAGAATTCCTGCAACAAGTGCTAGAATTCACGGCACACTGTAGGAGAGTAGGATCTGCTTCACATGGGTACCCCCACTTTTTGCTGATGCTTCACTGGTTTTCGACATTAGTCTGGCTGGGGCCCTGCTATTCAGAACCCCAGCCTAGCTGTTTCCTCTTTAAAAGGGTCTCCATGTGCCTTAGGCACATCACTGATTGGGATCTGGAGTGCCCTTATAAGTCCCTAGTATATGGTATACTATGTACCAAGGGCATAGGTACCTCAGAGGCCTGCCAGGGGCTGCAGCATATATTATGCCACCCCTGGAAGGCCATCCAAACTGACACCACAGGTCTGCTACTGCAGCCTGGGTAAGGTGGTGCATGCACCCCTTACTGTGGTATAGGTTACCTATATCACTAAAAGCATACACAAATATAAACCTATAAGTCACTCCTAAGGCAGGCCTTATCAATCCTAAAGGCAGAGTGCATGGTTCCTATGTGAGAGGGTGCCCCTGCATGAGCAGGGCCCCTCTGCAGCGTTCGGAGACCATCTCTGATGCTGTTTGTAGTGCAGCCTGACCATATACTCTTAAGCGCATTATATCCTCGCGGTAAAATGCTAACTTTGGAATGGCTGCACCTAAACATGTCGTGTTTGGTGTCAAACATCTTGGAATACTACCCCCCGCCAATCCTGGCGGCGGGGGTAGCATTCCACCCTTCTAGAGGAAAGGCATGTTAACTCTGACGAGTCCGGTAACTTCTTTCCAGAGCCCTGGCATCACAAAATGGATGCTGCTGCCACAGACACGAGTCTGGCCTCCTGCTGCTGGACGAAACTCCGGCAGGGGAGGCCTGGACAATAGGTTTCCTGTCCCAGGGAGGTGTGACCACCTCCCCAGACAGGACAATGTGTATTGGGGCTGGGCGGGAGCACTTTCGGGTGCTTTGAAGTCCTGCACTGGGGGCACATTTGGTGTCCCTGTGCATACCCCAGTTCAAACCGGATCAGGGGCTCGCAGCCCCTGCTTTGGCGCGAACTGGACAAAGGGAAAGGGGTGTAGCCACCCCTCTGCCCTGACCCACCCATAGGTGGGGCCACAGAGTAGTCCATCCCCTATTTTTAGAATAAAGGTAGGAACCCAGTCCTTAGGACTTTAGATTATACCTGGACGAAACTCTGACACTGAATCCTGGACCTTCGACGCTCTACGACAAGATTAGAGGACTGAAGAATCTCCCTTGGGGTCAAGGAGTGACTCCCCTGCTTGGCAGGCACCAAAGAAGCATCTGTCCGGTTCGCATTACTGAAGCTACCGTCGGACGCCGAAGTCATCGCATCACCAGAGGTGGATTCTCAGACTTCCCCGAGGCTACCCTGAGTCCCCAGCAAAGCTGAGGCCCGTGGCTATCGTGGGTGACTTGAGACCGTGACCCCTGGACACCGAGCACACTTGCAAGTGCACCATCTTCTGGGTCTCCCAAGAAGTCGTGCTTTGGGCTCCGAGTAGCCCTAGCCTCCAGCACCACCTGCACCGAAGATCACTGGCCCCCACTCCACGAGTGTCCTGTAAGCCAGCTCCACGTGCGGCGTCACGAGGCTCCTTCGCGGTCGCTAGCCCGTTGACTAGTAGCCCTTAACGAAGGCCAATCTTTTCTTTACTTGGCATCCTGGTTGCTCCAGGCCTGCCCTCACTTACCCTCGCTGGGTGAGTTCCCCAGACCTTGCTGGTCTGCACCATCGACGATCTACATCTTACTCGAGACTTGCCGTTGCCAAGGCTTGTTGGGTCCAATCCGGTCGCCGACACCTCAGCACTCGACAGACATCGAGCACCAGCCCGAATCCTGCTCCTGGTCGCCGACAACGCCTCCCGGACCTCGTGGCTGAAGAGTCAAGACGACCGTCACCGCACCTGAAGCACTCGACATCGGTGGGCATCTGTCCATCGCCTTCCTGGTCACTGGCTAGTGACCCAGACTCTGTCCCCTCTGCTTTCAGGTTCTTCAGAACTCCGATCCACTCTTGGATCCACCCGGACACTTTTCTCCTGGTCGCCAGCAGCACTTTGCAGCAGATCGCCATACGAAACGACGACGAAACCCGACCCCGAAAGGCACCTATGCACCCGGCTTCCCTGGGTGAGGTAACACGAGTACTCCGGTGCTCCCGTGGGTAGAGACTCTTCAAAGTCCTAGATCTCAAAGGGTTTTGTCCTAGTCCTCTTTTAAGTGTCCCTTTCCTCTATTTTCCCGATCCCGACTTTCTCCATAGAAGTTAACGGCGTATCACGGTTGTGTATTTACACTGCACGCGTCTCCCGTGGGTCCCCTGTGTCACTACCTTGGGTGGTTCCTTGTGGTCCAAGCACTTCTAGAGGCTCTAGGCCTAGTGTCTAATTCAGTCGTGGTTCGCATACCACTTTATTGGTATATGGTTTGGTACGCCCCTAGGGCCCAAACGTGTATTTGTGCTATTACTGTGATTTAAGATCTTATAACCTATGTACTTCGAACTCTAGCCTCATAAAGAGACTAGAGGGGTGTGTTTAGTAATAAATACATATATTTTGAATATATACCTGGTGTGGTGCTCTTTCATTTGGTCACTCAAGAGATTATAGACTGGTAAAACAAGCTGCTTTACATTCCTTCAAGACTTAGCCTGAAGGCTGCTCTCCATAGCTACCACTAGGATAGCTTTCAATAAGGTTGTCTTTAACCTACCTACCATAAGAGTCGATTTGGACTGGTGCAAGGTGCCCACTATAATTAGTGGACAGCATATGCCAGGCCAACTTCTCACATTGGTGTGCAGCGTGTGGGATTCCAGCTTGCTATTGTTTTACCAGATAATCTCAATTGAATTGATCAACTGAAAACCACTAAAGGTACCTAAGGTACATATAATTTAAGCTTAGAATAACAGTAAGTTCTACTGAACTTAGAGTTGTGTGTTAAGGGATAGCACAACCCTTTCTACAACTCAAGAGAGTTTAGTAGGCCACACTAGAGTAGGTAGTGCATACACCACACCACACTAGTAATGTCTTTAAAAGCAGGATCCAAAGATTCCTTGCAGGAAGCCATTGAGCTTCCACCCTCCAAGTATGATACACTCCAATTCTTGGAATTGAGAGCTTTATGTAACGTGAGGAAATTAAGGACAGGCCAAAGTCCCACCACCCAACACCTCAAGGAGTTGTTGGTGGCTTATGATCTTAGTAAGTCCTCAGAGACTGAAGGGGTAGGAGCAGAGGGTGGGCCAGCAGATGAGGAAGGGGCCAGGGGTACCACTACCCCCAGCCCCCTCTGAAACTGACCAGGAGGGTGACAATGACCCTGACCTGGAAAACCCAATCCCTTCTGTGGAAGATGAAGATGAGGATCTAGAGAACCACACCTTTGTCCCCCCAGGAAGGATTATGAGTGTGCTCAGAAAGTCTAGGTCTCCTTCTCAGGAGTCTAACCACTCTGGCACCTCCATAGGGAGCTCTGTCTCTTCTCACAGGAGGGAATCCTCTCATGAGAGAAGAAAGAGACTGGTCCAGTATGAGGAAACTCAACTAGAGATCAGGAAGAAGCAATTGGCTTTAGATAGAGAATCCCTAGATCTCCTTAGAGAGAGAAGAAAGTTGGGACTAGAGTCCCATGGTGGCAGCCATGTCCCTAGAGATAGGGAAAGGTCCTATGACCATAGGAACCTGAGCAAGATTGTCCCTCCCTACCAGAGTGGGGATGATATCCACAAATGGATAACTGCTTTAGAGAGGGCCTGTAAAGTACAGAAGGTCCCTCAGGAGCAGTGGGCAGCAATCTTGTGGCTCTCCTTTGCTGACAAAGGTAGAGACAAGCTCCTCACTGTTAGAGAGGAGGATGCTGACAATTACAAGGTCTTGAAGAGTGCTCTTATTGATGGGTTTGGCCTAACCACTGAACAGTACAGGTTGAAGTTCAGAGACACCCAAAAAGCACAGACTCAAGACTGGGTAGACTATGTGGATTGTTCTGCCAAGGCTCTGGAAGGCTGGTTGATGGGCAGTAAGGTGTGTGACTTCTCAGGATTGTATAATCTGATAATGAGGGAGCAGATTCTTAATAACTGTCAAAATCAGCTGTTGCATCAATACCTGGTAGACTCTGATCTGACCTCTCCCCAAGAATTGGGAAAGAAGGCAGACAAATGGGTCAGAACCAGGGTGAAGCAGAAGGTACAGAACCAAGGTGGGGAAACCAAGAAGCAAGATGCTAAGAACTCTGACAAGGGTGGGGAGAAGGGTAAAGATCAAAAGTCTTCATCAGGCCCCCAAAAATCTTCTTCTGGTGGGGATTCCCAGTCTACCAAGGGTAAAGGCCAAAGAAAACCATGGTGCAAGGTCTGTAAGCAAAAGACCCACTGGACCAGTGATTGCACCAAGTCCAAAGACTCCAGTCCAGCACCCACCAATGCCCCTAAGGCACCTGTTCCCCCTAGTACAGTTGGTGGAAGTGCTCCAGCAAAGGGTTTAGTAGGGTTCACCCTGGGAACTGAGTTGGGCTCTGACCTAGTTAGAGAACTGACTCAGGCTGTGTTAGTCTGTGATGGAGGCATGGATGTGCCCTCCTCTATGAGTCCCAGTAATCTGGGCAAGTACAGACAACAGCCTTTAATCAATGGACGAGAGGCTTTGGCATTTAGGGACACAGGGGCAAGTGTCACAATGGTGACACAAGGCCTTGTGCTACCTGGGCAAGTTATGCTTGGTGAGATGTACCAAGTGACCAATGCTAGCAATGTCAGAACAGACCATACTCTGGCAGTTGTTAACTTCTCCTGGGGAGGGGTAACTGGCCTTAAGAAGGTTGTGGTAAGTGCAAACCTACCAGTCGAATGCTTGCTTGGCAATGACTTAGAGACTTCTGCTTGGGCAGAAGTGGAGCTCAGGACCCATGCAGAAATGCTGGGGATCCCTGCAGATGTGTTTGCTGTGACCAGGTCACAAGCCAAAATGTCTAGCACTGAACAGGCCTTGGATTCTGGAAGAATGGACCAAGTGCCTTCCAAGAGGAGGAGTAGTAGGGTTAAGGCAGTGCCTTCCCCTTGGCTCAGGAGGAAGATCAGTCCCTTGAGGGGATGATCTCAGCCCTGAAGAAGGAACTGTCCCAGAGGAACTTGAACCTGACCAGGTTGAGTTCTTGGGGACAGGGGGACCTTCTAGGGCAGATCTGAGCCAGGAGCAGCAGAGCTGCCCCTCCCTTGAACCCCTCAGACAGCAAGCTGCTGCTGAGGCTGCTGGGAAAGCTAGTGGTCCCCATACAGTGTATTGGGATGATGGACTCCTGTACTCAGAGAGTAGAGACCCCAAGCCTGGTGCTACCAGGAGGTTGGTAATACCTTTGAAGTTCAGGGGCTTCCTATTGACCCTAGCCCATGATATTCCCTTAGCAGGACACCTGGGCCAGAACAAGACTTGGGACAGAATTGTCCCTCACTTTCACTGGCCCCACATGTCTGAAGACAGTAAGGAGTTTTGTCGCTCCTGTGTAACCTGCCAAGCCAGTGGCAAAGCAGGTGGCACTACAAAGGCCCCCTGATACCACTACCTGTGGTGGGGGTGCCCTTTGAGAGGGTAGGGATTGACATTGTTGGTCCCATGGATCCCCAAACAGCCTCTGGGCACAGGTTTATCCTGGTGGTAGTGGATCATGCCACCAGGTACCCAGAAGCTATTCCCCTCAGGACCACTACAGCACCTGTGGTGGCAAGGGCCCTCCTGGGAATCTTCTCAAGAGTGGGCTTTCCTAAGGAGGTAGTATCAGACAGGGGTGCTAACTTCATGTCTGGGTACTTAAAAGCAATGTGGAAGGAGTGTGGAGTGACTTATAAGTTCACCACACCCTATCACCCACAATGCAATGGTTTAGTTGAGAGATTCAACAAAACCTTGAAGGGCATGATTAAAGGGCTCCCAGAAAAGCTTAGGCGTAGATGGGACATACTCTTGCCCTGCCTTTTATTCGCATATAGGGAGGTGCCTCAGAAGGGGTTGGTTACAGCCCTTTTGAACTTCTGTTTGGCCACCCTGTGAGGGGTCCACTGTGCTTGGTGAAGGAAGGATGGGAGTTACCTCTCAAGCCCCCAAAGCAAGATATAGTGGACTATGTACTTGGTCTCCGCTCCAGGATGGCTGAGTACATGAAAAAGGCAACCAAAAACCTTGAGGCTAGCCAGGAACTTCAGAAGGCCTGGCATGACCAAAGAGCTGTTCTGACTGTGTACCAGCCAGGACAGAAGGTGTGGGTGTTGGAGCCAGTGGCCCCAGCAGCTCTCCAAGACAAATGGAGTGGACCCCACACTATTGTTGAGCAGAAGGGTGAGGTCACTTACTTAGTGGACCTGGGAACACCCAGGAGTCCCCAAAGGGTTCTCCATGTCAACAGACTAAAGCCATATGTGGACAGGGCAGACATGGGCTTGCTCATGGCTACTGATGAAGGGCAGGAGGAAGAGAGTGACCCACTCCCTGACCTGCTCTCACAGAACCCTGACGATGGGTCAGTTGATGGTGTAGCCTTGGCAGGCAGCCTCACTACCCAGCAACAAACTGATTGCAGGCAAGTCCTCAATCAGTTTAGACATATGTTTTCACTGACACCCAGTCAGACCACCTGGTGCACTCATGAAGTGGACACTGGGGACAGTCTGCCTATTAAAAACAAGATTTATAGGCAACCTGACCATGTCAGGGACTGTATCAGGACTGAAGTCCAGAAAATGTTGGAGTTGGGAGTAATTGAACCCTCAGATAGCCCTTGGGCTAGTCCAGTAGTCCTGGTACCGAAACCTCACACCAGTGGTGGGAAAAGAGAGATGAGGTTTTGTGTAGACTACAGGGGTCTCAATGCAGTCACTAGGACTGATGCCCATCCCATACCCAGGGCAGATGAGCTCATAGATACTTTGGCCTCTGCCAAATATCTCAGCACATTTGACCTAACAGCTGGCTACTGGCAGATCAGACTAGCTGATACTGCAAAGCCCAAAACAGCATTTTCAACCCCTAGTGGGCATTATCAATTTGTGGTAATGCCCTTTGGTCTGAAAAATGCACCTGCCACTTTCCAGAGGTTGGTGAACACAGTTCTCACAGGACTGGAAGCCTATAGTGCAGCTTATCTAGATGATATTGCTGTCTTTAGCTCCACCTGGGAGGATCACCTGGTCCACCTCAGGAATGTTTTACAGGCCCTGCAAAAGGCAGGCCTGACTATCAAGGCCACTAAGTGCCAGATAGGGCAGAGTCAGGTTGTGTACCTGGGCCACCTTGTGGGTGGAGGCCAGGTTCAACCTTTGCAGAGCAAGATCCAGACCATCATGGACTGGACTGCTCCCACTACCCAGACTCAGGTGAGAGCCTTCTTAGGCCTGACTGGGTACTATAGGAGATTTGTCAAGGGGTATGGATCAATAGTGACACCCTTGAATGACTTAACTTCTAAGAAAATGCCCAAAAGGTTCAGTGGACAGTTAGCTGTCAAAAGGCATTTGATGACCTCAAGCAGGCCATGTGCACTGCTCCAATTCTGCAGAGTCCTGATTACTCCAAGAAGTTCATTGTTCAAACAGATGCATCTGAATTGGGGGTAGGGGCTGTACTGTCACAATTGAATGAAGAAGGTCAGGATCAGCCAGTAGCTTTTATTAGCAGAAGGCTGACCCCTAGAGAGAAACGTTGGTCAGCCATAGAGAGGAGGCCTTTGCTGTGGTCTGGGCTCTGAAGAAGTTGAGGCCATACTTGTTTGGTACACACTTCCTGGTTCAGACAGACCATAAGCCCCTCTTATGGCTAAAACAAATGAAGGGTGAAAACCCCAAACTGCTTAGGTGGTCCATTTCCCTACAGGGGATGGACTTTACAGTGGAACATAGGCCTGGGAGTAACCATGCGAATGCAGATGGACTCTCTAGGTATTTCCACTTAGAACATGAAGACTTAACTGGGCAAGGTTAGTTTAATGTCCCTACGTTTGGGGGGGTTGTGTAGGAGAGTAGGATCTGCTTCACATGGGTACCCCCACTTTTTGCTGATGCTTCACTGGTTTTCGACATTAGTCTGGCTGGGGCCCTGCTATTCAGAACCCCAGCCTAGCTGTTTCCTCTTTAAAAGGGTCTCCATGTGCCTTAGGCACATCACTGATTGGGATCTGGAGTGCCCTTATAAGTCCCTAGTATATGGTATACTATGTACCAAGGGCATAGGTACCTCAGAGGCCTGCCAGGGGCTGCAGCATATATTATGCCACCCCTGGAAGGCCATCCAAACTGACACCACAGGTCTGCTACTGCAGCCTGGGTAAGGTGGTGCATGCACCCCTTACTGTGGTATAGGTTACCTATATCACTAAAAGCATACACACATATAAACCTATAAGTCACTCCTAAGGCAGGCCTTATCAATCCTAAAGGCAGAGTGCATGGTTCCTATGTGAGAGGGTGCCCCTGCATGAGCAGGGCCCCTCTGCAGCGTTCGGAGACCATCTCTGATGCTGTTTGTAGTGCAGCCTGACCATATACTCTTAAGCGCATTATATCCTCGCGGTAAAATGCTAACTTTGGAATGGCTGCACCTAAACATGTCGTGTTTGGTGTCAAACATCTTGGAATACTACCCCCCGCCAATCCTGGCGGCGGGGGTAGCATTCCACCCTTCTAGAGGGAAAGGCATGTTAACTCTGACGAGTCCGGTAACTTCTTTCCAGAGCCCTGGCATCACAAAATGGATGCTGCTGCCACAGACACGAGTCTGGCCTCCTGCTGCTGGACGAAACTCCGGCAGGGGAGGCCTGGACAATAGGTTTCCTGTCCCAGGGAGGTGTGACCACCTCCCCAGACAGGACAATGTGTATTGGGGCTGGGCGGGAGCACTTTCGGGTGCTTTGAAGTCCTGCACTGGGGGCACATTTGGTGTCCCTGTGCATACCCCAGTTCAAACCGGATCAGGGGCTCGCAGCCCCTGCTTTGGCGCGAACTGGACAAAGGGAAAGGGGTGTAGCCACCCCTCTGCCCTGACCCACCCATAGGTGGGGCCACAGAGTAGTCCATCCCCTATTTTTAGAATAAAGGTAGGAACCCAGTCCTTAGGACTTTAGATTATACCTGGATGAAACTCTGACACTGAATCCTGGACCTTCAACGCTCTATGACAAGATTAGAGGACTGAAGAATCTCCCTTGGGGTCAAGGAGTGACTCCCCTGCTTGGCAGGCACCAAAGAAGCATCTGTCCGGTTCGCATTACTGAAGCTCCCGTCGGACGCCGAAGTCATCGCATCACCAGAGGTGGATTCTCAGACTTCCCCGAGGCTACCCTGAGTCCCCAGCAAAGCTGAGGCCCGTGGCTATCGTGGATGACTTGAGACCGTGACCCCTGGACACCGAGCACACTTGCAAGTGCACCATCTTCTGGGTCTCCCAAGAAGTCGTGCTTTGGGCTCCGAGTAGCCCTAGCCTCCAGCACCACCTGCACTGAAGATCACTGGCCCCCACTCCACGAGTGTCCTGTAAGCCAGCTCCACGTGCGGCGTCACGAGGCTCCTTCGCGGTCGCTAGCCCGTTGGCTAGTAGCCCTTAACGAAGGCCAATCTTTTCTTTACTTGGCATCCTGGTTGCTCCAGACCTGCCCTCATTTACCCTCACTGGGTGAGTTCCCCAGACCTTGCTGGTCTGCACCATCGACGATCTACATCTTACTCGAGACTTGCCGTTGCCAAGGCTTGTTGGGTCCAATCTGGTCGCCGACGCCTCAGCACTCGACAGACATCGAGCACCAGCCCGAATCCTGCTCCTGGTCGCCGACAACGCCTCCCGGACCTCGTGGCTGAAGAGTCAAGACGACCGTCACCGCACCTGAAGCACTCGACATCGGTGGGCATCTGTCCATCGCCTTCCTGGTCACTGGCTAGTGACCCAGACTCTGTCCCCTCTGCTTTCAGGTTCTTCAGAACTCCGATCCACTCTTGGATCCACCCGGACACTTTTCTCCTGGTCGCCAGCAGCACTTTGCAGCAGATCGCCATACGAAACGACGACGAAACCCGACCCCGAAAGGCACCTATGCACCCGGCTTCCCTGGGTGAGGTAACACGAGTACTCCGGTGCTCCCGTGGGTAGAGACTCTTCAAAGTCCTAGATCTCAAAGGGTTTTGTCCTAGTCCTCTTTTAAGTGTCCCTTTCCTCTATTTTCCCGATCCCGACTTTCTCCATAGAAGTTAACGGCGTATCGCGGTTGTGTATTTACACTGCACGCGTCTCCCGTGGGTCCCCTGTGTCACTACCTTGGGTGGTTCCTTGTGGTCCAAGCACTTCTAGAGGCTCTAGGCCTAGTGTCTAGTTCAGTCGTGGTTCGCATACCACTTTATTGGTATATGGTTTGGTACGCCCCTAGGGCCCAAACGTGTATTTGTGCTATTACTGTGATTTAAGATCTTATAACCTATGTACTTCGAACTCTAGCCTCATAAAGAGACTAGAGGGGTGTGTTTAGTAATAAATACATATATTTTGAATATATACCTGGTGTGGTGCTCTTTCATTTGGTCACTCAAGAGATTATAGACTGGTAAAACAAGCTGCTTTACATTCCTTCAAGACTTAGCCTGAAGACTGCTCTCCATAGCTACCACTAGGATAGCTTTCAATAAGGTTGTCTTTAACCTACCTACCATAAGAGTCGATTTGGACTGGTGCAAGGTGCCCACTATAATTAGTGGACAGCATATGCCAGGCCAACTTCTCACACACACCACCAAACACCGATTGTGCGAAGTTTGGGATGATTCCGAGAACAGCCTGGAAAGGTGCTAATAGTCCGGAACAGATGGTCTTAAATACATGTACAATTCCGCTCGTATCAGACATGTTAAAGATACGTCCCATCATTTCTACGAAATGTATAGGGCAGTTTGTACGAATTAAAGCCTGTATCTCAGCCGAAGTCCTTGCAACTTGTAAATCATAGATTTCTTTGGCCGAGGTCAGAGGCACTGTTTGTTGTATAAGCATGGCTTTCATTCTGCTTAAAGTATCAAATCGTATAAAAGAGACATTCAACGAAGGCCATAGAGGCGACTCCCTGACTGTGTCTATTGGGGCAAACAATACTTGCATACAGCAAGTGACCCTAGAGTCGACCGTTACCAGATATGGGATGCCTGGCAACATGCCACAGCAACTCTGATCATTCAACATGAGGTAACTCCCATTAGAAAGTTGGCCAAACGTTGGATTAATCACAGTAGCTGGTGTACCCTGCTGGTGGCAGGCCAATTTGCCACATAACCATTACAAGCCCCGTGTAAAGAAATGTCCTGACAAATTAGTGAACCGCTTAGTGCACTTTCACAGTGTGTACCGCTCAGAAACACTTCACGATCCCCACTCCAACATCTATATGTGTAAGGTAAAGTCCAGGATATCTTAATGTATTCTTTACCCAACCTTTCATATTTGCCTGCTTGCATTTGTTTGAGGCAATACTGAAACTGAAAAGTAGTCACAGGCAGAGTGATTTTGCCATGAATAAGCCATTCTGTAGCTGGTTTTTCTGCCACTGTGAATGGTAATTTTTCCAGTTTTTCAATGCTCAGCACTGTATACTTTACTCCTCTTTGTGCCAGTTCGATCTGTTTATCAGTTAGATTGTTTTCTGCAAACAGAGCCGACGTGTTGATAAAACGCCAAGGCACATAGCCCGCACGCAAAGTTTGCAGCATCCAGCTTAATAACATAATAGAACGTAACTGAGATTGGCCTTGTTGTAACATGGCTAAATCTTGTTCCAGTATATCAATAGCAGAGGATAAAATGTTGTCCAATGAATAAATTCTGGATGACAAAGTTGTTAACCCATTGTCGACCACAGGGAGAGTTTTCTCCAAGTTAATACGATCAAGTTCACGTATTCGTTCTGCGGCCTCTGCCTGTGACACCTTCCATGCTTCATTATAAGCAACATAGATGCCGGCATATATGAAACGTTTTTGACGCGGTTTTCTTGGTCCAAGCAAGAATTCCCTAAGGTCTGCATCTTCTTTAAGTAAAGATAAGTGTTGTTTCACATCCTTAAGTGTAGATTTCTGCAGCCAATCGAGGCACAATTTTCCTACACTGTATGTTGTTAATACCCCCGGATGTTGTCTTTGGACGTATCGTGGGTCTGGCCTATGAATAGTAAAGCCCTGTGTTTTATTCAGGAATCTTTCTTGACAGATGTTTGTGTCTGTGGGCCAGATCAACCCTTTTCTCCAATCAGGATTTGTTCTGTTGATTTGTAGTATTGTGTCAACTGTAACCGCTGCCTGTGTATTGTTATTACTGGCAGGTGTTGGTACAGAAGGTGTTTTCATGTCTTTGATCTTGGCTAAACCAAGGCAAGACGTTTGTTGCACAGTGTCATTCAAAAACATAATTTGCTGAGGGATGATACAGGCTCTAAACAAAGCTTCTATCCCCTGCACTTGCCAATCTTTAGTACCCCAGACAGTTTTCGTGTCTATTGTGTCTTTCCACAAGTCGAAACCATGTCTAGATAGTTGGGCAATAAATGCTGCAGAGTAAATCTGTTTTGTATTAGTTAACATAATTTTCAGCCCTGTTTTGTTTACATTTTTATAGTAAAATGTTTCTGGGTCAGATGTATTGTATCCTGAAAAATATGGAAACTTTTTAGCAAACGTTTTTGAACTACCTTTTGGTGGTGTAGGACAATGCTCCCATTGGTTAAACATAAACACATTTCTAGGTGTTGCAGATTTATGCAAAAAATGATGACCATAGTGGTTATAGCAATATAGCTGTTCATAGTCTGATGAACCCTCTAAATATTCATTATTAGAAAATGCAGCAGAAATTTCTAGATCAAACATCATATCATTTACAGTTTCAAAGTCCCAATCATCAGAATAGGTACTGGATGAAACAAAATCACTTAGTGAAATCTTAAATAAATGTGGAATGTTCAAAAGTTCCGTAGGGCCGAAGATATCGAAATCTACTTTGTCCCACACTATACCATCCTGTATAGGAACGGCTGTGATGTTCACTGCTGACAAGTCTCTTGCTTCACGATGGGATGATTTGTGAGGTTTCAAAAGTAAGTTCACATCTTTACTTTCAATGTCCAAATGGATGTATCTGCCATTTATAAGCACGCTCATAGTCATAACCAAAGCTAGCCACAGCAGAAAGAAAAATATTCCAGAAATAATCCATAGTTCCATCCATGGTGAAACCAGATAAGTCTTTCTCAAAAGATGAAAAAAGTCTTGTACTTGCTGTTTAAAAGTTTTTGATGCTGGCGACGTTTCAGGCTCACTCAGATCCTCAGAAAACGTATCAAAGTTAATGAAGTAGCCAGAAGCAGTTCTGTCAATTGTTGGAATTGCATCAGGATTTGTCGAAATCGCTGGAACCAGTTGATCACTTGCTACATTGGTGTAGACAGGTGTATTTGGACGAACTGTTACTTGAGTTTCAAGAGGGATGAGTTCCATAGCATTGTTGCCTAGTCCTTCATCTGTTACTGCTGAATTCTCGATGGTTATCAGTCTTTCAGTCTGAACCTCTTGGATAGTAGCGAGAGGTGTGCGTCTGCTACTAGGCCGGAGTCCACGAGGCCTACTATTTAGTATTGGCCACATACTGTGGTTTGATGAGGTCGATGGACACAAATCTTTTCTCCTTTTTTCCAGCAAGTGGCGGCAGAAGTACTGTTCTTGTTCCGTGTATGGCCAGGACAGGTACTGGTTGTCTGTAAGAAGGTCCAAATTCCTTCTTGTCCGCAATCTTCTCTCTGACTAGATCCCCAACTTTTGGAATCCAGACAGGCCTTGCTGGGACTGCCGGTTTTTCCCCAGTGGTGGTTGGCTGCAGGAACACGTTGCTTTGTTTCGATCTTAGTTCATTTAGATCCTGTAAAACAGCCAAACGATCTTTGATATCAAAGGGTTTATTTTCCACCACTGTGCCTTTACATTCGAGATCAGGAACCCACATTCTTGCCCCAAATAGGACCTCATATGGAGTGACCCCCTAGAGAACTTCTTGGCAAATTATTTAATGAGCGTTGGACCCCATAAAGATGTTTGACCCACCCATCACCCGAACCTAATACTCTAGCTGTTATAGACTGCTTTATGTCCCGGTTTTTCCTTTCCGCAACAGAAGTTCCCTCAGGATGAAACGGAGAGGAGTACCGCAATGCAACGCCCAGACTGGCCATGGCTTCTTTGTAAGCCCGAGAGCTAAACGCAGGGCCCTGGTCAGAATGTAGCGTGCCTATTGCATATGTGCCGATAAAGACTCGCAAATCTTTTATAACAGTTCGAGCGTCAGCCGAGCGCTGAGGCCATATCCATAGGAACCTTGACTTAGTATTTGTGGGATTGCAGTTGTCCAAAAGGACGCCTGCGCGTAGATAGTCTAATGCTGTCTAACAATGGTGTCTGTACTGGGCAGGCTACTTCGTAGCATGGTGTCTGGTGGCGTTCTGCATCACGCTGTACCTTACAGTCTATGCAGTCATTGATGAAGATGTGAATCTGTGTATTCATTCCAGGCCACCAGTACATCTCTTTTAATGTCAAAATTGTTTTAGAGATCCCTTGATGTAACAGACCCTCCCCCAGATGTGCTTCATAAATCAAAGCTGCTCTACGTTCCTTGTTTGGAATTACCCTATCCCCCACTCCAGGGATTCGAGCAAAAGGAACGTTGTTCGCATTAATTACATAAGAGTACTTGAGTGGAAACTTTTTCGGTAACGCTGCACCACTGCCTTTGCTCGTAGCATTGACAGCCAACATTATCTCACTGTCTGTTCTCGTTTTTGAACGAGTGATCGCAGCTACGGAAGCCGTCTGAACAGCCCCCTTTGCGGCTTCGTCAGCCAATGAATTCCCTGCAACGTGAACGCCATCACGTTGATGACTCAGCGTGTGTATCACGTGAGCCTTTGGTAGTTCGTTTTTTAACTGAACTACTTGTTCCCAAAGCGTTTTATGCTTTATTGTGCCACCTTTTGCATCTTTGAACACATTTTCAAGCCAATTTTGTATATATTCATTATACAACTGCACACAGTAGAAAGAATCGCACACTATTAGTGTGGGGAATTCTCGATCTGTACTTTCAAGTGCCAGTTTGAATGCTTGTATTTCAGCTCGCTGAGCTGTACAATCTCCTAGAGATTGAGTTTTAGTGACCATTGGTCTGAAGTTACCATCGCGCATGCGACCTTTAACGATTGCGCACGCTGCACTGTAAGCTTGCTTACTCCCTGTAGCGGGTTGTGCGGATCCGTCAGTGTAAATTATGAATTCGTACTGATCTAGAGGCAAAGTTTCAGTGGGCAGAGGACATTCATGTTCATATTGCAGGAACGCTTGTGTTTTTAAATCAGGGTCAAAAACATATTCAACATCTGTTGCAGCAAGAGAATTAACCCCTTGTATCCATCTAGGATGTAATGCTTTTGCATTTGGAATGCTCGCTTTAGTTACCGCCTCTAAAGCCGGTACTGGGTTTACGACAATAATGCGTTTCCCTTGGGCTAGAGCTCTTTCTTTTGCTACTGCAGTTTGAACTGATGTCAGTATTTTTTCAGTTGAAGTGAAGCGCATTTCTGCTTGTGTATACAAATGTGATTTGTATGCTATTGGTACTTTTTCACCCTCATTAAATGTTAAGTAGGTGAATCCGCATTGACCCGAAATTATTTGGATCACTAAATTGCGTTGACTTACGCGTGTTTGTAAGTGATTTGTTGCTAACATGTTAGCTTGGAGTGAACGCAAGATTTCTGTGTGTTCATGTGTCCAATTTTTGATTGAAAAATCTGGTTTGATTAATGCGTAGAGAGGTTTAACCCTTTCTGCGTAATTTAGAATGTAAGTTCTTCCAAAATTTAGGAAACCCAGGATGGATTGTAAATTTTTCAGCGTTTTTGGAGGTTGGAGCAGCGCACATCTTTCTAAAAAGTTGGCTGCCAAGCTCTTTCCTTCACTTGAAAGCTCATATCCTAGAAAAAGGACATTGAGATGGGCAATTCTGGATTTTTTAAAGTTGACCTTATAGCCCTCAGAGGCGAAGCCCAATATAATGGTACTCACCCTGTTCAAGTGCCTATCTAGGTCATCGTCTGTCAGATAAATGTCATCGACATATGACAATGCCTCATTATCATAAATTTGTAGTAACTCTGTTACCCTCGCTGAGAATAACCCTGGGCTGTTCTTGAACCCTTGTGGGAGTCGACAAAATTGACGCTGGGTCCCCATTATTGAGAAAGCTGTTAAGTACCTCCTTTCAGGTGCTATGTTTTGACAAAAGAAATCATTTGAGATATCCAATGTGGTTTTATATTTTTTACGCACAATGTTATTCATTAATGCTGTACTATGTGCATTTTGCACTGCAAATGTTTTAGAACAAGTGTTTAAGTGTCTGTAATCCAAAACTAGACGATATGTATTGTCTGGTTTGGAGACAGGAAACAAAGGATTGTTCATTGAGGAGGTGCAAGTTTCAATCACCCCTTGGTATTCAAGTTGATCTAAGATCTCCCTGACGTGTTTTTTAGCTTCTTGCTTTATTGGGTACTGCCTTAGTGCAGTAGGTTCATTTTTTAGATGTATTTTGTGGTGAGGTGAGTCCTCATCCCATCCTACATGATTTTTATATAATGCTGGGGCCTGGACAACTGCCCATTTCCTGGCATAAGTATATTTTAGATGAATTGGAATATGGTTGGAGAAGGCAGGCATAATAATGTCTTCACCATGTGGGCACTCCCTGACAAATTGTGGTGTCCAGTCTTTTTCTGCTAGAAGTATATCATAACCCCTTGAAAGTTTTTCCCAAAAGAGTGTTTTCACCTTTCTTGGTATGTCTCCCTCCATTCGGAGTGTTATTTCATATAACTTTTGTGGAGTACTAACCCTGGTGTCTACAGTCTCAACTGTGATGTACTCATTCAAGTCCACTATCTCCAGAAGTTCCTTCAGGTTCTGGCGAGCTATTGTGACTTCTGCCGCACTGTCCAGCATTGTCTGAGCCCATTCTCCGTTCTTGAGTTGTGTTCTCAGTATCCTCGGCATGTCTGATCTTCAGACCTGCTACCTTCTTTTTTGAGAATTGAGGTTTTGATTTATTTTTCGGAACGTGTTTGTCGTCTTTCGATTTCACACGTTCTTCTCTATGTTCTGACCGTCCTCTTCTTTCCGATGTCTGTGACGATATCTGAAAGGTACAAGAGGAACGTGTATCAGTATCTTGATACCTGTCAGGTTTTTTTAAATTATCCCTATTCTGTCAGGGAACGTGCGTAGCAGCGCCTGCCACGTTGTTTCCCCGAACTACAACCCCCAGAAGGCCTTGCATACTGGGAGGGGATAAGTTACGGCGGACGCACAGGCAGGTGTGCGTAATTTGTTTTTGGTCCTTTTCCTCTTTTCCGGCTGGGGGAGAGAAGGTCTCGGTGGGAAGACGCTGACTGGGGACTGCGGCTGTGGTGCTCCAAGATTTGCATGAAGATCGCAGTCGAAGCTGGCAGTAACGTGAGTACCACATTTGGAGGGCTCACGGAGCCGAGGAAGGCTTCCTGTAATTTCGGACTAGTGCTGGATTATTTAGCCTAGCGGAATACGGCGGTGAGGAAACCGCGTATTGCCGTGTATGGTGTCTTGGTGACTATTGAGGGGGAAATCTGTTCTTACTCGACTCATAGCGGAATACGGCGGTGAGGAAACCGCGTATTGCCGTGTATGGTGTCTTGGTGACTATTGAGGGGGAAAACTGATCTTATTCGGTGCATAGCGGAATACGGCGGTGAGGAAACCGCGTATTACCGTGTATGGTGCCTGGGTGCCTATTAAGTGGATCTGAACTACTAGCCAATAGCGGAATACGGCGGTTTGGTAACCGCATATTGCCGTGTACGTTGGCCTTTGCTTATGCTGATAAACGGAACTTGAATCAATCGCTTAGCGAAATACTGCGGTGAGGTAACGCTTATTACCGTGTAAGTAGAGGTATACAGTTCGCTTTTTGGATTCTTTAGAAATACCTTACAGGCTAGGATCTGTCCATGGATTACAAGACATTTCTGGACAACGTAGCATGGGGCTTATCGTATTCACGTTTGTTTTGAAGTACCTTGGTATGTATGAGGAATGCATGTCGTAAAATATGCTCTGATGGTATGCGTTATCCTAAATGAACTAACGTTTGTCAGTTCTTTATTGCAGGTCTAAAGTGTGGTCTGTGTGACGTTTGGTGGTTTCTTAAGGATCCAATACACTGCTATGTCCGTTGCCAGGTATAGGAAATATCTAGTGAGACATTATTGAGAGTAGATGTTCTATTACCCTGTTTATAGCTCTGTTCTTTGTTGTTACAGGTTCTATTCCCCTGCTGCACCTTCCCTCTCCTTTTCCCTCGCCTGATCACTCGAACACCCTGTGTAATTCGGGGTGTTGGTGATATCAGGAGGTGGACCCTTTCTTGCTGCAACTGGATCCTGCGGAGTGTAACCTTACAGAATTACGCACCCACGTATTTCGCTCTGCCCGATCCAGGCGCTGTAGGAAATGGCAACCATGGATGATGTCCTTCAGGCGTTGGTTCTGGTCCAACAAGAATTGGCATCCTCTAAAGCAGAAACAGCCGCTTTGAGAGATAAGGTAGACAAATTGTCTAGGAATCCTTTTGACGCTTCCCCTCTTGCTTCCCAGATACAAGTTACAGTGTCACCCCCCATCCCGTTAGCCAGTCATGAAAGATATGCTGGGGATCCAATGAAAATTCAAGTGTTTCTGACACAGATAATGCTGCATTTCTCATGCAAACCCGCCTCCTTCCCCAATAACCATTCTAGGGTAGCTTTTGCTATTTCATATCTGGTGGGGGACGCAGCCAATTGGGCTGTTCCTTTAGTTAGGAATAACGATGCTGTATTATCTGATTGGTCGGCGTTTAGGACAGAGTTCGAGAGGGTGTTTGACCGAATAGCCACTACATTCAGTGCTGATAGGGAACTATTAGATCTCAAGCAAGGGAGGAATGATTTAGTAACCTACTTGACTACTTTTAACAGATTAGTGGCAGAAACAGCATGGCCAGAGGAAAAAAGGATGTCTTTGTTTTATCAGGGTTTGAGGGAAGAGATGAAAGAGGTTATGGCTCAGATAGATCCTCAACCCACTACTTGTACTGAGATGGTAAATCTAACATTACGATTGGATGGTAGAATGTCCGAGAGAGGGGGTGAGAGGAAAAAATGGGATAGAGGTTATTTCAGATCTGACAAAACACCACGCAGAACCACGACAAGCACAGAGATGGTGACATAACCCATGGAAATCGGAGCTATTAGAGCCCCATTGTCGAGAGAAGAACGAGAAAGCAGGAGAGTGCAGGGATTATGCATGTGCTGCGGAAAAAAAGGACACTATGTTAGAGATTGTCCTTCTAAACCCAAATCCTCAGGTGCATGGTTGAGGAATAAGAAGGTTGCGGTGTCTACCTCGATTCCTGCATTGCATACAGGGGATTTAGACGGCGAAAAGGGGGAAGGCAAAGGTTGGAAACTCCCTTTGTTAGCTTCCACGGACTTGCAAGACACAGAGTCCCATATCGTGCTCCCTATGAGCCTTGAGTGTAACCAACAGTTCCATCAGGTTTTGGTCATGATAGATTCTGGGGCCACCGGAAACTTTATAGACAGGGGGTTGGTAACAAGTCTTAATTTGATTAGGGTACCTAGGGAGACCCCTGAAGAGGTCTTGGCCGTGGATGGCAAACCACTGAAATCTGGTTTAATTGTTGAGCAAACGGAGATAGTCATGTTGACTGTAACGGTGGCGAATGGAAGACATAGTGATGAATTGTCCTTGAATATATCGAGGCGCCACAATATGAAGTTATTTTGGGAATGCCTTGGTTGTGCCACCACAATCCCACCATAGATTGGAGAGCCAAAACCATACAGTTCCTTTCAGAGGAATGCCGGAGTCATTTAGTTCCCATCCAACTCACGCAGGCAGCAGCCTTGTTGCATCCTTTCATTGTGGCTACGGCAGCTGAGAAGGAGACAGTATTACCTTTGGAGTACTCTCAGTACCGGGATGTCTTTAGTGAAACCAAGGCGGAACAATTACCCCCTCATAGAGAGTACGACTGCAGAATAGATTTGGTAGAGGGGGCAACGATCCCTGCATGCAGAGTGTACGCTTTGTCTGTGCCAGAGACCAAACACTTACGAGAATACCTGGATCATTACTTGGAGATCGGATTCATTAGACATTCACGATCGCCGGCTGCCTCGCCACTCTTTTTTATAGCTAAGGCCAATGGTGACTTGACAGCCTGTGTGGATTATCGTGTGTTGAATAAAAATACTGTGAGGAACAGATATCCTTTACCTCTCATTTCAGTCCTGCTTGATCAGGTGAGAGAGGCTAAGATCTACACTAGATTGGACTTGAGGGGTGCTTATCATTTGGTGCGTGTCCGGGAGGGGGATGAGTGGAAAACGGCCTTTAAGACTCGTTATGGATTATTTGAATATACTGTCATGCCGTTTGGCCTCTGCTACGCCCCAGCGGCATTTCAGTATTTCCTCAACGATGTCTTAAAGGAGTACATAGACCTTTTTGTTGTGGTGTATATTGACGACATCCTCATCTATTCCGACAATCTTGAGAGGCATGTGAGTCAGGTCGGCATGGTGCTGACCAAGCTGCGTGCTCATAGTCTGTTCTGTAAACTGAGCAAGTGCGAGTTTGGTGTGAGAGAGGTGGAATTCCTCGGTGTTATGCTTTGTCCGGAAGGGTTACACATGGCAGAGAGAAAGGTGCGGGCAGTGCAGGAATGTCCAACACCAAAAAATGTGAGGGATGTGCAATGCTTCCTGGGTTTTGCGAATTATTATCGCAGGTTCATCCTCAGTTTTTCCCAGGTAGCGGTCCCGATATCACGGTTGCTCCGGAAAGGTGTTTCTTTCCAATGGTCTAGTGAGGCTGCTGAAGCTTTCACGTTTCTGAAAAGAGCATTCACCACGGCTCCTGTGCTCTCGCATCCTAGACTGGAGCATCCTTTTGTGGTGGAGGCAGATGCCTCTGATGAGGCTATCGGTGCCATACTATCACAAAGGAATCAGAGCACGGGGCAGCTTCATCCAGTGGCATACTTGTCCAAAAAATTGAATCCTGCGGAAAAGAACTACACGATCGCCGAGAAAGAACTGCTGGCGATAAAAAAGGCGTTTCAGGAATGGAGGCATTATCTGTGGGGGGCCTGTTACCCTATCACCGTATACACGGACCATAGGAATCTGCAATACATGAAGTCTGCTCGACATCTTTCTCAGCGACAGATGAGATGGATGCTATTTTTCGCCGAATATGACTTCGTTGTTACCTTCAGGCCGGGTGTTGAGAACCGCAAGGCTGACTCTTTGTCTAGGCAGGAAATGATGGAGGTTTCCACCCACAACAAGGTCACAAAGGCTATCATTGCACCGTCCAAGGTAATATGTGCTATCAGAGTGGAGAACTTCTTGGAAGAAGTAAGACTACATAAAACAGGCTCAGTGTGGGAAGCATGGGCTAAGGAGGAGACTGAGCGCAAGGTGAAACAGGGGCTACCGTTCTACAAAAATAAATTGTATCTCCCCACCCCTGAGCTGCAGAAGAAGGCTTTCATGTGGTGTCATGTGTCTCCATTGGCTGGACATCCGGGATCAGGTAAGACCATCCAGCTAATACAACGCCATTTCTGGTGGAGCACCTTAAGCAAGGATGTCTCGTCTTGGGTGGCTTGTTGTGAAGAATGCGCTAGAGCAAAAAACGAAAACACCAAGAAAAAGGGGAAACTTATGCCAATGCCCACACCGCAACGCCTGTGGCAAAACATCAGTCTGGATTTTGTCACAGGGTTACCCCTCGAGAAAGGGAGTTCAGCCATCTTGGTAGTTGTTGATGGACTTACGAAAATGGGACATTTTATTCCTTGTGCGAATCTCCCTACGGCTGGCCAGACAGCACAGTTATTGCTAAGTAGTGTCATCAGACTACATGGAGTTCCTGAAGTGATTGTGTCCGATAGGGGCCTCAGTTCATAGCTAGGTTTTGGAAGACATGGTGCAAGGCCTTGCACATCGACTCTACACTGTCTACGAGTTTCCACCCACAGACCGATGGACAGACAGAACGACTAAACCAGACCCTGAAGAAATACCTCAGGTGCTATGCAAAGGAGGCCCAGGAATCATGGGTGGAGCTGTTGTGGATGGCGGAACTAGCCTACAACAATGCCTGGCATAGTTCCGTAGGTATATCACCTTTTCGTGCGAATTTCGGATATGACGCCAGGATACTACCTGTCGGCCTCCCGGATGAAGTAGCTAACCAGCCCACGGTGCTGTCTCAAGTACGGAAGTTACAGGCTGTGCACCGAAAAGTCAGAGAACATCTGGTACAGGCCAAGCAGACTTATAAGAGGTGGGAAGACCGACACAGGATAGATGGGCCACAGTATCAAGTGGGGGACCGTGTGTGGCTGTCCACCAAGAATATACGATTCAAGCTGCGTAGTATTTTTCACCCTAGGTACATCGGCCCTTACACCATCGTCAGACAGGTCAATCCTGTAACATACAAGCTGAAATTGCCTGGTTCTCTTCGGATCCACCCTGTGTTCCACTGTAATCTCTTGAAACCTGCCCTGCTGGCACGCAGGCGCGCTCCGCCGCCAGTGCTGTGTGATGGTAGGCTTGAATATGAGGTCAAGAGTATTTGGGATTCCAAGCTGAGAAGGGGTGTGCTGTGGTATCTGGTCTCTTGGAAGGGGTATGCTGCAGAAGACGACTCTTGGGAGCCGTGGCAGAATGTTCATGCTCCAGCAGCTGTCCGCTCATTCCATCGGAGGTTTCTGTCAAAGCCTGGGCCTAGGAGGCGCTAGGCGGGAGGGCCTACTGTCAAAGAACGTGCGTAGCAGCGCCTGCCACGTCGTTTCCCCGAACTACAACCGCCAGAAGGCCTCGCATACTGGGAGGGGATAAGTTACGGCAGACGCACAGGCAGGTGTGCGTAATTTGTTTTTGGTCCTTTTCCTCTTTCCCGGCTGGGGGAGAGAAGGTCTCGGTGGGAAGACGCTGACTGGGGACTGCGGCTGTGGTGCTCCAAGGTTTGCATGAAGATCGCAGTCGAAGCTGGCAGTAGCGTGAGTACCACATTTGGAGGGTTCACGGAGCCGAGGAAGGATTCCTGTAATTTCGGACTAGTGCTGGATTATTTAGCCTAGCGGAATACGGCGGTGAGGAAACCGCGTATTGCCGTGTATGGTGTCTTGGTGACTATTGAGGGGGAAATCTGTTCTTACTCGACGCATAGCGGAATACGGCGGTGAGGAAACCGCGTATTGCCGTGTATGGTGTCTTGGTGACTATTGAGGGGGAATACTGATCTTATTCGGCGCATAGCGGAATACGGCGGTGAGGAAACCGCGTATTGCCGTGTATAGTGCCTGGGTGCCTATTAAGTGGATCTGAACTACTAGCCAATAGCGGAATACGGCGGTGTGGTAACCGCGTATTGCCGTGTATGTTGGCCTTTGCTTATGCTGATAAACGGAACTTGAATCAATCGCTTAGCGGAATACTGCGGTGAGGTAACCGCTTATTACCGTGTAAGTAGAGGTATAAAGTTCGCTTTTTGGATTCTTTGGAAATACCTTACAGGCTAGGATCTGTCCATGGATTACAAGACATTTCTGGACAACGTAGCATGGGGCTTATCGTATTCACGTTTGTTTTGAAGTACCTTGGTATGTATGAGGAATGCATGTCGTAAAATATGCTCTGATGGTATGCGTTATCCTAAATGAACTAACGTTTGTCAGTTCTTTATTGCAGGTCTAAAGTGTGGTCTGTGTGATGTTTGGTGGTTTCTTAAGGATCCAATACACTGCTATGTCAGTTGCCAGGTATAGGAAATATCTAGTGAGACATTATTGAGAGTAGATGTTCTATTACCCTGTTTATAGCTCTGTTCTTTGTTGTTACAGGTTCTATTCCCCTGCTGCACCTTCCCTCTCCTTTTCCCTCGCCTGATCACTCGAACACCCTGTGTAATTCGGGGTGTTGGTGATATCAGGAGGTGGACCCTTTCTTGCTGCAACTGGATCCTGCGGAGTGTAACCTGACATATTCCTGAGGTTATACCTCCTTTCAGAGGGCTCCTTTTGAGGAGACCTACCTCGGGATTGAGAACGTTTCTCGTTTGAATTTTGTTTATTAGTTTCCCACTTCTTTTTAGAAGATGTAGGAGTTTGTTTAATAGAGTCCTTTTCAGGACTTTCAGATAGTTTTGGCTTCAATGGTCTTCCACCTAAACTATCTCTGCCTAATTCTGCATAAGATTGTTCTATTATTCTGGGTAGTTCAGTTTGATGTTCTGTTACATCAAATTCCCTTAATCGTTGGCGGATCGCCACTGCTGCTGCCTCTCCTTTAATATTAGATAATATTATTGTTGAGACCTGGTCGAAGTTTTTCAGTAATTTCATACCTAAATTCAGAGCAGGCTCTGCCCCGTATTAGTTTTGAATTTGTTTCAGGACATCTGGTATTACTGCAATTGACGGAACACCATGTGTTTTAGTATAGGTGGCAGCAAAGACTGAGCCCCAAGTGGTGCAGTCTTCCAGTTGTGGTGTGATCCCCATTGGTAAACAGATTGTTAGGATTCTGTGTTTCTCATAAGGGCTAGTATTAGGAAATACTGCTTCGATTTGAGTAATTTTTGAGCTATCCAGAATGGAATTTGCTCACGTTTTGTGGGCATTTTACCCATGACTGCGTATAAAGTCTGTGGTGTAATTTTTAGTGTATTCCCTGTTGAGGGGTTTGATTTGGAATGGTTAATGGTGGTTGGACTGTGAAAGTCCGAATGACATATTGGACCAATTGTCTGTAAATTTTTATTAACTCTGTAAGTTGAGTAAGTAATTCCTCGTCTGACATTATATCAAGGTCAGGATGAGGAGTGTAGCCGGCTAGAATCGGCCATGTTGCTCCTGGTCTACCTAGTGGACCGAGCCTGGTAATGTTTCTGTGATGTTTTAGGGCGCCTTTAAACCAGAGCTGATGCTCCTGGTATGTTAGTGGAATTTCAATATCCTCGAAAGGAATATATTCCTCTGGTGGTTCATCTTCTTTGTAGAAGTGAAACAGTTTTGTTACTGGATTTGATTCAGGGAATACTATCCATGAATAGAATACCTCTTTCTGAAATGATTTGTGTGCCTCTATCACGAAAACTGCTCTACCGCCTCTTTGTGGCAGGCCGTGTTTTATAAGTTTTAGAGTGATGGCTCTTCTTAAGTTTGGATGGATGTCTATAACACCCTCCTCGGTTTCATTTAAACCTGTGAAGTTAAAAGCTGCTACGACTGGGTCAGCCGCAGCTACACCGTTCCCGGTGTTATTGTCCCCGTGTATGGACATTTGTTTTTTGAAAAATGTAGAACAAGTTTCAAGGAAACAAAAAGATAAGGTGCACAATATTTTGGAACACTGTATCCTTCAACGTTGAACAAACCAAGCAACTAATATATAGGGTTTTTTTCCTATTTAGTTTTGGTGGATATTTAACCCTACCCACTCCAGACGTCTTATGGAGTATGTGAGTAGGGGTCTCTGGTAAAAGCACGACTGAGTTACTCAGTATCTAGCGTTAAATTACTGCCTTACCAAATGTTTGGGCGCCATGTAGTGTAGTTCCTATTTCCTAATAGGCTCTGCGCATTGGAATAATATACCCTATAGGCTTGACATAGGACTGAGGTCGGTATGTCCCTATCGAGTATATTAAACTTAATTACTTGTGCCAGCTAGCCCAGAGGCCACTAGAAACTCCTTGAGAACAAGAAGGGAGTAGTTTCTGGCAACCGCATAAACATGACCACTTTGTTTCCCTTTAGAATCGGAACACGTCTCAGAATCGTGGAAACAATAGATAACAGTTTCACTCAGTCAATCGTGCATGCTTAGTTTCCGCAGAGTTACACAGAAAGGAAAGACGGGCGTTTCAATAAAAGGGTTTTATTGAACAGTCTTGTTTCTCGTGTAAGAGATATGTGCTGTTATGATCACAAGACAGTATGCAAGATAAATAATGTACAGCGTAAGCAGTAGAAATAAATAATACTGCGCTAGCATTATCTTTTAGCATATATTCACGTACATAAATAACATGAGCTAAAAATGCGAGTACTCATACGATGCGTCTCTAAGCTAGTTCTACCCCAATGTACCTAACCTAGTCTAGGTGTAGGGAAAGGTAAGAAGTAGGTGGAGTATTCTCTAGTATGGTATACTAAGAGTATGTTAAGTCTAGTATGCCAAGAGTCCCTCTAGGTTCTAGTCAGCTCCATACCTTGAGAATGAGAGAGGTGGGAATCTCTTGCCGGATCTGGAACTCTAACACCCCGTGAAGGAGTCAGAACACTGGAAGCTGGATTCTTCTGCGAGCAGGAATGACAGCGTCTTTTCAGTGCGTCAGGCCGGGATACGGGCTCCTCTGAAGTCGAGGTCTCCTCTAACTTGCTTGGGCAAGGGAAGGTATATTTATACCTGATAGGTGCCTTGGAATGTTAGTATTGACGTGAAGTCGGACAGAGGAAGACGTCAGGAATGAACCCTTAAGGTATAACGGTTCATACATAATAGATGAGTTCTTGGAGAAATCAATAATCCTGTGCTAGGGGAACTCCCGAGAGCTTAAGGGTCTGGTTTCTAAGAACTCGTAGTGACGTTAGGGTGGACGGATGTCGGTGGCCATGCCTGTATTTGGAGTGCACGGCTAATGCCTAAATAAGGACTGGGATTCTATGCCTATATAAGGGCAATGCGGATTATGCCTATATAAGGACATGTGTCAGGAAAACCTATATACGGACACCTAAAGCGGAATACAACACTAGAACCAGAGAAAACACCCCGGAGGGGGGCCACGACGCTCCAGAAGGAAGCCCAGAGCAAGTGGACTGTGATATTCGGACCATGCTTGCAGCTATGCAGAAAGCCTGCAGGCCAGTCTGTCAACCATAGACTCTAAACTAGACTCCCTGACATACAGGATGACGGAACGTATGGGCAAGCAAGTTGAGAGGTTAGATATGGCGGAGCGCAGAGTGACTGAGGTGGTAGAGACACAGACAGAAATGGATACAATGCAAAAACAGATGAGTAGGGCGTTGCAGACCCTGCAGGACAAGGCGGAAGATCTCGGGGCCCGTTCCCGGAGATGCAACATTCGTATTACGGGCCTGCCAGAATCCACGCAGGTGGGGAACATGGAGCTCTTCATGGAAAAATTGCTCCACACTTTGCTGGGCTCCGACAAGTTTTCCTCCATGTTTGTGGTGGAGAGAGCTCACCGTTCGCTGGGTCCGCGTCCCTCTCCGGGAGCTCCTCCGCGACCCATTATCGCTAAGCTCCTGAACTACAGGGTTCAAGACACAGCCTTGAAGCTAGCGAGAGAGAAAGAGTCCTTACAGTTTGAGGGTTCTGCGATCTCGCTCTACCCGGACTTCACCGCCCGAGTGCAGGAAGCTCGCAAACAATTTGCTCCACTCAAGAGACAACTGCGAGATCTGAATGTAGACTACGCCATGTTATACCCGGCGAGGTTACCTGTTAACAGACAGGGCCAATCCAGGATCTTCACTGACCCAAAGGTACTGCAGAAAGCCCTGAAGGACTGGGCAAAAGAACACCAACGGAGCCCGGAACACGCAGCAGTAGATGGAGCGACGGGAGGAAGTTTAGACGATCAGGACTAACGAGGCTCTCCTCCTTCCTGGCAGATAAGATGGGAACACTTGGAGGGTGGTTTACTACTGACGTTGTCGGTGCACGATCTGTGGTGGGAATGTTGCAGTGCGCTATGTTGTGGCACAGCTGAAGGGTGGGGACATTCAGGTTGTTTTAACAGGGCGATTGGTCTGACTGCTTGGCTCTGAGATGAGCACTGTACCTCACAAGTATGTAGCGGGACCGGCTGAGATACATGATCACATACCTTATGCAACTAATTACGGGGATGGCAGACGGTTAGGAATAGTTAACTTACAGTAGTTTCATTACTACGAGGGCAGGCAACATCTGCCTACGTGTGTGCCCCACACCTGGTATCTAATCTCAGTAATTGTGATTATAGATTGGTTTGATGTGAATTTGTTATGAGAATTGTGGGTTTTGCGGGGGGATTTCGCCAATGCCCAGTTGGGAATTGCTTGGCGTGGGTGGGGGGTGGGGGGTATTGAGACAGACACATTGCAGAGTTGTCAACAACACATGGTTTGCACGATCAGGAATACCTTTGAATTCAATTCTACATACCAGCCCAAGCTACATACTGATGCCTCCCTATGGGGTAGATGAGTCATAGTGGACGAGATTCTGATACACATAATGTGCTGAGGTCCCTGTCCTGGAATGTTAGAGGCCTCAATGACCATAGAAAGCTGAGGAAGGTCGTAGCTTACTTGACGAGACACAAAATAGATATTGCCCTGTTACAGGAATCACACTTGCCCCTGAGTGGTCCTATGTTCCGTAGCAGAAGTTTACAGGGGAACACCCACGGGGCGGGCTTCACTACCCATGCGCGAGGGGTGATCACTTGGGTGAATCCTAACTCACACCTTAAACTCGACCCCCTGGATACGGACCCTGAGGGCAGATACGTGGTCTCGCGATGCACTGAGAAAGGTTTAGACTTGATTTTGGTTAATGTCTATGGCCCTAATTATGATAATCCGGAGTTCTTTACCGAACTCACAGACAAGATGCGTACCTATGCAGGACGACCTCAACTCTGGGGGGGGAGATTTTAATTGCATTTTGAACCCGACTCTAGATAGATCGGGAGGCCCAGACAGGCGTCTCTCGGCTGCGGCCCGCGCCATTGCGGACGCAATGACGCAATTGGATCTGTCTGACGTTTGGCGGCAGCGGAACCCAAGTCAGGGTGGGTTTACTCACTACTCGGCCTACCATGATTTGCATACACGGATTGACTATTGGTTAGCCTCTCAACACATGTTCGTGGGAGTTAGGGAGTGTTCTGGGCTTCCACGCACCTACTCGGATCACTCCCCCATACTCTTAGTGGTAGCCACCCCGGAGAAACGGATTCCTCCTTTTACCTGGTGCTTCCCCCCATATTCGCTGTTGGATACTGCTTTTCGGTCTGAAATTGCTGAAGCAATAGACACCTTTTTCGCCTGCAATATTGGCTCGGTGGACACATTCACCACGGTCTGGGAAGCGTTTAAAGTTTATATTCGCGGGATAGCCATGTCGAAACATTCCGGGGTACTCCGGGCTCTTCGACAGAGACTCTCTGATCTGGAGGGCTCCCTTAAGTCGTTGGAGAGCCGTTTGCTGGAGGGCGAGCACGACGCTGATGCTATAGAATTCAAAACTGTATTGGCCGAATACCATGAAACGGCCGATGCGGAGCTCAAACACCTTGGCAAATACGCAACAGCATGCATGTACGGTGAAGGGGAATTCCCGGGCGCAGTCCTGGCCTCCCTCCTGAAGAAACGTAGGAAAACTACGGTGCTAACAGAAATTAGTGGCGAATAGGGGGAGGTAATAACGGGAGACACGGAGATTGGAGCGCTTCCGTCAGTACTATTCGACCTTATATCGCTCTCTGCACGAAGGCGTGGAGTCGGAAATATTAGACTATTTGACCCACGTGAAGTTGCCCTGGCTAACAAATGAACATTGGGAGTACTTAATGCGTCCCCTGGAGAAGGAGGAAATTCTCACTGCGCCAGCGGGGATGAAATCGGGTAGTGCTCCTGAGGGGGATGGCCTCATGATCACTTTTTATAAAGAATTCCGAGACCTATTGCTACCCCACTTGGTTAAACTGTTTGAAGATATGGTGGTTGACGGCATTATGCCACCGTCGATGAGGGAGGCGGTCATTGTTACGATACTGAAACCGGACAAATCTCCAACTGAATGCTCTTCGTACCACCCCCTGTCCTTACTAAATGTTGATACGAAGCTTTATGCCAAAATCCTCGCTACCCGACTGACACCATTAGTTCCGTATTTAGTGGCCCCAAAACAGGCGGGATTTATTCCGGGCAGCAACCTGACTTACAATCTAAGAACGGTTTTTGGGGCAATACAGCATACCAGGCAACGATGTGCAGGCAGTCGCTGTCTTTTTAGATATGGAGAAGGCCTCGATTCGGTCGAGTGGCAATTCATGAAGATTGTGTTAACTAGGATGGGATTGGGCAATATGTTCCTACAAATGATGGGGGTCTTATATAACTCACCAACTGCTAGAATAAAAATCGGCACTTTAGTTACAGACCAGATTCACATTACTAGAGGTACAAGGCAAGGATGTCCTTTATCCCCGATTTCATATGCACTAGTGGCGGAACCGCTAGCCTGTACCTTACGTGAGTACCACAATCATAGGGGTATACGGTTCCCGAACTACCAGCTAATAGTTTCCACATATGCTGACAACTTGCTCCTTTACGTTAGAGACCCCGAAAACAACTTGCCTCCCATACTGAGAGAGGTAGTGAAATTTGGAGCTATTTCGGGCTTGAGGGTAAACTGGGCTAAATCTAAAATATTGCCTCTTACCCCATCTACTGTCCCCTTCCTGCCTGACTACCCGCTGCAGTGGACTACAGAGCCAGTCCGATACCTGGGACTTAAGATACATACTGATTTGGAGGTGGTGTTTCGTGAAAACTATGGGGTGGCTATCAACAGGTTGGGGGAGGACATTGAGAGATGGAACCGCTTGCCGCTGTCATTACTGGGGCGAATCTCGATCATGAAAATGGTAATTCTCCCATGCTTTTTGTTTCTGTTCTCCAACATCCCGATGGTTCTACCGGGGGTTTTCTTCCGCACTCTTACCACAATGTTGATTAAATTAGCATGGGCAGGTAAACAAGCTTGGGTTAGATGGGATGTTCTCACACTACCTTACCGTCTGGGGGGGTTGGGGGCCCCGGATTTAGACTTATATTACAGGGCAGCGCAATGCGCACATGCCTATCAGTGGATGCATGGCTCAACAGATACGCCGCACTTACACATAGAACGGGTGGCGGCCTCACCTCTCCCGTTACCCACCATGTTGTTTACACCCCCGGATCGTAGGTCGGGGATCCTAGACTCAATAAACGCGACTAGACATGCCTGGCATCACCTGCTGAAGTTACATGCTCGTGCGATTTTATACTCCCCATTTGCTCCTACTGAGTGGTGTTATTGGAGTCCCTCCTGTAGAGACAGTGGTGTGACCAGGGTGCTCAGCGCTAAGGGGGCCACGACTATAGGAGATATGTTTCTGGAAGGGAAAGTCAAGACATGGGAACAATTTGAGGGGCCTGATACCAATGCTACCCTACTACATAGATTTCAGTTGCATAGAATGAGGCACGCTATGGCAGAAATACTAGGCAGTGATTTAGATGAACCGCCTGAAGTCTTGCCGCTCACTTATATTATAAAAGCTGGCTCCCCAACCAAGATTGTGTCTAAACTTTACAAACTAACTCTAGGGTATAGGGAAAATGCCTACACCAAGGCGAGACTCGCTTGGCAAGTGGACTTAGCTGGAGAGCTGGACGATGTTAGCTGGCGATATTGTTGTGAAAACTCGAAGAGGATCTCGTTGAATGGGAAACACAGGCTCATTCATTTTAAGTTCCTGAACAGGGTGTATTATACGCCGGAGAGACTGTGTCGATATGGACTGTGAGACACTGCTAAATGTGATCGCTGTGAGAAAACTTGTGCAGATTTTTTCCATATAGCTTGGTTATGCCCTGGTATTAGCCACTTTTGGAGCTTGGTGTTTAAGGAATTAAGAGCGGTTATAGACATGCAACTTATACCGGACCCCAAGCTAGATTTATTAGGGTATTCTAAACCACTCCCAAAGGTAGTGCGTAGGTTAGTAGACATGGGCTTGTTAATTGCTAAACGGAGAGTGGCGATGTGCTGGTCTAGGGGCCCCATCCCTACCATCGCAGAATGGAGCAGAGACATGGTGTATTGCAGTACGCAAACAGAGATTTATAGCGAGCTTCTTCCACCACGCAGTCGGCCTAAAAATTTCTGGGCATTATACCAAACATACCTGTTGACTAAAGATGTATCTCCTGGGGGTGTAGTTGCTGAGAGTGTACGGGAGGGTGAGGCAGAGAACTAACTTAGAGAGGGCTAACCAGGGGTGGTGGGGGATCGGGTTGTTGGACCTCTAAAAATTGTGGAGATAAGACAGCACTAGGTCCAGCATTTCATGTATTCAGATGGGGATTGTCTATTCTGCGACTCACGCTGTTGGGACTGTTGCTAATTTGGGAGGTAAGGGCTGATACTGCTCAATGTAAAGTTACCATGAATATGACTGACAGTACTGATGGAGCAAGAACTCAGAATGAGACTTGCTCGTAAGCAATCCTCTCACAGTATTAATTTATTAAACTTTGTAATGTCTTTACTAACAAATGCACACATGAACACTATACGAGTGAAGCTTGCCTATGTGTTTATAGCTAATAAGTAACGCTTGTCTAATCCAAAATTGCCGCTAAAGCGCGGGAATTCTATTGCGCATGTGTCAACCATATCACGTGGTATGACGTCTTTCTTTGCTTGGAGGGAAAACTTTGCTTCTGCGCAGTGTGTATTAAAATGGCTGCTTAATGTTTTCACGTGCTAAAGCTTGCGCATATGCTGCAATTAAAACTGTGGTATTTTAATGCTACTAATGCGGGATAAATTTATAATTAAATGGGAATAGAATAGAAATAGTGGGTATACAGTGAAAACACTTATTTGTGATTTTAATGTTTTTCTTCTTTGACTTTTATTAGTTCGTAAAATGGGGCCTGGGTTAACGGAAAGGCAGCTTGCAGCCAATGAGAAGTGTGCATGCGCCCTGAAAACAAGGCACAGCGATGAAGTCAACTTGGACGTCATCCAAGGTCATGACCTGGTGGCCAACTTCACTGCATCCGCGATGTTCCTGCAGAATGCAACAATTTATATGAACAATGTATTAAACTTTGTCGTGAGACGGGTGGGAAATAAAGCAAATGTATTAATTGTGAGGGGCGGTATTTTAAAACAATAGGCTTAAAGAAATTGAACTAAATGGACATGGTGTGAGGATCAACCCCCTGTCCCCGTCCAATCAGAAGTAGTGGGCCCATAATTTTGAAACATTAATGGGAGGTACCTGGGTGTAGAAGGGTATAATAGATATAGAATTAGTTAATTAGTTAGCATAAGGCAATGCTACATTCATTGATCCAGACGCTGATGCAGAGCAGGACTAGGCTGATCTGCTGTCCAGAGAGGTCCTGAGGTGGGGGCGGCGGATTCTTAGAAGACGACTCGAGAGAAGCAAGGAGAAACAAAGTATCAGAGAGGGGAACGACGCAGGCGTCGTTGATAGAGAGGTCACCTGTCCTGTCCTGAACCTGGTCCGGAGGTCTTTGGTCTTCATCCTTCCTGGGACCTATCTTTTCCAACTCCTTGGCCAAGGGGTTTGGTTCTCGCACCTTTAGGTAAATATAAATGCAACCTTTAGCTGTGCTGATGTCTCTATTTTCTTCTTTCTGAGGGACCGTCATTGATAAATAATTGATTATTAGAATGCTTCATCCTTGATATACGATTAAGTATTATGTGGTTCTGTAACTTACTCTGCTAAAAGAATTTAGATAAACATTTTAAAACTTCCTGACTCAGTGATTATTTCAGGATTATGAATTTTATTGAATGTCACTCATTTTAAACTTCCCAATTATCAAAAGGTCCATTGGTAAGTCATTACTCTTCAATCAGAAAAGTAGTTGGTAGCAGGGATATTGATAAAGAGTACAACTGACCCACCAGCGGAAATTGCTAGCGTAGTATGAATGAATGGGCCCAGGTGAGTATTCGGTGTATGAATGCTTGTTGCTAATAACCAGCTGGATCAGTTTTCTGGCTATCAGAGGATGGTTTTGGTTATACTTTGTTAATTGGGTAATAAGAATTTTATTTTTATAAACTAACATCCGTTTGTTCAAAGTTTTGTTTTATGTTGTCCAGAATTCCCCGGGAAAATTGATTAGCGGATGGTAAGTGGAAGCCATACTGCAGTGAGGTTATCTGTCAGGCAGAAATAGTACTGAAAAGTTAAGCAGGGCTATCAGTACTTGTTAGGGACTCTATGTGTGTGAGTGATAGCAAAGGAATACGCTGGTAAAAATTTGATGTTATATCACCTAGAAAGGGTAACATTGAAGAAGTAGCAGGTATTTCTGAAGCTTACGTGAAGAGTAAACGGAAGGGTTTTACTCGTAGTGCATGTTTAGTAAACAGAAAGATTTACTAAGTGTGAGAGAAACTATCTTTCCAATTTAGAGAAACTGGCACGATAGCGAATGTTTTATGTTGTTATTAAATTTTAATAAGAAGCGTAGAGAAAAATAAAGTTTTGCATACGATTTGTTAAGGGAGGGTCAGCTGCCGGAGAGGAAGCTGACGTCACAAAACGCCGTGCTGGGATTGGTTGAAACAGCGGGCGTGGAACGACTCTTGTAAAGGAAGGGTCAGTAGTCAGGAGTAATACTGACGTCACAGGTGTCGCTCTGGGATTGGTTGACACAGCAAGGGACAGAAAAGCGCAGAATGTAAAGGAGGGGTCGTCAAAAACAGACGTCACTGAAAAGCCGCGCTAGGATTGGTTCAGAGACAAATGTTAGCTGGAATTTAATTGGTTGTCAGCATAGAAGTCGGAATCTTAGTGGATAGTGGAGATTATATGTGGAAACGCGATCCGAATTTAACAGGAACTCGTCCGGATAGGAGATTCTTAGGTTTTGCAGAATATAATTCGATACATAGATATTTACCCAAAATGTATGGAGAAAAGAGAAAATGTCGTTTCTACAAAAGGTTAAGAATTATTTTAAGAAGGATAAACCCATCAAAACTAGAGAAGGAATTATCATTCCACCAGCAAAAACGCCTGCTTCATTCATGATGATGGAGAGAGGTTATCATACTTGTGTATGGTTAGAAAATTGGATAGAATATACCAAAAATGATGGAATATTAGCATTCCCAGAGAATGGTACTTTCAATGGGAGAATTCTTCAGAATTTAAGATTGAGGAGGAATGACTTAGCACCCAGACCTAGATTAACTCAATACGAAGCCTTAGAAGAGTGGGAAACCGAGGCATTCGAACGTGACCGATCAAGAAGCAGTAGGGGTTATCGGGGATTTTTCCCTAGACAACAAAATGAGTCAAGAGACGGTCAGATGAAACACTGGAGAAGAGCGATGCTTACAGAGGGTTTGTATCCAGTTTGTATAGCAGAAGAGTCATTAGGGAGCAAATGCACAGAAAAGACAAAACACTTGACAGGGTTTGGAGATTCTGAAGATGAATTTATGGAGGAAATATTAAAGAACCCGCCACCATATCAGGAAGGGACAAGTGGATGTACCCCAAGCGCACCACTTTTAAGAACACCATTGGTACCGCAAGTATTGCACAATCCACCAGTTAATAGGGTACTTCAGGATAAGGAAAAAGAAGCTATAGACAGAAACAGAGCAGAATTGATACAGAAAATAACACAGCTGAATGTACATCCTGATTCCTTGACCATACCTGTAACAATTGGTCCAGTGGTTCCCTTATATGGTGACAAGGTAAATTATCCGAAACCATTAGTGATGCCTACACCTGTAGAAATTCCTAAAACCGAACCCGTAATAATTGATGACCAGATCAGTGATTGTGAATCTATGATATCCCTAATGGATTTACCGATTCGAGGATCTGTAAATAGCACTCCTAGAAGAATAACACCTGGTTGCTTCAAAGATGTAAATATAGTAACCTCATCTGGAACAAAAAGTGCCACAGTAGTAACGCCAGAAGACTTAGAAAGGTGGGCACAAGGATCAGACAGACAGAGTTCACCCCCAAAGATCATGGACATCTATAAATTAAAAGTCGAGTTAGAAGAAATGATAGCAGGAAATGTAGGAGTAGATCATCTAAATACTTACGATGAAGAAGAACTATTGTTCGTATGCAGAAGCATAACTAGAAATGTAATGATATTTCATGAGAAGTTATCAGATTTGGCTTTACAGATTGGAATTGAAATAGGAAAGTCAAAAATGTTACAGAAACCCTATAGAGCAGACTTTTCTGATAAAGATTTAGAAAACATGAATGCCTCTGGCCGAAAACTACAAGTAAAGGAATTAATGTCAGTACTACAGAAATGGGGAGATCTAGATAAATGGAAAGCTAGATGGACAAAGAAAAAGGAAGAGGCACGGTACAGTAGATCATATTCTGAATATTTATTGAAGGAAACAGGGAAAGCGGATCGGATGTACCCGATGCGAGAAGTACCTGGAGGAGGTTATGTTCATGACCCATGGAGTAGACAAGATATTTTGTCATTTACAAATGACTTTCCAAAGTTAAGAGAAAAGCCAATTGAATGGTACAAGCAGGTTGAGAGGTTTGTGAAAGTGTCAAAGGTATTGTTGAAGGACTTGGATGGTTTGTTCGACATAGTGGTACCTGCCGATTTGTGGACAGATTGTAAAATTACAGTTGATTGGCCGAGTGAAGAGTATCCTAGAGATGCAAAAACAGGTGCTCCATCGAGTGATGTAATGAAAAAGTATCACCAGGTAATAACTTACCTGAAAGGAAAATACCACCAAAAGAAACAGATTGGGTGAAAATAGACAGGACTACCCAAGAAGCCAGTGAATCGGTACATGCCTATTATGAACGTCTATTACAGGTGTTCAAACAGTATTGTGGATTTGAGGACATTGGAGATAAAAATATGAGTCAGTTTGTCTACCGATTTGTTTATGGTTTAAAGCCAGAGATTTGTCAGATGATTAAGCAGCACATGTTGTGCTGGCAAGGGAAACCCATAGATGAAATTTTGAAATATGCAAAATATTGTGGAGACGATATTGAGGATAGGCACAAGAAACTGCAAGAGAAAGTGATGTGGGCTCTGGTGAAAATGGCTGAGCGACAGGGAATTAATTTGGATAATGCAACTGATAATCAGGGAAAAGATTCTGGAACGAATGGTGACACAGGGAATGGTGGAAAAGTGAGAGGACGAATGAGTAGAGAAGAGGCTAAAAAGAAATTGCCTTGTCATGGATGCGGAAAGTTGGGGCATTGGAAGAACGAATGTAAGAAGATTCAAAATAATAATGGCCCAAATCATAATTTAAATCCACAGACGCAGAATGACTCACAGCAGTGTGTAAATCCTCAGAGTCAGTTGCCACCTGCCCCTATACAGAGTAATGTAAGCAGAGCAAAGCACGGTACAGACGTCGGATATCAAGGAGGAAGTGGTAAGAATGACTATGTAACTTCACAGTTTCTTTTACAGGATGATTCTTATCCATGTAACCAATGACGGTGCCTAAGAGAGGGGGAGAAGGAGTGCGTACTTGGCGCATCCTTGCCGGTAGATCAGTCAGGTCCATATGTTGAAGGGAAAGTAAGAGGTAATGATATCACTTTCCTTTTGGACACTGGTGCTACCCGTTCTATTGTAAGAACAGCAGACATCCCAGACCTTCCTCTCTCTGGAGAAGCTATCCAAGTTGTAGATGTAGCTAATCAAAAGATCAGAACACCTCTTACTGAGCCAATGGAAGTAAAAATAGGAAACTTCCGAGAAATGCACCAATTTGTAGTGTGTGATTCCAGTCCAGTAAACCTATTGGGTAGAGACTTATTGTGCAAAATGAATTGTACTATTTTCTGCACACCGGATGGTGTTGCAATACAGACCCCGGACAAAGATCATGTTTATAAGTTCATGATAGCCAAGCAAGGTACAGAAATAGATGAGATGTTCTCTTTGATAACGAAAAACGAATTACCAGAAGAACTAAAAACTACAGTGAATTCCAAGGTATGGGATTTCACCGGGAAAGAAGTAGGACTTATGGTCAAAATAGACCCAGTAAAAATCACTGTAAAGGAAGGTGCAATTTTCCCAAATACTAGACAGTACAAAATGAGTGCAGAAGTAAAAGCAGGAGTTGTTGAAGAAATTAACAGAATGGTAAAACAAGGCATATTAAAAGAAGTTATGAGTAGCCCTTGTAATTCACCAATCATGGGTTTGAAGAAGCCTAGTGGAAAGTATAGGATTGTTCAGGATTTACGCAAAATTAATAAGATTGTGGTACCTTGTTGTCCTATAGTGCCAAATCCTGCAGTAATCCTATACCAGATCCCCTGGAGTGCAGAATGGTTTACCGTAATTGATCTGTGCCAAGCATTCTTTTCAATACCATTGCACCCAGATAGCCAGTATCTCTTTTCATTTAAATTCGAAAACAAAGTCTATGTGTGGAATCGTGTTCCTCAATGATATACAGAAAGTCCCTCCATTTTTAATCAAATACTGAAAGGGTGTTTGGAGAAATTAGTGCTACCCAGGAGTTCAGTCTTGGTACAGTATATAGACGACTTACTGGTAGCATCCAACACTCATGATGATTGTGTTGAAGATACAATTGCTTTACTCAACCATTTGGCTGAGGAAGGACACAAAGTGTCACCTGAAAAGCTGCAGTTTTGTACCACAGCAGTTAAATATTTGGGACACCAGATTGAAAAAGGAACAAGAAGAATAACATCTGACAGAATAAAAATAATCAAGAAAATAAAAATGCCAGAAACACAAAGAGAAGTGAGAATGTTTCTTGGAATAGTAGGATACTGCCGTCAGTGGATTATAGGGTTTTCATTACTAGCAAAGCCTTTAATTCAGTTAACCAAAAAGAAGGCAAAAGATCCAGATAGGGAGTTGTTTGTGGATGGCTCATGCTTAAGGCATGAGGATGGTAAACTGAGTGCAGCTTATGCTGTATGTGAACTAACTGGAATAGTCGAAGCATCCTATTTACCAGGAGTCAAGTCTGCACAAGTAGCTGAATTAATTGCTCTGATCAAAGCTTCCAAAATTGGGAAAAATTTAAGAGTAGCCATATTTACGGACAGTCAATATGGGTACGGGGTTGTGCATGACTTTGGCCAACTGTGGATGCAGAGGGATTTCATGACTTCTTCAGGATCCCCAATCAAAAATGGACAGTTTGTAAAAGAATTATTGGAAGCAATACAATCACCAAAAGAATTGGCGGTGGTGAAATGTGCCGCACACCAGTCAGGAGATGACTGGGTGGTAGTCGGTAACAGATATGCAGATCTAGTGGCTCAACACTGTGCCAAAAACAGGTTGTCAGTAAATAAAAAGGTTGAAAAGATGGGAATCAGCTGCCAACTTATGTTATGTGCACCACCTGAAACATGGAATGATGTGAAGAGATTGCAAGATGATGTTGATGAGAGTGAAAGAGATGTTTGGATAAAAATAGGATGTTCCCGAAGAGCAGATGACGATGTATGGGTATACACAGATGGCAGATGCCCGACTGTCTGATTTCACAAATGGCCAGAATGTATCATGGAGACACACATGTAGGGAGAGACGCCATGATTAGACTCTTCAGACAAAGTTGGTATAATCCAAAGTTTAGGGCTGCAGCAGAGAGTCTTTGCCAAAGGTGTCTAACTTGCCAAATGAATAATCCAGGAAGAAAAACAGTAATTGGTTTGGGAAAAATTGGAAAGGCTGAGGGTCCCTTCGTGAGATTACAGCTAGATTTCATACAGTTACCACCATGTAAAGGACTGAAATATGTACTTGTCATAGTGTGTCTGTTTTCAAGGTGGGTGGAGGCTTACCCTACCAGAAGGAATGACAGTATTACAGTAGCAAAGCTATTGCTGTGAGAACTCATTCCTAGGTTCGGTTTCCCAGTAACTTTGGAATCAGATAGAGGAAGTCACTTCAACAACGATGTAATTCGAATAATCTGTGAAGCATTCCAAATTGAACAGAAATTGCACTGAGCGTACCGCCCAGAGGCTTCTGGAGTGATTGAACAAATGAATGGCACAATAAAATCAAGACTGTCAAAGATGTGCGCATCAACATCGTTAGATTGGCCAGATGCATTGCCACTTGTTTTAATGGGAATCAGAAGCATTCCTGATAGAAATACCGGATTGAGTCCGCATGAAATAATCATGGGAAGAGCAATGAGACAAGCACATGTACCTACAAATAAACTGCTGAACATAACTGATGATATGGTTCTGGATTATTGCAAAGGATTGGCTGACCTAGTGCGCTCTGTCTCTCACCAGGTTGGAGAAGACGCAGTTTCCAGGCAGCCTGAACAAGAGCATGATCTGAACCCCGGAGACTGGGTGGTTGTGAAGCATCACACCAGAGAAACGTGTCTATCACCCAGGTGGGGCGAACCTTGTCAGGTTATACTAGTTACGAACACTGCAGTGAAATGTGCAGGATTGCCTAATTGGATTCATGTAAACCACACCAAAAGGGTGCCAGAGCCTGAAGGACAAGATCCTCAGACAGCATCAATAACTGAGGAAGCTGAAGGTTGGCCAGCTGAAGAATCTCAGGTGAGAGATTCGAGAGAAGCTGAAGAAGAACAACCGAGCACAAGTCAGGACTGGATACCAGTGGTTGAAATACCAGAAGTCTACAACAGAACAAGAAGTCGAGCAAAATTAGAAGAAATTAGGGAAGACCAGATAGGTGAAGAAGAAGCAGCTCAGGATGAGGAAAATGAAACAATAAGAGAACCTGAGCAGGACCAGATAGGGAGAGGAAATTGGGCTCAAATCGACAACGAAGCAGCAAAATTTGAGCAGGGACAGATAGGTTTAGAAGAATGCGGTCAGGCTGCAGTAGTACAAAGTGCAATAAGCCCTGATCAGAACCAGTTAGAACTAGAAAAATACGTTCAAGAAGAAGAAAATCACGAGAGCCTCAAGCACGAAGACGTAAATCCTGAACAGGGTCAGTCACAAGAAACTCACATTGGAGCAACTGAAGAAAAATCAATAAGACCTGAAAAAGAACAAATAGAAGAAGAAACTGAGAATGAAGAAAAACAAATTGTGCCACAACTTGAAAATAAAAGAACTTCTGAAGAAGAAATAAGAAGTGAAGAGACAGTGCAAACAAAGAAAGCCAGAAAAGGTGATCATTGGCCTAGTGTCTTTAAAAGAGTAAAATACCATATAGAAACAAGGAGTGAAGATCCGGAACAAGTAAATGAAGTAACAAGCCTAACTGGACAAACAAGTGGAACTGAAAAACGAAAAGCAAAAGACTGAAACTTGTGAACAATAAATTTAAAGGTCCTGATTGGACTTATATAATCCTTGAAGACTACGAGAGTTCAGAGTCAAGTGAAAGTGGTGACGAAAGAACAAGTGCAGAACTGACTTATGAGAAAGAAATAAAGCCACCCTGATAACGTTACAGCCTTTAAAGAAAAGATAAGAAGAGAAATCTTCCTTGTCAAAAATGCCCGACGACAGAGTTTCCGGGAGACCGAAACGGAAATGTTGTAAAAGATGCTGTGCTATATGCATATGTAGTCTGGTAGTGGTGCTTGTAGTATGGTTAGTTGTGATTGTAGCGATTCCTTACCTTATGATAATGGATAAAAAGATTAACAACGAAACGAAGGGAAGGATAGATAACTTGAAAGGTATTAGAGTAAAATTAGAAGCAGAAGATGAACCAGAGTTTCATCATGTGGTAGCAGATAACGACACTAGTTTAAATGTTTTCACAAAATTATTGTTTCAATATGTAGATACCATGGAAGTTAGTAATTGTTATGTTTGTATGAAGTTACCGGAATCAGTAGCAGAAGGGTTAACATATCATCATTTGCCATTAACTTATGGCATATCATGTAGTGTATTAATTAGTTTATTCTATAAAACAGGGAGACTTCAGTATTTTTATTCAGATATAGATGTGATATTTTCTGAGGTTCCGATTTGAAAGAATATGAATCCAGTGCTTAGTAGTCAAGATGCACAGTTTATGGGAGAATTTTTCCTAACAATGAAGTCAATAGATATAACACATGCACATAGAAGCAATCTAACATGTTCGTTACATGAAGAAGAAAAGATATTTTTGAATTTAGTAGAAAATAGAAGACAAGATTTCAAAGAAAGCATCTGAGCATAAGGCTCATCTGCCACCTTGGGCTGAGAAAGAGGGTAGTTACACACCTGGCAAGGCTCAAGCTGCTATGGCTCTGGATTTTGTAAAGACGGAAAATTTGTCTACATAGGTTAAAGACTGATTATAACAATATTTTCATCGGTACCAGTGAATGCGAACATAATTTCTTAATTCTTGGAGGTTGGGGACTAAAAGGAGGAACAGATTCAGTTTTTCCTGGAATCTATTATGTGTGTGGGAATAAGGCTTACTTTAGGCTTCCTGCACAGTGGTATGGAAGTTGTTATTTTGGAATAGTTTTTCCAAAAATATACCACGTAAAAAGGAACACTGGGAGCAATGAAAATAATAATGAAATAACACGTAGTAAAAGAGCTAGTTTTTCTGAAATTGTAGGTGACATATTTGGTGCATTGATACCTTCAGTGGGAATAATTCTGAACTCAAGGAAAATATGTAAATTATCTACAGTGGTTGATCGTTTATCAACGGACACTGCTGGAGGATTTCTAATGATTAATGCAGAGATGGTTGCGATTAGATCTATGGTTATGCAGAATCGACTTGCTCTTGATATAATATTGGCAAAAGAGGGCGGAGTCTGTAAATAATTGAAAACGAAACATTGTTGTACGTACATACATGACAAAAGTGCAGAAATTGGAGCGTATATAAAAAATATAACAAAACTTGAGAATGAACTAAAACCACTGGAAGTTGATATTGTATGGGAAAGATTGACAAATAGCATTGCGTCAATTGGTACCTGGTTTGCTAATGTAGGGAAAGGTCTTATAGGTCAAATATTAGTACCCTTAGTAGGGATAGCAATAATAGTATTGTCAATAATAATATGGTGCAAATGTTGTAGAAAGAATGAGATGTATAGAGTGACAGGAAAAGGAAAGAAACGAAAATTTGATGAAATTGATTTAGAAGATCTGCAAAGTGAATTATACAAGAAACTGAAAGGAGAAGATAAAAATAGAAAGTGTAAAAATGAAACTGAGACAATTTTATGCTAAAAAGTTGGCATCTGGTTGTGGGTAATATTTGATGGCTCAGAAACGCCATCAGAGAGGGGATTGATGGAGCAAGAACTCAGAATGAGACTTGCTCGTAAGCAATCCTCTCACAGTATTAATTTATTAAACTTTGTAATGTCTTTACTAACAAATGCACACATGAACACTATACGAGTGAAGCTTGCCTATGTGTTTATAGCTAATAAGTAACGCTTGTCTAATCCAAAATGGCCGCTAAAGCGCGGGAATTCTATTGCGCATGTGTCAACCATATCACGTGGTATGACGTCTTTCTTTGCTTGGAGGGAAAACTTTGCTTCTGCGCAGTGTGTATTAAAATGGCTGCTTAATGTTTTCACGTGCTAAAGCTTGCGCATATGCTGCAATTAAAACTGTGGTATTTTAATGCTACTAATGCGGGATACATTTATAATTAAATGGGAATAGAGTAGAAATAGTGGGTATACAGTGAAAACATTTATTTGTGATTTTAATGTTTTTCTTCTTTGACTTTTATTAGTTCGTAAAATGGGGCCTGGGTTAACGGAAAGGCAGCTTGCAGCCAATGAGAAGTGCGCATGCGCCCTGAAAACAAGGCACAGCGATGAAGTCAACTTGGACGTCATCCAAGGCCATGACCTGGTGGCCAACTTCACTGCATCCGCGATGTTCCTGCAGAATGCAACAATTTATATGAACAATGTATTAAACTTTGTCGTGGGACGGGTGGGAAATAAAGCAAATGTATTAATTGTGAGGGGACGTATTTTAAAACAATAGGCTTAAAGAAATTGAACTTAATGGACATGGTGTGAGGATCAACCCCCTGTCCCCGTCCAATCAGAAGTAGTGGGCCCATAATTTTGAAACATTAATGGGAGGCACCTGGGTGTAGAAGGGTATAATAGATATAGAATTAGTTAATTAGTTAGCATAAGGGAATGCTACCATTGATCCAGACGCTGATGCAGAGCAGGACTAGGCTGATCCGCTGTCCAGAGAGGTCCTGAGGTGGGGGCGGCGGATTCTTAGAAGACGACTCGAGAGAAGCAAGGAGAAGCAAAGTATCAGAGAGGGGAACGACGCAGGCGTCGTTGATAGAGAGGTCACATGTCCTGTCCTGAACCTGGTCCGTAGGTCTTTGGTCTTCATCCTTCCTGGGACCTATCTTTTCCAACTCCTTGGCCAAGGGGTTTGGTTCTCGCACCTTTAGGTAAATATAAATGCAACCTTTAGCTGTGCTGATGTCTCCATTTTCTTCTTTCTGAGGGACCGTCATTGATAAATAATTGATTATTAGTATGCTTCATCCTTGATATACGATTAAGTATTATGTGGTTCTGTAACTTACTCTGCTAAAAGAATTTAGATAAACATTTTAAAACTTCCTGACTCAGTGATTATTTCAGGATTATGAATTTTATTGAATGTCACTCATTTTAAACTTCCCAATTATCAAAAGGTCCATTGGTAAGTCATTACTCTTCAATCAGAAAAGTAGTTGGTAGCAGGGATATTGATAAAGAGTACAACTGACCCACCAGCGGAAATTGCTAGCGTAGTATGAATGAATGGGCCCAGGTGAGTATTCGGTGTATGAATGCTTGTTGCTAGTAACCCGCTGGATCAGTACAATGTAATACTGTGTTGTATTTCCTTTGTGCAATCCTGTCAATAGGCTGTAAGGGGTCTTGTCTCTTTGTTTTGCTGAAAATGTCAATACATTTTAAATAAAAAAACAAATCATCCTATCTGATCCTTGACCTCCTAGTCCCCCAGGTTTCTCCATCATTAAGAAGGACAGATTAGACCCTCACGAGTGTGACATAGCCGTCATACATAAGAATAGCATCAAAATGGCTGAAACTAAAACCTTCTCCTATACAACATTCAAATACCTCAGCACCAACCTAACGCGAAAAGACAACAAAGTAACGAAATGCCATCTCATCTACCACCCGCCAGGAAACAAACCCACATTCGGGGAACAACTGTCTGACCTACTAATACACTGCTCCCTCTCTAACTCCGACAACATTATCCTAGGTGACTTCAATCTCCACTGAAATAACAAGAACACATTAATACAGTCATTAAATGAACTCCTAGTCAGCAAAGATCTTACCCAACACTGCAAGGCACAAACCCACAACAAAGGCTCTACCTTAGATGCTATCATAGCCAAAAATGAATTAATAAGCATTACAACATTCTCCAAATCGACTGGTCAGACCACCACATCATTCTGTCTGACATTAACCAAGCCACCTAACCGAGCTCGGATTACCTATCAATGGTGCAGAAACCTCAATCCAATCCCTCTTTCTGACCTGGAGGAAACATTTTTATCCCTACTCCCGCCTACCACAGACAACCTCAAAACGGATGAGCTCACTGCCCTCTACAACTCGACAATGAAAACTGCCCTGGACCAACTAGCCCCCTTGAAACACAAAAGGGTCAGGGAAACCCCGTCAAGAGTCTGGTTCAACAAAGACCTGAATTCTGAAAGAAGACAAGTAAGAGACGCTAAAAGACTCTGGAGAGCAAACCCATCCACAACCAACTCAGAAGAGAACGCAGGAATTACAAAAAACACTTCCTCAAAGAGAAAGCCACCTTCTCCCGGAGTGCCCTAGACAAAGCTAAAAACCGCCCCAAATAATTTTTCAACATCATCCGACAGCAAACCTCCAAACCTGCCAAAGATAATCCCCCTGCCTCAAAACAATGTGACAACCTGGCCAAATTCTTCAATGAGAAAGTCACCAAAATCGAGCCCTCCCTGGATCATCACCCACAAATTCAACCCAGTAACTCTTCACCCAAAATGGAGATTAACCCAATCCAAGATCACTCCACGATCCCCAATACTGAGGCTCCTCCCCCATTAACCACCAAAATAAACCAATACCCAAGACCCTCCTCAACACCCAAGAGCTGGAAGGCTTTCTAACCTCTTACATAAGAGAACATCTCCATGGGGATTGCCAAATCCAAACCCTCCCCCCACTAGGCAGACCCACTCCCTGCTTCCCTGGCTAAAAGTCTCAACCTCACCTTAACCCCTCTATGGACCAAGATCATTAACAGCTCCTTGAACAACGGGCTGATGCCTGACTGCCTTAAACCAAGTCAGCCCCCTGCTAAAAAAAAAACATGCAGACCCGAACGATCCCAAGAACTTTGACCCATCACCAACCTTCCATTCCTAGCAAAAATCCTCAAGAAATGTGTTCTCTCCCAACTCAACCAACACATGGACTCCAACAACCTACTCGACTCACACCAGTCAGGTTTCAGGAAGGGATGCAGCACTGAAACAGATATATTGAATATAACAGATGACATTCATAATTCCCTAGACTTAATCAGATGCTGCCTGCTTGTCCTCCTAGGCCTATAAGCGGCTTTTGATACGGTAGATCACAAGTTATTTGTGGATGCCCTACAAAAGCGTATCGGAGCTGTTGGCACTGTTCAGATATGGTTCTCCTCATTTTCGCATAACCGATCCCAACTAATAAAAATCATCTCACCCATAACCCGAGGTGTCCCGCAAGGCTCAGGCCTTTCTCCCACACTCTTCAACATTTATATGGAACCCCTCACTACCATTCTAAAACGTGCAAATATCTACTATCATCTCTATGCCAACGACACCCAGCTCTACCTTGAAATATCCTCTCTAAACGACATTCCCTGACTTAACTCCGCACTCTGAAAAGTACAAAACTGGCTATCACACAACCACCTCAAACTCAACCAAGAAAAAAACAATATTCTTGTCTTATCCAATCACGACCACCCGCCACAGATCCAAGAATGGATAAATAACCTGGACTCCCTAAACTGCAGGCTTATTCTAGCTGACTCAGCCAAATCTCTGGGAATCTCTCTGGACTCAAGACTAAACATGAGCTCTAACATAAGATCGCTTTCTACAGCTTAAAACTCCTCAGCAAAATCAAGCCCTTCCTACCTCCTAATGACCTAAAAACCGCAACGCAAGCTCTAGTTCTGCACAGACTAGACTATTGAAATGCCACACTCACTGGAGCAACCAAAGCACTCGTAGCCCTAATGAGAGCCGGCCTAAACGCAGCAGCAAGAACGGTCACAGGAGCCAAGAAACACGACCACATCACCCCGCGCTGTAAAACCTAAAGTGGCTACCATTCGAAGTATGTTGCTGCTTCAAAACTGCCTGTCTCACCTATAAAGCCCTGCACACGGGCAAACCAGGTTACCTCGCAACCAAACTCACTAAAGCAGGACAATTGAAAAACCTAAGAAGCTCCAAGACGCTCCTTCTCATCCTCCTCAAAAGACATAAACAAAAAGCCTTTTCCCGCTCATTCTCAGGCAACGCCCTTAAAATCGGGAATTCTCTCCTACTACATATCAGAACTAACCCCTCCTTCACGAGTTTCAAGAGACTACTAAAAGAATTTCTCCTCAACTGACATCTCTATCCCTCTGGATAATGGCAGCTCTGTTTCACCTTGTAATCCCCAACTAATGACTATTACCACTGCCGCAAAGCTTATCTTAGATCCGATGCTCAACTCCTCAATCGAACTTCTCTACACTGACTGTGAACTGTCTAGCCCCGAAACTGAACTTTTACTACAAGATACTGAATTGATAACTGTCTACAATCTGTGTTTATTAGTGTACTGTGACTGTTTATTGTTCTGTCGTGTATGTTGCTGTAAAGTGATCTGATACCCCTCGGGTCGTGTCAGCTCTATATGAAACTCCTAAAATAAATAAATAAAAATATCAGAGCCGTGGTTGCCCTAGAAAATGGGACAAGGCGTGAGGGGCCTGGAGAGACTTCAGGGAAGCTGGGCTGGAGTCCTGTTTGGAGTCCTGTTTGGAGGGAAGAGCTGAGGATATGTGATTATATTGTGCTATGCATGCTATCCAGTTTATATACTGTACCATTACAGCATGACGTATTGATCCCAATGGTGATTGTTCAAAGAGGAGTCTGTACTGCCCTGTAAGATGAGCGTTGTTTCAATATAAATAATTTTTAAAAAAGGAATTACCTTATTGCATTTTATACGTGCAATTTCCGATTGGGAAAAGATAGAGGTTTCGAGTTTGGTGTCTCTGGACTCACAATTTAAAATTACAACTTATGGTAAAGTTGTATTTTAAGTTCTAAGTCTGAAAATGCCACTTTTAGAAAATTGTCATTTTCTTACTTTAACCATTCTGTGCCTTCTGCCTGTCTCTGAATACATGTCTGGGGTGGGTTACAGCTGAGCCTTGTGAATCCCCTCTAGACAGCCACACACAATGGGAGTTTAGGTGTGACTTGATGGGCCTTAATGGGCCATTAACTGGCTTGATGGGGGGGCAGGGCTTAGCACAGCCCCCACTTGTATCTGAATAGGCTGCACCCTATCTCCACACAATAGGCTTAGTGTCACTGTATTATCACTCCAGCCAGCTTAGAGCCTGGACAGGGGAGGAAAAGGATTTCCTGCACTTCAAAATCACTGTCTAGAAGCTTCTCCCACTGTCCAGAACCAGGGAACCAAAGTATAAATACTGGACCTCAGACACCGCCACTTCAGTGCACTTCTGGACCTGAGAATACTCTGCTAGGACTGCTACAAGGACTGCCACTCTGCTAGACAGTTACTCTACTGGACTCCTGCTTTGTTGTGTTGACCTGCTGCCTGCTGCCCCCTTGCCTGGGAGTGAGAACGACTGAAGCTGAATCTCTACAACCCAGAACCTAGAGTGACTCCAAGGGCCAGCTGACTAGTCTCCTGTTTTCTGAACTCTCAGGGACACATAAGACTTCCAACCACTCTGCTACAGCACCTGGACTCTGCCATCTGAAAGTTCTTGCCCTGCCAAGTGGTGCCAATCCAGTTCTGGGCCCTTGGAAGTGGGTGAAAAGTGCTGCTCTTGTCAAACATCGACGCATCGCTTGGCTGCACCCCGCATCTTTGTTGACACAACCAGGATTAAGGTACTTTTGTTCAGCGGGCCTCACTGGGTCCCTGTATCTGGTCTGCGCTTCATCGTGGTTGGCCTGAACTCTTGACTTTGTCCCGGTCCAGCGCGACCAGATAACCTACATAAGTCCTTATTGCTTCTAAGCTCTATTTTGCAGTTTATTCTATAAAAATTATTTTTTGAGCTTTGTTTTACTGTTTCAAGTGTTGCACAAATACTTTACACATTGCCTCTTAAATTAAGCCTGAATGCTCTGTTCCAAGCTACCAGAGTGAGCACAGGTTAATTTAGGGTGTGTGTCTGACTTACTCTGACTGGGATTATGGTCCCTACTTGGACAGGGTGCATACCTCTGCCAACTAAATACCCAAATTCTAACATGGTTCTCTTGAAGGGCTGGGGCCCTTGAAGGGTAGCCCCCCCCCCCTCCTATCGTAGGGGCTGGAGAGGCCTCCTTTACCCTTCTAAAAAACAAAGCTATTCAGTCATGAGCCCCAGGGTTAACAATGTTTTTAAAAGGCCATACTTTCAGAGAATCTCTTGCCATGCACAGTGCCATGAACTGTTGGCTGCAGGCGCTACCATTAGCACAGCGTTCAGAAGTCGACACCCACAGAAGCAATAATGGTATTTTAAAACATATTTCTCTTGTTCTCTCTTAAGATAGACATTTGTACTTCCTGTGAGAGCTTATAACTCACACAGAAGCAATAAGGAAATAGGCTAAGCAGAATGTCCCGTTCTACCTGTGAAAAAACATCCAAGAATTGTCCAGATCACAGCTTTTAGCTTGATGATTAATTTTTAATTTACATAACGATTTAAAAGTGTTGTATTGACATCAATAAGGCTAACTGGTTTTTCAGGACTGAGCACAAAATGCCTGCGTGACTCACTGGAGCTTTGTCTCTGGTTTGACTTCTCGCTCTAGAGGAGCATTAGCTGTGCACGCCTTTGATCTGAACATGCAGTGTAAATGCTAATGGGGGTAAACAAACTCTGGCCTTCATCCATCACCCCTTTCACTGTAGAACAAGTACTGCAGTTTCATCAGTTTCCCTTTGACTTCAGCCTGTGAACGTACACGTTTGCCAGAGCCCTGTCATCATGTACGTTTAAGCTCTGTTCCTTCACTGCTTGAAATCCTGACTGGTGAAAGGCGATTGCCTCAGGTGACTTACAACACACAGTATCAGGTACACACATGCCTAGCTAACACGGGTAGCTAAGTGGGCACAGCTTGTGAGTGATGCCAGTTGAGTTTTATTGGTGATGTGGGTGAAGCAGGAGAGTGACCCAACACCTAAGGCTGCAGATGAAATGACCCTGGCTCTCATCGAGGCAGGCTGGCATGGAAGTCAGCCTGTATGCTTTGCCAAAGGTTGAATGGACAGTTCCACCCCTTGATGTGGGCAACATGGCTCCAAACGTGGCTGATATACTTAGATTGTGCCCTACCCCATAGCGCATGTGTATAGTCATCTACTACTCTAAGAGTGTAAACTGTCCACACATCCTGTGCAGGTGAGCAGCTACAATTGGTGCAGCTGGTGCAGTGCACCGGGGCCAGGAGGCGGGAGGGGCCCAGCCTGCCCTACACTAGCTGAGATTATTTCAGAGGCTGCCTGTTCTGATTTTGTTAGCCGCAGTGCATTCTGGGGGCTTGGATGTGTATACTTTTCCAGGAGTCGAGGATAAGGGAGGAATAAAAAAGAGAGAGGACTGGGGTAAAAAAAGACAGGGTGAAAAAATGGTGAGGACGGCAGGAAAAGGTGAAAGAAAGGGAGAAGGAAATAAGGATGAGCGAGAAAGAATGAATGAATGAATGAATGAAACAGCACTTCTATAGCACATGGCTACCCGGAGGCATCCCAGCGCTGAAGCAGTTAACTGGAGCAGAGACAACACCTAGGGGAAGAGCCACGTCTTTAACTGTTTCCGGAAGGCCAGATGATTAGGTTCCTTTCGTAGGTACAGTGGAAGGGAGTTCCAAAGTCTGGCGGCAGAAAGAGGAAAGGAGATAAGGATCAGCAAAGTGGGCAACGGAAAAAGAAGGGAAAGGAGCCAGAAATAAGGAGAGAAGGGAGGAAGGAGATGAGGATGAGTGAGAGACATAAGAAGGGGAAGAGAGACTGAGGAAGGGAAAACAGAGGAGAGCATTAAAGGGATGAAGGAGAGGAGAGAAGGAAAGACGAGTGGCGTAGGGAACTTGGAGACCCGTAAATTACGTTAGTGTAGCAGGTGCTGTGGCACCGGGGTCCAGGGGTGGGATGGGGGTGTTGCACCTCACTTTAATACCGGCTGGTGTGCCTCGTTTCATTGCTTACACTTGGGCCCATGACACCCAGGCTGCACCACTAATTCTGGTTGACTAAAGAGAGTCTCTGATTACCTTCCCAGTCTAAAATCATTGATAGCAAGACTAAGAACCCACCCACCTCAACACACAGGGGCATATTTACAAGGAAATGGTGTAGTGTGGCGCTGCAACAAATTTTACAGCGCTGCGCTGCACCATCGGCTAGACTGCCGACTTTGGTGCTGGAAACCAGGGTTTGAGCCTCGGGGTCGCGTCCACATCCTGTGATTCTGGGCAAATCACTTAATCTCCCCGTGCCTGAATGTGTAATGTAAATACGGTGCTCATGTAAAACGCTCCAATACCTTCGGGTTGAGTTCGCGCTATATAAATATGCAAAAAAAAAAAAATGCAGTGATTCGCCGTATTTAGAAGGATACAGCGCACCCCTGTGTTTCCCCTAGCGTTGGCACTAAAAATAGCTGCCTAGCGCCAACACAGATGCCCTTGCGCCATAGTGCAAGGGTGACTGCCGGGTGACTGCGTTGCAGGGATGATTATGTGCAGGAAGGTGTCCCTTCCTTCACATAAACAATCAATAAGAGCGACTTGCTACTTCTATGTGTGCTGCGTGTGTGCTGCAGAAGTAACAAATCGCCAGTATTTGATTATTGTTTATGTGCAGGAAGGAACACCTTCTTGCAAATAAACAACCATTCATGGTGTTTTGCCAAAACGAGGAGAAATAAAAGTATTTCTCCCCGTTGTGCCAATTTAATGTCTGCTTTTGCATGGCGTTCGTTTTTGGTGCTTCCTCTGTTTTACAGATCCTTGTAAATCTGGGGCAGCTTCAAAAAGCGATGGGTGTTGTGGTGAAAGGCCACAGCAACACCCACTGTATGCCCCTTTCATGCAGAAAACTGCGTGAAACAGTCCATATTTGCAAAGCGGCTTTAAGCCACAAATAGTGGCTTAACGCCACTTTGTAAAACTAGAGCAGGGCATTGCGCCACCAGTAAAAGTGATGTTCCGGTGGTCAATCCCCTTGTAAATATGTCCCACAGTTCCTTGATACATTCTTCTTATGGTGCTTTATGTGGTCCTCTAAAGAAAAATGAGGAAAATGGTATGGGAATGCCAGGAGAGTGTGAGTACGAGTTACATCTGCAGTGGAGCTAGGCCAATTAGTCCACCACCAGTCTTTCCATGGGTACAGTGAATGGAGTGAGGAAGATGAGACCACTTCTCATGCAAGCTTCCACTTATGCTCTTTGAGTGCTTCCCCATACAGTACAGGAAAGGTTGAAATTAGAAGAGGGACCCAACATGCTTAAAAGCCTAGTCACAGATGACGTTTCAGCTTATTTGAGAGGCAGCCTGCGGCAGGGCATACCAGCTTACACAAAGAAGAACAACTCCTGCAGTTTCACAACCCAATTGGCCTGGGTGTACATCTACTTTCTCCTGTGGAACATGCCTAACACTTGAGGCAAAGATTATGCCCCGTGTAATTATGGATAACTGAGATGATATATGGGTGTTTACAAACTTTCTTAGGGGTGCACAGAGTGATCGGTATTGTGGACTGGGATGAATGCACTGCTCACAGCACAGAATGTGAGATCCCGTGGCAACACCCATCAAGCGTCACACACACATTGTGAGACAGGGTGCAATGGTTTTTGGATAAACAAAAGGTGGGGTAAAATGTGGTCCAGTTGAATGTGGGAGAGATGTGCTTGTCTGCTAGGGCTGTCACGTTGCAGGTGGCTACCTAAAGTTTTGGTTGATGGGAGAAAAAGGCTTGAAACCCACTGTTGGTGGTCTGATGCTGAAATCCTAAACTGGGATGCTATGACATTTAGATTGAACTGTGCAGTTTTTAAGTGTATGTGTGGGTGAGCTGCAAAAGATAAGAACATCTGAAAGCAGTAGGTGAGCTGTCTGGCGTGCTCAAAACTGGAGATTGAAAGTAAGAAGAGAACGGCAGAGACACATGGGCATAGTGTCAGCAGCACAATGGTGGTTTGTAGTGCAGGGGCTGGTGAAGCTATTGCTTATAACCCACTGAGGGGACATGATGCAAGGTGTGATTGTTTGGGGTGTGTATATGGGATCTAAGACATCCAAAGTGGGTGTTGGAGCTGGGTAAGGAGGTGTGGAAGGTGGCATAAATAGGGAACATCTTGCTGGGATAAAAGGCCATAACAGGTGGAAGGCTGAATACAAACGAGGAAGATGGGAAACTCAATATGGAAGTTCTTCCTGGTGCCTGCAAGCATTAGGAGTATGTGTGTAGAAGAGGGCATAGAGAGGCACGTCATGGATGGCATCGACCCTTAGGAAAGGTACAGATGTTTGTCCCAGTCAGTTCAAACGGAGGTTACTATTGTGTGGGATATCAGTGCTTTTTGAAGATATATGTCCTTAATTGTTTTATGAATTGCAGCAGAATAGGAGCCGGTCTGCTGTTGATGACTATGTTGTTCCAGACCCTAGTTTCGTAGATGGAGAAGGTCTGCTTCCTAATCTCTTTTCCTTGTATTTCTTCACCCCCAGTCTCACTATTCCTTGACTCCTGTTTTTTGTTCCAGGTATGCCGGGTTTCCATTCTAGGTGTATAAATTGAACTTGAAGAGGTTGCATGCTTGGAAGGTATGCCTTAGGGTTACTTCAGTGTTGAGGTGATATGGTCAAACGTCAGTAAGCCTTTAGTGAGACATGCTGCAGTGGGTAGGTTGTCCTTCAGGGGTGCCAGAGGGTTGCCAGGGAGGTCGTGAACAGAGCTTTGACTCCATCCAAGTGAAAGAGAACTAAGGCTTGCACTGTAATCTTGAGGTCGGCCTAGTCTTCAGATAGCGAGGGAAGAGCGGGTCATTACAAGGTCATGCTTTATTGAAGCCCGTTGGAAAAAATAGGTGGAAGCTCGGTCCTAGAACTGGGGGACATTTTGGGTAGCAAAAGGTCTGTGGACAAGACCTGGACAAAGGACAGGGTGGGCCATGTCAGTGATGAGGATCAATTAGCTAGGTGTAAGAGGCGCCACCAGCTGGATGCTGAACTCGGGTCTGAGGACCACAAGAAAAACACTGCAAATGGGGCAAATGGGAATTAAAGCATGGTCAGGTTTCCTTATGCGAAGAATTCAACTTTGTGTCCTAGCAAGGGTGGCTTGCACGGTGGAAAACGTCCAAGATATAAAGCATGAATGAAAGCTTACAACGTGTAACAGAGCCGTTTTAAGGCATGGGCAAAGGTGCAACTGCCCAGGGCCCACACCCTCCAAGGGTGCCCCCCACCCTGGGAAAGTGAACCTTCTCTCTTTGACCTCTGTCTATTCTATTTCTCTATCTAAACGTTTCTCCCTAGCTGCCTATCTCTACCTTTGACTCTGTCTCTCTACCCTGTGTCATCTTAGTGGCCCCTAAAATACACCTTGTCCAGGGCCTCCCAAATCCTAAATATGACACAGGTGGTGCAGCTTGCTCTTTTGGGCACCAAGGGTGCCAACACTGCGGGAAACTTCCAGAGTTGAGCAAGCATTTACCAAAATGCTTTCTCCAGACATGGCCTAATGTGCGAAAAACCCATCTACTTTGCGGCTGTCCGCGGCCCCCGCAGGGGGCCACCTCAGCAGGGCGGCCCTTTAGTGCCATTTTGGCACTGCCCACCCGCTCTAGTCTTTGGAGGGGCTGTGGAGCCCTCCAGCTAGAGTCACCTCTGTGACGTCCTTCCGGTGCGATGGGGGGAGGGCATATATGCCTCCCCTGCCTCTCCTGGCGGTCTCTGTTCGCCAGCCATGCCGTCCTCGGGAGGTCGTCTCTTGTTCCCTCCGCTGGACACGATGTCAGGTGGCTGGCTCGTTGTCGCGTTCAGCCTGATCGTCCTTGGGGCCCGGATGTTGTTGCGGTCCCGGGAGGTCGTCTCTTGTTGATCGTCGGTATTGCGGTGAGTTTGTGTGCCTCGGGGGCCGGATGTTGTTGCGGTCCCGGGAGGTCGTCTCTTGTTGATCGTCGGTATTGCGGTGAGTTTGTGTGCCTCGGGGGTCGGATGTTGTTGCGGTCCTCCTATTTGGGTCTGGCTGTGTGGCATCCATTTTGTGTCCAGGGGGAACAATGGAGCGCGAGTCAGTGGCCCGCAGTCCGTTGGGTGCGCTGGCTCCCATCGTGGTTCAGGGCGGGAAGCGATTACAGGTTAGACCGAGGCCGATGGGCAGAGAGAAAGAGCTGCTGTCCCGAGCAGCCTGGTGGGTGGTAACCAGCGCCGTTGCCTTGTTTGGGTTGCGGGCCGGGCCCGTGTCCCTTCGTCGGCTGTATTGAACAGTGTAGGACCAGAGCAGGCAACTCTCGAACGCTCAGTGACTGAATTAGTTTATGCGGTTGTGTGACTAATTAGTGATCGGTGGCTCCGATGGTACCTTCACCTGAAATGAAATGGTAACTAAAATAAATTAATTTGAATGCCCAGCAGGTGGCAGGCAAATGCCACAGGTGAAATATGTTGTGGACGTAAGGATCGCCAAAAGCCCTATAAGTTTCTAAAGCTAGGGCTGCAAACCAACATGCCGGTTACATGGCAGCAATCTCTACAGCCATCTGGCACTGTATGAGTTCATATACACTGCCAAATAGTCGCTCCCTAAACGTTTAGAGAAACGTGTAATAAAGCTCGGCAGGAAATCTAAAGCTGTTGAAAACAGCACACAGCTGTATAAAGTAAAACCTTAATAGGAAAGTGTAATTTTGTAGTTTCGTGTGGGCCGATTTTCTTTTGCTCTTTGTTGTATACATTTCCAGATGCTTCCTTTGCCCTACCGTAGGACCGCTAGACACGGCAATGAATTGTAAGTGAGATTGATGTGGCATGAAAGAACATTGAGTTCACAGAGTGCATTTCAGCTGAGGTATTTCCGTAAATAGCTTCAAAAGCTCTTTCATAATTAAAACTTCTATCACTATGACGGTAATAAGAAACCTGATTAGGGGTGCCCCGGTGAGATAGCCAGGATGCCGTTCTCGCTTTGTTTAATTGAGGGATATCCAGTTGCGGGGTAGACGGCGCTGACTCTGGGCCCTAGGGGGCATATGTCGACCAAACTTGGCATCACTAACTGCAATTACGCCACCGTTTAGAATGCGTGTGGCGTTGCTGGCCGGCCTCTTTGGTTTTGAGGTGAGTGCATGGGGGTTGCTGCATGCGGCGGGCGAGCGCCCACCCCCCACTGCTGTGATCAGTGTCCGGTGCGGCGGTCGTGTGACGCTCCAGTCGTGCGTCTTTGGTTGAGGTGGATGGGCCTGCGTGGCCGGTGCTCCGCTAGCCCACATTTGGAGGCGGTTGCTCGGTCGGGTTATCTCCAGGAGAACACCTGGCAGAACAGGCACAGTGTGTGCTAACCACCGCAGGTAGCTGCCGGGCTCGCATTCCTGACAAGGAGCAGCGCTGCCGGCTATGTTTTAACAATATCGGGGTAAAAACCTGCAGCGGAGCTGGGTCCTTGTGTTTAGTGGTGCGGAATTTTGGGTATTCCGCAAACGGGCTCAGATATAGGGCCCGCTCGGTGCATAAAAGGGCCGGCCACAATATGGGTTTTAAGTGCGGTTGCGGTGAGGTTTTTCTGGTTACACTGCAACAGTGTCACAGCAACTGAAGCGTTGCAGGGTGTAGTGGCCTGCTTGCGATTGGTGGCACCGTGTTTAGGTTTACGTTGTTGACATCGGTGCACACTGGACCCGTGGCAGGATGAGGCTTCCGGCCAGGGGGCAAACCAGGAAGCCTGTTGGAAACGCGCTCGGACAGGGCTGCCAGGTTGTTTGTAGGCTATCTACAAAAATTTAGGCCTGGCGCTATGGGTATGAGTGACATTCTTGTGGGATGGGGCAGGATTCATGCTTTTCTCGGAGTCCAGGACAGGGTAACCCTCCCCAGAGGCAGGCGGAGCAGTTGCTTCCTCTGGAGTCGGGTGCAGTTGCCACAGGTTGTGCGGCTGGGGTAGGGTCACGGCTGTGCTTTGGGCTCCATGTAGAGGTAATCCGTCTCCACAGGTAGTGTATGTTATAGGGTTGCATGTTCCTCATTACACCTGCTCATCATGTGTCTCCTTACTGCGCGTTACCCCTCTATCTTCCAGGAAGTGCGTTATCGTTCCATCTGCCCTAGTGCACAGACACTGCTCAGGGTCCTGTACATAGAATTAAACGCTCTCCAATAGTGACGTTCAGTGCCACGTTGAGATTGTTGTAATGCCAGGTTAGCATATTTTCTGTGCTATTCATGATCAAATGCTAATTATTTATGCTATGTTTAGTGCATGCGCTTCAGATGCCAAGTTCGCATATTTATTTTACTATGCTGAACTGCTGCCTGCATGCATTGGTAATGCCATGATAGCATACGTTTGAGTGTTATCCTTGGATTCGGGTTGCGGAAGTTGTGCATTGGGCAGGAAAAGCACCTCCGGGGAAGACCTGGCTGTGGGGGAGTTGAGAAGCAAACCTTATTCCTGTGTGATTCCTCCAGCCCGTTGTGCTATTTGTCTAAGAGACGACAAGAGTCTTAAGACATTTAGGCAGTACAGCTCGATTTTGATGAGTCTCTATCGTTGTTGCTGATCGATGTTTGGGTTGTTGGGCTGCCCTGGTATCTTATGCTTATCCCCTGGGGCGGAGCTGCGTGCTGGGGCACATGTCGCCATCAGACAGACAAAGGCCCTCATCTGCCTCGCCGGTATTTTCGCAGCACTTAAATCGAGCCGATGGTTTTGGTAGCGCTTGCACGGTCGCAGGCACACGTGTTGTGCGATTTGTTTGTGTGATTTGAAGATGGAGCACAAGGTTGTTGTTAATTCAGGTACACTGAAAATAACTAGTGCCTACTCCAAGAAGTCTATTGTCTGGCGGGGACATATCACATCTGTTTTGCTTGGTACCCACGCCCTCCTTTGGTCCCATGCGCGCTTGCTTACGATATTCCTTATGCCGCGCTGTCTTTGACTCTCATTTGCGTTGATCCCTCGCCCACATTATACATTCCTTTACGCCACTATGTTTAACCTACAACTACCAGCAAGCACGCTAGTTATATTTTATGATGCTTCAACCTGGCATTATAAAAATAGGCATTCCGTATGGGAAATGCGGTGTAGGCTCTTGGGCCAAATGTGGCATAGTGTACAGGGAGACGGCTCAGCAGGGAGTAAACTGCCAAATTACCATCACTGTTGATTAATTAGTTGGTTCTAAATAAATTTGCATTGTAAGTTTCGGAAGGATGGAAAGAGAACACCTCCGCTGGTTTTATTGTGTTCCAAGGAAAGCACGGACCTATCAGATTCTTTGCCCTCTATGGTGCCGTAGGTTTTAGGCCACCTTATGGCACTGGTTTCGGGGATTCTTATGGCACAGAGGCGTTTAAAGCTAGTGTCCATGAATGCACAAATTTCTGATTTTCTCACGAGCACTTCATGACACCGAGGTTAGCCTCACATGGAGCAACAGCATTTTGCAGGCAATACCTCCCGGCTATAACTTGCCAGTTTAGATAATTATTCAGTAAGAATGGACCGCGGCATGCGTGGATATTCCTGTGCTAAAATACAAAAACACTAGTCCCCTGTATAAAGGCAGACATGAATCTAGTGGCTAGCGGGTCAGGGCACCCCTGTAGGGGCACGTGCTTTACCCATGGTCACTGGTCATTCCCGGCAGGCTCACCTAGATTCTCATCCTCCTGAGGTCGATCACCATTAAGTTGAGTATCAATAGACACATGTTATGGGGATATACTTCCGTTCTCACCATCCCAGGAGCTTCATAAAAGGTGTGCAGTCTTTCTACAGCATGGGAAGATGTGGTTGGGGCACAAACGCTCGACAATCACCAGTGCAGTTGGCATTTTATTTCAGATGGGGCAGGCATAGTTGCTCATGTTGTACTCCATGTCCTCATATCCAAATACATTGGCCAACTTTTGGCACGCTGGGACACCTTGGCACTGTTATGGGATACGTATGCTGGGGGAGAGACGCCAGCATGGCGGCTCAGCATCCGTCAGTGCAGATGACGGATGGGTTTGCAGGCTATAAGGGCATGGTGATCCACCCATGTCTTGGTTTAGGCGAGGTGGCACACCGAGCGGCCTTGTAGGGCATGAGATAGCGTAAATTCACTCCATGTCTTCATATTATTGGCTGGTGCAGCACTTGGTCATCAGTCTGGACCCTCGTACTGGGGATCATCCAGGTAAAGGGGCACATTAGGGCTTAGTCACCCCAGAATGATATGCACAAACTGACACACGGTGCGTTAGGGTTTGTATCACACAGAACTGGAGGTGTCTCATTGGGCACACTCACTGCCTGTGCATTGTGCTTTGGCCGGTTTGTTTAATCTTTTCATAGGGAAGTGATATGTGAGGTACCTAATTGCTCACAGCCTGGCACATTAAGGTGGGCGCAAAACGGGTTGTTATCCATTAAATGCTTTATAATAAATGCTTTGGGGCACTTGCAGCAGTGAGGGAGCTTCCTGAGGACTTGAGGGTTAGTAGCTCTCCCTCCCCCAGGCACACAGGGCTTTCAGCAGAATGGCTGCAGGCTCGAGCAGGTCAAGGGGGATTTCTGCGCAGTGCTTGTAGAAGGTCATGTACCATTAAGGGCATGTTCTACGAAAGGGCAGGTTACTGCGAAAGGTGTTCCGAAATTTTGGGGTCAAAAACAGATTGTCCCATCATGTTCCCACGGTCTTGTATGCTCCCTGGTATACTAGCAGAAGTTCAAGAGGGCTAGGCTTCACCTAGGGTGGTGACTGGCTTAAATCGATGGGCAAATCCAAAGGTTTCACATTTAATAACGTGTGAAAATCTCAGCCGTCGGCGCATAGTTTTATTCATATGCACAGTATTATTAATTTAAATAATAGATGTATTGACTAGTACGACCAGCGGATGTTCTCGCGCCAAGGCACTTGGCAGCGGTGAGTGTTGCTATGCTGTAAGGATATCAAGGTTAAATATGACTGCCAGGCATCAGTAGCACGGAGCGGCTTACAGCCAGAGGCGATATCCGATGCAAGGGGCAGCTGTTAGATTAGAGCCCTACTCAGAGGGTCTGCCTTAAGTGCTGGGAGGTCTGTTGGCACCGCATTTCAATGGAAGCCATTGTCTAGTGGGCTGCCCTGAGCAGGGCATTTGCAGGCATAAGTAACAGTATCAGCTGCCAGTTCAAACGTGCATCTTTCACTAATTTCCTCAGACAACTGGGACAGGCAGGCAGTAAGGCGGGCTGGATAACTCTTGCTCTACCTGCATTGGCACATCTTGTCAGGAGTGTCTGTCAAAGGGATGGCACCTAAGCTAGGTAATGTTAGCACCCATCCACACCAAGCCGATTGTTTAAGGTCGCCCTTGGGCCGCGTTACACAGCCCAGTATTAGGCCCTAGTGGGTCAGTGCCATGAATTACTAAATTGAACTGAACGGGAGGCGTGACCGTGGGTTACACTAGCAGAAGTTTGGGGAAGAGCTAAACTCCACCCATGGTCATGGTGTAGTCTTGAGTAGATGGAGTTGTCACTCTTATTTGACCAGGGGTTCGATGCTACATGAGGGCATCGCTTCGCTGCGGCCAGAGCACGGTCATGGTGTTTCCCAGGGGGCAGCAAGTAAGGGCAAGGCTCTTTCCAAATCTGGCACCAGAACACAAGGTAGTCAGGGCCACCTTGTCTGTTGGGTGACTTGGGCAGGCCCCTGTGTAGTTGTCACTCCACGAAGGGGTGAGTTGTCCCCAATAGTGGGCACAACACATATATGTGTGTCTCTGGCCTTACAGCTGTGTCGAGCCTGTCTCAGTTAGAGGTGCGCCCAGGTGGAAATTGTGTACTTAAGGTTTGCAGGACCAATGCAGTTTGGGGCACCTCCTAGCGGACCCACTAAAGGTGTACTGCAGCTAAACAGGGAACTGGGAAGCTTGGTTTCTGTCACTTGGCAGGTTTAAGCATCCTGGGTCGGAGATGGACAGTAGGTACTGTGCATCTGTGATCCGACGGCAGTTAGGCAAGCGGGGTGCGCTGCGTAAGTTGTATTGCACGAAAGGGTGAGGTGTCTCCAGTAGTGGGCGCAAGGCATATATTGTTTCAAACCAGCTTTGATACCATTAAGGTGTTCACCGGGGTAGCGAGCTAAGGGGTTTGTGCATCCGTCTGGGCAACGGGGCGAGATGAGTGCACCCCAGAAAAAAGGGCAGGTGATATGATCCTGCAGTTAGGCGCAAACGCCCGCCCGGTGAGTAATAGATGCCTCGCTAGGGGGGTGACGCTGTCAGCCAACAGTGTGCTGCCGTCCCAAGTAATGGGGCAACGACCTTATTCCCATGGGGAGGAGGGCACTATTACAAACCATGAAGTATGACTTGGGTGAAATCATCAAACGCATGGGTCAATGCGAACTCTGGTGGTCCGAGATGATCTCCCGCAGAGGGGGCACAGAGCTAAGCCAGAGGAGGCCGTTGAACATCCCTGTAAGAGTGAACAGTTCATGGCGTAAGTCCTGGACCAGAGACTAGATGATCCAGGCCAATGTTAAAGGCTACTTTGCTAAAGATGGGGTCCATTGCCACCATGCCATCCAGGCGTACGCCTAGGTTAGGTTGACTAACTTGGGGTGCAATTGTAACAGGTGTGCATGGATACTTTCCACTGGACATGCACGAAGCCTTAGTAAGCAGGTTGCAGGTCGGAAATGAGCTGTTTTGGTGGGGGCTCTCGCGGCGACGGGAGCCGCCTCCAGAGCTGTGGCGGAGTTACAGGGCGATCTGGAAGCAGACTGGTACAGTAAGGGTACCTCTGCGGCAGACCGGTACAGTAAGGGTACGTCTGCGCGGCACAGTAGGGGTGCCAGAGCCAAAGACCAGGAGCCTCAGGGCAGGTTCCTGGAAAACCGCGACGGCGCCCCGTTAGTCCTTCGGGCGGTTGGGGGCCTGACCAACCGGGGGTTTGCCCTGCCACGCTCCGCCCTGAAAAGGGCGTGACTAGAACAGACCAACGTGTCACGTGATCCGGAAGAGGATCATCAAAGGTAGCACTGACGGGGTGTCCCACAGTGCTGGCTCACCAGGCGGGCGGGGGCAGCATAGGTTGGCACAGCTGCCCGCCCTTGGATCGCCCGTAAGATAACCCACATATTGCATACTCCTGTATGGAATAAACCTGCAGCAATATTTTCCCACTACAAAGTTGTCTTGTGTATTTATTCATTCTTGCATGCTGAGACTGGGGGTGGGAGAAGTTGCCGGTAATGGCACTATGCGGCTGTCCGCGGCCCCGCAGGGGGCCACCTCAGCAGGGCGGCCCTTTAGTGCCATTTTGGCACTGCCCACCCGCTCTAGTCTTTGGAGGGGCTGTGGAGCCCTCCAGCTAGGTCACCTCTGTGACGTCCTTCCGGTGCGATGGGGGGAGGGCATATATGCCTCCCTGCCCCTCCTGGCGGACTCTGTTCGCCAGCCACGCCGTCTCCCACCCCACCTCTTACCCGGCGTCCTGGCTGGTGGACAGGGTACTCTGAATGTTTTAATGTTTTCCTTTTGTGTTGCAGGCGGAGTTACAGGGCGATCTGGAAGCAGACTGGTACAGTAAGGGTACCTCTGCGGCAGACCGGTACAGTAAGGGTACCTCTGCGCGGCACAGTAGGGGTGCCAGAGCCAAAGACCAGGAGCCTCAGGGCAGGTTCCTGGAAAACCGCGACGGCGCCCCGTTAGTCCTTCGGGCGGTTGGGGGCCTGACCAACCGGGGGTTTGCCCTGCCACGCTCCGCCCTGAAAAGGGCGTGAGTAGAACAGACCAACGTGTCACGTGATCCGGAAGAGGATCATCAAAGGTAGCACTGACGGGGTGTCCCACAGTGCTGGCTCACCAGGCGGGCGGGGGCAGCATAGGTTGGCACAGCTGCCCGCCCTTGGATCGCCCGTAAGATAACCCACATATTGCATACTCCTGTATGGAATAAACCTGCAGCAATATTTTCCCACTACAAAGTTGTCTTGTGTATTTATTAATTCTTGCATGCTGAGACTGGGGGTGGGAGAAGTTGCCGGTAATGGCATTATGCTTGTTCTCGCTGTGTTATATGTAATATAGAACTCTGGATTTCTGCTGTTGACTGGGGCCTAACAGACAGGTCTCACTGCGTTCTTAGTTAAAGCAATCAGCAGCAACATTATGTCCTCGATGTAGTTGGCTTGAAGCACTCCAACATATATTAGTATTGTGACTTTTCAGACATGTGATACTGGGTCTAATCAACTTGCACTGGCCTAGCTCCGGACCTGTATCTCATGCCTTTTCTCATCTTTTTTCATACATTTTTCATATCTCTGCCTAAAGAGACAAATATCACTTAACCATTGACAGTTTTTGTGAAATATATCAGTCCATCGACTTTAAAATAACTTAAACAATGACTGCAAAAGGTGTGCTGAAGTGAGCAGGTTGCAGTGCATGGGCGTTTGTGCTGAATAGTGTGTGGGACCGGACAGGCTGGCCGGCTTAGCATGATCACCACAGAGAGATGCAAAGAGTCGACTCTGTCCCACAGTTCATAGCCGATAGCTGGAGACGCTCCCCTGTGAGAAACATGAAAGACATTTGGCTATATTAGTGTAACAATCGCCTGCTTCAGTCATGTTTTCTTGCTTAGGATAACATTTCCCACAGAAAATGTTAAAGCACTTTGATTTTGGCTTTCAAGGTGTGAAATAAGTGAATAGCTTGTTCAGCCAAAAACTGTTTGGGTTTTTATTAGTGAAGGTCGTTCTCTTGCTCTCAGGCTCTCAGTAAGGTACCTGCTTCGATTCTTTGTGTAATATATTACTGTGTCACCAATGCTGGAAACTTGTGCGTAGTAGACTAAAAATGTGGGTCTTGCCAGACTCTGAGTGGCATATAAGATTTCTTTGACACCCCTATAGATGTTTATGTGTTGTGCGATCAAAGACTGTTTTTAAAGTTCATCCACTAAGACAGAGTCCCTCATGTTCCCGTACTAGAATGTCACATCCATTGTTAGACCTGGCATCCTTGGCATGGTTTTCCCCTAGCTTTTTGCCTTCATACCTTCTGTTTTTTCTGAATTCGTTTTTGCTGGCCTTAGGACTCTGCGCACTTTACCACTGATAACCATTGCTAACTGTTTGTGCTCACTCCTTAAAACATGATCAATTGGCTTAGACCGAAATGGCATATTTAATTTACTTGTAAGTCCCTAGTAAAGTGACACTACCTGTGCCCAGAGCCTGTCAATTAAATGCTACTATTAGGCCTGCAGCACTGATTGTGCCACCCACTTAAGTAGCATTTTAAACATGTCTCAGGCCTGCCAATGCAACCTGTGTGTGTGTGCAGTTTAAAACTGCCATTTCAACCTTGCAATATAAACCTTTTGCCATGCTCAAAGCTTCCTTTTTAATACATAAACGTCACCTATAAGGTTGACCCTCAACAGCCCAAGGGCAGGGTGCAGTGTATTTAAAAAATTGAACATGTACTTTTCAGTTTTACATGTTCTCGTAGAGAAAAACTCATAAATTCGTTTTTCACTACTTCAAGGCCTACCTCTCCCATAGGATAATATTAATATTGAGAAAGTCTATGTCAATATGAATAACGATATATTCATGTATAAAAATAAGATCGTATCTTTGTTAACAAATTCGCCCGTTATGAACTCCACGTCAACCCTGACTTAGAAATATACAGTCAAGCAGGCACTGAGGCCCAAGCCTGAGGTCACTGATGGACTGATCACAGGTGGGATGGCATGTAGATGGCAGACAAACGTGCGAACAGGAAACCCAGATCAATCCCACAGATAGGTGCAGCGACATCACAATGGTCCAGGGAAATTGGCCCCAATAAAGCACACATGGCCGGAGGGGTACGCGCGTTCCCAAAACACCATAAAGTCAGATGCCACATGACGTTAGGAAGACACAGCCAATTAGGACATAGCACATACAGTACACGCAGTGATCATGTGCTCCCCATGCTGGACATTTAGACACATTACACACTGGCCGCATTGTGTCCACACAAGGTGGAGACTCACCTGGATTCCCTCATTGAATACGTTCATTTATGACTCCAAAGACAGCAGTTCGTATTCCTTACCAAAAAAGGATTGCCGGTACTGCTTTATTGCATTCAACAAATTGAAAAAATTCACGGCCGATCGATTGTAAGTTGAGACTGTCCTCAGAACCTATGCCTATAGCTGTTCTCCCGGTCGCACTGTTAAATTAAACAAACTGTTCTGTTCCTGTTTTGCCAAATGTCTCTTGTATTTTGTTTTTTCAAGGTATTTCAGGTTCAAGCAACAATAACATTGGAATTACCTTATTACATTCTACAAGTGTAATTTCTAAATGGGAATCGGTAACCTCTTCATGTTTGGTTTCTCGGGAATCTCAATTTAAAATCCTAACTTATGGTGGAGTTGGATTTTAACTTGCAATTCTGAAAATGCCACTTTTAGAAAGTGGGCATTTTCTTCCCTAAGCCATTTGGTGCCTGCAGCCTGTCTCTGGGTCACGTGACTGGGTGTGGGTGACAGCTGGGCTTTGTGCATTCCTTCTAGACAGTCACACACAATGGGGAGGTTAGGTGTGACTGGATGGGCCATCACTGGCAGGATGGGAGGGAGGATCTGGGCCCCACTTACATTTGAAGAGACTGTGTCCTGTCTCCACACAAAGGGTAGCATACCCCCTGCAGTTAGTCTGGAGCCAGGGCCAGGAAGGCCGGGCACCTATGCACTTCAAAGACAATACTATAGAAGTTTCTCCTCACTTAAAAGGCAAAACTGTTTATAAATACTGGACCGCAGACACCAACTCTTCAGTAGACTTCTGAACCTGTGGATACTCTGCAAGGAAGAGGGACTGTTGTGCTGCTGAAAGGACTGCCACTCTGCTGGACTGCTGCTCTAAAAGAACTGCTGACCTGCTGCCCTCTTGCCTGGGTGAGAAGGACTGGACCTGCATCTGTTGAACATAGAACCCAGAGTGGCTCCAAGGGCTAGTTGGCTGGCCTCCTGATCTGAAGCTGCAGGGACACTAAAAGTTTCCAACAATCTTGCACCTGCAGCTGGATTCTTCCAAATAGTAGCATCCCTGCCCTGGACCCATGGAAGTGGGCTTAAGGGGCTCAGGCAAACTCTTTGGATCTAGCAGAACCGACACATCTTCTCTGCAGTTCATCGCAACCCAGAGCAGAACCGACGCATCTCCACTGCTGCGTGGATTGTGCCTGTCGCAAACACTAGCAACGCAGCCACAGTCCACAGAACCTCCAATATGCCTGCATCCTCGGCACGTTCCCTGGCATCCCTCAACGACGGTGCTGGACTCTGCATCGTAGCCTCGCAGCTCTTCGGAACCGACGCATCATCCTGACTGCGCACCGCATCCTTGTCCCCATGCTTCGTATCACAAGCCCAGTCAATGGGCTCCCTGACGACAACACAGGCCCTCGCATCGCAGCCTCGCCGCATTTTAGAACTGAAGCATCGCTTCAGCTGCACGACGCATCTTTGACTCGGATCCTCACAATGCTTCACAGACCAGGATTTAAGGTACTTTGTTCAGCGGGCTAAACTGGGTCATTGTAGCCAGCCCGCACTCCACGTTCACCCTGAACTTGTGACTTTGTCCAGGTTTGACGCAACCAGATGTCCACAGTTGCCGCTTTGTGCTATTTGGTGCTATTTTCCCAGAAATCTTTAAGCTTGACTATATCCAGTTCTACTGATTGGATTGTTGATGCTTTGGTCTTGTTATATTTATTAAAGAAAGCTCTATTTTCTAACATGGTTTGGAAACTTTTTTTGTGCTATGTTTTTACTTTAATATTGTTTGAAGTGTTTCACAAATACTTAAAAAATTACCTCTAAGTTAAGCCTGATTGCTCTGTGCCAGGATACCAGAGGGCTGGAAACGGGTTAATTTTGGGTTGGTTTGTGCCTCATCCTGACAAGGATTGTGGTTGCTGCTTGACCAGGACTCACACCCCCGTCAACCAACAACCCAATTTCTCCCATACATACATTATGTAACTTCTTCCCAATATAGGAAGTTTGGCATTCAAAATTTTTGTTTGTGTTCATTTGAAGAGAACAATATGCATAAGCGATAAGAACGTGGGGGAAGACTATTAGTGAAAAAGGAACATGAGAAGGGCAAACACATCAGGGCATAAGGGAGGAGAGCGGGGGAGATGCACATAGGCAGCGAAAGAACAACACAAGGGAGCCCAGCGGAGAGGGAGAAGTACACTAGGGAGACAGATGGAAAACACATAAAGTGCTTAAACAAAAAGAAAAAAGTAGCACCTGAAAAGGTTGCAGTGGAAGGACACGTCCATGCTTCAGGGGAAGGACAAACTCACGAGGAGGAAGTAAATCCCACACAAGCCATCGAATAATAAGTAAGCAATGAGAGTGACAATGAAGCCAACCAGTAGTAAGCAATGGGCGGCTCTAGGACCACTGTAAGCTAAGAGTATGTTTTACGACAGATAGTGCATGCACTGTCCAGTAAGCTAAACCTAAAACGTTTTGGATGGAAATGCTTGAGTACACCACTGCAAGTTACTCCCTATATCATCCCACTGAATAATTTTTTTAGTTCCCCTTTGGCTGTTTTGTGTTCCAGTTCGGGGGGTGACGGGGGAGGTGGGAGATGGCTTGGCAGGGTCAGATTGGTAACGCGGGCACTCGGGAAATGGTCGAAGGGCCGATAGCCGAGTTCTAGCTGTGGGCTGCTTTTTTGGGCAGCCTGTGGGCTGTCTGTGCTGTTAGGATGCCACCAGCGGCCCAGTGGGTGCCTGAGTGGCCTTTCTAGAGACAGATGGGCGGAGGTATCACTCCCTTTCTCTCGCTGGGCCGGCCCATTAATGTATGCTGATTGAGCGAGGACAGGGGGCCTGAGCAGAAGTGGTCTCACTTGCATTCATGTGTGGCTCAGCAGTGTGAACTAATCTGTGCATTTTTTTTAAATCTAAGTGAAGTTAAAAAAACATGCCCCCCCTCTCCCCCCGTCCCCCCCCCTCATACCCTTTCTTTTCATAAAACTTCGCTGAAGCAATGTTTTGCGGAAAGGCAATTCGTAAATGTGGGCCAATTTTCTTTGGTGTGCCCGAGCCGATTTTTGATCCCAATCCAACCCTGTGGTTTAGCACTACAGACTGAACTGTTTTTTCTGGTCAGGACCGAGATTTATTTTCATATTGCAGGATTTTTCAGTGCTTAAGACAGAGCATTGCCAAACATATCTTGTGTTTACTGTCTGAACATTCTGTCAATCTCGTGTTTGTTCTGCACACTCGTTAATGTGCTCGAATACGGCGTGACCTCTGTGCATCCAATAAATTAATCTCGTCTATTAATGTTTTCGTTATTAATGTGTAAGAGGTCATTTATCAGGTCGAAAAGCGTGTCGTGCATTTTGTTCACCAATAATATTGAAAAGTCGTGAAATCTAGACGTTCTATTTGTTAAATTGCTGCCCAGATATGTCCTCCACAAGCGTCATTGTTTAAGATTTTTGGAAGCAAAAACATGTCTGACAGAAATTCAGAATGGTTCAGCTGTAAAAAAAGAGAACACTTTTTTCTGTTGCCAAACCATAACCTATTGAAGTCGACCTTTAACCTCGCCATGGTTTAGCACTCTGTATAAGGTAAGCACGTAACATGCTGTTATTGATCTGGTCAGCTCGGGGCCGATACACAGTGACATCTAGTGGTCAATGGTGGCAGTGGCCTCGTCAGTGGCAGATGCACTTTCCCCTCCCTACGCTGAGGCTTCCTGTGAGCCACTTACGCTGCAGAAATTTGACCTCATGAAACAGAAGCTGCTTAATGCCGTTTTTGTCTGGTTTCCAGATCTGGTGTCCTGCACGCCCGTACACAAAAGTATGCTGACCCAGTGAAATCAAAGAAATCCTGCTTACATTTGACGCTTCCGCTTGACAGAAAGCAGGACTGTTGATCCGATAACTTTGTATCGAAGATCTCCCCTTTTGCAGCGTGCAGACACTGTGCCAGGGTTGGGATTCTCCAGACTATGAAAGAGCTGCCTAGGCTTGGCACACAACAGACTAGGGCTCTCAATGTTTATATGATGTGTACACTTGGAACCATAGGACTTATTTACAAGCCCATTGCGCTGCCGGCGCGTCACTTTTTTTGATGCACCAGCAGCGCAATGGGCTTGCCCATATTTACAAGACCACGTAAAGTCACCCTGCATGTTTTTTCATGGCCTTCTAAATATGGGCCCCTTTCACGCATTACTCTGAGTGAAAGTGGCGTTCCATGGGTGTTGTTGTAGGTGTTCCCACCACGCAACATCCATGGAACTTGATGCATTCCCAGATTTACAACATTTTTGTAAAACTGGGAATGCGTCAGAATGCTACGCTTCCCCAGGGGAGGAGTAGGAATGGCGCAACGAGGAGAAATACTTTTATTTCTCCTCCTTTTTTCCTCTTTCTATGCATGCTGCATTCTGCAGCACACATAGAAAGAAGAAAATGCCATTAATGATTGTTTTTGTGCAGGAAGCTGCCCCTTTCTGCACAAAAACACTCCTCCCCGCAGCGCAGTCACCCTTACAAAATGACCCAAGGGTGCCTGCGATGCCACATTGCAGCTAATTGTGCGCCAGCGCAGGGGAAAGCACAGGGATGCGTCGTATTGTTGTGAATACGACACATCCCTGTGCTTTGAAAATGACATAGCACGGTGCAGCTAAATTGTGTACGGCGCCACACTGCATCATTTTCTTGCAGATGAGGCCCCATATGTTTAAACTGTCTGCCCCAGATATGGACTACTATGTTGTTTTTTCTACTGCTTAGTTTCTCTGAGTGCTTGCTATCTTAGGAAGACTTCTCCCACTATACTCCTAAAACCATGCGTGAAAATGTGACCTTGACATCCTTTCTTCAGAGTGACCCTCTTCTTACCTTCCATCCTCCGCATACCTGCTATTTCTGAGTATAGCCTCCCCTCAGTCTCATTCCTGCCTCCCTCAATCCTTCTTACTGTAACTCTGTAATTGACTGATTCTTAATTTCATAGATCACAACCTCTCCTCTTCAAAACCCTATCCCTGTAATCTATCACTACCTAATCTCTGCCAGCCTATTTACCTCAACCACCGTTCACCGGAAACCACATAGCCACTAATAATGATCACACCTACCTGGTATTACTGTATCACAAAGTAACCGGAGTAAATGCATGCAATTTTTGTTGTGAGCACCTGACTAATTGCAATAGCCAACATTAACCACTAACCATGGGTACCGGAGCAGCATGGTACGCACCATAAAGAGCTTCAACGCCTCGTCAGGGGTAGTAAGCGCTATATAAATACAATTACGATCTCATCCAAAGCTGAGCTGCCTGCTCCCCTCACCCCCGAGAGAAACTCAGACAAAAGGAAGATCGTTTTCTTTTTCAACACAGCTCACATTACTTTAGGTTTTGTGAAATGTTGTACCCCTAGTGATTACTAAATATCAGGAAAAGACAATCCAATAATAGGAAAACAGTAATAAAGTGTGGCTCCGCACAGTTGGCAGGTTGTCAAGTTTGCCTTTGTGTAGCATTCCGGTTTTTTCCGTGTCCCTGTGTGTGAAATTTCTTTTTATTATTTTTTTTAAATATTTGTATTATTTTTTTCACATGAAAAATCATCAGAAATTCAGTTTAGCAAATACTGATTGAGGATAGTACCAAAAACATACTTTTACATAGACCGGAGAGACCAAGATTAGAAGGCACGTTCCATCATTGCCAATTTTGCTTTTTAAAAAATATGGGGGATACTCTACTTTCAAATGCCAGAGAAGTGCCGGGTCTTCAATCACCTCTTCAGCCATTACAACCGTTACAATTTACTGGCGCACAGGAAAACACTTACAAAAAGGAAAGTCCTAGCATGTCAGGTAGCAGTCCACTGCAAGTAACATCGACTCCACAATGTAACAAAATTCGGATGGCTCATGAGGTTATTACCATCAGTAAGGAAGTTGCAATTGACATCAAACTAATCCAAGTACATAGGTCTAACGAAGCACAAGAAATATCTGCGGATAATCTAGAGGAAAGCCAAACAGATATTTATGAAACAGCTGGGGCCAGTGGATCACTTCACAGTAGAAATACAACTGCCAACTGCGCCACAATAGACGCACCATCGATTCGTGAACAGAGAAGTCCAGAGGAAACAAAGCACTCTAAGAATACAAAATATATACATATGAGGGTAAGGGAAGAATGGAGAGAAAAGGATCTCTCGCTGGCAGATCCAGCGCCAGTTTCACAACCGAACGAACAAGTGACAGATTGCAATACAACGTTAGGATCAGGGGGAAGAAGGAAAAAGAGGAAAAGACGATAGGCCAGCAAATCATTCCTCAGAAGAGACAGAGGTCTCTTCATACCTGGGGAAAGAAGAGTGGGAAGATCTTATGGCCGCCTACTCCCAAGATAAGTGCAGGAGCGGGCCTACCACACACACTTCGAACATGACAACTGAAGGCAATCAGGAACAACAGGTGGAGGGGGCGACCAAGGAGACCAAAATGCTACATTAAACCCAGGAAGTCAAGAGGGGTCACCAAAACATATAAATCATGAAAGTGCGTGGCCAAGTCTGTTAAAAACAATGCAACTTCTGGTAGAGGCCCTCCATTACCAATCCGACAAGATGGACACTCAATTGACGCTACTAGATACTCTGGCCGTCTTTGTGGTCGCCATCGATGGGAAGTTGGGTACATTAAACACGCTTCTACAAAACAAGTATGACCAATCGCAAGGCGCAAACTTGAGTTGCGGATGTGGTCCAATTATTGACAAATTGGCCTCACTTCCAGCAATGCTGAGTGATCTGTGTACACAACTCAAAAGGTCTCCGCAGGGCCCATATAACCAACTTTTTGAGGTCCATCCGGAAAAAGAAAAACACGATCCGATAAATACAGTTATAAGTAAAGCCAATGAAAAGGGATTTTCCGGGACAAAAGATACCCTGGCTCATACGACTAATAGAACAGAGGGTAGAGAAACCGAAACATTAGATGGCCAAACGTCTGAAACCTCATCGGGAGACAATGCTGACAAACAAATGAATGCAAAACAAAGGCGAGCAAAAAAACGGAAAGGCAGAAATCAAAAAACAAATTCAAACAATGAAGGATTCATGCGTCTCTTTGGGACATCATCTCCATCAGTGCAAAGTGAACTCAAGCCTAGAAAGGACATCAGTTTAGCAGGGCCCCCTGTACAAAATACAGTAGCTGCAAAAGTAATCAAGCAGACGGTCAACAGAACGAAGCAGGTAATGGAGAAATCGCAAGTTCTTGGGAATACTACGAATGAAGATTTAGAAGGCCCACATCGAGAAGGGCCTATCACGATTCCCCAACTAATCAAAGAGGAAAAAGCATCTCTCGAGCCTGAACAGACCCAATTACAAATGTGCAATACCACGACACGTTCTACTGTCAATCGAACAACAAACTGTGAACACACCTCAGTAATAAAGCTTGAGAACGAAAGCGACCAATGTACACAGACCAAAAAGCCAGGAGGAGGAACATGGTGCAGCCCTAAAGAGTTAAACGATAGTCAATTGGTTTCCACTACTCAAGCGACTTCATCGATATATAAAAGAGCTAATCAGAGACAAAAATCGCAGGCACACGTAAAAGTATTAGGAACCTCGTTAGATGTTCCTAGGCACAGAGAGGAAGGCCAATCGCTCATACTAAGACAGGAAACAACTCACCAAACAGAGAGAGATGAAGTAGAATCTTCCATCTATCAGGTATCATTAACAGCAACACGAGGATACGATCCTACCAGGAGCACGAATGAATTAAGGAATGAGATAAGTGCTATATGGTTTCGCCCGGATTACATCTCAAAGGGTAGGCATGATATACTGAATAGAGGTAATATTCTACGGCTGTTATCTCATATTCCCTCTTTGGAAGAAGTGACAACTTTGGACCTGGTCTCAATCGAATTCATAGATGACGACGGAACAGGTGGTGAAAAAACAAAAGCATCATGGACAACATCAACAATTGCACACAAAATACTAGCGGAGGCTCACACATTCAAAAATTGGGGGATAACAATAACACCTTATAAAAAGCCAAGATACCCAGAACTATTAATTCCGGCAACAACGGTGGGAACTCAGGCGTTTGAGAACAGCCCTGGAATATCGGTGCTCAGAGGAGCGGTGGGGAAATGCGGAACAAGTAATGAGCAACATCCAGGAAGCATTAGAAGTATCCAAGATGGCGCATTAACACCAACTGAATTAACTGAGCTAAGATGGATCGCTAGAACAATAAATAATTATACAAATTGACAAACAGGCTCACATTTAAGATCGAGGAAGCACAATCATCTACGAATATGTTCATGGAACGTAAATGGTCTAGCTTCCAAATTGTCTGACTTAGATTTTGTTAACTACATAAGATCTTTCGACATTGTGGCATTACAGGAAACATGGCAGGCAGACCCCCCGCACCTTCAGGGTTTCTTGCGTTTCTTTACTGGTGCAACTAGGATGGCAAAATACGGCCACCTCCAAGGCGGTTTAGTAACCTATGTTTCAGCCACATGTGCCCAGGTGGTCAAAGAAGTTGGTCCAACCTCTTCAGAATCAGTGGCAATAAACCTTTTCACCTCGCAACCAAAACCAGGCACAGGGGGAATGGCACTTAGCTTGATCAATGTTTATGTCCATCCAAAAAGGAAAGCAAAGGCAGTAAAAGAATTATGTAACTTCGTGGAGGAGTGTATAAGGGAAAGTCCCACAACAGATCTTATGCTCACCGGGGACTTCAATCTAAATCTTATGGGAACCTCGTCAGATGAGGAGATTCTAACTCAAAATTCAGCTTGGGACATACCATTACAAGGGAAACCACAAGCTCCCAAACGAACCAAATTAGGAACGCAGATATTAGAGGACCTCGAGCTTTTTAACATCAGAGCATTAAATGGAAGATTTGTTGGAGATAATCCCCCTGCTACTACATTTCACTCCACAAGAACAAATTCTATCCTAGATTATACTTTTATTTCATTACCTTTATTTCAGCATATGATTTCATTCCAGATAGGTGAAAAAGCTGACAGCGATCATTGTCCCTAAGAAATGGTCCTCAAAATTAGCAAGCCTAAATTCGAGTTATCCGCGGTGCCGAAAGAGTCAGTGTATACCATTAACTACAAAAGGATTAAGTACTCAGTAGCAACATGTGAAAACATACTGGAAAAGGCTAAACAACACTTCAATGCCAGAATCGGATCTAGAGAAGTTGAGAAATGGGAGCAATTTACAACATCTATGGCAGCTTACGCCACAAGGTCAATTGGGCTGCAGCAGCATGAAACACTTTTCACGAGAGTACAAAGAGAAGTTCAGGTGTATAAAAAATTCAATTTATCACACGATAAGACAACTTCGGTATAATCCTATGGATATAGTAAAACACGATTTTTTACGGAAACAAAAGGCAATGCTGAAAAAAATAAAATGGGAAGCCAACAGATCAATGGAGGACCATATGTGGGCAAAACTACACGCTGATACAAAATGTAACGATGGTGCAAGTTTTTGGAAAACCATAAACAACTTTTAAGACCAATGCATTACGGGGTTTCATCCAATATTACCGAAGAGGTATGGGCAAGCCACCTTATGAATCATTTTAATCAGGATATGGATGGTAAATGTGAGACAAAAATCGATAATGTGATAAAAAGTTTTGTTACAAATAAAGCACAGACATTCCATAGGAGGCTCGGCAATCCAGAAGGTTACACATCAACCATAAATGATGGATTGTCAAGTACGCGAAACATCATTAAGCACCAAATTAAAAAAGGAAGAAGAGAGGGGGCGCCAGGCCCGAACGGAATTCCGCCCATCTTATACAAACAAGATGAGAATGAATGGGCAACAGCGCTCGAGCCTCTATTTCTGGAAATAAGACATTTTAATAGATTGCCTGCCTCCTGGAAGGGCTCAATTATCTCTCCGATTTTTAAGTCTGGGGATAAGTCTCTCCCGCAAAATTATCGATTAGTGGCCCTAATGGATAACGAGGCAAAGTATTTTGCAGGTATACTTTTGGAGGAGCTGCAGGCCTGGGCCTCAGAGAAATCCCTAATTCCGGTTAATCAGACTGGCTTTGCTAAATCAGTTGGGACAACCACTAATATCCTAACCATGGGTATGTTAATAGATAAGGCTGGATCAACTAAAATGACCATTCACTTCTGTTTTATAGACTATAAGGCTGCTTTTGACCACATAAATCGGAATATTTTGTGGTCCAAATTGAATAGTTGGGGGATACCAAGACCTATGTTAGATTTGTTGATTAACCTCCATACAAAGACATGGGTCCAGATAAAACTGGGTGACGGATCACTTCTGTCAAGACGTATACCAACCAACAAAGGCCTCAAACAGGGCTGTGTTTTAGCCCCCACATTATTCAATTTGTTTGTAGGAGACCTCGTCCCGATCCTAAATAGCTGTAACTCGCATGCCCCCAAATTAGGAGGGCTATTACTACCGTGTCTTATCTATGCGGACGATATAGTCCTAATCAGCCATACAAAAGTAGGGCTACAACATCTTGTCAATGCTACACAGGGCTATTCAGAAGCAAATGAATTGACCATAAACCTGGAGAAAACGCAGACAATGACGATCAGTAAGAACAGGAAAAAATCGTCTATTTGGTTTTGGAACAATGTCCTTATTGAGGATACGTCAGTATATAAATATCTAGGAGTAAAAATTGACAACAGCGGTCATTTTACTGTACAGAAAACCAGCATCAGAGGTAAAGGCCTTGCCTTAGCAATATCTTTAAAAGCACTAAACAACAAGCTTACTGGGCCATCTCTCCTACCACTGGTACAAGTAATACAAGCTAAACTCCTGCCAACAATCACTTACGGGAGTGAAGTACAGAGAGGCAGAGATGCAATGATTTTGGATAGTACAGTCATAGCTGCCTACAGGATTATTTTTAGCCTACCCAAACATACTTCACCGGCTCAAATTAGGCTAGAGTTTGGCGTCCAGAAACAGCTCCTGATGAGACAGGGGCGTATATAACTACCTGGGACAAAGTGCGAAAATCCAAACAAGGAACTCTAAATAATTATCTATGGATGGAGTTAGAGCAACACTCAGCGTCTCCAGCTGCCAAGTATCTCAAAAGCAGCTTGGCAAATATTGGCTTAAATCAGCTCTGGGATACCCCCACAAATCATATAACGCTTAAAAAACTGGTTAGGAAAACCGTCAAACATCTTTCGTGGGTTGAAGACAAGGCATCCCTCGCGAAGAGGTCACATGGCTGGATGACTCTGAACTCGTACTCCAAACAAGCACCACAGAGCTACCTTGATTTGGGTTATGTTAAAACTATCAAAATGAAGTTTTTAAAGTATAGGTTGGGCTTGTTACCCTGTATCCGGCATTTTCCACACTGGCTTAAGGATAAGGCGGGTTTCCTCTGCCGGTTATGTGGTTCAGCGCCGGAGGATATGCTGCATTTGCTTTGCTCCTGTGACAAACTGTTGGAAGAACGAAAACACCTGCTAAAATTCCATTTTAATCAGTGGGGGATATGCTCACGAAGACAAGCAGTCCTTGCCTGTTTTGCACCTCAGGATCCACAGCTGAACTGTAGACTTGTGAAGTTTATGAAGGTGGTGGAGAGAAAAATGCCAAAACTTGATTCTTAACTGCCTTTTAGATAGTATTATAACACAAAACTGTATCTATTTCAACTTAAGGTCGCTAATAAGTATACACTTTTATGATTTTTGAAAAATTGTGATTTATGAAATTGTATCTATTTTGCACATAAGGTCGCTAAAAAGTATACATTTTTATGATTTTAAACAAAAAACTAAGATTTATGATATATCGGTTTTTACCAATGCATGCAGAGCAAGTTTTTAAATCTCGATGTTTGTATTGCAATGGTTTTAATTAACTATGCAAATAAATTTACTTACTTACTTACTTACCATCATTGCCAATGAGCTCATCACCAATACTTACTTATTCGACTAATCATATCAAAGTTCATCAATGATAATATTATACTTATATCAGAAATAAAAAGAACAGATGGCTATTGCACAGTAGATATATAGCTGATCAAATCAGAATTCATCCGTGATAATAATTAACTTATATCAGTGATAAAAAGATCTACAGATGACTATTACACAAAAGAAATAGAACACACCAGTTATTAAGAGTATTCATTGCTGGCTGAGCCTCCTCCCCTCCACCCCCCCAGATCTTCTTTCCTCTCTTTTTGGCCTTTTTGCCCTTTCACAAGTATAGGCTGCCCTCAGGGTGAAATAGTGAGAGCGGTCAAGCCAACCACTGATGGAAAGTAGGAGGGGCAGACTTGAGTCAGGCTGTGACAATGCAAACGCGAGCTACCGCCATTGCAATGAACACCAAGAATTGCCCATAAGTCCCACCTGCATTGTCACGTACTCCCAAGAGCATTAATTGAGAAGATAATACCACTTCAGTGTGTAAGACGTTCCGCAAAAAGCAAGATATCTCTTATTTCAGGGAATCTAGTGCGTGACAGCTAAAAAACATATGAACAATGTCTCCTTCCAAACTCTGACAACGTGGGCTGGATATAAAGGTGTCTCTCCCCCAGCTCGCTATTTTAGCCGGAGTGTAGTATAAGTTAAAAATTGTTTTGAAGTGCTGTGCCTGCAGCCCTGCAGATAATAATAGTGTATGGCTGAGTTCTAATGACTCATAGAAACAGCACTCAGGGGCCCATACCCTTCTCATCCAGTTGCCTGACTGCTTCTCAAGATCGTCAGTCTTGAAGGCCCCAAGATATTCATAAATCTAACTTATCCTGCTGTGTTGCAGAGGAATTTAAGTAATGTATCTTTATTAAATCCAATTGCCCGCCGCATTTTCTGGATGAAAAATCCCTGACTGTAGATATTTTAAAAAGTATCTCTTATCAAGACCAAACTCGAGTTGGAGCTCCCCAAAGGACAGCAATTGGTTATTCTCAAAGAAGTCGCTAAATTTTCCAATCCCTTTTGCTTCTCATCTAAAGCAATATGTGTCATGGAAGATCGTTGGTAACGACTGGGACCATGTGTGTGACATTTCAATGCATAAGGTGGGACACTTTGGGGCATATTTACAAGCTCCTTGCGCCACCGGTAATCCATTTTTTCCCATATTAAAAGTGACACACCAGTGGCACAAGGGGCTTGTAAATAAGCCCCTTTGAGTCACACTTTATCATGAGCAGAACCAAGTAGTAACAGCCATGTAATGAGATTAGTTTATTAAATCATTCAAAGGGAACAGAGTATCACTCAATTCCGTGCAGTTAATGTACCCAGCCATCTCTGTGGATTCTTCGGCACGTCTGTCAGCAACCCTGCCAAATTTTCCCGGTCCATGTGTGACTAGCTGCTCAAGGACCGGGGATTTCTTTGAATTCTGACACCTGTTGTCTTATTTTAACATAAAACCAGGACTACATTTCCCAGAATTCAAAGGAAAAAAACATGGATTGCTGCAGCTCATTAGGATGCAACTGAGGAAGAAAATAGGCAACAAAGTAAAAGTTGCCCCAAAGTGGCCCACGGCTGTTTTGAAATTGTCAAGACATGTTATACAGGTATTTTGCAAAGTATGGGGAGCTGCATGAATTTGTGCTTGCTGCAGGCAATGTTTATGGTAATATCAGGGAAATCAACAGTAAAAACAGAACCACAAGACGATAAAACGCCCACAAAGAACCTAAAAACAGGCCCACACACTGACCTTTCAGGCCAGCCCTTCCGGCACTGTCTAATTGCACTGTAGGCCATCCCACCCCTGTAGCTTATGACGTAAGGACCTGGGCCATTTGGAATCTATCATTGCTAGACAAAGGAATAATACAAGGGTAATTCAGAGCGTCAGGGGTACAATAGACTCCTCATGACACTACAGCACTTCAGAGCATAACCTGACTCCCAGCCACTGTGAGCCTGTTGTCAGTGCAGCTTCCTCTGTGCTAGTCTCTGCTACATCTGACTCAGCCTGTTTTTTTACGCTGAAAGTCCTACGGAAGATCCTTACTTTCATTCCTTTCTCTTTGAGGAAAACGGTGGTTGGAGCTTTAGTTCTATCGAGAGTAGACTATTGCAATGCTCTTTACCTGGGAGCAGGCGTAGGTCAGTTCTCTAAACTTCAGTCACTTCAAAATGCGGCAGCGCGAGTTTTGCTTAACTTACCCAAACACCATCCTACATCCGCTAGCATAAAGCAACTTCACTGGCTGCCAGTAAGACGGCGGGTGGATTTTAAGGCTCTTTGCTTAGTGCATAAAGCCCTATATGGAGGAGGGGCAAAGGATTTACAATCTTTATTTCCTCGCTACTCACCATCACGATGCCTAAGATCTACTAATACTGGACTGGTACACCTCCCCAAGCTAAAAAGAGTAAGGTGGGGAGGAAAACGCTTCTCATTCCAAGCAGCGAAGTTATGGAATTCCCTGCCAGTACAACTACGACTTCAGTCCAGCAGGACGCTTTTCAGGAAAGATATAAAAACATGGCTTTTTACCCAACTCTAAATCTATTAGCTGTTCCGGTTTTGCACATACCTCAGCGCCAAGACGCCTCGGCAATAGTGCGCTTTACAAATACTCAGTCAGTCAGTCCGTCAGTCAGTCAGACTGTCAGATAAAAAGGGAAGAACAGAAGAGGAGCAACTACTGTGCTCAGCAGGTTCTAGAGCTTCAATCATGACACCATCTGCTCTACGGCCCCAAAGGGAGACTACGAGTGACATTCAAATACGTGCCCTTCCTTGCCACCATCTTAGCACTGAGAGGCCAAGTTGTAATTTAAGTTTCCAGTATTGCATTATTGTGGTGCCTGTAACTCTACATTTAAAATGGGAAACTGTAGGTATCAGAATGTAAAGGAAAACACAGGAATGAATAAGCCAAAGACGCACTGTAAGATGACACATATCTACTCTCAGACACCCTAATGCAAGGTTGTTATGTTTAGAATATTTTTTTTTAAAGATCTTTTTATTTAAGCAAGTAAAACAGGTTAACACACCACATCTCACGGTTGGTTTGAATAAGCAAACATCCAATAATTTGCAGTATACACTGGACACATTCCCTCCCTCTCCCATCTGGCCCAAAAGTAGAAAACCGGCAATACATCTTTAATGGTTAGGTCTAGTCACACTCTCCAATGAAAGGGAGGCCCATAGGCCCTCGCGGTACTCATTCCATTCCCCCCAAATTTCCCCCATTTGTTAGGACAACCCCTTTTCTCATATATCACATTTTCAGCCACCATACACCAGCCCATGTCTTTCTTCCAGTCACTTAGACATGGTGCCATCTCAGCTCCCCAGTGACGAACAATATTAGGCTTGGCAATTGCCAGACCCAGTGTCATCCAAGTCCAGTCCATGCGGTTCAGGTCAGTGGCTTCCCAGATATTAAGCAAGCACCACTTATCTGTGAGAGGCATTGCCCTGCTTGTTTAGAATATTTTATGCAATTGTAGGTAAATATATAGTAGAACAATTAAGTGTTACTGTAGTATTAATTTTCCTCTGTCAAAGAAGGACACATCTAGATCTTAAATTAAGGAGCCGGTACGCCATGATAACATGCTTGGAAAACATATACTTTGCATGTTGAAGGCTAGATAGACATTCCAGGAGATGACAATCCTCCCAATGATTTTAGTACAGTTACAAGAAATGCTCACCACATCTGTTCCTTTGTCTGCCGGACTCCCTGCAGTTAGCAGTGCTGTTTGAGAGCAGATTGCAATATTCACATCAGGGCCAATTTTAGCGTTGTTGGCACCACGTACGACAATCTCTATTGGCGCCACCAGCCCCAGTGACTAGTGGCGGCTCCTACGCTTAGGCGAAGGAGCATCGCCCCACTGCTTTTCAGTAATGTAAAAAAAGGAAAATAAAATGATAACTCAGTGTTATTATCATTTTATTTTCCCTGCTGAGGCAGGTTGTGGGCAGGGTGCGTAGGAAAGTGCCTCTTTTTGCATGGTTGCCCCCACTTTCTGGCAAACTGTGGATGTACTTTGACTGAGTGAGCCCTGGGTTCCTGCCAACCAGGTACCCAGGGCCAATGTTCTTTCCCTAAACTGCACTGTTGCAAAACCCAATTGGCAACTCTCTGGCCACATATAAGTCTCTTGTGCTGGGAGTTTGACATTACGAACTCCCCAGCACCATAATGGCTTTACTGAAAACTGGGAAGTATGGTATCAAACTTCTCAGCACATTAAACCCACACTGATGCCAGTGTGGGATTTAATGAAAAATGCACTCAGAGGGCATCTTAGAGATTCCCCCTGAAAAATGACCTAACTCTAGTGTCCTGGATGAGTGGCTGCTTGCCAGCTGCCAACCCCAGACATGTTCTGGGGCCCTGGGTCGAGAGCCTGCTGCTCTCGGGGGCCTGAAACAATGCACATCCTGGGACGAGGTGCCAAGCCTCCTCCCCCAGGATGGGCAGGGTCCACGAAGGGAAAGCTTCAAAGACTTGTTTTGTGAGCTACCCCAGCCATTTGCTGCTCCCAGAAACTGGCCCCCACTGGTTCTGACCCTCACTTTGGGCGGGAGAATCAGCGGGAAAACCAAGTTAGGAGGAGAGGTGTGCCCACCTTTGCCAACCCCACCCCTCAGGTGAGGGAGGCGAGGTGAAGCACAACTCTCAGTCCCCGCCATCTTGCAGATGGGGGGACCCAGCCAACCAGAGTGAGGCTTATGCACCCCTCCCACTGGAGGGTGGCATAATAGGGGGTGTACCCACCCCAAGGAAGGGACCCATTAGTCCCAACCTGTACCCACCTGTAAGGGCCCTAAATTTAGTATTTAGAGGCAACCCTGAACCTTGCCTCCTCAGACATGAAGAAAGAAGAAGGACCGAAGAGCCATGCTGAAGAAGAAGAGGAGGACACCAACTGCCTTGGCCCCAGCCCTACCAGCCTGTCCCAAACTCGACAGGCTCCAGCGAAATCCCTGCGTGTCCTGCAGCCAGCAGCCCCCTAGAACCCAGAGGACCTTCCCAAACCAAGACTTTGTCTCCCGTGAGCCCGGATTTGCTCACCAACAGACAGCCACCCCTGTGCCGCTGCGATGTAACTTGTGTGCTAACTCGGATCCCCCTTTGCCCTGAGCCTGACACCAGGAGCTTTTCTCCCACAACCTTGTGGCCCGCTTGTGAGCAGCGGCCTCAGCACTCTGCAACCGGCCGCCCTAGTGCCGCTGAGGGTGTTCTGAGAGTGCATCCTCGACCCTGGGGGAACCCTGGTGCTAACCGCAGGAACCCAACTCCCAAAACCAAGTACTTACCTGTAAACCGATAACTTCATTTCCTCCCATAGGATTGCATTGACTGCTTTTCTTTGAAAATTCTTCAAAGTGTGGAGTTGGTTTGTATGAAACCTTGAAAAACTGCAAATGTACCAAAACTGAATTACTTACCTTTTGTCTAGGAAATGTCTCAGTGTGATATCTAGGCATATCACACTGATTAGCAAAAGTAACTTAAAAAGTAATCCAAGAAGTAACCTGCACAGTAATCTATAAAGTAACTAAAAAGTAATTTTGAACTGTTGACTTACCTGTAAATTAACCAACTGCATTTGAACATGCATTCAACTGTAATTCACTGCATAAATCTTGCAAAGTATTATTTCCCTTACCTGCACCAGGCCTGGCTTGGTTCTAGAAATAAAATAACTAAATAATATTTTTATACAAATTGGGCTGAGTTCAGCCTTTGAGTGTGTGACATCATTTCTTGCCTGAGTGTTTACAATAAATGCTTAACACTACCCTCTGATAAAGCCTTACTGCTCGCCCACACTACCACAAATAGAGAGTAAGGTATTATCTACTTTGACCTACCTTTGGGGTTCCACTGGACACACTATAGCTTACTTTGGTATAGTATATACAGAGCCAGCTTCCTACAGGGTGCGGCTGCTCTGCTCTCAGAGCAAGGGGAGGAGTGTTGGGCACTCTGTAAGGGCGCATGACGGTTTGGCTGGCCGTCTTGGCCCGGCCATACTCTTATGCATACTTAGCATGTTCTCCACCCAGGCTGTATTACAGCCTGGGTGGAGAACATGCACAGGCTCCCACTGCCTGTCTGAGCACCGAACCATGGCTCTCAGACCAATCACGATGCTGCTACTAGCAGCGTTATGATTGTCTTCGGGGAGCATGTATGCTTCCTGCTTCCGTTCCAGCCGGATGTGGAGAAACAACGGAGGAGAGACACGGTGACAGGTACGTTTATTTTTGTTTTTCTACACCTCCCCTCCCTGATCCGTGCCAGCCGCCACTGCCAGTGACATCTTTCTCCACAGATCCCCTCATTATGTCACTCCAATGATGCCCTTCATCTCTTATTATCCCCTTTCTCACATTTATTTAATTATTTTTATAGCACTCCTCTTACCAACGTAGGGTGTCAGAGCACTTTTTATCACACACTCACATATTATAAAGAGACAATGAATGAATGTGTAAATCAATGTATAGGAAATGTTACAAAAAACAATAAGGTCTAGGAGTCATGTGTCCCCTCCTGGTAGGCATTATATCACATACAGATGGGGGTGATCGGCTTAGGTCATGCGTTAATTCACAAGTTTGGCATGATATGAAGGCTTTATTTTCTTTTAAAAATTCAAGGTGATTTCTTTGGATTTTTAAATCTGGAACAGGAATATAGAGTGTGCTCACCATTTTAAGCCTTTTGTTTGCAGCAGTGTCCAAACAAAATGCAGTGTGCAATTTTGTATGTTGTGTCTAATGTTAGTTCCTGCTTAGGGGAAAAATGGAAACAAAATTTGCAAAGGTAATCTTGGCCAGAAGAATCTGGGGTCTAACTTCAGTAGTAACGGAAGATCCCCTGGTTTTGTGAGAAAGCGGTAAAACTGGTATGTATGTATGTATGTGTTGGAGGTTGAAGAGCGCAAATCTTGTTCAAATACAACAGAGCGCTGAACAGGGGGCATAGTTCAAGGGTAGACTCTCAGTTCAGGGGTGGTCAATGGTAGTGCTCCTTGTAGAGGTGTATTGTCAGCTATTTTATGAATTGCAGGAATGTTAGTTATGATGAGGGTCATTGGAAATGTAATATTTTGTGGCTGTGGAGATTGCCACATAATTTGGATTCATTATCTAATGCATAATGTGCAGATTTTAACAGAAAAAAGGTTTCTAGCGCAAACGGAACATAAATTACAAAAAATGCTGCAACACGAGTTGATGCTCAGTAAAAGGTCCTTCTCAAAAGTTGAATGGTCCTCTTTCTGTTGCTTATTGCTGCATTTGGGTGTCAGACTGGTACGAAGTAGGTGAAAACTTTGCCTAGATAGTATTAAATTGCATGGAACTGCCAAACTAATGATGTTATACTATCACAAAATGTGGTATATTATGCCGCAAAATTTGTCTTTCCTTGCTGCATAATTTAATAAACCCTGCCGCATAAATTGGTCCTGCCCTGATGCATAATTCCACTGGCCCTGGTTATGATCTGATGTTGATAAGAATGCTGTTCCAGGTCCTGGGAGAATGATAAGAGAAGGCTTGCCTTCTGCTGTTTTCCTCCATTCAATGTTTTGTCTCCAGTCTGGCGATATCATGGCTCCAGGTTTGCAATTATCCCCTACTAGTGGCTAATTTGTTTTCCAGGTAAGCTGGTGTCTTGCTATTGAGAGCTTTGTAAATAAGGCAGCTCGTCTTGAAGATGATCTGGACTGGAAGTGAGCCAGTGTTGGTCTTTTAATGTGGGGGATGATGTGGTCAAATTTCTTTGAGCCCTTGGTGAGCCGTGCCGCTGCATGCAGAATACCTTTCAGGGGTGGTAATGGATAGATCACTGAGCTTATAATTGCCTCATCCAAATGGGAGAGGACTAAAGTTGGTATAGTTGTTCTAAAGTCATCTTCCAGGAGAAATGGTTTCAAGAGGGATGGCTAGAACCAAACTGTCTTAGTCTTCCTTACAATGTGTTGCAATGTGTTGCTTGATGGAGAAGTCTGTGTCCAGGGTGAATCCTAGAGATTTTGCATGGTCTATCAGCCAAAAGATAAAACATGATAGATTTAAACTGGAAAGACAGGCTTGAATCTAGGTTTGTTTGGTGCTGTTGACATACAGGAAGAATTCAGTCTTTGTAGGGTTTGGATTCAGCAAGTTAGATAACACCCAATATTGGACAAATTTGAGGCAGGATTTAAGTTTATGTATGTCACTTGGTAAGGATATGTTTAGACAGAGTAGGGTACCATCTGCATACTGATGGATCTTGATGCAGCTGTGTCTGAGAATGGATCAGAGAGTTTCCATGCAGAGGTTAAGGATGATAGGAGAAATGATGGAGCCCGGGTGTACTCCACAGGAGAGAGGGAGTGTCCATGATCTTGTGGAACCTGTTTGTATGAGCTGGCGCCCGTTGGTCTTGTTGGATTTGAACCATTCGAAGAAAGTGCCTGAAAATACTAAGGGCGTTGATCAGAGATGGATCGTCAACTGTGTTGAAGGTTGCAGAAAGGACAAGCAGGACCAGGAGGCATGTGGCTGTCTGGTCTGAAGTCTGATTGGTAGTCCTGGTGACGATTATTCTTGCTGATGTACTCCTGTAGCTGGGTGGCAACTTCTTCCTTTCTATGAATATAAGGGGAGAAATTGGGTGGACGTTGGTGTGGTCGGCTGGGTCCAGGGTTTTTTTTTCTTCAGCAGAGGAGGATCTGAACTGTATTAAGGGTACCTGGGAATTTTCCTTGGCTTAGTGAGGCAATGACAATGTGAGAAAGAGAAGGAGTGTGAAAGCCTTTCCTTGGAGTAATTTGGTGATGGAAGTAGGAAGGGAGTTGTGTTCAGCGGAATTTGCCTTGACAGAGTTCAGGATATTGGAGAGATCCATGTACAAGACTGGATTGAAGTAGGTCCAAGCAATGGAGACTAGCTGGAAGTGAGGTGGCTGTGTAAGAGGTAATGGTTTTACATCGATTTTGTTGTTTTTCTCGGTGAAGAAGAGGTTGTTGCTGTTGCATTTGTTGACTTAAGAAGGGACTGTGGGTTCTGGGAGGGAACTGGTGCAGTGTTAGTTGCCTTACTAATGGTCGTCTTGTAGCAAGAGTCTTCCACCAGTATGGAATCCACTGCTTGAATTCCCATAAATCTTCCACCCCTATTGCAGAGGAAGGACTCTTCATCAAATGTAGCGCTTCCTCCACAAATTTAGGTGTGGATAAAATGCTTCTTTCAGAAATACTGTACAGAGTAGAGGTATAGAACTTATCGTATTGGTGGTAGAATGGTTGCATAGAATGGTGGGGAAATGATGGATGATAGACTGAACAAAGCAATGCCCTGATTTCCTCAGGCTGATGAGGCTAATCTGGTCTTTTTAGGAGTGAAGATCAGGAGAGGTGAGGCATATGGAAACCCTTTTGTGACTGCATCAATTATGCCAAACTGCAGAGTGAAAGATGAGACAGAGAACACAGACTTTCACTTCTGTCAATTTTTAGGTCAAGCCTGGGCAGCGCGTGCGCTGCTCTGCGAGGCATGCTGTTTTCAGGTATGGACTTGAAGCTCCGCCCATTTTCCACCCATCAATTGGCTCCTGTTACTGTCCTTTCTAAATCGTTGCTTTTCATTCATGAATAGACTTAATAGTCCCTCCTTGGTACCGCCTTGTCTGCATTTGTAACCTCCCATGAGGACTGGACTTTTTACTTTATCTATAGTCTGTGAGCACTATTTTCTTTAATGATTTTCCCCTATTCCACCTATGAGGTGCTTTCTTACAATGCAGCACGCCGCCCGCTTTTATATTTTTGTTAATAATGGCGGCCTGTCCACTTTAACTACAGCGGCCGCACTTCTTTATTTATCTTATTTGTCAGCACGGTCCGCTTTAACTTTAGCGGCCGTGCTACAGAACCTTTGTTTTTTTTATTTTGGGGTAAAAGCGCCCCATACCGCGCTTTCACTTTAATGGTGGCTGCGCCCCTTTCTTTCGACGTGGCTCGCTGTAAGCTGAATACAGCGAGCAGTGTCTAAAGAAAGGGGCGCAGCCACCATTATGTGGTCTCGCATTTGTGAGAGTTTGAGCTACTGCCATTATAAATGACAATGCCTTTTATATGTATGTTGGTTTTCAAAACACATAAATAAAAGGCATTGTAATTTACAATGCCAATAGCTTAAACTCTCGCAAATGCGAAACCTATTGCATTGTAAATGCTTGTTCTCTTATGTTGTTGGGGCAGGAAGAGGGGATATATATCAGTTTGGGATGAGAAGGCTTTCTTTTTCTAACCATTGGAGCATAAGAAGGCCCTTCATATCCATCCTTAGGTGTAGGTAAGGCTTTGGGAGATGATAAGCGAGGTCATGAGATGATCCACTTAACACTCAGTTCCTTACATAAAGTAAAGTATATCTATGTGTCTTTGTTTCACATCTGGACTTTAAGCTATTTCCACTGGCAGTTGTTTGTGTGCAATGAAGAGGCGATGGGATAGTGCTTGTTCCCTGAGAACTCTTCAGGAAATGTCTAGTGAATCTGAATCGACTTCAACTGGACAGGTTTTTGTTCATTCTGTTCGAGACAAAGAACCAGATGCTTTTATCTGCGTGTTGGCAATGATCAAGATGTCTTATAGCGTAGTGTGGTACTCTCTCATGAATCACTGCCAGTTCAAGGTAGATTAAGGCTGCCACTTGCCCTTGTGCAGCGTATTTAGAAGATTGTGCCATGTATGAATAATGACAGAGTGGGAGCCTTGTAGAAAGGAGCTTTGGGAAACTAGGCTGAGCATGTAGAGGATGGAGTTCTGGACGGATTCCCAGCCTTCACTAATTTAATGACGTCTTCCAGAGGTATGCATGTGAATTTAAGGAAACTAAGAGGTTGCAGTGGAATTTGACTTGCATGATATTGGCTGTGATCATTCGATAGCTGACTGAAATATTAATTTCAGCACTGATATCTAAAGTGGGAGTGATTTTGTTTGTTTTGAAAGGTAGTTTGCCCCATCTGTTTAGGTATTTTAAATGTCTCAAAAGTTTCTTAGTTTACGTATTAATTTTGGAATTATGGTAAATCATTTGGTGGCAAACTGACTATATACCCTGTATGTAATTTCTATTTGGGGTGGTTTTGAGGCGTCCTATACTGCTATTCCAGTGCCAGCAAAGGGTTCAAAGTAGGGACTACTTTATGCTATGCTGAATTGCATTGACAATTTTTATTTTCCTAAAGGTTTAACATTTATTGGGTCACTACAGAATTTCCTAATGTTTTAAACATTTAAGGGTCACTGCAGTGTGATGCCATTTGATGCCATGTATCATAATAGAAGTATCCACGTAGCATATTAGGAGTCTGGGGGTGGTTGATGGTGAATTAAGCACTGTCAGCATCAGGGGGGGGGGGGAGGGCAAGTGCGCTGGGGAGCTTCTCACCCTGTGGCGGACCGCTGACAGTTTACAACAAAGGGGGATGCACAACAATGGAGGTGCAGCCATGCCATGGACCCCAGGAAGGGGTAGCTTACACGTGTGCACTGGGTAGGCGGGGAGGAGGGACAGACCTACCGGTAGTCCTGCACTCTACTGCCCTAACCCGCAATGTACGGACTGAGTAGAATTTTGGGGAGGCTGGCGGTGTTCAGGTACCCCGGTGGGCCGGTGCGGTATGCGGTGCCCAGGTTGTCAAGTAATGCCACTGTTGGCTGTAGCGCGTTGGTGCCGGCCGGCGCAACGTGCGCAGCAGAATGGAAGATGTGGGCCGAGACGGCCAAGTTCAAATGTACGGCCATGTTCTAGTGTACGGCCGAGTTAAAAGTTAAAGTGTAACGTTGTACCTATTTTCCTTACTGCCGTTGTCATGTTGATGCTGAGAAAAAGTGAAGCTGTGAATAATTGTATATATCCAAGAAGGATACTTTTCTCTGGTGATAGCATGTGCTGAATTACTTGGTTTGATGTGAATAAAAGGCTACGCCGGGACCATATACCTTGATTCTGAGAGTTCTTGGGCGTAGCGGGGCGGTAAGGTGAGGTAATGTGGGGAGGAGGGAATGTCACGTTGTGCGCCTACTAAGTGCTATTCCAGTGCGGTCAAAGAGAAAGGGCTATCTCCGCACTGCACTGCACTGTACCACGACGTTGTGCCAGCTAGCTCCGCCCCTCATGCCCCTGGTGCCTGGTGGAGGAGAGGAAAGGAAAATAAATTAACCAAATAAACCCAGGGCTTCGGCGTGGATCCAGCATCAGCGCCGACCTTTTATTTGGCCCCTGCCATTTTTTTCCAAAACGTTTCAAACTTTCCCCTCTGTTTGTCTGCTAGCAAAACAGCAAAAAACAGTGATTTGCCATCCAGTGTGACGCACGGCCTCTGCCCGTTTGGTGAGTGCAAGTGTGGGTGTGCCAGTAGTCAGCGTCTGGTGAGGGTGGCCCCGGTGTTCTGCCCCGTTGTCCTGCGGAGGCGGCTCGTTCAGAACTGAGTGCGGCTTGTAGGACACCTGGAGGCCTCACTCGCTACACTCCCCCACCCCGCTGGACACGGACATGGACTCCTCTAAAATTCCTGCCCCAGGCAGGCCCAGTCCCAGACCCAGCTGCACCGGTACTGGGGGGGGGGTATCTCTCGGGGCATATAGCAATTGCCAACCTGTGAAGGGGAATGTTGTAGTGTGCGGAGGGCGAGGGCAACAGCAGATCACTAAGAGGTGCGTCATCTTTGGTGGATTAATAAAATGCCCTCCAGGAGCTTACGCTCTAGCCGTTTAATCGCGCCCCCAGGGTCTCGCACAGAGCTGCAAGGATCTCTCCCCAGTTTATCAGGTGTTACCTCGAACCACTCCAGTTCTCCAACACTGATAAAGACCATCAGGCGGAAGAAGCCTGGAGCTTGCCTGTCCCACTTGAAATCTCACCCCTCCGTGTTGTCTATGTTCACGAGGGGTTTGAGGAATTCAAAACTAAGGAATAAGGAATCAGAAATGTCTCCAGGTGTTGCTGATGCGGACATAGTAAGCATATGTACTGCTCTCCCCGAGCCGACAGTCTCACATCACCTCAAATTCTCCAAATTGAACACATCTGTACCAATCCCTCTAATCTAGGCCACTTATGATCGTATTTTATCGACAGAAGCTGGAATAACAACAACTGGAACTGGAACTGAAATGGGAATGGAATTGGATGAATGTGTTGTATTTACAGAAGTTGGAAAGATGGAAATGGATACGGACTTGGACGATGACAAGGTTAAGCATGAGGCAAATGCTGCTTTTGAAGTAAAGCCATCAACCGAACCTGAGGTCACAAAGGAACATACAAACTTGGCTCCTACAACTAGCTTTCAGAAAATCGTAGGGCCAGCACCAGGTCCCTTATCAGTTAAAGTGAGCCCACTAGTGACCCAGATTGAAAAATGCAGTTTTGACTATGAGGATCTGGAGGATCTCACTCTCCCGGACATTGCCACACATATGGAAAAAAATCAAGAAATAGAAGCTAAATTAAAAATTCTGTGTGTACCACGTGCCCCAGAATTAGCACTGAGACTGTCGCCAGACTATCATGTTAGCTGTCCTCGTATGCCATCTGTGTACAGTAGCACTCCTTCGAGCGCTTCGCTCGTGCAATCATTGGGATTATCGAATTTGGAAGCGACCTCTAACGAAAGGGTGCAAGATGTTTGGCACACACTGAATGAAGGTGTTAAAAATAGGGAAGGGAGGTCAAATTTGGATGTACTTTATGCATTAGAAAGGATTCTTTCGTCAATTTTAACTTTGCTTGAGAAATCGATTGCCCATTCTGACCATGTGCTGGGTGTACTATCTCCGATTTTAAAGAGGGTGCAGCAACTTAATTCTGCCAGTTCTGGTCTAGGAAAGGCAGGAAAATGTAATGATGTGAAATTTCAGGTGAGTCAGACTAGTATAAGGGGGATTGAAATGGGGACCGAGGTGGGGAATTGGGAAGGTTTGGGGGCTACCCTCTCAGGATAGTCTAGAGATAGCCCTATGCTTGTAAATGTGTCTTGTAGTTACCCAGAAGATCATGAATCAGGGGATCACCCGCACATCACAGAGGAAAATATAAATGCACTAGTACCTAAGAATACCCTGCCGGTCTATTCCATTTTTAAACAAGCATTGGCATAGCCAATAGGTCTCGCCTTTGGGACCTTATAAGTGTTTAGCCATGCAACGGTTGATGTTGTTGCACCAAGGATATTGTGCTGCATAACTAAATACTTATAAGGTCCAAAAAGCGAGACCTATTGGCTATGCCAATGCTTGTTCCATTTGCGGACGTGAAGGCTTGTTTACTCCATTAAACAAGTCCCAGCATTCAAATGAAAACCCTGGACTGGAGTTAACACCTGGAGCAGCACACCAGGCACAGACCTGGGAAACGAGGCAGGGGTGATGCAGTTTGGGGTCTGATAGGACTCGCGACCAAGAACTGGTGATACAAAAGGATGGATTGAAGACACTGGGTAGTGAGTTTCACAAATTGCTATTGACATTTAATTTGTTAGTGAAATTAGAAGTCATTTGAGTATCTGAACATATCAAACTTTGAAACTCCATGGTGCCTGGTTGAGAAGTTAATGCTTCGCATTTAATAGTATGTGTGGCATTTGTGTAGCGCTACCCTACCAAAAGAGGTCGCTGTTAGTCTAGTCTTAACATCACAACACAGGAGGTTCCCAAAGGCTCAGCTAGGAGTAAGTTTAGAATATAGATGCGTTGCAGGCTATCGGGCCAGGCTGTTATCGGGCCTACTTTCCCCCGGATTGGCTAATCCTGTGAATAGGATGGTCTGTGCTCATAAGGTTGTCCTCCCATTTGCTGCTTTAACAAAACGGTCTTCCTATTGGCTGCTCCGGTTACTAGGCTGGGTGAGGAGAAATTCGAGGAGGTCGGGCCGGTCCCTTTTGAAAACTAGAGACAATGGGATGACCTTTCACACAGTAGCAGCAGGAGACTACCATTGGCTGAAACGGGAGCCAATAGCCTAGGGCAATGCTTACACAATACCATGATGGACCAGGTATTGTTAACATGCGGGAAGACAGGGTCCATTTATAATAAATTAACGTAACGGTTGGGTGAGGGAACACAAAAGAAAATCCTCCAGTCATCATTCACACAGGCAGTATTCTGCTGCCGCTACCGACAGCAAACATTAGCAGTCAATACTCAAGGCCCCAGGTTCATGGAGTTACAATCGGACGTCAACGAGGCAAATACACCCCTCCCCATGAATTTATGTTAATAATATTTTTTCAAAATCTCCATGTCTTCTACATAGTGCATGTACGTTCTCGTGGTGTAACAGACAGGCCCTTATCCCGAAGTATTAAACATGATGCGCTGCCACACTGTCGAGTCATCGCGCTGCACCAAGCGGCCCCGCTGGGGTGTGGGGCCGCTCCTGGCACTTGGGGAGGATTAACGACCCCATCCATGGAAGTGAAAGTCTACAGCTGTGTTTGGGGGGGGTGTTTACTTGTGTCCATTGAATTAAATGGGCAGGTACTGATGACTGTCACTGTAGTGAAAGGTCAGCCCGGATTACTCACAGGATGTGCGGTAATTAGCACCCGGCATCAAAGTGAAGGTAGTGGGAGCCGAAAATGGTGCTGGTGACGTTAATACACGAAGGGGCTCTGCCCCCGCCTGTGGGTACATATGTCATGTCATTAGAGGAAGTACTTCAGGATGTGATGTGTGGGGTGGGGGGGGGTGGTGATGCAATAACTCTGGCGTGGACCGATTTTGCGTATCCGGTCCCGGTTGTCTCACTGTGCGGTGTTAAGGTTGTGAAGGGTTGGGGGTGCGGGCTGGCAAGTTCGTTACTCGAGTCGGGACAGCGGTTCCTGCGTGAAAAGCGTTGTGACCCGATGGGGGTAGCCATGGACGTGTTAGGCAGAGTCAAAGTGGCGGGCCCCGGTGCCACAGCGCCTGCTGCACTCTTGACAGCACCGTCTCTGCCTCACACCTCACTCGTTTTTTTCCAGAACTGGGCGCATGCGCATAGTCTTACCTTACTCAAGTGTTTCAGGACGAGGTGGGCGCAGGATCAGGATTCCCTAAAGGTGTCCCGCACCTCGAACTTTCTTTCCCGGTAGCCCTGATCTTCCATAGGTAAATGTTCAGAAAACAAAGTGCGAATGATCATACTACTTATCCTGTGGAAAGAGAGGAGACGAGCGTTAGTTCACACGGAGATAACCCGAGGGTGCGCGCACACGACGATCAGTCACTGGGGTAAACAGACAGGACCCGCCGGAAGGCGCATCCTCACCCCTTACAGGCACTCTGCGTTCATGGGAACTCCCAGCATGCCACCCCAAGTGTCATTCAAAAGAAAGAGATACATTTCTAAAGGACAGTCCGTAAGAGTCCTACACGGTGTAGTGCTACCCATGTAGGCAAGCGCTTCAGCGCCCACTACACGGGGTGGGCAAGCGCTATATAAATGGTACAATACTGTGAACGGGCCATTAGTAGCCTGCCACATGCCGCCTGTGCCATATCTTTACCGACGACCACAGCATTATACGACAAAAGCACTTCCCTACAACAGAACACTGAACACGCGATGGGGGGGGCGCTTACAGAGAAGAGAGACACCCTCAAAGATCCATTACATAACAATGCAGCACTATAAGACAAAGGCGGTACCCGAGAAGAGAGCACACGGCGACGCTTGCAAAATGGTTTTATGGCACAACACCGCCCCACAACAAGCCCGCGAGTGGTGCGCGCGCACCACAGAGGAGCGGGGCGAGCGCGGCAGCCTGCTCAGCTGACGAGACCTCAGCTGACCAGACGCTCGTGCGTCATGGCCTTTCCCGCACGGCCGGCATATGTTTCCAATTATCGCGCACGCGTCTGGGCACGATAAATGGAAACACATGTCTGCCGCGCGTACCCATCCCAAAAAGGCCAGCCACGACGCACGAGCGTTTGGACTGCTTCTGAAAGTCACTTACTAAAAGTCTTCGCCTCTAGCAGCGCTTGCGCGCTACTCGAGGCTCGACCTAAAAAGGGAACACCAGGATGTCCTGTGATACAGTTTTAACAACTGATGCTTCTGTTCTTAAACAATCCATGGTCGAGTTAGAGGTTGTTCCCCCGAGGAGGATGTTCCTCAGACAGAAGCTAATGGCCCAAAAACACGGAGGGAGAAGAAGAAGAGGACGCGGCGTATAATAAAACGTAAGCTAAAGAAACTGCGGTTTCCAACTCTATTTGAGGAGCCCGTTGATTCCCCCTCGCCCCAGAAAGGTAGTGAGTCAAAGCCCGCCGGGTTCCTGGTTGGACAGAATTCTGGGTTCCCTGGGATAAATCCTCTCCCTCTACCTATTATGAAAGATGAACTTGTAGAGAGGGGCTTAGGACCACAAGAAGGGAACGAGGTGTTGGGGGCAATGGGACATGATGGGGGGGGGGATTGTGCCCTAAACGGGTGAATCACAGAATGGCAAATCAGGTTTCTGCGCTTTATAAAATAAAGTTAAATCCAGACTCGGAGAATAAAATAGTAAAACCAAATGATGCTCTGTCAGAGATAGGGCAGGTCGGGGGGATCGCTTTCACTCAAACCCTACTGGTAGGGATACTCTCCCTGTATAGTTAGATCCCAACCATGGGAGGTCTTATGAGGGAGGGCCTATCCTTACTTCCCCTACAGGACATATGCCAGAGCTAGTGTCTGAGTCAAGGCTGTGTGATAGGGTACGTGATGTACATGAGCCAGGACAAGTAGTGAACATTATTTGATAGAGAACTGGGCCCTCGTAATAGAAGTTTCATTTTGCAGCTATTATGTGAAATTGAAGATCTGAGATTGGTAACAAGTAAAGATATCGAGCGGGTATTTTTAGAATCAGGAAGTTAACTCCCACTTTCCAGAGTAACTTTTAGCTCTGGAATAATTTCAATGTTAGTATTGGCTAATGTAGATCTTTTTAGAAAAAAATGGGATTGATGTTTTTCCGTTTAAGAGGCCACGTGAGTCCCATTGGAAGGATCACCAAGACATTGGTGGAGTGTTATCCAATACTAAGGGGGTTGTTAATCTGAAAGATATTAAAATCTGGGTTGGTAGTACTTTCGGGAAAAGAGTGATTAACATGGTGGGACCTGTGGCTCAAAGTACCACGGAACATAGTGGAGGGGAGGAGGCGGACCAGTGGAGCTGGGTAGCTGGCTCGTTGAATGCTTCCAAAGAAGGCAAAGAAATCCCTATGTTGCGGAGGTAGCCCTCCGAAAAAAGTTTTGTCCTGGAACATGGCTGGATTAGGAAATCCCAGCTTTAAGCTAAACACCCTAATGCAACATGATCCAATGATAATTTGCCTACAGGAAACATGGTGCTGCACAGATTTTAATTCTGAGAATTTCTTTGTATACTGTTGTGCAGCAAAACATTCAGCAAAAGGTCATGCAAGTGGTGGTTTAGCTATATTACTTAGTTGCAGGATAAATTGGAACCCCCTGGCTTTCTTCCATCCATCTAATCTTTGCATGGCCATGAAACTTAAGTTGGGTAATGGGAGGCTTGGTCAGCACCCTCCCCTTTTACTGGTAAATGTATATATTCCACCCGGGAGGGTGTTTAATTCTCTGGTTGAATCCGTTTTCTCTTTTATCCATAAAATTAGTATCTCAGAAGAATGCACAATAATATTGGTGGTGGGAGATTTTAATGCAAAAATCTCAAACTGTTCCTCCCTGGTCTACCGTAACCAGGAGTTGGAGGAGGCATGGACCATCCCAGAGCCAATGTTGCTCGAACATATTAGGTCAGATAAGCGAGGACTGATTTTTTTGCATTGTTTAATAATGAATGACCTTGTTATTCTAAATGGGAGATTCCCAGAGGATTCACAAGCCTCGCTTACTTTCCACGCCTCTCGGGGGCAGTCACTTATTGACTATATGGTAGTGTCTTACCCACTTTTTGGTGCCTGCACACAATTTAAGGTATTGGGGACAAACTTGAGTGACCACAGTATTTTATCAGTGGAAGTTAGTTTGGAGCTCAAGTCCTTGGAGTCGTGGAATTCCAGAGAGGCTAGTATTATGTATAATAAAATTAATGGGTGCGCAGTTTGGTCCAATAAAAGCATCATATGCTTAGGGAGGCTGGTTAAAAACGTGAGCTGTGGTCATATACAGGAAAATCCCATTTCCTGATTTGAAAAAAACCTTCTCTTATTTAGATCTTGCGGAAGGAAAAAATGGGTCAGATGCACTAATCAACCTGCGGTTAGTTCGGGGACGGTAAAAAAGTTAAATCAGCAGATAAATGCCCTAGAAAGGGAACAATTTAAGCAATCTTCTTTGATTAGGCAAAGGGAAATTAGTAGATTAAAGCAGATAAGAAAGAGAATCAAGGTGTCCGAACGCAGAAAAGGGAGGACTCAAACTGGATTAAATTAAGAGAGGTTGTACAGTCTAGTGACTTGGGCAAATGTGGGCTCTAATAGCCAAATATTGTGACAATAGAGTTAAGGCAAAAGCCATTCCAATATCCGATGCAGAATGGACCCAATACATCTCACAGCTATATGCTCCTAATATAAAGACCAGGTCTAAGTTAGAGATTTTTAAGGAGCCTCATGTGGGGAGTGACTACCGCCCGCCTTCCAGTAAAGAAATTGAGAGCTTCATTAAAGGGGCAAGGTATTCAGGTGCGATGGGCCCTGATGATCTGCCAATTGCTGTAATCAAACAAGATAGCCCTGCATGGGCTCAATTCCTTTGCCCAGTATTCTCCTATTGTTATGCATACAGGATTATCCCATATTCTTGGAGAGGAAGTATTGTGGTTCCATTATATAAAAAGGGTCTCAGAACGTCCCCTGCCAGCTATAGGCAAATCGCACTGTTAGATGCGGCTGGAAAATTGTTTGCTAAAAGCATCCTTCTCTATCTTCAGGATTGGGCTTTCGGAAATAACTTCATCCCGGCAGAGCAAGAAGGTTTCGTAAGCATAGCGGTACATTAGATAATATTACCGCCTTGCAAACCCTAATTGAAAAATACCCAATGGGGAAGGGAATGGCCCTGTACACTGCCTTTATAGATTTCTCAACAGCTTTCGACCGGGTAGACCGGGGGACGCTGTGGAGAAAATTGGCAGCAATGGGGATCCCTATGCATTTCCTGAGACTGATTATAGCATTGCACTCAGGTTTTGATGGGGGGTAATCAGGGCATGTCGAATAAAGTAGAGACTCATAATGGGTTGAAACAAGGTTGCCTGTTAGCCCCTCTCCTTTTCTCTCTTTATATTAATGACCTGCCGAGTAGGGTGGGGCTGTGTAAAGGGAACTCCCCCAAATTAGGAACAATGAAATTAAGTTGTCTGCTTTATGCGGATGATGCCATTCTGATGGATCTAACCCCGATAGGACTTCAAAGGCGCCTTAATGAGTTAGCACGCTATGCGGATGATCATTTTTTTAAAATAAATATAGCAAAAAGTAAAATTATGATTTTTAGATATCGGGGGTGTAGAGTTGTGAAAAATATGCATTGGTTCCTGGGGAAAGGTAAAATTGATGTAGGGAAATTGTACGCGTACCTGGGAAGAATTTTTACAAGCAGATGTTTCAGCAATGATCATATTGACCAATGCCGAAGTAAGGCAATATATCAGGCATGCGCAATTGGTAGATTTTATAAATGTTGTGGGCAAAGACACTTTGCACACGTTTTATCAGTATACAAAATTAAAATCCCGCCAGCACTGAGTTACGCTTGCGAACTAGTGGACGAACAGCAGTGGGCTTATTTTGAGAAGGCAGAGGGGCGTATTTGGTGCCAGATCTGTAATTTGAATAGAGCAGCCCCATAGCGGCGATCAGGCTTGAATTCGGGCTCCTCTTGACCTATGTGTTCACCACGGCTGCCTGCTTGAGATGGAGTAATGCCTTGTTGAACAGCGTGAAAACCCTTTACGGGCAGCGCTAAGGCAGGAAATATTTGTAAGCCTGAAGGGGGAAAGCATTGTTTTTAGGAATTATGTGAAAGCGGCAGATTTATTTGGCATTGGGCTTAGCAGCGTAGGCTCTTTACCAAAACAAGCTTTGAAAATGCTAATTAAAAAGACCATTTATGAAGTCTGTCGAAAAAGAGATACCGCTTTGTGCTTAGGTCAATCTGGCAATGATACAATAGCTGGGAGTAATATTTATAAACAATCTCAACCATATGTTGTATGGAATCTCCCTCACGGAGTGCGCAGAACTACCCTGTTGTTAAGAATGAATCTGCTGCCCCTACGAATTGTGACAGGGGCGTCGGAGGGATGAGCCACGCAGGACAGACTTTGTTAACTATGTGGAAGCTGGGTACAGGATTTAAATCATGTTTTATTTGTCTGCCCCCTATTACAACCATTACGACGTTGTTTGTTGAGGCCATTGTATTTAAAATAAAACATCGCCACAGCCGAGGAGGCCCGAAATTTTCTTTTGCCCCCTTCTGAGCAAGTGTGTTTTAAAATGTACATCTTTTTTAAACAATTTTTAAATATATTTTAGATAAGAACCAATGTGAAGAAGTAGGCTGTGGTATGTTGAAGAGGGTCCTATGTGGACAATATTCATTACATATTATATTATATTTAGAATTGTAGGGTCCTCATATTATATATTTGATTATGTTATAGAATCTAATGGCACAATTAGAATTACATCTCATCAAGTTAGTTGGCCCCCTAAAGGATTAAAGGATTAATGGAATTAGTACAGTACTTACACACTAGCACCTTGATAACCTGTATGCTGCTATGTAGACTGCATCGCATAATGAATGTATTTTGCACCTTTTAGGCTACTGCTTGTATTTTTCCTTGGGGTCCGTCTGAGCGAGATTCACTTTTTATCTTTATTTTAAAACAAATTGTTACAGGATGTCTCACATTTGCACTTTCAACTATCTTGTGCGCACTTATGAATCTAGTATGTACGATGAAAACTGTAACTGTTGGGTCTCTGCATATACTTTGTACATATATTATATATAGAAATCTAAGATGCTGTATAATGAAGTTAAACTTTTTAGAGTATTTAACGGTATAGCTTGACCCAAACTGTTTTATCAGTAATCCATTTCAATGGTGAAATTGGTCTAATATCTGCGTACTTGCACACCTAGTTTTAGCAAGCTGCTTGTATCTCGTATTGCTCAACAAAATTGATGAATTTATGGTTTTATATGTATTTTACTTTTCACTGGTATTTTAGCTCTGGATGATTTGTTAAAACAGAGCCTTTTTATTTGTTTATTCTTTATGTGGAACTCCTAGGAGCTCCAAATCATGATAACAATTGAATTGTAAAAATTGTAATTGAATTGAGACATTTGAATTCCAGTTTAGACTCTCTGCTTTTAGAGAGGCAAGTCATTATTAAACCATTAACTATCAGAGACGCCTTGCATGACGCTGGGTAATCCCCCGGCGATCTGAGCTGGGGGATAAAAGAAAGTCTGGATAGCTCGAGGGAGCAGTTCACTCCCTCAGCCCTGGACGAAACTCAGTCTGCAGAGAGCAGTGTCAGGCTCGTCAATTCCTTGAGGTACTGAGTGTTGGGTAGGTCCTTTCGGGCCTGAATGAACTGACATTCCCCTTTAAGTTGCTGTCCCCGCCCACCAGAATCCGAGCAGTTTCCTCTCTCAGTCAGTCAGACCCTTGGCTGACCAGACAGTCTTCGAGCAGCCACTAGGAAATCTGCACACTTAGCTGGAATCACGCGCCATTTATAAGAGTGTGCCGCATCAGTAAGTGTCACCAGCTGGATGTCACTCACGTGCACCACTGCATTGGGATGGACAGTCACAATAACCCCAGCTCCTAAACCCTTGCTCACTGCTGCAGCGAAGGGCCCGAGCAAAGGGTGGGGCTGGGGTATGCTGAAATTGTTTATGGCAGTGTTAAACTGGCATAGTAATAGTGCTTTACATTTTTCAGGAAAATACAAACTGGTTTGGCATTGGCGTCCTGTAAATAAAGGGTAAAACCTTGGGCAGAGCAGAAACTTGCAATGCAGTGGTGCTCCACAATCAGAGTGAAATGTGGAACTGGAGGGAATGTATCATTCACATCTAGGAGAGATGCGGTAAATGTAGTAATTTGGCAGCACAAAGGTGATGTACATAGTGGTGGGAAGGCATACACTGTCTAGGCAGGACTGCTTTACCTAATGAGTTCAGTCTAAAGTTGACTTGGCATCTAAGTTACCTCCTTGTCAGTGTGATCACCGTGCTTTGCAATCATCTGTTCATTTTATTCTTTTTTGCCAATTTTTTATTGAAAGTAGGAGGCCTTTTTGGTTCCAACTTCACGCCAGAAAAACATAAGGTCTTACAAGACGGCATATCTCCGAGTACAGCAACTAACTTCGGTACATGTATGTCTGTCAATTGTTTATTTCATTATTCAGTGTTTACAAATTTGGAATTCTATTCTTTAGTGTATGGTCTGCTTTGATGTTCTTAAATATTTATTCATTATTATCTATTAGCATTTGTAGGAATGTCTTTTAAGACCTTTATGAGATTTGTTTTTATGCAGCAATCATGTGCATTAATGATTGAGTGATTGTGTTTATGATAATAATGAAATGTATTTCTGTATGTATTCATTGTTATCTTTTCTGGCATTACGTTTGTCGAATAAAGTTGTTCTCTATATATATATATACATATAGCACTCTACCTCTCACCCACACGTAGCACTCATCTGAAACTAAAAACACCTCAGCTCCTCTCCGTTGGAGAGTGATAGCCCACACCAGGCACCATTTGGTGCAGGCGTGAGGCGGGAACCCAATGATGAAGCATGCCATCCTCATGTGGGTGAGGCTTCTTGTCCAAAAGAAAGCATTCTCCCACATACAACAATAACATCCCCCCCCCCTTTTAACCTTACATACTTTTGTGTGTGCTTGATTAATTCGGGAGTAGTACTTGTCTGGTTGGGTTTCTCACTTCTATTAGACACCCTATGTGTATTTTTTTTTAAAAGGCCTAAACCTTCCTATTTGATACTTATATGTCACCCCAGGGTACGCCCTAAATGCCCACATGTCTACTTAAGTTTTACAGGTCCTGGCAGTTCTCTGCAGCACGGTTGGCTCTCCTGTAAGAAAACACTGGGTTACAATAGAATTCCTTATAATGCATAACCTTTAGTTTGGGACTAGCTAGAAAACTGTACTCATTGGAATAGGAATTTACAATCCAACCTACTGGTAAACTTGGATTTTAAATTACTACTTTGAAAATACCACTTTTAGAAAGTTGCCTTTTTCTGTCTAAGCCAAATGTGCCAAATGCGAGTGACTGCACCCGCCTGTAGGGGGATGTCTGCCTTTCACCCGTCGAAAGGCTGCCCTCAGGGAGCACGAAGACAGTGCTCCACCTTTTTGTGGTGCACTATCAGTGCACCTCCTAAGTACATGTTTGCCTCTGTGCCCGCATTGGTAATACGCCGCGGGTGCAGAGGCAAAATGATTCCCTCATTTGTATGGGTCCATGCCCCCATGCAAATGAGGGGCTGGCCTCTCAGGATCGTACCGGTGCTACATGTGTGCTAGCGCTATCAGTATTAAAGAAGGGGCCTAACAAGCGTCTGTGGTCCCTTCTGTAATACCAAGGTGCAAAAAGAGGATGCACACAGCTGTTACGCCCATGGAGCACTATGTGTAATATGGCCTCTGGTGTCTAGTGGAAGCTCCAGGTGATCACATCCCACTTTAGTCGCTTGCCACTATTTATGCAAGGCAAGTTATCACTAGGAAGCAGATTACCTCACATCTAGCCCAGTTCCCTGCAAGTACAAAGAATGGAGCTGTTTTCAGGGAACCAGGCAGTCATTTCCTGGGCGTTGGTCCTACAAGTGATGTCATCACATTAGTGAAGCGATCATATCATTTTCAGGACTGGCACACACCCCTGGGCTGGAGCGGGAGAGTCTTCCACTGTAACCCATGAGGTGTGACATGGGGGTACCAGAGCAGCACACAACAGCTGCTGCACTGGAACTATGCGCCTTGACGTTACCTCCCCATCAACAGTGCTCAGACACGAGTGCTCTTGATGGAAGGGCACGTCAATAGTGCCCACAGGGACAAAGCGCAAAAAGGTGTCAGAAGTTATTATGCTTTGAAACCAACCATGGAGAGCACAAAAGTTTACGTTTAGGAAAATGACCTGAGCTCTCACACATTCAAAATATTTAACAGTTTGGTTCAGGACCTCTCCCAAGTCGGTGGCAAATTCCCTCATTTCATCTGTTGTTTCTGCAGCTCTCATTTTAATTTCTGTGATCTGATGATACTTGAGGAGGCGCTATTTGGTCTTTTAACGTTTGGCAGTGAGGTGTATTTGTGCCACTCTTCTTGACACAGCACCAGAATTCAAAGGAATCCTCTCACTTCTGCTCTGCACCCATGACTGGTGCAGTTTCAGTGCACGCATTGTATCCATTTTGCTGAAGTGAGGGTTAAGGATTTCTGTGTCAGAAATGTTGAACTGTATATTTACTTCTCTCCCATAAAGTAATACCCACGTGATGATGATGAAGAGTATCAGAATTCATTTTGTGCTGGACTGAACTATTCTAGCTGATTACTGCCCCTTTAAAAAAAGAATGATGAATTAAACCCAGATTCTTGTGACTGGGGGTGAATGTTTGCGTTGTTCAGCATTCCGTCCATCAATTGTTTCTTTTGCCTTTCGAAAGAAAGCACACTTTATCTTAAAATGCCTAATGCCAGTTTAAGGCTTCTGGATTCACTTAATCTGAGCCACAGATGGGTGTAGTCTGTGATGTGCTCAATGTCTGCACCTTTATGACAGACTTTTAGTGTGTGTCTGTTGTTCCTTGGTTTCTTGCTCTCTGTAAAGGGCTAGTGTGCTTCCGTTGTAGTGATATCTAGCACGCTGGTACCCTTACAGATGAGCTGAGCTTGACAAAAATATGAAATAAGTAAGTAAAGGGAATGTGTATGTCAGGCTTTGCACCTAATGTAGAAGTAGTTTTCGTGCACTCGCGGCAGTCTTTTTCAGAACTGTATGTGACTGAAATTTTAAAAGTTTTTTGTCCTAGCCTGGATAATTGTGGATCACTGTTGACTCCCTGTCTTCCTTCTGTACTTTCGATGATGTTAATGTGACATATTTCCATTCCAGCAGTTTTCAGGAGACCACTTTGTAGGGTCCTTAGCAGTAGAAGATTGACTCCTACTTCATTGCTGTGGATTAAGTGGGCTGGAGATAGGAAATCATTTTGGCATCTCTGTAGTAGGAAAGGATATGCCAAGCTTCACTAAAATACCACAAAGGGGTCTTAGCAGTGCGAGTGTCCCTGAAAGAACTGAGAGGCAGGAGTGCAAGCTCCCACCAATACACAGAACAGATGCTACACTGGCAGCCCTACAACTAGGAACAGTGCATGTATTAAACAACAAAAAGAACAGGCATTACATGTGCCGAAATACTGCAAGCATCACTCACTTCACAGAAAAGTAAATGCACAGTCAACAGTGCATACTGCCTCATAAACACACAGACAGGTCCAGAACATGCAACCGCAGTGCAAATCATAGCACAGGCAGCGGCAGTACACACTTCCTCACACACAGTTCATACAGCACGTGCAGCATCAGTGCGAGCTGCACTCAGTTCACACAACAGTGAAGGCACAGCCAGCAATGCATGTTGCCTAATAAACACTCAGAGAGCTACAGAACATGCAGCCACAGTACAGTTGCTGAATAGACAGCAGCTGCACACTATTCCTCATAGACAGTTTATACAGCACATGCAGCATCAGTGTAGATATGAGTCATGTACAAAGAACATTTGCAGTGAAAGCAGCAGCAGTGCATGCATCCTCACACACAAACACCAGCACATTATTTGAACGCATGTTTCTTCAGTATACACAGACCAGTAATGGCACATCTGCAGTATAGTGTGTGCTTGTGGCGAGTGATTGTTAGTAGGGTGTGTAATGTATGTGACATGCAATTGTATTAATGTTTGTGTGTGATGTATTGTTTTGTATGAATAGTTAGTGTTATGGTGACTGTTGGTCTGTTTGTTGTTGGTGCTGTAGTGATGCCTCCGAGTGAGGTTCTCTGTGGTATGTGTTATGCTGATGTGGCGATGCGATTATATGTGCTGGTGCCGTGGTCTTATGTGTTGAGAGTGCGGTATTATCTGTTGGTGTTGTGGTATGATGTGTTGAGGGTGTGGTACTATCTGTTGGTATTGTGGTGAGATGTGTTGAGTGTGGGGTATTATCTTTTGGTGTTGTGGTGTGATGTGTTGTCTGGGGGACGTAATATATGTTGGTACTGTGGTGTGGTGTGTTGAGTGCGGGGTATTATGTATTGGTGTAGTGGTGTGATGTGTTGAGGGTGGGGTATTATCTGTTGGTGTTTTGGTGTGATCTGCTGACTGGGGGTATTATCTGTTGGTGTTGTGATGTCATGTGTTGAGGATGTGGTATTATCTGTTGGAGTTGTGTGTGATGTGTCAACGTGCTGTTGATCCTCACAGGCAGAGCTGGACTGACCATTCTGACACTCTGGCATTTTCCAAACAGGCTGTAGTTTAGGGGCAACTTTTAGAGCAAGATGAGCCAGCGATGACTTATGTATTATAAGTCCTTAGGCAATGGTGCTAGCCTCTTCTTTGGTCCCAGGGTCCTGGGGCTAATTCCTTATTTTTAGCCCTCTAGATAGTGTCCCAGTAGTAATTCCAGTGCTTAATTTGAGTCTGTGGTTTCCGGTGCTCAGCACCGGCACTTAATTGTCAACACCGGCACTTATGACACCTGCCACATGGTGGCGCTGTTTGTGTAATTTAAAGATGAGCAGAACAACAGTTGATTATTATTTCAATATGCATGTAAAACAACAAATTTGTGCTGCCAAGTCATTCCTATTACTTTGGAGCCTTGAACAGTCTGAATTGTCACATTTGTAGCAGTGTGATGGTTAGTAGTTGTGTAGGTGCTGTCACTGGCAGCGCTGGTGCAAGCTGTGGTAGCCTCCTGAGAAGGGCCCTGGCACTTATTTTTTTTTACAAATTAAGCACTGAAATTCCTTATTCTTAGTCCTCTAAGCAGTGCTGCTAGCTATTTCTCTGGTCCAGCCTGTAATTCCTCATTCTAAGTCCTCTAAACACTGCTGCTAGGTGCCACTCTAGTCCCAGTGGTTATTCCTCATTCTTACTCCTCAAAACAGTGCTGCTAGGTGCTTCTCTGGTCCCGTCGGTAATTCCTCATTGTAAATCCTCTACACAGTGCTGCTAGCTGCTTCTCTGGTCCCAGTGGTAATTCCTCTTTCTAAGTTCTGTAGACATTGCTACTAGCTGCTACTCTGGTCCCAGTGGTAATTCATCATTCTTGATCCTCTAAACAGTGCTGCTAGCTGCTTCTCTGGTCCCATCCGTTATTCTTCATTCAAAGTCATCTAGGCATTGGTGCTAGCTGCTTCTCTGCTCCCAGTGGTAATTCCCCATTTTCAATCCGCTAGACAGTGCTTCGGCTGCTTGTTAATTCCTCTACACAGCGCTGCTAGCCGCTACTCTGGTACCAGTGGTTATTCCTCATACTTACTCTTCTAGACAGTGCTGCTAGCTGCTTCTTTGGTCCCAGTGCTAATTCCTAATTTTTACTCCTCTAAACAGTGCTGCCAGCTGCTTCTCTGGTCCCGTCGGTAATTCCTCATTCTAAGTCATCTAGGCACTGATGCTAGCTGCTTCTCTGGTCGAATACTGAAATGTTACAATCTATGGACATTAGTAATTAAATATTAATGGACTGGTTTATTGTCAGTCCATTAGTAGAAGACTTGGCAGACAAATTAATGGGCCATTTACCACTGATCTGTGAAATATTATACAGCAATGGATGCATCCAAAAAATTCTTAAGGAATTACCAAATGTATAAAACAAAAAAATATTTTAACAACCACGTAATAAATAATTATTAAAAGAAGTATTAAAAAATGTGTGCAGAACAAATAAAAGGCAAAAAAAAACTCTTGTCTATCATTAAAAATCTGTACTCCACTCCACTATACTCTATACGACAGCACTCTATTCTACTCTACCTCACTACCCAAAAACACCAATTCACTCTACACCGCTTTACTCAAAACAAATGCTCACTATACCACTGCACTCTATAACTCTATACTCTACAATATACTAATATACTTCTGCCAACAATGTCATATGGAAGTGAATCACTAAGAGGGCGGGACACCAGCACTCTAGACACCATAATCACCCGTGCATACAGAATCATTTTTTTCTGCCAAGTTACATTTCACCTGCATAGATCAGATTGGAATTTGGGTTGCTAAAACAGTTGCTAGCCAGGTGCTAAGAATACATAATATGCCGGAACAAGATCCGGAAAGTCAAACCAAGCACCCTGAACCACATGCTTTGGAAAGAACTACAGTGTCTCAACACGTCACCAGCAAGAGACTACTTACAAGAGTCCCTCAAGCTCATAGGCCTCACACAACTCTGGGATACACCTATAGGTTTTCAGGCTTTCAAGCATCTGGTCAAGAAGTCTCTCACAATTCAGTCTGTCATTGAGGACAAGACCACAATTTCAAAAAGAGCACACAGGTGGATGACACTCAAAAATTACAAAACCATTGCTCTCCAAAATTATTGTGTACCTGGCTACCCAGACTTATCAAGCTGCAGTTCTTAAGATATCGGCTGGGGCTACTACCAGTTAAGGGTCACTTAGCACCCTGGTTGCGCGGAAATCTCCCTGATGCCTCTGTGGGACCAGTAAGGAAGACCTGTTGCATTTAGTCTGCACCTGCAATATTGTCAACAAAGAAAGAAGCCAGCTACTAACTAGGGCTTTTAATCAAAGGGGAATCCGTTCAAGAAGGCAGGCGGTTCTGGCCCGCTTTGATCCAGGGGACCCCTAGCTGAATTGCCGCTTTGTTACATTTTTGCTGAAGGTCAAACAAAGACTGCATCATAATACAATTTGCCCAGCCCAGCAGACCCAAGCTGCAGCTTAATGGACACGTTATCATTCAGGAAAGGGCAGCCTTCTAACAGGCAACACTGCGGCAGGCCCTAGCCACTATAACTTTGAACCCCACTTTTTCTTTGAACAAACTGATACTTTTAAGTGCAAATGTAAAGATTCAATAAAACTGCAATTTTTTACGTGCAACATCGAACTACGTAACTATATCTAACAGGCAACAATGCGGCTGACCTTGGCCACTATAACTCTGAACCTCACTTTTCCTTTTCACAAAATGATAATCTTGAATATGAATGTAAAGATTCAATGTAACCTTATTTTTTATGCACGTCATCGAACCATGTAACTTGCCAAATTTTATTGCAATGGTTTTAAGTAACTTAGCATATATTCAATAAACTTAAACATAATGTATTCTACACCGCTGTACTTTCATTATACTTTACAACACTACACAACACACTACACTACTACAATATACTCTACACAACACACTCTACAACACTATATTAAATTCTAATTCTATAATCCACTCTATAACACTATACTCCCTCCACAACAATTCACAACACTTCAACCTAATTCCTAACACTACTCTTCACTACTATCCTTCTACTAAACACCACTATACGGCAAGACCTATTGGCATTGCCAATGCTTAATATTGTTTTCATTTTCACATTGTGCTTGTGGTGAAGTAATTGGGCATAGTTCACCGTCCCGAGTTCAATGGTTCTAAAGTACACATTTTATTACTCAATCTTGTTTTGGTTTTTGTAGGTATTCTCCCGGGCTCACAATTTCAGTGCGTTTTACAATAGTCTGGTGCACAAGAGCAGACGTGCACTAGGTGAAGGCGTGTTGCCTACGTTTGGCGTCCCAGATAGATATGTAAACATGCCCTTCACAAGAACTTCGCCTTTCAGAGGCGAGTCCCATATTATTTCAGCGGTCTCTGAGTCACGACTCTCTTGCCATGCGCAGCTGTCTTTGTTATGGTGACTGGCAAAACATTTTATTTACAAGCACGGTCTCCTGAAATACTTGAGCAAGATGCCAAGACTGCGTTCGGCTGATGAGTGAGGCATGGCAGGCGTGGCATGCGAATTCTGTCCTCACACAAAACGTCCGCGCACGCATGACTGAAAGCAAAGGTTCAAAAGACGTTCGTCATCTTCTGTGACAATGACATTCACGGGCTTCAGTGTGCAAATAGCTGCACACAACGTCATGAGAGTTTTGAAAAGAACTCGATGCGCTGCTCTTTCAAAGTAAAGCTCACGGAGTGAGCTGACGACGTGTAATTACATATACAAAGGGAAATAGCAATGTACATATGTGATTGTTCGACAATCAGAACAACTTGTACCAAACCCGTTACCCATTTGCATGCTTGGGCAACAATTTGAATGGGCATTTTTTAGGTGCGGCATAGAGATAACTTTAGCTGTCTCGCCAGACTAAAGTTGGAATTGAAGTGCAATTTATTGAAAGGGTTGGCGGCCTAAATCCTTCACTTTACCATTGCTTTTTTCTTCTGTACGTTTTTGCCTTTTTATTTAGTCGTCATAAAATATTTAAACATTATCTTTAGTTTACAGTATTTCAAAGCCAATAGTAGGTATTATTGCAACAGTGAGATTATGTATTTCCTGTAACGTGCATTAAAACTAAAAACGTCTCCTATACCTGTACTAAGCACACTTGTTTGCATGAATGCACCCATACTGCTCTGCTAAAAAATGTATTCAGAGCTCATTTCATTGCCACAACAAAACAATACAAAGAGAGAGGCTTTGGTTGAGCCCCCTTCAGCCATTGGTTGCCTTTGGTCACCCCTTCAACTATTGCTTATTTGTAGTGTCCTTTACATTTTGTATCAGGCCTCAGGAAAAGTGGGCAGGTATAGTTGTGATTGGTAAAGTAGTTTGTGTCTGGGGCAGTCAGCAACAACCTCAAGTGATCCAGGCTCTCAGTAGTGCCTGGAAGCTACAGCATCTCCAATCTGTGCTCTTCACAGGGATCATCTCCTGTTAGCTTTGGCTCCTGCCAACAGCTCTTTTTCTCTATGTGCCATACCTTACTGAAATGCGAGGGAAAGTCCCATAGCTAAAATGGCTGTCATGTCATACATTTGGCATGCAATTATCTTACATTATTGATCTCCCTTCAAAGTTCAATGGAGACCCACTAGATTCTGAGGCAAATCACCTGAGCTAAGATGGATGTTGAATCATGATGTTAACAAGCGGCTGGAGGGCAGCAGCTATAGGCTTCCATCTTTTTGACTAGTAAAAACGCTCACTCAAGTGCATGGCAATGAATAACATTCCTCTTCTGCCCAGTACTGGTTTGTGGGCGCAATCATCTCATCAAATATGGCTGTCACATCATTAAATTGAGGCACAGCAGCAGTTGGAGGCTTCCGTCTTTACATCTGGAAGAGGCAGGGACGTTCCTTCTCTTGAAGTGCATGGTCCTCAACTGTCCAGCTACAGTCGCAGGTGACGGAGGCACCTGCTACAGGGAAGGGCACCTATATGCCAAATTATTCCCAACTCTGTTTATTTATCTTTTTTTATTTTTGACATCATTAATTTAAACCCTTATGAGAAAAACTTATATTGTTTGAAATAGCTCGGGTATATCATGTTTTTAACTTTTTATTCATATAATTAATTGCAATAACTGCAGTTCTGCCTGGGAGAAACACTGAGCTAAAAGTGATTCCTGTAAAGGTGCCTGGGAGAACCGTGGCGTGTGGGATCAAGACCTGCTTTATTCAATGAATAGGGATCTTTTTTTAAATGAGGCTGCTACGCATACTTGCAACAGTAAACTGTGCATGGCAGTGCACAGTACGTGTCGTGTGAGTTAGAAATGACGGAACCCTTTTGGCTCCTGATGGACTCTGTAAACTGGTGATGTAACTGTTAGAGAATAGTAAAGGGAATGCAGGTTTAGAATGTTAAGTTCGCATTTACAAGCTGATGAGTAAAGACATGTAAAACTACCCTTTGTGTGTGGCATAGTCATTGATGAGTCGAAAATCCCCCAAAATATATAAGTTCCCACTTGACCTTGTATTGACTATGTATTTACATCTCTCTGGAGAAAACAAATGAACTTGGAAACTAAGTCAAGAGAAAAATTATTATGAATCTGAATAAAAATATATGAACTCTATAAAACTGCATTGCACATAGCATGAGTTGATGATCGAGATGTCAGGCATTAAGAGCCTCTTCTGAAGAAATACAGGTCAAGTGGGAACTTATATATTTATATATATGACTATACGGAGACCTATTACCTGTTTAGCACTATCTTAGCACTTGCCTAGGTTTTATTATCTGGACTTCCTCTAATGCCGTACAACTTGTTATTGTTTGTGGAATACAAACCTGCAAGTTATCACGCTGCACTGTGATATTTTGGCATTTCATACTTTACATGTTTGCACTCATACTGTCTCTCGATAAATATTGCGGATATAGCGTCTTATTTTTTTACTTCCTCTTATGCCGTATATACTGGTTACCTACAAACTTGCAAGTTATCACGCGGCATTGTGATATTTTGACATCTCGTAATGTATACGGTTGTACTCGTATTGTTTCTCTCGATAATTATTGCGGATGTAGCATGTTAACTTTGGACCTATTTGTTAAGGATTACAAAGACTCCTATTAGGAACGGAACAAGCATTGACTTGCACGTGATATGTAAACCTGTTTGGATTAATGTTGGTATATAGAATTCTTTGCACAGATAATAAGTAGTTGATATAATACTTACTACACTGTATATATATACATATATATATATATATATTCAGATTACATATCAACAAGTGGCTATTATCAAGGAACAATGGAATTATGGGTATTGATTATTATTATATAACCACATGAGGTTTCTTACACTGTACTTATGAGCAGATTGATTTTCAGACTATAATTGATACTTTGATTTTGATGATTAGGTATTGGAGATAGCACATATTTTGTGCTGGTGACGTGAATTGAATTATTTGTATTACTGTGGTGAGTTGACTTTCTCTCACACATTGGCATGGGGTTGCTCTGGTCTGAAACTCTTTTCTATGCGTGCCTCTTTGGGTTTCACCTTGTGGCTTGATTAAAATAAATGCTCATTTGGTGGCACATTGGATTATTTTGGTTTGAATTATCACTATCCTTTTTCTCTTATTTAAAAACTATAATAATTTTTAAGACTTAGGATCATGATTCCTATGCATCTTCTAAATTTGGCAATTCACACTATACTTATCATGGGAAGGGTTAGTGGTACAGTCAGTTTATGAGCCTTTTATCTTATTGTAGCCCTGAGGAAGTCGATGGGAGATTGACCCCAGATGAAACACGTGTTGGCTACATCAGCGATAACAATTCGGAATAGACTTCAGTATCTATGAGGTCTTGGACTTCAATGATGAAGGACTGTTTGTAACATTGTGAACTTGCAATTGAAAATGGAATAATGAAAGAAAATGTATCTACAACCAATACATCTGTGAAATCAGAACTTTACTGGACATTTGCTCAGGATAAAGTTCTCTTGTATAAATTTCATGCAGAGGTTGTTGTTGATGCTAGGTCTGTCGGGTTAAGCACAATCCTTGAACAGCACAGCGGACACCCATAATGCTCGACGACATATTGTTGCATATGCAAGCAAAAGTCTGTCCCAAACTGAACATGCTAATTCTCAACCTGAAAAAGAAAGTTTAGTGGTGGTGTGGGCTTCTGAACAAGTCCATGTATTTTAATATGGAAAGCCATTTACACTTGTAACCGATCATCAAGCATTGGTGACTATTTTTGGCAATCCAAATGCGAAAATGCCTCCACATACTGAACTTTGGGGTCTGCGGTTACAAGAATACAACTACACAATTGTGCACTGCCAGGGAAAGAACAAAATCCTGCTGACTATTTCTTAACAGTACTATTGAGCTGCCCTGGTACCCCTTCCAAGACAGCTGAAGCTTACATAAATTCCACTGTGAGGACTAGCATGCCAGCTGCCATTTCGCTGGAACATATTGTCACTGCCACGAGTCAAGATAGTGACATGTTGAAACTGAAAGACATTATTACTCATCAGTCTTGGAACCAGCACTCTCGACCTCTCACCAGTGACAGTGAATACTAGAAGTTCAGAAGTGTCAAAGAGGAACTGTCCGTGACTCCTTATTCTGAAAGGTTTGAGGACTGTTATTCCTGAGAGTCTGAACAACAGATAATCAAAGTGGCCTGTGAAAGACATCCTGGAATCGTTGCTACAAAACGAGCTCTCTAAGAAAGTGTCTGGTTTCCTCATCTCGATGACTGGGTTGAAAGAGAGTTGAAGGCCTGTCATTTATGCAACTGCCTTTCATCGAAAACCATTCAACACTCTTTAAACATGTCAGAGCTGCCAAAGCCTGTATGGAAAAGAACTGCTGTTAATTTTTCAGCCCTCTTGAAAATAGACATCACTTGATGGTGATTGTCGATTAATACTTCTTTTTTCCATTAATTGAGGATCTCTCATCTATCACCTAAGAGAGAGTCACTGAAAGATTATATGGCATCTTTGCGACATGGGGTGTCCCTGTGATCGTACAATCCCACAACTGCCCGACTTTCAACAGTCGAGAATTCAAAGACTTTCTCAGTCATCTTAATGAGAAACATCAGAAGAGCACTTCTCTTTGGCCACAGTCCAATGGCCTTGTCGAACCTTTTATGAGCATTTTAAAAAAAGATGTTCAACGTGCTGTGTTGGAAAAGCTCAGTCTTAAAACTGTTTTGAATTCCACTCTTCAAGCTTATCATTCGACCCCTAACTCAACCACAGGTGAAAGCCCTGCAACCCCGATGTTTGGGGTGAGCCATGATGACCAAGTTACCTCAGTGGACCAACCAGAGATCAAGTACTGAGGAAGAAACTCGTACCTACGACTAGGCTAAGATAAAGCCTATGCCGACAAGAGAAGACATGCCAAGAACATTACTTTCACTAAAGGAGATTGAGTGCTCATACTTCAACCTCGGAAAAAGAAATCTGATGCTCTCTTTGATACTGAGTCGTTTCAAGTTGAGACCAGCAGAGGACACATGGTGACTGCCCAGCGCACTGGGAAGTCCATTGCACGAGATTCCTTGCGTTTCAGACATGTGGCCCATTGCTTGTCGAGCATTGGTGTCAACGCAGAGACTGGGACTGAACAGACAGTCGAGCGTCCACTGACTGCTGTTGTTTCTATAACGCCAATGCAGATTGCAGACACTTCAACGGCCTGTCCCCAGTTTCCCACGACACGATCAGGATGTGTGATGAGAGCGCCACGAAGGCTCTTTGAAGAGTTGTAATTGTGTATATGTTTCTAAAAAAACATTTTAATCTTTTAATTAACAAATGGGGAGATGTAGTGTCGTCTGAATTAGAAATGGCGGAACCCTTTTGGCTCCTAATGAACTCCGTAGACCGGTGACATAAGTGTTAGAGCGCAGTGAAGTGAATGCTGGTTTAGAATGCTGAGTTCGCAATTACACAATGATGAATTAAGACGTGTAAAACTACCCTGTGTGTGTGGCATAGTCATTGATGAGTGCCCGGGCTGGGGAGGACGATGCATCACAGTTGATAGTTCATATTAGAAACTAGTAGTACTGCCATTGCGAGGATGTTAAAGGCCTACCTAGAGGGAATTTAATAATATTTAAAAGGAGGGTTTAGGCCTGTCAAAGGGGGGGGTTATTTTCATAGGTCAAATTTTCAGGTTTAAAATTGTACAGTCAGGCTACAGTGGTAGGCCTGCAGTCATGTGGCACAATGTGTGCTGAAGTCAACTAGTGGCATTTAACTTACAGGCCGTGAATAAACTTTGTACCCTATGCTAGGGACTTATAAGTCAATTTTGACACGTCTTAGGGATCAGAGGACATGCCCTGGGGTCTGGTGAGCTGAGCTCCAATGCACAGAGCCAAAACAACAGCACAATCAGTCCAAAAATGTTGGGGTGATCATGCAAAAAGAGGCATTTGCCTACAATAGACATTTCAAGTAATATTTGATCTAAATGTTCTTGGTTCCATCGCAGCCTTCATCCATTGTGAATGTCAATTTTACGGTGATATTAGAGTGAATGGATAGCTTAGAGAGTCAGCTATATTTTGGAAAATATCTACATTCCAACTGAGAAATTACCTGAAGCTAATAAAATCTCCTAAAATACTCAGTTTAATTAAAATATTAATTTATAATCTATTTGGAATGAGATGGATGCCCAGCTAGCCAGAATCACAGGAATAGCTGCATTGATTCTACCACCTAAAAGGTCTTATTTGGTATTTATAAAGCACCAAATTCCCAAAATCAGGCTTGAAGACCTAAAATTATGGTGGTTTTAAATGCAAATTGTAGAATTTCCATTTCTGATTCAAATACAATAATGAAGCATCATGTTAGCACTGAACTTACCCATGTGCAATGTTTGCTGTCTTATCTCCCACCAAAATATTTCTACACACACAATCACTTACAACCCAAACCTATTAGAATTGCCACTAATCATGTGCGCTAAAAAATGTTAATTATTTTCCTGTTGAAGCCACAGATTCAGTTCTGGATGGCCGACTGCTGCATAAGGTTTTCCAGCACTGATTTTCTTAAGAGTTTGCTAGCAGCAAAGTGGGCAAGGACATCTCCAGTTTTATCACTAACAGACAAACAATAAAAAACCTGATGAACACCCCTCTAACACTAGCAATTAGAGTATTGAACTCTACCTAATGGAAAATAGATGCACAATTACTTAGAAAATCTTGGCATTTACATTTGGTAGTTCTAATCATCAGGGGGAATCCATATCCTCTTGACAGGGTTTTGATGGATCTTATGTAAGAAGTGATCCCATGAAAAAAATCTGATTACCCAAGCATCTGCTTTAGAAGAGTATCCACTAATACTAGCCCCAAATTTATAGACCACAAACTCTTTCTTTCAAAAGACCAGAAGATAAAATTGTAGAGGGCTACAGACACCTGACCAAGTGGTGAGTGGGCCACAAGCACCTATAGGGAAGAATCACCGAAGATGGTCCGTGCACACATGCATCAATGGGCAAATGATTAGATCTATCAGAAGACACTTTACTGTGGCGATCTTTTTGACCAGGCAGGAATTGTAGCTCAACACATAATCTGAACCTCACGGGTCAATATCCTTAATGTATGACAGACCATCAAAAAAGAATATGAGCAAAATCTCACCCCATACTCCACGGAGGAGAAAGCCCTACATAAATTAACCCCCACAAAAGACTGTTACAACAACACTCTGATACCTTCACCCTCACAACTGACCTACAGGGTGCCGCTTCAAAAAACAACAACAAGCACTTGCAGTGCAATAGGTCTCGCATTACTGAAAGTTTGAGCTGTTGGCGTTGCAAATGATGTTTGTCAGATTTTGTTTTTGTCAAAAAATATCCCAGCAGTAGCATAAGGAATAAAAGAAAATCCACAAAGCAAGGAAAGGGTGCAGTACCACACGCTGTTACTAGGTATCCCTGTGGAGTTGTAAAGGGACCCTATTAGCCACATAAGGTACAGCACCCTTACTGCAATTACAAAGAGAAAGATTGCAGCTGAGCATACCTTTCCATTTGTTTTTATTGTAAGTGAGATTTTTGTTAGCTTGCGTTTTAAAAATGCACTATTGTTGTTTATTTAGCATCTCACTTCCAATAAAAACAAATGGAAATGTATGCTCATCTGCAATCTTTTCTTATAATTGAATTAAAGGTGAAATACCTTATGTGGCTAATAGAGGTCCCTTTACAACTCCACAGGGACACCTTGTAACAGCCTGTGGTACTGAACCCTTTTCTTGCTTCGTGGATTTTCTTTTAATACTTATGCTACTGCTGGGATATTTTTTGACAAAAATGCAATGCAATAGGTCTAGCATTGGTGAAAGTTAGACCTACTGGTGTTGTAAATGATAAATGTTTTAATTAGATAGCAATTTACTTACAGTAGAGGAGATGGATGCTTGAGGTCTCAGTAATGCATAAGAGGGGAAAACCAGGCGTAGTGAACGTTTCAGAACGGGCTGAGAGTGGAGTAAGCGTTGAATGCTAAGTAAGTGAAATTGGGGGGTGGCACAGAAAAATACAGGAATTAGTACCAGCTGTTGCGTGGGAGCGAATAGGATTTCCGGCTGGTGCTCAGCGGGAGTGCTGGCTCCACATTCCAGAACAAACGCAAGGCGTGTGGCCACTATTATTGGTGTGAAAGTGTGGCATGGCGCGCTGCTAAAAATAAAAAAAATGTTGTTCGATAAGTTGAGTTGGGCAAGCAGCCTAGAAGAAAACAAAAGTGTGGCCGCCATTTTTAAAGATGAAGTGCAGTGTGCACAAAAGCAAGGTGTGTGGTCGCTAATATGAAAGTGAAAGTGCGGCATGGCGCCCTGCCAAAAATTTTAAGAATAATGTCAGAAAAGTTGAGTTGGGCAAGCTGCACAGAAGTAAACAGCACGGCTTCCATTTTAAAGATGAAGCGCAGTGTGCCACACCGGGGGAAGTGTGTAACTGTCATCAGATACCAACTGCTACGTGAAAGCGGATAGGATTTCTGGTTGGTGCTCAGGAGGAATGCTGGCTCCACGTTCTACGTTTGTGCTGATGCAAGCCATGCAGAACCAAAGAAAGGCATGTGTCTGCCCTTATTAAAGTTAAAGCAGTATTATAAGGGCATTTCCTGATGCGAGCCATGCAGAACAAAAGCAAGGCATGCAGCCGCTATTATCAAAGTTAAGGCGTGCCATGGGGCGCTGCCAAAAATTAAACAACTAATGTTAGAAAAGTTGAGTTGGGCGAGCTGCGCATAAGAAAACAAAAGCGCGGCCGCCATGTTAAGGATGAAGCGCGGTGTGCCGCACTGCAAAAATAAAATATAGAATGTTTTAATCCAGGCACTCTTACTGAGCAGCGCACTAAGGGGGAAGTGTGTAGCTATCATGCCTGCAACGACAGCTATCACAAAAAAAGTAATTCACAAAAGAGTGCTCAGAATTTGTCAATAAAACGTACTGAATAAGGTCACATGTAACAGGGGCAGTCTTCATGGGAGGTTACAACAGTAGAATGGGAGGGACTAAGGAGGAACTACTAAAGAAATTACCCAAAGAAAAAAAAGCATTTGCAAAAGACAGTCAAAGGAGCCAATTAAAAACATGGGCAGAAGATGAGCAGAGCATGGACGGAGCTTAAATCCCATATTCTGAATACAACATGTCTCGAAGAGACAGCGCAAGCGCTGCCTAGGCAAGACCTAAAAAGGAGAACAGATTTAGGTAAAAGCCCATTGGTTGCATCAGATGGGACAAATCAAAGGGAGGTAAGAATGCTGAAGGAAATACAGTAGGCTTCACATCCAAAAGAAATATGTTGCCACAAGCTTTAAGAACAAAAGCCTGGAGATGTTTATACTACCTGTTCCACCCTCTCATCAGGGTTCTTGCACACTGCTAGGCAGTGTCAAAAAATGAATAGATATGTAGGGCTACTGGTGGGTGACAGTCTTTCCAATGGAGTAATGAAACTTGACGTGGCCCCCTCGCAAAGCACATGGAGGCCCCCCCAACCCAGTCAGGCGCTCTCAAGCCAGGGGCCCACTCCCCTTCCCGTGCACATTGCAGGAGGGGCCCCCTGGAGCCTTTCCAAACTTGAACCTTACATTTTCTTGCCTGTACCTTACCAGCCAAGTGACTGACACCATATAATCCCTACTAGTCTGTTAGAGGCATTTGTTGATCTATATTCCAAGATCTTTCAGAGCTCTCCATAGATTATTCCTTTTAATGTCGGGGGGGGGTGATAGTATAACAAGCCTTCCACCACTAGCATTTTTCCAGTCCTAAAATATTTTTAGTGTCACTAGTCTGTTGCTGAAATTAACTTTGTTGGTCAATGTACCTCCTGAAGATATTTGGGTTGCATCTGCAGAACCCCACTGCTATCCTGGTGGGATAGTTTGGTAGGTCAGTGTGCCTCCTTCAGTGGTCTGCATGTAACCTGCATGTTACAAACTCAGCTGACTGATGTAATGACCTGTGTTTGCACTGCTCAACAAGACAGCATTACTCTCCAGGAGATCATATAGGACCTTCTCAGCATGTAGTTGTACTGTTAATGTAACGTTAATCTAAAGTCCCCGCACTTCCCAGTGGGACAGCACATGGTGCTCAACATAGATCTACAATACATTGAAAGAAAGAACACCAGCACTTCATCAGAGGATTTCTGCACCATGAATTAGACGGATTTAGGATGTGATGTGATCAGGTACAATTACTGGCATTTCTCAGCAACGCTATCATCCTTTTAGCAAAATAGAGCAACATTTATTAGTCGGGATCTAATGTTTTCAGTAGACACTAATGGATCTTCTAAATAGGGCAGATATTGTTTGGTGAGACGTATTAACACTTATCTTCAGCTAAAATAGTAACATTTGTAAGGGACATTGCACGAGCTTCTGAATCTGTGAGTCAGGAGAAAGATGGCTTCCTACTACCATAGGCAGTGATCTGCAAAACACACGTTTGAATACTGATACTGCAGACTCCGCATTCTGCCCTTTTCGGATTGGTATATTGACTACTACTAAATATATTAATAGTAACATCTGAAGTGTGTTATAAAGTACTATATATAAAGTTATTACGAAAATAAATACAGTTGAATTGTACTGACACTTTCAAACAGAATTAATCTACTTCTCAGGGGGGAAGGAGGTTCTGCTCCTGAGTAAATTGTTTGCATTGAAGTGTAGAAGCTGAAACCCAAGGCTCTCTGCATAACTGCCTTCACAAATGTTACTAACCTATTGTACTACAACACATAATATTTCAATTATTTAAAAAAAACATTAGACAAGACTCCACAGATCGCCAATGAAGTTATTTTTTATAATTAATAAGTTTATGCACATCTTAATGGTTCAATTGGCTTCAAAGTCTATCAAGCAGATTTTTAGGAGGATACCTGCCTGCCTCATCAAACTGTACCCAATACTGGCCAATATTACTGGCACTAAAGTGCACCATTTGTGAAGGATCATCCTTAATACCCACTGGAGTAGAACGATATGAATAATCAGAAACACAACAAAATATGAATGTGCTCTTAAAAAGTTTTTTACGAGAACTCCCAACATCCCATTGATTTCACCACTGGGAGCTATGCCCCAAAACATCCATTTGTGGCTTGGGGCTGCAGAAAGGCCCCCAGCCCCCCTCCCTTTGACTCAGAATAGTTAGGTGTCACGGTTGTGTCATGTGACCTGTGTTGAATCACTTATGTTTTTAATGAGCTGCGTAGCGGTTTTCAATTGAATGTAGTAGTTGGCACGCTCTGGGTTTGGATTTAGAACTACCTTAATACACTAAATAAGGCGGCATCAACGAAAACAGTATGTGTGTCTTCTTTGTCAAAAGGGATTGTGATATTCCCACGTTCCCCCGTTCCCACTTCAAACAGAAAACATTCACATCACAATAACTAGTTGTACAAATGTTACATCCACTAACTTGTGTTTTTTCATACATATGTACACTTTTTCATGCTTTTGAGGAGCCTATTTAGGACAACCATGTTTTCATCTATATAGCAGTTTAATGCTTGCTGCATAAACTCTCTCGTTTGTTAGTGTCCCCCAGGGGTACCTGTTTAATCGGGGCAATATAGGTGTGAATTGGATTCTTTCTTCCAAATCTTGGGGTGTTTCCATGAATAAAGGTTTCTCCTTGGATTTTGAGTGTAAGCTTTTCCCCTGCTTAGGACAAGAACAGAGACGAGTCCATCTTCCTCAAAACAGCATGGCTCCTACATCTGTGGAGAAAAAGTGGAGGTTTTTGTGTTAAAGCTTAATTTGTTAGGGGGGGTACCAAGCTAAATAGGAATCAATGATGTGGAACCTCCTTTATAATAGGTCTTAGTGTTGATCTCTGTTAAATAGGAGTAGGGGATGTGTGGGATTTTGTTAAGAAGGATACACTGGGTCCAATTTCAAGTAAATCCTTTATTGTACTGAGGAGCGCAGAAGGACACAACCAGCAACCAGTGTCCCACTTCCAACTGCATCTTAGAAGCGAACACAGTATTGAACACAAACATTCCAGGAATGCTTACACCAAGCCTTCCTGGTTACCAAGCAACACAACACTTCCCCTCCTTATTAAACAAAAAGAAACAATGCAGGAATAATGTCAAAATAAAAAAAATGAAACTTAATAAAACAGTAAGCAAGAAGATCAATGCAATAGAAACATTAAGAAATTAAACATTACAAATTCTTCACCAACAGCTCAAACCAATACAGTACAATACGATCACGAAGGCATAAGATCGTAAAAATTCCTCAAAAGTCTCCTAAACGCTTCGCATGCGTAGGCTCGTGTAGCTCCTCAGCAGTCCTCGTCGCCAGTGTTAAGAAGGATACACTGGATCCAATTTCAAGTAAATCCTTTATTGTACTGAGGAGCGCAGAAGGACACAACCAGCAACCAGTGTCCCACTTCCAACTGCCCCTTAGAAGCGAACACAGTATTGAACACAAACATTCCAGGAATGCTTACACCAAGCATTCCTGGTTACCAAGCAACACAACAGATTTGTTAAGACAAATGACTCTGTTACATGATGATGTAGGAACACGTCCTGATGCCTAACCCAGGCAAGTGGTATGCCACTAATCAGAGGCAATGCATCTGGTTACCCGTGAGCGTAACATAGAATGAACTTATGATTATGATTCATGTGGCGACTCAAAGGAGGGTGGTACTCACTCTATTTTGATGTCTTTATAGGTAATGGGCAAAGTATGGGACAGTCCTTTTTTATATATGCTTCACAATCCAAGTCAGTGTCTTATGATGCAATGCTGCTCGTGTGACAGTATGCTGAGGCTATGTTGGTTGTATCTGAATGTTTCTAGGGTGTTTGCTAAAGTGCTGTGCGACAGTAGTGCTGGTTGGGCATCACTATGGCGCCAAACTCTGTATATGATGGTGAGAGGGTTCTGTTTAACATGTGCTGTATTAGTTTGACCATTTGTAGGTGAGACTGGAACATCAATGTGTGGTGTCGTTGGGTAAAGTGCACTGTGAGACGTCAAATGTAAGCCCAAATATGGTATATCGGAGTTGTGCTTGATGTATATGGTAAGAACTGTCTATAATGCACTGATTCATGCAACGTATGGCAAGTTCAAGAATCATACATTTTTATTAAAAAGAGCAAGGGGGCCTTGAAAAGAAGCAGGGGAAGGAGAAAGAGCCAAACAGAGGCGAAGATGGGGTCGAGGGTGTGTCCTGCCTTGTGGGTCGGTGTGGTGACGAGTTGTTTCAGTCCGATGCTGGCGAGATTGTCACCCCTTAACAGCCCCAATTGTACTCCACTGAGTCATCAGAGAATCCACCCATAAGTCAACTTTACCATCAACTTTCACCATCCAGAAAAGTGGAATAAATTCCATATATTTTCAAAATGATCAAGCATCCAGAAAAAATATCTACACCCCCAAAAATGTTTAAATCTCTTTAATTTTCAATGGGTCCACCCTCCATTGGCAAACCGATCTCACTCTTCATAGATATTCAAAGACTGAGAGTTATGCTGATGACTAGAACTGAGATGCAATCATGGGCTGAAACAAGCACACAGAGGCACGTACACACACTCCACAGCACCAGTTAGCACATTTCACTATATCACACATCAGCCTTGCTGCTGCAGTAAAAAACATCATACTTATTGGTACTGGCAATTCAGTAAGACAAGAAATGGAAGCTTTCAAATACCTTTATGAAAGTAAACTATTAAACTAGTAGCCACCTTGAGCGCACATAGGACCAAAAATCCCTCAGCCCTGTGTAGTAGGTGTATAGTCAGTATTAAGTATATGTCTATGCAATGCATGTTTGACATGCCACGTGATCTTTGGTATGCAATGTTTACCTTAATCATATTGTGTAGGCCTTACATAGATCCCGGATCTGGTTTGTAGATTCCAGCAGAGGGAAATGAGCAGGCGGAAGGAAGGAGCGTCGATGTTGTGGCCGGACAAGTTGCTGTGCTGTGCCCTCATGACCACAAGCTGTTCGGAAGATGAAAGGCTGTGACTCTCAGGGCTTTAAGTGGGATAAAAAAAACTGGGGGGGTCTTCAAAGGGGCGTGGCCAATGTAATTAAGGGCAAGGCTTAAAAACACATAAGCTAAAAATCTGAGCTTAGCATAGTGTGCTGCCCGACTTGTATTTTGCTGTTTCTGTCATTGCATTCAGATATATGAAGCAAGTAACATCATACCTACAAGTCAGGACTATTGGCTTTGTCAATGGTGGTTAGTTGCATAAGATAAAGAAGCAGCAACTATGGCTTGTTTATAATATTGAAAAAGCTTCCACTTAAAGCCCAGGTGACACCACAACAATGTTGCTGCTCCTGAATTTCAAAAAGAGAAGGGAAATCCAGAGAGAAAATGACTCTCTTTAAAGTATTTCCCTTCCCCTACAACGCTCACCTGGCATGACGTCATGCCGTAACTTCTCCAATAGTGAGAAGTGAGCAGTGTGAGCACGCGTACATCGATGTGCCTGCTGTCACTGCAGTCTGGAAAAAAACGGGCTGCCCGTGCCTGGGCACAAAACAGAGACCGATAGAGACCCGTTGTGAGTCCCCCTTTAAAAAACTGCTGGTGCTCATCACCGGTGAGACCCGGCCCACTTAAAGCCCTGGTGACTCTGATAACTGTGCAGGAGTCCTCATTACACTCATCACTGAGGCCAGGAAGGTATACTCCAGTCCTTAGAGACAGAGACGTTTTAAGGCATGGGCAAAGTGGGCTTCTGGCCCAGGGCCCCACCTTTTCAGGGGGCCCCGATAGAGCCAGCTCTGTTCTGCAGGTAATCTTGCCCTGATCACCATCATCATTTTTAAACAGATTGTTTCAAATACCGTTTTCCTTGCATTTATTTTTAATGTGGGTGATGTGTGAGAGTCTATCACAGACATTTTGGCACAGAAATGTTGTGTTTATGTTGCATGCAACATCCATAAAAAAGTTTTTAGACCAAAACACGACCTCACATATTCATATGTCACAGAGATTATTTGCAGTAATATTAGTAAGCTGCTGCTGCTGTGTTAGAATATTGAAAACACAGGTCACTATCCCAAAATATTAGATGTCCAACACATTTAGAATTTGGAGCAGTGTGCCTGTGCACTGCCAGTGACCTGCCCAAAAGGGCATAAAAGAGCTGAAATTGGATCATAAATTCAAGGCTCTTCGGAACAGGGGCCCCCAAAATACATTTGGCCCAGGGCCCCCAAAATCCTTAAGATGTCCCTGCTTAGAGAGCCTAAAACCTTCATAGGGATCACATGAGATCGGCGCAACACATCCCTGAGGCCCCAGCGCTGTCGCTCCATACAACCGACCGACTACAGCAGGCTCAGTCCCGGGTCTGATAAATCAGGGTTGTCTGTAGGGCTTAGTTTGAGAGGATGATGCCGATGGGGGACACGGAACTCATTTTTCTGATTCAGAAATTTACTGAGCGCAAGAGGGGGGCTAACACACAGATCGGAAACAGGGAAGAAGACGAAGGCAAAAGGCAGCAAAACCCACACAAATGGAGAAAGCAGGAAACTGGAAGAGTGCGATAAAGGGGCAGGGAATGTCTGGACTCTGGTAGTGGATTAAAGGGGCATGAGATGGATTTAGGCACTACTAGCCTTTTTATTCGGCGAGCCGACGTTTAATTGCTCTGGCCACGGACCTCTGAGCAGAGCTCGGCACTCTTTCTTTTCAAAATTCAGCTCTGGCTGCATGATTGGTCTGTCAGGTTATCACCTAAGGAACAAGAACCCAGAAGCTGCACAACGTCCTGTAACAGGAGCCTGAACTATGATGGCCTCAAGGGAAGATCTTAGGCCTAAACCAGATGAACAGAATACCTGTTTTCATTAACTAGCCTGAGACCCCGCAAAGAAAACACGTATGGGCGTAAAAATCCAGGTGTAGTTTCAGCGTGTTTATTGTCAACAGAGTGGGCAGGGCTTAGTGTCGGTGTCAGCGGGCATTGTCGGCCCATGTGCTGTATCACGGTGTGCAGTGTCAGCACCACATAGGAAAGTTTCAGTGAACATCGCCAGGGACTACAGTGTCTCAGTGCACAGTCATAGTATATAGCTTCATGATGTGAAGTGTGAGGGTGGCCAGTGCCACAGTATAATGTCAGGATCTGCAGTATGAGTGTACAGTGGCACAATGTGGCTAAAGTGTGTTGGGGGTGAAGTGTCAGTGTACAGAACCGAGGTGAGCAGTGTCTGTGTGCAGTGTTGGGTGGGTAGTGTCAGGGTGGGGCATTACCAGTAAATAGTGTTGAGGGCAGTGCCAGTGTTTGCCATGAAAACATGCAGCGTCAGGGTGCACAGTGCCAAAGTCTGTAGTGTCAGGCTGGGCATTTTCAAAGAGGGCTGTACCAGTTTGGGCCAGTGTGTGTGGATGTGTATGTTCCTATGCATGTGTGCGTGTGTCTGTGTTTGTACGTGCCAGTACGTCGTACACACACAGACACACTCGCGTCTATCCATATAAAGTTCTAAAGATGTGTGTGTTTTTTCTGAGAGGACCTTTTTTTTCATCATTTAGTGTTAAAGGTACTGTGTACATGATGCGGACCTTGCCACAGCTGCAAACAGTAAACTATACAAAGCATATGCGTTATGCGATAATAGCCATGCATTTCTGTACAATTATGCTAAATTAAGGTATCCTTTAAAGAAGATATTACAAATTACTGTGTTACACAGTAGTTCTCTGACCCCAAATAGCTGCTTCTGCTAAGTACAGCCTCTTTCACCCAAAAGTGCTCTGCAGGATTCCTTTCCTTTTATTTTCTCACTAACTCGAGCGTTTGGCCAGTCTAGATTAAGCTTCAGAAATTCAGTATACTTCGGCCAGCTAAAAAAAAAACCTTTACGTTGCTTGCAGTAACTATAGAACATGGTTATTAGAAACTCTGGGAATTTGACCACAATCAGAACATCTTTGGCATCCCACTAGGAAACACATTTTATTTAAATCAGCACAATTGATGCATAAAGTTTTTTATTGCTCCAGACCGAATTCTTGAGGAATTTATTAAGACTGATATTACATATTAAAATGGAATTAGTCATAAAAAAGTACTCACCTTTCATGTGCAAGGAGCATGCCTTTGGAATTCTGTTCTTCTTGAACCTAACTCCACACAATGGAACATAATTCCACTCCACTCCAGGCCACGGCATACAATCCCAATCCACTCCACTCTACACAATGCCACACAATTCCACTCCAATCAGTTCCACTCCACTCAATTCCACTCCACTCCACACAGTGCCACACAATTCCACTGCACTCCACTCCATGCCGCACTTCCACACAATTTGATTCCACTCCACTCTACACAATGCCACACAATTCCACTCCAATCAGTTCCACTCCACTCAATTCCACTCCACGCCACACAGTGCCACAGTTTCACTGCACTCCACTCCATGCCACACAATTTGACTCCACTCCACACCACACAATGCCACACAATCTCCACTCCAATCCGTGCCACACAATTCCACTCCATGCCTGTCCATGCTACACAGTTTCACTCCACTCTTCACTCCACTCCACTCCACACCATGCCACACAATTCTACTCCATGCCACACAATGCCATTCTACTCCAGACCATACAATTCCACACAATGCTACTCCACGCAACACAATGCCACTCCACTCCACACAATATCATTCCACTAAACACCACACAATGTCACACAATTCCATTCCATACAATGCCACTCCACTCAGCTCCACAACACACAATGCAACTCCACTCCATACAATGCCATTCCACTCCACACAATTCCACTTCACTCTACACAATTCCACTTCACTCTACACAATTCTACTCCACTCTACTCAATTGCACTCCACTTTATAAATTATATTTTACTCCACTCCATTCCACACAATCCCAATCCTCTCCACACCACATAATGCCATTCCACACCACACAATGCCACTCCACACCACAAAATGCCACTCAACTCCACTTCACACCATGCCACACAATGCCACTCCACATAATGCCATTTCACTCCACACCACACAATGCCACTCCACACAATGTCACCCCACTCAATGCCACTCCACTCAATGCCACTCATTTCACGCCACAGAATGTCACTCCACTCCACGCCACACAATGCCACTTCATCCACTCAATGTCACTCCTCTCTACTTCATGCCACACAATGCCACTCCACTACACACCACGCAAGGCCACTCCACTCCATGCCACACAATACAACTGCACTCTACGCCTCTCCACACTACACAATCACACTGCCATTCCACTCCACTCCATGCCAAACAATGCCACTCTATTCCACGCAATGCCACTCCACACCACATAATGCCACACCACACAATGCCACTGTACTACACTTAATGGCACTTCACTCTACTGCACTCAATGCCACTGTACTACACTTAATTGTAGTTGTATTTATACAGCACTTACTACCCCTGATGAGGTGTTGAAGTGCTTTGCGGCATGCCACTCCACTCCACTAATTTTCACTCAACTCAATGCTATTCCACTCAATTTCACTCAATGACTCTCTACTCCATGCCACACAATGCCACTCAACGCCACACATTGGCACTCAACTCGACTCAATGCCGCACAACTTTCAGAAAACTACAAGCTGGATGATGAAAGTGGCCCTACAAGAAAGGATCAATGCCAGCGCACTCAACAGTAAAGAACGCTTTGCCGTGGTAAAAGAATTCACCAAATCCAGCGCAGAGACAGCAGACATCCCTCCCTCCCAAGACCTCTGCAACAACCTAGGCACCTTCTTCCACCACAAGATTAAAGAGATATATGACAGCTTCGACAGCCTCAACACCCAGGACCCTCCCACCCCACCCGTAACCACCGCACCCATCGACACCGGACCCCAGTAGACCCTCCTCAGCTGGACTCCACTCACCACATACGACACCCTCAAGATCATGAGCAGGATCCACTCCGGAGCACCCTCTGACCCCTGCCCGCACCACATCTTAAAAACCACCATCGCCCCCCAACTCTGCCGCACCATCAACATCAAAGGATAGCAGAGAAAATGGACATCTGAGAAAATGGATGGATGGATAAATCAACATCTGAGAGGATGGATGGATAATAGATGGATGGATCAATTGGTAGATGAAAGGCTTTATTGATGGATGGGTAAGTCAAATGATTGATGTATGGGTTGATGGTTGTTCGGATGGATGCATGCACAGGTGATGGATGTGTGAACAGAAGAATGGGTGGAATGACCAATGGATAGATGACATGGTGAGAGATTGAATAATGGATAAATCAATAAATGGATGACAGAATGTAAAGGTTAAATGATGACTATCAGGGGGTGGATGGAAAAATAGAATGATGAATGGATAGATGCTTGGATTGAAGAGACAAGGGAGCTTTTTTGGGGAGGGTTAGGCTCACTTGCTTCGCTTGCTTGCTGCCATAATAGCTTTGGTTCAAAGTGGGGAGTATTTTAATTTTATGGCTACTCCCTTGTTTGGCGTAATGGTATTATTGCAAGCCAGGGTAAACAGGGTGAATTTACTGACCCATCCGACCATGAGCTAAAAATCACATACAATATTTAATTGCATCTGATAAAAGCTGCATGTTCGTTGTCTGCATGTGTTATTTTGCGCACGCACCATTTATCACATGCAATATTTACTACATATACCTCCTCCACCTTCCCGGAAGACTGGAAAAACACAGAGATCAACCCTTTGCTGAAGAAATTCTCTGCCAACCCGACAGACCTCAAGAACTTCAGACCCATCTCTCTTCTCCCCTTTCCAGCCAAGGTAATCGAGAAGGTCATCAACACCCAACTTTCCAAGTTCATCAAAGCGAATCACAACCTGGAACGCTCCCAATCTGGCTTCCGAAGCAACCACAGCACAGAGCACAGAGACCGCCCTCCTCGCCGCACCTGACGACATCCGCACCCTCCTCAACCGAAGCAAAACTGCAGCCCTCATCCTCCTGGACCTCTCGCCTGCCTTCGATACCATCTCTCACTGCACCCTATGCACAAGACTCCACGACGCCGACATCTGCAACAAAGCCCTGGAATGGATCCGCTCCTTCCTCACTGCCGAAAATAAAGAGTCCGACTACTACCGTTCCACTCCGAACCCACAGAGATCAGCTGCGGTGTGCCGCAGGGCTCTTCCCTGAGCCCCACTCTCTTCAACATCTACACAGGCTTGCTTGCAGCCATCGTCAGGAACCACGGGCTCAACATTGTCTCCTACGCCGACCGCACTCAGCTGATTCTCTTCCTCCCCAACGACCCCACAGTCGCCAAGACCAACATCCACAATGGGATGAAGGCTGTCGCCACCTAGATGAAGAACAGCTGCCTCAAGCTCAACTCAGAGAAGAACAAAGTCCTCATCATGGGCTCCAAACCTCTGCTCATGACTCCTGCTGGCCCAAAGCACTTGGAACCCCCCCACACCCACAGACCACGCATGAAACCTAGGCATCATCCTGGACTCCGCGCTCACCATGAACCGCCAGATCAACGCTGTCCCATCATCTTGCTTCCATACACTACGCTTGCTCCGAAAGATCATCAATTGGATCCCCATTGAGTCTAGAAAGACTGTCACCCACACACTCATCAGCAGCAGAATCGACAGCGGCAATGCACTTTGCGCTGGTATCACCCAGAAACTCCTCAAGAAACTGTAGAACATTCAGAACACTTCCGCCAGACACATAGTCAACATCTCCCACCACAGCCATATCACCAGCCTCCCGAGAGAACTCCACTGGCTCCCAGCCATCAAAAGAATCACCTTCAAGCTTCTCACGCACGCCTACAAAGCTCCACATGACGTGGGACCTGCGTACCTTAACCACTACCTCGCATTCCACGTACCCACCAGAGACCTCCGCTCCGCCTAACTGGCCCTGGCTACCATCCCACGTATCCGTTATACCACGGACGGAGGAAGATCCTTCTCCTACCTTGCAGCAAAGACCTGGAATGTCAGGCAATCATCGTCACTACCTCAATTCAGGAAGGACCTTACGACCTGGCTCTTTGACTGAACCACAGCGCCTTTGGTGGACCAGCTGTTCCACCCCTCCCCACCACCACCACACTCTCCACCGGTGCCTTGAGATCCTTACGGGTGAGTAGTCATGCTTTACAAGTAACCTGATTGATTGATTGATTGATTGAATGGCTGGAATTCCAACCAAATTTTCTTTTTTTACTAAAAATGTATTGCATGAATATATGCAGTTATTTTGCATCTCTCTTTTCTGGTGGGAAGTGCAACATAGGATGGCATGTTTTCAAGTAGGGTGGCCAAACAAACATGGACCATTTCTGACAGATGAATGTTCACTTCCACTCTCACCAATTAGATAGCCACAATGCAATGGAGAAATGAGGAATTAATTTAAATAATGAATCCTGTTTGTATTCATGAGAACCCTTTTGAATCTTGTTTCAAAGATGACAGATTTGGCATGAATGCACTAAAGGGAATTAAAGGCACACTTTAAAAGGGGACCAATGCAGTATACATTTTTGCCATATCTGCTAACATCACAACTGACAGTATAGCCACATTTCTGAGTTTGGCATCAGGGGCATCATGAACCCACCCTCCCCCCCAACCCCTGCGTTAGCATTTACAACAGGAGTGGGGTACTTTATGGGTCTTCTGTCTTCAATTTGGTAGATGAAAGCTTGCAATTAACACTATAAGGAAGAAAAAAAGATGGGTTACTATAAAAGAAAAAGAAGGATGGATGAGTGGATAGATTAGTGGCTGAAAGGATGGGAGTTAAAGGATAATGGTGGAGTAGGAGAAAGGATGGTGGGTGAAAAGTGTGGATGGGTCAGTGGGTGAATTTAGGGGTGAGTGAAAGGATGGATAGATGGTTGGCTGAAAGGATGGATGGATAAGTGGTTGGATAGGATGGACGGATGGATAGATGATTGAGTGGGTGAGTGAAAACATGGATGGATGTGTGGGTGAGAGTAGTATGGGTGGATGAATGGGTGAGAGGATGGGTGAACAGATGGATGAAAGGATGGTTGAATGAGTGGGTGAGAGGATGGGTGGGTGGGTAGGTGAAGGATGGTAGAGTAAATGGAAACTATGAAGATTGATGGATGGGTGAGTGGGGGAAACGATAGCAGAGTAAATAGAAATCTGAGAAGATGGATGGATGGCTGGATAAATGGAAATCTGAGAAGACGGGCGGATGGGTGTGTGGGTGAAAGGATAGCAGAGAAAATGGATATCTGAGAAAATGGATGGATGGATGGATAAATCGAAATCTGAGAGGATGGATGGATGATAGATGGATGGATCAATTGATTGATGAAAGGCTTTATTGATGGACGGGTAAGTCAAATGATTGATGTATGGGTTGATGGTTGTTCGGATGGATGCATGCACAGGTGATGGATGTGTGAACAGAAGAATGGGTGGAATGACCATTGGATAGATGACATGGTGAAAGATTGAATAATGGATAAATCAATGAATGGATGACAGAATGTAAAGGTTAAATGGTGAATATCAGCGGGTGGATGGAAAAATAAAATGATGAATGGATAGATGCTTGGATTGAAGAGACAAGGGAGCTTTTTTGGGGAGAGTCAGGCTCACTTGCTTCGCTTGCTTGCTGCCATAATAGCTGTAGTTCAAAATGGGGAGTATTTTAATTTTTTGGCTACTCCCTTGTTCGGCCTAGTGGTATTATTGCAAACCAAGATAAGCAGTGTGAATTTACTGACCCGTCCGACCATGAGCTAAAAATCACATACAATATTTAATTGCATCTGATAAGAGCTGCATGTTCCTTGTCTGCATGTGTTATTTCGCGCATGCACCATTTATCACATGCAATATTTACTACATACAAACAAATATATCTGGTAAGTAAAACCTAAATTCAATAATTGAAAAACAGTGGAAAATAGCACCTAAATATACTTCCAGCTGAAAACGGGTGTTAAAAATTCTTAAAAGTGTAGGGAATGGAGGAAAAGCTGAAAAATACCTCCAGAAAACAATAGAACACAACAATCCACAAATACACAGTACATGCACTGTCTGAGGTAAAAAATGTAAATCACACACAGTGGTACAGAGGGCCAGACAACTCCCCATGGGCACCCACACAGCTAATGCCATCAAAGCAAAGTTTTATGCCACAGCGATATGTTTTTTATCATCCAAAGGGTTAATTGACTGCACTCATGTCCCTCTGGAGGTTCAACATAGATGGGAACAAGTGTACTTCAATGGTAAAATGCAGCATACCATCAATGTGTAAATGGTGTGTGATGCAGATCTGCATGCAAATACAATGCTAGGTGTCCTGGGTCAGATGACAATGCCATGATCCTGCGGAGGAGTAACATTGGTCATACTATGTACTCAAAGTACTTAGCTGCTAGGTAAGTAGACGAAAAACAAAACCTTTAGCTCTTACTTTCCCTCTCCGACAACACGCCAAACACCCGGACCAATTTCTCAGCCTGCATGACCGAAGTCGATAGATGAATGAAAACCAACTGCTTCAAGCTCAACACAAATAAAACTGAAGTAGTAATATTCGGGAAATAGACCTTTCTCTGGGACTCCACCTGGTGGCCTGCCGAACTCGGACCCACATCCCTCCTGGCAACCCACACAAAGAACCTTGGAATAGAAAATTGGCAACCAACTTACCATGACCGACCAAGTGAACACAGTTTCCATCCCGTGCACACTCAAGATGCTCAAGAAGATCTACACATGGCTCCTAATCGACACTAGCAGAACCGTCCCCTAAGTGCTCATCACCAACAAGTTGGAATACAGCAACACACTCTATGCTTGAATCAACGCTCAATCAGCCAGAAGAATCCAGACCATACAAAACTGAGCCACCATACTCACATCCCCGACTGGCTCCCAATCCACAAATGAGCGCTCTTCAAACTCCTCAACCATACATACAAAGCCTTACACAAAATTGGTCCCACATACCTCAACAACTGCATAAACTTCCACAAATCTACCAGATATCTCCACTCAGCTGGAATCCAACTCACACCCTTCCACCCCCCCACACATATGCAGATTCGACAGTCGGGCCTTCTCGTATCTTCCTCCTAATGCCTGGAACGAACATCCGCTGCACATTAGAGCCACCTCCTTAGTCCTTGAATTTCACAAAAAACTGAAAACCTGGCTCTTTACCTAGTCAGGACCATGCTTTGTCCAATACAGCTTGCTTCAGCACCATGATACCCTTCCAGTGAGTTGTGCACCATACAAATACACATAACATCATCCTGATTGCAATGCATCATGGTTGTTGTAGTCCAATCAATAGGTCAGTAGAACTGTTACAGTGTTGATATGGCAGCATATATACGGATCAATGTGAAAATGTGTAACAAATAACATTGATGAAGATTCTCAACAACATCAACTTCTTAACAGCTGCATGTATTGTATTGTATTGTAATTGCATTTATATAGCGCTTACTACCCCTGACGAGGCGTCGAAGCGCTTTTTCAGCGAGTAGCACGCTACTCCGGGACCCATAAAGGATTAGTGTTGAATTAGTATAGTGAAATATGAAAGTAATTTAAGTGGTGGATAGGTTAGTTAGTTATTTGGATTCGGAAGGATAGCAGAAGGATAGAAGAGGAAAAAAGGTTTGTATTTATATAGCGCTTGTTACCCCCGATGGGGTGTTGAAGCGCTTTTTTTGGCGAGTAGCACGCTACTTCCACTGCAACATGTTGACTGTAGTAGTGGTACATCTATAAGCACTTACCCAATCACACTACTCACAAACGTGTGTCCTTCACATGTAGGTGATGTCAGATACCCCCTCGTGCTTTGGCTGATGACACTAGTTTGAGATCCCAGTAATGCCCAAGATGAAGCATTTAGCCAAGCACACAGGCAGACCAGGATTATATTAGTTCCTTTCTGTTCCTTCTTGGTATGGTGCCACATCACAGTGGTATTTGTGATGCTCCAAAATCCTGCCAACAGGCAACACTCACCAATGCCTCAGGACATCAAAGATGGGGGAGACAGCACAGATGAAGATGAGGTTCAACAACAAAGACAAGATATGCATTTTCTGATAGTGAACGTATGCATCATGCTTACACATGTTGATGACTGCCGTTCCCCTCTGACTAAAGTGACAGGAAGGCCAGGTGAATTAGGTAGGCCTTCTGGCACATTGGAGAATATTGTTTCAATGTGAACCTCACTCATTACAATCAATAGATCATGATGTATGATCACCCATGCTGTGTTACAAGACAACATTGTTTCTGTGTGTCGTTCGGCTATTCATCATTGTTATTAATTGCGATGTAAACTCTATAATTGGGAAGGGGGTTACAAGAATTGGAACGTCACTGAATGTTTTTTAAATGTTAGTCAGCATGTTTGTTGGACATTGCTCACTATGCACACATTCACTAAAGTTGACGTCACATTTCCAATGAAGGTGCATGTGCACCACCAAACCACCATCTCTCCTCACGTCTTATGTTGGGTTGCTCCACCCTGTTGACTTTCAGTGATGACATCCACTCCAGACATGAGGATAATATTAATTGTTTCTTTCCATGGCTTGAGGTAGAGCTGCAGTGAAAAACCGCCAACAATTGCCATGCTTTTGTGCTTGTGCTTAGCCACTAGCTGATGTACCCAGAGTTTTAATTTTTTGAACCTTTTTGAAGTTTTCAAAATCTTAAGGATATGTTGATATAGCATTGATTGAGTCCCTTAATTCTTTCCACAGGCGTGTTTTTGTTTTCAGTGGGGTCTTTGCTTGAGATGGCCTATGAGAAGGTTGTGGTGCCTTCCCACCTTCTTCACCAGGACCTCCTCTCCAGGATCTGTAAACCTGTACTTTCAAAACCTGCTGGGATACATAATGAAGGATTTTGGCAAGTTTGTGCCTGTGATGATGCCAAAGGACTGCGATGTCCCAAGTTTAGCTTACTTTAGCTACATAAAATGATAGCTTTCACAATCTTAAACAGGAAGGATATGTTGGTGTGCTTTTGGGTTTCCCCAAGGTCCTTCTGTTTGCTGCTCTGGCTGTTTCTGCTCTCTGGGGATCTGGGGACTCCAGGGACTTTCCATGCCTGAAAACAGGCACTTCATGGCCCTTAGTGCATGCACTGTTTAGCGGGTGGTGTATTTACTCCACCGGTAAATGGCATAAATTCGGTATTTAACACTTTGAGTTTTTGAGGGTGGATTTTTATCACACACAGGAAATACTGATTCCGTGGGACGTGGAAAAATAATTATAATCAGTATTATTTAGCAAAGATGTTATTTAACAATCCCCATGGACCTGTTTACCAAATGTGCAAGTGTGGGTAAAGGGCCTGCTTACCTTACAAAGGCCCATACATTATGATTACGGCTCCCGGTTTTATGGTATTTATTTTTTTTACATTTCAGTCTGAATTTATCCATATTTTGGCTATCTTATTAGTATTTATCCATATTTATTTTGTGGTTTGCGAGTATGTGGAGTACAACATGGTACATTTTACATTTATTTAACTGATAAACACGCACTCATATTTTGATGCATGTTGCGTTTTAGCAAATTCTGCAGCCAAATATAGTAAAACACTACACCCACAGGTAAATATTAGCAATTTACTCCAAATACATTTTAACATATGCCTGTATTGAAAGATATCTTAACCTGTTTTTTAACTCCCCGTGCTGTGTATCTGCTCATCTGTTGTCTTGGAATTCACAACTGACAGCATGGAAAGTAACTCATTAGAAAAAACAATTTTCAGTATTTGTCCGCTGTTAAAAATAAATACAGACAGGAAACCCATTGTTTTCTGCCTGTATATATTTGAAAAATCAGTAAAAATGGAAAACTGGAAACCTTAATTATAATTATTGCACCTGATAAATCCCGAGCACCTTGGTGGTGAGTCTATATAAGGTGCATTTATTATCGGACAGGAGCCACTCATAATCAGGCCCAAAAATGTTTACATGGTTCAATTAGAATTGCACTCTGTCAATGTCACTTTCACATATGTTGATGTAAAAACTCGGTAAGGGGACATTCATATTCTAGCTTATTTATTTGTGTCCAACTTTGATTTCTTTTCCTCTGCTACCCTCTTCTGGATACACATAGTAATGATCAGTTAGTATGATATGTACAGTAACATATAACAAAATAAGCATTAACTGTCAACCCTGGAAAGGATGAAAACATTATACATAATAAAATGTGAACAATGGTGGGAGGCATGGGGCAAATAGAGTTTCAAGCCAAAACTAAATTGCAACAGCTGATTGTTAAAGCTTCCTACTCCATTCGAACATTTATGACTATCAGTGAAAATTGTGCGATGTGAAAGAAATGGTTACTTACGAATAGTCCTGTTCTGCATCGAAGGCATCATAATTTAAATGATGAATTATCCACCCTTCTCCCAAGCTTTTGTCTTGGTCCTACAGCATCCGAGTTTTTTCTCAAAGTGTGTGCTAGTCTCTTACTCGTAAACTCATCAAACAGAACTAACTCTGTGAGGCTTCTTGGGTATAGATGTCCCAGGACTCTTAAAGGGCAGTATGCTATTTTATTCTTTGAGACCAATCCTATCACGCTGATCATTCCCTCTTTATTAGATATGTTAGGCAGTAGGCTCTCTTCTTGGGGTCTGCAATATAGTGTAGGGAACGTCAATCATGATTTAATGTCATATTGCAGAGTAAAATTTTAAGAATATTTCACCTGAATAGGCTTTTTGGAGGTGATTCCCTGCATTACATTATGCTGAACTGTTCACCCTCTCACAACTATATATTGTGAATATCAGTGTTCAGCAACTATTCTGACATTAATGACTTTCAATGAAAATCCTACAATGCAGAATCGAGTTATCACAGGAATGCTGTGATGCGCTGTGAATAGTGTCTGAAAATAAACTCAATCCTTGCAAATGCTATAATCCTCCATACCGATTGTGCCACCGCACCAGTATATTGAAAGGTAGATCAGAAAGGAGCGGAACCTGCTAACAGCACCATGGGCCTCATTTATGAGAGGGTTGCGTCACGTTTGCACCACACAACGTGGTGCATGCCTGACGCAAACCTCTAAGTCAGATTTTTGAAGCAACGCAAAGCCACTTTGCGTGGCTCTGAGTAGCTTAAAAAATCTGGAGTAATGCATTGCAGCGCAAATCGTTCCCACTCAACTCCCATGGTTTTTGACGCATCACCAGAACTTGTAAACCTGGAGATGCGCCAAAAACGTACACCTTCCCACAGGAGGCGTAACGAGGAGAAATATCTCTATTTCTACTTGTTTCTTCCTTTTTCAATGTTCTGCAGCACACATAGGAAGAGGAATATGCCTCCTAGGATTGTTTTTGTGCAGGAAGGTGCCCCTTCATGCATAAAAACAATCCTGCATGCAACACAGGCACCCTTGCACCATGGTGCAAGGGTGCCTGCATTGGCACTTGGCTGCCAAAAGGGCACCAGCGCAAGGGAAAGAAGAATGCGCCATATTGCCTTAAATACGGCGCATTCCTGCCATTTCCCTGTGTCGCAGTGCAGCAGCAGCAAGGGGGCTTGCTGCGCGCACTGCGTGACTTCCTCATAAATGAAGCCCCATGTAACACACAGTGCCGAAGGGAGCGAACCTTGAGACAGAGGTCAGAGCTGTTGGACCCTATCCAGCCACTACAACCGAATGTCTGAGAAACTGCCACGTTTGAGCCTGACAAGAGCAACAAAGAGAAACACGTTTCAGAAGTGTAGGTTTTCCAAAATCAGTTATACGAGGTTGATCATGAAAGAGCTAGGTGGGTCAAGGCACTTGTAAAGCAGCAAGTAGCTGAATCGTCCCAAGTTTAGAACTCAGAACCATCAGCCACGAAGGAGTATTGAAGGAGTTTTCTACTTCCCAAAAAAAGAGATAGAAAGAAGCAAGGGTGCAACATCCCCTAGGTTATGCTGGGCCATCAGTGAAATATAGCCTCAAACTGCAAGATGTAAAATGGTATTTCAGAAAATCTTAAATATGACGCGGTCTATTTGAAAGTATTTACCTACATTAATTGCCAGTTTTATGGGCGAAATATATATTTTTTTTAATAGAGTGAAACACTGCGACTCTGTCTATTTACTGAGTAACCTTATTGTCAGTTATTCACTGTTTAAGCAAGTTGTTTTTGCCAAAGATGGTACCATATTTTATAATCTGTCCATGTTTGTGAAAAGAGAAAATAAGTTAAATACTGGTTTTCTTGTTTCCATGTTTCACCATAAAGAAGTAACTTATAAAATGATTTCTATAAAATGTATTGTAAATATGCACGAACTGGATGTGTTAATGACATGTAAGCATTTAACTTGTTCTTCTATATGGTTCCATGGTTAGTCGAAAGTGAGTCTTAATTTCAAATTAAAAAGCCCCTTAAACAATAAACCAGCAGCAGTTAGCTCCTCATTTAGCTGTCGATGAGCTTCCTCTATATGTAGATTCTTGTCCCAAAGCACTATATTGCCGCCTTTGTCAGTTCTTGTGCTCAGTGTACGGGAAGTTCTCATTTGGTACCAAGTCAGGTTCCACTGGGTTTTTTGCTTCTTATACACTTGTCTCCTTAGCGGTTTCAATTGATTCATTATCACCTCGTGGAACACACCAATGGCATCGTAGGCTAGTGTTGGAACCGATCAAGACTTGGGTTTGAACTCAGTCTCACAGCTTAGGTTGTCTTTAAGCCCATTTCTTTCAGAGTTTTGATCATCTCTTTAGTATCTCTTCCCCTCATTTCCTTCTGTGTTGGATCATCATTTCCATCCAGGTCATATGCATCTCAGAGCATCTCGCACCTGCAGCCAAGGAATTTTGTATTTGTCCTCTCCCTTTGCCCACACATAACCCTCCAATGGGAGTGTGTTCTCGGACATTTAAAAGCTTACCCGAACTTTGTCTGTTTCACTCAAACAAGCATGGGTAAAGGCATGTTTGCCCGAAACGCTTCTGCTCGATATTAGTAAATGCTGAATTCTGACCCCGTTAGTGCCCGTGTACCTTTGGAGTGTGCAGCTTTGAGCCGGGAGTCCACCCTCACGTATGAGAGCACCTGTTTGGTAAGAGTTCGGCAGGAAAGCTGGTGGATTGGTTGATGGAGATGTGTGTGTGTATATATCTGTATATATATACACATATATACACATATATATATATATATATATATATACATACAGATATATATATAGTGTAACATCATTAATAAAAATATTTAATTTACATTGTATTAATTTTAATAGTTTACATTTCTGATTACAAATATATATCGAGATATATAACTTCATTTTAATACATTTAAAATATAAAATTTAAAATATAAAAGAATTTATATAATGTAAAATAAATATATATATTAAAATAAATATAAACTTGTGATCAAGGCCCGTGGAAGCCGAAACAAGCCATGTGTTGCCTTAATAAACACCAGTTGGGATTTACAGTTACTAAGTAAACGATATATTTTCTTTTTTTTTCTTTTCTAAATATATATATATATATATATATATATATATATATATATATATATATATAAGGAGGAGAGTGATGGAATGAATACAAAGTTGAATAACCCAAGGAGAGTGCCACGTATTTTTTCAATTGTTGAGAAGTATTTCGCGAGATTAGTCCTTTCTCGCCGTGAGCACCAGCTGATCTGCGCGCCCCCGCTGAGGACTGCTTTGTTGGACTATATATATATATATATATATATACTTGAAGATGGAGGATCACAAGAAAACAACAGCCCGCCAGGGCAAAAATCTGGATCCCAAAGGATACAATGAGTCACAAAGAAATAAAATATCCAAGAAAGAAGTGACTCAAACAGATAGATTCACCAAAGAACAAAAATATATTTCAACTACAACGTTTCAGCTTCCGCCTTCCTCAGGTAGTACAAGATGGTTTGCTCAGTGGCTGCACAGATGACACAGCTGAATTTTCAAAAAGCATCATGAGTGAAGATTCCATTTGGAATGTGGAATCAATGCAGTCCTGAGAGCTCTTGAGATATGCAGTAATCAGGTTGTATTATCAGTAATGTTCAGTCCATCTGGATGCAGTGATTTTAAACGGTACATCCAGAAGTTTTCTCTGGAGTCCAGTAGTTCTTCCTTTGAGACATGTTCCACGGGGAAAATCTTCAAATCTGATAGTAAATGATCCACAAGGTTAAAATGATTGGCTACAGGCTGGTCAATTTTCTTATTAATTATTGCCGATTTGTGGTTCCTGAATCGTGTACGGAGGTCATTCACTGTTTGGCCTACATATTGTTTTTTACAGCTTTGTTGTTGGCACTGAATCACATAAATAATGCATGTTGAGCGACATGTAAGATGCTGTCTTATTCCATAGGTCCTTCTTGTAACAGAACTAGTTACTGATGATGTTTGTAAAAGGTATTCACACGTGATGCACCTTTTAGAGTCACAGCAATGAACCCCTGCATTTGTTACAACTTGCTTGAGTTCAGCTCTCACAATAAGAGATCGTAAATTTGGAGCTCTGCGGTAAGCAATGACTGGCGGTTTTGGAAAAACCTTTTGCAATTTTTCACAAGTAGACAGTAAGGGAAATGTTTTTTGCATTATATTTCTGTAGTTGGGAGCTGATGGATGATAGTCAACCACAAATGGAGTTCTGTCACTTTTGTTTCTGCCGTTGGTATTCCAAATAAGTGCTTCTCTGGGTAACTGCAAAGACTTGTCAATTTGTTGCTGTATGATATGCAGAGGATAGCCACGTATTTTAAATAATGTAGCAAGCTCCTGTAGATGGTCTTTACAGGTTTCCTCATTGCTGCAGATGCGTCTTATTCTGAGTGCTTGGCTGTAGATGATGCTCAGTTTAGTGTGGTGTGGGTGACATGAAGTCCAGTTTAGATACAAATGAGCATCTGTAGGCTTGTGGTACAGATCAGTTGTAATTTTTTGTTCATGAATGGTGAGTAGCACATCCAGAAAAGGGAGATGATGCTTCTGTTTAGTATTGCTGCTGGTAAATTTGATGGTAGGATGGATATTGTTGATATAAGCTGTAAATTGTTCCAATGCTCTACTTCCTGCATTCCATATTATAAATATGTCATCAATGTATCTTAGCCATACCAGTGGTTTGATGCTATAAGTAGCAAGTATACAGTTCTCTAGTTTGCCCATGAAGATATTTGCATAGGATGGAGCCATCCGAGTGCCCATGGAAGTCCCTTGTATCTGCAGATAGTGTTTACCATTGAATGTAAAATTGTTGGATTTAAGGATAACTCTTGCAAAGTTGGTAAGCACATTTGTTGATGGCTTTTTCACAGTTCTTTTATTAAGAGCTTCAGATAATGCCATAAGCCCATCCTCATGTGGTATATTGGTGTATAATGATGTAACATCAAATGTAGCCAGAAGAGTATCATCATCAAATGTGTAGGTTTGGTTTAATTTTTCAATAATCTGAAGGAAGTGACTGGTATCTTTAACAAATGATGGAAGTTCCTGTACAATGGGCTGGAGGTGCAGGTCGACAAATAAAGATAGTCTCTCAGTAGCTGTGCCATTGCCAGAGATGATGGGACGGCCAGGATTGTTCATTTTGTGAATTTTGGGAAGCATATAAAATCTCCCAGGTCTTGGTTTGGGATGAACAAGTATATCTGCTGTTGTTTCATCAATGAGGTTTAAGCTCTTGTACCTTACAACCATGTTCTTAATTTCTTTGTTTAAGTCTTCTGTGGGATCAGTTTCTAAAGGTTTGTAAGTGTTGGTATCCATTAGTTGTCTCATTCCTTCCTCAATATAATCACTTACTTTCAAGGCAACCACTGCACCACCTTTGTCTGCCGGTTTTATAATGACATCCATTCTCTGTTGAAGGAGGTGGAGAGCTTTTCTCTCTTCTCGGGTAATGTTATCAAAAATCCTCTTAGGTGTTGATTCCTTGATGAGTTTGTTGATGGATAAAATGTATGTATCAAGAACAGGATTTCTACCACATTGAGGAGTCCATGATTTGGGATGGCGGAACTTCTTAAATGGATCTGGAAGGTAGCTTGGCAGACCAACATTAGAATTATTGTAAAAGTATTCTGCAAGTCTGCATCTTCTCTCGAAGGTTTTTAGGTCTCTCATCATGTTGGCCATATTATGGTCCTTCGGTACAGGACAGAAATAGAGGCCTTTGCTCAAGAGGTTCAATTCACCTGGTGATAGGAGCCCTCCAGTCAAGTCAATAACTGGGTCGGATGTCTGGAAGGGTTGTAGCTGGCTGATGCTATGCAGCTTTTTTGTCTTATAAATCTTCTGGTTTTTTTATGCTGTTTACTCACAGGGCTTACACTGACAAGAAAATCTCCAAAAACAGAATGATTTAGAAAGTGGTGAGTTGGAAGAGGAGGTATATGAAATCTTAACATATCTCTTTTTAGTTTTGCAGATTTAATTTCAATAGCATTCCTGGCAGTCATCTTTTTACTACTGCAACCCTCTGTAGTATGTGTGCCACTTCAGAGTCACTTTTTGTGTTCTTTAAAAGTTCCAGTTCTTTTTGTAGCTTGGCTTTAAGCATTTGCATTTTTTGAATGGTTACTTTAATAGATGCCAATAGTAGGGCCATTGATGAGTTATGCAGTAAAATATTCCATGTAGCTGACCATTCACAACTAGTTAGTTTAAAAGGTGGCTTAGACTTAACCTCCAACCCCATAGGATAGATGTTAAGTTTTTTATAGATTTGTAAATGTGCTATTGTAAATTGGCACTTACTGATTTTCTCCTGGATGAACAGCGCATATCTAGGATGTAGATTTGTTCTTGACATGGTGGTTGCTTCTGGCTTGAGTGTCGGATCCGGGGAGGATACAGGTTTGTAATCCCAAAAAGAGTATACTTGAAGATGGAGGATCACAAGAAAACAACAGCCAGCCAGGGCAAAAATCTGGATCCCAAAGGATACAATGAGTCACAAAGAAATAAAATATCCAAGAAAGAAGTGACTCAAACAGATAGATTCACCAAAGAACAAAAATATATTTCAACTACAACGTTTCAGCTTCCGCCTTCCTCAGGTAGTACAAGATGGTTTGCTCAGTGGCTGCACAGATGACACAGCTGAATTTTCAAAAAGCATCATGAGTGAAGATTCCATTTGGAATGTGGAATCAATGCAGTCCTGAGAGCTCTTGAGATATGCAGTAATCAGGTTGTATTATCAGTAATGTTCAGTCCATCTGGATGCAGTGATTTTAAACGGTACATCCAGAAGTTTTCTCTGGAGTCCAGTAGTTCTTCCTTTGAGACATGTTCCACGGGAAAATCTTCAAATCTGATAGTAAATGATCCACAAGGTTAAAATGATTGGCTACAGGCTGGTCAATTTTCTTATTAATTATTGCCGATTTGTGGTTCCTGAATCGTGTACGGAGGTCATTCACTGTTTGGCCTACATATTGTTTTTACAGCTTTGTTGTTGGCACTGAATCACATAAATAATGCATGTTGAGCGACATGTAAGATGCTGTCTTATTCCATAGGTCCTTCTTGTAACAGAACTAGTTACTGATGATGTTTGTAAAAGGTATTCACACGTGATGCACCTTTTAGAGTCACAGCAATGAACCCCTGCATTTGTTACAACTTGCTTGAGTTCAGCTCTCACAATAAGAGATCGTAAATTTGGAGCTCTGCGGTAAGCAATGACTGGCGGTTTTGGAAAAACCTTTTGCAATTTTTCACAAGTAGACAGTAAGGGAAATGTTTTTTGCATTATATTTCTGTAGTTGGGAGCTGATGGATGATAGTCAACCACAAATGGAGTTCTGTCACTTTTGTTTCTGCCGTTGGTATTCCAAATAAGTGCTTCTCTGGGTAACTGCAAAGACTTGTCAATTTGTTGCTGTATGATATGCAGAGGATAGCCACGTATTTTAAATAATGTAGCAAGCTCCTGTAGATGGTCTTTACAGGTTTCCTCATTGCTGCAGATGCGTCTTATTCTGAGTGCTTGGCTGTAGATGATGCTCAGTTTAGTGTGGTGTGGGTGACATGAAGTCCAGTTTAGATACAAATGAGCATCTGTAGGCTTGTGGTACAGATCAGTTGTAATTTTTTGTTCATGAATGGTGAGTAGCACATCCAGAAAAGGGAGATGATGCTTCTGTTTAGTATTGCTGCTGGTAAATTTGATGGTAGGATGGATATTGTTGATATAAGCTGTAAATTGTTCCAATGCTCTACTTCCTGCATTCCATATTATAAATATGTCATCAATGTATCTTAGCCATACCAGTGGTTGACTATCATCCATCAGCTCCCAACTACAGAAATATAATGCAAAAAACATTTCCCTTACTGTCTACTTGTGAAAAATTGCAAAAGGTTTTTCCAAAACCGCCAGTCATTGCTTACCGCAGAGCTCCAAATTTACGATCTCTTATTGTGAGAGCTGAACTCAAGCAAGTTGTAACAAATGCAGGGTTCATTGCTGTGACTCTAAAAGGTGCATCACGTGTGAATACCTTTACAAACATCATCAGTAACTAGTTCTGTTACAAGAAGGACCTATGGAATAAGACAGCATCTTACATGTCGCTCAACATGCATTATTTATGTGATTCAGTGCCAACAACAAAGCTGTAAAAAACAATATGTAGGCCAAACAGTGAATGACCTCCGTACACGATTCAGGAACCACAAATCGGCAATAATTAATAAGAAAATTGACCAGCCTGTAGCCAATCATTTTAACCTTGTGGATCATTTACTATCAGATTTGAAGATTTTCCCCGTGGAACATGTCTCAAAGGAAGAACTACTGGACTCCAGAGAAAACTTCTGGATGTACCGTTTAAAATCACTGCATCCAGATGGACTGAACATTACTGATAATACAACCTGATTACTGCATATCTCAAGAGCTCTCAGGACTGCATTGATTCCACATTCCAAATGGAATCTTCACTCATGATGCTTTTTGAAAATTCAGCTGTGTCATCTGTGCAGCCACTGAGCAAACCATCTTGTACTACCTGAGGAAGGCGGAAGCTGAAACGTTGTAGTTGAAATATATTTTTGTTCTTTGGTGAATCTATCTGTTTGAGTCACTTCTTTCTTGGATATATATATATATATATATATATATATATATATATATATATATATGTATTTGTGTGTTTATATAAGTATATATTTATATATATAGTATTAAATATTAGTGAAATGTATGTAATTTGTCATAATAAAATATTTAACATTTACTACTTTAAACTCTATATTAGAAAATCTATATTTTTGTCTTTTTTTGGACGATATTAGTGTCAACAACATTTGTTTCCAATAATTTTGTACTTACCATTATAAGTATAGGATCACGCTATTATGGAAAAAAGTATTTTCTACACCATATTTTTGTCAACGATTTTGTTTGCCGCGATATTGAATCAGTGATCGGCAAAGGTGCATGTGGGAAAACAAATATGAAAAATGATTCGTCACAGTAAGTCCCCACATATGTCTGTCATCTTTGTGCTGAAGAATGGTGCTGGGTGAGACTGTCTGTGGGAAATTGAGGATCCCATCTCCTTAATCTATGTACCAGCGCAAAATTAGTTTACATTCTTGAAGGAGATCAAATACATCATCACTAATTTGTAGAAAGAGACCTAAACACTTGACCAGAAAATACCAGGCATAAAATACGTCTCTTCAAAAGGCCAGATTGCTTTTTTATAATTTCTGAACAATGAAGAACTCCTAGAGCGGTGATAACCCAGATTCTAGAGAATTTAATTTCCAACCTTACTCCTACCCAAACTCATGCCTGAACTGACTGCATTCTCATTTGAGAAACAATATTGATCTCAATGATGAATCCATCAACATCTTAGATCGTATCCTACTTTCTGTGCTCCTCAGCAACAACCAGTACTCTATAGAGTCATCCATATGGCCCTTCAGTACAACCCTCCTATGGATTAACAACTTGACACATCCATTTAATACAAATTGGATACATTCAAAGCTGCTCTTAAATTTGAAATTGTCTGCTTTGTGTCACGCAAAAGAATAGTCTTCCTTAAAGAAACTCCGGTCCTGCTCAGCAGGACATTAGAGTATTTTTATTCATCAAACAGCCATCAGCGCCCCCTTCTATGCTCAGCAACTTCTGCCCAATCTCTCTACAGCCATGTGGGTTTTCAAGCAGCCCCAGGCATGAACATGGCACTGGTGTGTGTATTGAACCAGTTGAGGATGATTACTGATCATGGTGGCGTGGCTCCTTGATCCTGTTGGACCGCTGTGCAGCTTTTGATGCTGAGTCTCATGTAGTCCTCATTTCTAGACTGCAGGAGGTTGGTATCATAAATAAACCCCTTTCCTGACTCGCCTCTTTTTTTTTTGGACGCGTACTCCCTAGCTGAGACTATAGTCTTATTTAAATCTTCTTTTAAAACCTTGTCTTGCAGGGTGCCACAGGGCTTTTCTGGTCGACCCATGTTATGTGACTCCTTTAGCAAGATTTACAAGATCTGTTGGCCTTTCAATTATGGCCTATGCAAACAACACCCAGGTAATACTGAGGCTGGGTGGCCTCTTCAAAGTAGTCTGATCCACTTTCCAGAGATGCTTTTCAGCGGTTGCAGCTCCAGGGAGTATTTGCACATTGTATAAGACAAATAAATACATAAAAATATTGAGACAAACTCTCAAACCATACTGCAGAAAGTCCTACAACGTGGTATGGAATTCAACAGAAAGTGCAATCTGGCTCAAAGCTAAGAGCTATGACGGAAATAACTGGTTAGGCAGGTTCCCACCAATTATTTGAAAGCCAAGGAAAAAAAGATCTAAAAATGTTGCCATTCAAAATAACTTGTTGGAGATGTAGCTGGATGATAAAACAATCACAAATGTTTTTGAAGAGTTCACCAAATATCTAAAGTAAAGAGTATTTTTCCACTTCCTTGTTGGAAGGTTTTCATAGATCTCTCCATACTAACGTCTTAAGGAGGCTGGGTGTGACTTCCATAGCAGCCAAAATAACTGCTTACGAAAGTCATTCTTTCATGGCTGCTGTGAAAGGAAGCAAATATCCAGGATCAGAAGCCCCGCATAGAATTATATCATGCATATGGTGATTTTGTTTTCATTCTACTCAACCTGAACTTAAACCTAGCCCTTCAGCAGCACCTAAAGGCTCAGTCAACTCTCCAAAAAGCAGAGACCCAAATCACGCACAGTTATCAATTTATTTCTCTTACAAAGTTTTACTGCAATTTGTAAATTAAAATTCCCAACTACTTGGAATGGTTATTAACATTTTAAGCTTTAGAGGAATATGGCTTTCTGGAGGGCTTTCTCCACCTGATCAGTACATTACAACACAGCCCAAGGCATGCATCTTTGCCTATGGCAATCCCGAAAATACTTCTCTCTTAATAGTTGTACTCCTCAAGGGTGTCCTCTTTCATTCCTCTTCTTTGCCTTAAACATAGAACCAATTCTAAAGTAAATGTGATCTGGGCAGGCATCTATGACCCCTATGACCCCAAGCTCCCAGTCACCAGAACAATGAAAAGAGCTTGCTTGCAGGGTGCAAGAGGTAAACATTTGTTAGAAAAGACACTGAGCCCAAATTCACCTACAAGGCACGCTCAGTGATGGACATTCGAGACCTCTTGGGCATAGAATGTACAAGATGACAAGCACAAACTTAAGGGTAGAGGAGCCCGGGGGCTGCAAAGATGATGCTCTGCCGCTTGTGGATCAGGGGATAAGTGAAAGGCTTCTGAGAAGATACTGAAATCCAGAGCATTGGCACCAGAGGCTTGGATGATATTGCTACCCAAAGACCGGGAGTGCAGAGAGACATGATCTCTCCCCCTCAGCATTTGAGCCTAGAGAGTGGTGGCTCCCGTTGACTAGATGAATGGTTTGGATGCTGTATCAAGTTCTACAGACCTTAATGGGACAATCATTGGCACGTGCCCCTGTTCCCTACACCTACTGTGATAAAAGATTTACACAGCAGACACTGGTATGCAAACACAGTCTGGGATTCCAGTTCTTGCATGCACTTATGACCGGTTACGCTGGAAAGGAGAGGATGAATTACAGTGTATACCTCTTACAGGGGTGGGCAGTTGCGTAGAGAGGGAACTGGACTTTGAAAGATCCCATGGGATGCGTGGCCGGGGACACCTGATCAACTGTGTGTCCCAGTGCAGTATTCTCAGAGAGAAGGGGGCCATGATTGGGGAGCCATGGCAGAAGCCTGGCATATTAAACACACAATTGGTGATGGGAGGAATTTGTATTAATAGTCTAACCACTAACAATCACTCGGTTTCATAACACCCATCGTTTTTTGCCGACTGTGTCACTTTATACACGTTATGTGAATTAGAAGCCTGGCGCAAACTGGCCACTTGGTCCCCTACTAGGGAAAAATTCTAAGATGGAGGAAGGGTAACCACAGTGGAAAACACCATGCAGAGATGATTCTAAGGTACCCCTGAGGGTTTCTAAAAATGGTGCCACCATAACACAGGAATGTGAGGGCTACTTGCTATATGTTACAAATGTGAGCCATCCTACACAATATCAAGGGCCATCCTGACCGTTTAGACACTATGTGCTCTTTTTTTTGTTTCAAGGGCACCTACCACGTGTATCACTAGACAACAGGTATTAGCTTAATGACTATATTTACAAGAAGGTAATCATATTATTTCACTTGTAATTTATACGCAAATAGGTGTATTTTATTCACAATTTGCCCTTTAGGATTTCTCTTCACAGCAATTCATTGTCCCTTATCTATGTCTAAACTAAACCAACTTTTAGTCCAGAAGCTGCAAATGTCCAAATTAGGGATATAGGGCCATATGCATGAACACATTTTCCCATAGACACAGAATGGGCAAAACCCTTTGATGCATCTGGCTCATAGTGACTTAAATAAATGGGCCTCTCAAAATCTGTTTTATGGACAATGGCTACAAGGCCTTATGACTTTGCTCACTGATTTGTCTCATAGGGTTAGTTCCCTTTTCAGATCCATTCAATGGCCATTCGAAGGGAGTAGACACACCGTTTTGTTAATTGTTTCTACCTCTAAACAGCTTATTGGGGGAATCAGCAAACACTCTTCAAAACATATATATAAGCCTGGGGATACACCCGCCCAACATGATCTCTAAAAAGGACATCTAATGCAGTACAATCACTACTTTATTTTGCCTGTATGTGATTGCATGGTTCAGAAATGTAACCTAGATGTTGTCATTTCAGTGACTCACAAAAATACTAGTCAACTAATTTCTGTGCTCTCATCGCCAACATCTACCACATACATCAGGACATCCAATTTTCACAAACGTTTAAATTAAAGTATTAAAAATCCCGACCACAAAGGATACACAATTCTTCATCACAAAAGAATTTGACCCCCCACCCCCAAACGGTCCTCAAATATATTTCATAAAGAAAACTCAATGTAACAATATCTGAGTGTTTCAGCTGCACAACTTTCTTCTGTGCACCACAACTACGCACTGTTTTCATCATTCACCTAGCATGTGTGCCAGAACAATACTCCTAGAGGTGAAGTGCTGCTACAGCTGACTTCCCTGAATGTCGTGCCAGACACATATGTTAGTGCTTAATTTGAGCAGGTTCTTTCCGTTGCTCGGCACCGGCATTTAACTGGCAACACCGGCACTTATGACAGTCTGCCACATGGTGGTGTTAGAGATAAGCTCAACAACAGTTGTTTATTAATTCTATATCCATTAAAAATGGCTAATGCCTGCCACACAAGCCATAGCTTGTGGGCCTAGAATGGTCTGAATTGTCACAATTGTGGGAGTGTGATGGTTTGTAGTTGTGTTAGTACTGTCATTGTAAGCACTTGCAGGAGCAATGGGTGGTGTAAGCTGCAGTGGTCTCCCAACGGGGACTCTAGCACTTATATTTTTAACAAATTAAGAGTGCCTAGGGTGTATGAATTCTATTGCCCTGAACTAGTCGAAAACCTCAAGCTACCCATCAAGAGTGCGAGTCTCAGTCACAATTCTGTTTTAGAGATGGATCAAAAAAGGATGAGGTTCCTTTACCCAAAGCTGGTTTTAAATCCAGTTTGCTAGACTTACAAAATGACTAGAGGAGACACTGGAAGGAGGAACTGAAGAAGTAAGGAGCCTTTAGCAGATGTCTTTGAACAAACTGAGGTCATAAGCATAGAGACATACGGAAAATCTACAAGAAGTGATGACTGTGGTGTCGATCAGACTCAGGATTACAGATGGCTGAGGAGTTCATCAAAATGCTGACACTAAATTATGAGGATCTAGAATACAGAGCTCAGAGGAACATCATCAGGATCCAGAATGTCGGGAGGCAGATGAAGGATTGGATCTTGCGAGCTATGTAACATTCCTGTTGCTCAAATGCTTAGGGCTTCATTTACAATAGAATGACGCAGCGCAGTCCCACAATCAATTTTGCAGCCCTGCGCTGCGTCATTCTAAAAGTGAAGGAATGCGCCGTATTTACAAGAATACAGTGCATTCCTGTACTGACTCCTGCACTAATAAAGCAGCCTAGCGCCAGCGCAGGCACCCTTGCGCCATGTTGCAAGGGTGCCTGGGTTAGGGGGATGACTGATTTTGTGCAGGAAGGGACTTCTTTCTGCACAAAATCAATCAATGGAGGCAATTTCCCCCTATGTGTGCTGCAGAATGCAGCACACATAGAAGAAGGAAAAAACTAGGAGAAATAAGGATATTTCTTCTAGTTGCGCCTCCCTAACGCCACCCCTAGGGTGGTGTTAGAATCTGAAGCATTTCCAGGTTTATGATTCCTCGTAAATCTGGGAATGCTTCAGATTCCATGGGTGTTGCATGGGAACACCCACAGCAACACCCATGGAACGCCATTTTCACGCAGTGTTCTGAGTGAAAGGGGACCCTATTAACAAGGCCATGAAAAGCCACGACAAAAGTGGCTTTGTGTGGCCTTGTAAATATGCTGTGGCACATTGCACCACCGGAATGTCAAAAAAGGGACGCGACAGCGGTGCAAAAGTGCTGCTAAATTCGAAAGGAGAGACAGTGGGAATTGAGAGAGCTCAGAGTTGGAGTAGGAAAGTTTCTCCAGTTGTGTTTCAGGAAGATAGAACTGTACTTCTACAAGACCTTACACAAGCTGCCCAGGGTTTTAGGCAGAATATCAAACCTGTTGAGGATGCGCTTAACAAAAGATCAATATGTTTTAGATAGACAGTTCCCTGCAGGCTAGCCTTCTCATTTGAGCATGTTCATTGTCACGTTACATCAGCTGCATAGGGTACCAAGATCCCGAAAAAAAAGTGGCAAAGGAGAGGCAATGGAGTCATCACACAACGAAGGAGATCCGCAGGGAAGAAGGGGTAGCCGAAGGAGATTCAAACAGAGGGAGCGAACCAGTCAGGAAATTTCACAGACACATTAATGCAGACCCATCCGTTGTCTCAAACTTTAAGCTCAACATGGCCAAAACGGAAGTGCTTTGATCAAACTTGGAAGAAAGAAGAATGGTCCTTCTCAAACATTTAGCTGCATTCCAGATAGTGGACAATTTGGTAAATGATTTAGGGATCCACCTGACATGGAAGGTGGAAGACCACTATGAGGTAAACATTCCTCAGTTACTTAAAATAATTTGGGAGGATTTAGTGAGATGGCAAGGATAATATCATGGTAGGTTGTGTAGCAACATTGAAAATTACTATAATTCTGCATCTACTATATTTTTTTATTTTAGCCCTTTCTGGTGCATATCAAAAGATGTGCCTTAGATAAACTGAAATTAAAATTTGCCTCAAACACATTTAGGGGAAGGACTCTGTTTCAGATTTCAGGTTCAAAATATTGGCATATGCGGATCACATCATTCTGGTCCTTTTGGACCCCCTAAATCTATCACAACAGATCTAGATGTCATCCACTCATGTTCGGTTATCTTGGGCTATAAACTGAATCTTGAAAAATCTGAAGTCAAACATTCATCCAAATGCTGTTTACCCAAACACATCCCACATATCACTTTCTGCTAGAAGGCACTATCAATTAGATATTTGAGGTTTTCTTTGACAGGCATACTGATTCCACTTTGGCCATAAATCACTCATTCTGTTCAACTAAGTAAAATATAGACATTTATTTCATGACGTTGGAAACTGCACAATCATGAGAGTACATATTAAAAGATTGTGCCAGTTTTTTAACAATATTTCCCTATTTAGGACGTATGGAAAAGTAATAACAACGTCTCAAACTGAAGAGCAAAATAAAAAAGAAACAGAAGACAAAGTAACTGAAATCATCTATCATAAAAATAAAATAATTAGGTCTCATAAAATATAAAATAGCATTATTCATACATATAAAAGACCCTTCTTCATTAAATAATTGAATATTTTTTCTGGCCCCTCCAATGGAAGGTACATTTATCCGTGAGAGACAACAACGACATACTGTTAAGGTAGTGATTAACAGAGAGGTTAACAGATGATTTCCCTCCTCTTTACAGCTGATGTTTAGCAATGACCTTTACGTCTTTGCACCTTCAGCATCTTGAATTAGCTTTTAATTTTGAATTGTTAGTTTTCATTGGTGTTTAGCACAAACAAATGACAATACTTTGTTGAGTATAGGCTGGGCCTAGATTAGGGCTAACTATTGACATATTACAAAAGAACTAAAACTGACTTTGTTCAGCATTGTTTATCTGTTCTCCTGCACACCTTGTTTTCTCCAGATGGTTGATACGGTCATTGGTTATTATAGTTTTATAGCCCACTGCCGAGGGCTATACTATAGCCTTATAGCCCACCGTAGCGGGCTATACCGGCTATTAAAGGCCCGCTCCAGCGTTAAAGGCCCGAGCCGAAGGCGAGGGCCTTTAACAAGGGGAGCGGGACTTTAATAGCCGGTATAGCCCAGCTACGAAGGGCTATAAGGCTATTCGAACATTCTGCCACTAGAGGGCAGAATGTTCTAACAAATAAAACAAAGGCTTCAGGGAGCACGAGGGGATTGAAATCCCCTCAGGCTCCCTGAAGCCTTTGTTCACAGCCACAGCTGTGAACAAAGAAACATTGGAATGTTGGAGCTCCGGGCTTATACCAGCCATTATAAGCCCGGAGCTACTCCATTCTTTTCAATGGAGCTCCCAACATTCCAATGTTCTAATATAGCCTTAAAGCCCGCCGCAGCGCAGTCTACCGGCCATTAAAGGCCCGCTCCAGCGTTAAAGGCCCAAGCTGAAGGCGAGGGCCTTTAACAAGGCTATTAGAACATTCCACCCCTAGAAGGCACAATGTTCTAATTTGTAAAACAAGGACTCACGGACCCCGAGGGGATTGTAATCCTCTTGGGCTCTGTGAGGCCTTTTGTTCACAGCAGCAGCTGTGAACAAACATTGGCATGTTAGAGCTCCGGGATTCTACAGGGCATTAGAAGCCACTCTCCATTGTTTTCAAAGGAGCTCCCAACATTCCAATGTTCTAATATGCTTATAAATCTGGAAAGCTGAAACCAATACAGAATCAGGCGTGTTAACGCATGAGACAACCTTCATTTGTGAGTCTTGGAACTCCAAAGACACAAGTAGAGATTGAGCAGACTATCTATTTACTCATTGATTATGTAATTCCACAGCTCAACCTCTGGGAGAATAAATGTATCTTGCAGGTTTTAAAAGAACCAATTTGGCTCCACTGAGTAAGCTGATCCAGAAAAATACTCCTATTGAGGGCCTAGGGCTTGTGGAGCTAGGAATTCAAAACTGACCAACCTGAAAGTTTGGGGTTTTCTGAAATGCTGTGGATACACCACACTCTCCGTCTAGAGTGCATTAGCCACTAAAATTCCTAAATAGTAGTAGTTTAATCCTTACTGAGTGGGGGAAGGGGTGGGATTAAGTGGAAAGAGACATCTTTGGATTGTCAGGCTATGCCTGACGTCAGTCTATGCCTGACGTCAGTGTTCCTTAAACTGGTTTTAATCTGGGAAGGGTTCCGATACTTTTGAGGACCACACACTGACCTTTCAGACTAGAACATCAGACACTGCCTGATTGTCCTACAGGCCAGTCGAACCCTGTCTGTGATTGGTACACAAAAGAAAACTTTGATAATGTCAGGTAAATTTCAAAATCACTTCAATGTGTGCAGAAACTATCCGTGCCTTTTAGATACAGTCTATATATTGCGTCTTAAATAAAATCTTGCATCACAATTGAGACAACAAATTCAGAATGCTTAGTGTATTATGGAAACCTTGTTAACGGCGATGACTTTACATCACAAAAATGTTATGAAGGAATTCTCAACAAATAACCTGTTTAACTAATTAAAAAAAACTATCTCAAAACGTGGAAAAATCCAACTTGGTCAAGGATGAAAAGGAACAAACGAATGTATTTTTATTCTGAACTTCTGAGGGATGACTGATTAAAATCAAACAAGCCAAGACACGACTTAGTCCAAAACGCGTAGCAGTAATGATCGGCCTCCTAAAGGGTCTTGCTATCTAAAATAAGTAGCTGAGATAACATGACCTTGATCAATTCAGAAGGAACCACGCTGCCATCTAGCGACAACAGGTGTCTCCAACAGGTGCACCTTGAGCTACCAGTAGTTCACAGGTGGCCTCTGAGTAGCTCTCATATAATTTAGAGAATATGCAGATGTCCTCGATGCTAGTGCTGCACTTTTAAACACTGTGCTTGAGAAGATGATAGTGCATGATTGTAACGCCCATCCTCTTAAGAAAAATTATTTCTTTCTCTCCTTCTTTCTTTTTCTTCTTTCTTTCATAGATTCTCTCTACCTATCTCGATTTCTTTTTTGCTTGTCCCTTTTTTCTTTACCTCCTTTCTCCATTCCTTTGTCTTTTTCCCCTTTTACTTGATTTGCCTCCTCCTTTCTCATTTTTTCTTTCTTTCCATATCTATTGCTCTACTTTTCTTTCTTTTTCATTCGGATTCTTTTTTCCTTCTATTTCTGCCTTTCCTGCTGTCTTTTTTGTTTTTTTCCTCCGTTTATCTCCTTTGCCTTTTTTTAGATTCTTTTTTTTTAAAATCCTCCTCTCTTTCCTTCTGTTTTCTCTACTTTCCCTCCATTTATTTTTCTGATTCCCTTTCTTTATCTTTCCTTTTTTCATTGCTTTACCTACTTTCTTTTTCTATCTTTGTTTTCTTGCTTTTGCTCTTTTCTGTTACGTTCTCTTTCACTTTCTATTTCCCTTCTTTCATTCTTTTGGTTTTTTTCTTCCTCTTTCTTGATCTCCTTTCTTTTGATCGCCAATACCTGGCTTTCTTTCTTCATCTCCTTTCTTGTCTTATTTCCATTTCTTTCTTAGGTTTTCTGTTTCCTGTCTTTAATTCGGTCTTTCTCTCTTGCTTTTGCTTTCTTAGTCTACTTTCATTCTCGCCGTTTGTCTCTTTCTGTTTTTCTCTGTTTCTGTTTCACTCTTCCTATCCTTCCTTCTCTCTCTCTCATTTTGGTCTCTCTCCTTTCTTCTCTTTTTCCTTCTTCCTTCTTTCCCTCTGTCATGCTTTCTTTGTCACCTGTGTCTTTCTGTTTTACTTTTCTACCTTCTTTTCCTTATTTATTTTTTCTTTCTTTCTGTTTCTTTCACTCTAACTCGCTGTCTTTCTCGCTCTTAATCCCTCTAGTTATCTGCCTTTATCTTTTTTCCGTTTTTTTCCTCACACTTTCTTTTCTCTCATTCTTTTTTGCCCTCTCTCTCTGTTTAATATGCAAGATACTGGTGCTGTATTTATGAGTTTTCTTTTTGACTTCTTTAGTTTATTTATTGTATGTACTATGTGTTTATTGTTTTTATGGTGGTTTTAATAGACTATGGTCTAAATAAACTTTGAGTCATTTTTAGAGAGGGAAACTCTTGACGATCATATACAAGAAGCCAACAGACAAAAACAGGTATCTGACCCATGCTTACTAAATCATTATTGTATGCACTGAATCTGCACTACAAACAAATCAAAGTGGATGACAGCTACCATAATTAGAGCTGAGAATTATGGTAGAGTTTAAACAAAGATGGGTTTCATAAGGAATTCTAGAATTCACTTAGGATAACGTGAAATTATTGACACAAGAACAACTACAAAAGAAACAGACAAACTTTTATTTCTATGAATTTCATTGCCTCTACTGAGATTCAGAGGCGTATTTGAAGGTTCATGTTAGAACAGAACAACAAGCGAAATGACCTGTGAAATGTAGAGTTCAAATCTGGTATCACGCTGCAGCCAAAAACGTCCTCCAATTAACTAGGGATTCGCAGGGTTTTTTTGCACTATGCATAATTTAAATGCGCAAAAATGAAATGTTGTGATAAATCCGACATTATGAGGTACAGAAATGGGATTAATGAAAGTCCTTAAGTGCGAAATGCTATTAGAAGTGTAACAAATCCACCAATATGGTGGCTTTCTCACTATAAATGTAATGTTGGAAGTGGAAATGGGACGTTATGATGTGTGCCAATACAAGGAACATCCACAAGCCTGCACGTTTGTAGCTATTCTCAGACATTTTTCAGGTGGTTTCCAACTGTGGAAATGTATTTAAAAACACTTCTGTTCAAATGTAGGAAAGGAAAGGGAATACCCACATACTTCATGGGGGTGTCAAGGACGTGGGTTCTCTGCAAGGAAAGATGCTTTCCCTGGAGCTAAAATATAAGTGCACGTTTTAGCATGATTTTCTTCTGCGGATTCTCAACGGAGTGGAAAATCCTCATGAGTACATTTTGGGAAGTAGGAGTGCTTCGGGCAATTTACATCTGTCAGATTTCCAAGAGTACTCCTGGAATTCTTTGTGAATCCACAAGAAGCACGTAATACTCTACAAATGTGAGTATATTTGTGTCTTTGCTTTGTGATCGTGACCAGTGTCTTCGGTTGTATATACAACATGGTAAGTTTTTGAATTGAAGAAAATAAATTAGTGCAGATAACATTAGCACTTTCCTCACATTAATAGACAGGATTAAAATAAGACATCGAAACAAGCTGTACTTCCTTCAAGTAACAACATTTCCCAGTCCACACACGACTTCATATCTCAATCTGGTCCTCTTTAAATGTAGGAAAAAAGATAACCAATATACACAAAATTATATTTCCTGTAACCGTTAGAGAGCACAAGCTGTTTGTGTTGAGACAGAAATTGTCCACTAGTTGGTCTTCTTGGGCGATGAGCAGACGCAGAAAGGGAAAGAGTTTCCCAATTCCCATCGTATGGCACTATCTGCTATAATCCTTGCCTCCAAGATGGGACAGCTCTATAGAAAAAGAAAATGAAAACAGTTATAAATGCAGCTTAGTGAATTAAAAAAAACAAGCTATTATGTATATTTGTCTCCCTGTTCTCACCTGTGTGGAATGTGCAGTAGTGGTCCCGCAGCTGTTGGGCCCATTTCTTTCCTACGCTCCTCCCATCCTTTAGTAAGTTTGCACAACCGAGAAGGGTCTCTGCTAACATGAATTTCAACCTGGAAGGTATTAGAAGAAAAACATGACATATTTATCTCTATATATCTATAAAGATGAAAATCCAAAGGGAATCGATCTTATCGATTAAATGACTGCACACGTTCTAAAAGAAATTCAGGTTTCAAAAGTAATCTCATTTGCAAAAAGGCCACCACCTCAAATTTCTGCTTTTACACACTCATCATTGCCCTGCTACTACTCAGCTACATGTTAAAGGAGTGGACACTCTTCCGACAGAGAGACACTTCTTCTAATAAGTTATGTATAAAACCACGGTCATCTACTAAAACTATTTAAACCTATCCATGGTGATATTAAGATTATTATTAATTTTATAGAGCCCAACCTTTACTCAAAGGTCATCCCATCGCTAATTTTCTTATATGCACAGGTCTCAGTCTTAACTCATTAAAAGTTACTTACCTTCAGTATAGTAATTTCTGGTGGATGCTATGGCCTTCATTACAAGTGGCTCATAAAAATCTCAGTCATTCCTCTCTCTATCCTCTACTCTGATTTACTGTTACAGGGGTCACAATACGTTTGGATGGGTGTAGGGGGAGGGTTGCGACAAAACTGGGGATGAAATGGTTAATCACTTGTAGTCCTGGTTCTGCATCTTACGAATCTTCACTTATGTCAAACATTATATAATTCTGCGCTCAATATATATCTATATATGAACAGAAAAGGATTAAGAGTCCAATATTTCTAGGTGATAGGAAGCTGTGAGAAGGTGGTTCTGGCCATCTAATCCACCTGGATTTTTTGATCACCTGATTTTTGACCTTTTACTGTGGGAGAGCCTCCTAACCTGGGACTGCCCCACAGTAAACTCATGGTAAGAGAGACTGCGCAAGTTTACCACCAGTGTCCACCTTGTGAGATAAGGTCGCTGCGATGCAGCCAGGGTAAGGGGCACTGGGCTGGTTCCATGTACACACGAGTGAGGGCTGTGCGCAGGAGACTCCTGTTGTGCGCAGCCCAGGAACTGCGCACAGGTAGCATGGCGCAGAAGGGACTATGCAGAGTTGGGTGGTGACCTGGAATAGGCCTTTTAATCGGGGGGTATACATGTAGGGAAAGTCAGTGTGCTTTACTGTCTTTGACTGTGGTTACACTCCATATACTCCTATGGTAAAGGCTGTCTTTAGGCACAGCTCCAGTTCCCTGGGGGCTACGGACTCCGGGGTCTCACCAAAGTACACTGTAATCTGTGTGAACAGAACAATTCTGAAAAGTCCAAAAGTATATTGGTACAGCTTATGGGTAATCCAGAAATGTCATATTTCTCGGACTCAGTTTAGGATCAGAACCCAGGTCAGTGGCTCCTGGGTGACGCCATCTTGAAGCATCCCAGAAGCCTCTGCAGGAAGGTTGAAACAGGAGCGGAGAGGTAATGTGGCACCTCAGGATAGGTCAGAAATGTATCCCTGCTGGCACCCCCGCCCCCCCTTAAAAGGTCTTGCGCAGGGGGGAGAGCTCTCTCTTGGATGTGCTTCTTCTGAGGAACACTGGGACTGGAGGCTGCGGCCATGGGCAATTAGTAGTAGGAACCCCCTGACTGTCCCCTGGACTAAGGGCTCAGTCTTTGATTGACCCCAGGACCTGTGGGACACTACCCAAGGACCAGGGACGCTGGTCCCCTTACACCACCTGAGGATCAGTTGGGGAAAGACTGGGCTTCTTGTCGGGGAAGAGAGAGGCTCAGAAGGAGAGCAAGGCGAAAGGCTGGCGCAGGGAGCCAGTGAAACCAGCTCCCTGCAAAATTCCTCACCTATGGAGGCTAGGAGGCCTGAAGAAAGTGCTCCAGGCGGCTAGGTCTCACCGCCAGGAGCAAAACGAGACCACAATAGTCATAATCGGGCCAACGGGACCAAGTTATCGCCTTTCGAAGTTCTGGCAACCTCTGACCCCAACTGGCAGGCACGTGCAAGTGACGCTCCGCTGCTGGATTAATTTTTATCCTCGGAGGGGGTGGCAGGCCCCCGGAGGCTGCCCACGAAAAGAAAATTGTGGCGCTTCTCTTTGTGGGGATAAAGCGTGGGCCCAGGATCCCTTCCCTTGGCCACGGGAAGGCCGGCACACCGCACGCAGCAGACCCGCGAAGACAGAAGTGAAGTGCTGACTCCCGCAGCAACATGCAAATGTGCTGGCCATGCGGGGAGACGGAGAGAGCAGCCGGGGATGAACTCCCTGAGCTGCTCTCCCACATGGGCAAATGCACGCGGGGTGCATTGGGCACCCTGAGAAAAAGTACAGTGCGGCGCGAGGCCACTCAGAAAACCAAAGCGGCTCTCCCCAGCCCAGCGGGAGAGCTGCTGCTCAGAAATTCCAAGAAGTGTGGAAGAGCGCCCCATAATGCCCTGCCGGGCTTGTCAGTTTCGCCAGCATTCTAAAATGGAAACCACTCTTTTGTGACTTGTGGTGACCCCCAGGAGAGCGGGGTCACCACCAAAATGTTCCCAAAGTGTGGGGGGAGCTGTAGGAGCAGCTAAGCCTCCCCCAAAGGAAGTGCTAGAATCCCCTTCTCTAGTTTGGTGGGACTCCATGGAAGATAATCCCTCAAGGGCTTCAAGTGTTGATTAAGCTTCTCCTAGCTAGAACTTTTGTTTTAGAGTTAGGAAGGCAGCACCCTTTGTGGGTGAAGATTATGGTTGTAATCATTGTGGCCTGAAAGTGTTCAATATGGATTTCCATAGTGGTGAACACCCTCTAGGGGTGACAGCTGGTAATACCACGTGTGTATTTACAGAAATGATGTCCTGTAGGGACTGTGTTTAAAATGCTTAGTATGTTGTATGTTTTTCAAAGTGTATGCTGCAAGCACCTTCTAGGTGAATGATTATAATTGCACAGTATGGTAATTATAAATGTGAGTATGTTGCATTATTCATGTTGACACTTATGATGAGTATCCACACTCCCAGTCATGCTTAGGCATTCAGTCTTGTTGATGCTTTATTTGAATAATGAGACTGACAGCCACTCGTGATTAAAGTTAGCATGCTTTATTTCCAGTATTAGGCGCCCTCAGTCATGGTTATATGTAATTATTGCATTTATTCCTATGGTGAAATGCTTGTTGACATAATGAGGGGCATACCCACTCACTTTGGTGACAGTGGTAAGGGCTCCTACTCCAAGCTATTTTCAACCCCTGGCATTCAGGGACAAGATAATGTTTAAACATGTGAGTTGTGGTACTAGAGCCCCCACCCCCGTAGGGAGGGGTCAGAAGGATTACGCAATGTCATCTAAAAGTGATTCCATCCGCTTTTGTATGTTTGTAAATGGCTGCATAGTATTGAATGGTGTGCGTTTAATAAATGTTCTTTTCCTTTTTCAAAAGAAAAAGCATAGCCTGGACTATCATTTATTGAGTGTTATTAGTGTGTATCTGTGAATGGCGATTACTAGCTCACACCACCTGCCTGGAGAGCGCTTTGGACTGCTCTTCAACGCTACCCTATGAGAGTCAAGAGCTACGCAATGAAGCTCCTTCGAAGGTTCGATCGAGTTGCTGGCCCTATCAACATCAGCAGCAGTGCCATAGATACCCCTAATCAGTGCAGTGGTCTACAAATAAAATGGCTCAATCACAGCCACCCAGCACCTAGGGGCGGCTGACCTCCAACAGCTGTTAGTGACTCCTCAATAATACCGTTACACACGTCTGAGGAGCAGTATCTTTACACATGGAAGAGAGGGGTAAAGATCATAAAGGACAAGTAGGTGCTGACTATTTTAAAGCATGTATTCTCTCTACATTTCACAATTCCACCATAGTCAACATGTGCAATCAAACCAGTCCAGGGAAGAATGAAGTAAGCAAAATACTTTCTGATTCAGAAAAAAAAGTCCAAAGAGGGAATTCGGACTGATATTGGATCTACACATGCCTAAAAAGTTGAATAAAAGGGAATACATTTTCTGATGTTAGACCTTCTTAAAATGTTCCCTCATCTCGGGTAAAAGGACTGAATGAGCACTGCAGATCTACATATGCCTACTTCCATATTGCAATAACAAAAAAGCCTGAAGAAAGTTATTCATCCAGTTAAAGACACCTCCTTATCACAGGGAGCTCAATCTGGTGTTATCAAAATGAATGAATCCACCCTTTGTACCTAATCACGAGAATTAATCACAGCATATTTCTAGGAAGACTCCCTTTCTAGCAGCTATCACTATTCAGCCATATACAATGTTTCATGCCAAGAAGGTGGTGATAAGAACTCATGTATTGTTTCTCCTAAAGATAGCATCAGAATTCCACACCCTTATGCTTACGGTTTTCTTTGCCAATCTATTGCCAGCAGAGTGTTCCTTAGCCTCTCTGCTTGTCAGCAGATTTCTTAGTTTTTACTTTAACAAAACTAGTCCTTTAAGCAAAAATCTAACCAAATGTTAATTAACTAGAGCCTCGAGAGTTCACCTCACTTGCATATCTTCTGAGAGCCCAGACCCCACAGAAAGTTATACACACTTGCACAAAAAGAGAGCAAGTCGACCCCAGGAATGGCAGGAAGAACTCAGTATGGACATCACAGAAGAAGAACGGTCGTACTGTTATGCAATAACAAAGTCTGTTTCACAAAATGGCAGACATCGTTTAATCCATTTTAAATACATCCACAGAGTTTACTATACACCAGTGAGAATGCACTGATACGGCCTCAGGGAAGATGATAACTGTATGAGATGTGGGATGGCTGGGGCTAAGTTTATTCACTTGGCATGGGATTTCCCGGGTGTTGGGAGGTTCTGGTTGAAAGTGATTGGCGCATTGCAAGAAATAGCTGAAACCCCCTTAGATATTACACCCTTCGTGGCCCTGCTGGGCTATTATAAAGGGTTGCCCAAGGCCTCCCGCAGGCTTATTGCATTAGGGATGTTGCTAGTGAAACGCAGGGTAGCCATGCGTTGGATGAAGAGGCCGTTGCCTGCTCTCATGGAGTGGCTTACCTATCTATCCTATTGTAATACCCAATCTAAAAATTATAATGCCCTGAGACCAATAAGCTGTAGACCACATGATATTTGGGAACCTTATAAGCTGCATCTCAGGCGACAAGCTGCAATGGTCGAGGATACAGAGGAAGACGCGGGGAGGGACGTACCGGTGGCCAGGGCTGCTCCATCATTACATCAGGATGGTTCGGATAATTAAAATGAGACACACATTGGGAAGGAAAAAACTGTAAGCAAAAAGATAGTATAATTCAATAGTGTATCCCAACCTGCATTTTATAAGTGATGAGCATGTGGGCCCTACTGATGCGAAGGTTGTCAATGGAATGGTTAATGGAGGAAATGAGTAGTTGTTCGTGATCTCGATTTGTACTCACAATGTTTCTCAATTGATGCATATATGTAACAATATAATGGCTAGTGTAATGGAAAAGATGTTTAAAATTATAAATAAAGTAAAAAAAAAAATGTTAATTAACTATGGTCAAGTTCAGTGGGGAGTGGCGGAGGAGCTTGCTGGGCTTGAAGATGGCCGCCGTGGTGTGCTCCTTCAGCTGTTCAACAATCCTAACTAATTCTCCTGTGCTCCTTCAGCTGTTCAACAATCCTAACTAATCCTGGTGCCTAACTACTATTAAAAAGCGATTCTTGACTGCACCGATTGCTCTAGCCTATTGCTTGCTGATAATTGCAAAGGATCACTTTTTCGGTGCGCAGGGGAGGCAGAGAACCAATTCGTGACCAACATCGGGCCGGAACCCTGCGCGGTGTGGGGACGTGGCGAGGACCGTGGCCTGTCAGGTGGGCTCTGAGTACTGGTGCTGGCAGTGCTGTGATACTGCGACTGAGCCCTGAGTTGGGAGGTGAGTGGAATACAATCTGCGAGTGGGGAGGCACGGTTGCTTTATTTTGGCCGTGTATTATCCAAGAGGGCGCCCCAGTGCGATATATGAGCGCACAAGCATAGATGTCCTGCGCTGCTACATACTTCCTCCTGCTGCCCGCACTCCTGCCTGATGCACACACAGCCAGGCCCGCATTTCTACTGATGTTGGGGGCCCGGCCGGACTATCTTGAGGTGCCTGCCGCGGCGCTCTCAAGCTTGGCTCTCACCTGGGCCCTTGTGGAGTGAGTGCTCCTTCATTACTGTGCCGACTGCTCCTACTTTGTCAGAGGCTCTGTTGGTTGCCTGTTGTGCTGAACCCACGGCGGGGGCGCTCCTCTGTCGGAGCCTGCTCAGACTGCCCCTGGAGACTGGTCTGCACCTCCTCAGGGGAACACTAGGATGACTGAGATGGCAACGGCAGCTCTATAGAGGACCTTTGTTGATACCACATGCCTAGATCTTTGGTAAGACCGTTCCATTAGAACTACTGTGATGGCCTGGCAATTTATAATGTGGTTTGTTCCTTTAAGTTTCATGTGATGACGCACTAATCCTGAGACTATGGCTGAAACTAATGTTAGAAATGTTATCATTCTACTGCCTTAGGCACACGCTATATCGGATATATGGCCCTCTGTGGCTATATGCTGCTCGAGGCATTAGGCCGGGCAACATCTGTCCCCATGTGTACACCACCAGTTCGTGTTTGGATCTTACTGTGGGGTGGGGGGTCAGGCTGGGACTGGGAGGGATGATGTACTGTTATGTAAGTTGTGGATATTCATGGCATATGTGGGGTGTGGGTTATGTTCACTGCAAATGTTCCTCAAGTACTGGTGATGGCTTCGAGTGATAAAAGTTGACGACAAGCTGTGTTAAAGTGTGGACACCAGGTACCGGATGGTGAATGACATGAGGTGTGCAGTGACTCATCCCTTGAGCTGACTGCTGCTCCGATTACTTACATGGAATGTCAGGGGTCTAAATGACTAGAAAGATGCGGAAGGTGGCACAGAATAGATGTAGCGATACTACAAGAAACTCACCTAGCGCCAGGAAGCGGGGTGCTGACAGCGCAGAATGCAAGGCCTTTGTTACACGGCAGGCTTTACCACGCATGCTCGAGGTGTTCTGATTAGGGAACGTAAAGGCTCGGGGGTCTGCCTACAGGAGACATGCATAGACCCAGGTGACATTTTTGTGGTGGAACAATGTTATAAGGATGACTTGGTGGTTTTACTGGTTGGGGTGTATGGATTCAACTACGATGACCCGCAATTGTTTCATTCCCTCAACGCACACCTGTTACAGTGGACCTACCTGCCGCAGCTCAGGGGTGGCAATTATAATTGAGTGTTACACCCTGCATGTGATCGCTCCAAGGGCCCACAGAGGAGGCCCTTGGCAGATGGATATTGCTGCTCAGGAGGGATTATTGGACAACTGGCATTGTGAGTTCCCCACAGGGTCGGGATATACCCGCTGTTCCACAGTACATGATAACCATACAAGCATAGACTATTGGTTTATGTCGAAAGGCTTAGCGTTCCTGGTCCACCACTGTAAAAATTACCACAGACATATTCAGATCATTCACCGGTGTTGCTGCAGCTAGAGCTGTGTGTTCAGAGATCGACTGAATTCTTATGGTGCTTCCCCCCCCATATTCTCTATTAGATACAGTATTCTGGGAAGAGCTAGCACAAGCGCTTGAGGAGTTCTTCCACACCAATGTAGGGACAGTTGATAAGTTTGCAACAGTGCGGGAAGCGTTTAAGTTTTACATATGGGGAGTTACATTATCTATGCATGCCAGGGTCCTCTGGTCACTGCATGGACGATTGGCACGATTAGAGACAGAGATCTCCGACCGGGAATGGCAACATCAGGATTCAGCCGATAGTCGCATTCTGGGTGATATTAAAACCAAGATACATGAATACCATGAGACTGCTCAGAGTGAAGTGCACCACTTAGGGAAATATGCAACAGCGCGCACTTATGGGGAGGGGCAACGTCCTGGTGCAACGCTGGCCGCACTATTGCGCCCTCACCGAGAGCAGATGTGATATTGGAAGTGCAAGACGAGAAGGGACTAGGATTGAGTGCCCCGGAACAAGTATCTGACCGCTTCCGCAGATATTATGCTGACTTATATAAGTTGCGGCTTACGTACTATGACACTGCTATGGTAGACAACTTAGTGCACATAGCTATGACCTGGCTCACCACTGAGCCTAGGGAACATCTTATGGCCACTCTGCGCCCAGAGGAGATATGTGTACCACTCAAGGACATGAAGTCGGGGAAGGCGCCAGGCACTGATGGGCTCATTGGGGTCTATAATAAGGCCTATCAGGACCAACTCATTCCTCATTTTGTTACCCTATATGAGGTAATGGTTGAAGGGGCAAGTATGCCCTCCTCAATGCGCAAAGCCCTGAGAGTAACCCTCTTGAAACTGGACAAGACGCCAGACCACTGCTCGTCCTATAGACCAATGTTGATACTGAATGTGGATACCAAGCTTTACGCAAGGTCTTGGCTAATCTTCTGGCCCCGCTACTACCAGGAGTGGTGGGATTGGAGCAGGCTAGCTTCGCTCCGGGATATAGCTTGACATTCAATCTCAGAACGTTATTCAGCACCATCCAACGTATAGACCCCCAGATCTGCGCGGCGGCATTGTTCCTTGATGCAGAAAAAACGTTCGACTCAGTGGAATGGGGGTTCATGCTCGCGGTCCTGAGACGTATAGGAGTGGGAGAGGTATTCTTGCGCCTTGTGACAGTCCTCTACATGTAGCATGGTGTCTGCTCCCTTTACCATCACGAGGGGCACCAGACAGTGTTGGCTCTTGTCTCCCCAGTTATATGCCCTGGTGGCTGAGCCACTGGTGTGTGCACCCCGGGAAGACCATGGACACCGGGGCTTACATTTCCCAGGCTATAACTTGATCATCTCGGGGTACGCTGATGACACGTTGCTTTATATACATCACCTGGAACATAATCTTGCCCCAATGTTGCGTGAGGTAGTGGGAATCGGAGGATACTCAGGCCTACGGGTGAACTGGGATAAGTCCATAATATTTCCACTCACCCCCGCTATGACGCAAATACAATGATAGAATACCCACTACAGTGGTCGGCGGACCCAGTCCGCTATCTGGGAATATGGGTGCACACAGACCCGGCTGTAGACATGCTTGATAACTACGGCAGAGCGGTGCAGAGACTCTCTGGAGCAGTTGACCGCTGGATCAAACTGCTGTTGTCGCTCACCAGGTGTATAGCCATAATGAAAATGGTAGTGTTGCCTCGATTCCTATTTTTGTTTCAAAACATCGCTATGCTGTTGCCTCGAGCGGTGTCTGACAATCTTCGGACCCTCATGATTACATTAGCTTGGGCTGGAAAACAGCTGAGGGTACACTGGGACACTCTTACCCTGCTATATGGCATGGGAGGATTCAGTGACCCAGATTTAGGGACCTATTATAGAGCAGCACAGAGTATGTTTGCTCACTATTGGATCCATTGCCCACATGACTTACCACACTTTTGACTTGAACGAGATGCTGCAGATCCACACACGTTACCCCAAACACTATTCAGAGACCCGATCCGGAGGCATGGTGTTTTTGACTGTCTGAACACCACAGTGCACTCCTGGTGCAGCCTCCTGGAATGACAGACTGGATCCTTACCACATATACCCCTGCCGTGGTATTCATGACTCCCTATGAGTCAGGAGCCGAGGGGACGACAGTTGCACTGAGGGAGATTGGCATTAGTAATATGGGGGACTTCTTTCAGGATGCCACGATGTGTGCATGGGAGGTGACCTCAGGAGCAGAGCTATGAGCCCTCTGCTCTTGACCAATTTCATTACTACTGAACGAGACACACACTGCAGGAGTTATTGGGGGACGATGTTCTAGAAACCCCTGAGATGCCAGCGTTGTCCTCTCTTCTACAGATCGCTGTTTGCACAGGAGGGGCACTGGCCAGGTATGACATAAGGTTAGGCTTGAATGGCAGAGGGACTTAGGAATAGTCATTGGCAACAAACAGTGATATTATTGCTGCTCAGTAGTCAAGACTATCTCACTGAACGGCAGACACAGGCTACTGCACTTCAAGTACATCAACAGGGTGTACTACATGCTTAAACGTCTTCATAGATATTGGCTCTGTGACAATGCGGTTTGACAGTGATGTGGTGAGCGGGAGGCAAGATTCGCACATCTCGCTTGGTTCTGCCCTGTGGTACATAGATTCTAGTGAGATATATTCTGAGAGCTGGAAACCATCACTGGCGAGGCCCTGGAGTTTGCACCTATGCTGGCGATGCTGGGGTATGACAAGGAAGTTCAAGGAGAGGTCAGGCGATTGGTGGCTATTGGTCTATTGCTTGCAAGACGTCTGTGGCTATACGTTGGACACGCGGTCCTCTTACGATACTGAAAGATTGGCATGCTGATATGGCATACTGTAATGCACAATCTGATGCATTTAGTGAGCTTCTCCCACCCCAGACTTGGCCTAAAAACTACTGGGGACCATGTCAGACTTACCTAGCCAGTGGGGAGACAGAAGACTCGGGAGAGGAGGCGGATACCACTGCAGGAGATGGGTAGTGGACACAGTGGGCCACTTCCCAGCACTGCCCTGCCTTGGGTGGGACTGTGTGGCTTTGTGCAAATGTCATAAGTAGGCTGTCCGGTTTTAGGTTTAAACCTATAATAACTGATAAAACCCAACTGAAAGAGAAATAGCCGTCACCAGTAAAAACATATAAACACTGAAAAAACACCTGCACAACCACAAACTAAATGCCATTCAAAGAAAGGAAAAAGACTTTTTAGTCCATTCTGATGCACTGTTTTCTGATGCACAGGAACTAAAACACAAATATTTATCATTTCGTGCTTTGTGTGGCATCAAAGAAAGAGCCATCCCAACTGTGTCCCTTAGCTGATGGTTCTCAATCCAAGGGGCTATGAATGCTATATTATCCATGTGGCAACCGTTTACAGAATTTTTTGCTGAGTGATGATGCCAAAGGCAAGAAATGTGAGGATCTTTGGTCACATATTGATAGTGATGTGAAAAAAGTACACTCTACTGCATTCCTAGATTTTTAAAGGAAAACATAACTGTTGTAGTGGAAATGATAAAAAAAAATAGAGTCTGAAAAGACCCTTGTCTGCCAAGTGTTCAGCATAATTGGTGTAGATGTGAAACATCTCCTTGAGAGTAGGCTGGGCGACACCTTTAGTGACTTTGGCACTGCAACATGTTACATGTTAGAGTGCTTGCCACTTGGTAAGCAAAGCAATGGTGAAGAGCAATCCAGGAACTTTTATTTTACAATGTATGAGAAATGGCTTGCAATGATGCATAGAAATGTCCTTTCACCACCAATGGCATTTGAAGTCAATGAAACCTCACTGTGGTACTCTGTTCTAGATCCCTTCCGTAAAGGGGAATTTCCTCCGTAGTTTCAAAAGTGCTGCTTCATTTTTGACCGCTTCAATAACTCTGAGGGCATAAGCGCCCAGATCAGCGCAAATGTTGCAGAACCGGCCCTGAGAATCGCAATCTTCAAGTGAACCAGTATTGGCATGGAAAGCTATGTCAGTGGCCAGAGTTAACAAATTGTGTACTGGCTGTTTTGGCATTGCCCATCTCAAGTGCCAATGTTGAGATGGGCTTTTCACAGAAGTTTACATGCGAAGGAAAGAGCGAGCGCACATGACCAAAGACTCACTGAAGAAGTATTGTATGGTGTACTACAATAAGTTTAATTTACAAAAATCTATTTGGACCTTATATACACTATACTTACACTGTCTACATACCATGCGCTATCGGTGCAGAAAGCAAGCGATAATAAAAGCGAAACGTTCCAAAAACACCGGAAAAACACTGTTTCTGTAGTTTTTAATGGCGCGAAAATGTGTAACCACTGATAACCACTGTTTTTTTAAGGTATTGAAATCACTTGAAAACACTGAAAAAACCCCACCAGAATTTACCAAAAATAGAAACTGAAAACAGGAAAGCCTAGTCATAAGATATCAATCAATTCATTGTCAACTCTTATTGTACATCTGTGTTTCTGGGGGGACCTGTATTGTCTGGTTATTTATACCACTTTATTGCACTTCATAAGTTTGACTGTACTATGCCAATTGTAGACAGCCTAGTCACCCTGACTGACAAATTTGTACCCCCTTGTCTCCACTAATCATATGCAACAATGCTCACAGCCATGTATATGTTGAAATGCCAATATGAATGTATGTTACTGAAAAACGTAAAATAAAACAATAAAAGAAGAATCTATGGTCACGTTCAACAATACCTGGCTGCTTAAAAACACATCATACATTGTTGAACTGTAGCCTACATATCCCTGTATTGTCTAGTAAACCCCTACCCCGGAGACCTAAAGACATTCCACTGGATGGAAATCAGCCATCTCAGCCTGGCTGAAAAACATTTCTCTTTCAGACCGATCTAAGGTGGCCACTTGAAATCGGTCCACGCTTTCAAAGAACACTATTGTATTGAATCTGATATAAAAGCTGATTCTAGTGTTGGTGAAGCTGTGCTGAGGACCCTCTTTGGTTAATCTGTGTTGGAAGTTCATTCAATATCTCAAATTGGATACAGTTGCTATTTCTTATGCCCAGAAGCTGCGAGAACTAGGACATGTTTTAGCTTTCCAATCCATTCTGTCACTTAGGACCAACCTGGAAGAGCCTACAATGCAAAGGAAAGTTACTTGTAGCCCTGGTTCTGCATCACTAAAGTCATAAATGACTGCATCCTCCAAGTTTTTTTTCACGGATATTAGTAATGAAAACTTCTGAAATCTGTGCTTAGCTTCCAATATTCACTTCAAAAAGGACTGACACGGAGGCAACTGCCAGTGTAAGGCATCGGGATAATGAAAGCTCCTGAAGCCTTAAAAGGATGTCTTTTTTAAACTCTTAATTGTGAAAGTCTATCTGTCTGTACTCTTCCTCACTACCTAGACAGGTAGGTAGAAGTTATAAGACTAATGCTGCAATGCAGACTTAGGAAGAGTTTTTTTCTCAACAACATTCAGTATAGAAAACCTGTCCGGTAATAGGCTTTAGGAGGGTGCTCTGCAACAAATAAACATGTTGGCCTCTCCACCCTTTTCAGTCCCCACTGAGCAGTTATAGTTAGGATCGTGTTCCCATAGGAAATGCCTTTTTTTGTTGCTAATAACTTCGACGCCGTTTGACAAATCTCAAAGAAACTTTCCAAAAAGGTGGTACTTTTTGACTAGTTTGCACATGTAAAGTTTCGTGGTGATCCGCAAGCGTGGGCTGAGAAAAAAGGGGGGGTCCCAAACGCATTTTCCCCATTAGTTTTTCCACAAGAACTTTAGCTACAGCAAAAATCACTGAACAGACAGTGTGAGAAGAAAACATTTCTCTGCCCGCGCTCTTGGGCAGGGAGATTTATTGAATTGCTCCCAACCCACGGAAGCAAAAGAAAACTGCTCCCACAAGGTTGGAGCAAAGCCACCTCCCACTGCACCCACAATGGGTACACGCAAGGAAGCCAGCAAGGCTGCAGGGGCCCTGGGCTTTCTCCTAACAGCCCCAAAAGAAGGACATGCTGTGGGGTGTTCCGGGTGGCTACCGGGGCTTCCCACTTTAAAAATGAAAATGCCAGCTCCTGCAGGGAGCAGGAGGGACTGCAGGGGCCCTGGGCCTACCCCCGCAGTCCCTGACAGGGCAGTAGCGGTGGCTTGCCCCAGGTGGGCACCAGGGCTCGCCAATATATAAAAAACTTAATGGCAGCTCCGTTAGGAGCAGGGAGCCAACGGAGTCGCGGGGGCCCTGGGGTTCCTTTCGCGGCCCCCAAAAACAATGACTTGTAATGCCCCGGGTGTGCACCCCGTACATAAAAAAAAACGGCTCCTGTGCGGCCCCATTGGGCCACTTGCAGAGAGCCGGTCGGGACGCAGGGGTCCTGGGGCTCCCCCGGAAACTCCTATAGAAAACAAGCATTGGCATAGCCAATAGGTCTCGCTTTTGGGACCTTATAAGTGTTTAGCCATGCAACAGTTGATGTTGTTGCACAAAGGATATTGTGCTGCATAACTAAATACTTATAAGGTCCCAAAAGCGAGACCTATTGGCTATGCCAATGCTTGTTGACATTGGGTTCTGTATAAAAACGTGCAGTCAACTAACAATTTGGGACTCTCTAAAATGCTCCCCGAATATATGCGAATACATGAAAACAAGATTGGCTTGGAGATACACATTTATATAGTACAATTATAGACAACTTGAAAAGATATAGATATAAAGATAAATTGGTCTGCTTCTTAAAGAGCGTTACAAAATCTGCAGGTATATTTCTTTGCACTGGTGTAGATTTTGGACTTCTGTGAATTTCTGAAGTGGGCCTGAAATTTTACTCCTAGTAAGCTTTAGGGAATTCCATTTTCGCATTAGCAAATGTATATTTACACTTGCTCGGGTGAAAAATGTGTGCAAAAATAGCAAATTCATTTTTCCTGCACATCATTTTCCCCCACCCTGGAACAGTTTTACTCCTGCCTTTTCAGGAGTCAATTTTCAATCTTTTGGAGTGTTAAAAGAGCTTGAGAGGAGTTAGTTAAACCCCTTAAAAATATGCTACTTTGTGTGCGCACAGAGAATCTAGGATATTCCAACCCTGGATATCTACCACGTCCTTTCCACTTATAGACTAGACCCTGATTGCAGATATGTGCCAAAATTAGAGCCTTGGTGAAATCCAAACTTCAATTTAAAATGAACTCTGAAATAATCAGAGGCTATTATCAGACCGCTGATATATTAAGCTGCTCACCTCACTGCATGGCAATAAAATGGACAAGAGGAATTCTCTACAGGACAAGCACATTTCTGAAGCATCTGTCCCTTAGACAAGGAAATATTTATAAAATTCCACACACCTGCAGGGAATCCCGATTTTGCTTAATTGCCTAGATAAAAAGGTGGGAATTTTGGGGGAAATCAATGAAGGGGCTGGGGATATCATAAACAAGCTATGGGGGGGGGGACCACAAGAGCAGGAGAAAAGCTATCAACAACAAAGCAAACAAGTTAGATTGACAAGAAAGCCAGCAATGCTAAGCAATGGGCTGATCTTAGCCTACTTTAAGCACTGGTATTGTTGTCAAACTCCAACAAACAACAGCTAACAGCTGATCTAAAGGTAAGCCCTAAAAAACAACCTTTGACAAGCGATTACCAATTGAAGTCAACACTTTATTCAGCTCTGGCTACTGCAGGGGGAGGGAGCTCATGTCCTGTTGCTACTAGGACAGATTCAATTAAGGTACCGCCTTTGTTCCATCACCACTACCATGTTCTGGTCGTCAGTGCTATCGGAATTCGCTTGGCAGTTGAAGCATTGAGGGAATGGGAGACCAATCCAACACATACTAAAACAGAAATCCGGTTCTCCAGTGCACCTTCTAAAACATTTCCACATCGCTGGATGCAAGAATCACTTAAGACAGCATCTATTAACCATCTCAACTCCACTGATGGCTTCAAGGTTCTTTCAGCGCACTGTATTCCACCAACATAAAAAGGAGAAGCATCATCTTGACTAACACAGAAAGACTGTACTCAGTGGTCCGCAAATAATCATTAGAGCACTCACTGAAGTAATGCAGAGGACCAAGCATAACCTGGGCAAACATACAGAGGTGAGAGAAAATGTACGTTTACAGATCAACAAACACAAAGTTAAACTATACAACTAGCCATGAATTCAGGGAGCATTTTGCATTAAGAGCCTTAGCCGTGCTCAGCCCTGACTCTTCACCTAAACAAGTCATCAATGCATGGGCAAAGGTTAAAGAATTACAGAAATGGCACATATAATCTCTTCCGAGGTGAAGATCATTTGGTGAAGCCTTGTTTGGTTCTTTCAAACTAATATTCGCATTAAGTCTAACGCGCATCACAAAGGAGACTGGAAGCAGCACTCTGTGCAACATGTAGCTCTATGATCTGAATCGGTCCATCCTCTTTTAAAGATGCCGTTGATTTCATACTTGCATATCCATTGTAGAGGCGGAAAAGGAAAAAAAGAGTCAGTTTACAATAACCTGCGTTACAAAAGGCTCCTTTTTTTGTTTAACAAAAAAAGGACACATTCATTAAAGAGCACAGGCAGGCTTTCCTTTGCAACTCGCTAATAACAAGCGCGCGCGAAAAGCATTGGCCGCGCGGGCGCCGAAAGTGAAAGTGATCGCGATGCACTTAATTACCCGTGACAGAAAAGACAGTTGGCGGCTGCGCGCGTTCACGCGCACATGCACGCAAGCTTGAGACCAGCAAAAGCCTCTGGTAGCACTTTGAAAACCCCCTTATTAAAAGTCGAGCAAGCAGCGCATGCGCTGCTCTAGGCTCGACCTAAAAAACCAGTGGGTGTGCTGGGTGGGACCAGGACACCCAGAAAAAAAAAATAACAAATAAAAAAGGGAATGATATATGAGCGGCCACAGCTGCTCATTTATTATTCACTGCTCCTTTAAGGAGCATCCCATATTGCCTTGGGAGGGCTATTGACATATATTTTGTTTTGGTGATGTTCCTAGAAGGGGCAGGGAGATCACCAAAGGCTGTGCACGGCGAGGGGGTTGGCTTTATGTATGGTAATAAAATATTACTTTACGTTAAAAAAAAACTAGAAATTTACTGAAAAAAACAAAGGTACAGTAATGTTATAGTTAGGTGAAATGTGCAGTAACAACTTAACGTTTTAAACTCTAAAAACCACAGAAATTCACCAGTTATTGTTATCTCAAGTAACTAGAACTTGTGTCGTAAAGTAAACATAACTTGCGCCCTCGCCATTCACTGATAATTACCCCACATACTACATCACTCATGACATCTTCTATGACATCATTGATAATATCACTGCAGCATTTGCAATTAAATTATTGATGAGAAAACTACTAGCCCCAGAATTCATTGTGATTTTCCATTGGGAATTAATTGAAATAAAAGAGGGTATTTAATGGTTGCCGCTGGCGTCTCATTTGAATTACAGACCACCCATGAAGAAGGGCGAACGGCCTGAAACGCGTCGGCGGTGAGATTGTTTGGAGGTCGTGAGGGAGAGATGCAGGCTGCCCTGGGTTGTGCCTCCACCCGATGGGTAACTCTTTTGCAGCATATATATATATATATATATATATATATATATATATATATATATATATATATATATATATATATATATATATGACACATACATACGTATTTGTATATTCACTGAAAAGGACAAAGGTTAAAGTGACGTTCTAGTTAGGTGGAAATGTCAATTAAAACATAACATTTTAAACTCACAAAAACACTGAAATTCACCAGTTCTAGTTGAATGATGTAACTATTCATTGAACCCTCGCCATGCACAGTGATGTCAAATTTTAATCATTTCAGTTGTCATCAGTGAAATTATCAATGACGTCATAGAACGTCATGAGCGTTGTAATATGTGAGGTCACAAGCAGTGCATGGCGATGATGCAAGTTATAGCTACCTTCAGTCCTTGGCCGTGCACAGCAGGGAGTTGGCTTGGCCTGAGGCAAGGCCCTGTGCCAAACACTCCGTGGCCAGCCAACACCCCGCAGTGTTAGAGTGGCTGGCCGCTGCGGGTGCACGGCCAGTGGGTTGGCCATCACAATATAATGGGGTGTCACTTTAAATGAGGCCTAGCCCTCACAATATAAAGGACTGTCATTTTAAATAAGATAGACTTGCAGGCTTTGTCAAGGGTTCAAAACGTCAATATATAAAAGTAAGGCCTATTGGCGTGGTCAGGGGCTCAGTGCACCAATTAATGCAAAGCAGACATATTGGCTTCGTACAAGGGTCACCCTATAATTAAATTAGCCACATGTCAAAATTTGCCATGAAAATCAATGGAATCAATTCCATAATCAAATACATTATTATTAACACACACATTACAATGGTCATTAATAGTAATTGTCACTAAAATATTTTGAATAAAGCACTTACAATACAATACAGTCATTGTTTTTAAACAGTCTTTAAACTACCACCCCTCCTCACCTCCTTACTTTTACTTCCCCCCCTCCCCCCACGAGCTCTCTTATAATTTACGGCCTACTTCTGCTTGCTGTAGCCTCTCTCATTTTCCCACTCTGTTCTCCCCCTCCTCAATCCTCTCTCCCCCCCATCCCTGACTACCCACGCTAGCCCAAATTTCTAACTCTGGTTATGCCCTAACGGTTCTCCTTAATTTCTTGTTCATGTATTTACTGTTTTTTGCATATTGTGCTGAGTATTTTGCACTTTTCCTTAATGTACTAATGTTATATCGTATTTGGTTCCTCTCTCCACCCTTGTAAAGCGCTCTAATACCCTTGGGTCTAGCCAGCGCTATATAAAACCGTTTAAATAAATAAATAAATACAAGTCTTGGGTGGGCAGCTGTGGTCCCTCCACACCCCACAACACGTACTTTAAAAGGTTGGTAGTGCCCCTGTCCCTCCTTGGGGCACCATAAAAAGTTGAATATTGGTAAGAAAGCCCATGCAGGGCACAAAGTGGCACTCCCGCCATTAATATTAAATATATATATTTTGTTTATATTTTAGCTTCCTGCTCCCTGCCCTTTCCATGCGGGCAAGGAGTCAATCTGTGGCCTGTGCCCTGCTCCCCCAGTGACAGGAAGTAGGAGGGCACACTGCAATAATGTGGGAGATGTGCTCCACCATTATGTGCCTCAGGGTCCCAGGAATGGGGTCCTGGGACCCTTTCAATGAACCGGGGCCCCTAGGCAGATGGGGGCAGGAAAGTTTTCTGGATGGGTGCCCCACGCACATCCCCTCTCCATTTATATTATTCATGGGTCCCGGGACCCCTTTCAAAATGTGGCAGCCCCCAGGGAGATGGAGGCCCCTGGGAGCAGTACATACTTTGGGGAGAGGGCCCCACTCTTCCTCCCTCCTCAAATGTTCAAAAAGTTATCTAAAATGCACCATCCCCCGGGCCCTAGCCCACTGCGGTGGGGGGTTGGGCTTTATATTGAAAAGGGACATCCCACTTTTTCTTTTCAATATTTATTCCCGCTGTACCGCAATTTTTGTATTTTATTGTGCCCCACGGGATACCTCTGGAACCTACCAACCACAAGACTCCCCTATATGTTAAATGTATTTTTTGTTCAGATACAGGGAATGAGTCCCAGAGTCCTATAATGGATGCAAGATATCTTGGTTGATGTGAGGCAGACAATCAGATCTTAACTTTTGATCTGCCAGTCACGCAGTACTACAGCATCCTGAAATATCTATACATTTCGAACCTTAGTTTCTCAAAAACTACTTTTAGACCAAATCACAAAAAGCATGCTTTCTGGGTAGAGATCTAGCTTTGTGCCAATTTTGGTGTCATTCTTCAACCATAATGCCTGTAGCACTCTTCGAAATTCCTATGGGAAACTACACGAGGAGAACACATTTTGGGGCTCCCCCTTTTTCACTGTCCTTGCTTGACAGATCATCCCAAAACATTCCAGGTAGGAGCCGAGGTGGATGAATCTTTTTTATGGAAAGCTCTGTTAAGATTCATCAAAGGGCGCAAAAGTTATTAGCAAACCAAAAAAATCCTGTTCCTAACTATAACTGCTTAGTGCCGCCCACCACTGTGTAGTGTATATGTTCACTGAAAAAAAACAATAGTTAAGTGACGTTTAAGTTAGGTGTTTGAATGAGACATGAGTCAACGTTAAAGATTCCAAAAACAACTGAACTTGTTCAGCTATATTTTATTGTGCTAACTATAACTTATGCCCCCATAATTTTTGACCTCACATATTACATCACTCATGACGTTAAATGACGCTACGGTTTGTATTTAAATAACAACATTGTTGAAATTACTGAGATTGACCAATGATTCTGACGGTGCGTTTCAGGCTTTGTGAAGGAGGAGCAATACAACAACCTAAATTGCTGTTTGGACTCTTGGATGCTTGCCTGTAAGCTTTTCTGTAAGAAATTGGATATTTCAGAAGTGAAGCAATTTTGTTGGGTGTCAGTGTCTTTTTAATTGTATTCACCCAAAGTAATGGCAGCAATGTGAGTAGGTCACTATTGAACAATAGATCCTTTGGTCAACAATTGCTTTGAAGGGCTGAAGGCTGAGCAAGTAGGGTGTTAGGTGCTCATGGAGAGGTGGGCTCATGGCCTGGTCACAGGTGAGGGTTGGTTGCAGGGTCTAGTCATAGGGCAAAGCCACTACCCAACCTCTACTGTGTAGGTCTAAAGTCTGTGCATATTAGGGGGTTGACCGCTTGTAGATGGGTAGACGCAGACCCTGGTCACAGGCTAAGGAAGCCATGTGCCAAACATGTCCTACTTATGGCTGAAGATCATATGCAGTGAAGGTTTGATGCTTGCAGCAAGTTGGGGTCAGGATCTGGCCGGAGGCTAAGACTGAGATGTCATGAGTAATGTCATCAATGTCATTCAACATGTTTTATGTGTGGTCATAAGCAGTGCATGATAGGGGCATAATTTATAGTCAGGTCACTAAACTATATGTGGGATATTTCAGTGTGTGTTTTTTTTTTTTTTTTACATTAGCTCGTGTTTCATTCCAACACTTAGCTATAACATCACTTCAATTGTTGTTTATTCCAGGAGATTTACTTTTTAAACATAGGTTAAGGTCTTAACACCTAACCTAACTATAACATCACTTTAACCATTTGTCTACCAAAATCTTACGGTTTTAAAATTAAGGAGACGGGTCGGCGGAATAAACAGATGTGGAAAGGAGATTCTGTACTACTGCAGATGTCTGCCTCTTTAACTATTTTTAGCCCCATTACAAATATATTATGCTTCAAACTATCAAAAATACATACCTTCCCTCACATTTTTAACCCTCTGGTTTCATGTCTGCAATATCATCTCAATGCTCATTTACTTTAGCCTGCTCTTCAGGAAAGACTTTAAATTCAACAGCTCCTATTCCAACAATATGGTGCTCAGGTGTGTCTCGCTTTTGTCCTGAAAAAAAAAAGTTAGCACTCTAGTTGTTCATTACAACTCTGTGTCGACGCGGCACTTGATTACTAGATAGTTAACTGACAGACTGATGCACCTGTTCGAAGTACATTTTTCTGTCTACATTTCAGAAAGTTTTATTGGAATGGATGAGGAAGATTTGAGAACTCAAAGAAAATATATCCTTATTTTAGCTTTCTAGAGCATTAACCATTTCTATGAAAAAAGTTCCCTCTCATGTTTATTTCTAAAGGAAATGCTCTAGGTTTTACAGCTTTGAATCCATCACGAGGGCTTCAAGTGAGCCACACATTTGTCATATAAATCCATAGGGGCCTATTACGATGCGCCCTTAAAGGCTCCGACCGATGCTGGCGGTCAGAAAGCAAACTGGCCGGTTATTCCGGCTGGCATCCGACAGGCTAATAGAGCCCGTCGGCCAGTCGGAACCGGCTCGTAATCCCAAAGGGCGGGCACGCTTTCCGACATGGTTTCCATGCCGGCCTGTCCGACATGGAAACCATGTCGAAAAGCATGTTCGGGGGGCCCCAGCAGGGCCCCCTTGAGCCTGTGTCCTCTGGTTGGGGGCCAAGGGGGCACCTATGGTGCTCCCCTGTTGATCCCTGCATCTTGTGGCAGGCACCTTGAGGTGCTTGCCACAGAGTGCAGGGATGAACAACACCTCCCATTTCTCAATGGGAGCTTGTGTTACGGCCGTCACACGAGCTCCCATTGAGAAATGAGAGTATGCGACCGACAAGTGTTCGGTCGCATTGTAATAAGCTGGTCAGGGACGCCGACCAGAGGTCGGTCGGTCCCAGGACAGAGACGGTGTCCGCCCCAAATCGTAATCAGGCCCATAATGTTAGCGCTCTACTTGTTTATTTGAACAATATGAAAATAAGTTACTTACCTGTAACTATAGTTCTCCAGTATTGGAAACATTCATAGATTCACATGCTTGAATCATTCCCCGTCGTTGAGTTGGGAGTCCCCGGTACATCAAAAAAGCAATGCTAAATCAATACAAAGCAGAAACCAGGCCTAGGCCCATTTCAGTTTTGTAACCCATATCTCTTGTTATGTAAAAGAGACCAAAAGTAATTCTTGAACCAATCAGGACCCTTCACCCTCTAGAACCCTCCTGAGAGAACTTTGGACCTTCAGATTTTCAGAGCACTTGTGCAAAGGATAACCCTGGAAAAATCCAAAGGTGAGTCTCTCAGGGGAGGAGGGCGGGTCGCATGTGAATCTATGAAAGTTTTCAATACTGGAGAACTACAGTTACAGGTAAGTAACTTATTTTCTTAATCCAGTATTGGAACTTTCATAGATTCACATGCTTAAATCAGAAACGCTAACAGTCAGTAGCACATTTTTTTCCTACTTAAATAAAAGTAAGAGTGTGCTTTAAATTGTCAATCTGTAGGGAAGAATAGCTTTAACTGAAAATACCATCATCCCCAAACTGATAAACACTCCATGTTTAACATGTACAAATGTAACACATTATATTATAAACATTTGCACAATGAGAATTTCATATGAAAACAAATGTGCGTAACCATACAGTAGAAAGGAAGGAGGGATGAAGGAGAGAGCTCACCGTCACTGGAAAAGGTTCCTCAGCACCGCCTGTCCTACTGCCACATCATTGTTAGCGGCCGCATCCAGGCAGTAATGTCTGGTGAAGGTGTGGGTACTCTTCCAGGTAGCAGCCCTGCATATGTCCTGGATTGGTACCCCAGCGAACAAAGCAGCGGATGTAGAGATCACTCTCGTGGAGTGAGCACGCACCCGTGCTCGCAGAGGTTTTCCTGCTGCTTGATGGCAATACTGGATTGCATTCGAGATCCATCGAGCAATCCCCCTCTTGGAAAGAGGATAGCCCTTTCTGGGCGCACTGAAGGATCCAAAAAGCTGTGACGATTTGCGAAAAGCTTTTGTTCTTTGCAGATAAAATTTTAGACAACGTTGAATATCCAGTGAATGAAGAGCTCTTTCCGCTGCAGTAGTTGGTAGAGGGAAGAATGTCTTAAGGATAAGAGGTTCATTCAAATGAAAGTCTGATGGTACTTTAGGGATAAACTTGGGATTAGTACGAAGGACTACTCGATCCTCCCTAAACTGTAGAAACGGTTCCTGTATTGTCAGTGCCTGAATTTCTCCCACTCTCCTGGCCGATGTCAGGGCTAAGAGAAGAGCCACCTTCCAAGAAAGGAACTTAAGGTCCGCCTCATGAATGGGTTCAAAGGGATGTTTCATGAGTTGTGATAATACTATATTAAGATGTCAGAGAGGTGGTGGAGGCTTAACCGGCGGAAAAGTACGGATAGACCTTTCATAAACTGCTTTATGATCCTTTCCGCCCATAACGATGGTCCTGACGATGTCCTCCTAAAGCGAGATATAGCCGCTAGATGGACTTTAATTGACACATGTGCTAATCCAGCTTTTGCCAATAGCAGAATATAAGGTAGGATCTCATGAGATGAGGATCTTAAAGGATGAACATTAGAATCCCGGCACCATATACAGAATCTCTTCCATTTCATCCTGTACGTCTTATTCGTACTCTGTGCCCGGGCATTAGAAAGGACATCTCTGCATTCAGATGGGATTTCTAGATTTTGAAATTCACAGTGTTCAGGAGCCATGCTGCTAAGCGAAGCGATTTGGGATCTGGATGTAGTACTTGTCTCTGCGACATCGTCAGAAGAGATGGAAAGGGATGAAGGAGAATAGGTTGTGTCTCCGAAAGAAGGAGAAGTTCTGTGAACCAATGTTGTCTGGGCCACGATGGGGCTATTAAGATCATCCTGCACGGTTCCACCTTGATCTTCATGAGCAGACGTGGTAGGAGGGGAATCGGCGGAAAAGCGTAGGCAAAGATGACTGACCATGCCATCAAAAATGCATTCCCCCAGGATCCCGGTTGGTGACCCCAACTTGCGAAGTTTCGGCATTTCTTGTTCTGAGCTGTCGCAAAGAGATCCACTGTTGGTTTGCCCCATTTCTGAAAAATGGTGGCTCGGGTTTTCTGGTGGATTTCCCACTCGTGGCAGGTAGACTTGAGTCTACTTAACGTCTCTGCAGTGACATTTTGATCCGCCGGAAGGTGTTCTGCCTTCAGCGAAATCCCGTTCTGCAAAGCCCATGTCCAGATTCATTGGGCCTCTTGAGATAGGGGAAAGCATCTCGTGCCGCCCTGCTTGTTGAGATAATGCATTGCCGTTGTGTTGTCCGTCCTGATCAGCACAGTCGAGTTCCTTATCTTCGGCAGAATTGCTTGCAATGCTAATCTCACTGCTCTGAGCTCCAGTAGATTGATGTGAAGCTGCTGGCCTTGACACTGCCAACGCCCACTGACCTGGAGGTCTTAAAGGAAGGCTTCCCAACCTTCCAGGGAAGCGTCGGTGGTGATCACATGTGGATCCGGCATGGTGAGAAAAGAAAGACCGACGGAAATATTTTGACGTCGGGTCCACCAAGACACGGCGTGGATCATACCCTGTGTGACTGTGATGATATCCTCGAAGGAATCCTCTGTTTGGCGCCATTGCCAATCCAGCTCCTCCTGCAATGGACGCATCTTTAACCGGCAGAAGAGAATGAGAGGGATGCAAGATGACATTGTTCCCAGGCGTGACTTGTAGCGGCGAACTGAAAGTGACTTTCTTTTTGCGAAAGATTGGGCCAGTGAAATTAGTTTCATTTGTCGAGAGAGAGAGAGGGAAACGCCTTGTTTATAGTGGTGTCCAAAATTGCCCCTAAGAAGGTGATGTTCGTGGAGCGCTGTAGAGATGACTTTTTCTCGTTCAGAGTCAGGCCCAAATCGGCAAATAGCCTTGTACATGCCACCGTGGACGACTGGACAGCTGCATGTGAAGGTGCTTTGATTAGCCAATCGTCCAGGTAAGGAAACACCTGATGTCTTTGCTTCCTTAAAAAAGCTGCCTCTGGAGCCAGGCATTTGGTGAAAATTCTTGGAGCCGACTTGAGGCCAAATGGCAGTACCTTGAACTGGTAATGGCTTCCGGCTACGGCAAATCGAAGGTACTGCCTGTGGGAGGGATGGATGGGGATGCGAAAATATGCATCTTGTAAGTCTAAGGTGGTCATATGATCCCCTGGGTTTAGAAGTAATAGAATGTCCTGCAGAGAGACCATGCGGAAGAACTGCTTTTTGAGATAAGTGTTTAGAGTTCTCAAGTCCAGGATCGGACGCCATTGCCGTCAGTTCTTGCGTACCAGAAAGAAACGGGAATAGAATCCCTTCCCTCTCTGGGAGTTTGGCATCGGTTCCATTGCTCCTTTTCGGAGCATTGTAAGAATTTCCAAACGTATGAGATGAAGGTGTTTTACCTATTGCCGTCCTGGAGGCGTACAAGGTGGAAAATTGAGAAACTCCAACGTATGGCCAAATTGTATTAGATTGAGGACCCATTGGTCCGTGGTTATCTTTTGCTACTGGTGAAGGTGAAAAGAAATTTGCTCCCACTAGGGGAATTTGTGGAAAGGTGGGAATAAAAATAGCCGGAGCCTGAAGTTAGTCATTGACGTCGTGAGGTGTCTTTTCCCTGACGTCCTGCTCTTCCTCTGGGGACAGATTTAGAATACGCCCCTGACTGTGGTTGTCGTTGAACATACTGTTGTCATATGGCTGAGAGGATGTAGCATATGAGGGGTATCTGTACTGCTGAAATCCTCCTCTGTAGGAAGGAAGGCCCCTTCCTCTAGCTCCTCTAAAGGGCACTTTCCGATACTGAAGCGTCCCTAGAGCTTTCGCTGAGTCAATATCTTTCTTAATGTCTTGTAGCGCATCGTCGATGTGCTTACCAAATAAAGCCTCTCCATCGAATGGAAGGTCTAGGATCTTATTTTGAACCTCTGGTCTAAACGAAGTAGCTCAAGCCATCCTTGATGGTGTAAAACCGCTGCACCCCCCAGCGATCTAAATGCTGTAGTTGCGATATCCATCGCACAATCTATCACCTCTGCAGATGCTCTCTCACTCTCCTGGAGTATCTTCTTAACTTCTGGTTTGCTCTACTTCGGAAGCTGATCCATATACTGAGCCAGGTCACAACACATTTGTCTATCGTATCTACCCAGTATTGCAAGGGCATTAGCTGCTCTGACCAGCAGAGCTGACATTGATGAAAAACGCTTACCAGCGTTATCCAGGCGCCTACCTTCCCTATCAGGAGGTGCAGTAATCGGTGCCGTTGGGTTTTTGGATTTCCGCTGAGCTGCTTACGAAATAACCAAATCCGGTTTGGGATGGCCCACCAAACAGGATGGAGCATCCTCTGGGGCCTTGCATTTCTTCTCCAACTTGGATAGTACTGGTGTCACAGTTGCTGGTGTTTTCCTCCCATACATGACCTATAATGGGAATAGCCCTCACTGACTTTCTAAAGGACTCTTTAAAATCATATAAAAAACTGTCTGTTTGGGTAGCCGGCATAGGTAGATCAAATCTCTTTGCAGCTCTCTCTAACAAGTTATGGAACCCACCAATATCCTCTGGTGGCGAGTCAACGGGCACCGGAGAAGGAGAAGAAGGCGTGGGGATGAGGTAGTCGTCCCACTCTGTATGTGGATCTCGAAGCTCTCCCTCATCCTGATCATCATCTGTCGTACCCGTATCCTGTAGAGGGACGGATGTAGGTGATTTTTGTAGAGGTTTCGCTGGTATAACTTGAACCCTCTTTGGAGTAGATGGAATAGAACACGGACAAGGAACTACTGACGGTATTTCCTGGTGAACAGGAGTTGGGGGAAATCTCTTCCTGTAGTCAGCCAACATGAATTGTAGGTCCGTTAATAACAAAGAAGGCATGCAAACAACTTCCTCCTGATAATCCTGATGGTATTGTTGTTGTTGAGGAGTATATTCTTGATATTCTCCATATTTCTCCTCAAAATCATCCTCCTGACACTTAACGTGCAGCTGGGACGGGCCACTCCCTTAGCCAAAGGGCCCATCATCTTCTTCCTCCGAATCCTGCTCTTCTAACAGGTGAGAAGGTAAAAGAGGTGTAACCTTGCTAGGTGAGGTAATTTCAGGTGAAATGTTCCTTGTTCTCATCTTTTCTGACTTATACGAGATCACAGACGATACCGTCGGAGAAGTAGCCGTTGGCCGTGATTTGGAAACCATTGGCGATGGTATAACCACCGAAGTCGTCGTCACCGTCATCGCCGACCTTGCCGTCGGTGCTGTCGTCGACTTCCTCATCGTTGACGATACCGGTGTCGACATCATACTCTAGGGCGACAAAATCTTCGACGGAGCCCCCAACACCGCCGTCGACGCTGACGCTTTCTTTGACGACAGGTGAACTTCAATCTTCGTCGACGATGACAGAGATGGATTCTACGCTTTTCCCTCAGGAGGCACTGAAGAAGGTTTTTTGAATGAGTGTCGGACTTGAGAGGGTGTATTAGGCGGCTCAGACCTATCGCCTTTTTCTGTTATTTCTCCCTCGAAGATTGTCGCTTCCTCTCTTTTTCCTGTTTGTGAGGAGATTTTGAGGGACTGTGTCCATGAGACCCATGAGAGGTCTTTTTAAGGGCCTTTTCTGGACGCTCACCAGACGAATGAGCCTGAGGTGATCTTCTCCTCTTATGGGACCTCCTGGAAGAAGACGAAGAGGATGCCTCATCACTGTCCTCACTTGAAATCACTTCCTTTCTGGCTTTGAGTTTCTGAAGCCATATAAGAAGGCGTCCCTCACGCTCCCTTAAGGTTTTATTAGAAAACGTACGACATACCTTGCATTCCTTTGCCTTATGGTCGGGATATAGGCAATAATTACAGTCCTCATGAGGGTCTTCTGTATAAAGCCTTTTCTTCGAGCAGGTAGCACAGGCTCTAAAATGACCCTTTTTTTCCTTTTCTGACATAATTCTGCCAGAATGTTGACAAAGCAGCACTGAAGATGGATCCTGTAGATGTAGAATGATGAAATGAAGTCAAAAACTCTTTAGATTCACTAGTAATAGGAGAAAACTGAGCAGAGCTCAGAGAAGACTCCCGAGCACAACGTGTGGTAAAAAATCTGAAGGTCCAAGGTTCTCTCAGGAGGGTTCTAGAGGGTGAAGGGTCCTGATTGGTTCAAGAATTACTTTTGGTCTCTTTTACATAACAAGAGATATGGGTTACAAAACTGAAATGGGCCTAGGCCTGGTTTCTGCTTTGTATTGATTTAGCATTGCTTTTTTGATGTACCGGGGACTCCCATCTTAACGACGGGGAATGATTCAAGCATGTGAATCTATGAAAGTTCCAATACTGGAGTAAGAGAAGTTGCAGCATGCAACAGAATACTGGGGAACAAACTGACAGGTTTATACAGCTGTTGGAAGTACGTTTTACTCGTAATGTCAGACCTTATTCTCACCTGGCTGAGGAAGATAGTGTTAGCTTATAGGCAATGTGCTCTTATTTTAGCTTCTGGACCACTCTTCATAACCTCTATGAGAAAATCATGAGAGAAAACAGTTTTCTCCCAAGCATGGTTCGTAAAACCCCAGCAGGGGTCAGCATTTTTCACATGGTAAAATTAGCTGAGAACTCACCAGAATTCCTAAAATGATTATAACACCACCAACCAATGATTTATATTGTGACTGAAATGTGTTATCACCCTTTATATATTCTTTTTTTGTAACACTACAATACCTATGGCCTAGAGTCATGTAATGGCTGTTACAAAATGTTGTCCATGTTGTGGCCAGCCAATCTGTTGGGGTCCCATTTTGAACCAAGGTGTGCTCACCCTGCCCCTTTACAAATGTATTTTCAGGACACAGGAACTACGTCCCTGAGGCCTGTAATGACGGCTACAATATATTTTTCATGTTGTGGCCAGCCAATCAGGATAGACTAGTCCCCTCTAAAGTGGCCAATCAGAGCATATCCGGACACCAACAGAACATATGTGCCTATTTTTTTAACCCCTTCATGACCGCCCCCAGCACCTCTTTAAATGTGAATATCTTGAAAATAGTTGAATGATTTACTCCACATCACAAAAAGTGCACCTTCTGAATAAAGTTCTAAAATTTTTGCCAAATTTGGTGTAACTCGGTTCAGCAAATTTTTCTCTATCTGTGACAAGTTTCCTATCAGATTTAATACTGGAAATCAATGTTTTGGGACACCCCTTTATTCTTGGCACCTGCTTGACAGATCACTCCCGAAACTAGGAAGTAGCTGAGGTGGATGAACTTTTTTTCATAAAGTTTTGTGCAGATTCATCAAACAGCGCCATAGTTATTAGTAAAAAATAAAATAAATGCTCTTCTTATGGAAACAGTAAATTAACTCAAACTACAATGTGGCGACCACCACTTTACAATATATATATTAGATCTATGCTGGGGAACTCCTAACAGTGAAAGTATGGGAGTAGGACTTTCAGGTGGAGTTCCCACTTGTGGACTTGTTGCTGCATCCTGCTTAACAGGTCTGCAAAATCGGTGTCCGCTCCCAGAAGGTACTCTGCCACCTGATTTACTTTGAGGTGAATCGCCCAATGACAAAATCCCTGTGCTAATGCAGACAACTGGAGAGAGTGGGTGCCTCCTTGTTTCCGGAGGTCATGTATGGCAGTCATGTTGTCTGTTTTGATTAGGACCACTTTATGGTGTACCTGGCAGAATAAAGCTCTGAGGGCTAACTGGACGTGGAGTTGATGTGGAACCCTGTTGAAGGGGAGTCCACATGCCCTGAATGTTAATGTCCTGCAGATGCGCTCCTCATCCCATATGGGAGGTGTCTGGGGACACTCAAGGGGTGCCTAGGGGGGTAACAACTCCAAAGGCAGGGGCAGAAGGAGGTGCGGCCAAGGGAGCAGCACCTTCTAAACAGTGACTCTCTCTCCCTTTCCCACGACCACACAACACCTGTTGGGAAAGAGTGCCAGTGTTTCTCCCATGGTGTCAAAGGATCACCTCAGATCAATGGGTCATTTACTCTGGAGAGCAGGGTTACTGCCTGGAACTCAAGGCTCAACCACCAAACATCCCCCCCCCCCAAAACACTCCCTCTCTCCAGAACGCCAGCACCTCCTACAAAAGAAAGTACAGGCGCTCATACTCAAGGGCACCATATAGCCTGTGCCACCACAACTGTGTGGCAAAGGAATGTACTCCCTGTACTTTCTCATTCCCAAGAAAGATGGGTCCCTCCGCCCCATCTTCAACTTCAGGCCCTCAACAAGTATATCCTCTTGGATCACTTCCACACATAGTCACGCTCCAGGACGTCATTCCTCTCCTGCAACAAGGCAACTTTATGACTGCTTCTGACCTGACAGATGCCTATGTCCACATCCCAATCCACCCTGCTCATTGCTGCTATCTAAGGTTTGTGGTATGTAGACAGTATTTCCAGTACAAAGTACTGCCCTTCGGGGTCATTATGGCCCCTGAGTCTTTACCAAATGTCTTGCCATGGTGGCCACTCATCCACGAAGGAGTGCCATCTATGCGTTTCCTTACCTCGACGCAGAATTGATCAAGATCGCAAGCAGGCAGCAGTGCTTGACCCACATTCTGATCACCTTAGATCTTCTAAACGATCTCAGCTTCACCATCAATGTGGTCAATGCCCACCTCCAACCGCTTCAAAACTCAGCCCTTCTTATTGGCGTTTCTCAATTCAATCATTGGAAAAGGTTACCCCAGTCAAGCATGGCTCCAGGCCTTCCAGCTCTTGCTGACCCTTTTTCACGCAAATAACCAAGGTCAGAACAGTAACATGCCTCCTCGGCATGATGGCTTCCTGCATCGCCATTGTTCCCTATGGATGACTGCATGTGCGCCCACTTCGGGGTCATTATGAGACATAGTGCATCGAGCAAGCTGCCTATCGCACCGGTACCTGAGGCAGGCGTAGCAGGAGGTCTCTTCGTGTTCCAGCGACAGATACAGGTTGCAGACCTGGTGGTGTCTGTCCAAGAGTACTTTGAATAGCACTGTGGACAGTACTGAAAAGGAGGCCTTTCCATCATGGTGTCTGCATTCTCGAGGACAAAATCCGATGAGAAAGTCCCAGGAGTGGCAATGCCTTAACATGTGTCAAAGAGCCCTGGTCGCACAACCGACTGAACCACGACGGAGGTGAACAAAATGCAAAAAATTGTCTCTTTGCAACGGGAGTTGAGGAACCGACAGCCTCTGACAACGATCACCACGTGACATCAACCCGAAACTTCACCGATGCACGTCCGAACCAGAAGGTGAAAGAAAACAATCTAACAATGGAGCCCATGCATATTACACACTGTAGGTGGAGTCACTATACCTCAAGACTTTAAAGACTTGTTTGAAGGAAAGAAAGGTGCACACGTCCGAGCACAACACTAGATGGTAGGAGTATGCAGAGCATGTGTGTCTACAGCTACAAATGCAATGAACATAAGGCTTACTGTGCCAATTTCTGCATATTTTTCACTAGTAGTCCACCCCCAAACTTTGTCTGCTTGCAGGAGGTGAAAACTGCAGATGGAATAACACTGTTCAGTAGTGTTCCCGCTACACTGATAATTACGATGAGCTAAGTAACTGCAGTTACCAGGTCCACAAATTAACACACTGCCTGTAATGAGGGCCCACACCTTACTCCAGGTGCCAGACTGGATCCAGAAAACTTTCCCTAGCAATAGCTCTCTACTCGTGCCAGGTGTCGCCAAGTGGCTCCAAACTGAACTTCACCCACCAAGGATGTGATAATATCCAAGCATTTAAGGCGCCCTCCGGCACAGTTCTTAGTAACTTTTCAAAATCCACTGAGGAGTTCAGAGAGGAACAGAGACAGCATTATTAACAGCGACACTACAGCACATGATAAACTGCATAGCCTGGGATCTTATTAATAATTTCACTAATTCTCTGGGGAGGAGGGAGGTCAGTGAGGACTTTGCATGAAGATATGGTACCCATCAGAAATACTGTTGCTGATAATAAGAAACTTTCTCTTGTGACGGTACATCTTCCCACAGATTCCTTACCTTATGAAAAGAGTTTCAAAGCCATACCTCACCAGGATCCAGGTTGTGAGACTGTAATGTTAGTTGGAAGTCATGCACCACAGCCCTGGCAAAGTATCCATCACTGAGTACCTGAGATATGATACAATAAGCTTCTGAATAGTGAACAGCAATAACCCGTTTACTACCCAGCATATATAATCATCTGGAACGCCATTGGTGTGAATATTGGATACCGCCACATCTCTGGTGAAGGGGACACGAATGCCAGCCAGAGGATCTTTCTAGACCATGGCATAGCAGATTTTAATAAAAGTTGCAACCCATCACAAACTATGTGTTTGGTCTCCGTGTTATCCCTTTTTGGCTCAGGATTTACCCACAAAGAGCTGATCACTTACTGCATCCTGATGTGTGCTTACTATAGTAAGGGCTGATCTCTGGCATCCAGTCTATGCAGCTGCTCCTCTTCCCTCTTCCTTAGTGGGGTGAGGAAGGAAGAAAGATGGAAGGGTGATGGATTGCCTATGTGAAAGAAAGAAGTGAAAACACAGAGAACCAGTTTATGCGGTATTTCTTTGGTAGAAAACTGCAAATGGTGGTCAGACTGAAAGGGCCTTAAGGGTTTAAATCTTATATGTACTGAAGTCATCACCACTAATGAAACAGTTTTCAGAGTCTAGAGTCAAAATGGACAAATGTGCATCAGTTCAAACTTGCTCCAGCAACATGCTCAGAAGGATGGTTTTCCTAGAAGCTGGAATGACGTCCACAACTTCAGACAGCAAGGAGAAAGACTCTAGCTGAAGCTGATATGACTTAAACGCCAAGTGCGCAGTGGCAGCACTTGGAGACTAAGACGAAGGACCTGGAAACCTTGATACGAGACAAGGCCCAACTATAGGAGAGATGAAAAAGGTGCCAAATGCTGAGCTCCAACAGATAGGCCTACCACATACTTCTCACCCATTCTAGGGTGATCAGGATCAGCTAAGGTCGATCCTCCTGAATCATCTGCAGGACTCTCAGAAGAATAGGGATCAGCTTGAATGCGTAAAGCAGTCCCTGTAACCAGTTGAACCTGCTTCCCCAGGGACCATTCCAAAGATAGTATATGGAAGAAAATTAGGACACTTCAGATTCTGGGCAATGGCAAAGAGATCTGCACAAACATGGAAAAGATCACTTCTGTCATTTGGCTATCAAGTTGGCACCCTGGTCCTCCAAGGAAAGGCAACTCGCGCTCACAATGAAGGTGCCTGTCTGGTGTGTTGCTACCAGGAAAATGCCTATCATTGAGTCCACAGTCGCAGTCGAATCACCCTCAAACACAGGGTCCATGACCCCCCATACTGCGCCGTCTGCTGATGTAATCGACAGTGATGGTGTTGTCTGACAGAACTTAAAAGGTGTACTTGGGATGGAAGGGAGGATGGCCTTCATGACAAGAAAGACAGTCAGAAATGCAACACATTTACACAATATAACCGTAGTTCTTAACTGTGGAAGACTGAAAGGATGACCCACCGTCAGACTGGAGGGAGCCATCCACTATTGCAAGGCTGGGAGGACAGAATCAAAAAACTATATCCAAGCGAAGGGTTTGAGTGGTATGGTTGGAAACAGCCATACACCTCTTCCTTCTTTCTGGACCAGCTCCCCACGCAACAAGCCAAGGGTGAAAATCAGATGTGGCATCGAGAGGGAGTCATTATTTGGAGCAGGACACCTAGCCCGTCACTGTGGAATGCTACTGCGTAACTTTGCCCTTTTGAGTTTTTGTTTGAAAAAATTGCTTTTGAAGACCTTGCTATTGAATGAATGAAATGAAAACAAGATTTATAAAGCGCCTGGTTACCCATGGGCATCCCCGCGCTGGTGCCTGCTAACACACTAAGCTGAAAGCTATTCATTTAGGGAAGAGTAATGTTTTAATCTGCTTCCGAAAGATGAGGTAATTAGGTTGGTCACGGATCTGCGGAGGCAAGCCATTCCAGATCTTGGCCACATTATACGAGTAAAGGCGGCCGCCACTTCGTGCTCTCGTTATTCTTGGAGTTGACAGTAGATGTTTAGTTTCTGACCTGAGGGCTCTGTTAGGACGGTATTGATGGATAAGGGACTGAATGACCAAAGGTCCCTTACCTGAGAGTGACCTGTGGGCTATACATAGAGCCTTAAACTCTATGCGCTCACGGATAGGGAGCCAATGTAAAGATGCCAAAGCTGGTTTAGCGGAAGACCGCTTTGGGATGTTCATAAGCATGAGGGCGGCGCAGTTTTGAACAATTTGTAGCTTCCGTATCGAGGAGCCAGGGGCTCCAAGATAAAGAGCATTGGCATAGTCAAGTCGTGACAAAATGAGAGCCTGAACTAGGACGACTCTTGCAGGGAAAGGGAGTAGTGGGAGTACTTTACGGATCATTCGTAGGATCCCGTAGCAGCTTGCAGCTACCTTTTGCCCTTGTTCTTTAAAATCAAGGTTCTGGTCGAGCCAGACACCCAGACTTTTAATTTGATGTTTGGGGGTAGGGGCAGGACCAAAGGAGCTGGGCCAGAGTAGCTCAAAGTTTATATTTTCTTTGTTCCCTAGGAGCATTAATTCTGTTTTTGATCCATTGAGTTTCAAGAAAGACTCTTCCATCCACCTTGATACTTTTTCTAGACAGAGGGCAAGACAGGTACTGGAGGGATCCTGCTGATTGACAGAGACAACCAACTGGGTGTCATCAGCATACGTAATTATCCGAATCCCGAATGGTAGCACAATCTCTGCCAACGACCTCAAATACACGTTAAAAAGTGTGGGGCTGAGGGAGGAGCCCTGAGGCACCCCACAAATCAGCGGTATAGATTTAGAAGAAATGCCGTCTTCAAAAACTTTGAAAGATCGGTCTTCTAAAAATGATTGGAGCCAGTTGAGCATAGTCCCCGCAATTCCTACCTCGCCCAGTCTTTCTATCAGCAGCTGGTGGTTAACCGTGTCGAAGGCTGCGCTTAAATCTAGAAGGATAATAGCCGCGCAGCCTCCTGCGTCTAGGATTTTTCTCGCCTCTTCCACTACCACCAGAAGAGCCGTCTCTGTACCATGTTGAGGTCTAAAACCCATCTGGGAGGAATGGAGACAGTTATTGCTCTCCAGGAAGGTAGATAGAACAGAATTCACATATTTCTCGGCGATCTTACTGATAGCCGGCAGCAGGGAGATGGGACGACAGTTACTCCAGACTTCAGAGTCCAGGGTAGGTTTTTTCAATAAGGCTTTAACCATAGCCTGTTTCCACAGTGGAGGGACTATCCCTGAGGAAAGAGAGGCATTTATCAGGTCAAGGATTACTGGGGAAAGGATTTCAGAGGCCTGATTTAAGATGTTGGGGGGGGCCGGATCAGTGGGGGAACCGGATTTTAATTTACTCAAAATATCAAGCAACGTGGACGTGTTAAGTAGGGGAATTTCCTCAATTAGGCTAACTCTCCCTTTGACCAAGTTTTCCTGATCTCTGATAAGTTGTTGAGATATTCTTTGAGGGAAGGAGGAGTAAATAGCTTGGATTTTGTCCGAAAAGAATTCTGCCATGGCATTGCATCGTGCTGAAGTATCTTCAGATACAATGGGGGGCGGGGTGGGGATGGTAAGCAAGCCCTTAGTGATGCGGAAGATTTCGCGAGGAGAGTTAGCAGCTGCCAGAATTCTCTCTTCATAATATAGAGTTTGGGCCAGTTGAATTTCAATTTTATAAGTTTTAATGGCCTCTCTATAAATTTGTTTGTTGCTGGTAGAAAAATCCTTCCTCCATTTCCTTTCAGCTCTCTTACAAGTTTTCTTAAGTTCGCGAAGTTTTGGGGAATACCACGGATTACGCTTGGTTTCTGCCTTATTAAATGTCGTTTTATTTGGAAGGACAGAGTTCAATGAGGATTCTACCCAATAGTTAAATTTATTGTAGGCAGTTACAGGGTCAGGATCGGAAGTGGGCCTGGACAATTCCAACGTTGTTACCCATGAATCAATTGGTAGTTTGGACCATATGCGTGAGCATTTCCTATGCCCCATGGTCGCTGTGGAAGTCACTTGCGGAATCCAAGTAAAAGGGATTAAGAAATGGTCAGACCAAGGTAGCCTAACAGGATCTCCAACTAAAAGATTCTCCAAATTGGAGAAAATGGGGTCCAATAAGTGGCCTTTTATATGGGTGGGACCTGCTACTTTTTGTGTAAGTTGGAAAACAGCTAGTCCCTCAGTTAGGTCATGTACATCTGAATGAAGGATATTCTCAAAATGGAGATTAAGATCCCCTAACAGCGTGAGGTTAGCACTACTATTGGCCAGTTTAGCTGCTGTCTCAAGGAGCTCATTATTAAATCGATTGAGGGGTCCTGGAGGTCTATAAATCAGGATCCCCGAGAATGTGCAGACATGGGAGATACGAATTGCGAAGGCAAGGCTTTCGCAATCGGTTAACGGACTTGCGGTGGTGCGACAATCAAATTCCATTTTATGAATAATCGCAAGACCACCGCCCCTTCCTATACCCCTGTCCAGCCTTTGGATAGCGTAACCGGCCGGGAGTGCTTGGACAATAGGGAAATTAGCCTCACTATTGAGCCAAGTTTCAGTTAAAAACAGCACCTCTGGGCTCTCTTCCTCAAGTAGAAGGTGAATTTCTAGTGCATGTTTTGACATAGATCGACAATTAACTAAGAACATTTTGAGCCCCAAATTGTGATTGGTGACTGTGGGAGGCCTATTCCTTGGACGGAATCTGAACAGACAGTGTGAACAGATACTGGTCTCACTATCGGGCAGCATGTGGTGTAGGCACTTACTTTGCGGTGCGCCCATCCAACCATTTAGTTGTTCTGACGTGTAGGAGAGAGTATTGTTATCACATCCAACAGGATTCCTGGCCCCTGGCGCCGGGCGAGCGCGGACGGGCGCAGACGGGCTTGCCTTTGGCGCGCCAGCGGCGCGTCCGCTGCGCGGTCGCTCAGCGCCCATGCTTTTATCCCCCAACCAGAGTTCCCGTCCGCTCTATGTCCCGCCCCTACTCTTCCTGCTGGGAAGGAAGTGCAGCAGTGATTGTGGTCCCCGTAACCTGTGCGTGGCTCCGGAGAACGAAAGCAATGAAGGTAGGCTACACGCTACCCAAATGTGCAAAATGCAAAGTTAGATCAATCAATTTCAGGTCAGATAACAGAGAAAGTTCCTTTTTCTAATATCAGATTCAACATAGGCATTTAAAACGAATTACAATAAAAGCACTAAAATTTTAAAAGTGAGCAGCTTAGTCACTCGTATCCCCCAACTATTATTCCCGCCACTACAGTAGTTGCCGTCTTTTACCAAAAGGGGAAATGGGAGGGTTGCTGCTATTGATGATACCCCTTAAAATGAGACCTGGAGTATTCATTTGGTTTTGAAGATCTACTGAAATGAAATTGTCAATATCAGTTTTCCTCCTGTGGATCTCATCAGCATGAGCGCCAAACAGTGAAGATCCTGAGATTGGCATGCTTTAGATTTTCTGTTGTGCTTGTGCACAGCACTGTGGTCTAGCCAAGAGGAGCAACACATGAAAGGCCATGGTATATGCCTCTGGCTGCTAAATCGGCTATGTCCTTAACTGAGCTGATGGCATGGTCTGAAGTTAACATGCAGAGCGTCCTTGAATTCATTCCTATTCTCTTTGAGAAGATGCTTAATGACCTTATCCACAGATTTCCAGAGGTCTCTACTGTAGAATCCCAGCAGACCAGTGGAACAGGCAGCTTACATTGCAGCAGCCCAAGTCTAGCAATGTCCGTCATAGTTTCTTGCTTACAGAGCACATTATTTTACTCTTAGGAGGATGATAAGCAGAACAAAGCACATTATAAAGTCTGTGGGCCATCAATACTCCTGAAGAGTCAGGGAAGGAGTTTCCATTAGGAAACAGAATGCAATTTTGGGGGGGATTTATTTTTTCCTCAACCTTTTGTCTACTGGCATAATGAAGATCTAATTGTATTGTCTCTGCTGTATTGAGACTCTCAGCTACAATTCCTGAAAATAGAACATTTCATCTACCAGGACACTCTATGAAGGGTTAAATAAGGTATTACTGCCAAATATACACTCACCTCTGAATCAGAAGATGAGGAGCGAAGGGATCGCTCCCTGCTCTGTGGCAAATCCCCAGGAGAACCATGGGCCATCTGCATTTTTAATCTGTGCCTCGTTTTGTGCCTAGATTATCTGTCCTCCTCTTTTTTCTAAACCTCCTTCATCCTCTTTGTCCAAAGGACTTCTGGTACTGCATGTGCAGGTAAATTCCACTTCTAGAGTACAAGACCCTACTGACAAGTGGTTGTTTAGTTATCCTCCACCCAGGGATAGGCAGTGACTCTTCACTAAGAGGTTAAGGATTCAGCGCAGTAGGTATATTTATAATGCACCTCTGTATTTTTCTTTATCAGGGTTTGCCACTGGACACTGGGAAAGTTCTTCCAAGACTTGGAGGTCCTCGACGATGAGAAAGATCTTAACAGCAAAAAGTACTAATGTTAAAGGAAAGTTTCCACAGATTCAATGTTGAATATTTCAGCAGCAAGTGCCTACAGGTGGAATGCCTCAATGTTAAGCACCTCAACATTCACCAGTATCAGGAGTGTTGGTAATTCACAATACAGACTTGAGGTCTCAAGAGGGCCAGATTGGGCATGGTCACATCCAGGGCAGATGAGGTGGGAGGAAGTACCTCACATTGCTGGGCAATGAGGCAACTCTTGCCAAGGCACACTCCCTTCCTGTTCCTAAGCCTTCTGTAAGGCATCTCCAAATAGATTCAACACTTTGAAATATAAGGAGAGTGTGGAAGACAGATGACACAGACCTTCTCAATTTCCAGGACTTAACTCTCAACAGAGAACATCTACTAAAGAGTGCTAACATTCATGGTGTGGATGCAAATAGAAAGTATATCCCGGATCTACATAATTTAAGGTTGACCACACATCAACCAACCCATGATCCGAAATAAGTTGCTGTAGCGCTTTAAAAACCTTGGGTTTCCGACCTTCGTACTTTTTTTTGTTAGCATCCCACTCCTGCCCTTCCACATGTATATTAAAGTTTCCACATAGAATCAGCGGAGTGTCCCACGTAGCTAACTCAACATTCAGTCCTGATAATATTTCTGCTTCATCAAAATTTGAACCATAAACAGTACAAATGACCACCTTCGTTCCATCTATTACACATTCTGCAATAGCCCACCTCCCAAAATTATCTGCCATTGTCTTTCCAATCACAGCTAATCCATGTCTAACCATTATAGCCACACCTCTATTCATGGTATTCTGTTGGGATGCCACAGCTAAGCTAAATCCCAGTTCTTTCAACACCATACGTCTAGCCCAGGGTATATGTGTTTCCTGTACACATACAATATCACGTTTCATTAACCGCAAATCAGCTGCAACCCGTTGTCTTTTGCTATTATTGTTCAAACCACAAACATTAAATGAGCAGATACGCAGCCCATAGTCCCTTAATTTATCTACCATGTCTTATGGGATATCTTACCGGCATATACATCATACTGTTGATATACATAATTATATTTACAAAAATCACATTTTTATCATCATGGATTGAATTTTTACCCCCTCCCAAACCCTCCCCCCATTCCCCGTGCCCCACCCCAGTTCCCCCACTAAATACCACCCCGTGCCCCAAGCTAGTCCCACCCCACCCTTTCCCCAATACATAGGCAATAGGGCCTATGGCCCTTGTGATGAAAGTGAGTTTGCAACCCTGTGTTCCCCCGCCTTTCCAACATATTCCGGGCTAAATTATAGTCACAACCAAAGGTTTGCTACATCATAAGGAGACATTAATTACGCTACCTTATCTATCGTTACCACATCCTAATACACCTTCATATGTCTCCCTGCACCCTTACTTCAAAGCCAGAGAGAAAAACTCTTTTACATAGCCAAAGGTCTACTTAAATGGTCATCAAATAATCCTTAGCTTGGACCTCTGAGATAGATCCGGGATATACTTTCTATTCGCATCCACACCATAAATTAGTAAGACTTGATTATGTTTTTATGGCAAGACAATATATGGTGGGAGCAAAAATGCAGATATGGCCTAGGATTACGGCGGATCATGGTCCATTGCTATTAGATGTTAATCTAGCTGTTCAAAAGAGGGTGGGCAGGGCCTTTACGTTTAATAGAAAGCTCTTATTGGATAATCTCTTTGTAGAACATATGAAAGCTTGGTGTCTACAAGTTTTAGAAGTTAACAGAGGATCGGACTCTAAGGCTATGATCTGGGACGCCATGAAGGCTGGATTGCGAGGTGAGACAATTAGCTATGGATGGGGTAAGAGGAAGCAATATCAGGATATGATGCGAGGACCTTTGGATGATCTTAGAAGGGCAGAACAGGAACTTATCCAGGAAATTAGGAGGGGGGCTGAAGTTGGGGGAATACAAACTAAGATAGCCTGCTGCAAGGCTAAAATTAATGGGGTTTGGAGTAAGGATATTGCTTGTCAATATAAGACATATAAAGAGGAAAGATACGAATTTGGTGAATCCACAGGGCGGTGTTTGGCGCAGCGGTTGCGGGTCAAATAATCTTTACAGAAAATAAATGCATTAGTGGACTCAGCTGGGAATATAGTAGAAACTATGGAGGGTATATTGGGAGTTTTCCACGCATTTTATAAAGAATTATATTCTCATGATGAAAGGGGTGAACAAACTATTAGGGCTTTTCTGCAGAAAGTAGACTTATTAAAATTAGGACAAGAGGAGCAGAAAGCGCTTGATACTTTGATAACCATGGAAGAGTTAGAGGAGGCAGTGGGGTCGTTGGCTCGAGGAAAAGCAGCAGGGCCAGATAAACTACCATTGGAGGTATATCAAATGTTGTTTCAGGTACTCAAGGAGGATATGTTGGCTGTCATGCAAGGGGCACAGGCTGGGAACTCGCCACCATCATGGGATGAGGCTAACATAGTGGTATTCAAAAAGAAAGACAAACCATCAGACCTACCAGGGTCTTATAGGCCCATTTCTTTGTTGAATGCGGATGGTAAAATATATGCAAGATTTTGGCAACTAGGATGGCAAGAGTGATTACGCCTTTGGTTTCCATACATCAGCATGGGTTTATACCTGCCAGGAGCACGATCAACCATATCAATAGAGTTGTTACTTTAATAGACTATGCTTATGTACATCAAGCTAGGCTGGGATTGATATTCCTTGACGCTGAAAAGGCGTTTGACCGTGTTTCCTGGCCGTTTTTGTGGGCTGTTCTACATAAGATGGGGTTTGGTCCGGGATATATTCGAGCTATTCAAACCATGTATATATCACCCAAAGCCAGGATATGTGTAATGGGTAAAGAATCGGAGTCGGTGTTTATAACAAGGGGAACGAGGCAGGGATGTCCCTGCTCCCCGCTGCTATTTGCATTATATATTAACCCGTTTTTGGGTATGCTTGAAAATAGTAATAGGATTAGCTCTATGACCTGTGGACAATACCAAGTTCGAGTATTAGCTTATGCAGATGATATCGCGGTGGCAACATCGGATCCACTGCAAGCAGTTGAGGAGATAGAAAGTCTTGCCCAAAGATTTGGGGAAGTATCCGGATATAAATTAAATATTGCAAAAACTCAGATTGTGTGCACAGAGGGGGTGGTGCCCTGGGGATTCTCGGGTTGGGGTGGAGGCTACATACCTGGGTATAAAGATTAGGATGGATCTGCAGCAGTTAATAGAGGAAATTGGAGAAGTATAGTTGCCGGGGCTCAGCAGCTGTTGGATCGATTGGAGTGCCTTCATCTTTCGCTAGTGAGAAGGTGTAATGTCCTAAAGATGTGTATTCTACCTAAGCTTATGTACTATTTCAGGGCAGTACCACTAGAGTTAACCCGAATACAACTTAAAAAAATACAAGCTATTGGTGATAGGTTCTTGTGGGGACAAAGAAGAGCTTTTAAGTATATGATGCTACCACGGGATCGTGGGGGATGGGCTGTGCCCAACTTTGCTTTTTATTATTATGTTTGTCTTTTGCAAAATATGAGGGTTATGTTAACAGGTGAGGAAGCTGAAACATTGGCAGAAACACCATCAATATATCAGCTGCTGTTGGGGTCAGAGGCGAGAAATTGCTTATTCAAATTTTTGGAGCAAAGTTACTATAAAAGAACACGTTTCAAGGTGGTAGTTGCGGCATACAAAGTTTGGAAGTTGTTTAGAAAAAGGATAGGGATAGCAGGGATTTGTTATTATACTCCCACAAATACTACTTCAATGCTGCCGGCTATATTCTGGGATTTCAGAATGGAGAAATGGAGAGCAAATGGGATTAGGCAACTTGGTGATTTTTTTGAGGAGGAAGATTTTGTCTCATTTAAAATGTTAGTGGATAGATTTGGGTTGCAAAAAAATGATTTTTAAAAGTATTTACAAGTTCGAGATTCTTTTTTGAAGCAACAAGAGCAGAGGGGGATGAAAATCTGCCCTCTCGTTGAGGCAGTCAGGCGGGGAGTTAAAATAGGTGCACTGTACAGTATATTGATGGATTTACAACAAGATGATATGGAGATGCAGGACAGGAACTGGTGTTCCCGGTTACAACAGGATGGTTTGTACATGCAGGAATCAATAGATGTTGCGGGGAAAATCTTGCTGTCAGCTAACCTGAAAGCCCAACATTTTAAGACGATATTTAATTTGTATCACACACCCTTGAAGATGATGAAATGGGGAGGCTCGAATGATGGGAGATGTTTTCGGTGTGCGATGGAGAGGGCAGATATTACCCATATTTTTTATGGGTGTATACATTTAAATCAATGGAGGAGACATATTGAGGGTTTTCTTTCAGAAATCACGGGGGTTAATGTACAGATAACGATGGATATAATGCTCACAGGAATTGGAGATTCCCTTAAACCGGGGAAGTGTGCTATCCATTTAGATATTTGATATTTATAGCAGTGGCAGTAGCTAGGTTATGTGTAGCGTCACTTTCGCTGCAACAGGAAGTCCCCTCTTTTGAAATGTGGCGGGCCAAATTCTATAATATTTTCAATTTGGAATCTAGTTTATATTCTTTGAAATCATTGAAAAAACAAAAATTGGGTATTCAGATATGGGGACCTATGATGGAGCATATGAATTAAGAAAGTTATATAAGGGATATCATCATATACTGGCTTGTTTGATTGTCTTTTTATTGTCTTATTATTGTGTATATATGATATGGCTCTGTGAGGACTGATGTATACTTGTAATTGATTTCGATTGTTATTTGTCATGGATTGAATAATAAAAATTAAAAAAAAAAAAGAGTGCTAACATTATGGCCCAAGAACAGGCTGGGGAAATCTCACACCTCGGTGTAAAATAAGGAAAAATTGCAAAATATGTGGAAAAAACAAGATGACAAACGAGAACAATGTTGAAAGATATCGAGAAACATTAAACCCCGCATGAAATTGATATTTCAGCCAAAAGGTAGCCTGGAAAGAGCAGCTGTCTTCGGGGACTCCTCTTAGTGAACCACAAAAAAAGAAACTGCCTTACTCACTTAGCAGTACATTATGGGAAGGTTCCAGCTTTCTGGACATCTATAAAGTGTATACATGAGTGTGTGTGTTATGGATATCTAGTGGTTGCATTTTCCTTTCTTTTTCATTTTAAAAAGCATGTTTCCTTGGCTTTGGAGGATGTTATTCAGCTGAGAAAGTACATTATTAAAAATACTCTGGGAAAACCACGTCAGCTGGCATATTCTAACTTTTATGCATATTAGAGAGAATCCCTTTACAATGAAATGGCTGTTCTTTTCTTCTATTCCAATATGGCTCTGACACCCATTTAGCTCATATCTTATTCCCACTCTATTTGTGCAAGATATCGTCTAACTATTGTAATAATAGCTTCATTTTGGGCCGGCCTCATGCAGACTTGACTCTTGCTCTTTCCTTTGTTTCATTTTATTTCCCATAAGTCTCTCATGAATGGAACACCCTTAGCTGTAATTTATAGGTTATGGTTGCCTCAAATCCTAATTTCTCTTATGTTGTTCATTTTGGTTGCATGCATCTTATAGTACTTATCTATGGCTGGCACATTTATGATAATATTATGCTACCTGCTGTTATCCTTTTCTGGTTTTCTTCAATAGTGTGTTATGAAAGGATCTCTACTCTTACCTAGTTTCATTTTCAAGTCACCCATTTTCTATGCTTCAAACCCATGCATTTTATTTTAAGGTACCACTTTTAAATAAAAAAGCTTCTTGTAAAAGGTCTGTATGAACCTTTCTAGACTGCATAAGTATTCTTCTATACATTTACATACTGTCCTATATTATGAAAACACGATTCAGATAAATGTCTAGATATAAAGAGGTACATTAATACCTTTTCTTTTAATTGTGCCAATTTCTTCTCTTTTTCTGCTTTTTCCTCTTCTTTTGTTTGTTTCTCAAGTGCTTTCATCTCAAGTTTACGGAAATCCTGTAATGCATAAATGAAATAAAAAATGAACCACTATGACACTGACATCGACACAGGATTATTAAAGCATTGATTTTTAAGTTTCAAAAACGATCATGTTGCAGGACATGGCTAAGGAGAGAAACATGGTGGATTTGTCTCTGTAACGATCCACCCACAGCTCGGAAAAGCCTCAACCATCCTGCTTTCTAACGATCCACAGAGGAACTGCTCTATCCTTATAGAAGCGATGGCGCCAGTGTGAAGCCCAACTCTGACGATCAGTGAAAAAGATCACTCGTAGACAACCCTGCAGCACGGTCAAGATGGCAGCCACTGAATCCTCAGTAGTGTTCGGTGCAACAAATGGTGGTGGGGTTATACAGGAGGCGGGTGTGCTTTTGCACCTCGATGCAGCCACGCGAAGGACAGGAGGACAAATGACTGGAAACCCCGGCCGCTTGTGCTGCCCCATGGCAGTCATCTCTATTTGGGGTAAGGAGGCCAGGGGGTCATGGCTTGCAGCTTATATTCCTGCCCTGGCACTGGTTGGGGCATACTCCCATACCAGGCTACGTAAAATCTGTATTTAAAATATACCAATATTGCCAAATTAGATACTGATACAGCCCCATTTATCTGAAGACCTGACACTGCAGGGTGGCATTAAAGGAAGCAAAACACCAATGGTGCAGGCTTGGACCTACATGAGAACTGGTGTTACAGGAGTTGAAGCAGACACTGGTGGCTGGGCACCCAGTGGGATGTGTGCTGGAGAACCCTTCGGGTCTTTCATGAGTCGTGGATAGTAACTTGCCCCAACTGTTCACCTTGCTGATGATATAACACTATAACTTTATGAACTGTTGATAACTGTCAATATTCTGGGGACAGAGATGCTGCAAAGGTCTTGGTGGCACTGAAAGAGGAGACAAATTCCCCCTAATAACTGCTGTCATTCTTCTATAAGCGCGCTGCACCCAATAGGCACAGGGTGATTACTGGTGTATACCGCTAAACCTGGAATGACCAGATGCCTACCACCAGAGACAAATATACTGCCGGGCACGAACCAAAGAAAATGGACAAATATACCATACCCCTTTCTAGCAAGCAAATTAATTTGGAGGTGGAACCTGTGGTGATTTGGGTGATGGAGTGGCTCCCAGACACGCAGGAGTCAACAGCTCTTATCCTTCAAGCTTTTCAAGACTCTAAATCAACCGTGGAAACTAAAACAGGTGAAGGGCAGATTTCTGAACTAGAAGACACAGTGAAGGAGCTTAAATCTATGGCTGCATAACTTTTTGCTAATTTTAAAGAACTGACCCAACAAGCGGAGTATGCATAAGGTCAGTCTTGTAGGAGTAAGCTACAGTAGTTTGTGGGATTTCCTGAAGGGATTGAGGGCACTGATCAGGAACTGTTCTTTAACAACTGGTTATTGACAGTCAACCCGAAATTAGAACTGTTGCTGCATTTCATAACTGAAAGAGCCCACAGGGCCTTGGTACAAGCTCATATAACATGAAAGGGTGACCCCTTTCAGTAGTCTTTCAAATCTACAGTCGTTTAGGGGATGTTGCAATGCCTAAGTGATGCTAAGTGTGAGCCACTGGCCCGAATCTGGTATTAGTTAGATAGTTCATTTAGATTTAGAAGGTGTTTTATTTTCTTTCTTTGGGGGTGATATAAGAAACGTGGAAGATACTCGCTTTGCCTAGATCTAAGGCTATTTCCTAGTTAGATTTTGATAGATACATCTCGTTGTGAAGTGAGGGGTGGGGGTTGTTTGTCAATGGGTCGAGTTTACTCTACAATTTGGTTAATCATGCCTGGGCTCAATGCTTGCTGCAGCATCAATTATTACATATGACCATCACCGGGATATGCAAGTGACATTTATGCACCAATAAAATGCCTCTTGTAAAACGTTAATGGCCTACTAAATAAAATTAAAAGGAGGATGACTCTAAAGAAAGCTACACAATATGGTGCTGATGGGCAAGTTGCTTACCTTCGGTAACGTCTTATATGATAGAGACAGGATCTAGCCGCAAATTCCATATCTTAGAATCCTCTCTAGGTGCCAGACTGGATTCGGATATTTTCCCAGCAGTGCCTCCGCGCATTGGCAGAGGAAGTCAAGCGACTCCGTAGCAACGTCTCCCGGATGTGAAGTCAACGGAGTCCATATAAGCCCTCCCCCGAAGCACCGATGTCAGTTTCTTTTGTGACTATTTCCACCCTAACAACGCGGACCACGTAGATAAACAGCATCTGGAGACAGTGTGCCAAAAGGGGAAAAAGACTTACATCAACAAGTGCAGAATGAAAGAACATAAGCAAAATGCAAAGAGGGAATCAAGGAAATAACAGGGCCCTCAGTTCACAGAGCGGGGAGGATGGGTGGGTCCATAAAGAATCTGTGGCTAAATCCTGTCTCTACCAGATAAGGCATTACCGAAGGTAAGTAACTTGTCCATCTGATAGAGACATCTAGCCACAGATTCCTTATATAACCAAGCAATGCCATCCTCTGAGGAGGAGCTGCAAACGAACCTCACCAAACATCCCCAATAGGAGAAGGTGGCCCAAGGATAGAAAAGGACTAGACTATCCGAAAATGATAGTTGTAGCAAGATGCTCACCGAGAGGACCGATCTCCAAGAAGGACTATAGAAGCCTATAGGGAGTAGAAAGGTATAAGACCGTTAGAACACGGTATAGAACCAGGAAAAGAGGCAGCCCAAAGGGAACGCGACCTAAGATCGGGGAATGCAAAGGGACCACGACACAGAATCCGGGCCACAAACAAATGGACGGAGAATACGCAGCGTGTTCAGCCACAGCAACACAGACAATGAAGAAAAAGCACACACCGAATGTCGAGGAAACTATCTGGAGAAACAGAATTTAAAAAAATAGACCTTCAATGATAGAATGATGGAGAACCCGCCCTCACATGGAGAACCTTGAAGGCATATAAGACATCCTCCGAAGAATGTAGCGGAGGCGCTCACTGAAGAGAAGGAGGGAAACAGACAAGTGCAACCAAGAAGGCTGAACCAGGTTACCAAGAAAGGACATGCAACGTACAGAACACCAGGCGCACATCATATGTGCATAACATACACACACATATATATATACACACATATATATACATACACATACATATATATACACATATACACATACATATATATACATATACATACATATACATATATATACATATACATACATATACATATACATACATATACATACATATACATACATACATATATACATACATATACATACATACACATACATATACATATACACATACACATATATACACATACATATATATACATATACATACATATATATACATATACATACATATATATACATATATATACATATATATACATATATATACATATATATACATATATATACATATACATATATATACATATACATACATATACATACATATACATATATACATACATACATATACATACTATATATATACATACATACATACATATACATACATATATATACACACATATATATACACACATATATATACACACATATATACACACACATATATATATATATATATATATATATATATAAGACATCTACAAGAGGTCCATTCAAGTGATGGGTATATACATGCAGAGACATACACATCCCAGAGAAATGTATATAAGGATAATTATGCATAGAAAAAACAGAAATTCCCGTAGACGCATGGTCATACAGGGTAAGCGAAAGTAAATTCACTCCACCGAAGATAACCCACGTATTCCACCAGTGAGTGGGAGGACGAGAAGCGGAGAAACAAAGGGTACTCCAAGAACGCAGGTAAACAAGGGAGGAGAGAAATAATATGTCCCACCGTCGTAAAGAAGAAGTTACGAAAGGAACTGAGGTGGCGACAGAAAGACAAAGCTGGAAAACAGCAACACAATGCCACCTAAGAATATTAAGTGGAAGGAAGTGCCCACTATAGAAAAACAAGGGCAACCATCCAAGAACCAACGCCACCGGCTGAGGGAGGATGCCAGCAGGCAGCAGCATGAGAAGCAAAGAATAACAGCTTATGGAAAGGCCACCAGGAAGGAAAAATTAAAAAGAAGACGACTGCCAGGGTGAAACAAATGGCCGGCAGAAACAAAGGGAAACAGATAGTCGAATATGATAATCACACATTGTCCAATGTACGGAGGCTGGAGAAAGAAGAAAGAAACCTGACCAACGCTTCAGGGAAACAGACAGACCCAAAGAAAATTGTAATGAAAGACCCCCGCTGAGAACGGTGGGGGTGCAACATAACCTCTCCCACAGAAAGGGGGGGGGGAAGATGGCGGGAGTGGAGGTAGGAAAGGAAAAACCCCAGCTGAATACCAGTTAAGGACCCGAACAAAGAAGGGGACATAAAAGAAGAGCAGACACAACAGTTACCCCATGAATACGATGGGAGATGCGTATAAGACAGGCACAAGAATACTAGCCTCCTTGGACAAACAGTCACAGAAGCATGGACAAGGCTGAAGTAATGGTACCCAGGCCTGAACCAATAGGAACCCAAAAAGCTTGCTAAACTGCAGCACCAGCAGAGCCCATATGAACAGAAGGACAGAGAAAGAGGACAGCAAAGTCCCTGTAAGGGATACAAAGTGTAAGAGCAGCTCACTAAATTGCCTCAGAGGCACACAAATGAGTTCCCCGGTAACAGGGAACAAGGCTATAGTGCAACCCCACAACATAAACAGAATACCTGCCACAGAGTAAGCACTTGGGTAGGAAAAATGCAAGCTGCAAAAGAAGTCAAAGGACAGACTCCAGGGGACTGCAAAGCAAAATAAGTTACAGACAGCAGGAAACAAAACCTGTCACCGACAGCATAAACGAGAGAAAAGGTACCTGCAGAAAGCCCTGGAGGGCAGGAGGGCAGAGAAGAACTTTGCCCGAGGAAGGTGGGAAAGAGTCAAAAGAAGGGGAAACAACTGTCCCTGACAACTGTAGTACAATAACCGAGTTAAGGCTCCGTACCACCAGGACTATTCCTGAACCGGCATAAAGCAGAGTCGATGTGCGCGCCACAAAGGGAGGTGCCATCAAAAGGCATGTCGATCAAAGCACTTTGCAAAAGCCTCTGAAAACCTGGAAGTATGCAACCATGCACGTCGACATAGAGCAATGTAAGACGCCATAATCCAACAGAAATCGGTAGTATCTATACCACAGCAGATGCCAAGTGTGGCAGCTTGCTACCCATCTTGTACCAGGGGAACAAGAGCATTCCGGGCATACTCCGGAAGGTAAGGCAAGAGGGGCTCCACAGAGTCCCACAATGTGTGGGAGAAGCCGGCAAGCACACAAGTAGTGTTCAGAGAGCGCAGAGCGGCACTAGAAGAAGAGAAAATAAGCCTAGCACCAGCGTCAAATTTCCTGGCCTCTCTTTCCGGAGGGACAGGGAGAAGAAAATCAGACTGAACCACAAAGCTTTTAGTAGAGGGATGTCTAAGTAGACAGGAGGGATCCTCTGGGGCCGGGTGATGCCTAAGAGAAACTGAGCAATTCACAGCGAGTCCTGTTTCACGTTTAGTCCAAGCACCCAAAAGGATATCGAAAAGACAGTCACTATAAGGAAGTACAGGCTCAACATTAGACTGGGCAGGGTGTCTGGTGACAATTCCACCGAAGGAAAATGTAAATCCTGGACAATCAAAACTCGATGGAGCATGTTCGCCAACGCAAAACTGGCATCAGTAGCCTAATTGGGAGGAGACAGAAGGCTGGCGATGATTTTAAGCCACTGGCGTCAGCCAAGCCGAGTAACCAGCCAGAAGGCATAGGGTGTGGAACCTTGTCCTGATTTGGAGGAGGACACACCACACCTTCCACAGTACCTTCACAACCATGGTCCTCAGAATAAAAACCCAGAGGAAGGAAGTCTGAGATGGTCGGCTCCATCGGCACCACATCTGACGCCATAACGGAAGCCGATCGACTCTGAGAAGTCAACGTCGGAAGGAGAGTCGATCGGCATCAACGGAACCTCCATTGGTGCCGGCAGACAAGAGCTCGATGCCAACATCTTAGTCGGCAAGCCAGAAGCGGGAGCCGAAGGCGGAAGCCCCAACGGGCTGGTCACTGGCGCCGCTGAGGTGTCAGACACAAGAGTCCAAACTGAAGCCAAGGGCGAACCTGCCGGCAGAGTCACAGGCACGACCTCATGCAACTCCGTGGGGCCTGAAGGAGCTCCAGAGGGAGGTAACGACCCAAGAGCAGAAAGAAGAGCTTGAGAATATTGTGGAATCTGGGTCAAAGACACCCCGGCCCCAAGATAGGTGGGGCGGACTCATGCCTCTGCACTTCAACAGAAGAGTGGGAATCAGTGGTAGGTGACGAAGGCGGGAGGCGCAACAACTTTGAAAGCTGGTGCGGAGCTTTACCTCTGGACGTCGAAGGGGAATAATGCCCAGGGGAATGGCTCCTAGAATGGATGCGTAGTCGATCCCTAGAACGCATAGGGGACCGAGGACAATGAAAAGACTTTAAAGACTGACCTCCGCGCTGCCACGAGCTTCATGAGTCGTTCCCTCTGTGCCTTTGGTCAGAGCTGTTGACAAGAGTTGTACTCGTCAGAGTCGTGATGCTCACCCAGACACCACATACATATCGAGTGAGGATCCGTGGCGGACATTTGTTGACCACAGTACTCGCAAGGTTTGAACCCTGAGGACATCGAAGAAAGCCACAATGCTCAGTCGATGAGAGACGTCAAGTAGGCCGAAAACAGCCGGAGGAACTGCAGTGCGGATCTGCATGTAAGAGCGGAAAAAATGAAAAAGATGTCAGCGCGCCGGGGGAGGGCTTATATGGGCTCCGTTGATGTTGTATCTGGGAGACAAAGTCACTACAGAGTTGCTCGATGCCCTCTGCCGACATGCGGAGGTACTGCTGGGAAAATGTCTGGATACAGTTTGGCGCCTGGGGAGGATTCTAAGATAAGGAATCTGCGGCTAGATGCCTCTATCAGATATTTTGTTGCTGCAGGAAACTCACCTGATGGGAAACGATTGTGCCTTCATCAGTATGAATTCTCAAATGTATGTAATGCTGGCTTTCATAGAGGCTCCAGAGGGGTAGCAATCTTGGTTAATAACCACTTGCCGTTAAAGACTTGACCAGCAGAATACGCTGGACAAACCACTCGTCATTGAGATCACGGAGGCCATTTGCCACTTATCGACAGGTAAATCTCTGGGTTCAAATGGGCTCCCGATGGAGTTCTTCAAATGCCAATCAGATACACTTGGCCAAACCAGTGCTATATCTATATCCTAATGCCCGAAAAGGAGGAGCCTTGCTGGGGACCTTAAAAAGGCACATATAAGGGTTATCCTACAACCTGATAAACCAGCCCATCTTTGTGCCTCATATAGGCAGGTCTTCTTAATTACAAGTGAAATTGATGGATTACTGTGAACACTACCTGGTGCATATTAATCAGAGTGGCTTTATGCCACACCGGTCAACTTGGCATAACATTAGAAGACTTTACAATGCCATCATGATGGCTGTGAGATTGCAGGAGTCTATTGCCATAATACTCACAGACTTGAAAAGGCCTTTGATAGCCTTTTGTGGCAATATTTATTCGCTCTATACTTTGGTTTTCGACCTCATTTTTATCCTATGGCAAACTACTACACAAAGCACCAAGAGCTAGAGTAAAATTAGTCTTTCCAAATTATTCAACTTGAAAAAGTGCACAAGACAGGGATAGCTACTGTTGCATTTACTTTTTGCATTAGTGGTGGAAGACCCGGCACACCTACTCAGACAGGCTATCCATATTATAGGTTTTCGATGGTCCAAGGGCTATGAAGAAAAGATATCCTTATAAGCTGACAACATTTTGCTATACGTGGGATGACCCGAAACTTCTGGCCCTCTAATTACGCGATTGTTGGACAAATTTGGAACATTCTCCCACCTGTTTGTCAACTTGACCAAAACTAGGTTGTTTCCAATTGGCCACATGACCCAGACGGCTACATGGATGAACTGGGCTGACATTCTTGTTGCTAAAACAGGCTTTAACTATTTTGGGATACAAATTGTGGACAATAAAACCCAGGCTAAGACAGCCAACGTCACACCCCTACTTGACAACATATGTAGAGACACCATTCATTGGGCGACTCTCCTGATATCCTTGATGGGATGTTTGGTACTGCTCAAGAAAGCCGTTCTCCCCAAGATTATACATATATAACAAAACAACATATTCTGTACACCTGGCACCACTCTTACTTTATCCACTAATTTAAAAAAACATTTATATGGGGTGGCGGTCCTTCATAGGTGGCCTTTAATAAATGCTGTAACTCATCATATTATGGGGAACTTGCCATGATCGACACAGCATCATACTTCAGAGCTGCTCAACTTTTGATATATGGTTCGGCTGCAAATCCGGTATGTAGACTTGAGTTGTGAGCGATGGGTGGGAAACCCCATCTTCACTATCTGTACAGGGGAAAAGAACAAGTTACTTACCTTCGGTAACGCTTTTTCTGGTGGATACAGTATCTACCTGTGGATTACTCACCTTTTGAATTATCCCTTGTGCAGCATTCCATGGAAACTTTTCTCCATAGCTTTCCCACTTCGACGAGGATGTCACAATGGAACAGCGCCGCTCGCGACCCCGCACGTCATAGGAGCCATAAGAAGACCTCGTCGGCGTGCTGACGTCAGTTCCACCCATTTTTTCCATGCCTTCGAGGTGAACAGGTGAACCAACAACATTTCCACAAGTATACACAGTATACAGAACCCAAGAAAGAAACTGGAAATTCTAAAACATAGACATTTCCTAGTGATTTCATAACAAAATGCATGAATCACATGTCCATTATTTTTATGTATAAACAGGCAGGCAATGGGGAGACAGGTGGGTCAGTGAGGAATCCACAGGCAGATACTGTATCCACCAGAAAAAGCGTTACCGAAGGTAAGTAACTTGTTCTTCTGATGGATACATCTGCCTGTGGATTCCTTACCTTTTGAATTGAATCCCCAAGCAGTCCCGCTCTCGGAGGAGGGTGCCCGCCTATGTTATACCAAACAATCTTGCAGCACAGAACGTGCAAAGTGGCCGTCCCTCCTCACCTCTGAGTCTAAGCAATAATGCTTCACAAAAATGTGGAGGGAGGCCCAAGTTGCCACCTTGTAGATGTCTACAACAGGGACACCTCTAGCTAAAGCCGAAGAAGAAGACTTAGCTCTGGTGGAATGAGCTCGAATACCTTCAGGAGGCTCCTTCTTGGGCAAGGCATAACAGATCTTGATGCAGAGGATGATCCACCTGGACAGCGTTCTCTTGTGGACAGCCTTGCCCTTCATCCTGCCCACATATCCAATGAAGTGCTGGTCGTCCAACCTGAAGTCCTTAGTCCTGTCCAGGTAGAAGCAGACCACCCTCTAAGGGTCCAGGCGGTGAAGTCTCTCCTTCTCCTTGGACGGGTGAGGGGGAGGATAGAAAGTGGGTAAAGTGATAGATTGCCCTAGGTGGGAGTGACCACCTTAGGCAGGAAAGCAGCTCTTGTCCTAAGAACCATCTTATACGCAAGAATTGAGGTAAATGGGGGCTTAGAGCTAAGGGCCTGCAGCTCACTAACCCTCCTAGCGGAAGTAATTGCAATCAGAAATATTGTCTTAAATGCTAGGAATCTCAATGGACAACTATGCAGGGATTCAAAGAGGGACCCCATCAAGAAAGTAAGAACTAAATTCAAATCCCACTGAAGCATGATAAAGGGAGTGGGAGGAAACCTATTAGTGAGACCCTTAATGAATCTCATGACTATGGGAGATTTAAACAAAGAGGACTGGTATGGTAAGCAAAGAAAAGCCAACAAGGCACACAAGTAGCCGTTGACCGTTGCTACTGCACAAACCTGTTGTGCTAGGGAAAGAGAGAAACTGAGAATATCAGACAAATGGGCTCGTAAAGGATTAATTGATCTCTCTCCACACCATTTTACAAACCTGGACCACCTACCAGAGTAGACAGATTTGGTGGCGTGTCCTCTGGCTGATAAAATAACATCCACCACATCCGGCGGGAGAGAAAAATAACTCAGGTTGCCACGTTCAATCTCAAAGGGATGAATGTGCAGGCTCTGGAGGTGGGGGTGTAGAACCTGCCACTGCGACTACGAGAGGAGGTCTGCCCCGAGAGGTAGACAGAGCGGAGGGTGTGAGGAGATGTAAAGAAGGTCTGGGCACCAGACCTTTCTTGCCCAGTCCGGAGCGATCAATATGACTTGGGCCCTGTCTTGGCGAATCTTTCTCAGAACTCGAGGAATCAAGGGTATGGGAGGAAACGCGTAAAGAAGCTGTGAGCCCCAATCTAGCTGAAACGAGTCCCCCAACGCTCCCCGCATCGGATACTAGAGACTGCAGAATGACGGACAATGCGCGTTCCTGTGAGTGGCAAAAAGGTCCAACCGAGGAAACCCCCCATCCTAAAAAAGTGATGAACCACCTCCGGATGGAGACGTCACTCGTGATCGGCCGAGTACTGCCGACTGAGACTGTCCGCACGCTCATTCAGCTCTCTGGCCAGATGATTCGCAATCACGCAAATCTGATTGCCCAGGGCCAGAGTCGCAGAGCCTCTCTGCAGAGATGATACGACTCTACTCCTCTTTGTTTATGTACCACATTGCGGCAGTGTTGTCAGTCAGGACCTGAACTGACCGACCACGAAGGGAAGGAAGGAAGGCCTTGAGAGCCAAACGTTTTGCCTGCAATTCTAGAAGATTGATGTGAAGCAATCTTTCCTCTGGAGACCAAAGGCCCTTGACCTCCAGATCCCCCAGACGAGCTCCCCACCCTAGAGTGGAGGCATCCGTTATCACTGTGGCCACCGGAGAAGGAGGTTGAAACAGCTTCCCTTGAGACAGGTTGTCCGAAACACTCCACCATAACAGTTCCGCTGCAGTGTCTCTGGAGATTCAACACAGCGGAGGTCCCAGAGACCTCGGTTGTGTTGAAACCACTGCCTGCGGAGGCACCACTGGAGGGCCCTCATGTGCCAGCGTGCATGGTTGACCAACAGTATGCAGGAAGAGAACAGACCGAGCAGGCGCAAGACCTTCAGGACAGGAACAGCTGCTCATCTTGAAAAATTGGAATCAAAGCCTGGATATCTAGAATCCTCTGAGGAGGCGGGAAAGCATGACTCACAGTAGGGTCCAGTACTGCCCCTATGAACAGGTTGCGCTGAGAGGGCTCAGCCCCTATGCCCCTATGAACAGGTTGCGCTGAGAAAACCCCAAGTCGAACAACAGCTGTGTTGTTACCTGCAGGTGATGCAATACCATCTCTGGCGACTTTGCTTTGAGCAGCCAGTCGTCCAGACAGGGAAAAACAGGAATCCCTGATCTTCTGAGATGTGCTGCTACCACCACCATCACCTTTGTGAAGACCTGTGGAGCAGCTGTAAGACCGAACGGAAGGACCGCAAACTGGTAGTGTTGAGATCCCACTGTAAAACGGAGACACTTCCGATGTGACCTCAGGATGGGAATGTGAAAATACGCATCCTGCAAAATCGGTCGACACCATCCAGTCTTCCTGCTGCAGCGCCAGAAGAACCTGCGCTAGGGTCAACATCTTGAATTTCTCCTGCTTGAGGTAAAAATTAAAGATCTTGAGGTCTAGGATCGGTCTGAATCGCCCGTCCTTTTTTGGGGATCAGGAAATACCGGGAGTCCCTGACCCCTTTCCTGGTCCTGAACAACCTCTATTGCACCTTTCTGTAGCAAAGACAGAACCTCTTGTTGCAGGAGCAACAGGTGGTCCTCTGAGCACCAGCCCTGGTGAGGGGGAAAAGGAGGGGGAAACTCCCGGAAAGGAAGGGTGTATCCATTTTCTACGAGCTCCAAAACCCAGAGATCTGATGTAACAGATCTCCAAATTCGTAGAAAATGGGACACCGACCTCCCACGGCACCAACATGCTCTAAGATGGGGAATCTAAGCTGCTTCCCTGCGGTGCCAGTAGAGGGAACGGGAGGAGGAGGGGACTTGCTGCCGAGCTGAGCCTCGCAGTTGACCTCTACCTTTTCCTCTGTACGATCTATACAGAGGATTCGCCTGTTGCTGCTGCTGTTGCCGGGCCCGAAAGGAAGGAGTCTTGACAAACCCGCGAAACCTGCGGTAACCAAAGCCTCTGGTCTGGGACTGAAGACCCAACGATCTAGCTGAGGCCCTACTATCCTTAAAGCGTTGTAGCATTGAGTCTGCTTTAGTTCCATAGAGGCAAGAGCCATCAAAAGGCAAGTCCAAAAGGGTGGCCTGCACATCTGAAGAAACACCAGACCCCCTTAGCCAAGCGTGTCTCCTGGTTGCCACTGAGGAACCCATAACCCTAACAACAGAGTTCACTTTATCAAGCCCTGACTGTATGACTTGACGGGCCGCAGCTTGAGTGTCCGATAAAATCTCCGCAAAATGGCCTTGAACGTCCTCCAGAAGCTTGGGGGATCACTTTCTTTGCAGAACCCATCAGAGGGTGAACGTAGCGACCCAGCAGAAACGTCGCATTTGTGGATTTCAAGGCCATATTGGCTGAAGAAAACACCTTTTTAGCGGATTGTTTCATCCTCTTAGATTCCCTATCTCCAGGCGTGAATAGGAAAGAGCCAGTAGACTGCTAATTAGAGAATGATGCCTGGACTACTAAGCTCTCAAGGGATGGGTGTGATAGGAAAGCTGGATCTCCAGGCGCTACCTTATATCTCCTTGCAACCGATCTGGACACAGCAGGGGCAGTCATTGGCTTCTGCCATACCTCCAAAATGGGCTCAGTCAAAGCCTTATTAAAGGGAAGCCGAGGTTCCGATACAGAAGAAGGAGAGTTAAGAACTTCTGTTAAAATATTGGACTTAAGCTCTGCAGTAGGTAACGGCAAGTCCAGTAGATCAGCTGCCTTTCTGATTATAGAATGGTAAGAAGAGACCTCCTGCGATGGAAGGCCTTTCGGTGAAAAGAGCTCCCACTCCAGAGATGTATCCAAACCACTAGCCTCCTGCAGTCCCTAAAATTCCTGCATAGGGTCAATAAACTCCCCTTCTTCAGTCTCTTCCTGATACTCCTGATATTCTTCCTCCTCCAGCAGCCTCTGTGCCTCCCTTCTGGATCTCATCCTGGACACCCTTGTCGGCGGAGCCAGGCGCGGCGCTGGTGACTTCGGGACCGACGGTGGCTCCACAGGATTAGCTGAAGGCACCGGGCGAGGACGAGTCAGCGCAGGACCGGAGCCAGACGGCGCCGGAGAGGACTTCAACTGCACTCTTCCCTCCAGGGATTGCACCGGCGTCGAGTGCCTCGGTGTTGGGAGAGGCCAACTTCCCAGGGTCATAGGCATAAACGGCATGAATGGCACATGTGCAAAATGAAGTGGCAAACCTCCATGGCTGTATGAAAGCAGTCCCATGGGGCCAACAGGTGCACCAGCAGGGTTAGCCACCCTGGCAAACACGCCAAACATTGCATTCAAGAAATGCAAAGGATCCATACCTGGAGCTGGAAAGGATGGGTACGGATCCGGTACTGCCGGTCCAGAGACAGCTCGAGGAGGCTGTATGACTGGCTCCGGCTGCGGCACCGGAGACACTGGAGCCGCGGGTGGAGTGGCCGTAGTCGGCAACTTGGACTTAGATCTCGTCCATCTCCGGCATCTTTTCTGTTTCTTTGCTCTGGCCATGAACAGCTTGGCCTCCCTCTCTTTCAGGGCCTTCGGATTCATGCGCCTGCATGGCGAACACCCCTCGACGCTGTGGTCCGACGAGAGGCACCAAAGACAATCCTCTTGGGGATCAGTGATAGACATATGACCCCCACATTCCCTGCAAGGCTTGAAACCAGACTTCTTTTGGGCAGCCATGTCACTGCTACAATTTCAGGAAGAACCTGCAACAATGAAACTCCAGAAATGGAGAGCCCTGGAAAAAATAAAGTTACGTGCCGACGGCGTGGAAAAAAGGGAACTGACTTCAGCACGCCGACGAGGTCTTCTTATGGCTACGATGACGTCACACGGAGTCGCGTGCGGAGCCATTCCATTGCGACGTCCTCGTCGACGTGGGAGAGCTATGGAGAAAAGTTTCAGTGGAATGCTGCACATGGGGTAATTCAAAAGGTGAGGAATCCACAGGCAGATGCTGTATCCATCAGAATTACGTTTAGTACTCGGTGCAGAGGGGGATTAGCACATTTTATAATTTACTAATTGCAGACCAACCGGATAATCTAGGTGCTTTGACAACTAAATGGTCTTGAAAATCTATTCACACAGATTGATGTTAAAATGGCTGTTGAATCCATTCAACTTAATTCGGAGTGTGAATGTATCCAGGTTGAAGGTTCTCTATTTCAAGGTTCTTCAGGACATCTATTTTACACCAAATCGGCTATTTAAATGGAGCTGTTGGGCAAGCTCTGAATGCTTTTGATGGGGTAAGTCAATGGCCGACACAGTACATATCCAGGGTTTTTGCTAAGATTTCTAGGGTAATTCAAAGGTCAATTTATCCTAGCTCACAGTTAATTATCTTTGGTATTTCAAGCGTGGTTCCCCACCCCCTCAAAGTCAAGGGTCTTGTGCTTTTTTAGGATAACTACTGCTGGGATACATGCAGCATGGTTCTAATTTGAATCAAATCCTTCATTGGCTGCTAGTTGGCTCAAACAGTTATAGATATTAGTAGGCTAGAATTGTCTCTAGTTTTGGGGAGCCCGGAAGAAAATACTTACGGCAAATGTGAGTTCCACTCTTTTCGGATAGGGTCTAAAGTTTCTGAATGTGCTCTAGCTGTTGGCACTCAATAAGAAGTGTCAAGTTTGATCTGGGGCTTGCCTTACTGTCTCCTTTTGCTTTACTGTACTTGTGCTATAGTGTCTTTAAATGAATCGCTTGATCATTACTCTTCTATTCTTTGTATTGCCATTCTGCTGTACCATTTACGTATTAAAGTGAAAAAAATCAAAACAAATTCCTATAAAAAAAAAAAGATCTCAGTGTCTTAGGGTGGCATGCGTTGGTGCTGCCTATACTATACGTCTTATATGTGAGCAAGCAAAACATGCCCTCTTGAAGTCTGATCTCTTCCTTGTACTCTTCACTCCTTCATGCACTTTCTACTCCTTCATGCACTTTTCACTCCTTCATGAACTCTGCACGACCCCCTTGAACCCTCTGCTACCTCTTAGAGACCTGCACTGTACCATGCACCTGCACTGTATCATGCACTTTCCATTGCAAACTACACATTCCAATACCTCCTTTGTGCCCTGCAAAACCGATTTCTTTACCCTGCACTCCCTTCCACCTTTTTCATTGGGCCAACCACTTTGGCGTTTGTATAGTACAAAGTGTTTTACCAAGCTCAACTAACATAGAACACAGAGCCACTACGGGCAGGAGCACTGGAGATTTGCTGTGTGCGGCACATGGGAAATGCTGCCCCTACACATCTGACTGTTACTCAGGTCAGCAAACATCTTTTCAATTTATAAAAACAATGAAATTACCATGGTTTGTATCTGTAGGTTGTCCCCATTTCTCTGCCTGCAGTATCGCAGTTTCTGGTGTACTGCATGCAATGTATCTGTGATTTAGTCAGAAGGTGAAACAGCTGGGTTGAGTTTTCCATGGCATGATCACTGCCTGTGGTGTGTAGGAATGCATTTTATAAACATTTTATCACTCACCCTCTCCTGAAACTTGGAAATTTCAAGTGAAGCAAGTCTCCTCTTCTCCTCCATCTCAGCCTCTTCCATCATTTGCTTTTCCAACCTCAGAAGCTCATCCTGAACTTTTTTCTGACGTGCATGTTCCTCCACCAAAATCTTAATTTCCAACTGTCGCTGCCGCTCTTTTGCCTGCTTCTTTTGTCGTTCCTCTTCTTCTCGCAACTGATCTGCTGTTTTCATGGCTGCTTCTAACTCTTTTTGCTTTTTCCAAGCAATAAGCTCTTCCTGTCGTTTCCTTCTATCTTCCTCTAGTTTTTGCTTTTGCGCCTCCTCACGTTCTAAACGTTCTGACTCGAGCACTTCTTTGGATTTGCCTTGTTGTTTAAACATTTTCTCCTTCTCTTCTTGCTTCTTATATTTCCAATTTCTAATAGACTACAAAAAGTGCAAAATGAAAACCGTTACACGCCTTTTATAAAATGAACTTGTACACTAGAAAGTAGATCATTTATCACACACACATATATATATATATATATATATATATATATACAGAAATGAGGTGAAAGTTATGTTATGGTTAGCTTTGATTATAACACCTTATATTAAAACCAAAATGTAACCGAAATACGCAACTTATGGTTAACTATGCAATTTATGACTTGCACAACAGCCATGAAAAGCATACCTCGCAAACCAAATGCAATACTTGTGAATATCAGTGTTTCTTTCAATTTTAATTCATACCAATAACTGTATTTAACTGTGCTTTTTTTAGTTTATACGTTTTAGGCAGGGTGATAGACTGGCCTACATGAAAGGGAGTGAAAACTTTCAGCAGAAAGGAAACCCTAGTACGAAGAACCAGCTTGTCTGGAAAGGTGGTTAGGTCCGGAGGCTTAGATGACAAAGCCTGGAGCTCACTGACCCTCCGGGCAGATGTTATCTCAGCTCAGAAGGCCATCTTGATAGTAAGGAGCCTGCGAGGACAGTTGTGTAGTGGCTCAAAAGGAGCACACATCAGAAATAAGAGTACGAGATTGAAGTCCCACTGACGCATGATAAAGGGTGAAGGTGGAAACATCTGTTGGAGACCTTTCAAAAACCTATTTACAACAGGGGATTTGAACAGGGATGGCTGATTCGGCAACCACTGAAAGGATGAGATGGCAGAAAGACAGCTCATTAAGTTGCCCAAAGCAAAGCCCTGCTGGGCAAGAGAAAGAATAAACAGAAGGACCTGAGAAAGGGGGGCAGAAAGAGGGTGAACTTGTTTTTCTGTACACCATGCCACAAACTTGTCCCAGCAGCAGGCATATACCATCTTGGTGTAAGGGCACCTGGCTGCCAAGATAAAATTGCAGACTTCAGGCGGAAGGTTGAAAGATGTTAACTGTTGCAGCTCAATCTCCACGCCTGAAGGCAGAGCGTTGACAGGTTCGGGTGGAGAACCCTCCCCTGCTGCTGTGACAGAAGCGGCAGCCGGATCGTAGGACCAATGGCCATGTTCAACAGCTCGGGATACCAAACTCTCTGAGCCCAGTTCGGAACCACAAGGATGACTTGGGCCGTGTCGTTCCTGATTGTCTTGAGAACTCTGGGCAAGAGTGGTATGGGCGAGAAGGAGTACCGGAGGCCTGAGCTCCACTCAAGATGAAAAGCGTCTCTGAGCGAGAACCGCCTTGGAAACTCCAGGTTGCAAAAGTGCTGACATTTGCGTTCTCTGCGGTGGCTAACAGATCTAACCAAAGCTCTCCCCACTGCTGAAAGAGACCTTGCGCCACCTCCGGATGGAGACGCCATTCGTGATCCGCTAACCATCTTCAGCTGAGTTCATCTGCCCTCTTGTTCAGAGAGCACACCAGGAGTTGAACCAACTGGGATATGCCCGGACGTACAAACCATGACCAGAGACACAAGGCCTCTTGACAAAGGGTCCACAACCCCATCCCGCCCACTTTGTTACAGTACCACACGGTGGTGGTGGTGTTCGGGAACACCTGCACTAGCCTTCCCTTGATGGAGGATAGGAAGGCTTTCAATGCCAGCCGGAACGCCCAGAACTCCAGTAAGTTGATGTGGAGTCCGGATTCTGCTGGAGACCAGAGGCCTGTGATTTCCACTTCTCACAGATGGCGCCCCATCCCAGGGATGACACATCCGGCACTACTGTCAGGTCTGGTTGGGGAAGGGAGAGGGATCTGCAGTTGCAGCTCTTTTGCAGTTCCCTTCGAGATCTGGACCATGTGGGAGAGAGGCCCCTGATGCTGCGCCCACTGGAATTTCAGGTCCCATTGCAGAGCCCGCATAAGCCAGAGGGCATGTCACAAGCAGGCTCAGAGTCAGTCTCACCGAAACGCAGGATAGAGGCTGAAACATCGGTATCATAGCCTGAATATCCTGAACTCGCTGTTTGGGAGGATAGGCCCGAAACTGCACCATGTCCAGAACAGCTCCGATGAAAGGGGGTGCCTAAGAAGGAGTCAGGGTCGACTACGGCACGTTGATAGTGAGCCCCAGTGAGTGCAGTAGGTCCGCCGTAGTCAGGAGGTGGGAGACGACTGCCTGGGGCTAGCCTGCCTTAAACAGCCAGTCGTCAAGCTAGGGGAACACTGGTACCCCTGATCTCCCCAGATGAGCTGTAACCACTGCCATCACTTTGATGAACACCCGAGAGGCGCTGGGAAGGCCAAAAGGGAGCAGGGCGAGCGGAAAGTGCTAGTAGCCCACCGTGAACTGCAGGTAACGTCTGTGGGCAGGCAGGACGGGAATGTGGAAGTGTACGTCCTGCAAGTCCAATGCTACCAACCAGTCTCCTGGGTCCAGGGCAGACAGGACTTGACCGAGCGTGAGCATTTTGAATTCCTCCTCTTTCAGAAAGAAACTGAGAGGGCGCAGGTCTAGGATAGGACGGACGCCTCCGTCATTTTTGGGCATCAGAAAGTAGCGGGAACAACAACCACAACCTACTTCTGGCACCAGCACCCTGTTTATGGATGTCTTCGCCAAGAGAGCCGCAACTTCCTGACGGAGTAAGGAGAGATGGTCCTCCGTCAGACTGTCGCAAGTGCGTGGCATGGGTGGAGGGGTAGTCACGAACGGGAGGCAGTAGCCCCTTCGGATAATCCAGAGAACCCAGCTGTCTTATGTTAGCTACCTCAGGTGATGTCGTATCGTGCCTTCCACTGGTTGCCCAAGATGGCTGGAGGGTGAAAAAAGAGGTTTGGAGGCTGCGTCTGCCTGTGGGGTGGTGGACTGACCCGACCTCTGCCTGCGCAGAGGCTGGGGAGCTTGCGTGCCGCAGTGGCTGGGCGGGTAAAGAGGTGGCTGGAAGCACCTTCTGTGGCCACGAAAGAAGTGAAAGGCAGACTCTGGGTCGCGGGGGGCCATGCAAAGGCCCAAGGACCAGGCCGTAGCGCTGCTATACATGAAGCACCCCAGCACTGAGCCCGCTTTGTCTCCAAAGAGACGGGAGCCATAAAAGGGCATGTCCATAAGCGAAGCGAAGGTGAAATGAATCATTGGGTGACGTAGCTTACGGTCGTGAGCATAAAACAGAATGTTTTCGCAGGTATCTGGTTCAACTTGTATCAGAAGCGTTTTTATACGCTGAGAAGGAAGGAAGAAATGAATTTTCTTTTTAAATAAATGCGGTGACCAGCAAGCTATGGTAAGCGCATAGTAACGCATTTTTGTATATCTGTGACAGCAATTATTATATGGCGCAGTATATCGTGGGGGGGGATTGTTTGGATAAACAACATGTTGAATTCAGGGTACTGAGGTGAAATGGTCACAGTTTGCCAGCGGGTCTCGAATGAGGGTGGAATTATTGTGTAAACGGTCTAAAAATATGCTTGTGGTTTCTTATTAATATAAATGTTGTTTTCAAAATGTAATGAAGTGTTTCATAAAGTTGATTATGTCCTATTTTGGTATATTGTAGATGCCCCTGAAGAAGGGAAGTTACTTCCCGAAATGCATTGGGTTGTTTTATTAAAAATCTTGGCATGTGGAACCCATTTTTGACTCCTGAGCTTTTTTGAGAGATCTACGCCTTGAATAGACTTGAGTAAAATGAATTGAGCATAACGAAAAAGTAATGGATTTTAAAAAAACGGTTAAACATGATGAAAAACGAGAGTAAAGCAGAAATAATTGATTCATTTGATTCAAAATAAAGGTGGGCAGTGCAGCCTGGTGGAATCTGCAAAAGCGGGTTCCCTTTGTGGAGATACAATGTTACAGCGCAAAGGGACGAAGCGCGAGGCAGGTTTTTGCACGCCGTCAAAATCAAAAGGCAAAAGAGGATTAAACTAAGGATAACTAGGAGTGCATCTCTTCACATATATTTCATAACCGTGAATTTTTTCGTCTCAACCGAGATTGCACCCAAAAGTACATGATGAATACAGGAGTACAAGGAATACGACGCAAGAACACGATTACCGTAAATATTATAGATGGCGACAAGCACAGGAGTAGGGTTCCCTTTCATGTTTGATTATTAGGAGTGTAGTACTTTATTTAAAACAGTTTAGCAATTTTTCTGCAACAGATTGATTATTTTATACAAAAGCGAACGGACTCATTGAATACTATATGAACACTCAGTATAACAATGTGAATACTACATGAATGATGTGCACTGGGAGTTGTAGTGACTATCGGGTTTAAGCATTTGTGGATTTGAAGCGTGGTTAGTCCTTCGTTTATGTTAGCATGAAGTTTTGACGCACACAGGTGAAATGAATCATTGGGTGACGTAGCTTACGGTCGTGAGCATAAAATAGAATGTTTTCGCAGGTATCTGGTTCAACTTGTATCAGAAGCGTTTTTATACGCTGAGAAGGAAGAAATGAATTTTCTTTTTAAATAAATGCGGTGACCAGCAAGCTATGGTAAGCGCATAGTAACGCATTTTTGTATATCTGTGACAGCAATTATTATATGGCGCAGTATATCGTGGGGGGGGATTGTTTGGATAAACAACATGTTGAATTCAGGGTACTGAGGTGAAATGGTCACAGTTTGCCAGCGGGTCTCGAATGAGGGTGGAATTATTGTGTAAACGGTCTAAAAATATGCTTGTGGTTTCTTATTAATATAAATGTTGTTTTCAAAATGAAATGAAGTGTTTCATAAAGTTGATTATGTCCTATTTTGGTATATTGTAGATGCCCCTGAAGAAGGGAAGTTACTTCCCGAAATGCATTGGGTTGTTTTATTAAAAATCTTGGCATGTGGAACCCATTTTTGACTCCTGAGCTTTTTTGAGAGATCTACGCCTTGAATAGACTTGAGTAAAATGAATTGAGCATAAAGAAAAAGTAATGGATTTTAAAAAAACGGTTAAACATGATGAAAAACGAGAGTAAAGCAGAAATAATTGATTCATTCGATTCAAAATAAAGGTGGGCAGTGCAGCCTGGTGGAATCTGCAAAAGCGGGTTCCCTTTGTGGAGATACAATGTTACAGCGCAATGGGACGAAGCGCGAGGCAGGTTTTTGCACGCCGTCAAAATCAAAAGGCAAAAGAGGATTAAACTAAGGATAACTAGGAGTGCATCTCTTCACATATATTTCATAACCGTGAATTTTTCGTCTCAACCGAGATTGCACCCAAAAGTACATGATGAATACAGGAGTACAAGGAATACGACGCAAGAACACGATTACCGTAAATATTATAGATGGCGACAAGCACAGGAGTAGGGTTCCCTTTCATGTTTGATTATTAGGAGTGTAGTACTTTATTTAAAACAGTTTAGCAATTTTTCTGCAACAGATTGATTATTTTATACAAAAGCGAACGGACTCATTGAATACTATATGAACACTCAGTATAACAATGTGAATACTACATGAATGATGTGCACTGGGAGTTGTAGTGACTATCGGGTTTAAGCATTTGTGGATTTGAAGCGTGGTTAGTCCTTCGTTTATGTTAGCATGAAGTTTTGACGCACACAGGTGAAATGAATCATTGGGTGACGTAGCTTACGGTCGTGAGCATAAAATAGAATGTTTTCGCAGGTATCTGATTCAACTTGTATCAGAAGCGTTTTTATACGCTGAGAAGGAAGGAAGAAATGAATTTTCTTTTTAAATAAATGCGGTGACCAGCAAGCTATGGTAAGCGCATAGTAACGCATTTTTGTATATCTGTGACAGCAATTATTATATGGCGCAGTATATCGTGGGGGGATTGTTTGGATAAACAACATGTTGAATTCAGGGTACTGAGGTGAAATGGTCACAGTTTGCCAGCGGGTCTCGAATGAGGGTGGAATTATTGTGTAAACAGTCTAAAAATATGCTTGTGGTTTCTTATTAATATAAATGTTGTTTTCAAAATGTAGTGAAGTGTTTCATAAAGTTGATTATGTCCTATTTTGGTATATTGTAGATGCCCCTGAAGAAGGGAAGTTACTTCCCGAAATGCATTGGGTTGTTTTATTAAAAATCTTGGCATGTGGAACCCATTTTTGACTCCTGAGCTTTTTTGAGAGATCTACGCCTTGAATAGACTTGAGTAAAATGAATTGAGCATAAAGAAAAAGTAATGGATTTAAAAAAACGGTTAAACATGATGAAAAACGAGAGTAAAGCAGAAATAATTGATTCATTCGATTCAAAATAAAGGTAGGCAGTGCAGCCTGGTGGAATCTGCAAAAGCGGGTTCCCTTTGTGGAGATAAGCGAAGCTTGGACATCTCCTTAAAAGCCAGGTGTGGTGCTGTAAGGCCACCGACAAAGAAACCGCTCTGCCTAGCAAGTCTCTTGTGTCCAGCCCACATCTGATCACTAACTTGGTTGCATCTCTCCTGTCTGCCATAGCGTGGGAGCATATTGCCAGGGCCTACTGTGGGATCATAGGCAGCACCTGCGCAACCAAATCCCACAGTGCATTGGAGTATCGGCTCAAAAGGCATGCAGTTTTCATGGACCGCATTGGCAAGCTGGTGGAAGATAACTTTTTCTTGCCTAAGGTGTCCAGCCTCTCGGATTCCCTATCTGGTGGGGTGGTAGAGAATGAGCCAGGATTTACACAAGAAGTGGAGGCTTGGACTACCAAGCTCTCTGGGGTAGGGTGTCGCGTGAGAAGACTGGGGTCCCCTGGGGCGGGGAGATGGCGGCGGGCAATTGTCCTCTTCACAGAAGCCCCTGTGCAGGGCTTGGACCAGGTCCCAAGTAGGACGTCCGTAGGGACTTCATTAAATGGACAAGCGGTTCTGAGGGGGGGTCACTCCCGGCTGAAGCACCCCTGTCAAGACGTTAGTCTCGACTACCTTTGAGGGCAGGCCAAGGTCCAGGATCTCGGCTGCCCTTCTCACCACCACAGCAGTAGCCACGGTAGAAGGAGAGACCAAGGCACCAGTGGCAAACCAGATGCAGGTCGGTCACCGACATCTGTCGGTGATAGGCGCCGCAGGGCTTGAAGACAGCTTTCTAGTGGACATCCATGCCACACAAGGAGAAAGATCTGAAAAAAAATGTAGACAAAAAGTCGAAAAAGGGTCAGTCAAAAAATTAGTGGGGATAGCTCTCACCCGATCTGCGCTCACTGGCGCGGAAAGAAAATAACTGATGTCAGCGTGCTGAGGGGGCCCCTACATAGGCACCATGCACATCCCTGCACACAAAATATTTTTTATGGCTAGTATTAGGAGCATGTCCAGTAAGAAAAGTTTTGTTTTGTTATTGGTGGTGAAGTGATTGCCCATGGGCCTAGAGCAGTGATTACTGAGTGAAGTTGGAGGTCTATTTGAAATATCTTGTTTATTTTATTGTCTGTATCGTCAGAGTGGTATTACTAGTTTGCAGAAGTTTGCATGTGTGCTAGGTCTCCTGTGAATACTAGGCAGTTCCAATACCCGTCAAATTTTAGGAGACCGGATTTAAGTAACTTGTCTGTAGTCCAGAAGGAACTGTGTATTGTCTAAAATTTACATTGAATTAATAAAAGTGATACCTTAGACATGGTTATAAATTTCCATATGGTTGCCCATATTTGATCACGTAGTGGTTGTAGATTTAGCTTGATGGAAGACTCTTCTCATTTCTTTGGAATGTAGCTGTTGCCTTTAGTGTTGTTGGTTGATAATAGTTTATACATTTTTGCAGTCATATGTCTAAGTGGGATGAGGTATCAAATTAAGTTGATTAAGTCTAGTATTTGTGGTTTTGGTTTCTTTATTTTGCTTAGGGCCGCCTCAAGTTTTAGAAATTTATATCTAGATTTGAGAGTTTTATATTTTTGTTGTAGCACTGCAAAGGAGATTAGGTTGTCCAGGGAGCCTAGTTCTTTAACGCATAAGATTCCTTTTTCTATCCCATCATCCTAGAGTAACATCTTTACATGTAATGTGTGAATTGCCCCATAGAGGAGCTAAGGGTGAGCCCCGCATTTTGTTAGTAGTTAATATCTTCAGATATTTGAAGGCCCAGTTGGAGTCTTTTAATATAGTATGGGAATGTGCGATTTTTAAGTGTTTCATGGCAAGGGAGGCGATTGGGATGATAGGATTTAATAGATCCTTTTCTGTTTAGATCCATGGAGGGGAGGGGGAGTTAAATTCATCTGCTAGAAAATAGGGCGCTTGCTTCAATAGAAATGTTATTTGGCATTTGAAGAAGTTTGGCAAGCTTACACCTCCCTGTGATCTATTCGTTCTGCTTTTGTTAAGTGAAATGTTTGCTTTTTTATTTTGACAAATGAAGCTGAAGAGGCTTTATCGATCAGTTTATAAACATTGTAAGAGTTGAAGGGGGAACATGCTTGTGATGAAACGAATTCGAGATGCAATCAGCATATTGAGGAATTCTAGCTACCCCACCAAATGATGCATTTAGAGGACCAAGCTTTTACTAAGTTTTGAATTTTTATGGATGTTTTCACAATGTGTTCTCTGGCATTCACAAAGGAAATGGTAAAATAAATGCACAAATAATTGATGCATTTTGCTTGCCACTATAAGCCAGTTTCTCGACTATCTAAGGAAAGCATATGGGGTTTAGAGGAAACACTTCTGTTTCCTCATTATTTAGGATATAACCTAAAGCATTTGCATATGATTTTATGGTTTAAGGATTTCTGGGATTGTGGAGTCAGCGTCTTCGGAAAATATTAGAAAGTTGTCCACAGAGACAACTACATTTTGAGTTCTGGCATCAAATGGGATGCCACTGATGCGAGGATTAGACTGAGGGCCCGATTCTGATGCAGGTTGGAAAAGCTTCCCGACCGAGGGCCTGATTCTGATGCGGTTAGGAAGGCCTCCTAACGGCATTTGCTCCTTCCAAATCGGATCGGGAACGTGTCTTCCCGACCGAGGGCCCAATTCTGATGCGGTTAGGAACAAATGTTCCCATTGAAGTCAATGGGAGTTCAACCAAATCGTATCTGGAAGCATCCGGATGCATCCTACTCCACCGGTCGGACTTTCCCGATCCAAGTGGGTCGGACACCATTTCCCAACCGATTCGGTCGGGAAGCTTTTCCAACCCGAATCAGAATCGGCCCCTAAATGTCTATGAGAAGTGGTTTGATTGTTAGTAGGAAAAGTAGTGCAAATAGGGGGCAGTGTTGTTTTGTACCTTGGAACAGTTTGATTACCTCAGACAGGGAGCCATTAATTCTAATGCGGGCTGTTGGGCCCACATACAAGGCAAAGGTCATGTGTTCGAACTCTGGTCCTTGGTCATATTTGTGTATTACTGCTCTTAAGAAGGTCCAAGAACCATCACCAAAGGCCTTCTCAGCCTTCAAGGCCATGGCGCTTGTTGGTGACTTGAGAAGTTTCGTTTTTTCTATAACGTGTCCAAACAATTGAATATTGTCAAACACCATTCTTCCTTTTGGAAACCCTGTTTGGGATGGGTGGATTAAGTTAGTTCGAATATAGTCTGGTGGCAAAAATGTTAGCCTATATTTTACAGTTCTATTGGTCTGTAATTTTTAGTTTCCAAGGGATCTTTGTCCTCTTTGTGGAACACCAGTATGGTGGCTTCTGAAAAAGGTATCCTCCGTTATGCTTGTGTTGACTTAATATTCAAAAAGGACCTCCATGTTCTAATTGGGTTACAAGCTTTTGTAGAAGCTGGCAGGGAGCTTGTCCGGGCTTGGACCTTACCATTTTTAATAGATAAATTTGCTTTTATGATTTCGGCTTTGCTGATTTATTTATTTATGCCTGTTTTTATTTTGGTGTCTTTCAGAGGAGTTTTGATTCTTTCTAGATATGACTGACAGTCTTTTTCAGAGGGATGTCTCTGGATTTTATAGGTTAGTGTAGTATTCGTAAAGGTTTTGTATGATTTCTCATGTGCTTGTTTTGCTTTGTCCTAACTTAGCCTTTATTGTTATAATATTGGCCTTAATTTTTGCTTTGAGAGCCTGCAAGAATTTTGGTTGCTGTATTAAATTCATAAATTGTCTTTGCTTTTAGATTGCCAATCCATAGATGAGCTCTCTGTAGGAAGCTGGCTCTCTATAGTGCACTAAAAGAAGTACACTGTGTAGAGAGTTCAGCGGGACCCCAATTGGTTACAGAGGCTAAAGTAGAAAGAAATATAATGCTCTCTTTTGTGGTAGTGTGGGCGAGCAGTTAGGCTTATAAGAGGGTCGTGCTAAGCTTTTGTTGTACTCACAGAGGCAATAAATAAGACAAACACTCAAAGAATAAATCCGAGACCAACATAGAAAAATAACACTTCTTTTTATTTATTTTGTAAAACCAAGAACTTCGTTAAAAAGTAAGTACTGTTTTTGCTAGCAATTTTACAGGTAAGTAAACGTTTTGAAAGTTGTGCGCCTTTATGCACTATGCAATCCTATGGAATTAAAATACATATATGCATAACAGGAAGTACAGTCTGTTTCAGGGGTTCACCTTCTGGGTTTCCGATTGTAGTGGGCCAATGTGTAAAGTACTACCAGCGGTTCTTTGGGAACTGCCTGGATTTAGCCGGGAGCAGGGTGCTGGTGAGGATGGCAGGTGTGCGTGTTACGGAGAAGGGGGCACCTGGAAACAGGCTGCACAGGGGGACTTGGGGACAAGTCCGAGAGCTCCCAAACGGGTGCTTGGGTCGCAAGGGTCCTTAGAGCAAGGGAGCACAACCGGTTCGTCGATACCGAAGCAGGGCGGCTCGGTGCAGAGCGGTTAGGTTGGCTGGGCTGGACGAGCAAAGGGGATTCTTGTGGTTAGGGGCAAACAGCTGGCAGGGGCAAAATTAGGGCAGCTGGGCTACTCACAACGTGGGACTCAGTGATGCTGATGTTCCTCGACGGCTGCTTGGTCGTAATGCAGTAAGAATTCGGATTGGACTCTTGCTGTTGGTGTTTGGTGCAGGGCGTCCGGTACCCCGAGTATTGTTGCTGCACAGCTCCGGTTGGTCCTGGTGTCTTCACACTTGGGCAGGAGACAGATGTGACCCTCCAAAGCACGGGTATCTCCTCCTGGACGTCTGCAGCGTTGGTAGGGCCGGGAACTTAAGGTTGTGGATCGGACTCTGCTCTTCGGTTCCTATGGACTGCAGGGGAGTAGCTCCTCTACTGTAATGGAGACTGTAGGCGATTTTTGAACTGCTGGCAGGCTACCCAGGGCTTGTGGTAGATCTCCAGCTTCCAGGACGAGTCACTCTGTTACGATTGTCGAGAGAGTTGCAAGCAGGCAAGGTTTTGCGCCAAAAGTTCAAGTTCTTCTGCAGTTCTCGCCAGGCAGTGACTCTTCTTCGTCCTTCTTCTCTTGATCCATCAAATTTAAGTTCTTGGGTTCATTTGTGCCAGCTAAAAAATCACTTTAAGGGCATTAAGGGGAGTGACAGGTAGTGGCAAATGGGCTGCCTACCTTTAGGGTGTCTACACCCTCTATATGACCACTTCCTGTGGGCAATAGGCATAACTCTGACCCAAGAATGCTGATGCCACTCAAAACATGATGGATGAATCTGAAAAGGTGGTGTCCACATCAACTAGTCCACCTTAGGGGTGGTGCTGGCTTGGTGTTGGATACACCAACTAACTTGCTAGTTTTCCTGCCTCTCTTGCAGCCAAAAGTGGAGCCTGGACAAGGGGCGGCCATCTCCACTATCTGGAGAGGCTGGGGTTGCATAATAAAGGTGGTGGAACCTTCGAAGCTTCCTGCCATGGAATGCAGATCCTGCGTGGAGGAGGTGTGAACACCTCTGCCCAGAGCAGGCTTTGTTCCTGGCCCCTGAGAGCGAAGGCTCTCGCCTCAGGGGCTCAGTAACTCGTACCAGAAGTTTGGTACCAAAATCTGGGGTTGTTGACGAAACAGAAGATCCTGCTCAGGCGTGGCTTGTACATTTTTAACCATCTAACCAGAGCAGACTTGGTTGATAGAGGAGAAAGAAAAAGTTCCATTGCTGGCTCTAACAGTCCTTGAACCAGAGGAAGCAAAGGTCTTGACATAGACTGAGGATATAAGGTCTCCAAAAGGACTGAACTAGATGCCAGTGGTGTAGGTATCAGTTTGTTTAACTTGTCAGCCCCAGCTATAAGAATTTCATCAAAAGTGTTAATATCTTCTGATAGAGAAGCTCTGAAAGGTGTTGTTTCTGTAAACAAAAGAGAGTATATTCAAACTGATGATGATGAAGAACTTGAATAAGACCAGGTTCTCTAAAGTAAGGCATGTCTTCTGGACTGCCTAGAATGCCTGAATTGTGCCGTGTACAAGAAGAGCAATGTCTCCCTGAAGGATGTGACATTCTTTTTGGGGACCCTGATCCTGGTGACCTTGAGTGGGGATGTTGGTGGTGGAATCTGAAAAACAGGAGACACTATGGGTGATGCAGGCACTGGAAAGATAAGCCCCGCAGCTGAACGGTGGCTATCAGGCTGCACTCTGATTAAGAGAGGCTAACCAGAGTCTAGCCACAGGTCAGACAAATAAGCTCTTGAGAATTCACAGTCTAAAATTTTAGACACCCTCTTGCTGTTCAACGTGCGCACACAAGGGGATTTTCTCAACACCAAATGGTGCTTCAACATCGATCCATGTTTCGAGGTCGGACTATACTTCAAAGTCGAAATCTGCCTTGATGGCAAGCAAGCCACTGACAATGAGCAAGTGGCTACTTTGAGTCCTTGACTTGGATGTCTCTCTGGGAGTCCCCAGATACAGATGTAAAGCCACTGGCAGAAGAATCCAAATTCCTCTGATCATTCACAGGTTGAATTCAGATATCTATGTTGGTTCTCCTGCAGGCACCGAAAACATATGATCTCATTCATCTGAAGTCCTCCTGGACATTTTATTTGCAGTGTAGACAAACAACAGAGACCGCATGAGAGTTAGTGTGGGCTTTCGTTCTCCCACAGGGAGGACACTTCACAAAAACAGCTGCCATCCTTGACTTAAAGAAAGACTAGTGAATAAAAAAATTGACAGTTTTCCAATGGAAAATTGTCAAAAAAGGCCACGCTCAGAGCTCCAGGATCCAATTGCCAAGAGCTGGGAAAAAATAGCTGGAGAAACTGCCACAGACAAGCCATAATGGGATCTGGTGGATTGTTTTACCTTGAAGGAACAGTGTCCATATTTCAGCCTCTCTAGGCTGCAACCTATTTAGCCACAATGCCCTGCTTTTTTCTCAATCTTACCTTCAAAATATGTTTCTTAAAAAATGTTTTTTGATACTTTTCTTACTGTGGCGACTGTTAAAAATTAGTTTTTCTTTTTTAAGAAAATAAGTAACTGGGCAATAAACTCTGCAATTGGATGTAAAAAAACTGTAGTTTTGTAATTCTGTGATTGATGGAAGTCACCGTGATGGAAATAATCTAATGCCATATCATGGTTTAATCATATGGGCATATTTCAGCTTTTCAGAGTTTGCAATCATGTGCCTGTACAGTCTAGCCATTTCCTTTAAACCAGTCACAGCCCTTGTCTCTTTTAAGCTGAACTGCATAAAGGTGGCCTGCTGCCAGTGTCCTGGACCACTGCAGGAGCAAACCTGTCAGTCTGTTCCTCTAAGTACCATAGGTAAAGAAGGAAAAGTAGGACCAGTGCCAGCACGCCTTGACTGTTAATCAAAATATTGGCTGAAGGTGAGGGAAAAACAGCAGTGAGAATTCAGGAGGGCCTAAATTATCAAGTGAAAAGCAAGGGGATGGAGCCTGAGGATTTCTTTGCAGAGCGCACAATAACTCATCAGGTAAATGTGAAATATATTGCTACGGGTTAGACTACTGCAGAAGAGATGACCTAAAGGTTCAATCACTGCAGCCTGTTGAACAGTATGAAGAACAAACATTGGTAGTGGATAAAAAGACTATTGGTACTGGTGTTGGTGAGGTACTCTTTCTGTCTTTTTCTTTCTCTCTTCTCTGTCCTTGATCTGGTGCTTTTTATGTGAATAGAAGTAATATTCAAAAAAGAAACTAGTATAGAAAGTGTAATGAATGGTTTAATTTTTGGGTTTCAGGGAGAAGACTATCAGGTGCAACCACATTGGCAATATCATAGACGGCAAACTTGATAGACATGAATATCTGATGGGATCCGGCTTAAGAACCAGATCAATCCCAGAGTGTTCTAAGCCTGCTCAGTTGAAGGGCACCTCTGTACAGTAACAAACCACAAGGCACTCAAGCAGGTGCAATTAGAAGGTTTATCTCCTGATGAGCAGTCAGCTGGGGCCATACAATGGGACCCTCACACTGGTTCTGATATTGTGAACCACCCAAGGGGCCACTAGCAGTTAAATCTCCTCAGCCTCATAGGGATTATGCTTGTCACATCTACTTTTGCAGAAAAGGAGAAAGGCTAGGACGCGCCCTCTCCCTCCCATACAAACAAGGGGGTTTCAACATCGCACTCCACATTGGGAATAATTCAAGGATGTGAACCTATCAAAGATCCAATGCTGCAGAAGTATGCATTACAAGAAAGGCCTGCCACACACAACACGGATGACCTATTCCAAAATGGGTAACCTGTCTAGCTCAAATCGTACTTCCTGATGCAACTCGGTCACATACTTGATGTTATCTTTTTATTGCTGAAAAGTAAAATTATTTTTTTAAAAAGGCAATGCAGAGAAAAAGATTAAAAGTAACACTGTGCTAAAATTGTACTGTGGAAATACAAGTGACATAAGGTACAGAGTATGGGATGAAAGAAAACATTCCAACAATATGAAGGCTGTTGTATGGTCCCGGACTACATATCCTAAAAATATCTTGCTACAATTCTTAATTAATTCGAGCCACTAATTGGCCAAAGATGAAATGCTACATCTGGGGGATAAAAAGTTAAGTAAAATAAAATAAAGTTTTAAAATAAAGGTGACAACCATCTGAGAGGCTCAAAAAAGGTCTTAAGATTAGAAAGGTTATTTAAACTGCATACTTTACTCAAAAATAAGATATTTTCAGACGATGATTTAAGACTATTGCATTCGTTATTAATATGAATTAATCCGGTCTGTGATTCTTGGCACAATCGGCAGGCAATGCCAATGTCTTTCCCCACTTCTGAAGCTTGTAAAGAATGCAATATACATCAACGTTATCGCTTCTCTTTGCTCAGAATAAAGGATTTACACATCATTTAGAACTGATTTGAAAAACTTGTTGGTGTTGTCCTCCATCATCTCCGGCCAAGAGTAATTCTTTCCTCCGTTATCAGTAGACTTGTATTTCTTTTTTTACATATCAGAAGAAGCTCACAGATTATTTTTTTTATGCATAAAGTTTTCAGTTTTTTATCCGAAAAAGTGTTTTCCTTCCGAGCTTCGGCTCATATGATTGCCTTATGCAGAAAACGTTACACCTTTAAAACAGGAATATTGGCTGTTTGGGCAATTTAGAAGGTGTCAGCAATCTGGTTAAAAGATGCTACCCTATCATCTAATATCATTTTAACTATGGTGGGAGGTCACTTTACTACCCAATGATAAAGAGGCAACTAATCATTTAATCACAGTGTCTATAGTGAGAGACCAATAATATCAGTCTCACAGAACGAAAACGGAGCATGTAGTCTTCAGCTTGATTTGCTTGAAAATTTTGTTTTTCCATCCAAATATTTATCCGTGTCATTCTCAAGAACTAATATATTTGTGAAACACAAATTGTTTTATTAGAGAGGATTTAGTAGGTAATTTACCACTGCGACCCACAAGTTTAGTTTGAAAACTGGTAGAGCCCAGTCACCTTGAACTAATGTTAACTTCATCAGCCATCTTGATTTCTTACAACCCGAAATAAAGGTGGAAATGGTAGCCTGTAGTCACTTAAAGAACTATACTGTGATAGATTACAGAAATGTCCCAAATAATTCAAGACTCTAGAGGGGTAGGTGACATAACTTCAACACTGAAACAAGACTTGTCCTCATTGACGTGACAAGCCGGCACACCCAAAGCATTGCTTGAAGCATGTTTTAGTTTAAATATCTCTTTAAGGTGGCCCTCAATGATATGTGCAGAAAATGGACACCATGTTTTGGCTAATCGAAAAAATGAACAAAAACCAACAATGTGCAATTTCCAAGTATACCAGTAGAGGTCTCTTCTTGTATGCTGGTGGTAGGTGGAAAAACAGACACTGGGCTAGGACATTTAGTGACAGACTGGTTGGAGACAGGGACTGAGAGCAAAGAGGGATTGCATGTGCAGGGTCCTTCACAGAAATTAGTGACAGACAGCATCTTTTGGAGAAGCTTTTCCAGATCCTGTCTGCACTGTACGCATTTCTAACTAGTTGGGCAGAAGGGCCGGGAGCAAGGACAACAGAGTACTTCCCTTTACCCCCCCTGAGATTTTGATCATATCTTTCTCCAAATCTCCTACGCCACCTCTTTTAATCCATGTGCCTCCTGAACCTGGTCACCTGACAGCTCTTGCGACCACAGTGTGCTGCCGATGCTTTTTCTTGGACCATAAGCTCTTCTTTCTGGTCATTTCAGCAAGCTATCTTCAGCCTGCTTCGTTCTAATCAGATTTCTGCGGAACATTCTTCCATTACTCTCTGGTCCCACCCATGAAGCAGTAATTTAGGCAATTATTCTCAGCTCTCTAGGTTATTGCGACTTTCTTTTGCGGGATCGCTAGCATAAATCCGCCATCAGCTCCAAGTAATCTAGAATGCCATGGCTTGATTAGCCTTGCAACTCCCCGATAATTGTTCTCTCTCTGCTGCACTATCTAGGGTACATTGGCTTACCATCTCTAAATGTATCCTCCTCAAATCTATGTGCTTGGAGTGCGGGCCTTCCATCACCTGGGTCGCATTTACTTGTGGGGTAAATTTCAACACTAGCACCCGTCCTGCTCTCTTGATTCATTGGAGGCTCAACTCATTGTTCTCCTTAGGTTCAACTGTTCCAGAGATGACTGTCGAACCTTTGCTACGAAGGCAGCGAACATCTGAAACTCTCTCCCGCCGCTGCTCAGATCTCTTGACTAGCTCCTTCCTTTCCCAAAGCCCAATAAACTGGTCTCTTCAATGATAAATCACTCTTGGTCTGGCAGTCCTTTCTCTCTCCCTACTTCTTGGTAATCTTCCTAATAAATTCTTAAGCTGAGAACACCTTTTTAGCAATTGTTGTGCTATAGTAATACTATTACGTTACATTACAATGAAACAAGTAAATTCCAGGACACATTCTAGGGATTTGGCCTATGCATGGTCGACTCTCTCTCAGGATTCTGTTGGAGACTGATTGTAGCCATGGCAGTTACAATGCTTATAGCCTTTTAGAAGAGAATCTGCTAATTAAATAGGGCTACCAGTGTATGAAGCTTGGAAACAGCATGCATTATAACACAAAAACAAAATGGGACAACAAATGCTGGCGTATTAAACAGACAGGAGGGTCCCAACACAACTGTCAACATTTAAAAAAGAAAAAAAAAAAAAAAAGTAGAGCACATACAGGAGAGACCCAGCACAAAATAAGTGCAAAGGTTAAGTAACACTTCTGCTACTATCAAAAACAGGCAGACAGAATGGATTCCTATCCTTTTTGTCAGACAAGTTCTTCAATTATAGGTCTCAACTCGTTATGTAGCATCTACGGTCTTGGCATGCTATTTAGGGATCTCTCTAAAAATGCCACCCAACACCACAGAGTCAAGCAAGTGCATTGCTGATCATAAACAACAATGCCCATAAAGCATAAACATGCAGACAGCTCTCTTGTGCCTTATTACCTCTTTTTTTCTCTCCTCCAGAAACAGAAATTCTTGATACCATTTTTCATGCTGCTGTACATCTTCTTTTGTTCTGCTTGGGAGGTACTCTAAGGCCTCTTCTATGTATACTGGCTTTCCTTTATGTTTCATCCAAATTTTAAGGAAATTTTGATGATCATAATCATCCCAACCACCTTGACGCCCTCCTGTATTCTGAAGGAACTTCTCAAATTCCATCACTTCTTCTGGCAAATTATGCTGGATATTTATGTTGAAAGGTACTTTGGCAGGAGACAACCTAAATCCCTTCTCCGCTGCTTGGTTACTTGAGGACCATGACTCTATTTTTTTCTCCAAAGCACTCAACTCATTTGCAGTAGATTTCTCCTCCTTCATCAGTTCTTCATAGCTACAGTCAACAGGAAAGAACAGCAAAAGTAAAAACTGTCAAAATTCTTTTTCAAAGCTAAAAACTGTGACAGAGTTTAAAAGCATTAACAAACTGGTATGCCACTTGCTATAACCCCTCCCAAGAATAATACAGATTTACTAGTTGAGTAATAATACTCTAGGTTTAGAATTTATTTTTGATTTAGCTGTTCCACTGATCTTTTTTCTCACATCATGAAAACAAAGCTTGGTAACATAACAGGCGTTTTTGTAGAGGTCAAGTGCAACCCTGCAGGGTTTCTTGGTGCTATTGACAGATAACGGATATTTACTCATTCTGTAGATCTCAGAAGGCTGAAAGGATGTGCAACACTTCTGCCATTCCAGCCACTAACCACCGAATCAAATCTACATCACTGCAGTGGATGCATTAGCCCAATGAACCACCTGCTCTGGCTCCCAGGCTTTTTCCCTTTCCAGGAAAAGCAGCATGTAGTTAATAAAAGCTAAAGTAGCATAATATAGTTCACAGGCTTTAAAACCCATGCAATACATTGTAAACCATATACACTATATGCCTGTTTTAGATGAATATGAATACATATGTAGGGGCCATTTCAAGAATTATGGACAAATAATTTTCACAAATATGCAGATTTTCTAATTAACAGAGTGAATGAAACTTTGAATCTTTTTATTTTTATTAAACAAAAAGTATTTAAAAACGTTTTGAATTTTGAACGATTATGAATATGTCATGCAAAAAACAGTTTCTATTCTATAGTCTGAAGGTAAGCAATTTGTGCAAAGTCTGCACAGTGCAGATGTGCAAAATGTTCAAAATACTGACAAACTCTCAACTACTTGCAAAGTCCTTTGGATGTCTTGACCTAATTATTAACCAGTGATTATTCAATTTTTCAAATCGAAAAGAACAAAAAATTATTTTTGTTATTACATGTGTTCATGAGTTAAAAAACGATTTGCAATCTTCTTGAGACTTGTACAAAAAGAATTCTACATTTTTGTCACTGCAAAGTTGTTTTTTTCTTCCAATGGAGACATCCTAAACAAATACTTTGGAAAATCGGTCCCTAAATGTCAATAGTTAATGAACCAGCCGTGAGCAGCGGTATACGCAGTTTCTTAGTAAAAGCTGCCATGGTAGGTGACTAAACTACTAAGAATGTACATGTCTTACGACTAACAATAAAATATGATTTAAAAGAAAATTAAACAAAATAAAGAATATGTTATTTTTCATGAAGTTCTATATTCTAAGAGTGGTTTTTATTTTCACTACAAGACCAGTCTCTGACATAACCGTTCAAGTATGGCCCTTTAAACAGCAGGTTTAGAACGATGTTCTGAAAAGTTTGCTGGCTCTATGCAAAACGTACATTATTCGCTGCTCCTCTTTAAAAATATTGATTGCATTTTCAACTTCTTCCATCATTTCTCTGAGCTTTTCGACAACTGCAAGAAACAGAAATGTAAGTTAATGACTAGTATAATGTGAAATATAATTACTAGACATTTAACATAAATAATCACTTAAAAGCATAGAGAAAAGAGGCAGCCTCCTTGAAAGGACTAGCTAATAAGGAAAATGAATAACCTGTATCAGCACTCCGGTTGGAATGACGTGCACAGTCCAACCAATCACATGGCTTGGAATGCAGCAGTAGCTACCATTATTTGGCAACATTTTGAGTGCGATGAAAAATCTAACTGCCACTGGATCGACAGACTTACAGAAGGATACATTGTGCATGGTATGAGAGCAGTGTCTGTGCCAGGGGGCCCACCAGCTACCTATGTTCTGTGTGAAGATTGAGGGCAGCAAACAAGTCCCCTTGCCCCCAGTATTCACTGTACATGGTGGTGTAGAGAAAGGTGTGCGGGTGCAGGGAGCTGCCCCTGATGTTTATTGTAGGTGGTGTGGAAGGGGCAGAGGGTGTACCAGGGACTACCTGCACTTGAGCATTTAATTATCAAACGGTATTGTAGCGCTAAATAGACAGATGAACAAATTCCAGTACAGAGAAGATCAAATAGTGAATAACCATGTTTACAAATGTTTTCTGCGGGCTAAATGATCACACATGGACCACCTGTGAAGGGGCATTATACAGTTTAGCTGTGACGACCGAAAGAGTGGTCACCTTGGAACTATTCTTAGTGAAAGAAAAAAAGAACAGCCTGAATGACCCTGCTAAGCATTCGAGGACAGTGCAGATTCTGGTATTGTTAAAGTGGTGATGTTAGAATTTACACAAATAGGAGTGCAGCATAGTAGCGCAGTTTGTACTTCTTGTGTTAAGGAAATTCTTGGTTGTGCTTTCAATCACATAATTTGCTAGTGTTCGACTTTCTGCATAAGTATAACATTCAATTTAGAAAATCAATGACAGCATTCATGGACTTACATTCAGGGGTAGGCTTTACGTCTTTCAGTTGGCGCTGAAGTCTTTTCACGTTATTATGTATTCTTGAAAGTTGCTGCTCAGTCTTTGCTTCTGTAGAAACAAAATACAGAGCCTTTAACTACAAATACGTACAGTGTTCCCTACTAATCAGTCTCTTACAAAAATATCAACAACATAATAATAAAGCGTATGAAAATTATATTCAGAGTAAATAATGTTTAAGCTTTGAAAAATGTTATTTAAATGTACAGGTACAAAGCACCCATACATTTCCGGTGACTTCACACACAAAGATCAGATGTTTTTTAACGCACTGCATGGTATACACCCATTATATAATGAATGACTTAACACCAAAACGAATTATATTTACATAAGTGTGTGTCCAAAACGGCATTCAGCATGTACATATCTAAACATCTGCCTGATTCAATGGACACCTTGGCATTCAATGACAGAACTTTTCAAGTGTGATATCATGACTGAAGGCAAGCCACCAATTTAAGTTTGGAATGCACCTTAATATGTACTTTTTTCAGAATCACTGGTTTTAATATTTAACTTTAACAACACTTCAGTGTGTTTATTTGTGACAAATGTTTTTAGTTATTGATAGATAAGCTTGAGTTGTGTAGCAGGAGAGGATCAGAGCCATTTTGTGGGCCCCCATTTCCCAAAAATTCAATATTAGAAATGAAACATAGCTATTATCTTCAACATGACATTCCTTTTCTGAAGGTACTTTTTCTGCTCACTTAAGAAAAGAGACAATAAGCACACTTTACAATCTGATTATCTTTGTATTCGAAGACTCCAATTAATTTAATTCTTCTTGCTGTGACTTAAATACTAAGTAAGCTCTGTTCAGGTCGCATGGTAGACACATCTAGTGTTGTAAGATCAGGGAGCAAAGCGAATTGTTTATCTTCCACAAAGGTCTAAAAGAACGAAGGGAGGACACCCCTGGTGTGCCTGGACCTGCTGTGAGAGAGCTGCCAAATGGTAGGTTTCTTGTTACCATTTCAATCATGTGGTGAATTTGAGTGAGTGGTTGCAGGTGGGGCCCACCGACACTAATATTTGGGGACCTGTACTCATTTTTCCTCAACAAACTTTGATCTTTAGCAAGAGAAAGAGAGAGAAAAAAAACACGAAAGAGGAAGAAAAAACAGAGGCAACGGGAGAAAGCAGGAATGAAAAAGAATTTGCAAAAGTGAGATAAAGAGTCGGGAGTGTATGGTGGTGTATGAAAGAGTAAGGAGGTGGAATCGTGACTAGACTGTTTAGGTATTTGGTACCCCAGCCTTCGATGGCAGCATAGCCCTAGGTTTCTGAATGAAACTTTGGGGACGGCACTTATTCTTTAACAAATTAAGCACTGGGTAAGGAACAATAGTTCTGCCTCCAGTGCGCATTTAAGTTCCAGGATATTGGTTTTGCTTTATTGATCCCGTGGAACATGGCCCACCAGGATTGCGGAATATCGCATTCAGCAATCACAGAAGCAAACATAAGACAGAAGTCACAGCAAGAGGGTTGCTTACTTCTTTGGACCTCATTTTTCTACCCACAAAACACAATTTGACCAAAAGGAGAACCTGTCTTAATCACTTTCTTTGATTAGCACAAGAAGAATGACACAGTGAAAATTGCTCTAATGTCCACAAAAGATAAAATGGGAATATTTCCCATTTTCACAAGTGTCAGATGATGAACATTCCTTTGAATAGCACAGAAGATAACAATCACTGAGGACATTTAATGGATATTAAAGAAGCACCATTAGAAAACTCCCCAAAGTACATGGAAAAAGAGGGAAACTCGGAGGAGGCTGTCGATCCTCATGGCGCAAGCAGAGTAATATGTGCAGTACAAGGCAGCGATGGTACATACCCCGAGTAAGGTTTAGTGGAATCCGGTCCAAGTATAGACATCTATTTCCACTTGAATCAAATACATCCTACTCCTCCCACACTAAAAGTATAGAAGTAAATGCAAAAATCGCTACTGAGAAACAAGCAGTGAACAACAAAGAGACAAAGACTGAGATGCCAGATATAGTGGCAGTGAAGAAATGGAATGGTGAGCTGCTGAAATGAAGTGTATTCCTCTCTGGGGCTCCTGGCAGGGACCTTCCCTCTGTTATCGTTTTGAACACTTAGGGCCTGATTACGACTTTGGCAGTCTGGGAGCGGGTCGCCACGCCGCCGCCCCACTCCCAGACCGCCAAAGTTCACCACCGCCACCCGCCCGATTACAAGTTTCCTCACTGTCTGGCAGGCAGGGTGGCAGTCCCATTGCAGTGCCTATTGAAAAGGCACCGCAATGGGAGCACCTAAGGCCATTCCAGTACGGCATAAACTGTGCAGTCCATGCCGTGCAGGAAAGGGGGTGCGTGCAGACAGGGGGGCACAACATGTGCCCCCCTGCATGCATCCCCGTCCACAGGGGCAACAGGGGGCCTTGTAGGGCCCTCTCTTTTTCCCCTCCACCAGCCTTTTCATGACTCACCGCCATGAAAAGGCTGGGGGTGGGGAAACTCGTAATGTGCTTGGCGGTACCGCAGCGGCACCGCCAAGCACATTGCTTCCCCAGACCACTACAAGACTTCCAGGGACCACCACTGCACCGGGTTCGACGGCCCGATGGACCCTCGAACTTGTAATCAGGCCCTTAGTCTCATTATTTGCAGAAAACTGATAATATTTTAGTGACAAACCAATTTTATTGTTTTTTGGTAACCAAGAACAAAGAGCATATTCCACTGTGGACATATCATTGCGATAGCATGCATGCACCAATACCACATCCCCCAAACCCGCCCCTGTTAGTCACTAGAGTCCAGACCGTAATAGGACCACCATTAACCCCAAATCTTGTCAAGCTTCTGTGGGCAGCCCCTGGCAAGGTATATTGGCTTTTCCATCTAGGCACATCTGTCCATTTCCATTGGCCAGTGAGTTAGAATGGGGGGTGCGGGTGGTGGTGAGAGGATCTCCACCTACGAATATTGTAGTTCTTGGCCACCATTGTGGCTACTCCCACCATTATCTGCTCACCATGGGGGCAACCCAGGTCCAAAATGCCAAGCAATCCCATCTTCGGAGATAAAACCACTGTCCTGCTCTAAATCCAGGACAGCGTCCTACCTGCCAGAATCCAAGTATTTGGGGGCAGGTCCATACTATGGTAAAACTCTGCATCTTTTTAGGGACACGGGAAACAAGTTGGTTCAGACAGCATCACTGCTTTCCATAAACATTGTGGTGTAAATATGTAGTGTAAAGAAAGTGAAGTTGGATCCATCCTATCTTAGAGGACATAGCTAACTCGCGGGGGCCATCTGGGCGTCTCGCCAGTCTTCATCCTCCAGCGAACCCAGCCGCCCCTCCCACAGCTGCGGGAGAGATTCCAATTGTAGGAAAGTATGATCTGTTTTCATGGTTACCCCCATTTGTTGCCTAGAGTCAGTGTGTTTTTGACTGTAGTCTGCTGGGATCCTGCTAATCAGGACCCCAGCAACTGTGCTCTCTCTCCTATATTGGCTTGGGTAAGTACTTTGGTACATCTACAATTGGGTACTGGTGTACCCTTGTAAGTCCCTAGTATATGGTACTGAGGTACCCAAGGAATAGGTACACCAGGGGTCTCCCATGGGCTGCAGCATGTATTATGCCACCCATGGGAGCCCATTTAAACTAGGACTACAGGCCTGCCATTGCAGCCTGTGTGAGTTGGTGCTTGCACCTCTCACAACAGATATAAGTTTCCTTATATCTGAGGTCACTGCCCTTAAAACCTACAAGTCACCCCTATGGTAGGCCCTTCAGTCCTGAGGGCAGGATGCTTGGTTAGAAGTGTGAGGGTGCCCCTGCATGAGCAGGACACTCTTATAAACCCCAGAGTCAATTCTCCAAGCTTTGTAAGTGTGGTCAGCCATTTTAAGGTATACATAGGCTTTCCTGTTTTCAGTTTCTATTTTTGGTAAATTCTGGTGGGGTTTTTTCAGTGTTTTCAAGTGATTTCAATACTTTAAAAAAACCAGTGGTTATCAGTGGTTACACATTTTCGTGCCATTAAAAACAACAGAAACAGTGTTTTTCTGGTGTTTATGGAAAGTTTTTCTTTTATTATTGCTTGCTTTCTACACTGATAGTGCATGGTATATAGACAGTGTACATACAGTGTATATGAGGTCCAAATACATTTTTGCAAATCAAACCTATTGAAGTACACCATACAATACTTCTTCAGTGAGTCTTTGGTCATGTGCGCTCGCTCTTTCCTTCCCATGTAAACTTTTATCTGTGAAAAGGCCCTCCCAACACTGACAGTTGAGACGGGCAACACCAAAACAGCCAGTACACAATTTGCTAACTCTGGCTTTCCATGCCAATACTGGTGCACTTGAAGATTGCGATTCTCTGGGCAGGTTCTGCAATATTTGCTTTGAACTGGGCGCTTATGCCCTCAGAATTATTGAAGCGGTCAAAAATGAAACAGCACGTTTGAAACTACAGAGTAAATTGCCCTTTACGGAAGGGATCTAGAACTTGTACAGAGCACCACAGTGAGGTTTCATTGACTTCAATGCCATGGTTAGTGAAGGGAATTTCTATGTATCATTGCAAGCCATTTCTCATACATTGTGCAATAAAAGTTCCTGAATTGCACTTCAACATTGCTTTGCTTACCAAGTGGCAAGCACTCTAACATGAAACATGTTGCAGTTCCAAAGTCACTAAAGGTGTCGCCCAGCCTACTCTCAAGGAGATGTTTCACATCTACACCAATTATGCTGAATACTTGGCAGACAAGGGTGTTTTCAGTCTCTAGTGTTTTTATTATGTCCACTACAGCAGTTATGTTGTCCTGTAAAAATCTAAGAATGCAGTAGTGTACTTTTTTTCACATCACTATCAATATGCGACCAAAGATCCTCAAATTTCTTGCCTTTGGCATTATCACTCAGCACACATTCTGTAAACGGTTGCCAGATGGATAATATAGCATTCACAGCCCCTTGGACTGAGAACCATCAGCTAAGCAACACAGTTGGGATGACTCTTTCTTTGATGCCACACAAAGCACAAAATGAGAAATATTTGCGTTTTAGTTCCTGCGCATAACAAAACAGTGCACCAGAATGGACTAAAAAGTCAATAGCATTCTTCATTAACTCTGAAGATTGTAAAGATGCTTTCAGCATACCATCTAACAAGTGGCAAGGATCTCTTACAGGAAAGCACTACAGCTCAGGTATCGATTTTGATAGGTCATCACACAACTTTTCCATATACGTGGCTGAATCACTGCAAATACAAACAATATCACTCCAATCTTTGTTGAACTTGGAAAGAACCTTTTTGCAGCAGCATTCCAAGGGACACTGCGTTCCATGTTTTCCAAAAGTCTGGTGTCATGTTTTCACCACTATCCCAGATGCTTGGTGATAGCACTCTTTTCACATACCTCGCTTTGAATATTTAAAGCCTGAGGTGTCGGCAATTCACCTATCATCAATACTGACTCACTAGAAACTGGGGGCTGATGTATCAAGGGTCTTTACCCACTCTCTGTGGGTAAATGTGATGGCGCATATTGGGAAAGGGTCTTATGAAACCAGCCATTTTACCCATCAGTGGAAGAATCAAACGCAGCCAAAATATCAAATATGATTTTGACATTTCCTGATTCTCTACAGTTTATAAAATAATTAAACAAGACCTAAAACATGCTTCTAAACCCTGCATCTTTAGATCAAAGACCACAAAACTGAAAAAAGCAAAAGGAAGAAGAAACAATATTTTAGTGACATCCCTAAACAATAAAACTCAAGCAGAATAATGTTAGCCCAGTCTTTCTTGCTTTGCTGCTTTACAGTTACAGTTGAAAGTTACATTGTATTGGCCCCTTCAGGAAGAAAAAAATGGCTCTTTAACTCTCCTTTTCTTTCTTTGTATGGCATTTATTTGTGTTTGTGCCGGTGTTTTTTCAGTGTTTATATGTTTACACTGGCGAGGGCTATTTCCCTTTCAGTGGGGTTTTATCAGTTATTATAGGTTTAAACCTAAAACCGCACAGCCTAAGTATACAGTAGACATCAGTCGTTACAAGATGTCTAACTATATAAAGGCTGCACCGAACCTGGTCATGTTTGATATGAAGCATATTGAAATCATACCCAAAAATCGATTCTGGTGCTGGAAGTATGATCCCATGTACTGGGGGCTTCCTAGGGGACCCCCGTGTACTCCCGGTAATAGCCTTTCAGGGTCTGCCAGAAAGCTAGTGCTGCTGCCGACCACAGACCCGATTCTGCCCTCCTGCTGCTGAGCTGAGCTCGAGCAGGGGAAGGTAGAACAATAGGTTTCCTGTCACAGGGAGGGGTGACCACCTCCCAGACAGGACTGAGTGTATTGGGCTGAAGTGGGGACGCTTTCCAGCGCCACCAGCCTATTTTGAAGGGCACATTTGGTGCCCTCATTGCATACTCCGGTTTGAGCCAGTTCAGGAACCCTTAGTTCCCGCTCTGGCGTGAAACTGGACACAGGACAGGGGAGTATCCTCCCTCTATCCAGCCCCTTCTCTGGAAGGGACCCCATAGTTGTTCCAACCTTTACCCTAGGGTATTTAAGGGCTCCCCTGTGGGTGGGTCCCCAGATTCGTTGTGGAACAAGACTCATTTCTGAAAACAAGACACTCCTTGACCGTTTGAACACTTGGACTTTGACTGGAACCAAGACTGCATCAAGGAAGGCTCCTGCTGCTCCTGGTCTCGCTGTTCTTTAAGTCTTCTGTGTAATCAGTGTCTGTGCTTCATCCAGGCTCTCCAGAAGGCCTGTGGGCATTACAGACATCCGAAGTAATCTCCCTTGAAGTGAAGGAGTCACTCCCCTGCATCTGCAGGCACCGCAACGAAGCTGACCGGTCTGCTGCTCCTGGAGTCCTATGGACTTCCCAAGGCCCAGCAACACAGGTGGCAGTTCTGCAACTTCCTAGAGCCCTGACCTATCTTTTCTGCAATTTTTAGGACAGTATCCCTCGTCGGAGCTGCTGGGGCCAAACCCCTGTGCATCACGTTGCCTTGCTGTTGCCAAGGTTTTTTGGCTCTGCACTCCAGAGATCGTCAGGCTACAAGAAGCTCCAGCCTCAAGCACATCACCCCTCGAAGATCAGCGTCCTCACTGCATCCCTTGCACCGTAGGCCTCCATCTTGGGTGAGCTGCTTGAGGTTCTCTTGCGACTCCTGTGCTTTCGGCCTGTGGGTCCCCTTGTGGGTCTTCCTTTGCTTCAGTGGGCTCCCCTGCTTATTCGGGCCTGCTCCGATTCTCCTGCACTTTGTGCGTCCCTTGGACCTTGCTGGTCCCAACGTTTACATCTTTTCCCTTTCTGTGCCATTAGCGGCTACCAAAGCTTGTTGGTGCTCATGCCAGACATCAACCACCTAGATACCGACATCCAATGTGGGACAGCTCATGCACGGCTCCTGGTCATCCTCAGTGTCGCCTTGTCCTCACAGCTGCAGCGACAAGGTCACCGTCTTCACTTCTGAACCTCTCGACATCGGTGGGCATTGTGTTTACGTGCCTCCTGGTCACCTACGAGTGGCATAGACTCTGTCCCCTCTGCTTGAGGGTTCTCCTCTTCAAGAATCCACCCTTGGATTCCACCAGACTCCTTCACAGGCTTCTCTAGAGGCATCTTCTTCGAAGTCGTCCATTGTCGTCTACGGCAGGTTCCGACGTCACTTCACCCCTATGCACCCGGCTTCCCTGGTGTAGGTAACCTGGTTCCTGGGGCATCCACGGGTGTGGTGGCTCTCCAACCTTCCGTCTTCCAAAGGGTTTCTTCGGGGTCCTCTGGGAAGGGTCCTTCTCTAAAACTGCAACCGCGACTTCTCCATTGGGCATGCGGCTGTGTTTCCACTCTGCAGAAAGCCTCCGTGGGGTAGTTCCCTGTGTCCCTTGCTCCTCCGAGTCGTCTGGTCCAAGTCCCGTTCTCCTTTGCAGTTTGCATTCCACTTTCTTAGTATATGGTTTGGTCTCCCCCTGGAGGTCAGTGTATATTTGTGCTACTTACCGGATTATTTTGAAGCATTCTTGTGTGTATTGTTGATATCTCCAGGAAGGAGATAGACTAATGTGTTAGTGATTGTGTTGCATAATAAATAGACTTCATTTTATACACACTGTATGGTTCTTTTTCATCTAATCTACACTGTCAATTAAATGCGGTAAAACAAACTACTTTATACTCCTTCAAGATAAGCCTGAAGGCTGCTCTCCACAGTTACCACTTTGAGAGCTTTCTAAGGTTAGTCAAAGACCATTAAAATCTCCATAAGGGTTGCTTGGATTAGTGCTAGGTGTATCACTCCTTAGTTTGTGCACCTTATACTAAGCCAGCTTCCTACACCAGTGTATTTGGAGCACTATTAACAAGCGTTCGGTATACCAATGATATGACCCCTTTAACGAGGCAGCCCATCAGAGGTTTTGCCTCAAATGGGCTATAGTTCAGCAGGGTGGAATCGGGCTCGTATGAGATAGGATAGGGCATGGCGAAGTTGTAAACATTTGTGAAACTGTATATTTGATAACGAGATCTGATTTTGTAGTCCCTGAAAGGAATGTAGGTGATCTCCTTCCAAGACATCCCCCAGTGTGGTGATCCCAATATCGTCCCAATGCCTAAAGCCTCAGAGGTGGGTGGTGTGGTGCAACCTTTCTCCTTCCCATAGCGAAGTCATTTGTATGAGTTTCTTATCCCATTGAAGGAAGAGTAGAGCTGCACGCCAGTCCTAATAGGTGTTTCAGTCAGCGTGGGGAGATGGCTAGGGATTACGGAGCTGTAGAGCAGACACAGGATGGCACTGAGGTCCATATGGGAAAGCCCCAACCAGTAGGCAGGATCATCCTACCCTCCATGTTGAAGGACATAGAAGAACCTAGGCAATATCATCATTTTGAAAACGGCAACCCTTCCCAATAGATTGAGAGGAAGATGCTCCCATCTCTGGAAGTCTTGTTTCATCTTAGTAATGAGTTGGGAGAGGTTGAGTGCACAGGCCAGTTCCACATTACAGAAATGTGAACACCCAAGAAGAAGAAGAAGAAGCTTAGCCTCTGAATGGGAATGGATTATAGATGATACTTTATAACTCTGGATAAACTTCATAAGGCTCAAATCCTCCTGAAGACAAGACAGCCAACTGATAGAAGTAGATCAGCTTATAGAACTATTTAGCAATCAAATTGCTTTGCCATAATTTTGAATGCAGAAAACAGACAACAGCGATCAAGAAAAACCTAGCAGGACGATCTGTCTGTCAGTGACTCATCACCATCCTCCTCGTCTTTGAGCTTTACATCTGATTCTGATAAACAGTCTTGCCACAATTATGAGCTCGGGTTTACCAGGCTTCGGACAAGTACATAAGAGGAAGCAAAAAGGGACACACGCAAGACGAATTTCGAAGGTGGACACACGGGTCAAGCTTCAGACAGTACAATGTGTTTACAGGATTGATCTCCTTCAGGAGAAAAGTAGAAATTAAGCTGGAGAAAGCAAGGCTAAGGTGGACAGGATAGTTTTGAAAACTATGACATTCACAACTAGATTTGCTGAGGTAGAAAACAAACTGGAATAGCGCATGTAGTGATAGAGAAGCTGAAACTGACACATTGATTTTCAAAATACAACAAAGGTATGAGGATCTAAAAAATAATTCTACAATATCGAACATATGGTTTTCAGGGATACCCATAGGGTCTGAGGAAGGTAAGAGTGTGGCACCTTTCTCAGAGAGTGTTATTAAAGAAACAATCCTTCCAGACCCTACTGAGAGCACACAACATTTTTCAAAAGCACAGAGCATACCAACACTAAAGTGCAAAACAGGTGGCAAGAAGGTGGTTAGGTCAATAAATACTCCCATTCCTACTGAGTGTGCTCAGATCTTCAGCACAGCATGAGACAGTGATTTACAGTCAGATACAAGAATAATTTAAGAAAGTGGGAAGGGTGGTAGGCAGGAAGAGTAAAACAAATAAAAGTAGAAAGTGAGTTTGGTAGGAATAAGAAGTGTATGTAAGACTAATGTGCAAGAAATAAATGTATTTTGCTGAATGTAAATAGGCTCCTGAAATACAGGACAAATGAACAGAACATTATTATACATTCCAATTTGAGGTCAGACTTCTGCAAGAAGCTCTTTTTACCGCTAGTAATAGGAAGTGGGTTTCCAAGTATTATTGGTGACAAGAGATTAGGCCTTCGCACTTAACAGCTTCAACTTCATAGTTCGGGATAGCAATCATCCATAGGAAGAAAAGGTATATTTCAGTAGTTCTGGAGAACAGGCATACAGCAGTAAGATATATAACTCTGACTTTACAAATGGACTTGGGAGTGTTCTTAGTGGCATACCATCATCTTCCCATCATCGATGATCCTTGTCCACTGGAAGGGCTTCTTAAGCAAATGGTTGTTCTTCAATTGGCAAAAATGATTTGGGAAATTGTAATGTTGTGCTCACTGTACAAAATAGACTCACAACCTCTAATCGGCCAGAAAAGTTGAGAGGGAGACAAGAGGGAAGCTTCGATGCCAATAAAGCAGAGTTAATGATGTAACAGATGTCTGGCACAGTAAGCATCCACGTATTCTGGCTTCACCTACTACAGTCAGAGATTACAAGAACCAAGCGTGCCTATACTATTTTCTGTGCTGCATGGTAGTGAATTGTGTTGAAGCTGACTTCCGGCCCAATTCTCTCACACCAGGCCCCCATATAATGGTTAGGTGCTTAAGGAAGGATCAAAGGCAGAAACGCTGACTGGTGGGCAGACACATTACTGCTTGATTATCTGGAGGCTATAACTCCAATGTTGAGATAAACTTAAACATTACTCTGAATTTAACTCAGCAACCCTAGTAGCAAACGTGGTATGGGACACATTCAAGGCCTATCTTAGTGGCGGAATGGTTTCCTTGGAGATAAAATGGAAACAATCTGAAGCTAGTGCTCTTTTAGAAAAGGCAGATCACCTCCAGTTGTCATTTCCATCTGTATTTATCCACATTTATGCCTTGCTTATTTTATTTGTATTTATCTTTTTACACTTTGAATTCTGTGCAAGGATAAAGCAGCAATTAGCGTTGTTTCATATTTATTTAACCAGCAATAATGCACTCGCACTTCATAAATATATTGCAATGACTGACGAATAAGAAAACATTAGCAATATGGTACAAACATGATCGCATTTGCAGTTATTCACATGATACCAATACCAATAGGCACAGGTTTTGGCCTAAAATCATGATTCATGACACCGATTCTGCTAAAAACCTCCTATTATCAGAAATCCTCACAGGATCTGTATCAAGAAACTCTGAAACCGGATAAGTTAGCTCTGGATGATTTTCTTCAACAGACCAAGTTGAAAAAGATACCTAAGGAAGAGAAGCAAATTGATAGATTCACAGGAAATTCAGGAAGTAAGAATAACTTAACCTTCCACTAAAGCCCTTGGGCTGGATGGACTTCCGAGTGAGATACATACAAATGTATTCAAAGGAAGCTAGCAACTCAACTGGCTATAGTGTTTTATGCTATTCTACAGGGAAAAAGATCCTTCAGATTACTTTGTTTCTAGGTAACTTAGACATATTGCTCAAACCTTGCAACTATCCTGAGTCTAGTGGATTTCATGAGGCAATGACTATTAAATGCTAATGGTAAGATCTCCATTAAAATCTTCACAATTAGATTCTCAGGTTTGATCCAAGGTCGTTGATTCGAACCAAAGTGGATTCATTCCTGACTGTTCCTTGCTTTTACTATGCATTACTTTTAGTTAGGGCTGGGCCTGGCTAAGACTGGAAACTCCCCATGTCCATTTGGCTCCTACAGTTCAAAACAGATAGTTCAACCTAGTAAACTGAGTTTTTAGCAGTAGGTCTGGAGGAGATTAATTTTCCTGTGCTGGTTTACTATGCTGATACTTACACTATATAATGGCTCTGGTGTGACTCTTGCTAGATGGTGTGAAGTTTGGCAATATATCTTGAAGTGCTGCCGTCTCTCTTTATTTTGATTTATCATACAGAATCAGAGAAACACCAAAATTTGCACGTTATACTCCATTTTGCACATGTGAACTCTGAACAGAGGTTAAATGCCGATGTCTGGGGTATCGGATTTTAACAGACGCAATAACTAGAGTATTGGGGCAGGGCCACTCGTAATGAAGGCATCTTCTTCGCAGATCCCAGAAGCCACTGTATGGGTCAGTGTGTATACAAATGTTGACTCTCCTGTCTAAGACTGGTAAGAATCAGGATGTCTGGTGGAAATACATATTTTCTCCACATTATGTTGCTATATTTTAAGCATTAGTTAGTACAAGTTGGTATTCTGGATAGGAAACATACCCTTTCGCTTTATCAGTTTTAAAATTCCAAACTACTGCAGTGCCTGTTAAAGGACTGCAAACTATTCCTGAAACAGACTGGCTTTGGCATATGCCCTCAAAAGTCTGGTAATTGCGGTGGATGAGGGAAGGCATTTCAGGTTCTAATGGCAGGGTAAGACAAGTGATCTTCTACCTATTCTTGATATACAAATAAGGGGTACTGGCAAGTGAAAGGCTAAGGCAGTCTTAAGGTAAAAAGTAAGGATACCAGCTGGTTTAAAAAAAGAGAAGGCAGACACCATGAATTGTTTCCTTTGCCATATATAGAATTTCAAATTCCATTTAAGTGCACTGGTGGTGGGTGCTTAGCCCCACAGTGACAAAAGCTACACTGCACAAGCCATGCAAAAGGCTAGCAGGAAAGCTGCGAATAAACTGCAGCCTACACAAAAGCCACTGAAGAAGTCAAAGAGAACGCCCACTTGCATAGTGCTAAAGCAGTTATACTAAGAAGGTAGAACAGTAACTTGCTGAAGATGGACTAGAAAGGCAATATTCTCCACAGTCATCAAGGGTTGTAGAATCATGATAAAGCTCTCGCAAGGACCAGAGGTTCCAACGTCAAATCGCGTCTATCAAAGTCATAAAGTTCCAAACAGATCTGAAGCAGGATACTCCTTGAATTAAGCCAGTCATGAAAATTAGGTTACACAAAGATTGCAGCCAAATACAAAAACCATTGCATTTGATGCAGCCATCTTTAAAGAAGTACCTTGCAGGTTTTGCTGTCTGTACTTGACAGCCTTAGGATGGAAACAGATGATGGTTGTGGGGTCCTCATTTCAATAGATCTCACTGTGGACTTCATCATCATCAAGTCCACCAACCTTCAGACCTTCAAACTCTAGCAAAGTGGTGTCTCCTAATTTATATTTATTGTTTATGTTGCCCAAAGAGCCACACAAATGCTGAATGCTTCATTTTCTAGATGAAATATATAAAGTACGAATTAGGTCAGAAAAAAACACAAGCTGCAACATTTTATTTGCTCCCACCGTTGGGAGAATAGACAGGGGAAGAGTGGTCATGACTTCAATAAAGGTTCCTAAAAGGCAGAACTAGGATTACAAATAAGCAACTTTCCCTTCTGCATCATAGACTCTTCAGTGATAGCCATGCACGTAAAATAGCGTAGCATGCTCATACCCAAGAGAAAAGGCAGTCTCTATGCTCAAATGGTATGTGGGAGGAACTCTTCCAAAAATATTTGAGAACTGCTTGACCAACTATTGTGTCTATTCTAGAAACTGAGTCTAGATAGTAACGTTTATTAAAGTGTGGATAGACTTCAGGATTGTAGCCTTCCAAACGACTTGCACAGGGACATTTCTAAGCCCAGCAGCACTCTCTGCTCTTCCCCTTGCAAAGTTAACTCTAGGTTTGCCAGGTAAAGGTTTGTTGGCTTATTGGTTACACAAGGAAATAGAAGAAACTAACCACCTGGGAATAGATTTGAATGTGGCTAAACCTGTAAGGAGTGACCAATTGTTAGCATAAAGCAGATTGGATTTTCTCAAATCAGTCATTCGATCCAGGTAAAACTACAGGACGCATTTTACATATAAACAGTTTAAAGTTCAGTCTGCCGAAGTGCAAAGATTACTAAAGAAAACCAGCAAGTACATAGATTGATTTAGGTTGAAATCTGAGACTACTTTCAGCAAGAAAGATGAGTGCGTTCTCATTATTACTCTATTGGAATGAAAAGACATGATGGGGTTCTACTGCTGAAAGAGCCCGAATATCATTTACTCTATGGGCATAAGTTATGGTCACTAAAAAAGCGGCTGTCCACGAAAGAGGATACAATACAGCATTTTGTATAGGCTCAAATGGAGGCGCCGTCAATTAAGATAACACCAGATTTAGCTCCCACTGAGAAGGCAGCCGTTGAGGAGGGTATTTTTTTTTCACACTTCTAAAAAGTCTTTGCTGACAGAGATCGTAAGGAAAGATCTTTGCAAAGTACCCTGCCTGTAGGACGTAGAAGCTAACAAATGCACGCGGTGTATTCTGGCATTAATTGGGCAATTTGGAGAAGAAAAGGAATAATTACATTTTTTTGGCAGGAGGATGAGTGGTGGTTGAGACACTGGCGCCACAAAACAAATCTTTTCCATTTAAAGGCACAAGAGGTCGTTGCACATATTCTTTTAGCCCTCCCAAATTTCCATACAGGCTTGCAATAGGTTTAGGTGTCGGTACTGTACAACCTCAAGAGCCTTGTTGCCGAATTCAAGGAGGTCATGTTGGGGGGAAATAATTGGCCCTGCATACTGGATAACTGGTTCGGGGTTTATGGAAGCCACCTGTGTGGACTTATTGATGGATGAAGGTGGTCTGCAAACCACTGCCATAGCCACTCACAAGCTATTAAGATCGTCTGGACTGTGGAGTATTTCAACTTTATCAGAACTGTTGGATTCAAGGGGAAATAAGCAGAAAAAGAGTAGAGAAATTTCACTGATCAGTTTATCAACTGGGCATTGCCAAGAGAGCCCGGTCCCCACTGTTGAGATAAAGTATGGGCATTTTACGTTATGAGATGCTATAAGGAGGTCCATATGTTGAAATCGCTCATTTAACAAGATATCGAAGAGCATGTCATTTTTCAGACCTCATTTGTGATTTTCTACAAAGCATGTGCTGAGAACATCTGCTTTGAGTTCTGTAGGCTAGCCAGGTGTATCGCCTGAATTGATGGGTTGCGTGATCGGAGCCATTTCCAGATTGCTTGAGCTTCCAGACAAAGAATCCTGGATCTGGTGCTTCGCTGGTTTTGGTACTGCATTGTGGTTGTGTTGTCTGACTGTATCAGTATCCTGTTCATTTGTAGAGATAGTAGGAACACCTTGAGAGCCGATGAACTGATCTTAGTTCTAGGATACTGATATAGTACATGAGTTGCTTGATTGCCCACAAGACTTGGACAGCGAATTTCTGTAGATAAGCTCATAATCCCTTCAATGAGGCATCCATCACGACTGTTAATGTTGGAAGGTCGTGATTAACTGGCACTCCTTTCAATAGATAGGACTTCTTGCATCACCATGCAAAAGACTGTCTTGCTGAAAGAGATAGGCTAAGGATAAATTGCCTACCTGTAATCCTAGTTCTCTTTCAGGGAAATCCTCATCAAAGTCATAAGCATTGAATAGTCCCGCCCACGTGCGGGGACCCCAGAGCACGTCTTAAACAATATATATATGTAGAAAACTTGTACGTAGTACATACTATATCTGTAGCCTATAGAAATGGTAAAAAATGGCAAGATGCCATTTACTTTTCTTTTACAACCATAGAATTCAATACAATTCTTGTTAGCAAAGAAAAACGAACTACAGGAAGCCTTCCACAAACCTATTTAAAAGCAAATGGAAAGGGAATATGAGGCATTGTTAACCAATCGGCTGTATTCAAAGAGTAAGCATAAAACTGGCAACTCTACCTTTAATAACCTCACAGTACACCTCTTTATCCCATCATGCCCCACAGGTGAGTCAGTTCAGGTCATTTTACTGAAAACTAAGGAATCCTGCATAGAGAACATGTTGAGAGCTGTAATTGCTTCAGTCCAGGGAGGTTGGTGGGTTGCTTAGGACTTTGATGAGGATTTCCCTGGAAGAGAACTAGGATTATAGGTAATCAATATATCCTTCTCTTCCAGAGGATCCTGATTAATAGTCATAAGCATTGAATAGAATTGCGAGCCCATCCCACAACAAGCGGACTTAGAAGCAGAAAACAGCTCCAAAATGTAACCAAAAACACTCCTCAACGAAGCCTGTCCTACTTGAGTGTCTGCCTTAGTATCTGAATCGAGACAGTAATGTCTAGTAAAGGTATTGGCAGATTTCCAGGTAGAGGCTTTACAGATTTCAGAAACTGGCACATTTCTTAACTCAGCTGCAGTTGCAGTCTTTCCCCTAGTAGAGGGTGCTCTAGGTCTAGCAGGCAATTACTTTTCAGCTAGCTGGTAAGAAAGTATTATACATGAAACAATCCATCTTGAAATCGACTGTTTATATGAGGCTAAACCTGTTCGTACTGGACTATAGTTAACAAACAGGTGATCCGGTTTCCTGCTACTCTTGGTCTTGTCTAAGTAGAATGTCAACACTCTCTTAACATCCAGTGAATGTAGTGACCTTTCAGCTGGATTTGAGGGGTTAGGGGAAAAAAGGGAGGTAGAGAGACTGCCTGATTGATGTGAAACTCCAAGACTACCTTTCAGAGAAAACTTGGATGAGTCCTCAAAATTACTCTATTGTAGTGAAAGACAGTATATGGTAACTCTGAACAGAGAGCTTGAATTTTCCTCATCATACGGACGGAAACGATTGCCACCAAAAAACCATTTTCCAGGTGAGATGTTGCAAAGAGGCTTTATGTATTGCCTCAAATGGAGGCCCCAACAATTTGGAAAGGATAATCTTGAGTTCACATGGCGGAGAGAGATTCTTGACTGGGGGAAACACCTTTTTAAGCCCTTCGAGAAAGTCTTTTACCACTGGGAGTCTGAAAAAAGATGCCTGTGAGGGAGATTTACTGTAAGCTGTAATGGCTGCCAGGTGTACTCTGATGGAAGATAATTGTAGCATTGATTTAGCCAAGTGAAAGAGATATGGGATGAGTACATCCTAGTGACATGAAAATGGTTGTGATCATTTTGTGTACACCACAAATAAAACCTCTTCCATTTAAACGTATGTGAACATCTAGTGGAGGGTCTCCTAGCCTCCTTGAGAATGTCCATACACTCTTTGGAAAGCCCTAAATGTCCATATACGAGGAATTCAGGAGCCATGCTGTCAAGTTCAGGGATGAGAGATTGGGATGTAGTATCTGTCCTCTGAACTTGAACAGGAGATCCTGTTGGGAGGGAAGCCTTTTGTGGGGCCTCTCCGAAAGATATATGTGAACCACCACTGGCGAGGCCACTTTGGGGCTATGAGTATCATCCCGGTGTGAGACCGGTATAACTTAAGAATCACTGTTGGAATGAGAGGAGTTGGCGGAAATGCATAGAGAAATTTCCCTGACCAACTTATCAAAAAGGAATTCCCCTGCGACCCTGGCTGGGAGTATCTGGATGGGTAGTTGTGGCATTTTCTGTTGTTGACATCTGCCAAAAAGTCTATGTGAGGATATCCCCACTCCTGGAAGATTTCTGGCAAGATGTCGTTGTTAAGAACCAAGGGAGTACGCGGAAGATTAAAGTACCCCCCACTTTGAAATGAAAGCTCTGGTGGCAAAAAGTAAACAAAGCAAGTGAGCTGAACCCTTCCTAGAAGAGGCCCCCTGTCTCTTCCATCCAGACATCTATCCATTCATCCTTTCACCCTTCCATCAACCCACTGATATCCCTAATTTCACCTTTACATTCTTATATCCATCCATTTTTTTCATGCATCATCAATCTTTCCCTATTCCATGAATCCATCCACTCTGCCATCCACCAATCCATCCATCCACTCTGATATCTATTGTCACATGGCCCGTAGGGACATTGTTGTTTTTTACTAACTTAGCATGAGCACGCTGCAGCTTGCCTGCTGCTTTTGCGCACGTTACTACACATCCTTATTTTTGCAACATTTAAAGGACTGCTTTCACATGAGAACTCAGCGCTAGGTTCGCTCTCTGCATGTTCCTTGGATTTTGACTGAACATTATGTGCAAGGACGAACAACAATGACCCTTGTTATTTTGTTCTGGCCAGACCCTAGCCCTTAGACAAAACATACCGATGCAGCTGTTTGGAGAACGTACTTTGCTTCTTAGTGGGGTACACAAATTAGGTGACACACACTTGGAGAGGGACCTTTCCAGGGAGAAGAGCGAGACAGCACCTGTGATGTAGATTTACCATCTATAGGCTGAGGTATGGGGTCTGCTGACAAAGCCCAGAGATCTTCTAATATGTAATAATACAGCTTGTTAGCAAGGAGAGGGAGGATAGGCTCCACTGTCTTTTGTATGATGACATCTCCCTTTATGATTTATGGACTAGCTGCAATGCTGACTATATTGGTACTATGCATTTTCCTGCTTGTTGTGACACGTATACTGCATGTTGTGGACGAGTGCAAGAGTGCGAGCGAAAGGGTGTGTCTTGTTACCACGATTCCTGAGAGATCTGAGATCTGGGAGTGTTGTGTTCTGGGGTGTCTAATCATTTGCTTCTCTGTGAGTGAGTAGGAGAGCAAATGAGACACTATAGCTAGTCGGACCTGGGCTCTTGGGCACTAAGGTAGTGGGATGACTCAGTCCCCATACACCAAGGTCCTATAATCCTGCGCATAGTTCTGTTTTGTGCAGAATCCCTGCAACACTATTTACTATGCCATCCATTCATCTTGCCATCCATCCATCCACTCTGCCATTCATCCATCTATCCATTCACCCTGCTATCCATCATCATCCTTCCATTCACTCTGCCATCCATCCATGCTGCCATCCTTCCTCTCATCCGTCCACTCTGCCATTCATTTGCTCATCCTTTCACCCACTCATCCATCCCTTTATTCTACCATCCTTTCACCTGTCCATCCATCTGTCTATCCATTGATTCACTGATCCATCCATCCATCCATCCATCGGGCCATCCTGCCACTTGTCTATCCACCTATTCATTCACTCATTATTTCACCCATTCATCCATCGACCCACACATTAATCAGCCTACTCATTCCTAGATTCTTCCCTTCATCCTTCCTGCTATTCAATATTCCGACCTTCTTTCCCTTATTGTTTTTCGTTGCTCCCGCATGCTCTTCTATTGATGCTGAATTCCTCCACCGTGTTCATTATGAGATTTTGTCTGCTGAGTTGCAGACAAAGGAGGCCCATAAAGTGCTCCAACCCAGCTGTAGCTGCCAAAGCAGGGGGTTCACAACTCCCCTGTTGAAAACTCAGTAGTGATCGTCTTGGAAATTGTGACTGAGATCGTCTGCCTGCCAGTTTTGAATTGAGTTCCTGGCGGATGGATTGCCATTATTGTGAGATTTCTGGCTAGTAGCCAATTCCAGATGGTCTGGGCCTCTTGGGAGACAGGACGAGAGTGAGTTCCTCCCTGCTTGTTCAGGTAATGCACGACTGTCGTGTTGTCGGTTTGGACAAGGATGCAGTTGGTCGTGAGTGCTGGAAAGAAAAACTTCAGAGCCAGGTGGACTGCTCTCTGTTACAGCATGTTGATGTGATACGTTTGTTCTCTGTCTGACCACACACCCAGAGTATGAAGGGAACCCATGTGAACTCCCCATTCCTAGAGAGAGGCGTCTGTAATCCGTGATTGACTGCATGGTTCCTGGTGAAATGGTAACCCCACCATGAGATTGTTCCGCTGAGACCACCATTGGAAAAATTGTTGTGCAGCTCGTGATAACACGAGTTTGTCTTCACAGCGGTTGAAAAGCTGGTACCACTGATCCTCCCAACACTGCTGTAGGAGCCTCATGTGCAACCTCGTGTTTGGTACTACGAAGATGCAAGAAGAAATGGACCCCAGAAGGGACACTATCTGTCTTGCAGAAGGATGATGAATATTTCAGAATTAAGGATGATAGTCTCTCCTCCGAAGGATACACTCTTGCAGATTGTGTATCCAGTGTGGCCCCTACGTCTTGTTATTTTTGGACTGGGTCAACTGTTGATTTTTGGAAGTTGATCTGAAGACCCAGGTTAGAGAGAGTTTCTACACAATGCGAAAATGCTCCTTTGTTTAGGATGGAGAGGAGCTTTTTATCAGACAGTCCTCGAGGCAAGGATACACAAAGATCTTTTGCCTCCTTAACGATTCTGCGACCATGGCCATGTACTTTGAGAATGTTTGTAGGGCTGATTTGAGGCAGAATGGGAGTACTTTGTACTGCTAGTGCGAGATCCCACCTTGAAATGGAAGAATTTTCTATGCTTTGTGGAGATCAGGATATGAAAATGGGCATCTTGAAGGTCGGCTGAACATGTCCAATCCCCTTGCTGTAACAGTGGGTAGATTTGGTGTAGAGCCAGCATTCTGAATTTTTCTCTGCGTATGTACTTGTTGAGTACTCCAAGTTTTAGGATGGGTCTGAACTCTTGCTTTGGTCCTTTCTTTTTTACTAGAAAGTAACAGTAATAGATTCCGGATTCCCTTTAATGACACAGGACCTCCTTTATTGCCTCTTTTTCCATTATGGTGTTGCCTTCTGACTTCAAGAGGTCTAGCTGATACCGGGATGTTTTTCCCGGAGGGACCATCGGAGGAGGGAACTTGAAGGGGAGAGAGTAGCCATTCTGCACAAGACCCATCTGTCTTTTGTAATGGATTGTCACTCTTCCCAGTGATCGGCAATACTTCCACCCACCAGAGCGGGGAACAGTGAAAGGGGAAGTAACACTTCATTGCTTTGCAGCAGATTTTCCTGGTGCTGCAGGCTGCTGTTGTTGCTGTGCGCCCAGTTCTCTGGATGTCCTACGAGGGTGGAAATCAGATCTCGCTTGCTGCTGGTGCTGCTACCAGTGAGGGGTTTGAGCCCTCTGCTGGAAGAACCTCCTATCGTAGGGCCTGTAACACTTACGGAACTCTTTCTTCTTCTCAAGGCATACAGCTTTGAGTGTCTAGCTCGGTCTTCTTCCTGGACATCTCTTCATCCCCATGATAACTGAAGAGGGTGTTAGCAAAGAATGGAAGGTTCATTATGGGGGAGTTGAGCCAGAGGCGTTAACCCTGTGAGGCGTAGCCAGGAAGATCTTCTTGCACATATACCATGTGGTTATCCATGTGTTGACAGATTTGATGCATCTGCAGCTGTGCTGATGATCTGATTGAAGACCAGGCCACCTTCATTAGGAACCTCAAGGAAATTCTGCCTTCTTCTTTGGGCAGCTTTTCGGTGTACCTTGACAGTGAACCTATCATATCCTTCCAGTAGAGCAGAGGAACTAGCCACCTTCATGAAGGATGCAGATGTTCCGCACATCATCTTCCCCAGTGCATCCATCGGTTTGCTTTCTTTGTCCGTGGGATCGAGGATGAAGAAGATACAGCAGATTGGGACTTTCGTGCAGCTACCACAATGACCGAATCCGGAAGGGTCAGCCCTGAAAAATAGTGGGTCCTGATCAAGAGCTTTATCCTTTTTCAGGATCCGAGATAGTGCAGATCTCAAGGCTGCTGGTGTTAGGAACAGCTGCATTGCCAGTTCTAGATGAGCAGGCACAGGAGGAAAGAGTGGTCTTGACGCTTTCCTGTGCTGTTGGGCTTCAAAAATCACAGAGGATGTTGTAGTTTGCGTTGGGATGTCCAAGTTCAGTCTGAATGTCAGTAGGTAATCTACCGGTGATACTCGTGCTGGTGGAGTTTCAGAGAGAGTAGAAGGATAGTCTCTCACTGATGACAAGACAGTACTTGGTGAGAAACGTGGTGGAGGTGTTTTCTTGGGAGATGGTGTGCGAGGCCTGGACGGAGAATAGGCCTGAAAATACTCCGAATCAGATGTTACAGGCACTGGTCTTTTCTTTAAGCTTTCCAGCCACCTTGGCGAGATGGTAACCGTGGACTGCGATCTGCACCTAAAAGGTGTTCAAGGTCTTGATGGCGCCCAGTCCGCTACAACAATTTGTACCTCTGGGGATGTTATTTTAGATCATTTTGCAACATTTTTGTGTGTCGACGTTGACAGCGGTTTTTCTTTCAACGTCGCGCGGGGTGTTTCTTTAGTCCTCAACGTTGACTGAGGTTTCGAGGTCGATGACTGTTTTGTGAGAGGCACATATTGCCATGACGGTGTACAGTGTCTCGATGTCTTGTGGGTTTTCGACGTCGATGGATAGATTCTCGTTGCCGACGTTGACCTTGACGGCGAAGGCTGTCTTGGAGCCGAGGAGTGTCTCGACGTTGGCAGGCGAAGTCTTCTTGTCTGCAATGAGTCTTTCGCGTCGGGTGGGTTCAGACATTGAGCGATGAGCCGAACCCACCTTCGACGGTGTCCTCGACGGTGAACAAATAAATAATTTTCTCGATGTCCTACCTCTAGACTTCGACCAGGACGTGCTTTTTTGTAATTTTTCTTGAGAGCTTCCTCTCTGTTGTTTTTGTACGAGAGGAGGGCTCTTTAGAAGAAGATAGATGTTCTCCAAGGCCTCCTATGGACGATCCTCTCTCCTGGAGTCCATGAAGTCTTATCTTCTCTCTGTCCTTCAGGGTATGCCTTGATAGCTTCTGGCAGTGAGGATAGGAGTCAGGATGGTGGGACTCCGGTGGGCAGACAATGCAGACTGCATGAAGGTCAGTCTGGGTCTTCTTCCCGCAGGAAGGGCACTTCACAAAGAGTGAAGGCATTTGTGACAGAATACAAAAAACTTTCTGTCAGAACTAAGGCTGTCAGTATAGCAGATACTGGCAACTACCAAGTGTAAATGGATAGAAACTGTTCTGAAAAGATTTTTCTGTCTATCTTTGTCAAAAAAGAAAAGCTTAGTGCTCCAGGATCCTAACTGGAGGAGGCAGAAAAATGAATTGACTAACTGTCACATGTAGGGTATGATGGGGAACAGGGGGTACTGTGAGGTTCTTAAAGGCACAGTGCCAGTTTTATGCTTACTCTTTAAATGCAGCCTATTGGTTAACAATTCCTCATATTCCCTTTCCTATTAAATAAAGGGACGTGGACGGCTTCCAATAGTCAGTTTTTCTTTACTAACATGAATTGCATGCTTTGTTTGTATGCACCTCTGCACTTTGCTGGTTATGGCCCCATGACGAATGGTGGCTTACTCAATTGAAAAATAAAAATACCTCGTCGCAAAGGATTTGTTGTGCCGTTCTTCTGTTCGCCCTTGGAAACGTGTGGTGAATCACAGGGCGTTTATGCACGAAGGTTGAAAGGAAAATATATATATATACACATATATATATTTTTTTCATCCGTCATCTTTTTGTGTTGCTTTAGTCACCCCAAGTGAGAAGGGTATGCCCAGACGTTGGTCCCGTGATCACTATGCCATTGGATTCAAGCTAGTCTGGCTGATGAGGGGCGATACCCCTAAATCATTCCCAGGATACTTGTTGACGGTCCAGAGAGGACCTGGCCTGGTAGTTCAGGCTGGACTGTTCCCAGGGGGGAGCAGGGTCAAGACTGATTTGCATGTGGCTAGGTCCAAACTGGAATGGCAAGGGGAGCAAAAAAACAATGGATTTAGGGTCAGATCTCTGTACTGGGGTGAATGTTTGACAATGTCAAGCATTACATTATCTTTTTGTGTTGCTTTATTTCCTAAGAGTCACAAGTTTTGTGCTTCATTACAGAATATGTCGAGATCCTACTCTTGCACAAATGAGAATTTGCTTCCAAATTGGGTTTCTGAGTAGTGCCGTAATTACTACACATAAGGTTTTTCCCGACAGGAATTCTGGATCAATTTGTGGGAGGGAACAATACCATATAATTCCTTCTCACCTCCAAATGGGGGAGCAAATGGTACTGCAGTATTATCCCCCATTGTGAGGTATGAAAGTCAGTAAGGTGCAGTAATATAGCAGCCGGTAAACGGCACCTTGTAGTTTTGGTAATTCCAGGGGTCGTAGTACTGCACTGGTTTACAGCAGGGTGCAGTGAACCTTAACCAAAAAAGAGGTTTGGAATCTTGATGTGCCAGAGCAGTATGGTGCGGCAGGATAAAGTCATTAAGGGCATCTTACAGTTGAGTGGGCTGCCTATGGAGGAAACTGAGGCAAGGACTGTGGTGTAGTTTCACTTCCTCTGAGGAGCACTATTAATGTGGCTTAAAGATGCTGTGACCAAGCCATCAACCATGAATGTTCCACTCTCAGGCCTGGGGAAAGAGCGCATACCCAAGTGTTGTGTGATACTGTAATCAGATTAAACATTAAGTTATACTCAGGTCATCCATACATTGATATCAAAGGGTGCCCCATGAAAATGACAACAGTTATAAATGCCCCCAAATAATCACAGGGGATTGATTAGTAAGCATCATTAAGCGAAAAGAAAAAAAGAAATCATACTTTCTGCTTTCCTGCTGTTAAATAATTTATGCTCCAGCTCTTCCAGTGTGCTATACTCAGTCCTGAAATCACTTTTCTTGCTGTACAGATGGCCATTTTTGTCTTTTTCAAGGTTGGAAATTCTGAGAAGAAGAATATGGTATGATTAATATGAACCTGATAGTGACATCTAACCTAGAAAATAGAAGTTCTTGCCAGCAGTTGCATACAATTGACAAGCACCATATGAGCATTCTCACAAAGTCAAGGTAGATGAAACATCACAGATCCCCTTAACAAAATGTTCCCTTGTAAACACTGCCACTACGTGGACCATTCTAACAGTAAGGACAGATCAGTGCCAGCACCTAGACACAGTCAAATACTGCTGCAAACTGCTTCGATCTTGTTTTACAACCATCACTCGACATCTCGGTATTCTGCATTCCACACTTGGTGCATCGGAACAGTGTAAAAGATGTAAACATGTTATCACAAAGGCTAGCCAATGGAAAAATTGATCTGAAAGATGGAACAGTATGGGTAGAAGAAGAATTCGGACAAAATAAGAACTCTTACTGCACATGTAACAACACTGGCATGCCTGGCCAGTAATTACGAGCTTCAACGAAGGAAAGCACATTAATTTAATCAAGCCATGACAATAAGGCCTCGATTATGAGTGCCTCGTTATTTTGTGATACATGCACAAACATTTTCTGATACATGCCCAAACACATTTGCAAAGGGATTGCAATTTAAAAAAGTGCAGAGTGGACCGAACCCGGTAATTAACAGGTGCAAGGACCCTTACCCTGACTGCTGCTTCAGAGCATCAAATGCAAACTGCAGTCTGCAATGCATTGGCCAAACATTGATGCATCATGTTCATAGCCAGAAGTATTACTATTTCCAGAATTCCTGACAAACACACATATACATTGTGCACTACTACATTAGTTTGGTGGATGCAGGACATCTGCCAAAAAGCGGTGGATATCTGTCTGCCCTATTTAGAGTGTGTAGGACCTTTGGTGACACTAGCCCATGCCCCTACAGGCTACAGCTTTCTCGCCATAGATCAGAGGCTCCTGTATGTACTTGCCCAGGTTATTGGGACTTACAGTAAAAGTGGCAAAACCCATGCTACCATCACATACTAAGGTGGCCTGTGTAGGGGGTCTGGCTAGGCCAGGCTCCACCTCGGTACCCCATGAGAACCCAACTAAACTCTTGGGTGCACTTCTACTACTTGGAGTGCTACTACTAGGGGCACTAGGGGGTGTAGTGGTAGGAGTAGTAGTAGTGGTATCCTTGTTGCTGGCCTTGGGGCAATTATAATCTCTTGCCTTATGGCCTTTCTCTTTGCAGAGATAGCAGTAGGGTTTCTTACCAGGGGAGGAAGAGGATTGGGACCCACCCCCAGAAGAAGACTCTTGAGGACCTTCAGAGGCCTTCTCTTTAGACTTTTCCCCACCTTTCTCTTGGGCCCTGGAAGAATCTTTCTTCTGGTCTCCACCACCTTGAGACTTAGTCTTAACCGTGGTACGAACCCATTTGTCTGCCTTCTTTCCCAATTCTTGGGGAGAGGTCAGATCAGAGTCTACCAGATACCGGTGCAGTTGTTGATTTGGACAATTATTAAAGTTGTGCTCCCTCACTTGCAAATTGTACTATCCTGTGTAATCCTGTCCCTTGCTTCTATGAAGCCAGCCTTCCAGAGCCTTAATGGCATTGTCTATTAAAACACCCCAGTCTTGACTGTGTGCCTTCTGGGTATCCCTAAACTTAACTCTGTACTGTTCATTAGTTAAGCCAAACCCATCTATGAGGGCACTCTTTAAGACTGAGTATTTGTCAGCATCCTCTTCTCTAATAGTGAGGAACTTAATGAAAGTGGAAGTTATTTTATGAGGAAATTCTTAAAAGTCAGCTGGATGTCGGATTATATAAACTAAAAAGGACAAGGATCTCTGGGATCCGTAAAAAGTAGTGGGTAAACATGGAGGTCTAACAACAGCAGGGCAACACAAGGCAAGCAGATTCGTTCTTGCTCTCTCAGGGTAGAAACTACCAAGCACTTCGTCTCTCACCCTTGCAGGTGCAGGGTGCCACTCTAGCTTGGACCCGAGCTATCCCTCGACTAAGGCTCACCCGACTAATACTAGTCTGCTCTCAAGAGCCTTAGAGAGAGCCTGGAAGGAGCTTGAGGCGCAAACCCCTGCTCAAATTTTGGCCTCCTCCAGCTTAACAGGAATAAGTGATATATGTTTTTTTTTAAAGTTTGGGTAGTTTCTGCTCAGTTGTCAGTCTTGCTTCCTCTTCTATAGCCTTCCTTCTGTATGGGGTGTATTTGCTCAGCAGTAGACAGTATAAAATAAATAAATAAAATAGTGCATGGTTACTGCTTTTGTCACCTATTCCCATTTGTCCTTTTGGTAGCCTTTTACTCAATCGACAGCATCTCTGCCTGACATATGTCACTGTATGGATTATTGGGCCTTCTCTGAGACCCCCGCCCTTATTGGTGTACAAGCACACAGCATCCCGCTGCCCTTGTGGTTAAGCTGGTTAGTTCTTATAATTATGAGGTGAATGCCTATCTAGAAACAATGGGGCAACCTCTCACCCCATTTCCGGACGCACAGCATATACCAATAATGCAGTACGTTAAACCAAGTTTGTTCAAAAATGTATTCAAAGTTCATCAAAGTTATTCACGGTATCCAGGATTTATCCATAGTCACTTGTGAGACATCTTACTTTCATTACTGTACACTCAAACGCTACAGACATGCCGAGGCCTTAATCGGTAGCTAGGAGTGCATGTAAGTAATCTTCATTAGTTCATCACGATAACCCAATGCATTTCGGGCCTTACCTTGGCCCTTCGTCAGGGGTATTCTACAATTAAAAAACAATGTTTAAATACAAAAACTTTTTTCAAATCGATGTTTCTTTGTACATGCTTCAGCACATTACAAGCGATTATCTCGTAACCCATTCATATATCAACGTTTTCCCGCTAATCGTGACCATAAACCGCCACAAATTTATAAATGTTCAGGTTTCCCTCCCTCTATCTCCCTCGTTCTCCTCATATATGGTTAAATCTATACATCCCCATGTAATTCTCGTTACAATACGGTGTTTCAGTTGATCTACAAGCAAAGTGTAACAATTCCTATAAGCGCGCGACTTAAGATGCAATGTTGCAGTTGGTCTTCGAGCGAGAATCTAATCAATCCGAGCCCTTACCTTTACTAACATCCTTCTCCTTACTTCCCAGTTGATTCACTGACTGTGTTTCACCCACTATCTACAATTTAAGCACCTGAGTTCAAACTCCGCCCTAGAGTGAGTACAGGGTTAAAAGGAGTCCCTCTAGGGCGGAGTTTGAACTCAGGTGCTTAAATTGTAGATAGTGGGTGAAACACAGTCAGTGAATCAACTGGGAAGTAAGGAGAAGGATGTTAGTAAAGGTAAGGGCTCGGATTGATTAGATTCTCGCTCGAAGACCAACTGCAACATTGCATCTTAAGTCGCGCGCTTATAGGAATTGTTACACTTTGCTTGTAGATCAACTGAAACACCGTATTGTAACGAGAATTACACGGGGATGTATAGATTTAACCATATATGAGGAGAACGAGGGAGACAGAGGGAGGGAAACCTGAACATTAATAAATTTGTGGCGGTTTATGGTCACGATTAGCGGGAAAACGTTGATATATGAATGGGTTACGAGATAATCGCTTGTAATGTGCTGAAGCATGCACAAAGAAACATCGATTTGAAAAGAATTTGGTATTTAAACATAGTTTTTTAATTGTAGAATACCCCTGACGAAGGGCCAAGGTAAGGCCCGAAATGCATTGGGTTATCGTGATGAACAAATGAAGATTACTTACATGCACTCCTAGCTACCGATTAAGGCCTCGGCATGTCTGTAGCGTTTGAGGTTACAGTAATGAAAGTAAGATGTCTCACAAGCGACTATGGATAAATCCTGGATACCGTGAATAACTTTGATGAACTTTGAATAAATTTTGGAACAAACTTGGTTTAACGTACTGTATTATTGGTATACGCTGTGCGTCCGGAAATGGGGTGAGAGGTTGCCCCATTGTTTCTAGTGTTTTTCACAAGTACGTGGCTTTGGGCAGACCACGATTCTGGGTCAGCACGCGAACAAACGCAACATTGATAAACTTTTGAAAAAATCAGTGTGAATGCCTATCTCCCACATACCCTCGTCCACCATACCGCAAGGTGCTGTGTCCCATAACACAATATCCACACCTCGGTGGTCATCATGCACAACAAAAAAAAACAGTTCCCATATAGGTTAAAAACAAAAACAACACCCTCCCAACCACACACATGCACAGTGTAGCTTGCTATCCATGCGAGTAAGCTCTTCAGCACCCAGCATAGGACTAGCGTAGGAAAGTGGATTATTATGTGATGTGGTGTGGTTGAAAGACCTCACCATGTAATAATGACACAATCTCTATCAGGTCCAGTTACGCTCTTTAACAAAACCCTTCGCTCAGACCTGGGTAGCTGTGATATAGAGCACTCAGGCTCAAAGAAACAAATATAAAGTATTTAGAAGTACCAAAACAGTTAATCAGTAAGAAACGCAACACAATAAAATCGGACAACATTTATAAAAATAGTATGCATATTTATCTTTAAATAGACACCAAAATGACAAAAATCCACTAAGGGGAACCGAAGATATGATTTTTCAAAAGTAAGTAAATTTTTTTTTTTTAAATGATGTAATATATTGTTGTAATTAGTTGAGCAGTTCTTAGCCAACTGGCTAGTGCGGCTACTTCTCTTAACTTGGACGGGTCACAATGGAGTGGGGGCCAGTCACATGACCCTCTCAAATCCAGGGGGACAGTCATCTGTCACTTCCAGCAGTCTTAAGGTCCTCCATGTCTTTTTCTCCTTTAACACGTTCCAGCCAAAAAGTGGTCCTGATGCGGGATGCTGAAGACATCAAAAGGAAGCAGGTAGTTTTCTTAGGGCGACCCTGGAGTTCGCAAACTTTAGGGGTCGTCTCCTCCTCAGGACTCGATCTCTCACGATGCACTTGCAACCAGTCAACTGGTTTCACATGTACAGCTGTTCCACGGTTGCTTACAGATAAGCAATTCTTTTCTTTCTGGGTACCAGGGTCCACTTTGACTCCGGTTACGAGTGCCATTAGCTTGGGGACACCTCAGGAAGGTCAGGACGTGGTTGCCCGGTAGGCACGTTGGCATCCAGCAGCACGCAGGTGTTCCTGGACAGCTGGGCTCTCAAGAAGTGCAGGGTTCCTTAGCTTTTGGTGATCCTGAAGCTTAAAGGGAGGTTAGTCAACTAGTCCTTTGAGTCCCTTCTTCCTGCATAGCACAAGCGGAGCCCTCTTTGGGGGTCCCTTGGGTGCATCAAGTGTAGTCCAGTCTTTGGTGCAGCCTCTCTTTGCTGGGACAGGGAGCAGCAAGGCTGTTCTTCTTATGTCTTCTTCCAGTCCAGTGGTAATCTGAGGACTGTGGGTCTGAGGTGCCACGTTTATGTAAACTGTGAGTTTTTGGGACTAGAGGACCCACTAGCCAATGGGGCAACAGTTCCCATGAGGCAACCCTTCCCACTTTACATACTTCCTGGAGGTTTGGCCAGCAAACAATCCTAGGATAGTCCTCTCTATCCGAATCCATGATGACATAAGCCTTCTACACCTGTGAGGGGTCCCGGGCACACCCCTGGGGTGTACCAAGCATAATGTGTCATTCTTCCCTCAAAACCAGCTTTGCAACTGGTTTTCCCCCTCTGGAGGACATGCCAACCTGTCTGTTTCCACAAAGAAGTGGACAGGCGAAGGTATCATCACCATTTGCTTCACTGAGGTGGTAGTCTCTTTGAAGCTGGGCCACCTGTGGCCACCACCTGGTAGTCATCCTGCTGGAGGAGATGACACCTCCGCCAACCAACAATTCTCTTTGTTCACTGTTCCTTGGAGCACTTCAGATTTACTATCAGGGGGTCAGCATGTTGTCTCAGGTGACAACCACAGATAGGTACGAAAGGCTACCGGAGGTTTGGGCAACACAGTGGTGACTTTGTAAAGTCGCCTTTCTAATAAAAGTTACCTTAAATCCCATCTCAGCAATGAGTCCGGTTTAATGTAATGTTTACTTTGATGCCTTTGAATAATATATTTGGTGGTCTCAAATGGAAGTTAGCACTTACAGCGTTGGCTACTGGTTTCTTCTTGTTTAGCGAAGCAAACTCACTTCCAAGGGCCCAGGAACTGGATATGGAACCACTTGGCAAAGAGACATGATTGCAAAAACTCAAAAGGTTGCAAGAAGAGAAAAAGAAATCCAGTATGTTGGTACGTTATGGTCTGCGATATGGAAGCAGCGAACACCAATCACTGTATACAATGCACAAATACACTTCCGATCCTCACTGCTGATCACCAATGTTAGAACCGAGGTCTCTAGTTAGCAGAGGTTTGCACCTTGTAGGGTCCCACAATCCTAGTCACGGTTATGGGTAGTACACACTAAATGTTTACCTGTGCTCACCCTCGGGTAGCTTGGCTCACAGCAGTCAGGCTACACTAAAGAGACAATGTGTAAAGTATTTGTGCACGCACACACAGTAACAGTGAAAACACCACAAAAGTACTCCACGCCAGTTTAGAAAAATAGCCAATATTTATCGGATTGAAACAAGATCAAAATCGACAAAAATCCAACATACACAAATCAAAATACGAATCTCTTCAAGACGTGCTTGACAAAGTCGAATCTCAAAGTTCGGAGCCGACCGTGATTGAGTGCGGGACAACTACAGATTCGTACAGACCCCGGTTACAGTACCTTGGAAACGCTGACAAAATAAAGACGCTACGAAACGCCGGGGAGGTAAGGCATCACTAAGGCCAGTGCAGTGTCGGTTCCTTACTGTCAGTGCAGGTCATTGGCATGTCTGGGACGCTGGGGATGTTGTAAGGTGTCAAGACTGATTACGGACACCACCACCGGATATGTTGGCCTATTAGACCAGCTAGCTCACAGTACCACCGTAAGGCCCCCTAACCTACCAGGGAGCAAATGGTTTCTGGCAACCACTGAACATGACAACTCTGACCCTCAGGGATCGTGGAAACAGTGCAGAACCTTTTGCTCAGTCACTCATGCTTACTTATTCTCAGCGAAGTATACAGAGAATACACAGTGGAACGTTTTCAATATATTTATTGAACCAACGTTATTCTTGTATAGAATACATGTGCTGCAATGATTAATAGACAGAAGTAGATAAAAGTGATTACAAGCACCAAAAGCATGAATAGTAGATATAGTTCTACCATGGTGCTAAAACAATGTATATATGCTGGCATATAAAACAAGGTAGTAATCGAAATTACCCCTTCTATGCGAACCCTACTCTAAGTGAACCTAGAGTGTGTGTGTGTAGGTGTAGAGCCAAGAATCCCCCCAAGGGACGATCCAACCTCAATACCTGGTAGGAGAGAATGAAGTACCCTGTCTTGGTCACGAACTGGATACCCCTCAAGAGATGTCAGACCGCTGCGTGGTGAATTCTCAACATGCGCGGACCTCTGGTGTCAGCTGGAGTGCCTCCTCTGCTAATCTATCGGGATGCTTATCTTTTATAATAGAAAGCAGCCTTGTGATGGGAGTATAGATAAGGGAAGTTATGGATATGTAAATAGTGCAAAAAGACATTGCACACGATGTTCAGGGCATTGTGATAATGTTGTGCGAAGCTAGATGTGTAAACAAGTTTAGTTTCAGGGAAACTAATCCAACATTCGCGCACGCAAATATGTGCAAAAGGTTACTGCTGGAAAATAGGAAAATGTAAGAACTAAGCTGCTACGCTACATGGGCCTAACTCGGGAATATAACAGTCGAGGGACTGGTTTCTTCCTGTTTAGCACAGAGAACTCACTTTCAAGGGCCCAGGAATGGATTTGGCACCACTTGGCAAAGTAGGGATTTCAGCAGAAAAGCCTTGGCGCTGAAGGTGAAGTCTTTGATGGCCCTGAGACTTCCAACAGGAGGCAAGCTCAACTCAAGCCCTTGGAGAACCTTAGAAAGCAGGATGCAAAGAGCAAAGTCCAGTCCTCTCACTCCCAAGACAGAAGCAGCAGGCAGCAAGCCAATACAGCAAAGTGGACGTCCCCGCTGGCAGCACAACAACTCTTCTTCTTGGTAGAAGGTCCTCAGTCCAGTGTGTTCCGAGTATATGGTGTCAGAGGTCCAGTACCTCTACTGGTGTCAAAGGTCCAGTACTTCTACCCACTTTAGCCTTTGAAGTAGGGAGACTTCAAAGAAAGGTCTTTGTAGTCCACAAGACCCTGCCTTCCTGGTCCTGGCTCCAGACAAACAACAGGGGGGTATGCAGCTCTTTGTGTGAGGACAGGCACAGCCCTATTCAGGTTCAAGTGTCAATTCCTCCTACCACTCGAGCTCAGGAAGACCCATCAGCCTGGTGATGGGCCTCAGGATATGTAGGACACACCTCACCTAACTTTGTGTGTGACGGTCTAGAGCATGGGTACTCACAAACTTTCTCTCGGGGCCAAATTTACAGTGTGGTTTGTGGCCGAGGGCCGCGGGGTCAGTTGGGGAGGGGGCGGGGCTAGAGCAAGAGAAAAAAACGTGACCATGAGGTTGAACACAGGCCCCTGCAGCGGACGCATTCGTCCACTGAGCCACCAGACCCGGCATACACACATCTATCTATCTATCTCTATCTATCTCTCTCTAGCTCTATCCCTCTCTATCTTTCTCTATCTTTATCTCTCTATCTTTATCTCTCTATCTTTATCTCTCTATCTTTATCTCTCTATCTCTCTCTCTCTCTAGCTTTCTTAATCTCTCTCTCTGTCTCTAGCTATCTCTATCTCTCTCTAGCTATCTCTATCTCTATGTCTCTCTCTCTTCTATCTCTCTATCTGTCTATGTCTCTATCTATGTCTCTATCTATGTCTCTATCTATGTCTCTATCTATGTCTCTATCTATGTCTCTATCTATGTCTCTATCTATGTCTCTATCTATGTCTCTATCTATGTCTACGTCTCTGTCTACGTCTCTGTCTACGTCTCTGTCTACGTCTCTGTCTACGTCTCTGTCTACGTCTCTGTCTACGTCTCGGTCTACGTCTCTGTCTACGTCTCTGTCTACGTCTCGGTCTACGTCTCGGTCTCACGTCTCTGGTCTACGTCTCTGTCTACGTCTCTGTCTACGTCTCTGTCTACGTCTCTGTCTACGTCTCTGTCTACGCCCTGTCTACGTCTCTGTCTACGTCTCTGTCTACGTCTCTGTCTACGTCTCTGTCTACGTCTCTGTCTACGTCTCTGTCTACGTCTCTGTCTACGTCTCGGTCTACGTCTCTGTCTACGTCTCTGTCTACGTCTCTGTCTACGTCTCTGTCTACGTCTCTGTCTACGTCTCTGTCTACGTCTCTGTCTACGTCTCTGTCTACGTCTCTGTCTACGTCTCTCTCTCCGCCTCTCTCCGTCTCTATCTGGCTGTCCCCGTCTCTGGCTGTCCCCGTCTCTGGCTGTCCCCGTCTCTGGCTGTCCCCGTCTCTGGCTGTCCCCGTCTCTGGCTGTCCCCGTCTCTGGCTGTCCCCGTCTCTGGCTGTCCCCGTCTCTGGCTGTCCCCGTCTCTGGCTGTCCCCGTCTCTGGCTGTCCCCGTCTCTGGCTGTCCCCGTCTCTGGCTGTCCCCGTCTCTGGCTGTCCCCGTCTCTGGCTGTCCCCGTCTCTGGCTGTCCCTGTCTCTGGCTGTCCCTGTCTCTATCTCTCTGTCCCTGTCTCTATCTCTCTGTCCCTGTCTCTATCTCTCTGTCCCTGTCTCTATCTGTCTGTCCCTGTCTCTATCTGTCTGTCCCTGTCTCTATCTGTCTGTCCCTATCTCTATCTCTCTGTCCCTGTCCCTATCTCTCTGTCCCTATCTGTCTGTCCCGGTCTCTATCTGTCTGTCCCTGTCTCTATCTGTCTGTCCCGGTCTCCATCTGTCTGTCCCGGTCTCTGTCTGTCCCTGTCTCTGTCTGTCTGTCCCTGTCTCTGTCTGTCTGTCCCTGTCTCTGTCTGTCCCTGTCTCTGTCTGTCTGTCCCTGTCCCTATCTGTCTGTCCCTGTCTCTATCTGTCTGTCCCTGTCTCTATCTGTCTGTCCCTGTCTCTATCTGTCTGTCCCTGTCTCTGTCTGTCCCTGTCTCTGCTTGTCCCTGTCTCTATCTGTCTGTCCCTGTCTCCGTTTGTCCCTGTCTCTGTCTCTATCTGTCCGTATGTCCCTGTCTGTCCCTGTCTCTGTCTGTCCCTGTCTCTGTCCCTGTCTCTGTCTCTATCTCTGTCCCTATCTCTGTCCCTATCTCTGTCCCTATCTCTGTCTGTCTGTCCCCATCTGTCTCTGCGCCTCTGTCTTTGTCCAAACTAGGAAGCTTCCCAAAAGGCCCTTTTAAAAGTCAGCTGTGAAAGCGCTTACAGCTGACTTTTAAAGGGCCTTTTGGGAAGCTTTCCGAAGGTGCCCTGACGTCACAGAGGCCGGCAGTAAACACAGAAGATGGCCGCAGGAGCATACATAGTGAATACCTATTTAATACGTATTCACTACGTATGCTCCTGCGGTCATCTTCTGTGTTTACTGCCGGCCGTGGAAACTGCAAGGCAAGGTCCGTGGGCCGCGAACAAAGGCCTGCCGGGCCGCTGGCGGCCCGTACTATGAGTACCACGGGTCTAGAGTGAATTCACAAAGCCCAACTGTCAACCAACCCAGACGTGTATTCTAGGGATAGGGATAGGCAAAGGCACAGAACCTTTTTTTTTTTTATTTGTTTATTCAGTTTTTCAACAGAAGAAATACAGAGAAATAACATTGCAGCAAAGCTACAGGTCTTACATACAGTTTTGTTTACGTATGTGTGGTGGGTACCAATTATAGGTAGGGGGAGCCAGTGTGAACTCTCAACTCCGTGAGGACAAGGAGGAAGGACAAAGACCCCCTCCCCCTTCGACAAAGTCACTATTATACAAGGTACATGTGTGTGATCAACGGGGGGGCGCCTATTTCCAGACGCAAGTCTGACGCAACGTCTACTCAAAGTCACCATCGTCGGAACCGTTCTGATCCAACAATTGGTCGTTGTTGGATGACACCTGTGAGTCCGGTGCCTCCCTCTGTTCATGTTCCCCACTTGTATCAGTATCTCCCTCTTCATCCCTCCCATCTTGGTCCTCCCCTTCGCCCCGTTCCCCACCGATTTCCCCAAGTGCATCCAACATACTCGACCACAACTCATGATCTCTTTCTGCATGTTCGTCCATACGCACTCTCCTAAGCCTACACTCCTCAGCCACCACCCACTCCAAGAGATCCGCCCTCCATTTAGTGAGCGCCGGGGGCGTAGGACTGGCTCAATGTATAGTTATATGACGGCATGCAAGTAGCAGGCCTAGCTGGACAAAATTATATCGCATTTTTCCCCTTCTTGGGAAGGGGCAGTAGCCCCAGCAGACAATGACAAATTGTAATTTCCACTGCTACCCTTGTCACGCATTTCCCCGCGTACTTCACTCCAGTACGAGGTGAGTTGTGTGCAATTCAATACCACATGACAGAAGTCAGCAGGTGTGATCCCGCATCTAATGCATCCCGGTGACCTTGCCAGGTACGCCCTATGCAAACGGGCTGGGGTCAGGTAGGCATGGTAGAGAAGGATAAGTTACTTATCTGTAATCCTAGTTCTCTTCCAGGGGTATACTCATCAAAGTCGTAAGCAGTGCATAATCCCCGCCCATGTGCGGGACCCCGGAGCATATACAAAAATACATATATATGTGTATGTTTAGAACCACAAGTACATAGTACTTCCAAAACATACATATATACATGTATACACATATAAATATGCAGCCTATAATAGGTCCAATAGACTGAAATGCCAAAATTACATGGATTTCTACTATAAGAAAATAATATCACAATGTAAATAATGTAACATAGAACATATACTGCAGTAGTGTTCAACAACAACCCTTTATTTTCATAAAGAAAAAACAGGTAATTGCAGGCAATTTTTTCTTAGGCTGCATAGATGAATAATCATCACCATATAACAAAAAACTGGCACCTTGCCTTTAAGGCTTTAGAGAACCTGGACACAGTGCCTTTAAGACCTCCAGGAGCCCCCTGCTCCCATCATGCACCACAGGTGACAGTTAGGTCAGTTCTTTTTGTACGGCGTACTAACATGTAGTAACCAGGATATCAGATGCAATTAACACATTACCATACTGTTAATGCTCATCCGGGGAGGCGGGAGGGTTGCTTATGACTTTGATGAGTATACCCCTGGAAGAGAACTAGGATTACAAGTAAGTAACTTATCCTTCTCTTCCAGGGGATACTCATCAATAGTCATAAGCACTGAATAGAGTAGCAAGCCCATACCCACTTCCTTGCGGATGAGCAAACAGTCACAATAATTTTTAACATAGCATCTAACAAGTAATTATCCAAACAGATTTCTGAGTGAGGCTTGCCCGAATTGGGCATCCGCCTGTGTATCAGAGTCCAAACAGTAATGGCGCGTGAAAGTATGCACTGAGCGCCATGTGGCTGCTTTACAAATCTCTGCCATAGGAATGTTTCTAAGAAGAGCTGTGGTAGAAGCCTTTCCCCTGGTGGAATGGGCCTTAGGCTTGCCAGGAAGGACTCTATTGGCCAATTGATAGGACAAGGATATACAAGACACTATCCACCTAGAGATAGACCTTTTCGAAGCGGCAGAACCAGTATTTATGGACCCATAGTTTATAAACAGTCGGTCCGTTTTCCTCAAGCTTTTTGTTTTGTCGAAGTAAAACTTCAGAACCCTCTTAAGATCCAAAGAGTGGAGGGACCTTTCCGGAGGATTTGAAGGATTCGGAAAGAAAGTGGGGAGAGTGATTGTCTGATTAATATGGAAATCCGAGACTACTTTGGGTAAAAAACTCGGATGCGTTCTTAAAACCACTCTATTTGCATGAAAAACAGTATAGGGCTCTTTACAGCATAGTGCTTGGATCTCACTTACTCTGCGAGCAGATGTGATAGCCACGAGAAACGCAGCTTTCCATGTCAAATGTTGTAAAGAAGCTCTATGAATAGGTTCGAAAGGAGCACCCATCAATTTCGTTAATACAATGTTGAGCTCCCAAGGTGGCGAAGGAGCTCTAACTGGAGGGTAAACCTTTCTTAATCCCTCGAGTAAATCTTTGACCACAGGGATTTTGAAGGAAATTTGATTAGGTGATTTTCTATACGCTGTAATAGCTGCAAGATGCACCTTAATAGAGGAAAATTTCAAACCAGATTTGGCCAAATGCAGTAAATATGGTAAAAGCACCTGTTCCTGACCCCGGACGGGATCATGTCCATTGTTCGTGCACCATAAGTAAAACCTCTTCCACTTAAAAGCATAGGACTGTCTAGTGGAAGGCCTCTTAGCCTCTTTAAGAATGTTCATACATTCTGGAGGTAAGTCTAGATGTCCGTATTGAAGGACTTCAGGAGCCATGCCGTCAACCGTAGGGATGATAGATTGGGGTGGAATACCTTCCCTTCGTTCTTGGATAGTAGATCTGGACAGCATGGTAACCTCCTGTGCGGGACTTCTGATAGCTGAAGGAGATCCGGATACCACCACTGACGCGGCCATTCCAGAGCTATCAAAATCATCCTGGAATTGGTCCTGTAAAACTTGTTGATCACTGTGGGAATCAACGGAATTGGCGGAAAGGCGTACAGTAATGTCTGAGACCAATTTATCAAAAGGGCATTGCCCCAAGATCCTGGTTGGGGAAACCTGGATGCGAAGACGGGGCATTTTGCATTTACCGCGTCTGCAAACAGGTCGATGTCTGGTGTTCCCCAGTTTCGGAAGATGCTTTGAATGACTTCGTCGTTGAGCGACCAGTCGTGAGCTTCGACGTATTCTCTGCTCAAGGCGTCCGCCTGGACGTTGAGAGTCCCCGGCAGATGCATTGCCAGAATGTTCAAGTCTCTTGCAAGAAGCCACTTCCAGATGCTTTGAGACTCTAGAGAAAGAGGCATTGATCGGGTACCTCCCTGTTTGTTTAAGTAATGCATGGGGGTCGTGTTGTCTGTTTGGATCAGAAAGTACTGAGATTGAAGTGACGGGTATAATGATTTGAGAGCCAAGTGCACTGCTCTCAACTCTAAGAGATTGATAGGGTAAGTTTGTTCTGTCTCCGACCACAGGCCTTGAACTTGAAGAACCCCCATGTGAGCACCCCATCCCTGGAGTGAAGCATCCGTGACTATCGTTTGTGCAGGAGGGTCCAGGTGAAAGGGAACTCCTTTCATCAGATTGGATCTCTTCATCCACCATTTGATGGAATCCTTGGCCGATTGGGAGAGAAGCAGCTGATCCTCCCAGCGCCCTGACACTTGCATCCATTGGTCTTCCAGAGATTGCTGCAACGGACGCATGTTCAGCCTGGCATTTGGTACGATGAAGATGCATGATGCCATTGATCCCAGCAGTGATGACACCTGCCTGACTGTGGGATACTGCGTGAGAAGAAGGTTGCAGCATTTCTCTTGAATTGATGATAACCTCTCCTCCGAAGGACACACGCTTGCTTCTGCGGTATCCAGTAAGGCACCCAGATAGTGGATCTTCTGAGATGGGTTGAAGATTGATTTCTTGTAGTTTGCATGAAGGCCCAACCTGTTTAGTAGTTGCAGACAATACGAGAGATGACTCTGAAGCAGAGCATGTGACGAGCTTTTCAGAAGCCAGTCGTCCAAATAGGGGTATATGAATATCCTTTGCTTGCGAAGAAAAGCTGCCACCGCTGCCATGCACTTGGAAAACGTTCGGGGGGCTGATTTGAGCCCGAACGGGAGAACTTTCAACTGAAAGTGTTGGGCAGACACTTGGAATCGTAGAAATTTGCGATGTTTTATGGACACTGGAATATGAAAGTATGCGTCCTGCAAGTCTATTGCACACATCCAATCTCCCTGATGAAGCTGAGGGAATATTTGATGTAAAGCCAACATTCGAAACTTCTCTTTGCGAATGTACTTGTTCAGCAGTCTTAAGTCGAGTATTGGTCTGTATTCTCTGGTAGGACCGCTTTTCTGAACCAGAAAATAGCGAGAATAAATCCCCTGCTTTCTTTGTGGAATAGGGACCTTTTCTATGGCATGTTTTTGCAGGAGAACGTTTACTTCTGCTTGTAACAAGTGGTGTCTTTGAAGAGGCCTTTGCTGTGGAGGAACTGATGGTGGTGGGGATTTGAACCTGAGCAGATAGCCATTCTGCACAATATTCAAAACCCACTTGTCCTTTGTTAACTTCTCCCACTCCTCCAGGTGTAACATAACACTTCCTCCCACCGGAGTGGTCAACGGGCATGGAGGAAGCCATCCCTCATTGTTTTGCTGATTGTTTAGGAGCGTTAGGTTGCGGTTTTGTAGATCCTCTCCCTCGTCCAGGTCTTCTTTGTTGGTAATGGGACCTGGATTGACCTTGACCCTGATTTTGCATGTTCCAATGAGGGGTTTGAACCCTCTGTTGAGAGGAGCGTCGATCATAGGGACGGAATCTACGCCTAAACTCTTTCCGCTTTTCTAAGCCAACAGCTTTCAGTGTGTCCAAGTCATTCTTCATCTTGGACATTTCGTCGTCCGCATGGGAACCGAACAGAGAGGATCCGTTGAATGGAAGGTTTGTGATCCTTCTTTGTGCATCAGGTTTTAGCCCCGTAAGACGAAGCCATGCCGATCTCCTTGAGCAGATGCCATGCGAGTATCCATGGGCCACCAAGTCAGATGCATCTGCGGGTGTACTGATAATCAGATTAGCTACCAGTCCGCCTTCTTGTAATATCTCCTGGAAGCCCTGTTGATCTTCCTTTGGCAGCTTCTCTGTAAATCTTGCCAAAGAGTCCCAGAGAGATCTGTCGTACCGACCCAGCAGGGCGGAAGCACTAGCCACCTTCATCACCGAAGCCGATGTATTGCACATTCGCTTGCCCAGAGAGTCCATATTTTTCTTGTCCTTCTCTGGTGGGGCAGTAGAAGAAGATGTGGCCGAATGTGCTTTCCTGGCTGCAGCCACTATCACTGAGTCTGGAGGTGGGACTGCGCGAAGAAAAAACGGGTCCTGCTCAGGGGCCTTATATTTCTTGGATATCCGTGTGGGAACTGAACCCACCGTGGCCGGGGTAAGGAAGGTCTGCATTGCTGGATGTAGCAGACCTGGTACCAAAGGTAGCAGAGGCTTTGCAGAAGACCTGTGATGTAGAGATTCAAAGATGACTGACGTTGAAACTGGAGGTGTAAACATAGTGATATTTAGCTTATTGGCACCCCTGCAAAGGACTTCATTAAAAGTTCCGAGATCGTCTATCGGGGACACCCTGGACGGGGGTGTAGTGGATAGAGTAGGAGAGTAATCTCTAATGGAAGACCTTGTTGACGTAGTTGTTGTTGGAGATCTACGTCTTCTTTTAGGAGTAGGAGAGCGGCGAGATCTTGAACGCCCTCTTGATCTTGAACGCCTTTTCACAGGTGATCGAGACCTTCTTGGGGACCTGCGTGGAGGGGGTACCCAGAGACTCTGGGTGGCGATAGAGACTTGGAGAATTCCACGCCCGGAACTCTAGGTGGCACTTTTCAGTGTCATATACTCTCTAGCCATCGTGGAGATAAGTTAGTAGGAGACTTTTCTCTTGGAGCCGGAGATCCCTCCGGTGTGACTTGTATAATGTTGATTCCAGGAGAAGATGACACTTCTCTCGTCGTCGACCGCTGTGTTCTCGACGACGATCTTGGTTTTTCTGCTGCGTCTCCTGAAGTGGCAACAATCCCTTCCCTCGACATCGAACTCTGCCTCGACGTCGACCCAGATAAAGCCACCACCGACGTCGACCGCTGTGGAGACACACTTGAAGATTCGTGTCTCTGCGATGATGCTCTCGACGTCGGTCTCCTCGACGGCGACCGTGACCGTCTTCTCGACATCGAACATCGGCAGGTATGTGGTGCCTTCGATGTCGACTTCCTCGTCATCGATCGTGCCCTCGACGTCGACAGTCTGTGGGTCTGAGAGGGATTTTTCGTCGTCGATCCTCTCGACGCCGACCTTTGAGAAGGAGGCGGAGATTTCGACATCGACCGGTGTCTTGTCGTCGACGGATGTTTCGACGTCGACTTAGATCGGTCTTCATCCACATACTTCGAGCCCGAAGTATGCCTCGACGTCGACTTACTTTTTGTCGACGGCGGTTCTCATCTCTTCAACGGCGATCTGTCCCTCGACGTCGTAGAATGACTTACTCGTTTTCCTGACGCCGATTTCAACGCTGACGGCGAGCACTCTGGAATCTGCTTTCTTCTGGAAGCTGGGGAAGCAGATCGACACTTCTTGTGTTTTCCATGAGAGGAGGGCTTCTTGGAATGCGACTCAAGGCCACTTTTGGTTTTTCCTCTCTCCATCGATGCATGAAGTCTGATCTTTTCTCTGTCACGCAGAGTTCTTTTAGAAAATTGTTGACAGTAGTAACACTTCTGTGGATTGTGTGAGGATGGCAAACACACAATACACACAGAGTGAGGGTCGGATTTCGCCATTTTCTTCCCACAGGAAGGGCATTTGTTACACAAAGCTGGCATTTCTGACATAAAAAGATAGTAAAAATGTCAGAAAATAGTTAGAGACTAATACCAGCAAAGAAAAATGTCGAATTAAGTAGTAGAAAATAAATTTCTGACTGAAAAAAGTCAAAAAAGACCGAGTTCAAGCTCCAGGATCCTCACAGAAGGAGCCGGAAAAAAGAACTGACCTAACTGTCACCTGTGGTGCATGATTGGAGCAGGGGGCTCCTGGAGGTCTTAAAGGCACGGTGTCCAGGTTCTCTAAAGCCTTAAAGGCAAGGTGCCAGTTTTTGTTATATGGTGATGATTATTCATCTATGCAGCCTAAGAACAAATTGCCTGCAATTACCTGTTTTTTCTTTATGAAAATAAAGGGTTGTTGTTGAATACTACTGCAGTATATGTTCTATGTTACATTATTTACATGTGATATTATTTTCTTATAGTAGAAATCCATGTAATTTTGGCATTTCAGTCTATTGGACCTATTATAGGCTGCATATTTATATGTGTATACATGTATATATATATGTTTTGGAAGTACTATGTACTTGTGGTTCTAAACATACACATATATATGTATTTTTGTATATGCTCCGGGCTCCCGCACATGGGCGGGGATTATTCAGTGCTTATGACTATTGATGAGTATCCCCTGGAAGAGAAAATAAAAGTGCAGCAGTTTGGCACAGAATGGTTAAAGTAAGAAAATGTCAGCTTTCTAAAAGTGGCATTTTCAGACCTGCAATTTAAAAACCAACTTTCAGTGACACCAAACTCCAATTTTCTATCCGCTCCCAATTTTAATATAGACTTGTAAAGTGTTACAGGGCTGCTCCAATGCTAACCAATGGGAGAGATAGGCCTTGCTGTAGTGAAAAACACATTTAGCAGTTTTTCACTACCAGGACATGTAAAACTTAAAACCACATGTCCTACCTTATAAATACATTGCATCCTTCCCCTGGGGCCTACCTTAGGGGTGCCTTGCATGCAATAAAAGGAAAGGTTTGGGCCTGGCAAGTGGGTATACTTGCCAGGTCGACATGGCAGTTTAAAACTGCACACACAGCATCTGCGGAGCTAGGCCGGAGACATGTTTGAAGGGTTATTCATGTGGGGGGCACAATCTGTGTGGCAGGCCCACTAGTAGAACTTGATTTACAGGCCCTTGGCACTCACAGTGCATGGTACTAGGGACTAATTCGTAAATTGAATATGCCAATCATGGAGAAACCAAAAGCCATTACATTTTAAAAACACAGAGCACATGCACTTTAGCACTGGTCAGCAGTGGTAAAGAGCCAAGAGTCATAACACCATTAAAACCAAAGTTCAGCACATAGTAAAAAACAGGAGGCCAGAAGCAAAAAGACAGGGAAAATCACATCAAAAGACTTCAGGTCTAACAGCTAGTGAAACTCCATGTTAGACAATGGAACCACCGGCCTTGTTATAGTGAAAACGGCAACTTTGTGTTTTCACAGTCATGGCATGTTGGGCTGGTGGGCCACAAAGGCCTTTCTCTATGGGTGGTTTGTTAATATTAAAAAGGAAGGATTTGACATGGCAAAAGGGTTTATTTTGCCATGTTGAGATGGCAGTTTTAATGCTGCCCGTCTAAGCTGCAGTGGGAAGTATAGAGTGACTTTTTCACCGCTGTTCACTGTAGTGGGCCCAGTGCTCGCTACGCAATCGGGTTCAAGCTAGCTTGGCTGATGAGCGGGTAATATCCCGAAACTGGTCCCAGGATACTTGATTTCTGGTCCAGGGAGGACCTGGCCTGGCAGTTCAGGCTGGACTGTTACCATGGAGAGCAGGGTCAAGACTGATTTGCATATGGCTGGGTCTAAACTGTAATGGTGTGGCGAGCAAAATAACGATGGATTAAACCCAGATCTGTGACGGGGGGTGAATGTTTGACAATGTTCAGCATTCCGTCCATCAACTTTTTGTGTTACACTGTAGTGGTGGCACAATTAAGTGCGGCAGTCCACTGGTGACATTTAACTTACTAGCCCTAGGTACCTCTTGCACCATATACTAGGGATGTATAAGTTTGATGGAGCAAGGACCCACAAATGAGACTTGCTCGAATGCAATCTCCTCACAGTATTAATTTATTAATCTTGTATTGTTTATATTAACTTTGCATACACTACATGAATAGCAAGGAAGCTTGCCTATGTGTTCTAACTAACAAGTAACGCTTGTCTTTTTCTAAAATGGCCGCTAAAGCGCGGGAACTTTACTGCTCATGTCTCAACCATATCACGTGTTGTGACGTCTTTCTTTGCTTGGTGGGAAAACTCCTGCTTCTGCGCAGTGTGCATTAAAATGGCTGCTTGATATTTTCACATGCTTCAGCTTGCTCTTGTGTTATTATTAAATTGTCGTTTTCTTAACGCTACTAATGCGGGATAGAATTTATAAGTAAATGGGGATAGAGTAGAAAGAGTGGGTATACAGTGAAACATTTTATTTGTGATTTTAATATTTTCTTCTTTGACTTTTATTAGTTCGTAAACTTGGGCCTGGGGTTGGTGAACTGAAACTCGAGAGACAATGATTCTGCGCATGTGTCCTGCTTGGCTGCCAAAGAATAGTCAACCTGGACGTCGTCCAAGGCCGCGACCTAATGGCCGATATTGATATATTCATGTGTTCTTGCCAAATTTGCAACTATGTATATGAAGAATGAATAAACTTTGTTGTGAGACGGGTGGGAAATAAAGCCAATGTATTAAATTTGATGGGCGGTATTATAAAACAATGGTCTTCAGAATTCGAACTAAAATCATATGGTGTGAGGATCAACCCCCTGTCCAATCAGAAGTAGTGGTCCCATATTTTGGCTACATTAAGGGGAGGTACATGGGCGTAGAAGGGTATAATAGATATAGAATTAGCTAATTAGTTAGCTGCTTCTAGCTCCAGACTGCCAAGCTGATCGATTGCAGGCTGAACCGCTGTCCAGAGAGGTCCTGAGGAGGGGGCGGCGGAGTCCATTAGAAGAAAGGCACGGGAGAATCGAGGAAAAGCCGAGTATCAGAGAGGGGAACGACGCAGGCGTCGTTGTAGAGAGGTCACCGGTCCTGTCCTGAACCTGGAGGAGGTCTTTGCTCTTCATCCTTCCTGGGTCCTATTCTTTTTCAAACTCCTTGGCCAAGGGGTTTGGTTCTCGCACTTAGGTAAATATAAATGCAACCTTAGTTGCGCTGCTGTCTCTATCTTCTCCTTTCTGAGGGACCGTCATTAATCAATAATTATTATTCTATGCTTCATCCTTGATATGCGATTAAGTACCATGTGGTTCTGTATTTTACTCTGCTAAATCTTTAGATAAACATTTTAAAACTTCCTGACTCAGTGGTTATTTCAGGATTATGTACTGTAATGAATGTCACTCATTTTAAACTTCCCAATTAGCAAAGGATTCATTGGTAAGTCATTACTCTTCAATCGGAAGGTAATTGGTAGCAGGGATTTTGATAAAGAGTAACAACTGACACCCCCAGCGTAAGTATTAGCATAGTATGAATGTATGGGCCCAAGTGAGTATTTAGTGTATGAATGCTGTTTGCTAATATCGCGCTGGATCAGTTTTCTGGTTATCAGAGGATGGTTTTACTTTGTTAATTGGGTAATGAGAATTTTATTTTTATGAACTAACATCCGTGTATTCAAAGTTTGTTTTATGTTGTCCAGAATTCCCCGGGGAAAATTGAATAGCGGATGGTAAGTTGAAGCCATACTGCAGTGAGGTTATCTGTCAGGCAGAAATAGTCCTGAAAAGTTAAGCAGGACTATCAGTACTGGTTAGGGACTCTATACGTGTGAGTAATAGCAAAGGAGTACGCTGGTAAAAATTTGATGTTATATTACCTAGAAAGGGTAACACTGAAGAAGTAACAGGTACTTCTGGAGCTTGTGTGAAGAGTAAACGGAAGGGTTTTACTCATAGTGTATGTTTAGTAAACGGAAAGGTTTTACTAAGTGTGAGAGAAACTCTTTTTCTAAAATTAGAGAAACTGGCACGATAGCGAATGTTTTATGTTGTTACTGAATTTTAATTGAAATTTATAGAGAAAATAGAGTTTTGCGTACAATTTTGTAAAGGGAGGGTCAGCTGCCGGAGAGGGAGCTGACGTCACAAAACGCCGCGCTGGGATTGGTTGAAACAGCGGGTGTGGAACGACTCTTGTAAAGGAGGGGTCAGTAGTCAGGAGCAGTACTGACGTCACAGGTGCCGCGCTGGATTGGTTGAAATCAGCGAGGGACAGAGAAGCGCAGATTGTAAAGGAGGGGTTGACAGACTAACGTCACAGAAAGGCCGCGCTAGGATTGGTTCAGAAATAAAAGTTAGCAGACACTTGATTGGTTGATATCATAGAAGCTAAAATCTTAGTGGATAGAGATTGCATATTAAAACGCGATCCAACTTTAACAGGAACTCGACCGGATAGGAGATATTTAGGCTTTGCAGAATATAATTTTATACATCGAGATTTACCCAAGATGTACGGAGAGAAGAGAAAAATGTCCTTTCTGCAAAAGATTAAGAACTATTTTAAAAAGGATAAACCAATCAAAACTAGAGAAGGAATTATCATTCCACCAGCTAAAACGCCCGCTTCATTCATGATGATGGAGAGAGGTTATCATACTTGTGTATGGATAGAGAATTGGATAGAATATACCAAAAAGGATGGGATATTAGCATTTCCCGAGAATGGCACCTTCAATGGAAGAATTATTCAAAATTTGAGATTGAGAATGAATGATTTAGAACCCAGACCTAGATTAACTCAGTACGAAGCCTTAGAGGAATGGGAAACTGAGGCATTTGAGCATGACCGATCCAGGAGTAGTAGAGGTTATCGAGGATTTTTCCCCAGAAACCAACATGAGTCTAGGGACGGTCAGATGAAACAGTGGAGGAGGGCAATGCTTACAGAAGGATTATATCCAATATTGACAGCAGAAGAACTGTTAGGGAGGAAATGCACAGAAAAGACAAAACACTTAATGAGAAATGGAGATTCTGAAGATGAATTTATGGAAGAGATATTAAAGAACCCCCCACCATATCAGGAAGGGGCAGGTGGATGCACCCCAAGTGCACCCCCGTTAAAAACTCCATTAGTACCACAGGTAATGCATGATTTCACACCTAGTAGGATACTTCACGATAAAGAAAAAGGAGCCTTAGAGAAAACCAGAGCAGAATTAATACAGAAAATAACACAGATAAAAGTACATCCTGACTCTTTGACCATACCTGTAACAATTGGTCCAGTAGTCCCAATATATAGTGACAAAGGAAACTATCTTCCACCGTTAGTTATGCCTACTCCTGTGAATGCTCCTAAACCTGAAGCAGTAGTAATGGTTGAGGATCATTTTAGTGATTGTGAATCTACGATATCATTAATGGATTTACCAATTCGAGATTCTGTCAATAGTACTCCCAGAAGAACTACACCTGGGTGCTCGAAAGATATAAACTTAATAACTTCATCGGGAGCAAAAAGTGTCACTGTAGTTAGTCCAGAAGACTTAGAAAGGTGGGCACAAGGATCAGAACAGCAGTGTACACCTCCAAAAATTTTGGATATTTATAAATTAAAAGTTGAATTAGAAGAAATAATAGCAGGAAACGTGGGGTTAGATCGCCTAAATGCTCACGATGAAGAAGAATTATTGTTTGAATGCAGAAGTATCACCAGAAATGTAAAAATATTCCATGAAAAATTATCAGATTTAGCTCTGCAGATGGGAATTGAAATAGGGAGATCAAAAGTGTTGCAGAAACCCTATAGAGCAGATTTTTCAGACAAAGATTTAGAAAATATGAATGCCTCTGGAAGAAAGTTACAAGTAAAGGAGTTAATGACAGTCTTGCAAAAATGGGGAGACCTAGATAAATGGAAAGTTAGATGGGCCAAGAAAAAGGAAGAGGCACGATCCAGTAGAACAGCCTCTGAATATTTAATGAAGGAAACAGGGAAGACAGATCAAATGTATCCGATGCGAGAAGTTCCAGGAGGGGGATATGTACATGTCCCATGGAGCAGACAGGATATTTTGTCATTTACGAATGATTTTCCAAAGTTGAGAGAAAAACCAATTGAATGGTACAAGCAGGTTGAGAGGTTTGTGAAGGTGTCAAAGGTATTGTTGAAGGATTTAGATGGTTTGTTTGACATAGTGGTACCTGCCGATTTGTGGACAGATTGTAAAATTACAGTTGATTGGCCAAGTGAAGAGTATCCTAGAGACCCAAAGACAGGTGCCCCGTCAAATGATGTAATGAAAAAGTATCAGCAGGTGATAACTTACCTGAAAGGCAAAATACCACCGAAAGAAACGGATTGGGTGAAAATAGACCGAACCACCCAAGAAGCCAGTGAATCGGTACATGCCTATTATGAGCGTTTATTGCAGGTATTTAAGCAGTATAGTGGATTTGAGGACATTGGAGATAAGAACATGAGTCAGTTTGTTTATCGATTTGTTTATGGTTTAAAGCCAGAGATTTGTCAGATGATTAAACAACACATGTTGTGTTGGCAGGGGAAACCCATAGATGAAATTTTGAAATATGCAAAATACTGTGGAGACGATATTGAGGATAGGCATAAGAAATTGCAGGAAAAAGTAATGTGGGCACAGGTGAAAATGGCCGAGAAACAGGGAATTAATTTGGATAATCTGAGTGAAAATCAAGGAAAGGATTCTGGAACGAATGGCGACACTGGGAATGGTGGAAAAGTGAGAGGACGAATGAGTAGAGAAGAAGCTAAAAAGAAATTTCCTTGTCATGGATGCGGAAAATTGGGGCATTGGAAGGATGAATGTAAAAAGATTCGGAATAATAATGGCCCAAATCAAAATTTTAATCCACAGACGCAGAATGACTCACAGCAGGGTGTAAATCCTCAGAGTCAGTTGCCACCTGCACCTATTCAGGGTAATGTAAGCAGAGCAAAGCACGGTACAGACGTCGGATATCAAGGAGGAAGTGGTAAGAATGATTATGTAACATCACAGTTTCTTTTACAGGACGATTTCTGTCAATACAGTTCATGACGGTGCCTAGGAGAGGGGGAGAAGGAGTGCGTACTTGGCGCATCCTTACCGGTAGATCAGTCAGGTCCATATGTTGAAGGGAATGTGAGAGGTAATGATATTACTTTTCTTTTGGACACTGGTGCTACCCGGTCTACTGTGAGAACAGCAGACATTCCAGACCTTCCTCTCTCAGGAGAAGCTATCCAAGTAGTGGGAGTAGCTAAATCGAAAGATTAGAACACCTCTTACTGAACCAATGGAAGTTAAAATTGGAAATTTTAGAGAAATGCATCAATTTGTAGTGTGTGATTCTAGTCCAGTAAATTTATTGGGCAGAGATTTGTTGTGTAAAATGAATTGCACAATTTTCTGCACACCGGATGGTGTGGCAGTCCAGACTCCAGATGAAGATCATGTATATAAGTTTATGATTGCAAAACAGGGTACAGAAGTAGATGAAATGTTTTCGTTAATAACAAAAGATGAGCTGCCAGAAGAATTAAAAACTACAGTAAACCCCATAGTATGGGATTTCACAGGAAAAGAAGTAGGACTTATGGCCAAAATAGACCCAGTTAAAATTACTGTAAAAGAAGGTGCGATTTTCCCAAATACTAGACAGTACAAAATGAGTGCAGAAGTAAAGATAGGAGTCATTGAAGAAATCAATCGAATGGTAGAACAAAACATACTAAAAGAAGTAATGAGTAGCCCATGTAATTCACCAATAATGGGTTTAAAGAAACCTAGCGGAAAATATAGGATTGTTCAAGACCTGCGGAAAATAAATAAGATTGTGGAACCATGTATTCCTATAGTGCCAAATCCTGCAGTAATTCTATACCAGATCCCTTGGAGTGCAGGGTGGTTCACAGTGATTGATTTATGCCAAGCGTTCTTTTCAATACCATTGCACCCAGACAGCCAGTATCTTTTTTCATTTAAATTTGAGAACAAAGTCTATGTATGGAATCGTGTTCCTCAGGGGTAAACGGAAAGTCCTTCTATCTTTAATCAGATATTGAAAAAGTGCCTTGAGAAACTAGTGATGCCAGGAAGCTCAGTCCTAGTGCAATATATCAACGACTTACTGGTGGCATTGAACACCAGAGAGGACTGTGTTGTTGATTCCATAGCACAGTGGTTCCCAAACTTTTTTGACCTGTGGCTCCCTTGACCTAATTGGCAGTTGGCCGTGGCTCCCCACCATTTTTTTACCGGTGGGCGGGTGTAAGCCCGACCTCGGGAGTACTTCCTGGGCATGTGCAGCAAATTTAAACGGAGCACAAACATGCCAATACAGCACATATAACAGAGCTCACACATGCCTGCATGCACCAATGCTGCAAATACAGCAGACCAGAGACAAGCTGTAGCACATTCAAGTCATCGAAGCAAACACAAGAGAGCACACACAGATACACTACCATTCACACATAAACGCATGCAAATGCTGAAAATACAGCGCTGCACATCTAGTCTTTGTCCCAGTCAAACATAGCCTGTTTACCATCTCTTTGGCTCTTTTTATCGTACCACAAGTGTCTGCTTTCAGGATTTTTTTCTTTATCTAAAAGCACTCCATGAGAATGCCTGTTTCCCCTGTTTCCTGTGTTTTTGCCACATTTATTTAAATGTGGCAAAAACACAGGGAACAGGGGAAACAGGCATTCTCATGGAGTGCTTTTAGATAAAGAAAAAAAAATCCTGAAAGCAGACACTTGTGGTACGATAAAAAGAGCCAAAGAGATGGTCATTCTGGTAAACTCTGACCATGGCCCTCCAAAGTGGACGAGGACACCCTCCGAGCTTTGCCACTTTGTTTGGACTTTAAGAAGCTGCTGCCTCATAGGAGCGTGCATCACCGTGTGCGTGTTCACTCACCTGCCATCATGAGGAAAGGTGATGATGACGAATCACCAATACCGGCCTGGGCTGGTGTGAGCACAGCCAGGACACCGGGGCACCAAACCTCCCCCTCTTATACGGAAGGGGTGAGGTCGCGGTGGAGTTACCTGGAACAGCTGCTTTGCTCACAGGAGGTTTACAGCATAAAAGCTAACTCTGCGTTTCTCGCACCGATCACTCACTTGAGCAGTTCACTCACGGCCAATCAAACGGTAGGAGACCGTCTCGCTATTTTAACAAACTTGTGACCGTTCTGAGCGAGCGACAGCAGTTGGGGTCCGCTGGGAAGATTGCCCTGATGGCTGGTTCGCCTTTTGTTCTGGCCCAGAAGGAACATTCAGTTCGACAGGTCTCTGAATGTAGATTTGGATAAATGTATTGTTGGCCCCTGACCGTGTCCCAAAACGAACATTCATCTTGACTGGGTCCCCTGATGTCTGAAGGCGAGCTGCGTATGCCACTAACGGAGACTACTATGCCTGTGAAAGCACGTACCTACGTACGTATGTGCACTCTTGGGCCAAACCATGTTCCCGGATTATGCAGGTGGCACGTATTTTGCGCTGCAGCTGCAATAAACTTCATTTTCCACCTAACGTGAGCGCGGCGCCCCTGGCTACTCATGACGGCGCACCGGGGTGCTGCGGCGCACAGTTTGGGAACCACTGCCATAGCACTATTAAATCATTTGGCTGAAGAAGGGCATACAGTCTCACCAGAAAAATTGCAGTTCTGTACAACAGCAGTTAAATATTTGGGACACCAAATTGAGAGGGGAAAAAGAAGAATAACCTCGGAAAGAGTAAAATTGATTAAGAAAATGCAAATGCCTGTAACACAAAGAGAAGTTAGAATGTTCCTAGGAATAGTAGGTTACTGTCGACAATGGATACTAGGATTTTCCTTGTTAGCAAAGCCCCTAATACAAATGACAAAAAAGAAGGCAAAGGACCCAGTTGAGTGGGATGATGAGAGCGTAGGAGCCTTTGTAAAATTGAGAAATGCTCCATGTTCAGCACCAGCCCTAGGCATGCCTGACTATAAGAAAGACTTTGCATTGTTCTGTCACGAGAGAGAAAATTGTGCACTTTCAGTCTTAACTCAAAGACATGGTCTAGACAGACGTCCTATAGCATATTTTTCTGCTACATTGGATCCAGTGGCAGCCGCGTTGCCAGGCTGCTTAAAAGCAGTAGCGGCTACTTGTTTGAGCATTGAACAAAGTGAGTCAATTGTGATGGGACATCCTGTGAAGGTGTATGTTCCACATGCGGTTGTGATTCTGTTGACAAGAACTCGAACTCAGCATCTTACTCCTAGTAGGCTGACTAAATATGAGAGAATAATAATGGGTGCTGAAAATGTGACCATAGTGAGGTGCACAATAGTAAATCCCGCTACCTTACTACCAGACCCATATCATGAGGAAATTAAAGATGACGAAGAAGAAGAACATGATTGTTTACAAGTCACAGAATTATGCATGAAACCACGTCCAGATATCGAAGAACAGCCCCTTAGAAAGCCAGACAGGGAACTATTTGTTGATGGTTCATGCCAAAGGCATGAAGACGGTAAACTAACTGCTGCCTATGCGGTGTGTGAATTAACTGGAATAGTTGAAGCATCCTATTTACCAGGAGTAAAATCTGCACAAGTAGCTGAATTGATTGCTTTGATAAAAGCTTGCAAAATTGGGAGGAATCAAAAAGTAACTATATTTACAGATAGCCAATATGGTTACGGGGTTGTGCATGATTTTGGCCAACTATGGATGCAGAGGGATTTCATGACTTCTTCAGGATCCCCCATTAAAAATGGACAGTTTGTAAGGGAATTGCTGGAAGCAATACAATCACCAAAAGAATTGGCTGTGGTGAAGTGTGCCGCACACCAGTCAGGAGATGACTGGGTGGTAGTCGGCAACCGATATGCAGACCTTGTGGCTGAACATTGTGCCAAAAATAGGTTGTCAGTCAATAAAAGGGTGGAAAGAATGGGAATCAGCTGCCAACTTATGCTGTATGCACCACCTGAAACATGGAATGATGTTAGAAGATTGCAAGATGATGCTGATGAAAGTGAGAACAAAATATGGGTCAAGGTGGGTTGTTCCCAAAGAGATGACGAGGTGTGGATTTGTGCTGATGGTTGACCAGTCATGCCTGACTGTCTGCTCTCTCAAATGGCCAGGATGTATCATGGAGACACACACATAGGGAGAGATGCAATGATTAGGCTTTTCAGACAGAACTGGTACAATCCCAAGTTCAGGGCTGTAGCAGAGAGTCTTTGCCAGAGATGTTTGACTTGCCAAATGCATAATCCAGGAAGAAAAACAATAATTGGGTTTGGAAAAATTGGAAAAGCAGAAGGACCATGTATAAGACTACAGTTCGACTTTATACAGTTACCACCATGCAGAGGGTTGAAATATGTACTGGTCATAGTATGTCTGTTTTCAAAGTGGGTGGAGGCTTACCCTACCAGGAGGAGTGACAGCATTACAGTCGCAAAGCTGTTACTACGAGAACTCATTCCTAGGTTTGGTTTCCCAGTAACTTTGGAATCAGATAGAGGAAAACATTTTAACAGTGAAGTGATCCAAATAATCTGCGAAGCATTCCAAATTGAACAAAAATTGCACTGTGCATATCGTCCAGAGGCTTCTGCAGTGGTTGAACAATTGAATGGTACTATAAAATCAAGACTGGGAAAAATGTGTGCATCAACATCATTGGAGTGGCCAGATGCATTGCCACTTGTTTTAATGGGACTCAGAAGCATTCCCGATAGAAATACGGGATTGAGCCCACACGAGATAATGATGGGAAGAGCAATGAGACAAGCACATGTTCCCATAAACAAACTGCTGAATATATCGGATGATATGGTTCTGGATTATTGCAAAGGACTGGCTGACCTAGTGCGTTCTGTCTCTCATCAGGTTGGAGAAGACGCAGTTTCGAGGCAGCCTGAACAAGAACATGATCTGAATCCTGGTGATTGGGTGGTAGTGAAGAATCACACCAGAGAGACGTGTCTATCACCTAGATGGGGAAAACCTTGTCAAGTCATACTGACTACCAACACAGCAGTGAAGTGTGCAGGATTCCCTAATTGGATTCATGTAAGCCACACCAAAAGAGTACCAGACCCTGAAGAAGAAAATCCTCAGTCAGCATCAATCACTGAGGAAGCTGAAGGTTGCCCAGCTGAAGAATCTCAGGCTCGAGATTCAAGAGAAGCTGCAGAAGAACAACCGAGCACAAGTCAGGACTGGATACCAGTGGTAGAAATTCCTGAAGTTTACCACAGAACAAGAAGTCAAACAAAATTGGAAGAAATTGAAGAAGATCAGATAGGTGAAGAAGAAGCAGCTCAGGGAAAAGAAGAAGATACAATAAAGGAACCTGAGCAGGACCAAATAGGGAGAGGAAACTGGGCTCAAATTAACCAAGTATCAACAAATTTTGAGCAGGGACAGACAGGTTTAGAAGAATCCGGTCAGGCTGCAGAAGTACAAAGTGCAATAAGCCCTGATCAGAACCAGTTAGATCCAGAAAAGTACACAGAAGAAAAGGATCTCGAGAAACATGAACATGAAGAAATAAACAAAGAACAAGGTCAATTATTGGAAACTCACAGAGGAGCTGCGGAAGAGAAACCAATAAGGCCTGAAAAAGAGCAAGTAAGAAAAACAGTAATTGCAGAAAACGAAATAGTGTTAAACAGTGAAAATAAAAAGGATTGCTGAAGACAAAAATAAAGAAACATTGCAAACAAAGAAAGCAAGAAAAGGTGATCATTGGCCTAGTGTCATTAAAAGAATAAAATACCACATAAGAACCAGAAGTGAAGATCCAGATCAAGTAAATGAAGTAACCAGCCAAACCGAACAAGAAAATAAAACTGAGAAAAGAAGAAGTAAAAGACTGAAACTTGTGAATAACAAATTCAAGGGTCCTGATTGGACTTACATCATTCTTGAAGATTACGAAAGTTCAGAGTCAAGTGAAAGTGGTGACGAAGGAACAAGTACAGAACTGACATATGAGAAAGAAACAAGACCACCTTGACTAGCGTGAAACAATAATATAAAGAAAAGCGAAAACAGATAAGAAGAGCAATCTTCCTTGTCGAAATGCCTGATGATAGAGTTGCTGGGAGACCAAAACAGAGATGTTGTAAAAGATGCTGTGCAATATGCATATGTAGTCTAGTAATGGTGCTTATAGTATGGTTAGTCCTGATCGTAGCAGTTCCTTACCTTATGATAATGGATAAAAAGATTAATAACAAAACTATGGGAAGGACAGCACACTTGAAGGGTAATAGAGTCGAACTAATGGCAGAAAATGAACCAGAATTTCATCATGAAATAACTGATAATGACACTAGTCTAAATGTTTTCACAAAGTTATTGTTTCAATATGTAGACACCATGGAAGTTAGTAATTGTTATGTCTCTATGAAGTTACCTGAATCAGTAGCAGAAGGGTTAACATATCACCACCTACCATTAACATATGGCATATCATGTAGTGTTTTATCTAGTTTATTTTATAGAACAGGGAGACTTCAATATTATTATTCAAACATAGATGTGATATTTTCTGAGTTTCCGGTTCGAAAGAGTATGAACCCAGTGCTTAGTAGTCAAGACGCACAGTTTATGGGAGAATTTTTCTTAACAATGAAATCAATAGATATAACAAATGCACATAGACACAATCTAACATGTTCTTTACATGAAGAAGAAAAGATATTTTTGAACTTAGTGGAAGATAGAAGACAAGATTTTCAAAAGAAAGCTTCTGAGCATAAGGCTCATTTGCCACCTTGGGCTGAGAAAGAAGGGAGTTACACACCTGGCAAGGCTCAAGCTGCTATGGCTCTGGATTTTGTAAAGACAGGGAAAATTTGTCTACATAGATTAAAGACTAATTATAACAACATTTTCATCGGTACCAGTGAATGTGAACACAATTTCTTAATTCTTGGAGGTTGGGGAATCAAAGGAGGAACAGATTCAGTTTTTCCTGGAATATATTATGTGTGTGGGAATAAGGCTTACTTTAGGCTTCCTGCACGGTGGTATGGAAGTTGTTATTTTGGAATAGTATTTCCAAAAATATACCACGTAAAAAGAAACACTGGGAGCAATGAAAATAATGGCGAACTAACACGTAGTAAAAAAGCTAGTTTTTCTGAAATTGTAGGTGATATATTTGGTGCATTGATACCTTCAGTGGGAATAATTCTGAACTCAAGGAAAATATGTAAATGGTCTACAGTGGTTGATCGTTTATCAACGGATACTGCTGGAGGATTTCTAATGATTAATGCGGAGATGGTTGCGATTAGATCTATGGTTATGCAAAATCGACTTGCTCTTGATATTATATTGGCAAAAGAGGGCGGAGTCTGTAAATTATTGAAGACAAAACACTGTTGCACTTACATACCTGATAAAAGTGCAGAAATTGGAACATATATACAGAATATAACGAAACTTGAGAAAGAATTAAAACCACTGGAAGTTGATAGTGTATGGGAAAGATTGACAAGTAGTATTGCGTCAATTGGTACCTGGTTTGCTAATGAAGGGAAAGGACTTGTAGGTCAAATATTAGTACCCTTAGCAGGGATAGCAATAATAGTACTGACGATAATAATATGGTGCAAATGTTGTAGAAAGAATGAATCATATAATGTGACAGGAAAAGGAAAGAAGAGAAAGTTTGACGAAATTGAACTTGAAGATTTGAGAAGTGAATTATACAAGAAATTGAAAGGGGATGTGAAAAATAGAAAGTGTAAAAATGAGAATGAAACTATTTGCCAGAAGTTGGCATCTGATTGAGGGTAGTATTTTGATGGCTCTTAAACGCCATCAGAGAGGGGATTGATGGAGCAAGGACTCACAAATGAGACTTGCTCGAATGCAATCTCCTCACAGTATTAATTTATTAATCTTGTATTGTTTATATTAACTTTGCATACACTACATGAATAGCAAGGAAGCTTGCCTATGTGTTCTAACTAACAAGTAACGCTTGTCTTTCTCTAAAATGGCCGCTAAAGCGCGGGAACTTTACTGCGCATGTCTCAACCATATCACGTGTTGTGACGTCTTTCTTTGCTTGGTGGGAAAACTCCTGCTTCTGCGCAGTGTGCATTAAAATGGCTGCTTGATATTTTCACATGCTTCAGCTTGCTCTTGTGTTATTATTAAATTGTCGTTTTCTTAACGCTACTAATGCGGGATAGAATTTATAAGTAAATGGGGATAGAGTAGAAAGAGTGGGTATACAGTGAAACATTTTATTTGTGATTTTAATATTTTCTTCTTTGACTTTTATTAGTTCGTAAACTTGGGCCTGGGGTTGGTGAACTGAAACTCGAGAGACAATGATTCTGTGCATGTGTCCTGCTGGGCTGCCAAAGAATAAAGATAAAGTCAACCTGGACGTCTTCCAAGGCTGCGACCTAATGGCCGATATTGATATATTCATGTGTTCTTGCCAAATTTGCAACTATGTATATGAAGAATGAATAAACTTTGTCGTGAGACGGGTGGGAAATAAAGCCAATGTATTAAATTTGATGGGCGGTATTATAAAACAATGGTCTTCAGAATTCGAACTAAAATCATATGGTGTGAGGATCAACCCTGTCCCTGTCCAATCAGAAGTAGTGGTCCCATATTTTGGCAACATTAAGGGGAGGTACATGGGCGTAGAAGGGTATAATAGATATAGAATTAGCTAATTAGTTAGCTGCTTCTAGCTCCAGACTGCCAAGCTGATCGATTGCAGGCTGAACCGCTGTCCAGAGAGGTCCTGAGGAGGGGGCGGCGGAGTCCATTAGAAGAAAGGCACGGGAGAATCGAGGAAAAGCTGAGTATCAGAGAGGGAACGACGCAGGCGTCGTTGTAGAGAGGTCACCGGTCCTGTCCTGAACCTGGAGGAGGTCTTTGCTCTTCATCCTTCCTGGGTCCTATTCTTTTTCAAACTCCTTGGCCAAGGGGTTTGGTTCTCGCACTTAGGTAAATATAAATGCAACCTTAGTTGCGCTGCTGTCTCTATCTTCTCCTTTCTGAGGGACCGTCATTAATCAATAATTATTATTCTATGCTTCATCCTTGATATGCGATTAAGTACCATGTGGTTCTGTATTTTACTCTGCTAAATCTTTAGATAAACATTTTAAAACTTCCTGACTCAGTGGTTATTTCAGGATTATGTACTGTAATGAATGTCACTCATTTTAAACTTCCCAATTAGCAAAGGATTCATTGGTAAGTCATTACTCTTCAATCGGAAGGTAATTGGTAGCAGGGATTTTGATAAAGAGTAACAACTGACACCCCCAGCGTAAGTATTAGCATAGTATGAATGTATGGGCCCAAGTGAGTATTTAGTGTATGAATGCTGTTTGCTAATATCGCGCTGGTTATCAGAGGATGGTTTTACTTTGTTAATTGGGTAATGAGAATTTTATTTTTATGAACTAACATCCGTGTATTCAAAGTTTGTTTTATGTTGTCCAGAATTCCCCGGGGAAAATTGAATAGCGGATGGTAAGTTGAAGCCATACTGCAGTGAGGTTATCTGTCAGGCAGAAATAGTACTGAAAAGTTAAGCAGGACTATCAGTACTGGTTAGGGACTCTATACGTGTGAGTAATAGCAAAGGAGTACGCTGGTAAAAATTTGATGTTATATTACCTAGAAAGGGTAACACTGAAGAAGTAACAGGTACTTCTGGAGCTTGTGTGAAGAGTAAACGGAAGGGTTTTACTCATAGTGTATGTTTAGTAAACGGAAAGGTTTTACTAAGTGTGAGAGAAACTCTTTTTCTAAAATTAGAGAAACTGGCACGATAGCGAATGTTTTATGTTGTTACTGAATTTTAATTGAAATTTATAGAGAAAATAGAGTTTTGCGTACAATTTTGTAAAGGGAGGGTCAGCTGCCGGAGAGGGAGCTGACGTCACAAAACGCCGCGCTGGGATTGGTTGAAACAGCGGGTGTGGAACGACTCTTGTAAAGGAGGGGTCAGTAGTCAGGAGCAGTACTGACGTCACAGGTGCCGCGCTGGGATTGGTTGAAATCAGCGAGGGACAGAGAAGCGCAGATTGTAAAGGAGGGGTTAACAGACTAACGTCACAGAAAGGCCGCGCTAGGATTGGTTCAGAAATAAAAGTTAGCAGACACTTGATTGGTTGATATCATAGAAGCTAAAATCTTAGTGGATAGAGATTGCATATTAAAACGCGATCCAACTTTAACAGGAACTCGACCGGATAGGAGATATTTAGGCTTTGCAGAATATAATTTTATACATCGAGATTTACCCAAGATGTACGGAGAGAAGAGAAAAATGTCCTTTCTGCAAAAGATTAAGAACTATTTTAAAAAGGATAAACCAATCAAAACTAGAGAAGGAATTATCATTCCACCAGCTAAAACGCCCGCTTCATTCATGATGATGGAGAGAGGTTATCATACTTGTGTATGGATAGAGAATTGGATAGAATATACCAAAAGGATGGGATATTAGCATTTCCCGAGAATGGCACCTTCAATGGAAGAATTATTCAAAATTTGAGATTGAGAATGAATGATTTAGAACCCAGACCTAGATTAACTCAGTACGAAGCCTTAGAGGAATGGGAAACTGAGGCATTTGAGCATGACCGATCCAGGAGTAATAGAGGTTATCGAGGATTTTTCCCCAGAAACCAACATGAGTCTAGGGACGGTCAGATGAAACAGTGGAGGAGGGCAATGCTTACAGAAGGATTATATCCAATATTGACAGCAGAAGAACTGTTAGGGAGGAAATGCACAGAAAAGACAAAACACTTAATGAGAAATGGAGATTCTGAAGATGAATTTATGGAAGAGATATTAAAGAACCCCCCACCATATCAGGAAGGGGCAGGTGGATGCACCCCAAGTGCACCCCCGTTAAAAACTCCATTAGTACCACAGGTAATGCATGATTTCACACCTAGTAGGATACTTCACGATAAAGAAAAAGGAGCCTTAGAGAAAACCAGAGCAGAATTAATACAGAAAATAACACAGATAAAAGTACATCCTGACTCTTTGACCATACCTGTAACAATTGGTCCAGTAGTCCCAATATATAGTGACAAAGGAAACTATCTTCCACCGTTAGTTATGCCTACTCCTGTGAATGCTCCTAAACCTGAAGCAGTAGTAATGGTTGAGGATCATTTTAGTGATTGTGAATCTACGATATCATTAATGGATTTACCAATTCGAGATTCTGTCAATAGTACTCCCAGAAGAACTACACCTGGGTGCTCGAAAGATATAAACTTAATAACTTCATCGGGAGCAAAAGTGTCACTGTAGTTAGTCCAGAAGACTTAGAAAGGTGGGCACAAGGATCAGAACAGCAGTGTACACCTCCAAAAATTTTGGATATTTATAAATTAAAAGTTGAATTAGAAGAAATAATAGCAGGAAACGTGGGGTTAGATCGCCTAAATGCTTACGATGAAGAAGAATTATTGTTCGTATGCAGAAGTATCACCAGAAATGTAAAAATATTCCATGAAAAATTATCAGATTTAGCTCTGCAGATGGGAATTGAAATAGGGAGATCAAAAGTGTTGCAGAAACCCTATAGAGCAGATTTTTCAGACAAAGATTTAGAAAATATGAATGCCTCTGGAAGAAAGTTACAAGTAAAGGAGTTAATGACAGTCTTGCAAAAATGGGGAGACCTAGATAAATGGAAAGTTAGATGGGCCAAGAAAAAGGAAGAGGCACGATCCAGTAGAACAGCCTCTGAATATTTAATGAAGGAAACAGGGAAGACAGATCAAATGTATCCGATGCGAGAAGTTCCAGGAGGGGGATATGTACATGTCCCATGGAGCAGACAGGATATTTTGTCATTTACGAATGATTTTCCAAAGTTGAGAGAAAAACCAATTGAATGGTACAAGCAGGTTGAGAGGTTTGTGAAGGTGTCAAAGGTATTGTTGAAGGATTTAGATGGTTTGTTTGACATAGTGGTACCTGCCGATTTGTGGACAGATTGTAAAATTACAGTTGATTGGCCAAGTGAAGAGTATCCTAGAGACCCAAAGACAGGTGCCCCGTCAAATGATGTAATGAAAAAGTATCAGCAGGTGATAACTTACCTGAAAGGCAAAATACCACCGAAAGAAACGGATTGGGTGAAAATAGACCGAACCACCCAAGAAGCCAGTGAATCGGTACATGCCTATTATGAGCGTTTATTGCAGGTATTTAAGCAGTATAGTGGATTTGAGGACATTGGAGATAAGAACATGAGTCAGTTTGTTTATCGATTTGTTTATGGTTTAAAGCCAGAGATTTGTCAGATGATTAAACAACACATGTTGTGTTGGCAGGGAAACCCATAGATGAAATTTTGAAATATGCAAAATACTGTGGAGACGATATTGAGGATAGGCATAAGAAATTGCAGGAAAAAGTAATGTGGGCACAGGTGAAAATGGCCGAGAAACAGGGAATTAATTTGGATAATCTGAGTGAAAATCAAGGAAAGGATTCTGGAACGAATGGCGACACTGGGAATGGTGGAAAAGTGAGAGGACGAATGAGTAGAGAAGAAGCTAAAAGAAATTTCCTTGTCATGGATGCGGAAAATTGGGGCATTGGAAGGATGAATGTAAAAAGATTCGGAATAATAATGGCCCAAATCAAAATTTTAATCCACAGACGCAGAATGACTCACAGCAGGGTGTAAATCCTCAGAGTCAGTTGCCACCTGCACCTATTCAGGGTAATGTAAGCAGAGCAAAGCACGGTACAGACGTCGGATATCAAGGAGGAAGTGGTAAGAATGATTATGTAACATCACAGTTTCTTTTACAGGACGATTTCTGTCAATACAGTTCATGACGGTGCCTAGGAGAGGGGAGAAGGAGTGCGTACTTGGCGCATCCTTACCGGTAGATCAGTCAGGTCCATATGTTGAAGGGAATGTGAGAGGTAATGATATTACTTTTCTTTTGGACACTGGTGCTACCCGGTCTACTGTGAGAACAGCAGACATTCCAGACCTTCCTCTCTCAGGAGAAGCTATCCAAGTAGTGGGAGTAGCTAAATCGAAAGATTAGAACACCTCTTACTGAACCAATGGAAGTTAAAATTGGAAATTTTAGAGAAATGCATCAATTTGTAGTGTGTGATTCTAGTCCAGTAAATTTATTGGGCAGAGATTTGTTGTGTAAAATGAATTGCACAATTTTCTGCACACCGGATGGTGTGGCAGTCCAGACTCCAGATGAAGATCATGTATATAAGTTTATGATTGCAAAACAGGGTACAGAAGTAGATGAAATGTTTTCGTTAATAACAAAAGATGAGCTGCCAGAAGAATTAAAAACTACAGTAAACCCCATAGTATGGGATTTCACAGGAAAAGAAGTAGGATTTATGGCCAAAATAGACCCAGTTAAAATTACTGTAAAAGAAGGTGCGATTTTCCCAAATACTAGACAGTACAAAATGAGTGCAGAAGTAAAGATAGGAGTCATTGAAGAAATCAATCGAATGGTAGAACAAAACATACTAAAAGAAGTAATGAGTAGCCCATGTAATTCACCAATAATGGGTTTAAAGAAACCTAGCGGAAAATATAGGATTGTTCAAGACCTGCGGAAAATAAATAAGATTGTGGAACCATGTATTCCTATAGTGCCAAATCCTGCAGTAATTCTATACCAGATCCCTTGGAGTGCAGGGTGGTTCACAGTGATTGATTTATGCCAAGCGTTCTTTTCAATACCATTGCACCCAGACAGCCAGTATCTTTTTTCATTTAAATTTGAGAACAAAGTCTATGTATGGAATCGTGTTCCTCAGGGGTAAACGGAAAGTCCTTCTATCTTTAATCAGATATTGAAAAAGTGCCTTGAGAAACTAGTGATGCCAGGAAGCTCAGTCCTAGTGCAATATATCGACGACTTACTGGTGGCATTGAACACCAGAGAGGACTGTGTTGTTGATTCCATAGCACAGTGGTTCCCAAACTTTTTGACCTGTGGCTCCCTTGACCTAATTGGCAGTTGGCCGTGGCTCCCCACCATTTTTTTACCGGTGGGCGGGTGTAAGCCCGACCTCGGGAGTACTTCCTGGGCATGTGCAGCAAATTTAAACGGAGCACAAACATGCCAATACAGCACATATAACAGAGCTCACACATGCCTGCATGCACCAATGCTGCAAATACAGCAGACCAGAGACAAGCTGTAGCACATTCAAGTCATCGAAGCAAACACAAGAGAGCACACACAGATACACTACCATTCACACATAAACGCATGCAAATGCTGAAAATACAGCGCTGCACATCTAGTCTTTGTCCCAGTCAAACATAGCCTGTTTACCATCTCTTTGGCTCTTTTTATCGTACCACAAGTGTCTGCTTTCAGGATTTTTTTTTCTTTATCTAAAAGCACTCCATGAGAATGCCTGTTTCCCCTGTTTCCTGTGTTTTTGCCACATTTATTTCATGACTTCTTCAGGATCCCCCATTAAAAATGGACAGTTTGTAAGGGAATTGCTGGAAGCAATACAATCACCAAAAGAATTGGCTGTGGTGAAGTGTGCCGCACACCAGTCAGGAGATGACTGGGTGGTAGTCGGCAACCGATATGCAGACCTTGTGGCTGAACATTGTGCCAAAAATAGGTTGTCAGTCAATAAAAGGGTGGAAAGAATGGGAATCAGCTGCCAACTTATGCTGTATGCACCACCTGAAACATGGAATGATGTTAGAAGATTGCAAGATGATGCTGATGAAAGTGAGAACAAAATATGGGTCAAGGTGGGTTGTTCCCAAAGAGATGACGAGGTGTGGATTTGTGCTGATGGTAGACCAGTCATGCCTGACTGTCTGCTCTCTCAAATGGCCAGGATGTATCATGGAGACACACACATAGGGAGAGATGCAATGATTAGGCTTTTCAGACAGAACTGGTACAATCCCAAGTTCAGGGCTGTAGCAGAGAGTCTTTGCCAGAGATGTTTGACTGGCCAAATGCATAATCCAGGAAGAAAAACAATAATTGGGTTTGGAAAAATTGGAAAAGCAGAAGGACCATGTATAAGACTACAGTTCGACTTTATACAGTTACCACCATGCAGAGGGTTGAAATATGTACTGGTCATAGTATGTCTGTTTTCAAAGTGGGTGGAGGCTTACCCTACCAGGAGGAGTGACAGCATTACAGTCGCAAAGCTGTTACTACGAGAACTCATTCCTAGGTTTGGTTTCCCAGTAACTTTGGAATCAGATAGAGGAAAACATTTTAACAGTGAAGTGATCCAAATAATCTGCGAAGCATTCCAAATTGAACAAAAATTGCACTGTGCATATCGTCCAGAGGCTTCTGCAGTGGTTGAACAATTGAATGGTACTATAAAATCAAGACTGGGAAAAATGTGTGCATCAACATCATTGGAGTGGCCAGATGCATTGCCACTTGTTTTAATGGGACTCAGAAGCATTCCCGATAGAAATACGGGATTGAGCCCACACGAGATAATGATGGGAAGAGCAATGAGACAAGCACATGTTCCCATAAACAAACTGCTGAATATATCGGATGATATGGTTCTGGATTATTGCAAAGGACTGGCTGACCTAGTGCGTTCTGTCTCTCATCAGGTTGGAGAAGACGCAGTTTCGAGGCAGCCTGAACAAGAACATGATCTGAATCCTGGTGATTGGGTGGTAGTGAAGAATCACACCAGAGAGACGTGTCTATCACCTAGATGGGGAAAACCTTGTCAAGTCATACTGACTACCAACACAGCAGTGAAGTGTGCAGGATTCCCTAATTGGATTCATGTAAGCCACACCAAAAGAGTACCAGACCCTGAAGAAGAAAATCCTCAGTCAGCATCAATCACTGAGGAAGCTGAAGGTTGCCCAGCTGAAGAATCTCAGGCTCGAGATTCAAGAGAAGCTGCAGAAGAACAACCGAGCACAAGTCAGGACTGGATACCAGTGGTAGAAATTCCTGAAGTTTACCACAGAACAAGAAGTCAAACAAAATTGGAAGAAATTGAAGAAGATCAGATAGGTGAAGAAGAAGCAGCTCAGGGAAAAGAAGAAGATACAATAAAGGAACCTGAGCAGGACCAAATAGGGAGAGGAAACTGGGCTCAAATTAACCAAGTATCAACAAATTTTGAGCAGGGACAGACAGGTTTAGAAGAATCCGGTCAGGCTGCAGAAGTACAAAGTGCAATAAGCCCTGATCGGAACCAGTTAGATCCAGAAAAGTACACAGAAGAAAAGGATCTCGAGAAACATGAACATGAAGAAATAAACAAAGAACAAGGTCAATTATTGGAAACTCACAGAGGAGCTGCGGAAGAGAAACCAATAAGGCCTGAAAAAGAGCAAGTAAGAAAAACAGTAATTGCAGAAAACGAAATAGTGTTAAACAGTGAAAATAAAAAGGATTGCTGAAGACAAAAATAAAGAAACAGTGCAAACAAAGAAAGCAAGAAAAGGTGATCATTGGCCTAGTGTCATTAAAAGAATAAAATACCACATAAGAACCAGAAGTGAAGATCCAGATCAAGTAAATGAAGTAACAAGCCAAACCGAACAAGAAAATAAAACTGAGAAAAGAAGAAGTAAAAGACTGAAACTTGTGAATAACAAATTCAAGGGTCCTGATTGGACTTACATCATTCTTGAAGATTACGAAAGTTCAGAGTCAAGTGAAAGTGGTGACGAAGGAACAAGTACAGAACTGACATATGAGAAAGAAACAAGACCACCTTGACTAGCGTGAAACAATAATATAAAGAAAAGCGAAAACAGATAAGAAGAGCAATCTTCCTTGTCGAAATGCCTGATGATAGAGTTGCTGGGAGACCAAAACAGAGATGTTGTAAAAGATGCTGTGCAATATGCATATGTAGTCTAGTAATGGTGCTTATAGTATGGTTAGTCCTGATCGTAGCAGTTCCTTACCTTATGATAATGGATAAAAAGATTAATAACAAAACTATGGGAAGGACAGCACACTTGAAGGGTAATAGAGTAGAACTAATGGCAGAAAATGAACCAGAATTTCATCATGAAATAACTGATAATGACACTAGTCTAAATGTTTTCACAAAGTTATTGTTTCAATATGTAGACACCATGGAAGTTAGTAATTGTTATGTCTCTATGAAGTTACCTGAATCAGTAGCAGAAGGGTTAACATATCACCACCTACCATTAACATATGGCATATCATGTAGTGTTTTATCTAGTTTATTTTATAGAACAGGGAGACTTCAATATTATTATTCAAACATAGATGTGATATTTTCTGAGGTTCCGGTTCGAAAGAGTATGAACCCAGTGCTTAGTAGTCAAGACGCACAGTTTATGGGAGAATTTTTCTTAACAATGAAATCAATAGATATAACAAATGCACATAGACACAATCTAACATGTTCTTTACATGAAGAAGAAAAGATATTTTTGAACTTAGTGGAAGATAGAAGACAAGATTTTCAAAAGAAAGCTTCTGAGCATAAGGCTCATTTGCCACCTTGGGCTGAGAAAGAAGGGAGTTACACACCTGGCAAGGCTCAAGCTGCTATGGCTCTGGATTTTGTAAAGACAGGGAAAATTTGTCTACATAGATTAAAGACTAATTATAACAACGTTTTCATCGGTACCAGTGAATGTGAACACAATTTCTTAATTCTTGGAGGTTGGGGAATCAAAGGAGGAACAGATTCAGTTTTTCCTGGAATATATTATGTGTGTGGGAATAAGGCTTACTTTAGGCTTCCTGCACGGTGGTATGGAAGTTGTTATTTTGGAATAGTGTTTCCAAAAATATACCACGTAAAAAGAAACCCTGGGAGCAATGAAAATAATGGCGAACTAACACGTAGTAAAAGAGCTAGTTTTTCTGAAATTGTAGGTGATATATTTGGTGCATTGATACCTTCAGTGGGAATAATTCTGAACTCAAGGAAAATATGTAAATGGTCTACAGTGGTTGATCGTTTATCAACGGATACTGCTGGAGGATTTCTAATGATTAATGCGGAGATGGTTGCGATTAGATCTATGGTTATGCAAAATCGACTTGCTCTTGATATTATATTGGCAAAAGAGGGCGGAGTCTGTAAATTATTGAAGACAAAACACTGTTGCACTTACATACCTGATAAAAGTGCAGAAATTGGAACATATATACAGAATATAACGAAACTTGAGAAAGAATTAAAACCACTGGAAGTTGATAGTGTATGGGAAAGATTGACAAGTAGTATTGCGTCAATTGGTACCTGGTTTGCTAATGTAGGGAAAGGACTTGTAGGTCAAATATTAGTACCCTTAGCAGGGATAGCAATAATAGTACTGACGATAATAATATGGTGCAAATGTTGTAGAAAGAATGAATCATATAATGTGACAGGAAAAGGAAAGAAGAGAAAGTTTGACGAAATTGAACTTGAAGATTTGAGAAGTGAATTATACAAGAAATTGAAAGGGGATGTGAAAAATAGAAAGTGTAAAAATGAGAATGAAACTATTTGCCAGAAGTTGGCATCTGATTGAGGGTAGTATTTTGATGGCTCTTAAACGCCATCAGAGAGGGGATTGATGGAGCAAGGACTCACAAATGAGACTTGCTCGAATGCAATCTCCTCACAGTATTAATTTATTAATCTTGTATTGTTTATATTAACTTTGCATACACTACATGAATAGCAAGGAAGCTTGCCTATGTGTTCTAACTAACAAGTAACGCTTGTCTTTTTCTAAAATGGCCGCTAAAGCGCGGGAACTTTACTGCGCATGTCTCAACCATATCACGTGTTGTGACGTCTTTCTTTGCTTGGTGGGAAAACTCCTGCTTCTGCGCATTGTGCATTAAAATGGCTGCTTGATATTTTCACATGCTTCAGCTTGCTCTTGTGTTATTATTAAATTGTCGTTTTCTTAACGCTACTAATGCGGGATAGAATTTATAAGTAAATGGGGATAGAGTAGAAAGAGTGGGTATACAGTGAAACATTTTATTTGTGATTTTAATATTTTCTTCTTTGACTTTTATTAGTTCGTAAACTTGGGCCTGGGGTTGGTGAACTGAAACTCGAGAGACAATGATTCTGCGCATGTGTCCTGCTGGGCTGCCAAAGAATAAAGATAAAGTCAACCTGGACGTCTTCCAAGGCTGCGACCTAATGGCCGATATTGATATATTCATGTGTTCTTGCCAAATTTGCAACTATGTATATGAAGAATGAATAAACTTTGTCGTGAGACGGGTGGGAAATAAAGCCAATGTATTAAATTTGATGGGCGGTATTATAAAACAATGGTCTTCAGAATTCGAACTAAAATCATATGGTGTGAGGATCAACCCTGTCCCTGTCCAATCAGAAGTAGTGGTCCCATATTTTGGCAACATTAAGGGGAGGTACATGGGCGTAGAAGGGTATAATAGATATAGAATTAGCTAATTAGTTAGCTGCTTCTAGCTCCAGACTGCCAAGCTGATCGATTGCAGGCTGAACCGCTGTCCAGAGAGGTCCTGAGGAGGGGGCGGCGGAGTCCATTAGAAGAAAGGCACGGGGGAAAAGCTGAGTATCAGAGAGGGGAACGACGCAGGCGTCGTTGTAGAGAGGTCACCGGTCCTGTCCTGAACCTGGAGGAGGTCTTTGCTCTTCATCCTTCCTGGGTCCTATTCTTTTTCAAACTCCTTGGCCAAGGGGTTTGGTTCTGCACTTAGGTAAATATAAATGCAACCTTAGTTGCGCTGCTGTCTCTATCTTCTCCTTTCTGAGGGACCGTCATTAATCAATAATTATTATTCTATGCTTCATCCTTGATATGCGATTAAGTACCATGTGGTTCTGTATTTTACTCTGCTAAATCTTTAGATAAACATTTTAAAACTTCCTGACTCAGTGGTTATTTCAGGATTATGTACTGTAATGAATGTCACTCATTTTAAACTTCCCAATTAGCAAAGGATTCATTGGTAAGTCATTACTCTTCAATCGGAAGGTAATTGGTAGCAGGGATTTTGATAAAGAGTAACAACTGACACCCCCAGCGTAAGTATTAGCATAGTATGAATGTATGGGCCCAAGTGAGTATTTAGTGTATGAATGCTGTTTGCTAATATCGCGCTGGATCAAGTTAAATAAACCAATCAGGTTTTAGCCAATTGAACACGTATTTTAGGGATCAGAGCACATGCACTGGAGCCTGGACAGCATAGCCCAGTGCAATACTGCGTAAAACAAAAACAGCAGCATCAGTCCAAAATCTTGGAGGGTGATCATACAAAAAGACCTCTTTCCTACAGATAGTAAGCCCTACACAAATGTTACAATACAATGATGTTCTACTCACATCATCTTTGCTTGAGTTCCCCAGTTTGCTTCTGTTGAAGCAGAAGTCCATACAGCCATAATGGGGAGGGTTAAAACAGTTCAATAATCAGTATTGTTTTAAGTCCGCCTAACCTGTGCTTTGTGCTTTTTATTGTGAAGTCAACAGTAGATTGGCATATCCGAAGTTTATCTTGGAGCCACTGACAACAGATTGAATCATGTTGCGTGTAAACGGTTGTAGCACCTATGAACCTGAGAAAATCCACACCCCAAGGCATGAACTCTGTCAAGTGGCGACTAATATCATGGTGGCTACTGGAAGGTTTCTAAACTGAGTGAAAGTAAAGCAAGATGACATTGATAGAATTGCGGGGCTGATGTGGGCTGAAGTATCATCAAATTAAAGCAAAAGAGGAGTAGCTTACTCTAATAATAATTTAAATTCTCCGTTTATATTCGACATCTTTAAAACAGTGGTACTTCTCTCCAGCCCTGCTCTATAGACCCAGATGGACTTTACTGCTGAAATACTAAATTTCACTTTCAACAGCTTAACTCTTTCACTGCAAAGGTATTTGACTCGCGCCAATGCCCCAGCTTTGTTCAAAAACATTAATGTCAGGTTGTTTAAACATATGTGCCTCTTTGGCCTTTACTCACCAATACAAATTATGTGCATTCATGGCTATGTATCAGAGCAATCTCTGAGTCAATGTAGCGTTGCACCGTGAAGATCTAATAAAAAATTTAGATTATGTTTAAGCTTTTAACAAATTTGCTTAGTGTAATATTTTGTAGCATTTCTCAAATGGAATGCCAACCAAGGAAATGTTGACTGAATCTTGAATATCTATCTCTATGTGGGTTTTTCCAGAGGGTCTGGTCTACACAATCAGTTATGTGATATTTGTGCAGATCACTGAATTATGGCAGAACCACTGATGACAGACATGAAACCCGCAGCTTTGGGAAAAGTATAAAAACGACGTACCTTCTAATTCTGTACAATCAAAGGTACAAGCCAGAACTCCCTTGCCATAACTGGCTGAGAGGAGAAGGTTTGAACATGAAGTTTGTCAGATGTTCAGCAATTTTTCTCTCAAATAAGTTAAATCCCTGCAGTCTTCCTCTCACATGAACATATCCCTGCCAAGGATTTGCCCACATCTGTGTTCTCACAGGCTTCTTCAGTGTGGGGGTATCAGATGCATACGTTTTCAGTGGGCTTGTGATGCCTTCAGGTGATAAACAGGGTGCAGTACATTTGGACAGTTTCGAAACCAACTGAAGGCTGTGTTTCCGTCACCGGTATCACCTTCGGGAAGTAAGAAAACCTACCACAACCATATATTTTTCAACATCTACATTTCCTAAGCTTACTGTCACTGGGTGCCAGACATCCCCCACCCCGGTAGGCTGACCAGAACAACGTATCAAACATGACATTTGTCAGATTTTCCGTAATCATTCCCAAAAAAACATGGTAAATTCCTTCGTCTTACTCAAGCAGAACATATCTCTGCCAAGGCCTTACTCACATCAGTGTTCCCTTGGTCTTCTGAGTGTGGCTATATCAGGCATGCATGGTTATTAAATGGGTCCACACACATGACATCAGAGAATGTTTTTGATATGGGGAGTGCCCATGGGGAAGACTGCAGTATCTGGGCACAGGGTCGTCTAGGACCCCGAGAAACCTACCAACCTTAATGTTTCTGAATACTTGAGACGCAGGGAAATTCATGGTAAAATGGCCTGCATAAATCTTTTATTTCATTACTCAACACATCTGTGGCACTAGGTATAAACAATTATTTAAACCCCCAAATTATAATCAGTATTGAGCTAACAACTGAAATTCAATTAAATACCAATAAAGTGCAGAGGAGCATGGCCGCATTCAACAAAAGTTCCCAGGCCCTGGGTCGCTGTGGCATCGTCTTGGGGCACATATTCTTCTGACTGAGAACATGCTTGTAATGTCTTGACACAACCAGGAAAAGACTTGAGCTGGGTGCCTGGATGCTGTGAAACTGGTGGGTTTGGAGTGCGGACCACTGACAAAGTGTTTGACGGGGCCCGAGTGAGTCAGTTGGCGTTAGAACAGCCACTTGCACCCCATGAGAGAACAGAGGGAAACTGTGGCAGGCAGTTTTACAAACGGGCAGCATCGAGCAACTACGGCAGAGAGACCTTGGAGAACCACGCTAAGGACATGCTTGGCAGCTAATGGGCAGAGAGTAGTGATGGAGCAGGGTGGTGACGCCAGGAGAGAGGAGAACAGAAAGAAAGAGGGTGGACCGTGTGGTGACGCCATTGTTGGCAGTCCAAAGTGCTGACATAGCAACAGTATACCTGTCGCAGAAGGTGTGTGACTGTCCATGGCACAACTGATTGCCAGTACCGAACTTTTCACCACCATTCAATATACATGAACATAGGAAGAGGCCTGTGGAGGAGTCTGAATGACAACCATCTTTAGTAAGGGAGGTAAAGCCTTTTATCTATGTAGGACTCCTTATCAGTCGGCTACAGTTTTGTATTAATCTGCACTTGACAGAGAATTTCCATTACTACTGCTTTATTTTAGTGTTACTGTTTTGATTTTGGCGCTATGCTCACTAATTTACTACTGGGTAAATGGTAGGAGACACAACACTGCATTACTTATTGGGCGAAGCAGGAATGAGTTAAGACTACCATGCTTTACCGGGATTTACTTATATGTAACTTTCGATCTATTACTAACGCTGCTTTTCTTTTGCTTCTATATCTAGGGACTCCCTGGGGCCGCAACTGCCACCCCTACAGCTACAGGATATAGTAATGCAGAGTGAAGTCAGACATTTCGTATCTGTAAATGCCTAAACCGAAGACTATGCGCTAGCTCTTTTTCTCATAGGCAGTCACAAGCATCTCTAAGGCTGCAACACATCCCAAATACATGGCGGATATGTCCTCCAACACTCGTCAACAATGAATGGACAGGAATAAGCAGATATTAAAATGTTTATAGGGAATGTGGATACAACAGTAACAAAAACTGTGATTGGCATGCAATCACTGACAACAGATATTGCTTCCTTCCACCAAAGGCTCGATCATACAGACTCCAAAGCGCGAGAAGTTGAAAAGAGATTGGACAGTATGCCAGATTGGAGCCCAGAGATCCAGTCATTAAAACAAAGGGGAACAGATCTGGAAGATAGAAGTCACGCAGATAATGAATGGATCACAAGCGTACCGGAGAAATTTGAAGGGGGTGATAGGTCAGCCTTCCTCTGTGAATTTCTTCTGAACCTTTTGAAAGTAACCTTTTACCCCCTGCTAACACTCTGAGCTCACAGAACAAGGATTCATGACGCTTCCTTGCCAATTTTAACCTCACTCAATTCTAGCCTGCTTCTTGCATCATCAGCCGCCCGCAAAGTCATTAATGCGCAAAGAGACACGTCTCCCATCAGTATTAAAATCAATAAATATTTCTCTTAGCGGATTTGTTACAATACTATCCTGAAGAGGAATAGGTTCTCCCTCAGACCTCGATTATGTATGTGAAGGAAAATGTTACTTACCCAGTAAGCATCTGTTTGTGGCATGTAGTGTGGAGATTCAGATGCTTCGCATAAGTCCGCCATCTAGTGTTGGGCTTGGATGTGTGAAAGTTGTTTTTCTTCAAAGAAGTCTTTCGAGTCACGAGGTATAATGATTTCTACTCTTGCTTGCGATGCGCATGGTCCTCAACTCCATTGTTAGATTGTTTTCCACAAGGCGGGTGAGGATGGAGTGTGAAGGATAATGTATCCTAGTTTGATGACCATGCGAAAATAATGTAATATATAGGTAACTGCAACCAATATAGGTTTCCGGGGAGGAGGGTGGGCACATGTGAATCTACAGCACTACACGCCACAAACAGATAAGTAACATTTTCCGTTTGAGGCATGTGTGGCTGTAGATACACAAGCTCAGCATAGACTGAAAAGCAGTTCTCCTCCATAAGAGGTGGCTAACCTGTGGGAGTTGCAGTTGTTTGAGCTAATGTACATAGAACAGCTTGGCCCACATTAGCTTGTTGACAGGCCATGACATCTACACAGTAATGCTTTGTAAATGTTTGCGGTGTAGACCATGTAGCTACTTTACATATATCAGCTAAAAGTATGTTTCCTAAGAAGGCCGTTGCAGCTCCTTTTTTGCCAGTAGAGTGAGCTTTTGGAGGGATAGGTAGTGTTCTCTTAGCTTTAGCATAACAAGTTTGGATGCATCTGACAATCGAGCATGAAATGCCCGATTTTCACGATTCCGAAGAATGAGTAGTAAACGCACAGGTCTTCAGTTCTGATGCAGGTCAATTGGTCCAAGTGTAAGCGGTTATTAATGACTTCGCATATGACTTAATCCTCCATAGGAAACTCAATAATTAAGTGGCTAGAAACAGGTCTCATATCTTGGCGTCTACTTCAGCTAAGGCCTTAAAACTATGATGAAAGATAATATTCCTCCCATACTAGATAAAGTTAAGCTGTATATGGTAATTGATCTATGTTGCAATTGTCCATGTGAAGTAAAACACAGATAGTAATAAAAATGAATGCAATACCAAGGTTCAATTAAATTTTTGTAATAGCATTGAGAATACACTACCTATGCTTAGGGAGTTGGACTATACCATGAAAATGTTTGTTCGGTGTGGACGTAAACTGAGACTTTAATCATCCAAATTACACACCACAACGATCACAGGAGGAATTCATCTACCACATATAGAGATATACTGGTTAGCTGCCCAGCTGGCAATATATATATATGCTAAAGACATACAGGGAAAATTGTGCAAAGGTATACATAGGAAAACATTTACCTGGTACAAAAGGTGAATTGGCAATATGTTATACCAATCACATACAAAGCCGACTAGAACACAACTCCGTAATCCATGCCTCACACTACTCGTGGAAGAGAGCGCAGAAACTATTAATGGTTCCTGACACTATGCATTTAAGTGTCCCGTTATGGATAAACAGAGCAATCTGAGTTGGAGAGGTGGAAATAGATTGAACTTTTTAACAGACAAAAGAATAAAATACTTCGAGGAACTGGTTCAGGGTGGCAACATTATGCCATTCCATTCTCTTAGGCAAAAATATATCCTGCCACCCTCACGACTATTGAGGTACCTTTACATTTCTTACAGGCTTAGGGGTATTTTTAGAGGTTCATCAATACACACTTGTGACTGCTCCACTCCTACAATATATTAGGAAATGGAATGAGCATAGAGAGACAGTTTCTGGACTTTACTTGAGTTTAGCTGATAACATTTTTTTTTTCACAAAAAAATGAATGAAACCTGAAACAATGGTAGGAAATACGGTTGAGCACGGAAATCCCAGATGAGGACTGGACCACCATACTTAAGAAACATGATGAAACACAGAGATGGTAGGTTTAAATTCAGCTACTACAAAATCCTAAACCAGGGGAATTGGTCGCTAGCTAAGTTATACAGAGCACATATGGTACAAGACTCTAAATGCTGGTGATGTAACGCCCAGGACAGCGACACTGTGCATATCTTGTCTTAGTGTAGGTGGCGCTCCCATTATTGGTGCGCCATAAGGGATGCGCTTAAAACTGAGATCCATGTAGCCATTCCGTTAACAGTGAGACTCACCTTACTACATGACACATCCGCTTTGTCTTCACTGCCCTTCCACACTAAAAGGCGGCTATCTATGACATCAGCAGAAGCAAAAGTGGGGACAATGGAAGATAGGTGTACTAAGATCGTATCAGCATTGGTTGGAGGATATGCACAAAATGGCGGCCACATATGACAAAATAATCTATAACTTAAAAGACCAGCTACAATGTTTTGATTAGGTGTGGGGCAAATTCTTAAAAGGAAGATAGCTTTTTAACATACTTGGCAAGAGAAATCGTCAGGAACCCCAACACATATGATATGAAGTTATAGGAGTTGTGATCAATTTGCTGCATAATTAACAACAGGTCTGTTAGAGGTCTAGTGTGGTACATTAGTGGTAATGGAGCTACTTTGGATGCACAGAATAGCAGAGACTAATTTTATAGCTTATGATCTAGCACTGTTGGACAAAAAACACAAAAAGAGGATTCAAATTGAAATTAATCAAGACATACTTGGCTACTTACTTGGTATGTTACACGGGTAGGATGGAATGTATACTCAACTAATGTACTAGCAGAGATGTAAGAGCACAGGTATATTGCAGCACATGCTGAAGGAAGGGGAAAAACAATATTGGAACCATACTTGTATAATAACATTGTATACATAAATGCGTTGAAGGGCAATTGAGATGTTGTATGGAGTTTTGTTAACGTGAGAGATGTGAAAAGTGCCTTTCGATTTGCTTCTAGTTTGAGATTTCATTGCTTGCAAATTGTTTATCATCTGCATGTACTATGGTGAAGAATTTTCACAATATTCTATATAAATAATTGAAATGAAAATAAATAAACTGCAACACAAGAAAATAGGACACTGAAGAACAAATACAGCGGATAAAGATTACATTTTACCTTCACATCACCATTCAACAGAATATTTTAATTAAATTTGAAGGTTAAAGCAGCAAGTTTTTCACTTTCCACACTGCCACAATAACTGATCCGATCAATTAAAGGCAGAAAGAAATTGTATTAATAGGTATATGACAAAACATAGAGTGTCCCAATAAACCCCATATTTCCAGAAGGCGTGATGGGTTTTCTCTACATTTAGATAATAAAACACAATGACCTAACCTTCCCGCCTTGAAGAAATTCAAATGTGTAGACTAAGTGAAAAGGTACTTAAACTTCCAGGCATCCTCCTAGATATCTGTAAAAATCCCCCAAAGTACCTAAATCTAAATAAATCTTAGGTGCAAGTCTATGATGCCTAAGAAACTTCGCCCTGAAAAGCTTGATAAAGATGAGGAGACTTCAGAAAATATTTTAAACAAAGTTTAAAATCAAGTAGTAAAACAGGGTATCAAAAAAGAAGATGGTTTGGTTATAGATGAGGCCCTATAATCAATCAATCAGGGAATTGTAAGCGCGCTACTCACCCGTGAGGGTCTCAAGGCGCTGAGGGGGGGGGGTCCGCAGATCTGTTTTGCCAAAGAGCCAGGTCTTGAGGGTCTTCCTGAAGGTGTTCAGGGAGGGGGCGCATCTGATGTCTGCCGGTAGCTCGTTCCAGGTCTTGGCTGCAATGTGAGAGAAGGATCTTCCGCCTGCTCAGGCTCTGTGGATGCGCGGGGTTTCTGCCAGTGCGAGGTTGGAAGATCGGAGGTTTCTTTTGGGTACGTGGAAGTTGATTCTGTCGTTGAGGTATTTGGGTCCGTTGTTGTGTAGGCATTTGTAGGCGTGAGTGAGGATTTTGAAAGTGACTCTTTTCTCCACAGGGAGCCAGTGGAGACTTTGTAGGTGTTGGCTGATGTGTTCGTGTCGGTGGATTCCGAGGACGAGTCTGGCAGCATAGGTACTTGTTAATGCCGGCGTAGAGTGCGTTTCCATAGTCCAGTCTACTGGTGATGAGTGCGTGGGTGACTGTCTTCCTTGACTCAGGGGGATCCACTTGAAGGTCTTGCGGAGGATGCGGAGGGTGTTGAAGCAGCTGGAGGTGACGGCGTTGACCTGTCGGTTCATGGTGAGTGATGAGTCGAGTACGATGCCGAGGTTCTTGGCGTGGTCTAATTAGATCACATGTAGGAAGGCAAATCTACCATGAACATGGAGGAGGGGGGAAGGGTGGATAGAATATACCAGAACTTCAGTTTGGATAATGATCTGCTGATGTACTGATGTGGTGCTCATACACTTCTTGTTGGTTATACAGGAAAACAATTTTAAAGTTACAAAAAAAGTAGATACATACTTTTTTCTTCAAGATTATGCATTGTACACATTCCATAAATGCTCATTTTCTTAACTTACACAATTTTAAGTTTTTCTGCTTCTCGTAAGAATTCAGACTTTTTTGCTTGATCTGCTTTTTCTTTCCAGTTCTGAACATGAAAATTGCGGTCACCATCAGCAAGGCTAAAACAGCTGTCCTCCTACATTGAACAGAACAATACAATATCAATGACTTTAGTACCATAGGTTTTTAGGCCCCTGTGCAAAGAACATTTTTAAATATTTCAAGTTGTGTCTACAAATGTCGATAACTTTGTTCATAACAAGATATCAAAGTACACATGGATTCCCATTGTAGAGAGTTTTCAATATAAATTCAAATGATGCAAAATGTGTTTTTTTCAGAGAAGGATGAGAAACAAGTATATTTTTCTGCTTGAATTATAAATCACTGCTACATTTTAAAAATAATTATCTGAATGACTTTTCAAAACTTGAAGTCAAATGTTTTAAACTTTAGACAGCTTTAAAAAAAAAAAATCAAAGAAAACAGCTTGAAAATTGTGCACTTTTGTACAGTTTTTACATGTTTACTACAGTTGGACAGATGTGTACACTGTAAAAAGTGTTACAAATTTCTCTAATAAATAGTGCTCTCTGTATAGAGCCACATAAAATGCTGCGGTTGAATCTCATTGAATCTCATTGATCATTTTCAATAAAAAAATTTATTGAAAATGATAAAATCCAGTCTACGTTATTCAGGAAAGAAACTGCTACCAATAGCATTTTATATGGAACGAGTTTCCATCCAAAACCGCTCCTGGAAAGTATCCCCTATGGTGAATTTATTCGCATGAAGCGTAACTGTTCGAAGAAGGAAGATGCAGAAGAAAAGACTCAGGAGACAATGCAGAGATTAAAAGTGAGAGGCTACAATGACACCACACTAAGGAAATATAAAAAACGTGCTGATAAAAAACCAAGAGAAGACACATTGATCCCAAAATCAAAAATCCAAGAAGCTAGTGATCAGGGACCACCAAGGTTTATCACGACATACAGTAAAGAAAGTGGCATGATAACCAACAAAATCAAAAAATATTGGCATTTAATTGCAGGAGACCCAGACATCGGGAAATTTTTAGGACCTCACCCAATTGTTACTTATAGGAAGACTAAGTCTCTAAAAGACATGTTGGTGAAAAGCCATTTTTAGGAGAAACCACAAACAAATTGGTTATTGGATCAACAAAAGGGGTTCAAGAAATGCAATGTGTGTAAGGCCTGCAAAATTGGTAAAAACATAAGGACAATTGTGGAACCAAATGGAAAGCAAATCACAATTGAGCAAAATATTTCCTGCACATCACAGTTTGTTATCTATGTAATAGAGTGCAATTGCGGAATGAAATATATTGGGAGTACAACATGTATGGTCAAAAAACGTATTCTTGAACATATCCGCGCAGTGAAAAGTGGAAATATGACTTATGCCACAGCAAAACACATGTCACAATGCCAAAAGGGAGACTGGAGAGCAATGGCCTACTATGGAATTCATATGATTCCCCCAGAAGAACGGGGCGGGGACAGAGTAAGGAAATTACGACAAATGGAATCGAGGTACATCATAAGGCTGAGAACCAAATTTCCCAGAGGGATAAATAACGACGAGGAACTTTTTGTGCACCTGGAATAACAAGAAACTATTGAAGAAAGACTCTTTGGTTTAGTGTAACGGAACATTCTGCCACTATGTATACAGTTTGTAAAAATAGGGTACTATACCCGAGTTTTTGAAAACTATTTAGAAAAACTATTTTAATAATTGCCACTAGTGATAAAAGTGTGGACACAATTATGTTAAAATCATATAATAGAACGTATTATTAGAAAAGGGTACTATCACTTGATTTACTGGCAAACTGATTAAAATGCGCCAAAGATGCAATGCGTTACTTAAATGCATAAATTTAATGCTGGTAATGAATTTAGGGGTACTATATTTAACATATGCCAATAAAGCATTGTGTGAAATAGCAAAGCGCTTATAAAGAAACGTAAAAGTCACCATGAAATTGTAAATATCCTGACACATGCGTAATTGTCCTTTTGTAAATATGTATAAAGTTTTTTTTAAATACACGCACTACGAATCCCATAATGCATCATTATGGCAGAGATGGGTATTTAAAGCGTAATGAAAGAAGGACTCACTAACCGTGAAGAAAGCCGTGTGAGGGCTGAAACGCGTTGGTTGAGTGGTGTTGTGGTGAAATAAATCCATAAGTATCCTGCTTTGGAGTGCCGCGTCATTTGTTGTTTGGATATATATATATGGTTGTCCACCTGGTGAGTAGCACTTGATCAGCAGCTTTGTTTATGATAAGCAGGGACGAGGATCCGCTTGTAGAAGCTGCTCCGTAATGGAAATGCCGGACGTGTTTCGAAGCTCCATATGCTTCTCTTCAGAGGCTTGAACGGAGACAGTGTGTGCAAACGCTGAACCCACTTCGCCATTTTCATGTTGCACACCCACCAATGGGAAGCTCGAATGAGACTGTGCATTGTATTGCATAAAAATATATATATATATATATATATATATATATATATATATATATATATATATATATATATTTAAAAAATCACCCCCCAAACTGTGATCAAGACCACAGGCTTGTGGTCGAAACGCGTCATCCTGACATGCTAAGACAATAAATTCTCTTTATTGCATCTTCAACTGGAGTCTGTGCCCTTGTTTGGCCCACCGCGGTCGTTCTTTGGGATCCTGGTTTTATATATATATATATATATATATATATATATATATATATATATATATATATATATATATATATACACACACACACACATAAATATATATTCACATACACACAAATATATATATATATATACACAAACAAAAATCCTCATGAAAACTTCAATCAAGAAGCAGGCACGGACCCATCAAGATGCAATACTTTATTTTATTGTTGTTCTTTGTGCAAGTGCATGTCCATAACGCATTTCGCCGCGCTCAAGTGGCCTTGATCACATAAACGTGCTGCGTTCCCCAATCTCCTTTTAAAACATATAACCACGTAATAAACACACCAATTAACTAACGGAATAGTCAACAGACCACATCTTGTTCAGTTATTTGTTTTTTGTCTTTCGTCAGGCATTGAGATAACAGACTTGTACATACTATGAAATCTTCGTTGTTTAAATACATTATTGCCCGTTGTTTTCTCACCAGACATCTAATAAATAGATCTGTCATAAAGCTCATATAAATCTATATATTAAACCTTATACACAATAAACGCGTTGCTCCAGATCGAGAGGGCGTGTCAGCTTGTCAGTGCCATCAAGCTGACTAACACATGAAGTCCAGCACCATTAATAATAAAAAACCGGCTCTGACTCAGCTCGGATCATACTCTGTATATTTATTAACCGTACATGATGTACCACAGCGTGCGCAGTTTCAGTCCGGTTAGGTGCCTCGGCAGACGCGTTTCAGCTACAAGCTTTCCTCAGTGCGGGGAAATTAGCACGATCATCAGCTGGGACTCATTGGGTGGATGCAGATAAACACTCCCACTGGGACAAACATCCAATCCCCTCTGTTGTTAAAGACACAATGTCCATCTGAGACTCACGCCGCAATGATGTTTATTGCCAGCCCGACACGTCAATCCCTATCGCGAAGGCAGCTCAGTAACTAACCTTCAGGCACATAATAATGCCCCAACTCCAGTTGGCTGTGGTCCGGCGTATCAAGGCTGTAGCAATTCAAATGCAGAATAGTGATCCTTCGAGCAGATGATTGCTGCCTCCTCTCTCCCCAATGCCTGAATCTCCAGAAATCCGTGTATCAGGCTTGGGGGGCTCCGCGTTGTATTCTCCATACACAGTCCACTGTCTGCGGCTAAACGCGTTGCTCCAGATCGAGAGGGCGTGTCAGCTTGTCAGCGCCGTCAAGCTGACTAACACATGAAGTCCAACACCCATTAATAATAAAAAACGGGCTCTGACACAGCTCGGATCATACTCTGTATATTTATTAACCGCACATGATGTACCACAGCATGCGCAGTTTCAGTCCTGTTACGTGCCTCGGCAGATGCGTTTCAGCTACAAGCTTTCCTCAGTGCCGGGAAATTAGCACAGTCATCAGTTGGGACTCATTGGGTGGATGCAGATAAACACTCCCACTTGGACAAACATCCAACCCCCGCTGTTGTATATATTTTCACTGAAAAAACCAAAGGTTACAGGGACGTTATATATATATTTTTTTCCAATCTTTTTTATTACATGAACAGAAAGTAAAAACAAAATACAGTGCAATATCATTGACATTAAACGAGCACAGTGCATTTGTACAGCATTAATCATGTCGTTACATAGGACCAGTTTCTTTACATCGGGACTTATTGTCTCTACCACGTTTTGGACTTCAATTTCCCAAGTGTTCTCTTTCAAGTGGGATAGAATTATTAAACGGTGTGCATATCATCCCTTTACTTTTGTTCCATGCTCCCAGATCCTGGACCATTTTTGCGGGCATCCTCTCCCCTCATATATCACCTTCTCCGCCTGCATGCACCTATCCATGTCTGTCTCCCAATCCCTGAATTTGAGCCCGGTAACTCCCTTCCAGGTTCTTGCTATGTTACGCTTCGCTACTACACATCCGAGGGAGACCCACGTTCTCTCAGCTATCGCAAAGTCTGTTGCGTCCCATATATTAAGAAGACACCATCGGTGGGACGTTATAGTTAGGCTGACATTTCACTCGCACAAAACCAGAGAAATTTAGCAGTTATAGTTAGCTGAGCTAACTATAACTCGCGCCCCCGCAATGCACTGCTTATGACCTCACATATTTCATCACTCATGACATGGTCAGTGACATCACTGATGACATCTCAAATTACATCACTGATGACATCATCCGGCGACTGTGAGTGTTTCTAAAAAGTTTAGGAGTGTTAAATATATATATATATATTATATATATATATACACCATGGGGTATTGATGAATCAGTGGGTGTATGAGTGCCTGTATGGATGATTTAGTGGGTGCATGACTGACTGTATGACTTTCTCCACCACTTTGCAAACATGCCTCTGGGCGCATTGCTGCTTGGGGGGGGAGAAGATGTTCACTTTAGGCCTGAGGCCCTCAGGAGACATGGGGACGTCATCCCCCACCAGCAGTGAGCCGAGAGGCCCGTTTGCAGAGAACAGTGGAGAAAAGGGCATGGCCCCTGACCACCTCTCAGCAATCCTGCTGTTTGGGGCTTACTGGAGGTAACAGGAGGTCTTCTTGGCCCCCAATGACCATCAGCAGCCAAGGGGACTTCATCCCCCAACCAGGAGCGCGCCAAAAGGCGCATTTGCAGAGTAGTGGAGAAAGGGGGTGGGCCTCCAGCGAGCTGCAGCTTTTTTTTTTTAATATTTTTTTTAGGAAGGAGAGGCCGCATGGTCCCCCCATCCCTGGACCATTTTGGGCCTGATCCTTTTTTAAAAAAAATGTATTAAAAAAACAGGAAAGGGTTCGCGCGGCCCACCTGGGCCGATTTCAGCCCCGGGAACCCCATCTCCCGGCCTTTACTTTTATTTATTTTTTATTTCAAAGGAAAGGGGCCCTAGGCCAACCCCTCCAGGGTCATTTTCGGCCCTGGGGACCCCATCCCCCGGGTCATGCCCATTTTTTGTTTTTATTAAAAAATTATAGGAGGGGGCCACTGCCTTGATTTTTTTTTTTTGAGATGGGGGGCGCATTGCCCCCCCTCCCCAGGTCTATTTCGGTCCCGGGACCCCATCCCCAGGGCAGGCCTTCAACAATATTCTTTTTTAAATGGGGAGAGGGCCCAGCGCGGCCTCCCTCCCCGGGCCGATATTGCCCCGGGGACACCAAACCCCGGGGCATTGCCAGCTTGTTGGGGACCCCCCTCCTGCAGGAGCCGGCATTGCTTTTGGATAAAGGGAGCTGCAAACATGCAGCTCCCTCTGTCCAAAAGCAATTCTGCTCTGCTTCATGGAAGCAAGAGCATTTTTACTGTTCTCGCTTCCATGAACCGAACCAGCGCTTGCTATGGCTTGGCGGGAGCAGTTCCTCTTTTCCCATTTCTAAATGGACAGGCATCGGGGCCGAAATACAATTCATGACTGTTTCTCTATGTTGCAGGTATCCAACTGTTTTAGGAAATTGCATGTTTAAATATGGCCGGCACCTATGGACTGAAGTAAGTCCGCTGTCCTTTATTGATGTTTACATTGTAACATTTAAATGCTGCTGACACTCGGCGCCCGCCATTATTGACAAAGGCTGTTGCCAAAACGCGTCTTTTCATGTTCTAATACCCAAATAAATTTTGGGTTAATATTCCTGTGAGTGCTGGTGATTATTTGCCTTGAAGCTGTGAGATATATATATATATATATATATATATATATATATATATATATATATATATATATATATGTTTATTAACTGAAAAAACCAAAACATTAAGGGACAGTTATAGTTAGGCTCAAATTTCACTCGTACAAAATCACAGAAATTCAGCAGTTATAGTTACCTGAGCTAACTATAACTTGCACCCCCGCAATACACTGTTTATGACCTCACATATTACATCACTCATGACATGGTCTGTGACATCACTGATGGCATCTCAGATGACATCACTGATTACATCATCCACACAACCACTCACACCACCATACCTCTTGTACGCCCACTCAAACACCCACACAGCCAGTCATATACCCAGTCACAGACCCATACATCCACTTACTCATCCATAGAGCCACTCACACATCCACTCATTCACTCATACAGCCACTCACACAACCACTCGCTTGCCCATACAGGTACTCATACAACTAGTCACTCACCCATACAGCCACTCACACAGTCACATACTCACCCATAGTTACTACACACCCACTTATTCACCTATACAGTCTCTCGCACACCCACTCACACACCCACTCACCAATACAGCCACTCACTCACCCATACAAGCACTCACACACCCACATACATACCCACTCACACATCCATACAAGACACACATCCACCCACTTACCTATACAGCCATTTACAGACACATACTCTCTAATACAGCCAAACAGCAACTTACTTAACCAAACTTCCACTCAGAGCCACTCACTCAACCATACAGCACACTTATACACCCAGTCACTCACTCATACAGCCATTCAGACAACCACTCACCCATACAGTCGCTCACACCCACTCACCCACCCATACAGCCACTAACACACCCATTCACTCACCAATACAGCCACTCACCCACACAGCTACTCACACACACATTTATACACTCATACAGCCACTCACACACCCATATAGCCACTCAGACACCTACTCACACACACTGATACACAGGCACTCACATATTATATGTTCAATGTAGTACACCTAGTATACTAATTAAACTGTAGTAGCTTAGATAAAAGGTTTAACACTCATAAATTCTTAGAAGACACTTACACTCACTGGATGATCTCATTGGTGATATCACTGACCATGTCATGACTGATGTAATGTGAGTTCATAAGCAGTGCATTGCGGGAGTGTAGGTTATAGTTAGCTTAGGAAACTATAATTGCTGAGTGGAATCGTGGCATAACTATAACGTCCATTAACCTTTGTTTATTTCAGTGACTATATATATGTATATATACTAGCCCTGTTACAGCAATGGAGGTTTATTAGACAGGCTTATTTCACCCACATTTACTGAAAAACAATTTATCCGAATCCAAGCTCAAGACCGTCCAACCAAACAGTTCTCACCCAAACAACACCTTGATCCTACAATGTTCTAAAAAAAGCATGCGTAGAGGCCCAAGCAGCCGGCCAACAAATTTCACTCAGAGTAACCCCTTGTACCTCTGAGCCCTAATACAGAGATACTTCTGGTGGACCTTCCCAGTACACTCGGAAATCAATACATCTGATGACGAATAGGCCAAAGTTACGGTATCACAAATCCATCTGCCTTGGACACATTAAAAGCTTTGTGACCTGATCTTTGGTACCAAAATTAACAAACAAATGGTCTGAATTTCTGAACCTGGTGGATCTGTTTAAACAGATACTGCCCTCTTAACAGCCATCAGATGCCACATTTCTTTCTCCTTAGAAGGATTAGAGAAAAAGTTGGTAACAGCACTTCCTATGTACTTGACGTTTAGGGAGAACCTTAGGAAAATAAGCATTGGCATAGCAAATAGGTCTCGCCTTTGGGACATTATAAGTGTTTAGCCATGCAACAGTTGATGTTGCACCAAGCATATTGTGCTGCATAATTAAATACTTATAAGGTCCCAAAGGCGAGACCTATTGGCTATGCCAATGCTTGTTTCCCTCTGTAAGCGGCATATTTCAGGCTCAGAAACAAAGGCAGTTGGAGCCTGTGAACACTGCACTGTATTCCCTCGATCTCCACAATTAGGGGAGGGGAAAGTAATCAGAGCTTTTAGAGTAATGCCATTTGTTATTAGCTAGAGACATTTACCAGTTGGTTCTATATATGACCATTCCTATATGATCTCAGAAAAGCTTCTTTGATTTCTGAATTTCTCTGAGAGGGTCTAGTTGACTTCTGGTGATCTGTAAATAGATTGTGGCTTCAGGGTCTACCTTTAGTTTGATATTTTTCTTGAAATGTGTGTTTACTTCACACAGGATCAAAACAAAAACGACACTCTTCAAATAGCACATGCAATCATACTTCCAATTACACATCCACCACAGTGTAGCATGCCACCCATGTACGCAAGCACTTCAGCGCCCCACCTGGGAGTAGTAAGCGTTATATACATTTTGCAATACAATACAACAAAAGGGAAGTCAGGTAGCCTATGCTTTCAAAGGTGATACCAAGGCACTTTGAGTATATGCAACTAATGCACAGATACCTTCCTTTAGGCTTCAACAGAAAGAAAACGGCTGAAATAAAAATGAGACTAAAACTAGAATCCAAATTATCAGTGGTACAGCAAGGATGTACTGGGGTCCCTGATTCAAGAGAGGAAAACCGACTATCCCCAGATCCATCAGCTTAGTAATGTACAGCTGTAAGTGAGATGCAATGGACCATTCACACCACCGGACCCAGGAGCCACTGCGCCAGCTGTGTCCCTGATAGCTACTCCTCTGTCGGATACGTTGCACAGCCCAAGATTAGAAAGATGCTCAAATGTTGACAAAGGGACCACTTCACAAAGATTTTGTTGTGAATTACTCTTGTAGTACTTCTTGCTTACTGCTAGCATTCAGGAATAAGCAAGGAGTGCCACAAGAATCAATTACACCTAGTCGTCGCACCTCACCCAGGTTTTCTTTCTTTACACAAACGAAGTGCTCCAGTTTGTCAAAAGTGTGGCTTTCCACGTGAAATTAAAAATTGGATTTGCCAACGTCTCCTTAAAATGATTATCCCCGATTTCGGAATAGAGCATCTTTAATAAAAACAATTGTTGCAAAAGTCCAATGTGGTATTTGGTGCATAAAGTGGCAGTGAAAATCCCATTAATTAATGAATCTCCAGAGATTGTGAGGTGACGAATTTGCATGCAATACAGAAAAAACATGTTTACGACGCACTCCTTGGTTAATTTACTTGTGTGGGTTAAAGATGTATTAATGCTCAAACAAGTGAAAACTCGGGTGAAAGAAGCCCGGTGCAAAACATTGACATGAAAGTGCCCAAAAAAAAGAGGTTTGTTAATGTAACATTGTGCTCATAAATACGGGTTGGGTGAGCGTCTTGTCGGTACGCCTATGCTAAAAAACAAGGTAAAAAAAACGGGTGCAAAACATTTACATAAAAGTGACCAAGAAAATGAGTTTGTTAATGTGGCTTTGTGCTCATGAATGCCGGTTGGGTGAGTGTTCTGCCGGTATGCCTGTGCCGTGAATGATAACGGATACTCGAAAACACGGTCCAAAAAAGCTCATTAAGATTCAAATGTAAACTTGTGCTCGTAATTGCAGGTTAAATGAGCACATCTTGCTGGTGTACCAATGCTATATAAGAGTAGCCTAGGTTCAGAAAATGCGGGTTGAACGAGTGCATCCTACCGGTGTTAGTAGTGAGTCTTTACCGGTGTTCTGAAGTGATCACGCTGACTTGTGCAAAACGCGGATTGAAAAGTTGCATCTTACCGATATGAATGGTATGACAGGCTCACTCCTTGTTTGGCGGTCGTGCACGGGAAAGTGTGACACGGCTGTGAGGGTGTCCGGTGATTAAAGAAACAAGCGTGAGGGAGCGTGGCGCGGCCCCGGGGCCGCGAAAGAGCAGACAAATGCACTTGTGCTGGCCTCCGCCTTGTGGGAGCGAGCAGCGGCGGCGCAAGAGCCATGTTTCCAATTACCATGCGCGCGCTGCTCGCTCCCGCAAGGTGGATGCTAGCACAAGCACGAGTGTGCTTGCAAAGGAGCAGACCGATGGCTAAAGGCCCTCCTAGAGCAACGCATGCGCGCTGCCTAGGCGAGACCTAAAAACTGCAAGATTAGGGCTTAAAGTAAGACCAGCTTCCATTATTCTTAGAAAATGAGATTTACAGTGTAAGGATGCTAAATCCCCAAGCCTTCTGGAAGAGGTTATTGCGAATAGAAAAAATGTATTCATTGTTAGGTACTTTAATTCTACTGTGGTTAACAGCTTAAACGGGACACCCTGTAAAGCTTTTAAAAACAGAGGGAGATCCTAAACAGGCGGAACTGGGTTACCATAGTTTTAGGAATTGAAAGACTCCTCAAAATTCTACCTACTAGGTCTTCATTTTGAATCACTACCTTATCAGTAATTATGAGAGTCCTAATGGCTGCCCACTGGGCTTTAAGTGTAGAAATTGCAAAGTTCTAGTCAAAGTCATCCTGAAGAAACTGCAAGATTGTAGCAATGTCACAGCCTAGAGATGAAATAGAGTTTGAAGTGCACCAGAGTTCAAAATTCTGCCAGTACTTTGTGTATGATTTAAGTGCAGAGGTACGAGAATTCAAAATGACTTCTGACAAGTATTTAGGAATCCCTTTACTCTCAAGCCCTATCCTCTCAATCTCCAGACCGAGAGAGACAGACGTGACAGAGGTAGACCCCTACGAAGTTGAAGAGGGGGAGGAGAAAGAGAAATCCTACAACAGTTCCAGAACCATTTCCTCCAAGCAAGCAAATCAAACCTTGCATGGCCCGAACAGTACCACCACAATCACCCCCACTTTCTCTTGATTTTTAGAAGTAGGTGTGGAATAAGCTGAATTGGGGAGAAAGCAGCCAGACAATGGTGATGAGGCCATGGTATTTGTTGGAAAAGGCCCTTTTCTGCAGGGTTACCCCCAAACTTGTTGCCTTCCTCCTCCCCCTTTTGATGAATTCATTTTTGTTAGCTTTAGGACTCTGGGCACTTTACCACTGCTAACCAGTGCTAAAGTGCATGTGCTCTCTCCCTAAAACATGGCGCAATTGGTTTACACCTGTTTGGCATATTTAATTTACTTATAAGTCCCCAGTAAAGTTCACTATGTGTGCCCAGGGTCTGTAAATTAAATTCTGCCAGTGAGCCTGCAGCACTGATTGTGCCACCCACTTCAGTAGCCCTTTAAAAAGCTTTCTTTTTAATGCATACAAGTCAACCATAAGGACCACCCCATGGCAGGGTGTAGTGTATTTAACAAGTTGGGCATGTACTTCTAACTTTTACATGTACTGGTTGTAAAACACTGCTAAATTTGTTTTTCACTATTGCAAAGCCGATCTCTCCCATAGGTTCATATTGGGATTATCTTATTACATTTTATTAGTGTAATTTCCAATTGTAAAAAGATAGACATTTCGAGTTTGGTGTCTCTGGATTAACAATTTAAGATCACAATTTATGATAAAGTCAGATTTTAAGCTGCAAGTCTGAAAATGCCACTTTTAGAAAGTTCTTCAGGTACCTTCTAAGCACGTACTCCCACAGATTATTATATTGAATTAAAATTAATCGATAGGGATAACTCTTTCTTAATTTTCCGCTAGACAGCAATCTCCTTCGGTCTGTTCTCTAGTTCTGATGATGACCTCTAGTCATGCAGGTCGAAACACCATCGACTTGTATCAGCCTAATCGGGATTGTTAATTATGTCATGATTATTTTCATTGTCACATTATAAAGTAAATGTTCATGAATATTCTTTTCAAGTATTTCCCAAAGAAAAACACTGATTATTTCTTATGTGTTTCACTTGCACAGTTTAAATTTTTTTTCTTTTTTTAAATCATGAGCACAGTGTGTTCATTGTGCACCTTAGTACACAATTTTAAAAGCATGGTTGATGCTGCTTCTTACTTCTTGTAAAGTGTATATTGATGCTTTTCTTTTAATACAATTGCGTTGACATTTAAAAGTGGGACTACGTGTTTTTGTGTAATTAATTTGCTTTCTAAATTGTATTCTTTCATAGACTCCCATTGAGACATTGTTGTATGATATTATACTCGCCCAGGTCTCAACTGGGCTTATGGGTTTTCTCTTGTTTGTTAATACTTTTAGAAAATTGCCATTTTCTTACTTTAACCATTCTGTGCCTCTTCCGGTCTCTGAATACACGTCTGAGGTGGGTGACAGCTGGGCTTTGTGCATTCCCTCTAGACAGTCACACACAAAGAGAGCTTAGATGTGCCTGATGGGCCATTCACATTCTGATGGGTCTTCCGCAGGATGGGAGGGAAGAGCCGACACTTGCACCTGATTAGTGATATGCCCGTCCCCATACAAAGAGCTGCACACCCCTTTGTAGTGAGTCTTTAGCCAGGGCAGGAAAGAACCTTCTGCACTTCAAATGACTCTCTTTGAAGTCTCCACCACTTCAAAGGCACAACTGGGTATAAGTACTGGACCCCTGACACCACCAATTCAGTACACTCTGGACCGGAGGGGACACTGCTGGGAAGGACTGCTGTGCTGCTGAAAGGACTGGCACTCTGATGGATTTGCTGTTCTCCTGCTTTGCTGTGATGCCCTGCTGCCAGCTGCCCCATGCCTGGTGGTGAGGAGGACTGGACCAGTCTCTCTACATCCCCAGAACCAAGAGACTCCAAGGGCTTGCCTCCTGTTCTTAAGTCTCACGGACATCAAAGACTTTTTTTTTTTTTTAATTGTTTTTATTTGCATTTAAAACAAAAAGAAACCAACAATCACAGAACAGCTGAATAAGGACAGTCCACAAATATCTCTCGACGTCTGCATAATCATAATCTGACATTGTGTTTGTAAACATATAGTCTGAAGTCTTTATACACATTTCCATTATAGCACAGTGTTACCATATTGGCTAGCCTGGTTGTTACCCCGATGCTCACTATCAGTATGTAGGGGCCTATGTGGTCATGTCTCTCAGTGTTAGTAAATCCGTTGTAATCTCTAGGGTTATTAAAACTCATCTATATTTACAGTATTTAGCCAGTTTACATACAGCTCCCAGATGTCCCGTGGGCGAGACCTCGGCGGCAGCAGTCCCCAATATGTCTCCAGTTGTGTCTTGCAATATGTTACACTGGTAATCCAATCTTTAGTGGTCGGTGGTGAAACCGCCCGCCAATGAAGGGCCACTTGGCGCTTTGCCATGATCAAAAGCATAGCAGTTAATTTCTTTCTTTTTGGTGGAACAGAAGCGTTGTCACCCAGCAACACCGCCAGCGGCGTGCAGGGCAGGTCGTGCCCGGTTATGTCATGTATGTAGTGTAGTGTACGTACCCAGAAGTTAGCTACCTGGCGGCACTGCCATGCTACGTGTATAAAAGTGGCCTGTGTGTTCCCACATCTCCAGCAGCGATCATCAGGTCGCAATCCCATGCGGTGCAGTTGTACTGGGGTCCGATAGAAGCGATGTATGTACTTAAAGTGAATTAATCGCAATCTGTAGTTGGAGGATAGAAGCCGTAGCTGGCCGCATATCGAGTTCCATTGGGCGTCCGATATGTCCACCCCCAGCTCCCCCGCCCAAGCCTCCCTAGCCCCTGGGACAAGTATTGGGGATTCCCGTTGTGTGGTATTGTATATGCGAGTGATCAGCTTGCGGCCATGAGCAATCACGAGCACGTTTTCTAATGCTGGTAGCGTAGGGGGGGGGTTTGGAAAGGTATCAAATCTGCTTCTGCAAGAGGAGCGCAACTGATAGTAAAGTAGAGTGTCCGCGGCCGAGGGGGGCGCTGGGTCGCACATTTGTTGAAGTGTCAGGAAGATGTCTGCAGGGAAAAGGTCCTTGCCCATATGTATTTTGTGTAGTGCAGCTCTCTCCCTGGCCCTGCGGTCCCCAGTGGAGGTAACTGTGGGTGACTTGCCAATTGCATAGAGGGTGCATATAGCATAGTTAGTTTTGCTCTCCTGCGGAGTCCCGTCCACGCCCAGCGTAACGCTTCCACCGTGTTCACTTCATCCCGTGACCGCTTGTATGTGTGAAATATTGCGGTTGTGAGTGGCGTCGGCGCAGCCCTATCTTTTTCAATGGCTACGTGTGGCTGAAAGGGTGTAGGGTGTACCCAGTAGTGTAGGAAGTGGGCCTGTGCGCTGTAGGCGTATAGCACAAAGTCGGGTGCGGCGAGGCCTCCCTGGGACTGGGGTAGGGTGAGTATTTCCCACGCAATTCTGGGTTGGCGCCCCGCCCATACTAGGTCTATCATCAGGGAGCGTAGTGTTTTGAAAAAGTGAGTTGTTAGTGGAATTGGAATGTTGACAAAAAGATATAACAACTTTGGTAGAATAATCATTTTTGCTACCGTGATGCGCCCTATCAGGGACAGGGGCAAAGTTTTCCAACGGCGTACCCTTTCCGTTACCCAGTCCATCGCTCTGCCGTAGTTTTCAGACCATAGCTCAGCAAGATCGTTGCTGAGCCATATCCCCAAATAGCGAATTGGCCCCGTTGCCCATGTAATCGGGTATTCAGTTTCAAAGGGTCTTGTGCCGGACGTCAGGGGGAAGATCACGGATTTACTCCAATTTATTCGCACCCCAGAGAGTTCCCCATAGCGGATTAATTCCCGTGTCATGGGCGCTAGATTCTCTCTAGGGTCAGTCATATATAATGTTATGTCGTCCGCATATAGTGATATTGTCAGGCTCCGCGTCGTGAGCCCTATACCACGATGTGAATGGTGTTGCCTGATACGCCCGGCCAGCGGCTCGGTGGCAATAGCAAAGAGTAGGGGCGACAAGGGGCAGCCCTGTCGTGTTCCTCTAGTGATCGCGATGGGTTCAGAAACCAGGCCATTTACCCGTAAGCGCGCCGTAGGCATAGTATAAAGTAACTTTATCTGTTGGATGTATATGGGACTGAAACCCATCCTTTGGAGCAGCAGGAAAAGAAAGCTCCACTCCAAGGAGTCGAACGCCTTGGTGGCATCAAGTAAGGCCGCGATGGCCGGTACATGTGGTGCCAGGTAATGCATTAGGGCGAACAGTGTCCGGAGGTTGTGGGACGTGGATCTGCCCGGTATAAAGCCAGACTGGTCCGGCAAGACTATCCGGGTGAGCAGTGGTTGCATGCGGGTGGCTAAGAGCTTGGCGAAAATTTTTGCGTCTATGTTAATTAAAGAAATTGGGCGATAGGAGACGCATTGAGTGGGGTCTTTGTCTGGCTTTAAAATTGTTATGATTAGGGCCTCCCGCATTGAAGCGGGCAAGTGGCCGATCTCCATAGCCTCCTGGTAGACCGCCAGGAGGCGAGGTGCCAGGATATCAGTATATTCCTTATAGAATTTGGCTGTTAGGCCGTCTGGCCCTGGGGCCTTGTCGGCTGAGAGACTCCCTATAGTCCGTTTGATATCCTCTATCGTGAAAGGTAACTCCATGTATTCCCGATGGACGTTGTTAAACCACACCAGGGCTATGGAATCAAAGTAGTCGTGTAATAGCGCCTCTGTCGTGTCAGAGGTGGATGTGTATACTTGTGCGTAAAATGCGCGCATAGTAGATAAAATGTCGGGTGGGGAACGCACTGTTATTCCGTTCGTAGTATGCAATTCCGTGATGAAGGGGGAGCCTCGGGGCGTACGCAAGAGATTGGCAAGCGTTTTGCCCGGTCTGTCTCCTTCTCCGTATCTACGCGCTGTGGCCTGTTTATGCAAGAATGTGACTTCTCGGTCAGCTTCCTCCTGATAGGATGTGAGCATGGTGCGTATATGTGCTAGGAGGGAGGGGAGGGCGTTGTGCAATATTGTGCCTCTAAATTTCGCAGCTCCTTTTCCAGTCTGTGTAAACTGTTTCGTATATCCCTAAGGACCCCGGACTGACCCGCTATACAGTGCCCACGAATCACCACCTTGAACGCCTCCCAAAGGGCGCTCTCAGTGGACACCGATCCAGTATTTTGTGTGAAGTAGTCTTGGATATGTGTGCGAATAGTCTCACAAAACGCTGTGTCTGATAGAGCGTTGGCGGCGAGCCTCAATGAAAATGGCTGTCGATAGTGGGGTGGGACCAGCAGAGTCAATGCCACCGGAGCGTGGTCCGATAACGTTCGCGCGTGATGATTGGCGTCTTGTATCCATATTTGTACGTCCTTAGTCAGTAGCCAGAAGTCTATTCGCGACCAGGCTTGGCGGTGATGTGTAATGCAGGTGCCCTCCCGAGTCTCGGGGTGTAACGTTCGCCAGGGGTCAGTCAGGTCGTAGTCTTGTATGAGGCTGTGCAGTGTTGCTGCGGCCTGCGGGTGGTGAGTCCTGGCTGCCCCCTCCCTGTCCATGGGAGGTGATAATGTTATATTGAAGTCCCCACCCCATATTATTGCAGAGTCTCCCAAAGATTGGATCTTGTGCCAGAGGCGGCGGAAAAATGTCGAATCGTCCGTGTTAGGGCCGTAAACATTTACTACAATCATTGGTCTTTGATACAGGGTGCCCTGTAGGAGGAGGAACCGCCCCTCTGGATCTTTTATTAGCTGATGTGTCTGCCAGGGAATCCCTTTGCGGATGAGAATCGCTACCCCCCGGGAGTAACTTGAATATCCTGCAGTGTGAACCTCGCCCCAACGAGCAGCCTTCAGTCTTGCGCCAGCCATTTCAAGGAGATGAGTCTCCTGTAGGAGACAAATATCGACCCCATGTCTGGACAGATAAGTTTGTACAAGGCGAGATTTACGGCGGTCGTTCAGACCTCTCACATTCCACGTGAGGCATTTAAGTGTAGACAGTTGGCTGTCGCAGTAACTCGAGGTCCACAAGCAAAATGTCTCCCCCTGCTCTCCCGTCCGGTCTCAGTCCCCGGCATGGCCAGCTTCAGTGTGCTATGGAGGTGCCTGTACTGTGCTGTAGGCAGATGTGACTGTCTACGGTTAGGATAGTGTTGTTCAATGTGAAAGCTGTCCCGTGACCAATTACAACATACATTAACATACCCCCCCACCCTCCACCCACACCAACCCCCAAACAGGTTGTGCATCCCTTGCTGAACAATACCCCTCACAGGAACCCAACAAATTTAACGTAACTGGGAATCATCCCCAAGGGGCGTGGGGTAGCCTGCTTCTGCCCTGTCACTGTTGGACCGGGTGGCAGAGCGAACGTGGGCGACCCTGGCTCAGTAACATAATGTCATTTAGCAGTCTCGGTAACATAGAGCTCATCACCCCCTGCGTGCACAAGATCAATCATTGTCACTCATCTGGTTGCCGGAAGCAGGCGACGATCCCCCTCCCGATGGCGCTGTTGTTTGGCAGACTGTTTGGCGTATTTCAAGGCAGCACTTGCGTCCGTGAAGAAGAGGGGCTTCCCCCGGTCTGGATTCGAAGTTTAGCCGGATACATCATTGCATATTTCGTGCCCGCCTGTTGAAGTAGTTTCTTGGCCGGTATAAATTCCCTTCTTGCCGCCTGCACGACTTGAGTAAAGTCTGGGTATATAGCTATTTTATTTCCTTGATATTCGGTATCTCCCTTTTCTCTAGCAGTTCTCAGCACAGTGTCCCGGTCCCCGTAATTGAGCAAGCGAGCCAAGATCGGTCTCGGATGGGACCCCGGCGGTGGTCTGGGCCCCAAAGTACGATGTGCACGCTCTACCAGGAACATTGGAGTAAGGCCCTCTTCACATAGATCCTTAAGTAATTCTTCGACATAGCGTTCCATATTTTGAATATTGGTGGACTCTGGCACGCCCGTGATACGGACGTTGTTCCTTCTGGACCTCGCTTCCAAATCTTCGTTGCGGGCTTTGATCACCTCAAGCACCTTTTCCATATGTAGCATGCTGGTCTGTGCTGATTCTTGCCGATCCTCTGAGTTCGATATTCGCTGCTCCATTGTGTCCACTCGACTTTCAGTTTTGTCTATTCTGTGGGACATGTGGTCCATACGTGCCGCCATAGTGTCTAATTTAGTATCGATCGCTCTGAGACTGCTCGCACCTCGCGCATCAGTGCTCTGATGTCGTCATCTTGGTCCGAGTCCATTTGAGTCTCAGGGACCACAGTGATTGGGGTGGCAGTGGGGTCCTGGAGACGTGTTGCCCTTTTTTCGAAAGAGATCTTGGCCTGTTTGTTGTCGGTTTTCCCCATGGCTGTGGGTGTCTTGCTCGCTGTCACACAGTGGCTGCACAGCGTATAAGGTGGTCCGATCCGGCAGCCTCAGCATGAATCACCAGTGGGTTCAGAGAAGTGGCACCTTGCCTGTGCACTGCTCCTGTTGCTCCTGTATATAGTGGCTGTATACCGTCGACTGTGCTGGCGCGGTACTCGGCACCTGGGAGCGGCCACCCCGCTCCGCACCTGAGGTTACCCTAGGCTATTAGCACTGTGTGGCTCTCCAATATTCGCATAGGCTTCACTGTCTATCCCCCGTTACCAGGGCTTCTCGCAGGTCTCATGCAGCGTATCGCCTCCCCACCATCCGGCCTGCGTTCGTTTTTCGCGGCTCCCTGGCAGAGGTATAGCACACTAACAGCAAATGGCCATCGGTGGCGTCTACGTTGTCTTTTTTCACGCTGCGTTGCCCCCCTTTGCCGCAGTCTTGATGCTGTCAGAGGACCGCAAAACTCCCCGCAGGCCTCGGGGCTGCTCTCAACCAGGGACACCAGAGTTACGACGTTACACTATGAAGCGTCGTCCCCCCTCTTCAGGCGCGCCGCGAAACCCCCGCTGTCTACAGGCAGCGCTGCCCAGATTGGTGCCGCAATCAAATGTCACATAGGTCACCACCGCGGGTGCAGGTGTCGAATTGGGATTGGGATCAACTGTACCGGCCCTCTGGGCTCCGGGGCCCCTCTCGCCCGTCGTCCGCTCCTCCTCGATCAGGACACTTCCCCTGCTGGTCTGCTGTAATGTGCCGCGGTGGGGGGGAGGGGGAGGAGGAGGCGCCGTCTGGCAGAACTCACCGGCAGCTGTAAGTCCGCTTTCTGCACCGTCGTTGTCTCCAGCCGGGTTCCAGCACTAGTGCGCCGCCATTTTGGGACGTGTAGATCCTCCACCATACGTCCCTCGCCCCCTTATAGTCATGGCCCCCTCACATGTATTCCGCCCGATCCTCTCCGTGGGCGCGATAGGGGGGGGGGGCCGGATCAGCAGCTGTGTGCGCAGTCACAGGGGTCCCGCAGCCGCGCCGGTCGAGTGATCACGCTCCTCAGCCACCTCCGCGATTTCACGCGTCCTAGCAGGCCTCAGTACGCCGCTCCCGGAACTGCGGTCCGTCGCCAGATCCCTGGAATGCTGTTTTTGACCTGCTTTTAAGTTTGCCAGGCCCCGGATAAATGTCGGATATTGAGCTCTGCCGGCAGAGCCGCCTCACTGTGCGGCCATCTTGCTGCTCGGCTTGGCCACGCCCCTCGGACATCAAAGACTTCATTCATCCGTGCTACAGCCTCTGGACTCTGCCACCTGTGAGCCCTACCCTGCAAAGTGGTGCCAATTCAGTCCTGGACCCTTGGAGGAAGGTTTTCCTGGCCGTTTCTGCAAAAATCCACTAATCACCTGCTTTGCGCTGGTAAGAATCGACGCATTCGCCTTCGATGCAGCGTCTCTTTGAGGACTACACAGCATCGGCAGCGCGACTCGAAGACACATTGCCTTCATTGCCCGGAGCTAGACGGCGATGCTGGACCAGACTCAGAACGAACACATCGCCTACAATCCTTCGGATCGACGACGCATCGCCTTCTCCACTTCTCACAGCTGCTCCTTGACATTGATGCTTTTGCTGTGAGACAGTACTGTTTTAGCAGGGCCTGCGTGGCTTCTGTATCCGACCCGCGCTCCATCGCGGTCGGCTAGACTTTTCAGATTTGACCCGGTCCAATGTGACCAGATAGCTCCGGTTGGCACTTGGATCGTGTGCTTCCCTGATGGTTGATATAAGAGACAGCTTCCATGTTGTCAGTCTTTAATAACACATTCCTCTGAGACAGCTGGTGATGGAAAAACTTCAAAGCTCTGAAGATCGCCAGCAACCCCATCCAGTTAGATGATCTGCGACTCTCCAGGATTGACCACCTGTATTGGCAGGGCTTATACGACAGAGTAGCCCCCAAACCCAGTTTGATGGCATCTGTGGTGACTTCAAATGGAGGAACCAGCTGCATCTGTGCACCCTTAGACAGACTCTTGGTCTCCAACCACCAAAGTAGACTGAACATGACCTCCTGCGACATAGGAATCAACTTGTCCAAAGAATTGATTAATGAGGAGCAATTGCTGTTCAAATGCAACAGAAGAGGACGTAGATGAAGCCTCACCTACTAGACTGTAAGTACTGTAGATGCCAAGTACCCTTAAACTTCCAACCAAAGCTTTGCCGTAGCTTGATCCTTGGGGATAAGATCCTGCATTGCCAACTGCAAATGCAAAATCCCTTTTTCCGGCAGAAAAAAACTCTCCTTTGATCTGTTCTGAAGATTAGATCCTTTGAAGGAGACACCTGTCATTTGGGAATATTCAGGAGGAGGCCTAAGCCAGAGATCACCTCTTTCATCTTCTCGGATAAGAGATGGATCTGTTATAGACTTGGTGCATACAAGAACCAATCGTCCAGGTAGGGAAAGACCGGAATTCCCAGAAGATGCAAATGAGCCACCACTGGTGCCATCAGCTTGGTGAAAACCCATGGGCTGACTTCATGCCAAATGGACAACTTGGATTTTCCAATGGTGATCCCCTTCGCGAACCTCAAGAACTTGTGAAGAAGGCTAGCAACTGGAATTTGTAGATAAGCTTCCATAAGATCCAGGGTTATTAGGAAGAGATTGAGCGGAATTAGAGAAATTATCCTTTGTACGGCTTGCATTTTGAATCTGACATCCTGAATAAGAGAATTGAGATTCTTCAAATCAATGGCCAGGCGAAAGTCCCCCGAAGCCTTTGGAACAAGAGGAAGACAACTAAACAGACCCCTTGACTCTACTTCCCTCTGGGGACAGGAACAATTGCACCCTTCTTTTGAAGCAATGAAACTCCCTCAATTAAAGCCTTCTTCTTGACGGGATCTTGAGGCAGTGGAGTACGAATGATCAACATAGAGATTGGAAGTCTATCAGATAACCCTTCTTCACCACCTGAAGGCACCAATGATCTGTTGTTAACAGAAGCCACTAAGAAGCGAACTGCTGAATCCATCCACTGGCCCTTAATGCAGACGCCTCTGTCTCGGCACAGTCAGGAGCACTGCCCCTTTGAGTTTGGATCTGGTTAGTTCTTAAATGACTTGACGGAAGATCTAGGCTAACATTTAGCCAACTGGTCCATATTTTGCTGCCTTCTTGAGGGCTGCCAAAATGATGATCTGAACCTTGAAGTACTTGTCCCCTTCGAAAAATGTTGTTGGGATGAGAAAGAATATTTTCCCTCTTTAAAGATACAGTGTAGTCCATCCTTCAGCTCCACACCAAACAAAAGAGAGCCCTCAAATGGCATCTTGAGTGTGACTGCTCTTTGTGCTGGGTCAGTTGCCAGTCCTTCAAATAAAGGTTCCTTCTTGCAGCAATGAATGACCCTCTTGCAAGAGCCACTGATCTAACAATATCAAAGGAGATGTCAGTAAAGGAGGACTTCAATTTGCCGGTCTATGTCCTCCAGCAAGGGGAGGCAATCCGACTCGTTCTGAATGGCAGTGAGCAATACCTTGAATTCTGTGATAAGAGATTAAGCCTTGTAAGACCCATAAATAACTGCTTCTCTCATCGCCACATGGGAACCAGAAAAAAAACTTTAAGCAGAATCCAACTTCTTATCTGAAGAGTCCCTCAAAATGTTCTCTTCTGCCATGGAGCAACAGCCCACAAGACTCGCCACCACAAAGTCAATGTGGACGCTGTCCGAAAAAAAGTGTCCATATTCTCGAGGGGATATAATTTTATCATAAACTGAGGCAAAATAATCTTATCAGGATCTTTCCGCTCCTGCTTAATGACATCCGTAACAAACTGTTGGATAGGCAATCCAGAACTGGACGGCCTCTGGAATTGCCTCGACCGGGATTCCTCAGATGTTCATGGCTTATCAATAGGAAGAAAACCCATATTCTCCTATATATGGGCCAACAGATCTCCAAGCAGCTCTTTAGAACCATACTTCCCCTTTAAATCAGCAGGGCCAAGGGCTTCATCTGAAGAGTCTGAACCCCCAGAAACAGACAATGCCTCTGTACCCCTCCTGCCATGAATGGACAGAAGAGGTAGAATAAGTGGATGGAGAGGGAGAAACATGCCTCTTCTTTGCTAAATGTTACCCCATGATGCCCAAAATACAGCCAAAAGCACGAACACAGCATAAATCAATCAAGAAAAGCCGCTTACCTCGGGCTTTAAATATGAATGATCTAGCGCGCTTCCCCGCACGTCCAAACAGGAAGGGCGGGCATGCACTGACCAGGGCTTCTTTCAACATGCATCTGCAAATACCCTCAAATCGAGCATTTGCTGGGCAAAAGACGCTGTCTCTAGTCACCCGACCTACCGGAGAAAGCATCGGAAACAGGAAGAAAATGGCTGTGTACCAGCTCTTCCTGCCAGGCAAGGAAGAACAAATCTGGGGGCCGAAACCAGTAGAAGAAACCGCCTGATCCTCTCTCCTCCTATCAGCTGCTCTCCTGATGGAGGCTAGCAACTTTTCAAGCCCGGCAAGAAAGGTGAGGCAAACCACAAATAAGCCAAAGCCCCAACCCAGCAGCCACCTCCTTGTACCAGTTTCAATCACAGGAAACAAAAAGCCAGAGGAGCCAGAAGTGCCAGCCCCCTTTATGGCACCCAGGTTGGGTGGGTGGGCAGCCCTGCCATGTACCACTCATCAGGTGTTAGACTAACCCATTTCAGTGTGGTGGTCCACATCACCGCAGTGAAATGCAAAGTCATGCATAATAGGCATAGCGCCTGCCTGGCTGTCAAGCCGAAGCGATGCTATGCTGACTGTGACATCCCCTTTGGTATCGCTTTGTTCGCCCTAAGTTGGCAGGGTATGCCCAGACGTGGGTCCCTTGCTCACTTTGCCACTGGATTCAAGCTAGCCTGGCTGATGACGGCTGAATGGCCAGAAACCGGTCCCAGGATGCTTGTTTCCGGTCCAGGGAAAACATGGCTTGGCAGTTCGGGCTGGACTGTTCCCATGAGGCACAGGGTCAGACTGATTTGCATGTGGCCATGTCTGAACTGGGGTGGTGGAGTGAGCTAAAGAATGATGATGGATTAAACCCAGATCAGTTGACTGGGGGTGAGTGTTTGATTAGCTCAAGCGCTCCGTCCATCATCCCCTTTGGTATCGCTTTGTTCGCCCTAAGTTGGCAGGGTATGCCCAGACGTGGGTCCCTTGCTCACTTTGCCACTGGATTCAAGCTAGCCTGGCTGATGACGGCTGAATGGCCAGAAACCGGTCCCAGGATGCTTGTTTCCGGTCCAGGGAAAACATGGCTTGGCAGTTCGGGCTGGACTGTTCCCATGAGGCACAGGGTCAGACTGATTTGCATGTGGCCATGTCTGAACTGGGGTGGTGGAGTGAGCTAAAGAATGATGATGGATTAAACCCAGATCAGTTGACTGGGGGTGAGTGTTTGATTAGCTCAAGCGCTCCGTCCATCATCCCCTTTGGTATCGCTTTGTTCGCCCTAAGTTGGCAGGGTATGCCCAGACGTCGGTCCCTTGCTCACTTTGCCACTGGATTCAAGCTAGCCTGGCTGATGACGGCTGAATGGCCAGAAACCGGTCCCAGGATGCTTGTTTCCGGTCCAGGGAAAACATGGCTTGGCAGTTCGGGCTGGACTGTTCCCATGAGGCACAGGGTCAGACTGATTTGCATGTGGCCATGTCTGAACTGGGGTGGTGGAGTGAGCTAAAGAATGATGATGGATTAAACCCAGATCAGTTGACTGGGGGTGAGTGTTTGATTAGCTCAAGCGCTCAGTCCATCATCCCCTTTGGTATCGCTTTGTTCGCCCTAAGTTGGCAGGGTATGCCCAGACGTGGGTCCCTTGCTCACTTTGCCACTGGATTCAAGCTAGCCTGGCTGATGACGGCTGAATGGCCAGAAACCGGTCCCAGGATGCTTGTTTCCGGTCCAGGGAAAACATGGCTTGGCAGTTCGGGCTGGACTGTTCCCATGAGGCACAGGGTCAGACTGATTTGCATGTGGCCATGTCTGAACTGGGGTGGTGGAGTGAGCTAAAGAATGATGATGGATTAAACCCAGATCAGTTGACTGGGGGTGAGTGTTTGATTAGCTCAAGCGCTCCGTCCATCATCCCCTTTGGTATCGCTTTGTTCGCCCTAAGTTGGCAGGGTATGCCCAGACGTGGGTCCCTTGCTCACTTTGCCACTGGATTCAAGCTAGCCTGGCTGATGACGGCTGAATGGCCAGAAACCGGTCTCAGGATGCTTGTTTCCGGTCCAGGGAAAACATGGCTTGGCAGTTCGGGCTGGACTGTTCCCATGAGGCACAGGGTCAGACTGATTTGCATGTGGCCATGTCTGAACTGGGGTGGTGGAGTGAGCTAAAGAATGATGATGGATTAAACCCAGATCAGTTGACTGGGGGTGAGTGTTTGATTAGCTCAAGCGCTCCGTCCATCATCCCCTTTGGTATCGCTTTGTTCGCCCTAAGTTGGCAGGGTATGCCCAGACGTGGGTCCCTTGCTCACTTTGCCACTGGATTCAAGCTAGCCTGGCTGATGACGGCTGAATGGCCAGAAACCGGTCCCAGGATGCTTGTTTCCGGTCCAGGGAAAACATGGCTTGGCAGTTCGGGCTGGAATGTTCCCATGAGGCACAGGGTCAGACTGATTTGCATGTGGCCATGTCTGAACTGGGGTGGTGGAGTGAGCTAAAGAATGATGATGGATTAAACCCAGATCAGTTGACTGGGGGTGAGTGTTTGATTAGCTCAAGCGCTCCGTCCATCATCCCCTTTGGTAACGACTGTGACAACCATGCCAAGTGCCACGCATTAGGTATTAGACTAACGCATTTCAGAGTGGTGGTCCGCAGTAGCCCTGCTATGCTGACTGTGAAACTAGCTGGAGTGACAGCGTGGCGAGCGCGCTGCTTCCAGCTAGCTTCGGGGGCTGGCTGAGGCGGAGCTAGCTGCTAACTGTCTATAATGTATCAAAGTATTCCCGCAGCGCGGCATTACATTCTGACTAAGTGATGTGTCAGGAGAGGCAGTGTCCAATGGCTACTACTGAGACATGATCAGCCGATTCAGACTGGTGACACAGTGATTTTAATAGGCGCTCCGCTGCACAGGACGTCACGTCCTGCTGCCGCCCGCAGCGACACAAGCAGGTGGCTGCAGTTTTAAGTAAAGTTTGTGGGACTCAGGCTGTGGCAATGTCACTGCTCGCACCGCCGCACATAATTTATCAATTAATCTTGCTGTGACCGCTGGAACGGCCCAACTCAAAGGACCGCAGCAGCCGCTGGAGCCCAAAGCACACACTGTGCAGCTGCTGCTGGGCCTGAATGCAGCCACGGCAGGTCGCGTGCCGAGGGAGACGTTTGTTGCAGCTAGGACTGTGAGGAGGCGGGCGGCCCGTGAGTAAACCGAATTGCCCTACTGTGGCGACACTCGCCTCGCAATTTAAGTAAGTTTAGTGTCAGTCTCAGACAGTGCGCCTCTGGAGAGTGTTAATCTGACTCAAAAATAAAATTTGCTTTAAACTATAGTGCTTAGAGTGCAGTCTTTCAGCTGCCTGCCTGCCCTAGCTGAAGTTCTGCAGTCAGTGACACGTCACAGTCTCTGGTCACACTGTAGTTTTCACAAGCTGCGCGACGTACTTGAAATAATACAGAAGCGCCTTGGCTCACTCAGCCGCTGCCCGGCTATGTGTGTGCCTCTCAGCCTCTTCACCCTCCATCAATGCCCAGTGCTATCTGCCGCCACGGCTGTTAATCCGCGAGTTTAGTAATAGTGTGTTGACTCATTGGGCAGCTTATCTGGGCCGCTGGCTGCAGGTAGCGGCGCGTCGACCGGGGCCACGGACCACTTCGGGGTAATTTTTTAAGGGTTGACTACTCGTTTTTGAAGTAATACACTACAGCGCCCTGGCTGCCGGCTGTGACCTATGTGAGTGACTGTGTGCATCAGCCTGTCTGAGGCTTGGCCAATGCCCGGTACATAGACTGTCTACGGTGGTTGCCGTCCGAGGGTCAGCGGACTGTGTTGACTCTTAATTTTGATTAGGCAGCTGCTGAGACAAGATCTGTGTTGTTGGAGCCTCACATCTGGCTGGGTCCCTGTAATAAACAAATAAAAGGTTGTCCGTTCGTTGTTGGTAACTTCAAATGTATTTATTGAAGATTGAAGTTACAAGTAAGAAAGTACATAAATAGCGAGCCCCACCAGGAGCAACCTGTAAGCTGCTCAGCCCATAGACCAACTGACTCAAACCATTCCAACATTCTAACTTCCAACATTCTAACACACACACACACACATCATGGCTGAGCAGCATACTACAACATCTCCCTTCTTTACAATGAGAAGGGAGAAACTCTAAAACGGTATAACAAAAATCACATTAAAAGGATTAAGCGAAAACATGGCAAGATATGATGATAAATTAAAATTGATAGAAAACGCCAAGATTGAAAGTAGTGAGTGGTAAAGAAGAATAAGGAAGACAGTGGGAAAGAGCAATAAAGAAGACAGTGGCACTAAAGAAGACTCAATCACCCATCTCCCTTTCTCCCACAAAACAACCAACGCACTGCCACAACAAAACAACAAGTGACTCAGGTACAAAGATCATGAATGCTGGCCGGGCCGACACGAAGGAAGTACAAAAGTACGATCAAGAGTGTGAAGAAGAAAACAAGGAAAGCAAAACGCACAACATGGCGCAATAAAAACAATTTGTAACAGAGTACAGATGTGGGGTGACCTCATTAAATAGATGTGGGGACACACCACATAAAATCGATGTGGGGACGCACCACATAAAACAGTAGAACATGTGCATAAGATGTGGATGTACCACATTAAACAAGGTAAGAAAAAAGTAGATGTGGGACCTCCACATGACACAATAATATGCACAGGAGATGTGGAGGTACCACATGAAACAATGTAAAATTTCCCTCAGAGCAGGTTGAGGTGAAAGGTGTGCGGAAATGGCACACGGCACAATGTGCCACATGAAATTGTGAAAATCTCCCTCAAAGCATGTTGGGAAGAAAGGTAAAAATGTGCATGAGATGTGGCAGTACCACATGAGGCAGTAAAATTTCCCTCAGAGCAGGTTGAGGTGAAAGGTGTGCGGAAATGGCACACGGCACAATGTGCCACATGAAATTGTGAAGATCTCCCTCAAAGCATGTTGGGCAGAAAGGTGTGGGCAGGCACCACACGAAACAAATTAAGATGTATGAAAAGTAGATGCGAAGCAAGGTACGACAAGGTAAAGTGTACGATTCATACATGAAGAAAACAAAAAGGTGCAGTGAACAATACCACACGGTACAGTAAGAGTGTGGTGGTGAATTCCACACAGTGCAACAGTAACGAAGAAGCTTCAGAGCTTGGTGTGGCTGGGAGTGCCACACAGTACAGTAAAATGCATTTTTGTTTATAACCACACGTTATAACATGAAGAAAAATAATTGAACTAACCTTTTTTTTTTTTTTTTAAATACAACACAGTAAAAATTACATTTGCAGCAACAGAAGGGGTTTGGTTAGGCATGTAGTAATACTTTCTGAAAACAGAACATGCAAATATTGTAATTATGACCATAAAGATGTCATGAATTACTTAACTTAAATATGACTTTCAACATATCATGAAGTACTTATTCTAAAAATTGAGCGTAAAGGAATCATGAAGTACTTATTTTAGAAAATGAGCATAAAGGCATCATGAAGTACTTATATTAAAAATTAACGTAAAGGTATCATGAAAGAAAAGTACACAGCATATTATTTGATCGAGGAATCTAACAAGAAGAAAACTGATGCTGATGCAGGCAAGACAGGTAACACTTGCTAGGAACTTCATGCGTAGTTGAGTTTCACGAAGAGAAGTGAATTAATGGATCTGAAGGAACACTCGAAGATCTGCATTTACAGTGTCTAAATCGCGTGGATTTATATTTTCCTTGTTGAGGTGCAGTGATGAAAGATAAACGCTAGGTGGCACTGTTGGAAAAGTGAAAGTACAGTACTTCGAGCGTGCCCAAAAGTAATAAGGTGAATAATATCGAATTAGAAATAAGGAAGGTAACTTCAAATGTATTTATTGAAGATTGAAGTTACAAGTAAGAAAGTACATAAATAGCGAGCCCCACCCAGGAGCAGCCTGTATGCTGCTCAGCCCATAGACCAACTGACTCAAACCATTCCAACATTCTAACTTCCAACATTCTAACACACACACATCATGGCTGAGCAGCATACTACAGTCCCACGTGGGATAGAGGGCCTGGAGTCCACACGGATGCTCTGCATCTGATAGATTGATTGCTGGCAGCAAGGAGAATCCAGGGTGCCCAGTGGGCAAAGACAATCTGTGTTTTAACTGTTTTTCTGCCAGCCCGCCCGGCAACACTAGGCAGCTGAGAAGAGAAAATTCATGTTGTTGGTGCCTGCATGGCGAGTGGAGTGCACGCTGTGCTAGGTCTCTGCGTCAGTAGTATTACAGTTAATGTATTAATTTGAAACTCGGTATATTAATTTTAAGCAGCCTGCATGCAGCTGTTATAAACATGGGGTGCCGCGGACTGGAAACAGCTGACTGCATTCATTATATGAGACCACGCCACGGCTGCCACAGAGGTTGTACAACGAAGGTTGTTTTAAATTAACAGTTTGTCCTTAGTTTCAGTAATGCTCCAAGCTTTTTAGCCCAACGCAAGGTACTGTGATGCCTTTTAACTCAGACACATACATTGCAGCATGTGTAAAAGTGTTACAGGGACTTAAGCAGACCCTACGGTAGTCAAACTGGCTAGGGATGATGGGTAAGTGGAAACTGATTATCAGACATGTTTTGTTTGCTTTAGATGGCCTAAAGTGCTGCATTTGCCCATAACACCTGCGAGGTCTCCCTCAAATTTCTTGAGCCTGAGACTGATTGACGGTATAATGTCCTAGTTTCACTTGCTATGCGATAAACTTTGCTTTTTAGGCTAGAGCGCGGTCATGAACGATCACATCATCATTTGAGCAGCTGCAGTGCCTGCCTGCCCTCTATTACTGAGAACTGCAGCCACGCAGTCTGTCTCCGGTTAGTGCCCTTCCATTTCTAGTGCTTTGCAGCAGTTTTAATATCTTCTTAGAGTTTCTTGTTGCTCAAATGGGTGTAATTTCTGGTATTTATATGTTTCCCTCATATTCGTTGCTTGATTTTGTTCGCAAGAAAGTGTCACTTATAATTGTTGAAATGTCACTAATAATTACACTGAAATTAAGAAAATGTCATACATAGCAATCTAAAACATTGGCCACTATGGTGGGGCTAGCCTGCAAGATTCCTCCTGCTCTGTTACTGTCATGAGGTGAGATCACATCATGTTGTAATGACTGGGATGAAAACCAGGGGCATAGGAGTAATTAAGAATGCCCCAGTAGCACTGATTATTCTATTGATTTCAGGGCAGGGCTTATGTGCTGTGTCAGATGCCTTGACCCAATTACTGCGGCCTGTCGCCATTAAGATAATGTGGTACAATAACAGACTTATAGCAGTAGGGATGCCAGAAATACAGTAGTATACCTCCTAAATCTGATGGTTGGTAAGTATACCTTTCGACTTACTGCGGCTGAGGGTGATACCTTCCTTGACTCATCTTTACCTTACAAATAAGTAAAATGCCACCATCTGACATGAACTAGATCACACACCCAAAACATCTTATTCTTCCTAAACAATATCCATGTATTCTAATACGCTCACCCTCAAAATCCACGGAATCCCTGGAGATTCAGAAGTTTGACCAGAGTTCAGCTCGATTGGCATTAGCTTCAGATTTATGGAACCAATCACATTACTGCTGTATTCTAACTAGTAAATTACCATGCCACTTGTAGCTTTAAGAGTGTCACTCTGTGACGTAGTATTTGTTCTATATTAGAGTGTTCTCTGTTGTGTGATATACTGGTGTTCTCTTGAAAGTCAGTTGGTAGCTGGCTGGAGAGGGAGCACCACCTACAGTAGTTTCTACATAAATAAATCCTTGTAAACCCTTTGGAAGCCTCAGAGTGTTATCTACAAATTTTGGCAACGATTCCAGCCTTCAACGACTGTGCCCTGGGTGGTGTACAAACCCATGAGCAGTGCGAGGAAGTTCACGTGAAAAAAATCTACGCTGTGAACAATAGGAGTGTTACCGGTGATCAAGAAGAAACCTGACGTTTATGTGGATACCGCTACACCAGAAAATGCTTTGTTGGTGATTTTGGTGAGAAGTAGGTTTTTTTTTAATTCACTGGGTCCATTATTATATCGGTACTACCTCGAGCGCAATACTGTAAAGTTTGTGTTGGCCCCACGCATCAGAAGCTTTATCGCTTGCTTACCGGGAAGGCTGTTCACGAGCACTCCAGGGTATTCTATGCCAGAAGTGAACTAACGTCACTCACAACGTAGACTACGTTGTGTGAACAAGCGCTATTGCCTCTAGAGAATAACGTGGCAACACACGTTATTGGCGGCCATCTTGTGCGGTTGGGAGAATTTATATACAATATTATCACAAGCAAGTCGTTTGTTTACAAGCAAGTTGTCCGTGTTGAAGTGTACGGTGACATAGTTATTGAGGAAACTGCTGTCAGTTAACACGCTCTTTGCAGACGTAAAGAACTAACGCCATCATTGAAAAAAACAAGTTAATTGCCTGCATGGTCATCACGGAAGAAATACTACCCGCACAACTGTGTCTGATGATGGTTTCCTGTGTTTTGCCATGCAGGTAGATTATGTTTAGAGCTTCTACAGTGAAAGGCACACCTGAATATTACATTGACAGGCACACTAAGATATTTTAGTGCTTTCACGTTCTACGTTGATAGGCACACCATACGAGTACTGTGACATTATCGTTCAGTGGTCCAATATGCCCATACCAGATCATCTACCATCCTCCTGACGTCACTCCTACTCACACAAACCATTTGAATTACACCCTTAACCATGCGGTTCGCCCTCTGAACTACACCATTGCTTGTGGGTTGTACAATGATGTGCGAGCATGACCAATATGGGCACAGAAAGCTATAGTGGTTTTATGCTGATGGATCATGGTGAAGTGTAGGGAAGTAAAACTCAAGGTGTAAGTGTGAATGTAGACAGTCCCAGGCACAGAAACCCACCTAAGTATTTGGAAGATTATGTGCGTGAGTAGGTGCAATTTATACCCCCAATCATACACACTTATGTGTATCAAGCAAGGGTCACTACCTAAGCTCGGTTTTGTAATTGAAAGGGAAGATATGTTGTATTCTGATGTATTCTAACAAGTAAATTACCATGTCACTTATAGCTTTAAGAGTGTCACCCTGTGACATGGTATTTGTTCCATAACAGTGTTCTCTGGTGTGTGCTGTAGGAGAGGGAGCACCACCTACAGTCGTTTCTACATAAATAAATTCTTGTAAACCCTTTGGAAGCCTCGTAGTTTTATCTTCAAAAGTTACATAACGGTATCCTTAAAACAGTGTGTGTTCCCATATGGGAGTTACTAGTTTTCCATCTTACTTTCAGGTGAGATTCTCAACACAGCTTACTTCACACAATCAAATGTTTCCCATTCCAAGATGGCCACCGCCTTTGCCACGAAAATATGTGAACACTATGTTGGGTTTCTACTGCAGGTGGCAATGGAGCTTACACCAAGCCCCGCAGCACTAGGAAATTAGTGCGAGGGACTGCACAACAAACCTCCTGTCTCAGTACCTGCTCCCGGGTTGTATCAGCGGACGCCATAGCCGTCGTTAGGGCAGCCATCTTGAATTATCAACGGTGGAACGTCACTGCTTCAACGGCAAAACACGCCTTTTTGTGTAAAGCACACACCCTCTTTATTATAAAAACAAAGGAAAGACAACGACAGAATCCATTATCCCACACTCAATGGTAATGTGTCACGGTGAAGGGGAGATTACGACCAAACTTAATAAACCTGCAAGCGTCGAGGCTTTTAGTTTCCATTAGATGTTACAGAAAATTGCAACTCAAACGTGTACTTTATTCAAATGGTTAAGCATACGGGTGAAATACTAAACGGGAGGCTTAATTAAAATACACAAAAGCAGCACTGCAAGTAGGTTATGGTCTGGTCACAATTAACATAATTGGACCTCTACTAGATCTCATTACGAACATTAGTCTGACGCAAACAAGAGAATTTTACGGCTTGCTGCACGAAAGAACACGAAATAAAGATCGAAATACTGATGGTCTTGGCGTACGTAATTTTAATAATAGATCAACACCTGCATATGGCATACATTATGTGATGCAGCAAGAAAATAATTTAATTTATTTGTTCCGACAGATCCACCTGCAGCCACTATGGCATTTGTTCGCTTTTAATTTTCTAAAAAGGCATACATAATAAGACGTTAAACCAAGAACACTATTTAAACTTTCCACACAATCAAAATGTTGCAAACGCCTTTAAAGATGGCTACAGGACATGCGCGCCTTCTAAACCAAGGGTGATAATTTGCCCTTTTCATTTACCGACAGGGATTCCCCTGCCGGAACTGACGCGCCAATGGTACAGCACCGCCCGGCGCCTGTTGCAGGGTGGCACAGAGATGGCGTCCGAGGAGGATGGAGACGAGTTGTCTGGAGAGGAGCGCATGGATTTTCTGCGGGATCGGCACGTGCACTTTTTCCAGCGTTGCCTACAGATGCTGCCCGAGGGCTACTCATCCTTGGAGACTAGCAGGTACTTTAGTGGGGGGAGGGAGTAACGTACGGGAGGAGGTACATAGAGATAAAAGTGGGTCTAGCTTGTCAAAGCATCCGCTTGAGGTTTCTTTTTAATGAATAGAAACAGAAGGAGGACTGGCATGTTAGTTTGCGGATTTTGGTTGGGTTTAAGAAATTGGCTTTTGTTTCTCTGCAGGTTGGGACAGTTGGGCATTGTAGTGTTTTCTATTTCTTTTATGTTTTATATTATCAATTATTTGGTTTTACACGAATTGAGAAGAAGAGCTGTAAAAAAAAGCAGCAGTGATGTACCTAGTGATTATTTGCTAAATTAAGAAACTCAAACAAGATAGTGTTGATTGAGACCTTTTACAAAGATGCTGTTGTTAGACGGTTGCACACCAAATAGGTTTCATATGTGTTTTTACAAAGTAGGTGCAATGTACTATCTTGGGTATTTTATTGTCGTGTAGTTCCTACAAGATCTGCGAGTTTAGACAACAAAAACTAAGGGATTGGTGTCCAGACTGATTCCAGACACCCCCAAAGGATATGTTAGTCTGTAGACCAGCTAGCTCACAGTTCCACTATAAGCCCCACAAACTTACCAAGGAGCGAATAGTTTCTGGCAACTATCGAATATGACAACCCTGACCCCTCGGGGATCGTGGAAACAGTACAGTACTTTTTCGCTCAGTCACTCGTGCTCACTCGGTCTCAGGGAGATATACAGAATAAACAGTGGGGACGTTTTCAATAAGCATTTATTGAACCAGCGTCATTTTAGTATAAAATACGTGTGCTGCAACAACCATTAGACAGAAACAAATATATACGGTTATAAGCACCAACCGAGTAAATAGAAGGTAGAATTCTACCATGTTGCTAAAACAATGAATATATGCATGCATATAGATACATGACAGTAATCATGAGCATGAAACCCACAAAAACCCTTCGGATCTGGGTTTGCACAAAGCGAGTAGTGTGTGGAGCAGACTATGCTAGGATGAGGGAGGGGGGGGGGAGTCCCTTTAGGACGGTTTCCCTCACACACCAGAGGTGTCATGCTTCATCATCGGGATACCTTCTCGTGTCACAAGCCATGTCGTGATGCAGGCTACGACCCCCTCGCTGCGAGGGAGGAGCTCAGGGATGTTTCTTTTATATGAGGAGTGGTCATAAAACCCAATGTAAGCGTAGTGTTTGGTGGAGGGAGTCCAGTGCTAAATAGACAGTGGTTAAAACTAGCTACGAGGTTAGCCTGACACAGTTTATTATTGCTACCTAGTGCTAGGGTTAGGAATAGTATAATTTACTATTCCAACTCCAGCCTGCGCAACTGTAGGGAAGCTGTTGGAATAGTAAATTGTACTATTCCTTAGGTTAGAGCGCCCCCTACAGCAAGTCGATCTAATGACTTGCGATGTAAAGGTATCGCGTTCTAACAACGCGGTCGTTGTAACGACCACGTTGTAAAGGCAACACGATGTAATGACAGCTGTTTCCCAAGCATGACACCTCTGGTGTGTGAGGGAAACCGTCCTAAAAAGGGACTCCTCCCCCCCCCCCATCTCCTAGCATAGTCTGCTCCACACACTACTCGCTTTGTGCGTCCCCGGACCAGAGGGCTTTTTGTGTGTTTCATAGTCTTATATCGGGGAGTTTGCCCTCGCTGGTCCTAAAAACCTCCTCAGGCCCCCCCCTTTTTTGTGTTTTTAGTAATCATGAGTACTCCTAAGATGCAAACCCTTACTAGATGTACCTAAGTGTATCTAACATGTATGTAGGTGTATAGCCAAGAATCTTACTGTTGCAGGGATTCTGCACATACACAGAACTATGCGCAGGAAAACAGGACCTCAGTGAATAGGGGTGTACCAACCTACCACATCAGTACCCAAAATCCCAAACCAACTAGCTATAGTGTCTCATTCGTTCTCCTCCAAATATCACGACGCTACAAATGATTAGACAACCCAGAACACAACACTCCCGACTCTCTCAGGAATCGCGGTAGCAAGACGTACTCTTTCGCTCACTCACTCGTACTTATCCACAATGAGAATAGGCAGAGTCACTGAAATAGTTCAAAATGTTTATTTTAACTATCGTTTTCTACAATACAGTATACGTGCCACTAGCAGCAAAATGCATAAACTCAGCACAGTTACCATTGTTACAATTCCATAGAATACAAAGGGAGAAGTCATTTTTATAAAGACAGTGGAAATAAGGGCCTATAGGCCTGACCACCCTCCCCTTGACTAGAAGAAGTTTATTTTATAAAAAGGACGATCTCTGAGCTTTGACAGCAGACCCCGTACCTTAAAGCCTGGATATAAGGTTTACATCATAGGAATAGCAGAGCTCTTCTCCATGGAACGGCTTTCTCCAAGTGCGTTAAAACAACATGCAACAACGCAATATCAAAGCACGAGTCTCCAGTACTGCAGCTGTGTAGCATGTTATGTCTAGGTGCTAGGGACTGACCAGAACAGAATAACAAGTGGCATTGTTTATCGACCTTGCACATCGTGTTCAGACTAAACTCCAGGAAAGGCAGAGAACGTGAAAAGCAACCCGTTCTCATGTGAAAGGCACAAACAAAGTCTTGCAAAAACAGTCATGTAGTAGCGTGCGCAAAAGCAGCATCATGGCAGCGAAGCTCATGCTAACTTAGCAATGTCGATAATGTGCCTAAGAACCATATAACACCCTCCCCCTGGTAAAGACATAGACAAAGGACCAAAACGGAGTTCACCAGTCAAGCAGAGTTCAAAGCGTTTGGGGAAAAAAAACAAATTGGAAAAAAATCGAAATTAAAAAAAACCACGTTTTTTATTTTTTCAAAGCTGTTAATAGGGCTTATTGAAGGGGAGCTGCCTCAGAGATAACAAAGTTATTATGAAGGAGGTGGTAAGTCCATCAAGGTGTGTGAACCGAGGAATGCAATTCCCTCCAAAAGATCATCCCTATCGTTGGTAAAAAAGAGAGATGCCATCCAATTAAGTAAGTCGAAGGAACAAACGTGCTCCTCGTAATCAGATGCTTCTAAAAGCATGAGTGGGCAACTTGCGTGATATTCGATGAAACTTCGTTGCAGGACGGTCTGCGCAGCCGCACAGACATCCCATTCAGCCAAAACTCCAAGTGCAGCCGCACGCGCCATACGGCCAGCCCAGAACAAGCCTGGTCATGGGCCTCTAAGGGACCCATCAACTGGTTAAAATCTGGGACTGGACGTGACGTATTGGAGGGGCATATATCCAGTGCCCAATAGAAGGGACATCGCTGACAGTAAAAGACTGGTTGCACGCAAGTGAAATACGCAAAGCGAAAAGTCAATCCATAACTGACGTCAAGCGTGGCTAATGGCAAGCATCCGAAAACCTGTTGCATGCGATCACAGTACAGCTGCAACTGGTCTGGTCTGTGCAGTACCACAAGTTGAGCTGCCATTGCGCAACAGGAGCAGGAGAAGCAGAATTCCAGCGCCTAATGTCAAAATCAAGGGAAACCCTCCGAAGGCGCTGGAAAAAATAGAATGAATAAAACACGGTATTACTCCAAATATAGTCTGAAAAGAAGTCACAAGGCCAGATCCCACACATTTAAAAAAATGTGCAAGGCCTGCGGTGTCAGACGCATTAAATATTTGTGTATTAGTTCTCCAAAATGCAGTGGGAGGTTGGTGTTCAGAAGGGACTGTATCTGTCCAGAAGTCCTAGCCACCTGTAACTGGAAGGTTTCGCGGGCAGAAATGAGAGCCACCTCTTGTTGGAATAACAGCGCTTTCAGCCTGCTCAACTTGTTGAAATCTGTTTTCAAAGTTGGAATGGAAGGCCAAATTAAGCTATCTAAACTCTCATGCGGGGCGGAAAAAGCACATTGCTACAACAAGTTACGCGCTGGGAAACCGTTACTAAATACGGGACTCCTGCCCGTAAACCACAGCACTCTTGGTTGTTCAAAATAAGATAACTGCCATTTGTAAGCAATGAAAAAGCAGGAATTATTGATGGCACTGGAGTCCCTTTTAAAAAACAGGCCAGATTAGGCGCGGAAACGTTCCAAGCGCCGTGCAACTTAACGTGTTTACAAACAAGGGAGTGTCCTACTGTAGAATCGCAGTCTTCCCCTGTTAGGAAAACCTCCTTACCCTCCCTCTGACAGCTATAAGTGAAAGGTAGGGACCACAATTCATGTAGAAATGCACTACCCCGTGGTTCAAAACGTCCAATCGGAAAATGCTGCATGCATGATGTAAATTGAAATAGCGAAAAAGGGAGAGAGATAACCCCATGAATTAACCAAACAGCAGAGTCCATTTCTGCCACAGACAACGGCAAGGGCTCTAATTGTTCAATATGCAATAGTGTATATGTAGCATCTTTCATGGACATAAATCGTTGTTTATCAGTTAGATTAAATGGTAAAAACAAAGCAGTGGCATTCAAATAATCCCAAGGTACTTTTCCCATTTTAAGAGTCTACAATGTCCAAGCAAATTGCATAACAGATCTTAACTGATATATCAATAACATATGAAACAATATTATCCAACGTATAAATGCGTGAGGAAAGCGTGTTTATGCTATTGTCTACTACTGCAAGAACTTTTTCTAAGTTGGCCTGATCAATTTGGCGCAGACGAAATGCAGCTTCCATCTGCGAAAGTTTCCAAATTTCATTGTAAGCGGCATACATGAATCTTTTTGCTCTTGGAGCCCTGGGTGCCAAGAGGAAATCAGCAAAATTAATGTCATGCGACAGCAGAGAAAGGTGTTGCTTCACTGATGTCAGCGTAGAATGTTCCAACCATTGTTGGCATAACTTACCCACCGAATATGTGGTAACCGAATGGGAACTTGGATAACGTGGGTCCGGTCTAGTCTGTGTGAAACCAGGTGTTACATTATAAAAACGCATTTGACATGCATTTGTATTAGTTTGCCACACTAACCACCCGGAAGAATCGACTTCAGAGACATTGAAAGTGTTATTCCGAAACAAAGCTTGCAGTGCCTCAATGGTATAATTTGTGTGTGTGCGCAAATCATTATATTCAGCTAAAGACGGAATGGATGGCGTATTTAAATTTTTGACAGTTGCCAGGCCAAAACAAGTTGTTTGGTACAGTGTATCATTTAAAAACAAAATTTGAGCTGGGATCAGACAGGCACGATGTAATGCTTCAGTTCCCTGAACCTGCCAAGGCTTAGTGCCCCAGATTGATTTTAAATCAACAGTATCTTTCCAATGATCATAACCCTGCGTAGCCAATTTATTTCTAAACAAGTTGGCGTAAATCAACTTTGTGTGGGTCAACATAAATTTGGATTGTGTAGATGATCGAAGTTTAAAGTAATAGGATTCCGGTTTAGATATGTTAAAATCTGTGAAGTAAGTGAACTTATCCCTAAAAGTTTTAGAACTCCCCTCTATGGGAGTAGGACCATGTTCCCATTGTGTAAAATTAAAAACCGGTCTTAATGTGTTTGTTTTGTGTAAAAAATGATGCCCGTAATGCTGATAACAAAATAAATCTCCATAATTGGCCGAATTTAAATACAAATCTTCAGCATCAAAAGCAGCATAATATTTTAAGTCTGAAAATAGTGCATGCACTGCTTGCACATCCCAATCATCCGAATGTATGTCCCGTGTTACCACATCTCCTAGAGAGACGCGAAACACGAATGGTACGCGAAGCACCTCGGTCAGGCCGTGGACTTCGTAGGTTGTCCCAAACGATGCCATCTGCAGTCGGGAATGCTGAAGTGTTAACATGAGACTGATCACGTTTCATGATATGGGACGATGTGTGAGGAGCTAGAACTCCATCGACCAAGTTTACTGCAGAGCGTTCTGGCAGGTAATGACCATTGATGAGCAAAAAGAACACTGTCAGAAAACAAATTGACATGAAGAGGAAAATCAGGATAAGCAGCAACCAAATGTAGGTCCAAGGAGGGACCAAGTAAGTCTTTTTGAACCAAGAGAAAAAAATACTTATTTTATTCGGTGTGTCTGCGAAACCGGATGTCGAGGAAGACGAGCCGGAAGAGAGGCTGGCATGATCTCCATAGTAGCCACTTGTAGGTTGATTTATCAGAGGTGGAAGTGTCTGGTCCGCTTGATGTTCCCCAGGACTGTTCAGCACCTCACTTACGGACTCATCAGGATGATATATATACTCGACATCCATGGTAGAAGATAGAGGTCGGACGGGTGAAAGATCAATGATAGTGTCCATCACTTGCTTAGCCCTACGAGGACCAGTGCAAGATGATAAAGTCAGTGGATCCAATGAAATTGCGTTGCACGAAACTGCAGGTGTGACACTATTCAGAATCGGCCACATGGTGTAGCTTGACATTGTCCACTGAAATATATCTGTTGTCTTTGCGACCAGGTAAAGGAGGTAAAATGACTGTACGAGTACCCTTTAGTCCAAGCACTGGAACAGGTGCACGATAAGAGGGACCAAATTCTTTTTTGTTCTCCAGTTTTTCTCGCACCAGATCTCCGATTTTTGGAATCCAACCGGCAACTGGAATCAGTAGTGCTGCATCAGTGGAGGAGGGTAAATGTTCAGTCGCATAGCTGTCAGGTGTCTTTTGTAGATTCTGTAACACAGTAGAATGATTATCTACGTCAAAGGTTGCGGCAGCCGCCACAACGTCTAGACCATCAAGGTCTGGCACAAACATTTTAATGCCAAAGAGCATTTCGTATGGGGTCCGCCCACCCAGAGATCGTCTAAGGAGGTTATCAAGTGCACGTTGAACCCCATACAAGTGAGCCAGCCAGTTCCTGCCAGTACCTAAGACTCTAGCTGTCAAGGATTGCTTTAAGTCACGGTTCATTCGCTCCACAATTGAATTGCCTTCAGGCCTGTATGGAGACGAAAACTGCACCAGTACCCCCATTGACTTCATCGCATCCTTGTACTCCTTAGAGGCGAACGCTGGACCTTGGTCAGAATGGAATGTGCCACAGGCAAACATCCCTACAAAGACACGCAAATCCCTGATGACATTTCGAGCATCAGCACTGCGTTGTGGCCAAACCCAAAGGAATCTAGTGCACGAATCAACTGCAACAAATATGTATTTATACGAAGTATCAGAAGAGAGAGGACCGCAGTGATCAAGATAAATACAGCCAAAAGGTTGATTAGAAATACACAGCTGTGTTTGCGGTCGGCGTGTGACCGTGGATGGTTTAATCTGCTGACAAATGTCACAAGAAAGTACATAATTACGGGCCTGTTTATATAAACCACGCCACCAGTAACGTTACTGTAAGATAGAGACTGTCGCCGACACACCGGCATGCGCAGATGCTATGCCTTCGTGTGCGGCTTTGATCAGAGCTTGTCTGCGGTCCAAGTTGGGAATCATCCGATCCCCAACGGAAGGAATCAAGGCATAAGGAACTTGTTCGGGAGTTGTATGATAAGAGTATTTAGAAGGGAAACCCTGAGGATAAGCAGTTCCCTCCTTCGTTGCAGCTACTGCTGCCAAAATCTCATTATCTATTTTAGACATGGAACTTGTAACTGCTGCTACGGAACACGTGGCTACTGCAGACTTGGCCACTTCATCAGCCAAAGAATTACCAAGAGCATGTGCTCCCACACGCTGATGGCCAAGTGTATGTATAACATGTATGAGGGGCAGACGTTGTTTAAGATCTGCCACTCGAACGCAAAGCGTTTTATGCTTAATTGCGCTGCCTTTGGAATCTCAATAGTCATTCCGAGACCAAAAAAACAAGTTGTCATTAAAAGACTGGACACAGTAATAAGAATCGCAGACAATAAGAGTATTCACATTTGGATCCGAAAACTCGAGAGCAAGTACAAGAGCACGCAGCTCCGCCAATTGTGCCGTACAGTCTCCAAGTGCCTGAGTGTGCACTACGGAAGACTTAAACTCTCCATGAACAATTGAGCCAGCAACAATTGCACAAGCGGCAGAATAAGCATGTTTGGAACCCGGGTGAGCCGAGCCATCGGTGTAAATGATGCATTTGTACTCATGTAAAGGAAGCAGAGACAAGGGTGGAGGATGAACGTGTTCATACTGCAAAAACTCCTGTGTCTGTAAGGAAGGATCAAAGATAAACGTGACATCAGCCGATGTCAAAGAAGTAGCCCATTGTATCCAAAGGGGATGTAACGCTTTCGAGCTAAGTACACTCGCCTTAGTCACGGCTTCTAAAGCAGGGAATGGCGTGACCATAAGAATGCGTTTTCCTTGCGCCAGTGAGCGTTCTTTTAGAATCGCCATCTGTACTGCCGTTAAGATTTTTTCAACAGTTGAAAAGCGCATTTCAGCAGCAGTGTATAAATGTGATTTGTATGCAATAGGTATTGTGTCTCCCTCATTGAACGTCAAGTAAGTGAAACCAACTGTCCCAGAAGCTATACATATTACCAGGTTTGTGGTGTTATCACGCGTCAACAAGTAGTTAGTTGCAAGCAAGTCAGTTTGCAAAGAATTTAGAATTGTAGTATGTTCCGGAAGCAAGCTGGCAGATGAAAAAGTCGGTTGTATCAATGCATAGAGCGGTTTGATACGCTGGGCATAATCAGGAATGTAAGTCCTCCCGAAATTCAAAAATCCCAGCAAGGACTGAAGTTTCTTCAGGGTAGAAGGGGGTTGCAATTGTGCACATTTCTCCAAGAAGTGCGGGGCCAAGCCCTTACCTTCATTATTGAGCTCGCAGCCCAAAAAGAGCACTGCTAAATGGGCGATGTGCGATTTAGCCAAATTTAATTTATATCCATAGTCGGCAAAGGACAAAATGATATTGTCGACCCGGACTAGATGCGGCATAAGTTCATCGTCTGTCAGATAAATGTCATCAACGTACGAGAACGCCTCTGGATCTATGTCGTGTAACAATGACACGACACGTGCCGCAAATGCCCCGGGGCTATTCTTATACCCCATAGGCAATTGTGTACATTTTTTCTGATTCCCGATGGCAGTGAATGCTGTCAAATCACGGCTCTCCGGAGCGAGATTGTGACTATAGAAACCATTAGAAAAAACAAGTGTAGTTTTGTATTTCTTATGAACAAGATTGTTCACCAGTGCAGAGCTGTGAGTGTTCTGTACCGCAAAAGTGCGACAATGACTGTTCAATTCTCGGTAATCCAATACAATCCGATATGAACCATCAGGTTTTGATACCGAAAAGAGAGGATTATTCATCTGTGATGTACATGAGTCAATCACTCCTTGATACTCCAACTGTGTTAGAATATCACAAACTGAAGCTTTTGCTTCACGTTTGAGTGGATATTGCAGTTGTGGCTGAGGCATAGAGCATAAAGGTATTTCATGAGCCGGTGAATCAACATCCCAACCCACCTGATTACGATACACCGCTGGGGCTAGGGCCAGAGCCCACTCAGCTGCGAAAGCCTGTGCATGCTCCTCAGGGACATGACGCGAAAAACTCGGAAGTATCACGTCTTCCCCTTTCGATGCGGCCAACACAAAGGGTGGAGGCCAATATGCCTCCGCTAACAAAATGCCATACGAGGAGGAAAACCGCCTTGATTGGACGAGGTATATCACCTTCAATTTGGAAAATTATTTCATAGAGCCTATCCGGGGGGGGCAACCCGGGTGTCTGAAGTCTCTACTGTAACGAAGGTATCAGTTGCTGTCGCCTCCAGACAGGGACGCAGAGCCTCCCGCACTATGGTAACCTCCGCTGCGCTGTCGAGCAGAGTCACTGCCCATGTCCAATCCAGGAGTCGCGTTCTCACCGTCTGAGGCATACCTCGCTGTTAGAGCGGCAACTTTCTTCTTCTGAAACGGGGGTCGAAAACGAGGTAGATCCTCTTGTTTTCCTTTGACTTCAAACTGTCAAAGTTGATCTCGTCCCCGTGGCGCAGGTTGACTTTTGCCACGATCTTGGCATTCCCCTCCTCCGACTTGAGAGCCAGATGTGTCCTGTGAAGAACGAGGAGAACGCTGATCAGGGACTTGAAATCTATCAGGAGACTTAATTTTCGCCCGATCGCGCAAATCATAAGTATGCTCAGAAGCCTCAGGTGTCGGTGAACCTGCACGCGAACCTTGCTTCTGCTGTTGCTGCCCCTGTTTTTTATTTTTCCAGTTCTTTTTAGGAAAGACCGGACGTCCATCTTTATCAGTTTGGACTTTTTGTTGAGTCTGAGATTAAGTTTGCGTTTGTGTAAAAGGCTTAACTCCCAAACTATTGCGGCCTATGGTTTTATAAGCCTTTGCAATAATTTTTGGCAAGTCGCGTGGCTTGTCTGCATCAGGGACGGCCTCCAAGTTATTTGCCACTTGAAAGCTTACCGCATCGCCCTTTACGTTAGCAAGGATCATATCAGCAACCACGTCGAACACCCCCACCAGCCGCATCCGCAGCTCTACAGCCACCTTGGCTCCGTGTTCATCCTGAACACGCTTAATCACTGCGGGGAGCACGGCCATGGAGGGAGTGCCGAAACACTTCAAATATACCGCTGCAAACACCTTACCCCAGGTGTTACAATCCGCTAATTCGGGAAGTAAGTCTTTAGGCAAACTAATAGTCAATATCCTGTGTTTTTCCACAGGAGAGGTATTTGGAAAGACCGCTTCTAGTTGTCCAAATTTCTCAGCAAGCCAATAAGGTAATTCATCCTTATTCTGTGGTCGCTTGCCCATTACAGAATTAACCATGACGGGACTGATAGTTGCACCACCAGGTCCAGCAGTTTGCGCAGCAACGCCAGGTGGTCCCACCTGAAAGTTGCACGTCATGAATAACAGCTCTATGCACGCGTATTAAAGACGTATGTAACACGCGCAGTTCTGCAAGCGTCGCTGTCGTCAGACGACGCGGGTGAGGGGTATACCCAGCCAAAATAGGCCACGTGGCCCCATCTATCGATAAAGGACCTAAACGGACCGGCGTTATTGGGTGAGGAAGGGCGCCATTAAACCAGATTTGGTGTTGCCAAGCTGTAAGCGGAATCTCAAGAGCCCGATAGGGCTGATAAACATTAGGAAGGGCCGTAGGCGTATATTCGTGAAACAAGTTATCCGTCCCATCCACCGCCGGAAAGGTGACCCAAGAATAAAACACTTCGAAACGGTAAGCCGCATCCGCCTCTACCACAAAAATCAGCGCAACACCAGCATTAGGGACTCCATTCTGAGTCAAATAAGCCGTGAGTGCTGCCCTACTAGGCGGCATAATTGCGACCGCCATAATGGATAATAAAGAATAACAACCTAGAGCGCGGCAGCGCAATAATGGGTTAAGAATGAAGAGAGAAACCTTTTAAAACTTCAAGCTTGAAAGAACCTATAAAAACATCAATATAGGAGGTTACACCGTCACAGCTGTCTCCGGAAACAGAAGTGAGGGTATTGTGGACAAGCACAAGCACTACTCAAGCGTCTCACAGATAAGAACCAGACCAAACGTTGGGCGCCATGTTGCAGGGATTCTGCACATACACAGAACTATGTGCAGGAAAACAGGACCTCCGTGAATAGGGGTGTACCAACCTACCACATCAGTACCCAAAATCCCAAACCAACTAGCTATAGTGTCTCATTCGTTCTCCAAATATCACGAAGCTACAAATGATTAGACAACCCAGAACACAACACACCCGACTCTCTCAGGAATCGCGGGAGCAAGACGTACTCTTTCGCTCACTCACTCGTACTTGTCCACAATGAGAATAGGCAGAGTCACTGAAATAGTTCAAAATGTTTATTTTAACTATCGTGCTCTACAATACAGTATACGTGCCACTACTAGCAGCAAAATGCATAAACTCAGCAGTTAGCATTGTTACAATTCCATAGAATACAAAGGGAGAAGTCATTTTAAAGACTGTGGAAATAAGGGCCTAGAGGCCTCACCACCCTCCCCTTGACTAGAAGAAGTTTATTTTATAAAAAGGACGATCTCTGAGCTTTGACAGCAGACCCCATACCTTAAATCCTGGATGTAAGGTTTACATCATAGGAACAGCAGAGCTCTTCTCCATGGAACGGCTTTCTCCAAGTGTGTTAAAACAACATGCAACAACGCAATATTAAAGCACGAGTCTCCAGTACTGCAGCTGTGTAGCATGTTATGTCTAGGTGCTAGGGACTGACCAGAACAGAATAACAAGTGGCATTGTTTATCGACCTTGCACATCGTGTTCAGACTAAACTCCAGGAAAGGCAGAGAACGTGAAAAGCAACCCGTTCTCATGTGAAAGGCACAAACAAAGTCTTGCAAAAACAAAGTCGTGTAGTAGCGTGCGCAAAAGCAGCATCATGGCAGCGAAGCTCATGCTAACTTAGCAATGTCGATAATGTGCCTAAGAACCATATAACACTACTTGGAAAGAGCCAACCCCATTACCTGATGGGAGAGAATGAAGGACCCCGTCTTGGTCTTGAGATGGACACCCCGTGAGGGATGTCAGACCACTGCGTGCTGAAGTGTCTGGGTGCAGGGGCTTCAGCGTCTCGTGTCAGCATGGAAGCTTCTCCTCTGGTTTGCCCAGCGGAGATGTGGTACTTATATACCCGAAAGGTACCCTCAGGGGTTCTACCTAGATGTGTCATGGTACTGTGGGCCTGTCGGCCAAGGATGACAATAGTGGTGACTTTTGTACAGAGTTATTATGCAGAAGATGGTAGTCCTGCTGTGATACTAAGAATCCTAATGCATAATAAATTTCGAAGAAAACCACACCACATTTTTATGGCATCTAACTAGGTAAAAGGTCAGCACCAGAGCCGTTATGTAGAGCAAGGTAGGACAAATGTAGGTAAAGGGTCGTGCAACTACCTAGGCCTATATTGGGGTACATTGGGGATCATAACATTATCATTAGGATCTAATTAGATGGCTTGAAACTGATTTTAAACTTGTTGGGCAGGTACTGATGCCAGGAAGTAATGTTTTACAGTGATGAGGGCTTAGTAAACGGATAGACCGAATCCTTATCTTGCACTAGGTGGTTTTGGTGTAGCCAGTCGGTTTTGATTGGCCGAGTGAAGATTAGGGTCCGGTCTAAATACCAGAAAGGTATTTGGGGAACAGCAGTGGATTACATTTAAATGTATTCTCAAGAGATTGTACAGGGTGTAGTGCGGCAGTTGCGCAGCCTCCCGTAGCGCCCAAGCGTGTGGCAACAAACGACATGGGAAGCAGTGTGCAGCTTAACTTGCTTTGCACTAACTATGCACGGCAACGCTTTCCCCTCTTTATTAAATCGTACAACCCCTAATGTTGGGTCATGGCGTGCGTGCGTATCTCGGGGTCGGGTGTCCCCTGCACCGCACTACTTTCCTCCCAAACCTTCAACTGAACACACAACAGTGTTAGGATGAAAATGTTTCTAGTTTATACACCAAGAATTTTCAATTCTATTAAGGACACGGAGGCGAGGATTACGGGTCTCTTTTCTTTACTGCAACTTTCAGCCGCCAATCACATTTAATAAACAAAAACCGACATTACCCATGTAACCCATACACATCACATATCATAAGCCCCAATCACAATAGAGTAACCCTTATACGTACAGACAGCTCCATCTTGTGTCCTCTTTCTTTGTAAGGTAACAGCATAAGTACAGAATTCTCCAACTTGAAACATAATAATAGTCACCAAAAGTAATCCAAAACATGGATCCAACATTTTCCAGACAATCCAACAGGGATGCTGAACAACCAAAAACTGGACCAGAAGCGACTTCTGAATTGGATCCTCAGGAGCGGAGAAGGTAACAAGTCGAACTCGACCCGTTCTCACATGTGAACAGCGACCAAAGTCGGAACCTCATTCGCAACCATTCTTCTGTTCATTTCCTGGAATGCAAAATATCAAACCGTAAAGCCTGTATGCATATATGGGCACTACAAAATACATCAAATATATCAGTGCGGGAAAATAAATCACCATAATCTTACATAAAACCATGTTATGGAAATCAATGACCTATATATGAGTACATAAATTGCAAATATTGGGCGGGATAATCCTCGCCTCTGTGCCCTTAATAGATTTGAAAATTCTTAATGCGTAAGCTAGAAAATCTTTCAATCTGTGTCCAGACCAGATGCTCGGATTATGCTTGTTCAAAGCTGTGTTACCACTACAGATGCACAAAAGGTCCCTTCCAGAAAGATTTTTAGTAATTCATATAGAAAACAAATGATTTCTGTGGCAACCTGAAGTAGGATCATATATTCAATTACTTTAATAAATGTTAAAAAAAACACACAAAGCCATTGCAGCTTTTAGAAGGAAAACAGGAAAAAACTTTACAGTTTAAAAAGCGAAAACTCAGACATTTGCAGTGTGGTTATATAAATACTGAATTAGCACCACATTTCTTTAGTACCAATGCTATTCATATATTCAATAAATCATATTTGGAATAGTCCTGGTACTTTTTGGTCGACAGTGTTTCGATCCCTCATTGGGATATGGGGACCATCATCAGGACTTAAAATATATGCCTGAGAGAAGAAATGCCTGTTTGAATTGGGTCAGATGAGGCAATTGCTTGTATAGGGAATGGCAAGTCGGCCTCAAGGGTTAATTAACCCGCAATCAGCTCAGATTTTGTGGAAACATATCAAGAGCTGGGATGAACCTGTGTCTGTTCTTCTGCTTGGCGGTAGGCTTTTGTGGGATGCAGTATCCAACAGTCGATGTATCCAGTAGCGTGCGAAGTAAGGCACTGCAGTTCGTGGTAAATTAATTGGTTGGCGGTATACGGAACTGTTGGTCTGCTGACGCCAGCGAGAGAATGACACACCATACAAGAGCCGCAATGAATTGTGGCTCGTTGTGGGCTTCATTGCGGCTCCCGTACGGCGTGTCAATGTATCCCCGTCAATGTACAGCTGTACCCCCAAGTCCTCCAATGTTAGTTGAGGATCTAGGGAAACATTCCATCTTTCCAGCTCTTTATTAGGTGCTGCCTGGTGTCTTTCCTCAAGGGCTGCATTATATAATTTTGTAACCAGGTGACATCTCGTAGGGCTTGTAAGCAGCGTCTGTAGGGCATTTAATGTAGTGGGTTCATCTGGGAACATTTGATATATTTTTTGTATTGCCGTCTTGTGTCGATAATATATGGATGTAATGAGTCATGTTTTGTTTTGTATGTACTGCAAACATTTTAATGTCAGAAATTTGCCCTCTAGGTACATAGCACCCATTTTCTCTAGTCCGGTTAGCTGTAGCACCACTAGCGCTCCAGGTTCCTGCGTGATAGACCGCGCAAGGTGATGGCTTATGGGGAGTGCTAGAGTGTATAGCAGCAGCTTGTTCGCACTCGCGCCTAAGGCTTGCCATGCCGAGGTCGTGCAGTGTACAGTACTTATCTCCGAGCGTGGTATGTTAATGTGCCCATGTGGTAACATATACCGGAGAGAGACGGGTTGGGCTTCCCCTTCCTCAACCGCCAGGTGGGGCGTTTACATGTGTGGTCTATACCAGTAATGCACAAACTGCGCTTCTGCACAAATTGTGTAAATACAAGTCCGGCGCGCCATACCCTCCCTGTTTGTAGGCCGTCGTCATCACATCCCAACCCATGCGGTGCTGTTTCCCAGACCACGCTAGTTTAATTTGTAATGTACGGAGAGTACGAAACAGGGTTTTTGGTAATCCTATGGGTATGCTAGTGATTAAGTAAAGAAACCGCAGCAGTATTATAATTTTCATGTTGGCTATCCTATCCGACATTGAGAGTGGCATCTTTATCCATCTTGTCACCTGTCCTTCCAGTTTCTCTATCACTCTGCTGTAGTTTTCCCATATCACTAAATCTGGGTCTTTGTGTATCCATACCCCCAGATATTTCACCAGCTCTGTGGATCATTCCAGGGGGTATTTCAGGCTGTGCGGTCTTGTGGAGTCTCTCAATGGGATTATCACCGATTTCGACAAGTTTATACGAAGTCCCAAGTAGCAGTCAAATCTGACATATTCCCGGAGTATTGATGTGAGGTTTTTCTCCGGATCTCGTATATACAGGACCATATCATCCGCATAAAGCAAGATGTTTATGGACCTTTGCTGGACCCGCAGCGCTGATTCCCTATGTCATTGTCTAACAATGCATGCCAGCGGTTCCAGTGTCAGAGTAAATAAAATCGGGGCGAAGGGGCACCCCTGCCTTGTTCCTCTATGTATGGAGAATGGCTCTGATGTGTTCCCATTTATTCGTATTATAGCCCTTGGGTCTGTGTATAGTAGGCTTATCCACTTCAGAAAGTGTGCAGCAAACCCCATCCGGCTCAATATACTAAACATGCACTGCCACTCTTGATGGAGCAAGGTTTCATAAATGAAACTTGCTTGTATTCAATCCTCATCACAGTATTAATTTATTAAAACTTGTATTGTTAATACTAACCTTTGCATTCACAACACGAAAGGGAAGGATGCTTGCTTATGTGTTTTTCTAATGAATAACGCTTGTCTGTAAATCCAAATTGGCCGCTAAAGCGCGGGAACCTCAATGCGCATGTCGCAACCATATCACATGGTGTGACGTCTTCTTTGCTTGGTGGGAAATTTCTGCTTCTGCGCAGTGTGTATTAAAATGGCTGCTTGATGTTTTCACATGCTTCAGCTTGCTCTCATGTCATTACTAAATTGTCGTTTCCTAATGCTACTAACGCGGGATAGAATTTATAATTAAATGGGAATAGAGTAGAAAAAGTGGGCATACAGTGAAACATTTTATTCTGTGATTTTAATATTTTCTTCTTGCACTTTTATTAGTTCGTAAACTTGGGCCTGGGTTGGTGATCTGAAACTCGAGAGGCAAATGGTTCTGCGCATGTGTCCTGTGTGCCTGCCAAATGAAGTCAATCTGGATATCGTCCAAGGCCGCGACCCGATGGCCGAAGATGCTGTACTTTTGCCTTTCCTGTTGTACATTGATACATTGTCTATGAAAATTGGTTTACATTTGTCATGAGACGGGTGGGAAATAAAGCGAATGTATTAATTTGAAGGGGTGGGAATTTAAAAACAATAGGCTTTACATTTAGGCCAAATCGATATGGTGCGAGAATCCACCCCCTGTCCCTGTCCAATCAGAAGTAGTGGCCCCATATTTTAGTAACATTAAGGGGAGGTACATGGGCGTAGAAGGGGATAATAGAATATAGCATTAGTTAATTAGTTAGAGCAGGCGTTCACGACGAGCAAGATTCCATGAGAGCAGAGACCACAGAGCGCTCTTAGCTCCAGACTGCCAAGCTGATCGGTTGCTGACTGAATCCCTGTCCTGAAGAGGTCCTGAGGAGGGGGCGGTGGAGTCCATTAGAAGGAAGGCACAGGAGAATCGAGGAGAAGCCGAGTATCAGAGAGGGGAACGGCGCAAGCGTCGTTGTAGAGAGGTCACCGGTCCTGTTCTGATCCTGGAGGAGGTCTTTGCTCTTCATCCTTCCTGGGTCCTATTCTTTCAACTCCTTGGCTAAGGGGTTTGGTTCTCGCACTTAGGTAAATATAATGCAACCTTTAGTTGCGCTGCTGTCTCTATCTTCTCCTTTTCTTTAAACACCGTCATTGATTAGCAATAATCATTTCTATGCTTAATCTTGGGTATTTCGATTAAGTATATCCATTGTTCTCAGAAGAGGAGAAATTAGGAAGTAAGTGCACAGAAAAGACAAAACATTTAATGAGAAATGAGGAGTCTGAAGACGAATTTATGGAGGAAATGTTAAGAAACCCTCCACCATATCAGGAAGGAACAAGTGGATGCACCCCAAGTTGCACCACCGATAAAAACTCCATTAGTGCCACAGGTAATGCATGAATTCACCCCTAGTAGAATACTTCATGACAAAGAAAAAGAAGCCCTAGAAAAGACCAGAACAGAATTAATACAGAAAATAACTCCGATAAAAGTACACCCTGATTCGTTGACCATACCAGTAACAATTGGTCCAGTAGTTCCATTATATGGTACTACGGGAAGCTGTCCTCCACCAATACTTGCACCTACTCCTGTGAATAATTCCAAACCTGAAGCTCCAGTTATAATTGAGGATCGATTTAGTGACTGTGAATCCACAATATCACTCATGGACTTGCCTATTCGAGGTACTGTAAGTAGCACTCCTAGAAAAGATGTACCTGGATGTTCAAAAGATGTAAGTTTAATAACTTCATCGGGAGCAAAAAGTGCTACCATAGTAACACCTGAAGATCTAGAAAGATGGGTGCAAGGGTCAGTTAAACAGTGCACACCTCCGAAAATAATGGACATTCATAAATTGAAAGTCGAATTAGAAGAAATAATAGCAGGAAATGTAGGACTAGAACGCTTAAATACCTATGATGAAGAAGAATTATTGTTCCTGTGCAGGAGTATCACCAGAAATGTAAGGATATTCCATGAAAAATTATCCAACTTAGCACTACAGATGGGAATAGAAATAGGGAGATCAAAAGTACTACAGAAACCCTATAGAGCAGAATTTTCAGACAAAGATTTAGAAAATATGAATGCCTCTGGAAGAAGATTACAAATAAGAGAATTAATGTTAGTTTTGCAAAAATGGGGAGACCTAGATAAATGGAGAACTAGGTGGGCCAAGAAAAAGGAAGAAGCACGAACAAGTAGAACAGCATCTGAATATGTGATGAAGGAAACGGGGAAAGCAGATCAAATGTATCCAATGCGAGAAGTTGCGGGAGGAGGATATGTACATGTCCCGTGGAGCAGACAGGATATTTTATCATTTACGAATGATTTTCCAAAGTTGAGAGAAAAACCAATTGAATGGTACAAGCAGGTTGACAGGTTTGTGAAGGTGTCGAAGGTATTGTTGAAGGATTTGGATGGTTTGTTTGACATAGTGGTACCTGCCGATTTGTGGAAAGATTGTAAAATTGCAGTTGATTGGCCTAGTGATGAGTATCCTAGAGATCCGAAAACAGGTGCCCCGTCAAATGAAGTGATGAAAAAGTATCAGCAGGTGATAACTTACCTGAAGGGAAAAATACCACCGAAAGAAACAGATTGGGTAAAAATAGTTCGAACTACCCAAGAAGCTAATGAATCAGTACATTCCTACTATGAGCGTCTATTGCAGGTATTTAAACAGTATAGTGGATTTGATGACATTGGAGACAAGAACATGAGTCAGTTTGTGTATCGGTTTGTTTACGGTTTAAAGCCAGAAATTTGTCAAATGATTAAACAGCATATGCTTTGTTGGCAAGGGAAGCCCATTGATGAGATTTTGAAGTATGCAAAATATTGTGGAGACGATATTGAGGATAGACACAAGAAGTTACAGGAGAAGGTAATGTGGGCACAGGTGAAAATGGCTGAGAAACAGGGAATAAATTTGGAAAATCCGAGTGAAAATCAAGGAAAAGATTCTGGAACGAATGGTGATACTGGGAATGGTGGAAAATTTAGAGGACGAATGAGTAGAGAAGAAGCTAAAAAGAAATTTCCTTGTCATGGATGCGGAAAATTGGGGCATTGGAAGGATGAATGTAAAAAGATTCGGAATAATAATGGTCCAAATCAAAATTTAAATCCACAGACGCAGAATGACTCACAGCAGGGTGTAAATCCTCAGTCAGTTGCCACCTGCACCTATTCAGGGTAATGTAAGCAGAGCAAAGCATGGTACAGACATCGGATATCAAGGAGGAAGTGGTAAGAATGATTATATGACATCACAATTTCTTTTGCAGGACGATTTCTGTCAGTTCAGTCCATGACAGTGCCTAGGAGAGGGGAAGAAGGAGTGCATCCTTGGCGCATCCTTACAGGTAGATCAGTCAGGTCCATATGTTGAAGGGAATGTGAAAGGTAATAATATTACTTTCCTTTTGGACACTGGTGCTACCCGGTCTACTGTGAGAACAGCAGACATTCCAGACCTTCCTCTCTCTGGTGAAAATATCCAAGTAGTGGGGGTAGCTAATCAGCGGATTAGAACACCTCTTACCGAACCCATGGAAGTTAAAATCGGAAATTTCAGAGAAATGCATCAATTTGTAGTGTGTGATTCTAGTCCAGTAAACTTATTAGGTAGGGATTTGTTGTGCAAGATGAATTGTACCATTTTCTGCACACCGGATGGTGTGGCAGTTCAGACACCAGATGAAGACCATGTATATAAAATTATGATTGCAAAACAAGGTACAGAAGTGGATGAGATGTTTTTGTTAATAACAAAAGATGAGTTGCCAGAAGAATTAAAAGGTACCGTAAACCCCATAGTATGGGATTTCACCGGAAAGGAAGTAGGACTTATGGCTAAAATAGATCCAGTTAAAATTACTGTAAAGGAAGTGCAATTTTCCCAAATACCAGACAGTACAAAATGAGTGCAGAAGTAAAAGCAGGAGTCATTGAAGAAATAAATCGAATGGTAGAACAAAATATCCTAAAAGAAGTAATGAGTAGCCCATGTAATTCACCTATAATGGGGTTAAAGAAACCTAGTGGAAAATATAGGATTGTTCAGGACCTGAGAAAAATAAATAAGATTGTGGAACCATGTTGTCTCATAGTGCCAAATCCTGCAGTAATTCTATACCAGATCCCTTGGAGTGCAGGATGGTTCACAGTAATTGATTTGTGTCAAGCGTTCTTTTCAATACCATTACATCCAGTATCTTTTTCTCATTTAAATTTGAGAACAAGGTCTATGTGTGGAATCGTGTTCCTCAGGGGTACACAGAAAGTCCTTCTATTTTCAACCAGATACTGAAAAAGTGCCTTGAAAAACTAGTGATGCCAGGAAGCTCAGTCTTAGTCCAATATATTGACGACTTATTGGTGGCATCGAATACCAGAGAGGACTGTGTTGTTGATTCCATAGCATTGTTAAATCTTTTGGCAGAAGAAGGACATAAAGTCTCACCTGAAAAATTGCAATTCTGTACAACAGCTGTTAAGTATCTGGGACACCAAATTGAGAGGGGAAAAAGAGTAACAGCTGAAAGGGTAACTTTAATAAAGAAAATGCAAATGCCTGTAACACAAAGACAAGTGAGAATGTTCCTAGGAATAGTAGGTTACTGTCGACAATGGATACCAGGATTTTCCATGTTAGCTAAGCCCTTAATTAATATGACAAAAAAGAAAGCAAAGGACCCTGTTGAGTGCGAGGATGAAAGTGTAGAAGCCTTTGTAAAATTGAGAAATGCCCTATGTTCAGCACCTGCCTTAGGCATGCCTGATTATAAAAGAGAATTTGCATTGTTCTGTCATGAGAGAGAAAATTGTGCACTTTCTGTCTTAACTCAGAGACATGGATTAGAAAGACGTCCTATAGCATATTTTTCTGCTACATTGGACCCAGTAGCAGCCGCGTTGCCAGGATGCTTAAAAGCAGTGGCGGCTACTTGTTTGAGCATTGAACAAAGTGAGTCAATTGTGATGGGACACCCTGTAAAAGTGTATGTTCCACATGCAGTTGTCATTCTGTTGACAAGAACCCGAACTCAGCATCTTACTCCTAGTCGGCTGACTAAATATGAAAGAATAATAATGGGTGCTGAAAATGTGGACATGGTAAGGTGTACTATAATAGATCCAGCAACTTTACTACCAGACCCATATCATGAGAGAATTAAAGATGATGAAGACGATGAACATGATTGAATACAAATTACAGAATTATGCACAAAACCACGCCCAGATATAGAGGAACAGCCTCTTAAAGAGCCAGACAGGGAGCTATTTGTTGATGGTTCATGTCAAAGACATGAAGACGGTAAACTAACTGCTGCCTATGCGGTATGTGAATTAACTGGAATAGTTGAAGCATCTTATTTACCAGGAGTCAAATCTGCACAAGTAGCTGAATTGATTGCGTTGATAAGAGCATGCAAAATTGGGAGGAATCAAAAAGTAACTATATTTACAGACAGCCAATATGGTTACGGGGTTGTGCATGATTTTGGCCAACTATGGATGCAGAGGGATTTCATGACTTCTTCAGGATCCCCCATTAAAAATGGACAATTGTAAGGGAATTGCTAGAAGCAATACAATCACCAAAAGAATTGGCTGTGGTGAAATGTGCCGCACACCAGTCAGGAGATGACTGGGTGGTAGTCGGCAACAGATATGCAGATCTGGTGGCTCAACATTGTGCCAAAACCAGAATGTCAGTCAATAAGAGGGTGGAAAGAATGGGAATCAGCTGCCAACTTATGCTGTATATGCCACCTGAAACTTGGAATGACGTCAAGAAATTGCAAGATGAGGTTGACGAAAGTGAGAAGAATTTGTGGATCAAAGTGGGTTGTTCACAAACAGGAGATGATGAAGTGTGGATCAGTGCTGATGGCAGACCAGTCATGCCAGATTGTCTACTCTCACAAATGGCCAGAATGCATCATGGAGACACACACATAGGGAGAGATGCAATGATTAGGCTCTTCAGACAAAACTGGTATAATCCTAAGTTCAGGGCGGTTGCAGAGAGTCTTTGCCAAAGGTGTTTAACTTGCCAGATGCACAATCCCGGGAGGAAAACAATAATTGGGTTTGGAAAAATTGGAAAGGCAGAGGGTCCATTTATGAGACTTCAGTTTGATTTCATACAGTTACCACCATGTAGAGAGCTGAAATATGTACTAGTCATAGTGTGTCTGTTTTCAAAGTGGGTGGAGGCTTACCCTACTAGAAGAAATGACAGCATTACAGTTGCAAAACTGTTACTACGAGAGGTCATTCCTAGGTTTGGTTTTCCAGTAACTTTGGAATCAGATAGAGGAAAACATTTTAACAGTGAAGTGATCAAACTAATCTGTGAAGCATTCCAAATCCAACAGAAACTGCACTGTGCATATCGTCCAGAAGCTTCTGGAGTGGTTGAACAATTGAATGGCACTATAAAGTCAAGACTGGGAAAAATGTGTGCATCAACATCATTATAGTGGCCAGATGCATTGCCACTCGTTTTAATGGGACTCAGAAGTATACCTGACAGAACCACAGGATTGAGCCCACATGAAATAATGATGGGAAGAGCAATGAGACAAACACATGTTCCCACAAACAAACTGGTGACTATATCTGATGATATGGTTCTGGACTATTGCAAAGGATTGGCTGACCTAGTGCGTTCTGTCTCTCATCAGGTTGGAGAAGACGCAGTTTCCAGGCAGCCCGAGCAAGAACATGATCTGAATCCTGGTGACTGGGTGGTAGTGAAGAATCACACCAGAGAAACGTGTCTATCACCTAGATGGGGCAGACCGTGTCAAGTCATACTGACAACGAATACAGCAGTGAAGTGTGCCGGATTTCCTAATTGGATTCATGCAAGTCACACCAAGAGAGTACCAGATCCCGAGGAAGAGAATCCTCAGACAACGCCAATCACTGAAGAAGCTGAAGGTTGCCCAGCTGAAGGATCTCTGGTTCGAGATTCCAGAGAAGCTGAAGAAGAACAACCGAGCACAAGTCAGGATTGGATACCCGTGGTAGAGGTTCCTGAAATATACCACAGAACAAGAAGTCAAGCGAAATTGGAAGAAATTGAAGAAGATCAGATAGGTGAAGAAGAAGCAGTTCAGGAACAAGAAGAAAAGACATTAAGAAATCCTGAACAAGGTCAGATAGGGAAAGGAAACTGGACTCAAAACAGTGAAGATCTAATAGACTTTGAACAGGGACAGACAGGTCTAGAAGAATCCGGTCAGGCTGCAGAAGTTCACAGTGCAATAAGCCCTGATTAGAACAAGTTAGATCAAGAAGAGTACAAAGAAGAAGAACATTTCGAAAGACATGAACTTGAAGAATTAAATCAAGAACAAAGTGAAAAATTGGAAACTCATAGTGGAGCAGCTGAAGAGAAACCAATCAGACCTGAAAAAGAGCAAACAGAAGAAACAGTAATAGAAGAAAACGAAGCAGTACTAAGCAGTGAAAATAACGAGATCTCTGAAGACGAAAATAAAGAGACAGTGCAAACAAAGAAAACAAGAAAAGGAGATCATTGGCCGAGTGTCATTAAAAGAGTAAAATACCACATAACAACCAAAAGTGAAAATCCAGATCAAGTGAATGAAGTAACAAGTCAAACTGAACAAGAAAATAAACTGAGAAAAGAAGAAGTAAAAGACTGAAACTTGTGAATAACAAATTCAAGGGTCCTGACTGGACTTATATCATTCTTGAAGATTTTGAAAGCTCAGAGTCAAGTGACAGTGGTGGCGAAGGAACAAGTGCAGAACTAACGTACGAGAAAGAAACAAGACCACCTTGACTAAGCAAAAGAGTCATATAAAGAAAAGAGGAAATAGATAAGAAGAGCAATCTTCCTTGTCGAAAAATGCCTGACGATAGAGTTGCTGGGAGACCAAAACAGAGATGTTGTAGAAGATGCTGTGCAATATGCATATGTAGTCTAGTAATGGTGCTTATAGTATGGTTAGTCCTGATTGTAGCAGTTCCTTACCTTATGATAATAGACAAAAAGATTAATAATGAAACTAAGGAGAGGACAGCAAACATGAAGGGCAATAGAGTAGAACTAATGGCAGAGAATGAACCAGAAATTCATCATGAAGTAGCTGACAACGACACTAGTTTAAACGTTTTCACAAAGTTATTGTTTCAATATGTAGACACCAAGGAAGTTAGTAATTGTTATGTCTGTATGAAGTTACCTGAATCAGTAGCAGAAGGATTAACATACCATCACTTACCACTGACATATGGCATATCATGTAGTGTTTTGTCTAGTTTATTTTATAGAACAGGGAGACTTCAATATTATTATTCAAACTTAGATGTGATATTTTCTGAGGTTCCGATTCGCAAGAGTATGAACCCAGTGCTTAGTAGTCAAGACGCACAGTTTATGGGAGAATTTTTCTTAACAATGAAATCAATAGACATAACACATGCACATAGACACAATCTAACATGTTCTTTACTTGAAGAAGAAAAGATATTTTTGAATTTAGTAGAAGATAGAAGACAAGATTTTCAAAGAAAGCTTCTGAGCATAAGGCTCATTTACCACCTTGGGCTGAGAAAGAAGGGAGTTACACACCTGGCAAGGCTCAAGCTGCTATGGCTCTGGATTTCAGTAAAGACAGGGAAAATTTGTCTTCATAGGTTAAAGACTGAATATAACAATGTTTTCATCGGTACCAGTGAATGTGAACACAATTTTTTAATTCTTGGAGGTTGGGGACTCAAAGGAGGAACAGATTCAGTTTTTCCTGGAATCTATTATGTGTGTGGGAATAAGGCTTACTTTAGGCTTCCTGCACGGTGGTATGGAAGTTGTTATTTTGGAATAGTATTTCCAAAGATATACCACGTAAAAAGAAACACTGGGAGCAATGAAAACAATAGCGAATTAATACGTAGTAAAAGAGCTAGTTTTTCAGAAATTGTAGAGTGATATATTTGGTGCATTGATACCTTCAGTGGGAATAATTCTGAACTCAAGGAAAATATGTAAATTGTCTACAGTGGTTGATCGTTTATCAACAGATACTGCAGGAGGTTTTCTAATGATTAATGCGGAAATGGTTGCGATTAGATCTATGGTGATGCAAAATCGACTTGCTCTTGATATTATATTGGCAAAAGAGGGCGGAGTCTGTAAATTATTGAAGACGAAACATTGTTGCACTTATATTCCTGATAAGAGTGCAGAAATTGGAACATATATACAGAATATAACTAAACTTGAGAAAGAACTTAAACCACTGGAAGTTGATAGTGTATGGGAAAGATTGACAAATAGTATCTCGTCAATTGGTACCTGGTTTGCTAATGTAGGGAAAGGACTTATAGGTCAAATATTAGTACCCTTAGCAGGGATAGCAATAATAATTTTGGCAATAACAATATGGTGCAAATGCTGTAAAAAGAATGGAACATATAAGGTGACAGGAAGAGGAAAGAAACGAAAGGTAGATGAAATCGAACTTGAAGAGTGGAGGAGTGAATTATACAAGAAATTAAAAGGAGATTGTAAAAATGGAAAGTGTAAAGATGAGAATGAAATAGTTTCCTAGAAGTTGGCATCTGATTGAGGGTAGTGTTTTGATGGCTCAGAAACGCCATCAGAGAGGGGATTGATGGAGCAAGGTTTCATAAATGAAACTTGCTTGTATTCAATCCTCATCACAGTATTAATTTATTAAAACTTGTATTGTTAATACTAACCTTTGCATTCACAACACGAAAGGGAAGGATGCTTGCTTATGTGTTTTTCTAATGAATAACGCTTGTCTGTAAATCCAAAATGGCCGCTAAAGCGCGGGAACCTCAATGCGCATGTCGCAACCATATCACATGGTGTGACGTCTTCTTTGCTTGGTGGGAAATTTCTGCTTCTGCGCAATGTGTATTAAAATGGCTGCTTGATGTTTTCACATGCTTCAGCTTGCTCATGTCATTACTAAATTGTCGTTTCCTAATGCTACTAACGAGGGATAGAATTTATAATTAAATGGGAATAGAGTAGAAAAAGTGGGCATACAGTGAAACATTTTATTCTGTGATTTTAATATTTTCTTCTTGCACTTTTATTAGTTCGTAAACTTGGGCCTGGGTTGGTGATCTGAAACTCGAGAGGCAAATGGTTCTGCACATGTGTCCTGTGTGCCTGCCAAATGAAGTCAATCTGGATATCGTCCAAGGCCGCGACCCGATGGCCGAAGATGCTGTACTTTTGCCTTTCCTGTTGTACATTGATACATTGTCTATGAAAATTGGTTTACATTTGTTATGAGACGGGTGGGAAATAAAGCGAATGTATTAATTTGAAGGGGTGGGAATTTAAAAACAATAGGCTTTACAATTTAGGCCAAATCGATATGGTGCGAGAATCCACCCCCTGTCCCTGTCCAATCAGAAGTAATGGCCCCATATTTTAGTAACATTAAGGGGAGGTACATGGGCGTAGAAGGGTATAATAGAATATAGCATTAGTTAATTAGTTAGAGCAGGCGTTCACGACGAGCAAGATTCCATGAGAGCAGAGACCACAGAGCGCTCTTAGCTCCAGACTGCCAAGCTGATCGGTTGCTGACTGAATCCCTGTCCTGAAGAGGTCCTGAGGAGGGGGCGGTGGAGTCCGTTAGAAGGAAGGCACAGGAGAATAGAGGAGAAGCCGAGTATCAGAGAGGGGAACGGCGCAGGCGTCGTTGTAGAGAGGTCACCGGTCCTGTTCTGATCCTGGAGGAGGTCTTTGCTCTTCATCCTTCCTGGGTCCTATTCTTTCAACTCCTTGGCTAAGGGGTTTGGTTCTCGCACTTAGGTAAATATAATGCAACCTTTAGTTGCGCTGCTGTCTCTATCTTCTCCTTTTCTTTAAACACCGTCATTGATTAGCAATAATCATTTCTATGCTTAATCTTGGGTATTTCGATTAAGTACCATGTGTTTTCTGTAATTTACTCTGCTAAATCTTTAGATAAACATTTAAAAACTTCCTGACTCAGTGGTTATTTCAGGATTATGTACTATAATGAATGTCACTCATTTTAAACTTCCCAATTAGCAAAGGATTCATTGGTAAGTCATTACTCTTCAATCAGAAGGTAATTGGTAGCAGGGATTTTGATAGAGAGTAACAACTGATAAAACCCAGCGTAAGTATTAGCGTAGTATGAATGTATGGGCCCAAGTGAGTATCTGGTGTATGAATGCTGTTTGCTAATATCGTGCTGGATCACTCTATTGAATCAAATGCTTTGGCAGCATCCAGCAGGACTGCTGCTGCCTTTAAGTCCGGCTTCAGTTGGTGTAATAATGCAAATTTTGTGTGTAAATTATTCATAGTGGATATGGTCAGTATATTTTCCGACAGATCTGGCAGTATCATGGTTGGCAACAGTGGTTGCAGCCATGTGGCTAAAATCCTCGCTAATATCTTAGCGTCCATGTTAATGAGGGACAGGGGCGCTAGGACCGGCAATATTGTGGTTGTTTATCAGGTTTCAGTAAGGCAATAATGAGGGCTTCACGCAGTGTTGCAGATAGTGTACCCTTGCTGTATACCTCTGTGTACATCTCCAGAAAATGGCGTGTCAGTATGTCTATATATTCCTTGTAAAATTCTCCTGTCAGTCCATCCTGTCCAGGTGTCTTCCCATTGGGCAGAGATTGTATAGCCTCCTTTATCTCCGCCTCCTCTATGGGTTGTGTAAGGTATTCCCTTTGCCCTTCCGATAACCATGGCAGTGCTATATCGGAAAGATATGTCGCTATCTCCCATTCCGTTGCTAAGTCACGGGATTCATATAAGTCTTTATAAAAAAGTGTGAAGGACTTCAGTATCTCTAAGGGGTCATAGTGATCTGTCCTGTCTTCCTCCGTGATCTTCACCACAAAGGTCTGCTCTCTGCATGGGGCCAGCTTGGTGGCTAAGGTATGTCCTGGTCTCCCTCCCTCGCCATACGTTCTAGTTATGTGCCTGCTTGATAGGTAATGTATTTCCCTCTGTGTCATGTCGTTGTATTCCGTGACTTGTGCCCTTATCTTAGCTAATATGGATGCACCTGGCCTGGACTCATAGTCCCTCTCTAGGTTTTGCAATGTGCATTCTATGTTATCTAATTGCGTGCATATGTCTTTCAGTATTCCTGCACTCATGCTTATACAAATGCCCCGTATTGTGGCCTTGTTGGCGTCCCATAGGGTGTCCGCCTCTCTGACTGATCCCGCATTCAGCTCAAAGTAATCCAGTATAGCCTGTCTTATGGTATTCTTATATACTAGGTCCAGTAGGGCCTCTGCTCTAAAGCGCCATGTGAACTGTCTTGGCGTCTGTGTGGGCACCGTTATGTTCAATATTATCGGCTTGTGGTCCGATGGTGTTATCGCCATAAGTGTCACTTCAATTGTCCAGGCTTGCACCCCCTTGGTAGTCAGGCAGTAGTCTAGCCTAGACCAGGAGGTATGTACCATTGATGTGTATGTGCCTTCATATTTATCTGGGTTTCTCACTCTCCATAAGTCTACCGTATTAATTCCTCGATCCCATCTCATATGAGTCAAGATGATTGCCTGCATTGACCCCCCTGTGTGCGCCGACCTGTCTTTTAACGGGTCTAGATGCGTGTTCAGATCACCACCCCATATTGTCTCAGCAGACGGTAAGGTGCACAGTAAGCTCCAGATACGTGTGTAAAATTCCATGTCGTCTATGTTTGGCCCATAGGTGTTCACAATAGTGACTAAAGTGCTATGAGTGTGTAATGGTATATGGAATACCCTTTTAAATTAAAATCAATACCACAGTGGAATATGTCGAATAGGAGGAAGCTAGTCGTACCCCTGCCCATCGTCTTCCGACATTGTCTTCTGTTCGCTTCGTTAAGTGTGTCTCCTGAAGGAGTGCGATGAGATCATGATGTCTTTCCAAGTAGGCCATATTAACAGTTCCGCATCTTGGTCGGGGTCTTTCTGCGTTTCTTGTAGTGTACTGTCTGCTTTTCTGGACTCAAATGTAAGGTGCAGCTGTTTTTTCTCTGCCTTTCCCATGTCCCCTCAGTAGCCTTTTCCACCTGCTTTCCCTTGCTGTCGCTGTAGGCCACCCTCTGCGAGCGTCACGTCACTCGGTGAACTTATTATGGCAGCTGTATCTTAGGCCCCATGCTGCTGTAATGCTACGCGGTGTACCGGCTCCCGATGTGCACTGTGGGGCCTCCACACCCTACGGCCAATCCTTGCTGGCGCTCCCTGGTGCCATGGCAGGCCGTGCATGTAGTCTCTGTCCTCACCCCTCACCCCTCTGATTTCCTTGGGTGAGGAGGGCCAAGTTCCTATTTATCCTCCACTCGCACACGGGCTCTATTTCAGACCTTCTCAAGCCCGTCAGGCCCAGTCTCTGCATTCACTTGCTGCTTCTTGCCTGCCTCTTGCACTGCCGCTCCCCGTAGCTGTCTTGTTTCCACTAGCCGGCTCTGTCCGTGTGGCCGTCCGGATCCAGTGTGTACCACTGAGTCACATAGTCTGTCAGCCGCCATTCACCGGCTGTTTCCCTTTACTGTGGCAGGCCGCATGTATGTTCTCCTTCGGCGGCGCAGGAGCTTACTGCCCGCTCTTATTTTTATTCGTGCTCCCAGTACCAGCACTGCCGACCTGCAGTCTCCATCTTCAGGCTCGGTAGGTGGTTCACGTTCATCTCACTGCCTCAATTCACTGCTCTGGCTTCTCCTCCGCCGCTTCTTTTTCGTTCTTTTCGCGACCTAGTCTCCTTCTCAGACTAAGACTCACTCTTATTGGGCTTGGGCAGTTTCAGTGGCGATTTTGCACTCCTCTGTGAAAAATGCGGGTCCCTGTGACAGTATCTTGTTTTCGCCAAGCCTCCGTTAACTTTTTATTAGCTGTGTTGGTGCATCTGGGAGGATTAAAGACAGATTACTGTGCCTGACCGGCAGAGCCTCACGAAAGTGTGGCCATCTTGCCGCAGGCTGTCTAGCGCCCCCCTCACTCAGCATGTATTATGCCACCCAAAGGGACCCCCACACAAACTGCATGCAGACTGCCATTGCAGGATGCATGAAATGGTGCAAGCCATTCTGAAAACGACATTGCACACACCCTGTGTGCAGTGCCCACACACATATATGGAAGTCACTCCTACAGCAGGCCTTTTAAGCCCTGTGGCAGGGTGCATTATATTACCTGTTAGGGCACACATGAATGAGCAGCCATGTCCCTGTGATGCAGAGTTCCATTACGAGTCATTGCAAGTGTTCAGGAAGCCATTTTACTTGGCACTGGTCATTACGAGTTACCCAGTTACATGGTGGCTTCACTGAAAGTAATGGTGTTTGGTATCAAACACCTTGTCTTAATAAATCTGTACTGATGCCAGTATCAGATTTATGAAGACATGCAGCCAGAGGGCTCATTAGAGGTGCCCTCCTGTAACTCTACTGGTCTCCTAGTGTGTTGGCTGACTGGTATCTTCCGGCCTGCAACCACAGATGAGTTTCTGACCCCCTGCAAGGGACAGCCCGGTCTCTCAGAGGACAGGAACAATGCCTGCTTGGCAGAAGGTGTTCCTACCTCCTCCAACAGGATAGCCGGCGATTTATCCTACAAAGCCAGAGGCTTCAAAGCCTCTGCTGCCTTTTGATATGCGACCCTGGCTTACCCCCAGACCTGGGGGCCCATGCCCTGGCACCCATTTGGCACCAGAGCAGGCGGGAAATTAGATATTCAGGAGGTGTGTTTAACTCACAGGCCAGTCACACCCCTAATGTAGGCTACCTGAAGTGAACAACCAGAGAAGGGTTTTATCATCTTGTTTTTGGTGAAAATAGAGACTTCTGGTTCAGGGTTATGCCTACTCCTCACAGGAAGTGGTCATATAGGGGGTGTAGTCACCCTAGTGGTAGGTAGCCCATTGGCTACTGCCATATAGTCCCCTAAATACCCCTAAATTGAGTATTTAGGGGTCTACCAGACACCGGACCTTCAAATTCAACTTCCTGGGAACAGAAGGTTAAAAAAGACGACACAGCGAGAACCAAGGACTTGCAGAGAAACTGGCGCCAAACCCCTTGCTAATTTGCGCCTTAAAAATTGCAAAGACCCAACACGTCCTGCAGCTGTGCATTCTCCCCAATGCTTGGAGGACTGCCCAGCACTTTGACAACCTGCTAGCATCTCCCTTGGGTTAGAGGAGCTATCCTCCTGCATCTGCAGACACTGACCGCATCTGCCCGGTTCACTGTGTTGTCTCCATCAGGCCCACTGAGGGAGCCACACTTCAGGAGGAGGTTTGCGTGTCTCTAGGAGGTCAGCCCCGTCGCCCTGCTGAGTTTCGGCACGCTAAACCCTCCAGGAGCCATCGTTCACCAATACCCTGAGTACCGGGCACGTGCACTAGTCAAGGCTTGTTCTTCATCCAGCCCGGCCTCCACCACCTTGAAAACCTTCCTGCACGTTGAGGGACTTCAGGACTAACGAAACCTACGACCAGAGTGGCCCTGCTGTCTTGTTTTCCCGTCCTCTGCAGGTATACCGACAACTGTGGGCGCCTCAAAAGCAAGTGGCCAACCAACCAAGCACCTCTGCACGACTCTTGACTGCATCCCCATGGCCTAGGGGTCCCCCCGACCTCAGCCTTTCTTTGGCTTCAGCCAGACTTGTCCCCAAGTCCTTCATTGCAGCCTTTGTTCTGAGCTCCATTGACTCCACCAGTGTAGCATTCAAAGCTACCATCCCGACCAGCACCTCTGTACCCGGAGGGCAGGTCGAAGGAAACTGCTGGTGGTACTTTGGAGCTTGGCCCCCTAGCACCTTAAGTCCCAAAGGGCAACCCTGAACTCCGACTGCAAGTACCGTTTTGCTACATCGTCAGGGGTAGTAAGCGCTATATAAATGCAATTACAATACAATACAGTACATGTGTTTTTCGTCCCATAGGTTAACATTGCATAGTTTGAGGCGCATGCCTCCAAACCGTTATTTGAACTATTTCCTTATTTTTCTTCTAAAATCGATATCTCTGAAAGTACTAAAGTTATTCAAAAGCTCTTATAAATTGGACTCGGATTACTTATTGAGTGTGTGAACCATTTATTGACTGTGTGTCCAACAAATGCTGAACACTCCCCTTTGATAAGCCTAAGCTGCTCGACCACACTACCACAAATGGAGCTCTTGGGATTATTAAAGTAAGACCTGTAAACCAGATAAGTGTTGTCTGAAATTTTTGCATAGTGTGCCCTTTCATTGGCACCACTACAGAAAAAGCCAGCTTCCTACACTTAGGTACCAGAGGGTTGGACATACGAATGCCCCTCATTAGCTTGCAGATCATGGAATATTAACCCACCAGCTTACCTTCGTAAGGTAGATGTCCTGCAGAAATAGCGAATCTGAAACTATTCACAGTTCTGTATGCAAACCAGAAGATGCTAGGTCAGAAAGGAAATTTATTACCATGCACCACTCTGCCCCCACGGGATCAACAACCTGCCTGGTGCACCAAGCACACTATCTCCTCCAAGCTGAGGCATAACGCTTGTGAGTGCTGTCTGCCAATGCCTGCCTGCTGAACACAGCAACTTGTTACGGGTTGCCTGGGGTATACCATCTTTCTCTGAAACCATCTACACCATCAAACTGAGTTGACTGGACAAGACTAAGCGATGAGGATGACCCTCTGGATCAAATAACCGATCCAGATGGAATGGGAGTTGAACTGGAGGCGCACACGCTAATGCTAGGGCTATTGGGAACTAAGGTTGAGCCCTCCAGAACGGAGTCACGAGAATGATCTCTGAAGCTTGACTTGCGCCAGGACTCTGGGTATCATGTGGAAAGGGGGGAAAGTGTAACCCCGAAACTGAGACCAGTCCTGGAGAAACTCCTCCATAGCCTGGGCTTTCAGATCCGGGCGCCAGCTGAAGGACTTCTATAGCTGACGATTGAGCCTAGATGCAAAAAAGTCTACTCTGCATGGACCCCACAGGTTGTGAAGGCCTTGCAACATAGTGGGATGCAGCTTCCAGTCGCTGAAATCGTTTAGCTGATGGAAATTCAAGTTGGCTGAGATGTTCTCCATCCTCCGCAAGATGCAACAATCCGTCTTTGAGGGAGAGAGACTCCTGATGGGGAATGATCCTGCCAGGAGTTCCAGGCAATTTATATGGAGGCTCATCTCCGCTTCCGACCAACGACCCCCCCAGTTGAGAGAGATCTGCACCTCTCCCCCCCCAGCCCCAACGGCTGGCATCCAATTCTATCACCACTTCTGGGGAGGTGCCGAAAATAGCCTTGTCATTTCGATGATTCTGTGTGTTCCAACCACCATATCATCTCTGTCTTGGCTTTGTCTTAAAGGGGAACCTGTTACAAAGAAGAGAGACTCTTCCTCAAATATCGAATTTTAAAACCCTGAAGGGCTCTGTAATGGAGGGGGCCCAAAAAATGGCTGGGATCTAGGAGGCTAGCAGACCCACAAACCTGGCAATTCACCTCACCAATACAGTCTGGCTGCACAATGCAGAACTCAATTCTCTCTTGATGTTGCAAATCTTCTCAAAGGGAAGGATCAATTGGGTCCGGACCGAATCTATCTGGAATCCCAAAAATGCCATCTGATGTGCAGGGAGACAACACTGACTTCTGCAAATTGACTATGAAACCCAAACTCTGCAGAAGATGAACGGTCAATGAAAGATGAGTCCTAAGTGTCTGAGGATCCTGCGCCATCAAGAGAAGGTCATCCAGATACACTATCAGACGGACTCCCCGAGCTCTCAACGACTTCACCACCGGTCTCATCAGTTTGGTGAAGCACCTGGGGGCTGATGAGAGACTGAAAGGAAGGGACATGAATTCCAGGCATTTACCCCATCACAGGAATTGTAGAAATCTCCTGTGATGCAGGTTAATGGGAATCGAAAGGTAGGCATTTTTCAGGTCCAGCCAGACCATCCAGTCGCCTTCCTGAAGGATATCTCTTAGCAAAAGAATGCCCTCCATTTTGAAATGTCTGTATAATATCCAGATGTTGAAATCTTTCAAATTTAGAACGAACAGTAGCCACGCTCCTCCTTTTCAACCAGAAAAATGGGTCTTATGAATCCCTTAAGATGTGTTACCAAAAAACATACTGCCCCTTTGTCTAACAACGTTTGAATTTATGAGTCTATAAAAATCTTTCCTTTCTGGGAAAAATACATTTGTTTTGGGGGACATTATTGAGCAGGTGTGTCTTAAATCTCTTGCTTGATGCCTCGCTTGGTCTTTAGGACCCACGGATCCTGTGTAATCTGCCTCCAATTGTCTGGAAACAATACCACTCGTCCCTCCCCAATGTTACCTCTGGAAAAGGGATGTCTCACCATTATATCCGGTGTCTTGAATCGCTCCTTGTGCTCCTCTGCGATTGCCCCAGTGGAAGCAGAGACGGCCTCCACGGGATCGGGTGGGGTAGAAGGTGAGCTTAGTTGGTTCATGTTAGAAATGTTATTATTCGTAGGCTGGGGCGTGGGCCAAAGCCAGGCAAAAACCACCACTCTAGTCAGGATAAGGGAGTTACACTTCTAAAATAACCCCTGCTCACCCCCTTGGTAGCTTGGCACGAGCAGCCAGGCTTATCTTAGAGGCAGTGTGTAAAGCATTTGCACATAACCAACAGTAATACAGTGTACGCACTACAAAATGACACCACACCAGTTTAGAAAAATATCCAATAGTTTTATATAATTAAAACAAGACCAAAAACGATAAAAATCCACAATACTATACTTAAAAGTTCACAGTTCAAAAATACGTTGATTAAAAAGAGTTCCTTGTGTGGATAGCTCCGTCCGGGCTACCACGGCGTCGTGAACACACAAATCCAAAAACAGTTCTGGCTGACCGCGGGGTCGCAGGCCAGCTACGGTGTCGGGAAGACCCGCAAACAGTACCTTTCAGAGATGCAGGGCGATGGGGCCCTTGAAGTCACTTGCGTTGCAGGTCGAGCTCCTTTCTGATGGGATCAGGAGCGCTGGCGCTAACAGGCGTAGGGTGCGGCGGTGCAAAGGGCAGCAGTGCGGCGTGCGGTGTCCCCAGGTCGCGGTGCGAGCAGCGGCTCGGTGGCGGCGTCAGATGGCGTCATCGGTGAGATCAGGGTCGTGGTGCGAGATGAAGGCGGTGCTCGCCACGGTGCTAGCAGGTCACGGTGCAAGCAGCGGCGGCGGCGTCGTTGCTGAAGCGCTGTCGGCGGACGAACGGGAGTCGATGGTGCCGGCGTCGGTGGGCCAAGGCTGCGGTGTGGGATGAGGGCGGTGCGTCGTGTAACTTATGAGCGGTGCCCCCGAACCACGATGCAAGCAGCGGCGTCGATCTCGGCGGGAAGTGGCGGCGTCAGGAAGGCCAAGGCGTCCTCGTGAAGCAAGGCGGTGCGGAGTGCGGTGCCCACAGGTCGCGGTGCGAGCAGCGGCTCGGTGGCGGCGTCAACAGGCGTCGTCGGTGAGACCAGTTGCGGCGGTGCTCTCTGCGGTGCCAAAGCTTTGGCGCGAGGCGGTGCGGAGTGCGATGCCCACAGGTCGCGGTGCAAGCAGCGGCTCGGTGGCGGCATCAACAGGCGTCGTCGGTGAGACCAGGGTTGCGGTGCGGCGTTGCGGCGGTGCCCTCTGCGGTGCCAAAGCTCGGCGTGAAGCGAGGCGGTGCGGAGTGCGGTGCCCACAGGTCGCGGTGAAGCAGCGGATCGGTGGCGGCGTCAACAGACGGCGTCGGTGAGACCAGGGTTGCGTTGCGGCGGTGCCCTCTGCGGTGCCAAGGCTTCGGCGTGAAGCGAGGCGGTGCGGAGTGCGGTGCCCACAGGTCGCGGTGCAAGCAGCGGCTCGGTGGCGGCGTCAACCGGCGGCGGCGGTGAGACCAGGGTTGCGGTGCCTTCAGGTCACGGAGTCGGCAGCGGCGTCGTCGAGTTGGTGTTCTTCGGGTTGCAGCACAAAACACACAGTCCCCAGTGCTGCGGGTCGAAGAACTTGAAGTCTTTGCTGTTCCTGAGACTTCGTGAACAGGGGGCAAGCTCTACCTCAAGCCCTTGGAGAGACTCACAAATTAGGTTGCAGAAAGTCCAGTCCAGGTCTTTCACTGCCCAAGACAGAAGCAGCCACTGCAGGTCAGCTCAGCAAAGCACCCAGCAAAGCAGTCGTTCCTTTTCGCAGCTTTTCCGGCTCTTCTTCTTGGCAGTCTTCTTGTTCCAGATGAGTTCTAAAGTTCAGGGGTCTGGGCCCCAGTATTTGTATCCAAAAGTCCTTTGATCTTTCAGGCAGAGGGTGTCTGTGCCCGGCCAGAACCAGTTCTGCCTTCTCTGGTGTGATTTCCTGGCCGGATGTGGAGACGGCATTGTCAGAGGCAGACCAGGCCCTTTGAGGTGCAAGGAAATCTCCTCCCCCTTCCCCCATCGCAGCCCAGGTCTATTCAACCCTTTCCTGACCTACTTAGACTATCTGGAGCCCCTCCGGCCCCCCAGCCTTCTGTCATCCAAAACCCAGACAGGCAATCCACATTCCAGCAGAGGCACACGGGATGACTGAGCAAGAAAATACCTACTTTCTAAAAGTGGTAGTTTTAAACACAGAATGTAAAAATCACCTTCACTAAAAGATGCATCTTTAGATTCTGAGTTCAGGCATACTAAATTCTATTTTCTTACTGAATTCCCTGGGCCAGTTATGTTTATAAGATGTTATAAACAAATCTCCCATTCTATCCTATGGGGAACTGGTAGCCTTGCAATAGTGAAAAACGAAATTGGCTGTAATTCACTATCAGGACATGCCACACACACCAGGGCATGCCCCACCTTTCACATATACTGCACCCTGCCCACAGGGGTACCTTGGGCCTACCTGAGGGGTGTCTGACATGTAAGAAAAGGGAAGGTTAGGGACCGGCCAGTGTGTGCACTGGCCAAGTTGACATGGCAGTTACAAACTGCGCGCAGACTCTGCAATGGCAGGTCTGAGTTACCGTTTTCAGGGCTACTCACGGGGGTAGCACAACCAGTGCTGCAGGCCCCCGTGTAGCATTTGATTCACCAGCCCTGGCACACGCAGTGCACTTTACTAGGGGCTAACAGGTAAATCAAATATCCAATCATGGAAACACCAATCCATAACATAATTTACACAGAGAGCATATGCACTTTAGCACTGATTAGCAGTGGTAAAGTGCCCAGAGTCCTAAAACCAACACAAACAGGTCAGGGAAAAATAGGAGGAAAAAGCAAAAAGTTTGGGGATAACCCTGCAAAAAGGACCATTGCCAACAGTTCACCATACCAACCGCCCCTGCCTCATGGAAAGTGTTCTTGCTGAGAGCCTTGAAAGGATCCTCAGCCTGATGCGCGCCCTCCAAAGCTTCTGGCCCAGTCAAAACAGCTTCTTTTAAACACTTTTTTTAAAAGTGACATTGGGGCTTTATCCAGTGTGGAATACGTGGAGCAAAGCCTGGTGAGTTCTTTAACAAATGGACCCCCGAACAACAGTCTCTCGGCCACTGGACTGGCTTCAGAGGTGGCCAAGTCATTAAGCTTTAGGTCTATTCTCATGAGAATAGATCTCCTTCATTCCGTGGAAATAGCGCAGTTGGTGTTTCCCAATTGGCAAATGGCTCTTTGCGCCCTTGCAGTACTTTCAGCGTTGATCTTCCTTGTTACAGATTTGTTTATTTTAGATCCATTTTCACTAGTCCAGTAAGTATTGCCCCATTTTTCACTACCTACTTTACCACATTGTTTGCAACCCTTTAATTACATTCTTATGTTTATCGCTAGACCGTCAGTAGCGGCCCGTCCCCTGCCAAAGTGGGGGGCCGGGCCGGAGGAGGGAGGTCAGGAAGGAGGGAGGTGTGGAGGGTTTGGGCACAAAAAAACAAAAAAACCTTACCTTAATGTTGCCGCCACCATCTCCCGCGCATCGGATCTTCCTGCTTCTGGCTCTGGGGTCAAGCACAGGTTCCCAGCCTGCCCTGCGGCCAATCCTGAATCTGCTCTCGCATGAGAGAAGCTTCAGGATTGGCCTAAGCGTCGGCAACTTGCGCTCCCAGGCAGACTGGGAGCCTGTGCCTGCTCTCTCCAGCTCCAGCAACGCAGCTGAGGCTGGAAAGAGCTTCACAGTGCATGAGTGGTTTGGACGGCCAGAGACGGCCGGCCAAGCACCTCATGCGCAGTGAAGAGTGCCCACCACTCCCCCACCAGCAGTGTCATCCCCTGGACCCACCCCCAAGACTCATCAGAGTCCTGGGGGCAGGTCCAGGGGATTTAAATAAAACAATAATAAAACAGGTTTAAAACCCGTTTTATGTACTGGTGGTGGCAGGAGGGGCGGCGCTCCTCCGACCTAATGGAGCGGCTGACGATGTAGACCGTATCTTTTTACACTCAATTAATAACTTGATAACTCAGGTTTGCTTTTCCGCCCCTTATAAAGGCCATGGGTTTTGTGGATATCAGCTGGAAGTTCACTTCTGTTTTTCAGTTCATTTCCCCTGATTTCCTAGGTTTCTTTTGGGTTCAATATTGCAGAACTGTGCCTAGTCTCTATCTGCATCAACAGCACTATTTCACTACTTTACATATATTTTTTTCCACTGGACACATTGGTTTGCACGTTTTATTAAACATTATCCTTGAATATTTCTCTTGTCACTCTACTGCATGCCTCTTCTGAAATTGACAATTGTACCCATGCAAAACAACAAACCAGTGCTCCCATGCTAGATGGGCTCCTGGTTTATAATAATAGTCCCCAGTGAATATTTTATTCCATTTCACAGAATGGTGGCCTTCATAAGTAGTTATGCCTTTTGTCCTGAGTTGGATCTCATCTAATAATTGACGTATGCTGTTGAAACGCTGATAATCCTAAAGCTTACATATTGTGATTTGTGAAACTATGAACTATTTATATATACTGTAGGTTTCCATACTATTTAAAATGCACTTTTTTAAATTGTACATAAAGCATCCACTTTTCATGTTTTGCATTACTGATTACTGTGCTGCCTGTACTTATTACCTGGCATTATATGTTGCATTGGTATCATTTTGTCTTAATTCTGTTACTCAAAATACTTTGAAAAAATATTTTTATTTGCCAATATGTTACAAAAATGACACAGATTTCATAATTGAAGTATAAATTAAGATTAATAATTTGCTTTATAATAATTACAATATTTCACCATTCATTTTGTCCAATACAGCAGTGTTCTCTACCCCTGCATAATATCTTCATATAAAATCCCCCCCAATGCTTCCTTGAAGAAGCAGAAGGGGCACTTCTAATTTGAAAGAACGGAGATATGCACTGATTTTTTTCCCTTTCTCCGCAGAATAGAGAGAGCTCACATGTCCCAGATACTTAAGACCATTCCGCCTGACAGGGCCCCACACATTCTAACCTACATTATTAGACTTGAGCCCCTCACCAAAACTCAACGCAGGATTGGCTCATAGAATTGAACTGTTACACATAACATAATTTAATAAGCGGATGGAAGGGAAGGAGGGAGGATTAGGGAGGGGGAGTTAAGGAGATTTTCTTGTTTGACACACTATCTTTGGGTGTTCAATGTCATTCCTTCGAAAGCTCTCTGGCAACATATGAGCTGCAGGAAGTTATGGAATAATGCCCCATTGTACATAATTATCTCTGCTTTGTTATTCTCCAATAACAAGAGTAAAAAACAAAATTCCCCCCAAAGCATCTCATATGTTTTGCTGGTTCTCATCCTTGCAGCAATCAGGCTTTCCCTTGCTGTACTAATTTATCTTCGGCGTTCTGTATATTGCAGTGTATGCTGTGATTTCCAGTACTACATTGTGGTAGATTTGACAACTAGCATGGCAATATAGATGATTTTTTTTTCTTCCAACTAAATATGCCATTAACCTCCTACACTTATCACTCTCTGTCTTGATCTCAATGAAAAAATGTGACTCACAAAGGGAAAAAAACTCTTCCCAAAACTGCACTACATTTGAACAGGACCAAGCAGCAGGAAGCTAGCTACCTATTTCCATAGAAGTGTATCTAAAACACTAAATAATATGGATTGACATTCCAGTTGATCTTGTGCAAAAAAGCAGGTGTGTGACAAATATGCCATTTACCATAAAATTACATTCTTCTAAAATGTGCGCCTCCCACTGTTGTATACTTTACTGCATTACGTTTTTTTCCCACATATCTATTTTCAAGATAATCTATGTCCCTTTATCCCATTTTTAAGCTGTTTTAGTCAAATCAGTTTTTACCTCACTGAAAATCTTTCTCCAGGATCCTAAGTTTCTGACCTGTTTAGTGTTGATGATTTATATGTCAATTCTACTGTGGAGTTTATTGAAACGGCATCAATCTTAGATTTAAAAAAAATCTATTCTGATTATATGACTACAGAAACCAAGTTTTGTGATCTTTTATAAGCCCTTCAAATGCTGTCCATGGTTTTTTATCCAATGCTTCTTGTAAAATCTGATACTTTAGTAATTCCATAATGCTGCTGTCGCAATATTTCATTCCCCACGAGAAAATTTTGATTATGTAGAATTAAATCCAGTAATCAAGTTTCACAGTTAATAAATAGGATAGAAAAATAATTAAGAATGTTCTCTTTTCTTTTCAGGAACCATTTATTGGTCTTCTAGTGAATGTTTTGGTTATTTCGATATTTTAGGATGTTTTGCAATTTTGCCTCATTGATCATATCGAGCAAGAGATGAATATACATTTTTAAGATGTATTCAAATATTTAAATCCGGAACAGTAAGCCACAATGAAGAATAATAATTATACATCTTTATATCAGGCAGAGCTAATCCATCTTTGCGTGTAGGCAAACAAAACGTGCATAGTGAGAGCCTTGTTACCCCCGAATAAATTGTGAAAAAATTTCCTCAAGAGCTCGTCGTGTAAAAACACATTGTGCAGCTGTAAAAAGTAAGTTAAGAAGAGGTAAACATCAGCATTAAATTAATGCCAACCATCCCAAGATTGATAAAGGAAAGGTGGTTCAGTGCTGTGAGTGGGATTTAACCTTTTTCATCAGAGGCATACAATTTAGATTGCATAAATCGGATAGGTCGGAGGCAACATGTATTCCTAAATAATTTGTTGGCCTATGATTGGACATGTTACACACTTTTTTTTGGAAGAAAATCGAAGAAGGCATTAAAGATCAAGGCTTTGGTTTTTATATGATTTATTTTGTTTCCTAAAATTTCATGAAAAATACTAAACCCATCAATGCATTGACTAAGTTGGTCCTATCAGGTTTTTAAAATAACATCACATCAGTCCCATAGAGTTTGAGTTTTAATATATTACCTCTATCGAGAATTATATTCTTGTTTTTGCGAAGGCTTCTTGTCAGAGAAGAAGCGAAGAAGAAGGGATAGGAAACATCAGATTTACTTTTAAGGACCCTTTTCTGAGATGGCAATTGTATTTGCCTGGGCGCTTTTATATAAGAAGTTTATTGCCCTTGTGAGCTGCGAAGGGAAGTCAAATGCACAACCAATTTTTATACTTATGGATCAGAGAATCTGCACTTTTATTTATCCTAATAGCCAATGATTTAGCAATCGTATAATATTTCAGTATAGTTATGAGACAATAAGAGTTTGGGTCCTCAGAGTTTTTTCCTGGTTCTAGAAAGCTTACCACTGTTTGTACATGAAAGGTTTGGGATCCCTTTTTACTATATAATTGCTACTCTATTTAATATTTGCTCATCGCTTTTGTAAATGTTTTACATAATTCCACAGGGTACCCATCATTTCAATATACTTTACGGTTAGGCAAATTTTTAATCGCTCCTACTACTCCCTCTTCCTTATAAGGAATCTTCCAATTGAGAGATGGGTTCTGAGGAGGCATAAAATGGTGCAAAGAAATGTATAATAGGAGAGGGACTATCCTCTATTAGAGCACACACATTAGCCAGGGACAATTGTTTCAAGGAAATAGACAGTGTCCCTCTAGGTCAGACTCGAAATAGCGAAGTTTTGTACCTATATATATAATTTTTTTAATATTGCTATCCTTCTGTGTGGCACTGGATGAAGAGGAAAATCCATATTGTGACCATGACTTTGAAGTTCTCTTACCTGTTTTTCAGTCTGTGTTTCTTGCACTAAAATCACTGGGGTGTGTGTGATTTTATCCATTTCTCAATTGCTTTTCTCTTGCACCTAAAAACCTCTCGAAGTTGTAGTTCAACTCAGAATAGAAAATAAAACCGGAATTGTTCCATCTCCACATGGGCTTCTTAGAAATCATGCAGTTATTGCCAGTGTTCTCGCAGAGTTATACTGAATGAATGTAAATAATTCTTCTAATAATTTCCAGGTGGAACACTGTCTTATTTGTGCATTTACCAGGTCCTCAGATGGAATATTGGGAATGCCTGTTACCCTAATCACAGTCACCCAACCTTAGGTGGAATTAATATGTAAATTACTGATGGCGTTACAGGAAGTGACATTTTACATGCCAGTTGACCATGATGATGTCATAGCTAGTGACACAACTTTCACAGCTACTAATACTTCAAGAAGCAATGTATTGAGGAGCATCAAACAAATGATATCAGTGAAATTGATTAAATGGCAAAACTAAAACCTCAACAACAAAAATAACATCATAATGTTAATAAGTTAGATTCATTGTCTTTTAACCGTGCTCGGTCACTTATATCTAGAATTTTTCCTTAGCACTTATTTAACCAAAGTGAATGACACAACTACCTGCAAAGCAAGACAATATAAGTGCTTTTCACAAGAATGACACATTAGAGGACGAGGAAATGTGACCATATCTTTTTTAATGTATACCCAAAATTTTGTATAGTGTTGCTTTCTAGTTAAACTGCAGTTTTATAGGTATTTGTTGAAAGATGTTTCAATGGTTAGTGCTGCCTATCTTTTGCTTAGCATTCTTTTTTAGCTGGACTAGTTGTCAGATTTGCTGTTTGCCTTACCTCATCTCTATTCCATCTCATCCTGCTTTTCATAGGCTGTTGCCTCCCACTCATGCATCCCCTGCAGTTATTCCTCATTCTCCATTATTTACTATATATTTTCTCCATCAGTATACACTCAGCCTTTCCTCTTGTCCTCAGTATTCATCACTCACCATTCATCACTTTCTTGCAGTTATTCTTCCTCCCATTAGCAGTTCCTTTCCCCTGCACCCCACACTGTAATCTTACTTTTTCTCGTCATCCCTTCTTCATTGTCTTTCTCCCTTGCCTGAGTCAGCCATTCACAGTTCTGTTTCCCGTCCTGTTCACAATACCTTCATCTATGCTCTTTAGAGTCATTATTCCCCCCCAATTAGCTCTCTCTTTTTAACCACTTTCTACCAATCATCTCTTCCTCCCTTAAGTGCTTTCCATTTCCCATGATCCATAGCACAACCCTTCTCTTCCCCACATATTCCCCTCCCTTTGACTCCTCATCTCCACTTTCCTTGTGTTCGAACTATCTTCACTGTCCAAAGCACTCGGTAATGCTGGAAAAGGTCTCAGACTCAGTGAGAGGACAGCAGACCATTATTTGATATGTAAGAAGCTATCCCCTGAAGAACCCTTGGTTATTACATAAGTAAGGTTGGAACAATAAAAATCCGAAGGGGACGGGGGCAGAGGAGGGGGGGGGGGAGTGTGTGTGTGTGTGTGTGTGTGTGTGTGTGTGTGTGTGTGTGTTTGTTTCCAAAAACTCCCTTTGAATTCACAGATCAAATCTCTAAAAACCGAGGCCATCTTATCAGCTAAGTTGGCTGAACACCAATGGGCATCAATAGCGAAAGATAGCAAAGAATACAAAGTTAAGACTGTAATCACTGAGAAAACTATCCTGAAGGACCCCACACTCAAACACTATTCTCTTTACAAGCGGTTTGACTCACAAGAATACAAGAGTCCTACCCACTTGACACATCCAACTGGTTTCCCCTTGTTTAACACTTTGGTAACAGACTACTTTGAACACTAAAGAAATGTGCTAAGAAATATAACCTCCACCCCGAGACGGGGCCTGTTGATGGGGGGGATAGAAATTGGCAATTGTGTACTTTGTATTTATTATTATTTTTTTTTTACAAAATGCCTTGTACAGATTGGAATTTGTGATTAAGTAGATAGTAGCCTGCAGTGGTTGACATAATAAGATTATAAGTGACCAGTGGGGGCTGTGATAACTTGTTATTCCAACTGTTTATCCAAGCTTATTTTATAAATTTACTAATGCAACTATGAAACAGTCATACTTAATGCTGCACCACTTGACCTCGCTCAAGATTTAGTAAGAAATGAGTACATGCCTATACTTACAGGACCTTCATGTTCACGGTTTAGCAACCTCGGTGAAAGTTGCAGTGTTCTGTAAAACACGCCCTGTTATGATTAATGATAAATAGTGTGATAATTAAGTCTAGAAATATGTGAAAGTAATGGGTTAATGGGTGTACTTGTGAAGAAGATAAACTCAACTGACTTTCAAGCAATTCAGAATAATCCATGTTGCTATGTTCACATATTGCCGAGGACATGCCACATTCTGTTGCTACCCAGTAACTCTTAGCCCTTGTTGCTGCCTAGAAACAAGCAAACCACCAGGAGTATTATTTAGCTGTGTCCTCAGTATACAGGCTGAACAACCGTGACTTAGCCTGGTCAACTGCTCATCCCCTCCAGCAATTATAAGTCTGATCTCACTGTAAAGCACTATAATGCCCTTAATGCAGTGACACTACAGTAGTTTAGCATGGGCACCTGATGGTACAAGTCGTTTCCCTCCGAGATAAAATCAGTATTTATTTCTATTACATAAATAATGCTACTACTTCCCTGGTGCTATTTGTACAGCCTTTTCTTCTCCCTCCTCAACTGCTAGTCTAGTAGACCCCAACGAAAGAAGACCATGGCCATCTGATATGATCACTAATCTCTAGTGTTCCTTGCCCTTGTAAGTCATAAGGAAGAAAGATGAATTTACCAGTGCAACTCAGTACATAATATTGTGCAGTGCTTAAAACTGACTATTGTAAACTGTTTTTCTTCCTTAGGTTGACTATTGCTTTTTTTGCCATCTCTGGCTTGGATATGTTAGACGCTTTGAAGGTGTTGAACAGCGCCGAGATTATTGAGTGGATTTATTCTCTTCAGGTTCTCCCCACAGAAGACAGTGAGTGTGCATTTTTTCACTTCACAATTCAATATTTCATTGCTGTTTCTTGTTTTTGGAGTGTTGTAGCATTCTTTCTCCTTATCTCATTTCCATTTATGCATATGTGCCTGGTTGTTTCGTTACATTTTGTATGAGAATGAATAGTTTGTTCTGCCTGAAGCTTGAAAGAATCCCTTTTTAAGGTCAAGCCTGCCTGAGCAGCCTGCGCTAGCACATGCGCTCTGGCTTGCGAGACGCTGTTGTAGTCAGTAAGGGGCTTGCATCCGCCTATTGAATACACTTCGTTGGCCCCTTTCCACTCTTCTTTACTGCCTCCTACTTGGCCAGTACGTGCCTTGGCGTCACTTCCTGTTTCGTCTGGGGCACATGACGCATGGACCAACCACAGATTTATTTGTTTTAATTAGTGTCCTTCCGCTAATCCCGCTGTTTGCTCGTCTTTCTTTATCCCCCTTCTCACCCGCCAGTTATTCGCGTTTCTTTCAGTTATTAGTGTTTCTTTATCTTATTTTATATAGAGAGCTACCTTCTTGTCCTAGCCAAGGCTTCGTTCGCAGTACGAATGATGGTGACGCATTTCATGGCTAATTACGGATAACAAAATAATCTATGCTTACAATTAAGGCATAATAAATTAATGCATTCTACTGCAGTTTTTAAATAAAAATAAACGGATATAGATCATTATCGTATCGTATTCAAACTAGCACAATACAACTATCGAGCAACTCCAGAGCGTTAAGGAATACAGTTGAGAACTGGACTAAACACTATACACAGTATGCCCACTAGGTGGCAGCAAAGTTTCACATATATGCAGGTCCTAAGTGGAAAATATTAACATGGTTATTTCTGCAGAAGCAAGCGCTTCAAAACAGCAAATATTAATGTAAGGAAAATGTATACACTACATACTTCTATAGACCCCTTTTCAAATGATACAATGCTTGTGTTGTCCTGTAATGCGTTTTGGTACACTGGGGTACTCTTGAGTTAGGTCCCGGAAAAAAACTAGTTTTGTGTGGGTCGCATCTTCTCGCCAGTTAAGGAATTCGAAATCTCAGTGTCTCTGCTTCTTAAATATAGGGATTAGAATGATTTTCTTTTTTCGGTGGGCGGGAAACAACCAGAATAAATACGTAGTCATTAGAAGAACATCTTTTATACATTTTTCTACAACACTGTACTCTGCACTACTGCACTCTATGCCACTCTACTCTATGCCACTCTACTCCATTGCACTCTGCAGCACTCCACTCAATGCCACTCCACTCTATGCCTCTCCACGCCTCTCCACTCTATGCCACTATACTCTACACCACTCTGTGCCACTGCACTCTACATCACTCTATGCCACTGCACTCCACGTCACTCTACTCTGCGCCACTGCACTCTGCGCCACTGCACTGCGCAACTGCACTCTACGTCACTGCACTCTATGCCACTCTACTCTGCCCCACTCCACTTTGCACCTCTGCACTCTACGCCACTGCACTCTACTATGCACTACTCCAATCAGTGCCACTGCATTCTACGACCCTGCATTGTACACCGCTGAAGTATATGGCGCTGCACTCTAAGTACACACAGGTGCGGCCCGTGCAGGTAAGAGCGCTGGGGCCGGGTTTGGGGGGGCGGAGGGGGGAGTCGACAGACGCACCACGAGGGAAAATTTAAATAAATAATCAATTTTCCCTGCGTCGTCAGTCAAAATACCCCCACACCCGGCCCCACCGCTCTTACCTGCACGGGCTGCTGCTGCATGTACATGTTTCTACGGCACTCTACTCGCAACAGTGCACTCTCCGCCACTGAACTCTACACCACTGTATTCTGCATACTGCACTCTACACCACTGCAATCTGCAGCACTTTACTCAATGCCATTGTACTCTATGCCACTCCACGCCACTATACTCTTCTCTGCACCATGCTAGGCCACTCCACGCCACTCTACGATACTGCCCTCTACTCTGCACCGCTCTACTCTAATCCACTCTACGCCACTGCACTTTATGCACTCTACACCACTGCACTCTTCGACAATGTACTCTGCAACGCTGCATTCTGTGTCGCTGAACTCCACACCACTCTGCACTGTTGCATTCTTTGCCAATGCACTCTGCGCCACTCTACTCTACATCACTCCACTCTACACTACTTCACTCTGTTGCATTCCACTCTACACCACTGCATTGTATGCCACTGCACTCTATGGCACTATAACATAACACGTGTATTTGTAAAGTACACGTTCACCCCTAACTGGGTGTCTTGGCGCTGAATAACAGATGTTTATTGTTACCCAACTCAATATCACTCATTTTATAGACCTCAGATGGATGAAAGCTAAGTGGACCCGCTGGGATTTGAACCTGTGACCATGAGGTCGAACACAGGCCCCTGCAGTGGATGCATTATTAGTCCACTGAGCCACCAGACTTGACTATACTCTACTCTGCCACTCTACGACCCTCTATGACGCTGCACTCTACTCTACGCCACTGCACTCTACGACACTCTACTCTGCAACAATGCCCTCTATGTCACTGAACTCTACACCACTCTGCACTATTGCATTCTTTGCCAATGCACTCTACACCACTCTACTCTGCATCACTCCACTCTTCACTACTTCACTCTGCAGCATGCCACTCTACGCCACTGCATTGTATGCCACTGCACTCTATGGCACTATACTCTACTCTGCATCACTCTATGCCACTCTGCACCACTGCACTCTGCACCACTGTACTCTACGCCACTCTACTCATCTCTGAACCACTGCTCTCTACTATGCAACACTGTACGCCACTGCACTCTACGACGCTGCATTGTACGCCGCTGAATTCTATGGGGCTTCACGCTACGCCGCCAGACTTTACACCACTTTACTCTGCAACACTGTAAGCCAATGCACTCTACACCAGTCCACTGTACGCCACTCCACTCTGTGCTCGTCCACTCTACGACACTCTACTCCATGCCATTCCACCCTATGACACTCTCCTCTACAGCACTTACTTTTAGCCATGCTGAACAGCAGCCACGCTGGTGTACAACATTGCTAAAACACATTGGCCAAGCCAATAGCTCTTGCATAGGCGTGACCTATTGGCTTTAGCAATGCTTGTTAGAAAATATGCCCATATTGCCTCTCAGTAAATCATGTCCACCTTCTTGTCTGTTTTGGATAGTAATAAAAACATTCCACATATGAATTGATCAGCAGGGACAAAGTGTCTCGGTGAGTCGTGCTGCTATCTGCTATGAATCGCTCAAAGGCCAGCTCATCCCTTCTTTCTTCTGAGCTCGATAAATTGTTTACCATTCAATTGGGTAATAAGCACACCTGTTATTTTTTATATGAAATAACTGATCTGCCGTAGCAATTATGACAAGCAAAAAAGCATCTTAAATCAGCTTTCATTTTGGAACAACAAAGGTGGTTTTGTTTCTATTGATCCAGCGCGATATTAGCAAACAGCATTCATACACCAAATACTCACTTGGGCCCATACATTCATACTATGCTAATACTTACGCTGGGGGTGTCAGTTGTTACTCTTTGTCAAAATCCCTGCTACCAATTACTTTTCTGATTGAAGAGTAATGACTTGCCAATGAATCCTTTGCTAATTGGGAAGTTTAAAATGAGTGACATTCATTACAGTAAATAATCCTGAAATAACCACTGAGTCAGGAAGTTTTAAATTGTTTATCTAAAGATTTAGCAGAGTAAATTACAGAACCACATGGTACTTAATCGCATATCAAGGATGAAGCATAGAATAATAATTATTGATTAAAGACGGTCCCTCAGAAAGGAGAAGATAGAGACAGCAGCCCAACTAAAGGTTGCATTTATATTTACCTAAGTGCGAGAACCAAACCCCTTGGCCAAGGAGTTGGAAAAGAATAGGACCCAGGAAGGATGAAGAGCAAAGACCTCCTCCAGGTTCAGGACAGGACTGGTGACCTCTCTACAACGACGCCTGCGTCGTTCCCCTCTCTGATACTCGGCTTCTCCTCGATTCTCCTGTGCCTTCCTTCTAATGGACACCGCCCCCCCTCCTCAGGACCTCTCTGGACAGCGGTTCAGTCTGCAATCGATCAGCTTGTCAGTCTGGAGCTTCTGCCTGACAGCATCTAGTCTCGTCCTTGTGTGAACGCCTGCTCTGACTAATTAGCTAATTCTATATCTGTTATACCCTTCTACACCCATGTACCTCCCCTTAATGTTGCCAAAATATGGGACCACTATTTCTGATTGGACAGGGACAGGGGGTTGATCCTCACACCATATTGATTTAGTTCAATTTCTGTAGACCATTGTCTTAAAATACCGCCCATCAATTTTAATACATTTGCTTTATTTCCCACCCGTCTCACAACAAAGTTTATACATTCTTCATATACATAGTTGCAGATTTGGCAAGAACAACATGAATACATCAATGTTGGCCATTAGGTCGTGGCCTTGGACGACGTCCAGGTTGACTTCATCCTTATTCTTTGGCAGCCATGCAGGACACATGCGCAGAATCATCTGTCTCTCGAGTTTCAGTTCACCAACCCCAGGCCCAAATTTACGAACTAATAAAAGTCAAAGAAGAAAATATTAAAATCACAAATAAAATGTTTCACTGTATACCCACTCTTTCTACTCTATCCCCATTTACTTATAAATTCTATCCCGCATTAGTAGCGTTAAGAAAACGACAATTTAATAATAACACGAGAGCAAGCTGAAGCATGTGAAAACATCAAGCAGCCATTTTAATGCACACTGCGCAGAAGCAGGAGTTTCCCACCAAGCAAAGAAAGACGTCACAACACGTGATATGGTTGAGACATGCGCAGTAAAGTTCCAGCGCTTTAGCGGCCATTTTAGAAAAAGACAAGCGTTACTTGTTAGTTAGAACACATAGGCAAGCTTCCTTGCTATTCATGTAGTGTATGCAAAGTTAGTATAAACAATACAAGATTAATAAATTAATACTGTGAGGAGATTGCATTCGAGCAAGTCTCATTTGTGAGTCCTTGCTCCATCACTATTATTAAATTATTTTAATTAGTATGTAGTCTGACAATGAAAAACCTTCTTAAGAAGTATGATTTGAATAATTTTCAAAAATATGGCGGAGCTACGTGTAATTATTCAAGCACATTAATCAGACATTCTCTGTGTGCTAGGACTACTGTTAACTAGTCTTTGGCAGACTAACAAAAAATGTGTGCATGTTTTCAAGTACTTGACAGTCATGCATGATCATCGATAGATCAGTAAATGCAATAATGGCTTACAATTAAAATATTGACAGCAGTGCGTTTATCTAATTTTTCCCTCAAAATTTAAAAGGAATGTAGATAATTTTATACCGCCTTTGTTATCTTTCCATGAAAATGATAAGGAGTATTTGGTAAGTAAATACAACCAACAGTGGAACATGCTTTCAAAGATAAAGAACTCGCATGCATAAACACTAAACAGTAAAGGAGGGATTTTCATTAATCATAAATGGTAGCAGCTCACGTAAAACCTCCTGAAGGAGGAGGAAATAATAATTAGGAAGTTCAGCACTCACCCTTATACCACATTACCTACAACCAAGTCCATTGAGAAGTTTAACTTCAACTAGTGCAATCACATATCACAAAATGGGTAATAAATTGCCTTCACCCTTGTGACGTTGCCAGCAGCTCCACAAATATAAATAATCCACTGAATAAGCACTACCTTTCCATATTGCAAAATGTTTGTGTCTCGTATAGCCAGCCTATAAAAAAGAGTTCACAGGTTCCTGATTTATTCATAGAAAACATGTTCTTTCTGGGTTTCGGTTTCCCGTTCCCTAGACTTGTCCTTCCCTCTTCCCCCAACACACATGTGCCTCAGCATCTTCTCCCAATGGTATACAAAAGACATATCAAATGTAATTGTTCCTTCATGTAGAGCATGGTTAGTTCCCACCATACATCTGTAAGACACCACCACCACTATGCTTGCCAAGCACCAGGTGTGCTCTTAGGGCGACCCTAACAGACAGTGCAGCAGTCTAGTTGAAAAAGACCTGTTCTCAGCTTACCAAGAACTTACAGTGGGATTAAAGTCCACCCATTGATTACCATAGGTTGGCATTATTGTCTTTCTCATTTAATTGCTGGTCTTGTGAGGAAATAGGCTGCATTATATGGTGCGGTTGTGCGACCTCACCCTATAAAACACTTACCATCCCTTAAGGACTAATAGGTTCCATTTGTCAAACCTTAAGCCCAACCCAGGGTAGCTGTGGCTCTGAGCAGCAAGGCGCACACAAAGGAACACGTGTAAAGCTTTTAAACAGCACCAAAACAATTGCAGAATAAATAAGAGTAGCACTCAAGAAATCTGACACCATTTTTGTTTTTAACGTTAGTTTTAACTCCTCTATTTTAAACTCCAGTTGGCATTTCGTAGAACGAACATAGTATTAGGAATAATGTAATTATGCTACTAAAAAATTTCTTGATTGGCAAGATCTTGTGATGTAATGAAAATATTCTGTTGAAACTGCACACATCGTTGTATGTATTTTTTCTGAGGTAATGCGGTTTCCAATTGAGTTTCATGAGTTCCCCTGTCACTTTATTACATCAGAAACCTCCTAGGCGGCCTTCCAGCTGTCCCCAGCTTTGGGTCATGATCCAAAGTTAACCTTTTTTGCTATCAGTAATGGTGGATGAACTGTTTGTAGTGATGATGTTTACAACAGTTTGGTTTGTGTGGTAAATTTACTTAATAGATATTTAATGATAAAGTGCCTTGGAGGAAAGTATAGAAGGAGCTCCTGATTGTTTATAGGAACCCTTACGTTCACTAATTCACATCATTTCCCCCTCAATTCACCATGGCGTAACAGTGTTTTAATTTCTTATTGAAATACATTGTTGCAACTTCAAATGCATATGGATATCAGTTAGAGCTGCATACTAAATATTACTTTTTAGCCAAATGCACACCAGTTGGTTTTCCTATAGCAGTATTACCCATGGTGAAGTATTTAACTTTAAAAAAAAAAATTATTGCCATTAACATAGCAGCACGCTGCTTGTGCTGAACACTTGACGCATCCTTAGGATGGCTTTACCCAAGGCTGGTAATGTTCAGTTGCTATTTTTTCAACGAGTCAGAATAGACATTGCGGCATTCGCATCCTCGGTAAGTCACCCAAAAGGGTTTTTCTACAAAATAAAAACCTTGAAATGTTATTTCCACTGAGTCTTACTATAACAAGCCTTAAGACAACCGGAAGAACTATGAGGTCAGGCACATCACACACAGCAAATATCACACATATGAGGGTAGCACCAGACACAGAAATGCGCTACACAAATGTACAGCGAGGACATTTGAGGCCGTAGTGGTCCATTTTATAAGAGGGAGCAAGTAATTCATAGAGCAACCAAGGTTCTGGCTTGGAACTACGAGCCAAAGCAACAAGCCATTGAAAGATTCGGTATGTGACTTTTAAATGAAACGTCATGTCTTCAACATTCCATAAGACTAAGTAACCGTACTGCTGACGTTTATTGAAAGTACTAATTTTAAACTTGGAAAAAAATTCAACAATACCCCCATGACCCCCTTCACGACTTCACACAGGACGAAATGGATATAAATGTCATGCTCACTGCATATACGGCCAATATTGTTATTAAATGTGAAGGAAGATTATATTCTGTTAAACAATGAACACGGGAGGTTTTTGTGTATTACAGATTCTGAGCTGAATTACTTTAATGTAGTCTCAGATTTATCGATCATGGAAAATTAGACTACCTGAAATGAAGTGATTTATATCAACTCATACAATCTGGTCAAGTAGGGAAGCTGGGATTTGAACCCAGGTTTCCTTGTTGCACATTGTGTAGTTCAGCCACTGGAGGATTATGTCCTCTATTCTATCTAACACCAAAGGACAAGGAGTTGTATTCAGGGCCAGATGTACGGCCATTTCATTTTGTGAGTCGATAATTGCGATTTTTTTTTTTTGCGACTGGCAATTAGAGACTTGCTAAATTAAATGAAAGGGATGCCCTTGGCATGCCCCTTCCTCATAGCGACTCGCAACCTTATTTTGCGAGTCGATAATAGGTTACCGACTCGTAACATAGGGTAAGTACATGACAGAAGCCGTTTTAGAGGTCGCAAATGACCCGATTCTCTATTTGCGACCGCTAGTTCCCAGTTCGCCAGTTCTTTCGCAAATTAGTGTAACGAGTTTAGAAATATACAACACACAAATCAAAAAGTTAAGTGTAACAGAAAGCAGGAGTTCCTTTTTAGGTCTCGCCTTGGCAGCGCATGCACTGCCTCTCGAGAGTCGCTGTATCTGGTGTATGGGCATTCAGCACTCCCAACGTTTTTGATTGGTTCCTTCATGTGCTTTTGAAAAATCCTTTCTTTTCATTGATCAATAACTTACATTTGTCCCTCGTTTTCTCATCTGATCACACCCTCGAGACTGCCCCTGTTACATGCATTAGTTCACGATGGGCTGTATACATTACTGTTGCACACTACTTTTTCTTTTTCCTCAGTTTCGTATGTTACTTTCCTGCTTGTGTTTCCTGCTCCTAGATTTAATTGTTATTTGTTTAGAAGTTTGTGGCTTGTATCCAGGGCTTCCGTCATTCTACGTGGCTCCGTTCGATGTTGCTGTTGGTGCGTCAAAGATACAAACAATGCATTTGACTTGTTTTGTATTTAACAAAGCAAATTTCTTTATGGGAACGAGTCCCCTTTTTTTTGCGGTTTTATAGCGCAAACTCGACCATCAAAGAGGTAAACAATGCATTTGCCTTGTTTTGTATTTAACAAAGCAAATTTCTTTGGAGGGAACGAGTCCCATTTTTTCTTTGCAGTTTTATTGCGTGAACTCGACCCGAAGGTGTCAGAGTGCTTTACATGAGCACAAGTTTCAATACGGAGGGACACATTTATTTTTAGGCACTGGGAGATTAAGTAATTTGCTAGAATCATAGGATGTTTGAGCCTTCCGCCAGACTCCAACCTGGTTCTCCAGCTTCAAAGTTGGCTGCTCTAGTCGTTAAGCCACATTCTTAACTTTCCAGTTACCATTTGACTATAGTTGTAAAATCAAGCTCTAGCTCCAGTGTAAGAGCTTTTTAAAGCAATCACTCACATTAAAAACAGCTGGAAGTTGTAACTCTCATATGTGTTTTCTAATATGATTAGGAACCCTATGTTTGATTGATAAATTAAAGTTCTTGCTCTCTTGGCTATGACGAAATGCAAGTATCCCCTTGTAACACGTTGATCTGTGGGAGTGGCTTAGAAATCGGCTCTTCTCAAGATGGCTGACTCAAAGGTGGCAGTGGAATGTTCTTTAAAAGACATTTGAAAGGTGTCGGCCATCTTCAAGTGCCTGATTTTTCTTTTAATTTTAAAACTGTGGTTTTCATTATGAATGAATTTCAATCTACTGTGTTTTGAAAAATATGTGGTGACACATAGTAACAAGTGGTGGAAAGATAGCATATTTGTATCAGACTTCCTATCATAGCTTTACTTAGTTCCGCACCTAGGTGGCAGGCTCGAAGCAGTGTACCCATGGCAGTCTTCTATGTCTATAGCCCTCCACACTGCCGGTTTCTATTCCTCCTCTGGTTTCCTGGCTCCTCAGAGGCCGGGTGTACCGTGCTGCCTTTCACCAGCCTCTGCATGTTCTACAATGTCCTCGGCTCGCTGTCCTGCATTCCTCACAGTCTTCGCTGTGTCCTAAGCTCTGTCATGAAGCCTCTGTGGTGTATGTCCTGGGCGGGCCTGGTGCCAGTAAAGGCACCCAGTGCGAGAAGATGAGATGAGTGATAGGAGACAAGGTACATTTTCTGCCCCATCCTAGCACAGCTGTATGCTCTGGCACCCAATACAGCAGCACATATGTCCAAAAAGGCACATCTCCAGGCCGTGTGCCTCGTTCCGATCTACTAACCGCTGTATCTGCTACATCAGGCAGGGCTTTAATTTAAAGGCATCATTATTGGGAATAGAACATCCATATCCAGCGCCTCTCCTTTTTATTTCTCCTTTCCCAAAGGGTTAAGACCAAGAACGCCACCTTTTCAACAAGGCACATATCTTCCATCCCTCCCAGTCACATATTATTTCAGGGACCCCCGTGTCTTCCAGAGACACTCCACGATTACCATCGCCTTTATTCTGAGGTTTATCCTAAACCGCCAAATGCATGTTTTCACAACATACTCCGCCCTCATTCAGTTTGTAGTGTGTTACCTCGTGGTCATCGGCATCCTTTTTTTAAAATTTTATTTTTTTAAGTTCTTTTTATCAGAATGTCATCCTTATACAGCGCCTTGATACCCTCACGGGTGAGTAGCCGCGCTTTACAAACCCTGATTGATTGATTGATTATAACACTCCAGTGCGCACTGTGCGTTCTGTAAGCTGTCTGTCGGCATTTGCATCAGTGTTTTCTCATTCTCCCTCCAGTTCAAGCCTTCGTATGTCCCTCTGCAGCCCCCGTTCTTCCTAACCAGCGAGTGGGTGACTTCACTTTCTCTGTTTTTGCTTCTTTATATATTTTTTGGGTTTTATGAGCCTTCTGCACAATACCCGTTAATAGGAATAACACATTTAATGGACATAAAGCACAGAACGGTTAAAATCTCAAAACTGAAACTTAGTTCACCAATTCCAAAGTCAGCTGCTTTACCAGTTATGTTACTCCACTACAAAACATAAGTAAAAAAAAGTTATCATTTACAATGCCAATTGCTTTAACTTTCGCAAATGCGAGACCGATTGCATTGCAAATGCTTGTTTAACGTTGCTGTAACTGGCTCACATGGTTAAATTAACCGACCAATTTTAGGAGTGGCTTAACATCTCCAAGATGGCAATCAAAGAATTAGTAAAATAAAGATAAATCGGTCTTGAGCCCACACGCAGTGTCTTATTCATGTTACAGCTCTTCAGTGAGACATATGGAAAGGGCAGCACTGTTTAAGATTGACATTTTGTTACATCACTTTTGAACTCCAGTTTCCATGGAAACATTTCAAACAAAAAGCCATGCTTTTGCGTGATATGACTTCTCCGCTGTCCTGCATTTAGCTGTTTTTGTCTTATAAAAAGTGTGCCAGAAAGCGAGAGAGGCAGTGCCTTAAGTGATTGGCTTGACTATTTAAGGGCCAGTCCCCATTCTTGAGGGCCGAGCCTGAACTTGACATTTGTCTCAAGCCTCTCTTGGCTCGCCCATGCTTATTTTGGAACAAAAGAGACAATGTAGCTACTTTGCCCGCACATAACTTTCCATCAGCTTCATTGAAATAAAGCAGGCATAATGCACTTATGCTAAGCAAATGCACCAAATGTGCCAACCAGTGCACAAACATAAACTGTTAATACGATTCATGGCCTGTAAATCATACCAGTATTGTCGAAGGCATAGGAAAGGGTCAGCATACATTATATATGAGATAAAGTAACCACTGCTGTAGATTATAATGTTATTGCAAGTCACATAGGAGTTTCATGACCATGTAGAGGAACGAGGCCGAAGGCAGAGTTTCTTTATAAGGTCAAGAGACTCAGAGTTGACTTGCAATATCCTTGAAATGTACATCAGGGGTACTTTATTCCTTAGCATACCTGGTCACATTATCATCCTTCCAACAAACCACTTAAATGCTTGGTGTTGGGCACTTTCATATGAAAGAGACTGCATCTTTGCAAACATGAGGGGTTTTATGTAAAATCTCTAGTGCAAAATTAAGCACACAAAAAATTATGTAGATATGTATTACAAAAAGATATTTAAATCAGTTTAATACGAGTCCGGCTTTAAAAAACGCTGTATTTCAGAAGGTGTAGGAACGTGTACAGAGACTATCTTTACTATAATTTCCTAAAGTGCAAAAAAAGTAAGGGAATACCAATAAATATCTACAATATGCTTGGTAGCCAGTGTGCAGCCATGTAGTAAACAAAATGCTATTAGGCATACCAGCATTTGTTGAAGAACAGTAATGGTAAGAGGATGAACAGTCTTCGCTTAAACTAGGATCTCCATCAGACCCTCTCCTGAAGATTGTTTCTAGAGACGGATGTAATACCTGCAATCTTGTCTTTAACTGAATCAAGATTTATTTCAATGGTTAGGTGAATGCCGCCTTTATGGCAATACAAGCAGTACATTATATGCATACCCCCAACCCATGTTTAGCATGTCCTTTAACTTGCTTCCAGCTAGAATAGCATAACTCTGAGAAGTGATTGCATTCCACACTTCAAGACATTTATGCCTGCCAGCATACCCAACAATGCAGCCACATATCATGTGGTCTCTTGAAGACAATTAGCAACACATTGTGGGAGTAAGAAGAGCCCTTATCTCATATTTCATGGGGCACTTGTCTGGGAACTAGAAACAAAGTAACAATATAGATCATGTTCTGTTCTGTCACTTATGTGAAACTACCTCTTCCACAGAGAAGCATTTCTTTGAAACACCAAGGACTTTTTATAGAGAACCTGCTTGAACACAGTTCGGTAGAGTAAGATGGTATCTTTCATAAGAAGTGTTTTCGTGAAAGCATGGTATTAACTAAGGAATAAGTTACACAGGACAGCTTTCACATCCCAAGCAGTCAAGTAACATGAGAGCAGAAGTAATTTTGCCCTCATACTCTTCGTTGCCCTGCGGTGGTGTAGTCTCTGATGCCACAACAATTATACAAATTTCGAATAGGACATTAATTAGTTACCAAGAAAGTTAACTAGCCCACTTGGAGTGGTAGTTTCTGTAGTGATATTTTTTATGAAAATCTGAAACTGTAGAATTCTTTAAAGCTCAATTGAGACATTTTCAGGTAAGCCGTGTGCTCTTCTTTAGTGTATTCCTCTGTATCAATTAAATAAACTAAGTATAAAAAAAGTTTGGTGGAAGGTGTAGTCTTAGATGTTGATGATGCCCCTGGTCTCGGACGTAATCACACGTAGTCCATTAAGACATGGCCAAGATTTCCTGTTATCCATACCATACCTTCTCAAATAAATCTGAATCATTTATATATTTGAATGCCACCATCTCAATGTTTGCTTTGTCTAACTGGCCTTTATCTAGTAGTAATCAATGGAGATGATAAAGATGTCTAGTCTTAAAGTATTGACTGCTTGCCCAGTAGTCTACTCCTGAAGAAGCAACATTTTTGTGTTTAGGTAAAGTTTCTCAGCCTTTGTCTTCTTTCAGTATGAATGTTGAAAAACTCTGAATGATGTCAGGTTCCAGGATCATATTCAGATGTCACTGTACAAATGCAGATCCAAAATAGATAGATAAGTGCACCACTCCGCCATTTGTCTTTATGTTAGTTCAACTTTATTAAGTTCTGTTGGTTATCTAGAGATATTAACATGATACAAGTCTGACAACCCAGCAGGAATAGTAATTCTGAATTGTGGGCCTTCTTGATTCCTGTAGAACACAATTTGTTAATAAGCTCCTTATCAACTTTGTGATGTTTCATCCAAACTATTGACACGCTATATATGCAAAAGATTAAACATATAAAAAACAATAAGATGCTTTTGAAAAAAAATCCTTTGTGATGTCTCATGTCAGGATCCTGCAAAAGACTGAGTTAGTATGGCAGTATAGATTAAGTGAAGGACCACCACTGAGCATGTCAACATGGTGTGACTGGCATTCCAAGTGAAAGGCATTCACTGCCCATACCTCAGATTCTTGTCTACAGCTCACATCATCACCCCCTCAAATACAGAAAATTGTGCTTCTTGTGAGTGACCCTCACCACCCCTAAACTGTACCCGTGCCTGAACCTTAACAACCCCATTCTACATCTAAACTCTACCCATCCCTCAATCCTTAAAACCCACCCTACGCTCTACCCTTCACTAAACTCTAACACCCCTACATTTCACCCATCCCTGAACCCTAAAAACATCTCCCATCCCTAAACTCCACTCATCCATAAACCCTAAAAAACCCTCACCTCCCCTAAACTTCACCCATTCATGATAGCGAGAAAAAAAAACCTTATGACCCCTAAACACCCATCCCTGAACCCTAAAAAACCCTTTTTGGACCTGAATTCCATCAGTTCCTGACCCCTAAAAACCCCTTGTGAGCCCTAAACATTACCCATCTCTGAACTCTTAAACCCCTCACTTGCTCTAAACTCCACCCAAGTTTAATGTAATTGTGGATTTTTTCTCAAAATGATCTTTCCTTTAAAATGTTTCCTTTTAATTTTTGTTATATTTGTATTTTTTTTAAATTGTCTTTCCTCAAAATTGGTTTTCCATGATTTGGTTTCGTCCAATGTGGTTTCTCAGTTTTCGTTTTCCATTAATTTACATACATCCAATACAAACTATAAGTAATAATACGATAAACTCATGAAAATAATTTGCCATCAACCTAATACAATATAAAGACGAAAAACTATTTTACATCAGAATCTGTCAGCACATAAAACCTGAAATCCTGATAAATTTCTTTTGTATTATTCAACACTGGATGAGAAGCAGGCACCTAAGATTGATTGACGCCAAAACGTAATTTCCCTTTCTCTTGCCAGTGAGGAATTGCAAGCTTAGTACATGCCCTAAACAAGAATATTTGCAGCTCTAAAATAGCCAATTTGGCAAATCCTTATGCTGCATTTTTGACATGAACTTTAACCTGCAGTCTAACATCAAAATTCTATCCCAAAGCTTTATTGGTGGAGTATTGGCCACCTGATACTAGTGTGGAGGTTGCTAAAACCCTTCTGGAGGTATATGGATAGGTTTTGTTGTGCATCAGTGATAGCGCGAAAAGTGAATATTTTATTTATCAGTTCAACCCGTAACTTACAACCAAGGGATCTCCACCTTCGCGCAAATTCTCCTCAGGTCGATAAATCTTTGCCAACGTTTTAGAATGGTGCATCAAATCAAATCATCACAATCATTTACTTTAATTTAGAAGTCAACGATGAGAGGTTTGGTAAGGTTTTCAAAATCTCTATTTTTCATTTAAAAGCTTAGTATTAGTTTCTCATTTCTTTATTTAGTCAAGATAAATTGTTTACAGAAATATCAATTAAAATGAGGTTAAGAAGACTACAATTAAATGACCGGGTGTTCCATAAAGAAACAATCCCTAATCTAATCTGAAGAGCCCTTGTTCTGATGGAACCTATGAAGAGTTCTTTGGCAAAGAGTAAGAGTTTTGGAGCTTGAGATTAGAATCTATAAGAGGATGAACTTCCCATAAAGAGTAGTTCTAGGAACTCAGCCGAGTCTTTTAAAGTCAAAGTAGCAATTGTCGAAATCAGGTTAAGAAAAATAGTCACAGCAGTAGCTTATGAAATTCAAAAAGTAGTAGTCACTCAACAAAGTGTTAAGCAACAGCAATCCCCATCAGCAGAAACTAGAAAAAGAAAGAAGGAAAAAGAATAAATGAGACCTACTCGGGCCTAGGTAAAGTACGATAGAAATGAAAGCTTTCTGCAAAAATGAATAATGCTGGTCGATAACATTTGCACGTTTAAGCAAGGCACATTTCCTCTATGTTCTACTTTAATATGCCTTCTTCACGTTAGGTAAATGCCAGCTTTAATATGTGGTTATTTTGATCAAAATGTTCTACTTTATCATCCGCAAAGCATCAAACCAAGAAGGCTTTAATATGCACATTGATGAAGGTTTTGACAGCAGTGCCCAGGTGTTCTTTGGTGCTTTTAAAGCAATTAATTAGGGGTCCAACACTAATATGGGGTCACAATCTGGAGTTGAACTTTGACTGCAACAAGCTTGTCACAGTCTCTGCTGGACTGAGTCATTAAAGCAGGGTGCCTTAAAGTCCCCGCCGTTGTTTTTGAAAGCATGGATCCTACAGAGATTTCATGGATACTTGATGATAGTCCAATTATATGGTTGCCATGTCTGACCCATGACGTGTTAGCCGATTACCTGCGTCTTTGAAGGTTGTTTCTTCCAACAACCGTTATACGGTTCCTACGAATTTAGTAGGACTGTGTATTAGGTCAACAAAACTTCATAATACAGAGATTGAATCTTCTTATGTAATCAGTAAATGTTGGTTTGTTTGGCTAGCTCACAGTACCACATCTAAGCTGCTAACCTTACAGAGTTATAGATGTTGACGTTAACCTCGAACGTGACTCTAATTCCCATGGAATTCGTGGAAACGGATCTAACCCTTCGATTTGTCACTTGCTTGCCCAGCATTTCACAAAAAAGGGTACGATAATGCATTTTCAAATGTTTATTGAAAAGCTCTAGTCTTTGGAAATAAATCATGAACTGCGATTATTAGAAAGATGAAACTCATTGTTATAAGCATTAGTAGAATGGTGAAAAACACAAACATTTCAACCATGTTAAATGTTCATAATGTTACTAAGGTTACTCCTATCTATCATTAATATCTCTATACTAAAGAGAGCATTTAGGGAGGCTGCCAGACCTGTTAGAATGATCAAACCCCATACCTTGATACAGTGTGTCAGGAATCCGGCATCAGTGCATTAACAAATGCACCCCGTCTGAGTGTGCAGGCCTGCACACTTCTCTTGCATGGCTATCTTCTTTCTCAGGATGAAGGTCGGGGACTGCAGAGCTGCATCTCAGTCACAGCTCACAGCAGCTTCCATGATCACTCTGGCGGGAAGTGAATCACTTCTCCCCACTTCAGCATGGACACTGTTTATATAATAAAACAGCAGGCTTATCGTTCTGTACCGGAGGAGCAGAACAATATCTTTAGTTAGTCTGGGTAGAAAGAGTTGTCTCCTCCGAGCAAAAATAAAACAAGGGAATCACGTTCAAATTTGTTTAACCCTGGCACTAATTGTGCAGACTATAGGGCAACAGTGCCTACCCGGAATAAATGCGTATGTGACATATTCTCGTATTGGGGGAAAACGTGCAAACCATCATCAGAAAAAGATGCTAAGTTAAAAAGGAAAGCTTAAATGGAGACTAACTGTAATTTCTACGACACAGCATATCTAGGAAAAGAGGTGCACCTTTGTCTGCCAAATACGAGAAGGCTTGGCTCTCTGGCACCTTAAAAGATGCTAAATTCTCAACTGCAACAGAAGCATACTTGAGAGAAACATTTTTTGAAGGTAGATAGACTTGCCTACAAGAGACCACTTAAAAATGTAGAATACAGCTAGCTATCTTTGTGAAAAATCAACTGGGCTGACAATTCTCAATGTCACGTTTGGTGCTTTGAAGGGCCATGCCACTCCTTCTTGTCTTTCTAGCACTCTGCTATGCTCTCAAGTGTTCTCCAATGAATTAGCCAGCTTTTGATATCCAAAGTGAATAGCATCTATGAGCACATCCATAGCGATTTAGCCACTAAAGAACCGCCTTTATACTCTTGAACAAGGTTCTGGTCTGTGTAGGAAGCTGGCTCTGTATATACTATACCAAAGTGAGGTATAGTGTGCACAGAGTCCAGTGGAACCCAAAGGTAGGCAGAGGTAAAGTTAGATAGCACCTCACTCTCTATTTGTGGTAGTGTGGTCGAGCAGTAAGGCAGTATCAGAGGTCAGTGTTAAGCATTTGTTGTACACACTCAGTCAGCAAATAAATTCACACACTCAAAGACTGAACTTCAGACCAATTGTTTTTGTATGAAAATATTCTTTTAGTTATTTTATTTTCTAGAACCAAGCAAGCCTGGCACGGGTAAGCAATAAATACTTTACAGTAGTAATGCAGTTTGTAAAACAGTTTGAATTGTAATTGCATATGCACTTTATTTTGACTTACAGTATTGTTGCAGAGAAATGCAATACTTTGTGAATACAGTACATAGACTTGAATGGGCTTTTCAGTAAAATACCAGGTAAGTTACTTTTTAGATTACTTTTCTTACTCAGAATAATATACCTGGATACTACTCTGGGACATTTCCTGTAAGCAGGTAAGTAAAATCTTTTTGGTTAGTTAGTACAATTTTAAAGAATTTCTTTAGGTTTTCAAACTCCACACAGAAACGTTTCCAAGAAAAACAGTCAATGTTATCCTACGGAGGAAAATAGTGTTATCGGTTTTAGGGTAAGTATTCGGTAGTAGGAGTTGGGGTTCTGGGGGTAGACTCAGGGGTCCCCCAGGGTCAGGGATGCACTCTTGTTACACCCTCAGCGGCACTAGGGCGGCCGGGTGCAGAGTGCTGAGGCCCAATGTTATCCAATGGGGGATAGGGGACCTCCGGTTGGTGGCTGCTGGCGAGCAGGCCACAAGGTTTTGGGAGCCAACTTCCTGGTGTTAGGCTCAGGGCAAAGGGGGATCCGGTTTAGCACACAAAGTGCACCCGCAGCGGCGGCTGGGTGCAGGGTGCTGTTTTGGCGTCGGGTGCCCTGTTGTTTTCAATGGGGATTTTCGGTTTTGGTTTTCAGCTGCAGGCTCGGTCCAGGAAGACTACTGGGAGGAACCAACAGCTGGGCAGGTAAGTTGAAGGGCTCGGGGATGTAGGTGCACCTCAGGTTCTTTTCTCCAGGGCGCAGGGCGGCTCGATGCAGGGGTGTCTTTTGAGGTCGGATTTCACCTTACCGGGCCACTCGTGGTTGGGGGGGGCTCCATGCAGAGGCTGCAGGCGACGTTGGGGAGTCCTGGAGGGGTCAACCCACGGTGGGCTCGGACTCTGGAGCGCTGGGGGACCTCGCTGGGACCGGTGGGCCACTCAAACTCGGTCCGTAGGTGACGGGTGCAGTGGTGGTTCCAGGCGTCGGGTTTCTTTTTCCTCAGCAGGCTCGGAGTCTTTCTTTGGTGTTTCTTCTGAACAGAGCTGCTGTTCACAGGAGATCCGGTCTTTGTTGAAGGCAGTCAGTCCTCCCAGGGGTTCTGGAGGTCGCTGGCTGCAGGACAAGACGATTTTTGGCGCAGGATCTCTGGAAACTGCAGATGGGCCGGTAGGGCTGGGGCCAAGTCAGTTGTTCTCTGAACTCTCCTCTGCTGGGCGTCTTCTTTCGTCCTTTTTCTTCTTAGGTTGCGGGAATCCCAGTTCTTGGTTCAGGGCTGCCCCCTAAATACTGTATTTAGGGGGCGTTTTAGGGGTCCTGAGGTCAGTAGCCAATGACCTTAGGGTGACTACACCCTTGGTGTGCTCACCCCACGTGGGGGAGTGTGCACAGTCCCTAATCCTGTTTGGGGAGTGCCTGCCATCTGCAAGATGGCGGGCACTGAAGAGTGGGCTTCACGTCGCCTCCCCCACCTGAGGGGTGGGGTTGGCAGAGGTGGGCACACCTTCTGGGCTGGCTAATTTTTCCCACCTGTCTTCCCGCCGAAAAGGAGGGGAGACAGGAAGGGGGCCTGCTCCTGATAGCAGGAGAGGCTGGGGGTCACATTACAAAGGCTGCCAGGCCTTTGACGCTCCCCTGCCACAGATGGCTCTTCCTGGCCTCTGCCCAGGAAAGGCTTTGTTTCTGGGCTCAGGAAGCGAAGGCTCCCACCCTAGGGGTCCAGAAACATGTCTCGTGGTGGCAGGCTGGTGTATACCAGTCAGGGAACCCACCAGAGGCTGGTCGTTTTTCAGGGGGCATCTCTAAGATGCCCTCTGTGTGCAGTTTTCATTACATCCCACACTGGCATCAGTGTGGGTTTAATGTGCTGAGAAGTTTGATACCAAACTTCTCAATTTTCAGTGTAGCCATTATGATGCTGTGGAGTTCGTAATGACAAGCTCCCAACACCATATACTCCTAATGGCAGCACTGCACTTACACTGTCTAAGAATGGACTTAGATACTGTAGGGGTACAGGGCTCATGCACCTGTACCCTCACCACTGGTATAGGGCACCCAGCTAGAGGGGTGACTGATCTATGCAAGGGCAGTGGGTTGTAGGCATGACACACAGGGATGTGTGCCATGTCGACTCTTCACTTTGTTCTGCACCAAAACATGCAGCCCTAAGGGTGGCACAATAAGTGCTGCAGCCCTTAGAGGTCTTCCCTGGTCACAGTGCCCTGGGTACCTGTGGTACCATTTACCAGGGGCTGACCTGTGGCTAGAGATGCCAATTGGGTTAGTTTTGGGGAAATAACACAGGCCCTGGGAACCTGATTGGCAGGGACCCAGGGCACATCAAGTCACAGTGCATCAATAGTCTGGCAAAAAGTGGGGGTGTTACTGCAACAGAAACCCACTTTCCTACAGTCTGTCCTTGCTGGGCTATATTCATCTCCATATCAGTTGCTTCTGAAGTACATATCTAGTACCCCCAAAGACCAGTGTCCTGCGGCAATGCAGGGGAATGCTTCTGACCAACGTGGTTTAGATACCAAAGCCTGAACAAAACTTGGTCTGACAGCAATACAAAATATTGGCATCCTCGAGATAACCAAATAACTGACTGGCTAGCAAAGTCTTTCACATCTTCCCCGGAGCGGTAAGGAGAGTAATTGGATGAATGTTGTGTGTAGGGTTCGGTCTAGGTTTTTCCAGAGGGGGGGACACTACCCTCAACCAGGCGGCATTAAATAGATAGGACAGCACACTGACAAAACAGGGCCAAGCATGTGCTAAGTTATATTATTTTCTTGTCAAACTATGTTTGCAAAGTAGTAATGTTACACCTTACAATTGGAAAGAGAATAATTGAATATTCTTCCACGTTTTTAAAAGCCTGTTGGGTAGCATTGTACTTGGCATACATTTAGCATATCACAGTCCCTGTGCCCACCAACAGATTGATTTCAAACAGAGATATTTATTTATCAGATAATGGCAGCCTATGCAGTATTTGTTGCTTTTGCAACTCTTCAAAGCCCTAAAATGAAGCAATAACTGACAGTCCTTTAAATGTATTTGGTAGAATTACAACTTTATTTAGGCATCCTTCTTATGGCGTAAATTAAGCTTTTATTGTATTTCATTTTAGGATCAAATTTAAGCCACTGTGGATTCCATGGCTCATCTTATCTTGGAATACCATTCAATCCATCTAAAGTAAGTAATGTTCATGTATCTTTACAAAATATAAAAGATGTAAAGCATCATCAGATAATTATTGTGCATGATTTTGATTAAATCTTTTATTTTATAACGAGGTGAAACTTTCAAATGATGTGAATCATGCAAATGTTATAGAGCTTAAATGTTATAACTTAATACAGCATTCTTTTGTGCGTTTTGTGTAACAAAACATTATATTAGGTGGAGAAGCTGAATGTAGGAGAGTGAAATATGCTTGAGACCAGGATGGGGAACATAAGTTTGCAAAAGACTAACAAAGTGGGTGGTGGTCGGTTGTACGGTAAGAGTGAGTGTGTTGTCCATGAAATATGATACTTGTATGATTATCTAAAAGTTGGGAGAACGCAATCACACTAGAGTGAATATTTTTTTTAATGCTCTGGTTAATTTTTCAAATACAAGACTAGTTTACAAGGTGTCATGCCTTTTGTGAAGTATGTATGTTCAACTCTGCTGAAAATGGTGGAATAATTTTCACATAGGTAATAATAAGTGCATATTTTCTCTGTGTTGTTCCAGAGACCAAGTGTAGCACATCCTTACGACAGTGGACACATAGCAATGACCTACACCGCAATATCATCATTGGTTATTCTTGGAGATGATTTAAGTCGAGTAAATAAAGAAGCCTGTTTGGCAGGAGTACGAGCTCTGCAATTGGAAGACGGAAGGTACACACTGCCTTTAAAACACTTACCCAACTGTGTCTTTCGCATACATTATTCCATTTTCTAAACTGTTGGCACAAGTTAAAAAATCTAATCAATTTGCTCCATTATATTTTCTATTTTTATATTGGGTTATGTTTTTGTTTAGTTCCCCAAGTACCTGTGCTGGTTTTTTTAGTGTGCTGTAACAGTGGTCAATTTTGATATTTAAAAAAATACTCTTAACCTCTTAATTAAAAGACACATCTGAAGAGTGCGTACCCCCTTGATTTCCTTGATCTTAACTTCCAACCCTGCTGATGCAGCTCCTCGCTGCGTGCTTACCCCACCCTCCACATCCTATGCTACCTGACCTACATTCCACCCATCCTTTCACCCACTGACCTTCCTTCCTTTGTTACTGTTACTTCCTTTTCACGTCCATCCATCCACTTTAGTTATAGCCCTCTCTCCCACTATTTTGGTCATCAGCTTGTTATATCTATTTTCCCTCTAATATAAGTGCACTGTCATACGTACTTTGGTTGTTGTGGAAAGAGGACCTTCTCAGTGACCTCTACATATAGTAAGACAAGGTGCTGCTCCAAGCCCATCACTAATTTGCCAGACTCAGTCCGTTGACCCTTAAAAGAGACTATACCCTTGCAGCTGCACCTGTAATCGTTTGTGCGCCCGCATACCCTAGCCCTTAAAACCACAGTAATTCTGTATATGCCTGTAACAATGATGGTATTACAATTGTAGAAAGTCGGACCTTCTGGCTTAGTAACAGGGTGTTCACCATACATTCAACGGTACGGAAATCAATATTTCAGTATGAAAAACCTAGCAAGATATTAGGGCAAATATGCACAGATTTTGACTTTCACTATTAAAAAGCCATGCATATGGGTTTTGACATACTTTTCATTAAAAAAAAAAGTAGAAAACAGTGAGCATGTTAATGAAACAAATTTTCTTCCATTGATTTAGGGGTGCCTAGCAACCACTGAGGGCCCAGAAACTCAATGGGTCGTCACACTCCAAGGACACACCAAAAAGTTACCTAAACCTTTCTCGGGTTCATAAAGCACCAGCTCAGGAAGCTCACGATGAAGCTTTCTCCAAACGTGGCGGCGTTGTTTGGAGGGCAGGTGGTATGCTACTGGCTGCCACCTGCACTATAGATTGCATTGTCCCTGAATATGCAAATTTTCTTATGGCAGGCTTTCAGCCTGTGGTGATTTCTTTGATGTGGCCGCGGGCTGTATCCTTTTCATTTGCTTTCTCAAAATATTTAATGCGCCCGCCGGCACTTCAAGGGTGTCTTTGTGGGACACCTATGCAACGATTACTGGAACCGCTTGAAAGCCCCAAAGCCCACGCTGACTAGGCTGTCTCCATGCCTTCCAATCGCACCCTTCCTTCTGGTGGGGAAAGTTGGCTGCCTCCTGGTGTTCCCTCCTGCTTCTAGCATTGCCTGGTTCCTGGATCAGGAAGCGGGACAGGAGGTAGTGTGATGGCGCGCCTTGGGAGCCTCTCTCGTCATGGGCCACTTTAGCCAAGTCCTGAGGCACCCTGGTGAAAGAACTCATGGACCCCACCTCAAAGGGTATTTTCTGGTAATGGCGATTTTTTTTTTTTTTTTTTTTTTTTTTTTTTTTATCTATTGATTTCTTTTTTTAATTTTATTTTATCCTGGAAAAAGGACGCAGTAGAAATACTCCTGAGAAAATATTTCCAAAGGAACAATTGGCTGCATTGGGTATTTTAGAAGAATAATAGGAGGTCCAAGTGGCCCAAATGCATTTTTAGTAGTGCTTGATGGCCTTTATATTAGTAACATTGGTTGGACGGTTTAATAAACGATTGTCTACAACGCATTGAAGCTTTTAACAGTTGCGTTTGACGGATGAAAGCAACTGTAAAAAGCTTCAATGCTTTGTAGACAATCATTTATTAAACCGTCCAACCAATGTTACTTATATAAAGGCCATCAAGCACTACTAGAAATGCATTTGGTCCACATGGACCTCCTATTGTTCTTATAGAAGTATAAGAAGGCAGAGAGAGTGAGACAATTAGAGCAAGATGATTGGAAAGGGGCAATAGTGCCAAAAGCATGGACACTCAGTCATTCAAAACACTGCAAGCAGAAGATCTATTGTTCTTGAGGGGGAGGAGGTAGTCTTTAAGGGCTGTAGCAAAGTTAGAGTTTCGGATCTTAGACCAGTGATGATGTGCGGTTACTCTGGTGGCATTTGGAGAAGCTGAGAAAGAAAGGAATAGAAAAGTGATCTGTTCACAAAAGGGAATATGGAACCTGTGTTTGTAAACTAGAAATATCAGAGAAAAAAGTCCAAAGTGTGGCCCTGTTAATAGGTGGGGGATAAGACCTTAGAGGCTAGGCCCAGAGTTCAGAAAATATCTTTGAAGGCTGCTGAAGCACGATCATTGGGGTTCTCACATGAAGATTGAAATCTCCGGAAGAGTGGCCAGATGGGTGGTTGGTAAAAGTGTTGCCCCAGCAGTCCTGCTCATGCCTTCCAACTGAGGTGATATGGCTCCCAACAGGTTCAAGTCTGGGTTCTCCATTATCTGGATTCCAAAAACCCCATAAATGTGCCCCAGTACCTCCTTTAAGAACATCTGTGTGTGTGTGCACACTTCCACCAGATATGGAGGTAGATGCCCATCCAAGTGCCACATCTCCAGCACTTAGCAGAAACCACTGGAAAGATCCTATACAGGCGTTGCAGAGTCATATACCACTGATAAATTCATTTTTAGGCAGTTTCCCTTTTTGGTAGGCTTTAGACTGGGCATGTGTGTATCTACAGACTATGAAGGAGTATTTTGTATATGTTTGATATAATTCCTTATATTTTCTACTATATGTTTCAGATTTGATCAGGGGGTGGTTGGATGCAGTACCCAGAGTTGTAATTGCAAATAGTGCAGTCCCCCGTGTTCTGTTCTCCGAATTCTGCCTTGCATGCCACAAAGAATTTAATCTGGCCCTGATGGAAGAAATCTCAGTGGCTCCAATGGCAAGCAGTCACAGGCTTCTCAAGAGGTAGACTAAGAATGTCCGATCTCAGAACTCAACAATCACACAGCAGCACAATAATTGATTGTACAACGTAGTGCTTTACTTTCAAGAAGAAAAGTACTTACTAAAACAGGTTAAAATTGAATACTAGTGTCCTTATGTAAGATATGAGTGTACTCGGTCTTAGTTTGTACAGTCTTTCTCTCACCAAGGCGAGCCTGTGATGCTTCCAGCCACTATTCTCTGACTTTTTAAGTCGCCAGCCCCCTTCCCTACACACATACACCCCTTCTTCCCCCACAGGAAGAATGTTAATTGCCGTTCTCCTATATCTCCAAGTCTGTTTTGACTGGAGTTGTCAGGAAAGCATTTGCGTGGTTTGTGACCTTTATGCAGGCGCCCACAACTGACAGCCCACTATAGCACGACCCCCACAGCTATCTTTTATCTTTGTCACTAGCTGACCATGCTGCAGTTACTTGGAGATGCGCCACCTGGTAATACTTAAGTCTGCCTTGTCATGCCAAGCCACCCCTGGAAGGCATCAAAAGCTTTGTATTCACCTGACCATGCAAATGTAATCGGATTGCACTGGAGATCGGCTAGCTCTGACTGGGGTGTATCTATTGGCAATATTTGGAAGAGGTATAACGGACAGGGCAAGACATTTATTTTCACAACATGGATGCATCCTCAAAAGGATAAATATAATCCATGGCAATGCCTCAGGTCTGCTAAGATTTGGTTATATAAGTGTGGCCAATTAGCTACGGACAAGCCCTCCAATTTGCTTCTCAGGATGAGCCTCAATGATCTTGGTTTCACCGGTGGCCAAGTCATGGGGCAGCTTTGACGAAGGTGATCAACCTTTCCCTTGATCAACCTTTCCCTATGGGATAGATGCTTTTCAGATCTCAGATTTTTACCTGTTCAAAATTCTGAGACACTCTAAAAGTGGTTTAATGTTGAATAGTAAAACCATCAATTCCTCCGGCTCTATTATTGTGAGTAAAAAGAAAGACACAGTTTGTTTGTTACTACGTTACTACACCAAATTCAAACCCCCTTATATATGAAAGGTTCCTAATCAATATACCGAACAGTTTTGCTGCCTAACCGAACAGAGCGATGCAGCCGGCATCCCCACACTAAGGGAAAGGTTTCTACTCCCATTAACATGCACTCTATCGTTTTACCCACATAGCTGACCAGTACCGAGCCCATCATCCGAGGTCCCAGTCCTATCTCCCGAAGGATAGCTCCAAGGTAGGGCCAGCTGACTTCTCTGCATTTAGAGCCATCAACACCATTGGGATCCCCTTCCTTTTAGCTTTCTCCATGAGGTGATCTACCCTTGTGATTTCTCTCTCCTGCCTGTGCTTACTGAACCCCGTTGGTCTCACTCACCCAGCGGTGGTCTCACTCGACGCAGCTCTTAATCTGCAGTCCGGGGACCCCTGGGAATCTGCCACCCCTAATCAGGAGGTTTAGATATTAACAGATTATTAAAGTGTGTATAAATAAAGAATCAAAATTGAAAATGTTTAAACGTTCTGTAAAAGTGAAGGAATTTGAGGCTCAAAATTAAGGGGATATCCTCAGATTTATTTGTGGGAGCAGTGTAAGTGCATCGAACATAATATAGTATAGACGATAGGTGGCCTCAATTGGATTTAGACAAGCTCCATACTTCCATTAACTTTTTTTTTTAATATTTGTGAATTTTGGCGGTTCTAATCATCAAAATTGCCAGGGCCCTCAGATTCCAATAATGACTCAGTGAGGGTCCCTGGATTCCAATAATAATTAATTGGGCCCGTAGATTCCAATGATGATTAAGTAGTAGTCCACAGAAATCAAAATTTTAAGACCCACTTGTCTAACCTGTTGGCCAAAATTTTGTTAAGATTTTAGTACCTGTATTCAGAAGGAAGATTGGCCTAAACGATGCCCATTTTTCCAGGTCCACGAGCTCCCCGTGGGTGTACTTGAGTTTCTCCTTGGGAGCAAGTGGCACAATGTGTGCCTCTGAGCATTCACCGCAGTTCTGTCAAGGCCAGATGCATTTTAAGAGAACTCCTACTCCGTTGGGCCAATTTTAATAGTGTTTTCTTCTTTTTTGCTCCTGGTGGTATGCTCCTGCCAGCAGGGGTAGTTTTATGGCACCTTCTAGCTCTCACATGTTTGTTACCGCCTGGTAGATTCTGGTGCTTTTTACCCCCTCCTTTGCACTTCTGTTACATCATCCTAGCAGCAGTGGGCTGAAAGAGCTTTGAATCTGCTCTCCTGTCCAGCCCTTGGTTGTCTGCTGACCTGATATCTTCCGACACCAGAACGCTAAGGTCCTCAAGGAGGACCACTTTGCCTGTCTGCACTCATAAGCACTCACGGCCTTCCACAACTTGCTAGGTGCGTGGTTGCTGAGGAGAAGTCTGGGAAACCCTACCAGAAGGCACCCACAACCAGGAGCAGTCAATAGTAGTCCACGGGGACCCCAGGGGCCCAGGAAGTACTACTGGCCCAAATAGTGAGATGGTGAGCTAGTTCTGCAGACAAACTATTAGGATGGGAATATCCCTTGCATGGTGCAGAGTCATCCCCCCCTGCCCTGAGTGCCCAGCTGTGTGTATTTGGTATCCTGATTTTTCATATTGCCGCTAGCCTCGCACTAATCTAGTGTGCATGCTGAGGCCTAAGCCTGTGTCTTGACATAAGTGAGATTCAGGACCTGTCCTGTGACTCCTTCCCTTTCACAGGGTTAGTACATAAAGTGGGGGTGATTCGTACAGTGTTTTGGGAATTATTAGTTGTGATCACAGCTTTTCATCTGTGTCACTGATGTGGTGGCCTACTGGCCCTCTTGTGTAAAATTCCACTATGCGCTAATCAGGATCCTAGTGTCGACATCCCAAGTGTATGTTGTTCTTGTGTATGTATGTTGCCTGCATCATACATGCACTATCTGTGTGAGTGAGCAATGGATTCCATTGTCTGGATGTCCCTGGCCTGGCCTTGTGCACAAGATGGAGGTGAGGTTGTTTTCCTAGACAGTGGAAGTATGTTGCTGACATTCTTGAAGCTGGAGGAAGGCATCCGTGAAGTAAGCAATTTGATTGGGCCTTTTGCTGAGAGGAGTTGTTCATTAGTCTTCCTGTAGCGCTGCCATTTGGTTGATGACAGGGGTGTAAGGCGAGACTGCAGCCTCTGTTGTTCAAAGTGAAAGGGGCACCTTAGATAGGACATCCATCCTTTTGTTTTATCCCTGATGGCTCTTCATTGTGGCTGATGACAACCAGGTTCAAAAAGCTCCTACGTTTGTGCGTCTGGTGTTCTGAGCTGGAGTCTATTCTGCTGTGAGAGGCTTCACTCTACATAAAGGTGATGTTTGGAAAAAAAGCCTGAAAAGGCAATTGAAAACAGAACTACCCAAAACTGGTTCTAAAAGTTCAGACAGTGGATAGGCATCCCCCTTCTACTTTGACTGTATAAATGTGTACCCCACTGACTCGCTTCTTGTTCCAGTTCCAAGATCTTTATGACCAAGGAAGGGAGTGCTCCTCAGAAGACTCAGAGGACTGTTGTGCAACCAGTGCTGGTGTCTGCCTGAGAGTCCGCTTCCCAGTTGTGAGGGAACATCCCCTAAATCTTGCCCCTGCTGGAGGAAGCTGTTCATCTAGAAGCCAGCCTGCCTGCTGAGGGAGGAATGAGAAGCCAACACTGCAGGAGTGACTGTCTAGGAGTAGCCATATTATCAGCAAGACTCTGCCAGAGGAGGAAGATGGAGGAGAGCAATCTGCATGCTCTAGGAGTCAATATGTTGCAGACTCTCCTATTCGCGGTTTCAGGTGGGAATTGTGACTGCACAACTCACAAAAAGAGAAGGACTAGAAAATATAACAGAGGAGACCCTAATATAAGCAGTTTTGTCTGTGTCTCTGTCCTAGGAAAACCACAATGAAAGGGATTGTAAAAGAGGTATAGAGAGGAAAATCAACAGAATTTAAAATACTGCCCTCACCCACTAGTTAGTGGCATGCTTCATCTTAGGGCGGCTTACGACGCCCAAGTGCAGACCAACACACCGGACGGAGAGCTGATTTTTTTTGAGAGGTAAAGAAAAGGAGAAGTAAAAGAAGGAAAGGTTTCCCTCATGAGGATCACTGGTGCAGACAAAGGTGAGCTAAAACTACTTAAGGAGGTACCACCTAAATTCCTTTATTATTGGTCCACCTTGGCAGGATTAAAAAATCAAAAGGCGTTGTATATAGGAGGAGTTACCACTCCTTACCCCCCACCGCATGTACCAACACGTTTGAGCCAAATTTAATTGCCCTTCGGGATCACTGGCCTTCTTCAGGGTAAGGATCCCTTGCAACGTTGGTCTGTATCACTATATGATCAATTGTTACAAAGTGGTTAAGTCAACCTTACTTCTTTCTCAGTAACATATTCGCCATTAATATCCGAGTTTCGTAATGAAATCTCCGAATCCGGGACTGTCGTGGGGACACCGCCCTGTAGACACATTCGTCAAGAGTCGGTGTGTCAAGAACACGCCACTCCGTGTCCTCCGTCACTCGGATATTAATGGCAAATGTGTTACTGAGAAATAAGTAAGTTTGACTTAACCACTTTGTAACAATTGATCACATAGTGATACAGACAAATGCCTGGGGGTTTGAGAGGCTGAAGCTTATATTAGCTAGCACGGGCAAGAGGAAAGGAGAAGGGAGAGTCAGGGAGAATAGGCCCATGAGAGAAAAATGGAGCGTGAGGCACAGGAAAGGAAAAAGTAGAGGGAAGTGAAGAAAGAGAGAGGATAGCTTAAGAGAAAGAGAAGCTCATGATGGCTGTGGAGAGGGCTACAGCTGGGGAAAGTGATTGCACTTCCAACTCTATCCAGAGAAGGTTGTAGTGTTGGCTAACCAGTGATTAGCTAATAGAGTCATCAAAGGGCTGGGGTAGCAGGGCTGTAAGCCAAAAGAAGAAAGAAACTCCCAACAGACTGGTCCCAAATCGGAAGATAAGAGCCAGGGCAGTTCACAAAGTTACAAAGCATGACACAAGCAGAAAGGGAAATGGGCTTCAAGTCAAGAACAACACAAGGAAAAAGAACAGTCCAAAGGGATTGATGGTTTAAGTGTCACAAGGAGGGGTACTACAAGAGAAACTGTCAGATAAAAGTAAAAGACCCTGTCCCAACTGCATTAGTTGTAGTGAGTTTGTTGACTGTGGGTGAAGGCCCCCAAGAGGGCGCTGTTGCACTTAACTTAGTCACTATGGACATTTTGGAAAGTGACTTAGATGCCTTAAACCGCAGTCACCTAAACACGTTGGGCTTTGTGTTAAAAACTAGTATCAATGAAAGCAGGGTTCGAGTCTTAAGAGATGCAGGAGATTATAGAAATATGGTTTAGGTGAAGTATCTCAAAGCTGAGGAGATTCTCCCTGGTGCCAGTAGCACAGGTTTGGTAGCTAGTGGATGGTACGTAGAGTATAGGACTCCATGAATTGATGACGCGCCTAGAGTGGAGACATTGCTTGTTTCACTCAGACAGTGGAGCGCCTGGGGAAGGGCTCCCTTAAATCTTTCTGGGTAAACTTTCCTCACTATTTGCCCGATCACAGTACTTACTTGGAGAACGCCTGGGAAAGGGCTCTCTTGTGTTTTATTCTCACTCACTTACGTCGTTTTTTAAACTTGTTTTGCTGTGTTGTCAAATCACATAGGAAGCAATATCTTTTTTAAAAAAAGGCAAACCAAGGATACTCCTCATTTGTGTTTACCTGCCGGTTGGGTTGGCGTCCCTCCCTGTTCCAGCGCGGATTCTTCCGTTTGTTTGGAGGGAGGTGCCACCCACCGGAAGTCAGGCCTATCCACTTCCGCCCTCCACCACTATCGAGGTTAGCGTTTCAGACAACCCTCACTATAAGAGGATATGCCTAAACAGACGCGCAGCGGACGCGCCTAGAGTGGAGACATTGCTTGTTTTACTCAGACAGTGGAGCGCCTGGGGAAGGGCTCCCTTAAATCTTTCTGGGTAAACTTTCCTCACTATTTGCCCGATCACAGTACTTACTTGGAGAACGCCTGGGAAAGGGCTCTCTTGTGTTTTATTCTCACTCACTTACGTCGTTTTTTAAACTTGTTTTGCTGTGTTGTCAAATCACATAGGAAGCAATATCTTTTTTTAAAAAAAGGCAAACCAAGGATACTCCTCATTTGTGTTTACCTGCCGGTTGGGTTGGCGTCCCTCCCCTTTCCAGCGCGGATTCTTCCGTTTGTTTGGAGGGAGGTGCCACCCACCGGAAGTCAGGCCTATCCCCTTCCGCCCTCCACCACTATCGAGGTTAGCGTTTCAGACTACCCTCACTATAAGAGGATATGCCTAAACAGACGCGCAGCGGACGCGCCTAGAGTGGAGACATTGCTTGTTTTACTCACAGTGGAGCGCCTGGGGAAGGGCTCCCTTAAATCTTTCTGGGTAAACTTTCCTCACTATTTGCCCGATCACAGTACTTACTTGGAGAACGTATGGGAAAGGGCTCTCTTGTGTTTTATTCTCACTCACTTACGTCGTTTTTTAAACTTGTTTTGCTGTGTTGTCAAATCACATAGGAAGCAATATCTTTTTAAAAAAAAGGCAAACCAAGGATACTCCTCATTTGTGTTTACCTGCCGGTTGGGTTGGCGTCCCTCCACGTTCCAGCGCGGATTCTTCCGTTTGTTTGGAGGGAGGTGCCACCCACCGGAAGTCAGGCCTATCCACTTCCGCCCTCCACCACTATCGAGGTTAGTGTTTCAGACTACCCTCACTATAAGAGGATATGCCTAAACAGACGCGCAGCGGACGCGCGCAGCGGGCGCGCCGCCGGCGCGCCAAAGGCGCGCCTAAGGCAAGCCCGTCTGCGCCCGTCCGCGGCCGACCGGGGCCAGGGGCCACAACCCCTGCCCGGTTCTCCACTCATATTAGGAGCTATAGCCCCAACTCCCTTCTCAAACTAAGAGGAACAACCCCCGCTCTATGTCATTCCTCTTGGAATCTTGCAGACCCTCACACTACATGTTCATACTGTGGTTTTCAGCTACATTCGGCCCCACTAATTAAAAAAACCCAGCAAAACATGTACCTTTTGAATTGTAGGTCACTCCCAAAACATTCTACGGAAATCTCCATGCTTTTAGAAGAGCTTAACCCAGATGTCATATTCCTGACAGAGACCTGGATCAACACTGAGTCAGAACCTGATCTTATCCAGCCCCTCTCCCAAGGGTATCAAATACTACGTGAAGACCGTAAAGTGGGGAAAGGAGGTGGCCTAGCAGTCATCTGCAAAGATTGTTATAAGTGCCGCAGTTCTCCTACTTCGATACCAGACTGCGAAAGCCTCTCCTTCGCTATAGATTTCTCCCCCACTAGCACTTTTTCTGGGATACTTTTATATCGCCCACCCGGAACTTTGGGACAATTCCACAATATCCTTCCTCCCATTATAGCCAATCTAGCATGCAGTCCATCCAATTTTACATTACTAGGGGACTTTAACATCCATTTTGATAACACCTCTGACCATACCGCCATAGAAATGACCACTAGTCTTTCTGCACTACAATTGAAACAACTAGTGCTTAAGCCGACCCATTCCAAGGGCCACCTACTTGACCCTGTTTTCAGCAACTGCACAGATCTTATAGTAGGAATTCCCTCACCGCTTCCGTGGACGGACCACTTCTTGATCCCTTTCTCCTGGGTCATTCCAGAATCCAACCTTTCTTCTAATATAGTTAACACGTAGGGAACGAAACTGGTCAAAACTCCCTCTTGAGAATTGGCTGGCAGCACTCGAAACTTTTAGACCATCCCACAATCCTGACCCTACTTCTGCTAATGAGGACTACAATAGATGGATTTCTAATTCGTTAGACTCCGTACTCCCCATGAAAAGCACCATACCTAAGCGCAGGACAAAGACTGCCCCCTGGTACTCCCCAGGATTACGGGAAAGAAAACGTCAATGTAAAAAACTGGAAAGGAAATGGCGACTGGATTATTCTTCTTCCAGTAAAACTGCTTATAGAGAAGCGATTAAGGCCTACAAAAATGAAATTAAAACCACACAATCGACTTTTTTGAAGAAAAAATTAATGCAGCTGCTTCTAGGCCTAAAGAAATATATCGCATTGCAAAACCCTCCTTAAGCTTCCAGAAAACCCCCCAATTCCATTAATGCGCAAACCCGCTGCAATAACCTGGCAGAGTTCTTTCTCCAAAAAATACAAACCATTTACACCTCCTTTTCCCCCACTCAGACTGACTTTTCGCTCACCAAACCATCTGAATCAGGGACCGAGCTCTTGGTAACACTTGAATCTCTCCCTCCACTTAATCCCATCATGCTAGAATCCATTATGCATCAGGTAAAATCTGGCTCCCCCAACGACCCGGCACCACCGCGCACCTTGCTGTCAGCCACTGTTAACGTCCTTCCCACCATACTTAACTTGCTTAATGCCTCCTTATCCGCAGGCACTGTCCCGCTTCCTTGGAAGCGGGCCATGGTTAAAGCCCTTCTAAAAAAACCCAACCTAGACCAAGATAACCCTAGTAACTATCGACCGATCTCCCTGTTGCCCTGGGTGAGCAAGATTTTGGAGAAACATGCCAACATAGTGCTGGCAGAGTTCATCGAGATCAACCATCTGCTCGACCCCTCCCAGACTGGATTCCGTCCCATGCATGGGACCGAAACCGCTCTGGTTGCAGTGACGGAGGAGGCCAGGAAGATTTTGGATCAGGGAGGATCTGCAGCAATTATCCTCCTTGACTTAAGTGCCGCCTTCGACACTGTAAACCACAACATCTTATTACATCGACTCACCAGTCTGGGAGTCTCAGGGAAAGCAATAGCTTGGTTTGAATCCTTTCTTTCAGACCGTTCCTTCCAGGTTTTTGAGGGTGATATCACCTCCCCAGTAAGCCTCTTGGCTGCGGTGTGCCACAGGGCTCCTCGTTGAGCCCTACGCTTTTTAATATCTATATGAGCCCACTAGCTGAGATAGTTCGTCCGTTCGGGATAAAAATAATCACCTATGCCGACGACACCCAGCTAGTGGTGGCTCTCAATCAGCTACACACCGCGCACAACAGCCTGAGGGACTGCCTGGAAGAAGTGACTAAATGGATGACATCGTCATGTCTCAAATTGAACGGAGACAAAACCGAGTTGATGCTCCTGGGCAATACCCCCATGCTTACGATCAACTCATTGTGGCCCACCTGCCTTGGCCCTGCTCCCATGCCAAAGGACACAATCAAGAGCCTAGGCATTTGGCTGGATAAGTCTCTTAATTTCAATTGTCAAGCAGCCAAACTATCAGCCACCTGCTTTGGCCTACTTAGGCTACTGCGGAAGATTCTTCCTCTATTGCCTTTCCAAGCAAGACAGATCATGGTCCAGGGTCTCATCCTGTCTCGTCTGGATTTTGGGAATGCTCTCTATTTGGGGGCCCCCCAAACCACCTTGCGCAAGCTCCAGATTATACAGAACTGCGCTGCCCGAACACTGCTTCAGATCCCTCGTCGACTGTCAATAAAACCCGGACTAAAGAGCCTTCACTGGCTCCCAGTCAGGGAAAGAATTGAATTTAAAACTCTGTGTATCGCCCATCGAGCCTTCTGGAAAACAGGTGCTGGTATCAATCATTCATTAATCACCCCCTACCATCCGAACAGACAACTCAGATCAGCATCCTCCTTCCTCACGACAGTACCCAGGATCAAGAGAGCCAGATGTGGGGGGTCGGTCGTTCTCTTATAACTCAGCCAAGCTTTGGAACTCCCTTCCCTTTCATATACGTTCAGAGCCCAATTTACTTTGGTTTCGAAAACATCTAAAAACCCTGCTTTTTAACAAACCTGAATAAACTTCAATTGTTTCCTCTATATGCATTGTCCGTAGCGCTAGGACGCCTGAGGGTAGCTATCGCGCTTAATAAATAGTCATTTCATTTCATTTCATGTAGAAATCAATGGAAAGTGAGCCATGGTTAATGAAGAGGTGAGAGAGAAGTATGATGCTGGATGTCTCTTGGACAGTGATTTGATTGCCCCTAATTTACTACCAGGACCAGAATCCTACATGGTTTGGACCACCTCAGCTGTGTTGACCAAAGCTCAGGCTACACATCAGTCTCAGGAGGAGTCTGGAACAATTCTAGATCTGCCTAGACCAGAACAGAGTAATGAGTTGATCAGGGCAGACTGAGAGGGCCGTGGCTTCCATCGCCATTTTCTCTAATCATGGAGTGGAGCATGATTCCAGAAGCGGACTGGGTATTGAAGTCTGAGTCAGTGCCAGAGCTGTAGGCATTGTTAGCTTCCCTTGAGGAATTCTGCAAAGCATGAGATGAGTGCCCTGCACTTTGGTACTTGGGAAGAAGCCCAGGAACAGATCAGCAAAGAAATACTTAGAAGCCATTTAGTCTTCTGGAAGGATAGACTGCTTTACAATGAGCTTGTGAAGCCAGGTGCTACCAAGAGGCTAGTGTTCCACTAGTGCACATAAACTTCCCATTGTCACTGGCTCAGAAAGACCCCTTATCAGGACTCATGATCATTAGAAAGGTCCAGGATAGATAGCACTATCTGTTCTACTCACATGAGATGCACACAGACGCTAGAGGTTTTGTAGAACCTGCTCCAGTTGCCCATTGAGTGGTAAATCAGGAGGTAAGACCAGTTATAGGTGTTCTATTTGAGTGGGTGAGGGTAGACATTGTTGATCCATATGACCTCCGCTCAACATGATGGCTACAGTGGATCATACAACCAAGTATCCAGAGACAGTACCTCCTGTAAATGGGGTAGCTTGGGCTCTCCTAGGGACTTTTTCCAGGGTTGGATTGCCAACGTCTGATTTCTGACCAGGGAACCAATTTTATCTCCTTATATATGAGAGAGATGAGGGTGTGACCTACCACTTCTGTACTATGCACCATCAACAAACCAGTAGGTTAGTGATCGGAATGGGAACTCTACCAGAGAACCTCAGGAAGAAGTGGGATCTTCTCCTGCCATGTCTCTTATTCACTTACAGAATGATTCAGTAGACTGCAGTTATTTTAGTCCCTTTGAACTTCTGTTCGGACACCCATTGTGAAAACCCCTCTCACCTTGATCATAGAAGGGTGGTAGGGAACTTTGAGTCACCTCAGAAGGATGGAGCAATACATGGTTCAAGCTGAGAAAAAGTTTCAGGCTAACCGGGAGCTGATGAATGAGTGGTATCAGAAAGCAACGCTGACCTGGTAGTTGGAGAGTCAGGAGGTGTAGGTGCTGAAGTCCATTTGTCCTAGAGCTTTAGAGAAGAAGCAGTATGGGCCACACAGAGTGGTGCAAAAGGTTTCTGATGTGAACTACTTGGTGGACACAGGTGCCACAAAAGAACTCAGAAGGGTGTTCTATTCCAACCGGCTTGTGCCTTACCTCTGAGATATTACATAGCGAACATAATGGCTGTAGCAAAAGAAGTTGAGGAAGACAGTGAGACTTTTCCTAACTTACTGCATAAGGATGTGAATGATGGATCTATGGAAAGTGTATACAGCTTTTTCAAAAATTGCCACCTGATTAGCAGAAAGAATGTGATGACATAAGTGAAATTTCCCCATCTTTGCTTGCTGACTCAAGGGTTGACAGCTTTCTATGTTAGACTGACAGAGGAGATTGTCTACCTGTCAAATGCAACACTTATTGCATATCTGACCGAATATAGGAGTGCATTAAAGTAGACGTGGCCAAGTTGTTCGACATGGGAGTGATTCAGAGATCTTGTAGTCCCTGTTCCAGTCCACTGGTGTTGGTACCCAGGTAAGGTTTCACAGACTTGTGCTTTTGTTTTGACTACGGGAACCTCAATGAAGTCAGTAAGACAGATGTACATCTATCTGATCCTCAGAGCTGATGATCTTGTGGACTGGCTGGGTGCTGCAAAGTACTTGAGGACCTTTGATCTATCTAGTGGCTACTGGCAGATTGCTTTATCACCAGGGAGAAGACCACATTTTCTACATCAGAGGGGTTGATCCCACCTCATGCCTCTTTCATTTACCGCCAGATATCCCTTCCCCTTTATTGAACTCTTAAAGTTTACCTTCAATCTCTGCTTTCTCCCTTTATTCACTGTTTTTCAATCATCCTCTTCCTCCAATCTCTTCCCTCTTTTCTGCCTTCCTGTTAAAGCCTGATGATGAAAATGAATTGCTGGTCCCCAAACATCTTTGCCAGTGGGCCCCACCTGCAACCACAGGCTTAATTTAAGCACTTCTCTAGTCCCAGCTGGGCAGCGGCAGACCTTATTTTAAAAGGTGGTGTAGCAAATTGGTTCTGCCCATTTAGTCTTTAACTACCCTGTTTTCTGACTTTCACTGTTAACAAGTTTCAGTAACTAGCATTCACGGTAAATTCACAGTAATTGGACCGAGCATGCTAACCACCAGTGTCTGCCTTATAAGGTAAGGCCGCTGCGATGCAACTAGGATAAGAGGCTTTGGGCTGGTTACACTTGAGCACATTGTGTGCAGCCCAATATCTGTCACAGAATAGACTGCAAGGATTGGTACTGCCCTGGGATAGACCTTAGAATGTGAGTGGGCATAGGTCTGTAGTGCATACTGAAGGTATGAGATGCTTTCACTGTATGCTCATTATAGATTAAATCTGCCCTAAAGTACTGTTTCATTCTACATAGGACTAGAGGGTCCATCAGGGCAGCAGTCTGGGGATAAAAATGCACGCAGAGTTTGGATTTGCAGTCCCCAAAAATTCACATCCACAAAATGGAACTTCAAGATTTATCATATAGTTGAGGTGATGGTTGGCTGAAATATGAGGACCCTGTGACACTAGGGATAGTAACACTCCCATTAAGTGTCCTCACCTGCTTTTAACCTTGCCATGGAGTCCTTGAAATAAAAAAAAACTCTGGGCACCTTAGACAGTTTAAATCTTCGGGTCCCCCACAACAATCAAAAAGCTCCCTTGGTTTTCAAGGTTGAACCCGTCTAGATACGCTAGGTATCTGGATGAGGATTCTATAATGAAGCCTACCACTAGTAATCCTAGTGGGTGAGAATCTTAATAAAACCGTAGGGTGGCCTCTGTCGTATAGGTGCAGAGATATAGGAGAAGGCACTGAGGGTTTCCCTATTGTTTATTCTTTGTAATCTTAGGATTAGCCAGCGGTGCCTGGCCTTCAAACGTTCCACCCCCACTTAAAAACCCTGCACAAGGGACAGTTGAGAAGACCCTGGGAGCAACAATGGCGAAAGGTTATCCAGGTGGAAGGAGAATCCACCCCATGCCCTATAAGCATTGACGGACGGACTTTGACTCCAGCCGACCCCCCAGGACAAGGATGGGTCTCTCCAGGGCCAGTGGTACTGATCCTCTTTTGCCCCCTGAGCAACAGTTAGGGGAAAGAACCTTCTGGAGGGACCCTGGATGGTTTCCCAAGAATTCTGTGGACTGGCCCTGGATTCCTCCCTTCAGGAAGCCAGGAGGAAGCGTTTTGCTGGCTGGTTGGCGAGGGGGTGTGCAAAATGCCCTCACCAGCAGGAAAATAGCACCAGGAGCCAAACAGAGTACAGGTTTGGCACAGGGAATCAGAAGATCCATCTCCCACAAAATGCACTCCTTTAGAAGTCCAGAGGCCTGAAGAGAATGTTCCTGGTGGCTAGCGCTGGCCACCAAGTTCAAAACGAGCCCACATTTATCTAAATTGGCCCAACAGGGCCTGAGAAGCGGGTCTGGGAACTTTGGCCCCAAGGATGAAGAAAACAAAAGAAAAACAAGCACACAGCGTTCTGTCCGATCTTCTGTTAAAGAAAAAAAAAAAAGAGGGTGGGCCAGGACTCAGGGATTGGCACTTAGTATATTGTTTCCATTCCTTGGGAAAGGGGGCGTGTGTGGACCCCCTTCCTCGAGCCAACGATTGGCCCTGTGCACCCAATCTCCCGGGGCCCACCTTAATAACCCCGGGGGACTCCGTCCCCTAGGAAGCAAACAAGAGAGTGCCATGCACATTGCGTGCTCCCCTTTACCGTGGTATGGGAGGACTGGGTGCACAAACGTACTGCCTCCAGCTTGCGCAGGCAGGAGAGAGGACACAAGGTGCATCCACCTAATGATAGGAGCTGAAAGAAGAATTGTTGGTTCCCACCTGAGGTGGGAGAGTGTTGCCAGAACCCACGTCTTATCTGGAAGATGCACGGACAGCCGGCTGAGGTGCCCTTTGGGCTTACAGCACCCAACTAAGAAAAGCAAGGCTGTGGATGTCCCAGGTGGGACCGGGGCAATCAGATGTAAAAATTAAAGATTGTGGAGTGAGGCTGCTATGGATCAGCAAATGCCATTCTGCAGAGCAGACAAACCTGCTCATTAATATTCACTTCCATGGGCCTAGCAGTTCCATAATGACCCACGAGCGGGGTAAACAGCATATTCCTCTACAGTGGTGCCTCAAGGAAGGGCAGTAGAACCACCAAAGCATTTGCCAGGTGTCATGGGGGCTGCACAGAGTGCAGCTGCCCCTTCAGATTTGTTTTATATAAAAAATGTACCCCTAAGTCTCCTTGGGCCTCGTAAGGGTAGTCCTGGGAGAGAGGTTTATCATGATTTCAAGCACTCCCAGGGCTGGAGCTTTTGCTCTTGGCCTTTGGAGTGAGGGGACCGCTTGTGGTGGGTCTTATGACTGCAGTAGCAGTCTAATGATTGTAAAAGAAAGACTACACCACATATTGAATTAAGAATGCTTTATTAACCATATTGATGTTGACAATTTAACATTTATCATTATAATGAATGCTTGTCGCTATTGGTACTGTTCCTGTTAATTTAAATGATGGTGCAATGTTGAATCATAGCATGTTGTATTATTAATGTAGTGACACTATCTCTCTCTCTCTCTCTCTCTATATATATATATATATATATATATATATATTTTTTCGTCGTGAATTTCTAAGTTCTTTTAATGTTAATTCTCACCTATAACCTTTTGGTTTTTTCCAGTTATATCTATAACATATATATATATATATATATATATATATATATATATATATATATATATTCACTGAAAAACCATAGGTTTTAGGAAAGTTATAGTTAGTTGGACATTGCACTCGTACAAAACCCGTGAAATTCCCCCGTTATAGTTAGTTCAGCTAACTATAACTCGCGCCCCCGCAATGCACTGCTGATGACGTCACATATTACATCACTCATGACATGGTTAGCTGTAGCTGCGACTAAAGGTTCCTATGGAAAATTGCATGGGGAAAACACGTTTTGGGACCCCCCTTTTTTCTCGGCCCCCGCTTGCTGAATCACCCCGAAACTTTCAAGATAGGAGCGGACCGGAGCGGGCCATAAGTTTTGAGAATTTCGCGAAGATTCGTCAACCGGCGCCAAAGGTATTCGAAATAGAATGTTGCGAATTTCCTATGGAAAATAGGTCCTAACTATAACTATCTACTGGCGACCGCCAGTAGATAATATATATATATATATATATATATATATATATATCTCTGATAAAAACAAAGGTTAGAAGGAGGTTATAGGTAGGAATTAGCATTAAAAAACACTTAAAAACTCACTGAAAAAACCAAAGGTTACAGGGATGTTATAGTTAGGCTCAGATTTCACTCGTACAAAATCAGTGAAATTCTGCAGTTATAGTTAGAGAGCTAACTATAACTTGCGCCCCCGCAATGCACTGCTTATGACCTCACATATTAAATCACACATGATATGGTCAGTGACATCACTGATGACATCTCAAACTACATCACTTCTTTTTTCTATTACTTAAAAGGGCCGCTCCGGGGAGGTGGTCGTCCCCAGGGCCTTGAAGACCCTGTAGGGAAGCCACCCCCCCCCCCCCATCCCATTTTGGTATTTTGACCCCGGGAAGGCGGGCCCGGGTGGGTCCATAAGGCCCCCCCCCCGATACAAATATTTAAGCCCCGGGGGGGGGGGGTGGACCCCAGGGCATGGAGGGGAATCTGTGAGGGCCCCCACCCGAATTCATTTAAAATGCCTCAGGAGGTGGTGGTCCCTGGGGCCCAGGGGGGTCCTTGAGGCGCCCATCTATTTCTTACAAATTGGCCCGGGGAGGTAGTTGTCCCCGGGGCCTGTGCAGGCCCCTGTAGTAAAATAAACCCCGGGTAGGTAGCGGTCCCCGAGGTACATAAATATCTTAGGAGGGGGGCCCCCTCCAATTATAATTTGACCATGCCCCTTGGATTTGGCCCCCGGGGGTCTCTTCATTAAGAAGTGCAGAAAACCGCATGTCGTCTTTTTTTTCCATTTTGCCACGGATTCGTGGATCCAGCGCGAATTTGCTGCAAAATTGGGGAAAAAATGCTTTTAATGCCACCAGCATTCCTTGGTAGGCAGGGTATTCGACACTGTTAAATTTCTAAATCCACACAGACAGACGCAGTGGACCCACATCTGTCAATGGGCAAGGTCGGACTTGCCTATAAGGTAATCCGGCAGTGCCAGATGGGCTGGTCTCAAATGTCAATGTGTGGGCCGTTTTTTGGCTGTGTTTGAGCTTGTTTTAGGTCTGCTGGTAAGGTCTTGATCAGTGACTTCCCTGATATTAAAACAAACATTGTTTGGAGCAAGCTGAAGTCGTGCAGTTTTCCATACCTTGCAAAATACTTATACAGTGAGTCTTTACAAGTTCAAAACTGTTGCAATTTGCAAACATAGGCCACTTTTATTTCACTAATGAGGAACACTTTTATTTTGGAGCCCAGGTCTAATTTTGGTTTCACTGAAGCTAGATTCTAAATCACAAGATCTCGAGGTCTTTGTTGTTGATGCATTCTAGCATGTGTCGCTTGTGTGAGGCAGTATTGCTTCTCAATTACAGTTTTGGATCTGTGCAGTTGAACAGGCCCACTGCACATGTGTTTTAGCGGGCACATGTGCTGCATCGCAAGGGTAACTTGATGAATTAAACATTGTTCACTTGGTATCTTCCGGTTTACTGATGCCCTGACTACTATCACATGAATTGTATGTCTTTCTTTTTGCAGAAGCTGTAGTTTTTGTATTTGAACAATGTCTGTTGCCCTCGATACAGGTGCACAGTACTGGAAGCATGGTAAATCTACAGCCTAAAAATAAATATGTGGTAACATGCTATTAAGAGTGTATCCCCTTTGAATGGGTAATCTCCGCGGAGACCTGGTTTTTCTGAGTGGAATTCTGCATGGTATCCCCTTTTCCTTGGGGATTATCACTCTGAGCAGGTGCTAAATATGAGCAGAGGGGCTGCTGCATGGCATAGGGAGGAGGTGAGGGGGGGTAGCAAATACTGCAGTGTGTAGGGTGCCATGGTTCAGGGTCGAGCAAGGATTGGAAAATGTGTCTCGTTCCCAAAGCAATTTTACTGATTATATTATCTGGGCGGTGAAATTGGATGTTTGTCCTGCACCTTTTAAGTCCAGGTGGGAGAACAACGGACCTCCCGCCTTTGAGTGGAGCAGAACTCCAGAAAGCAATTCCTCTTCGCTTCACTTTTAATTTGGCCTTTGTGTCATGGTGGTGCATTTTTAAGCCAAAAGGTTTTCATAACACACCGGCCCCCCCCCCCCCAGCTCCCAGCTGTGCAAGCATCTTGTGGGCCCTACCACCGTTCATTCATCCCCATCAGTTATATACACCAAGACCTTTGTGGCATTAGAACGCCGCAGTTTATTCACATCATACGTTAGTACACACTTGTCATGATGGCATTGGTCATCAACATGCTCATTTTGGATTACAACGCAAGCCATCTCATAACAGGTTATACAGTATACCTCCTATACTTTATTCAATCTTAATGACCATAATTTGCATAATCCTGCAATGCATCAGCCTTACAGCCATGATGTCTCTTCCTGGTTGTTATAAATTGCTTCCAACTGCTGTGACAGCTCTACTTCTGTCACTTGGTACAGTGGGTTGCGGCTTCGAGGCTTCAACTTGCTACCGAATGTGTGGCGTTCGTGGCCCTGTGTCCATGCCTGGGCTGCAAGTGCCGTGTCCGCCCCTCACTGACCATTTTACCTTATGCCTCAAGTATCCCAGCGGTGAGGCATCCCAAGGACCTTGTCTGGGCACTTGTCTCCAGTGTCCCTGCCGAAAGGCATCCCAAGGACCTTGTTTGGGCAATTGCCCTTTTAGATCCTTATGTGAAGGTATTTATTGTTAAACCTTGTGACTCCCGCCATGCTGGATGTGGTTTACCGACCACTGACAGCTCTCCTCAGGCCCACAAGAAAATTAGTTCTACCACCTGTACAATGTTCCAGAGGAACCTATCGCTCTCTACCAGGCAGCTGAACCTTTTCATCTGTGTACCCCCGGGGACACCCCAGAGGAAGGGTTCTCTGACTTCAGCCCTTTCCTTGTGCCGCCTCACCCATCCAGATTCGGAGGCTCGTGCCACCGCCCCTCGCAAGGGCCTAATCTGAAGCTTTGATTCTTAAAGTATAGGCTTGTGTCCAAGGTTAATTTCTGGCTATGACTTGTGCACTGATGCACCCCCTTGGGAATACTGGTCTCCTAATGTAAAATGTCCCACGATCCGGCCCGGGGGCTGCTGTCCGAAGTTGCCCTGGTCCACCTCTATTCTCTTATTCATTGTGTGTGACATAGCCTACCCTTCGCATCCATCCTTCTATTGCTTCTTGAGAAGAGAGCCCCTCAACGTGTCCAGCCTGTGCTCCTGGTCCTCAGGCTGCTAGTGTACCGTACCTTTGGCCCAACATGCGCCTAGTACTTTGCCGTTGACTATTAGTCCTCGCCCGATGGGTTTTAATGACCCAGCACCTATTGTTGATTGAATCCCCCAGCACCTTTTAAGAAATCTTGGTCCCACCCCTCAGTATGCATTTGTGATTCGGAGTGGGGTTGCTGTCCCCCCAGTTTGTCTCTATTCTATCGGCATTGTGTGTAGTCTAGCTCACCTTCAGCATCACTGAAATCATGATTAGCTTATGTTGGCTCCAGCAAGCTTTTTTAACGGCGCTGTGCTGCCGGTATGATTGGGCGCAGGTTTTCAGCCATCTTACTCTTCCATAAGCAATGTAACCTCTAAGGGGTTTTGCGCGATTCTGGGATTGAATGGAATCTCCCACGTACATTCCTTAACCCACAGACCATCGCTCAGTATTATTGATCAACTAGTACCGGGCTGGGGGTCATTAGTTTGGTTCCAGCTACTGTATTGTGGTACCTCTCAACATATATTTAAAGACTGGGAACGCTTCCCGTTCTATTCGATACCTCCCGGTTTGCCTGCCTCTCTTCCACTCCTAGTAAGCTCCTAGCTTACTGTGCTATATTGGTTTGTGACTTATGAATTGCAATTAACAAAAGGAAAGAGGATAGACGCTCAACTAACTCTTTAAACATCATGTACTCTGCATGATGCCCCCCCTCCTCCTAGCGAGCACCCTAACCACCTGTGGTACTGAATTTGAGGCAGCGCTGGCACCAGTCAATATTCTGGTCTCTCTCCAGTAGGGACCGTTCCGAACTGGCGTTACCTGTCCTCTTGATGCCTGGGAGTGCCGGTCGCTGAATTCTTTTGTGTTTCCATTTCCTATGATATAATCCTCTCCAGCGCTACTTGAGATCGCCCTCTGGAACAGCAGCACACAGCTCACCCAACATCAACCATCCCGCTGCGTACGACTCATGAAAGTACTCTGCCGCTACAGTGTTGGGACCGACTAGGCACTGGTCCTGCAATAAAATACAACCTTCCTAGCTGATCCAGAGCACAAACGGCCCTCATTTGCCAGTAGGTACGTTTGACACTTGTCACGGCTGGTTATGTGGGTGCTTACCAACTGTGCGACTGCCTGTACCAATGCTAGCTGAAAGGCAACAGTTGTACTAATGGGAAAGAAAGCTTCCTTGCCAGGGTAACCCCTCGGGGGCTAAGTGAATGCTCCTGGCCCTAGTGCTGGGCATATCTATGACCCCGGCTTTCGCTTGATTCCACCTGTGCCAGTCCTACCCAGCGCCAATCCCCATTCAGGCAGTATATAGTTAAGCATCACATGCTTGATAGGTAGCTAGTAAAAAGCAATTAATAGCGATCCTTCAGACACATGCTAGATAACAATTGCGGCTCACGCTGGCACATTAGTTCGAAACCCTGTCAGGATGCCTACACTAATGCTCTTCTGAGCAGTGGTGACATACTATTGTCCTGGTGCAATTGACGTGCGGGCTAATGGGCATTTGTTGTGCCAGTTATATAACCCGCTCGACCGGCAAGTCCTGGAGTCCTCTCCCTGCAACGACGCCCTTCTAACACTTGCAGCCGGTGGTGGGACTCAAACCCTTGCATCGGATGTGCCTGTGACGCCAGTGGCACAAGACCCTGCCTCTAAGCTTCCACTCTTGGCGCTTTGGGGTAGTTGCGAACTGGGGGATGTGTGTGACATCGAATCCCTGCTGGATTATGTACTGATCATTGAGCGGTGCTGCCAGCCAAAAAGCAATGCAAGAGAACTATAAAATGAATATGTGTGAATTGGGCACTGCCGCGCACTCGCGGTCAGACAGTACTGGAAATGAAAAGGCATAATTGCCACAACGGGACCACTTCCCTCTGGTGGCAGCTGCTCTCTCCAGGCAAAACCCAATAACAATATATACTCAGCGCCAATTTCCAAGAAATAACATATCTCCCCTAACTCAAACTGCACTTGCCGTTTACATACCCTTGGTATCCTTCACACATTAGCAAAATGTGGGCATCAGAAATCCGAATTCAGCAGCCGAACTCAACCCGGCTAGCTACCAAGAGGGCCACAGTCTTTACTGAAGAACGTGCACAGCAGTACCCACAACTCTCCTCTGTTCCGTGGATAAGATCGCATAGGTATGTCTTACATCTGGCACAACAACACCAAGACACAGTATGTCGAGCCAACGCCAAGTCTGGCATCAGTGTTCTTGTTCCAAGCTATGCAAATCTGGCCCCAGTTCCGCATCCTCTCGCAAGAAAAGGATATGGAGCCCTAAGTTCAGGTACTGGTCCCTGTGAGTCGGGATGGTTAGTTGTTGCTTACTGTTGCTCCCTTGCTAATTAAGCACTTTTAACTTGCCTGTTCTTCGATAAAAGGCAGCACATTCTCCCAGGATCTATAAACTGCTCATAGTGCAGTGCAAAGTATACAGTCGTCTGTCATGCCCTTCACCAACTGAGGGTAGGTGGTACAACTTCATACCCCGTATTATGTGTTCCAAGTGTGTAGGCTGTTAAAGGTAGCTACAGGCATTGTCTTTACCAAAATCCTTTAAGTTACAGTACTCCCCGAAACACTAACTCTGCACTTTGGAGAGCATGATGTTCTTACGAATGACACAGTTTCTGCAGCTAGGAAGCAGGTCAGCGGAGCCGAGGTAACCACTCTAGGCCACATTGAGACTTCAACAGTTCCATGATAGTTTCGCTGGAACAGGGGGGAAACCCTTGAGCCTCCTGCTGACAATCTTTTGCTGCACAAGATATTACCCGCACCAGCCTAAATATGCTCTGTATGAATCGGCAATAACCTGAGGCTACATTGCGCGCCCACCACCCTGTCTGCCTTTGCTAACGGCAGCCTTACGGATTCAGACCCGTGCTCACCTCCACTACTTGATCATCCACTGTCTCGGGGGCACCGCCTCCTGCACCGACCCACCATGCGGTGCAAGACCTGACCAGCTGGCCCTCGTAACTCAAGGCCGAAGCTCCCGGTCAGATTGTCCTGCGCCCTGGCTGGGATGCCCACATGAGTACCACTGTGTTGGCTCGAGTTGACCCTGCGAAGCCTGCTGACATCTTCACCCAGATACTGGCTGCAGGTGCCGGTAAGTCCGGACACGCGTGGCCCTGATTCCTGAATCTTTGTTGGTCGCTGCCCAGCAACCGCTAAAGCTTCTTCGGTAGGGTGCCACGTGTGACCATGGCTCACTGCACAGCACGCTGGCCCTTCTCCCCATTCGGTATCGTCTCCAGGGCGAATGTTCTGTTCTTCTGCGCTGGCATCCCCAGCGGTGGCGATATCAATTTCTTCTGGCGACAAACCTAGGGACTGCTTGTCCTGGTCGCTTTTATGGCCGCACTCGTGACCACGCCCTTCCTCCTTGATTGGGTCCTTTGAACCCAAACTGCCCTGGTCATTTGCTGACCCTTTTCCTTTTTGGAGCGCTCTCGTGCCCCACTGCTACCGTGCCCTCTATCTGCTGCCCACGGGGGTTAGGCCCCTTCCCTCTAGGTTCGGCTGTGCCTCCCAGTAAGGCAGTAAGTTCAGTTAATCATAGGCACTAACTCGCATTTTCCCGAACTTAATGGACTCCCCAAAATGAAACAAGGGATGGCCAGTGTGGCTAAGTTACTTTATCTGTTTAGTTAACGGCACACAAATTCCGCAGAATGTGACAGTTTATCACCTCCATTTTTAGGGATGATAGCGGGCTAAGAAGTTTGTATTTCTTTTTGTTAAGACATATTAGTTGCATGGTATGCTATTCATCTCGTTTCATCTAATACTCTCATGAAAAACAGTTCTTAGCGTTTGGACAGGTTAATCTACTGCTAATGAGATTTCCACTTCTAAAACAACCTCTTCAGAGACTTTTATTGTTAGGGCTTTTTTGTAGGTGTCTCTATAATATTCAGCTGTGGTGGTGTATTTGGGCACATTGTTAGTCATGCTTTTTGTAATTGAATTAGAAGTGCTGTTTTCTCACTGGCACTTTACGTCTTTTTTCCTGTTTGGATGATCTCTTTATATATTATTCTGTTCATCACAACCTTTTTTTTACTCCAGTTTGGATCGCGATTCTTAATATGTGTTTAGTCCTTATGATCCTATTCCCCTGAATGCTTAAAATGAGTAGTCCTTTTGTAGATAAGTCTGTGGTTTTCTCCATGTTTTTGGGTTGTTTTTTCCAAAGGAGGCACGTTAGTTTTATGGGTGGGTCCTGGTCTACTGCAGTTAGCTCTTGCAGATATCTACTTCTGCCCTGAATCAACTGGAATACAATTCAGTGTAGATTTGCTCTTATTCTAGGTGTAGGTTTTGAGTTGTTCTGGTGACTGAACACCTGTAATCTAAGCTCTCTTCATTGTGCTTGGGCTTCCTGACGGCCTATGGATAAAGCTGGTGCGGCGGTGTGTTGCACTGTCACTTTAAATTGCGTTGTATGGATGCGGTGCTGGAAATTGAAAATATTGGCTTCAGGGCATTAAAAGATTGCACTGGCACTGCCCTATTTATATTGAAGGATATTTTGCTACCCAGACCTAGCGCGCTTTGTGTGACAGACCGCACCCCTTTTGTAGTAAATCAGCTTCTTTACCACGCACAGCCCGGAAGTGGGGCGAGCACCAGGTGTACATACCATAGACGGAAGGGCGTGGCTGCACTTGAGGGTTTATGGGTATCCGCTTCCTGGTTCTGTGTCTCCGGTAATGAGTAACAGTTGTTCTGATCAGCATCTGAATTTGAGTAATGGAGGTTACCTGTACGATGCAGGGACGTTGCAGCTCACTGTGACCTTCACCCTGTAAATGTCATTGCCTTCGCGTCGGAGATCAACACAAATTTATTTTTCAAAACCTTTTCCATTCATTATATCTTTCCGTTTGGCAGTCCATTCCCGTGTCCTCCCCTGCATTAGAGCTCAAAGTCTGATATTCAAAACCTGGGATCGCGTCAGTGCATGCTGAGTATCCTGCCTGCCATACAATTAGCAGTGTGGAGCCACTTCTACCCAAACAGCCTCATGAAAGCACCTAATGATGACAAATGCTCAGTGGAGCAGGGCCTTTCCACGCGTCTCCCGAGATGCACGTTATGGCATCATTTCTCTGAAGCTTTTTTATTCAGATAATCGTTGAAAGCACAGATGCGTTTTTTGTTTTTTTTACTTCACGGGTTTAGCAGGATCTCGTATTGTTTGGAAATAATAATCCAGACTGAATGTTGGTAGTCACTCAATGTTTTCTGACGAAAAGGAATAATGTAGGAACTCGTGTGAGGTCTAATTAAAAGTGTGTCTGCTAAGATTTTTGGCCGAAGTATAACCTAAGAGCTTATTTATATTTTGAGCGGGTCGAGGTGATCTCTTTTCCGCTTTGATTTTAAACACATTTTGGTCCTTCTACAAAAAGTCACAAAACCTTCCGAAAGTGTGGCAAACAGTCATGAGTAATGCAAATGCAATGCGTTTCACTGACGGAATTGAAATGTGCCAAAAATGACCCGAGTGTCCCAATAAAAACAACCAATGACAAAAACCGATAGGTCTTTTATAGGCTTTATAATAATCTTTTCAGCGGCTGCCCAAATTGTGAAACTGGCAAATACTATCCCTGTAGTAATTTTTATGATTCCAATATTACTTCTCCCCCTTTTATGTTGAATGCAACTCTTAGGCTCAAAGTAAGTAATTTTAATTAGTGAAAAGTAAATCAAATGAGGACAAAATAACCAGTTTTAATATATGCAGATAAAACCACCACCAGCTTTCTATAATCCTTCTCAGATGTATGTATTATATATATATAGCAGCATGACACACACTGTTAGTGCTAGAAAGAACAGGGGAACCCTACTCACTAAGGAACCAGGGTAATAGTTATATAGGAAAAACAATTGTTCCTGTGGAATAATATACTATGAGGTTATGATACATAAGCACAATCGCGATATAGAGGGTTAGATAATGGCAGAGCGCGAAGGAACCACTAACACACCGATTCCAGTGTAGTATATTTTATGGATTTTTTAAACCATAAAGTTAGGAGTAAACATTATACATCAAAACAACATTTGTGCATAGTGTCCCAAGTGACAAAGGGAACCTAAACCTAAGTGACAACGTGAATATTAAATACAAGGTTTCCACAGTTTATGCAAGTCGACCATTATCAAAATGATTCCATGTGAACAGCAACTATATACAATGATATGTGCTGGGGAAATGGTTCGCTTCTTCTGTTTGTCGACGGCGTTTCGACCCTCAAAACAATGTGGGGTCTCTTCAGGACTATTGATGAAGGGACATCTAAATGGGATTGAAATAAAAAGAGCATAACGCCCATATACCGGCACAATGCGAAAAATAGGAAAAATAAAATGAAGGCCGTTGGATAAAAGGTACCTGAATATATGGTTGCGCAGCCTTGTGAAAATGATGTGCCACACGTGAAGAAAAGAGGAAAAGGTTTACTCACATGGGGACCCGTCCGGGTACTGTGATTGTGAGAAAAGAAGTAAAGAAGAATATTGCAATTACTGATAATTGGACAATGCGCTATGTATAATCAATTACAAGTTACACCGAGGTTCTTACCTCAATGTGAGGACAGGCTGTCAATCCAATGGGGTATGTAGGTGGGCCAGAGGGGCTCAATTAGTTATACGCCACAGCCGTAGCGTTGTAGAATCCCTTTGTGGATTAACAGTGACAATGCACTGAGAGTATTTCTGGAAATTAAAATAATGTAGTGGTCAGATTACTGAATTAAGGGCTGAGCGCAAGGGCTAAGCGGCCTGGATGTGCCAATTCTTACCTCGGTAGAAGAATGGAAAAGCGGGACAGCGCTCCGCGTGTAGATTCAGAAAAAGCTGCGTCAGTCAGCTTGATCGGGTACAATGACAGAGATCCTCATCCAGAGAGGATTGTTATATACAGGGTTTCCCACTCTTTTGCCAAGGGAAACCGGCAGACCTAGCTAGGGAAAACCGCTGCACCGAGCAATCCGGTGCTCCGTTTCCGTGATCGGTAAAGAGTGAAAAAAGACCTCAGTGGGAGGTGAAGAAATAAAATGTGTGGCACAAGGTGGGGCTGTTGCGCTAATGACAGTGGTAAATACTCTGTTAATAGGTGGGAATTAGGGCACAATACCGGTGATGGGTACTAAATAGGGAAGAGCAGGTAAAATGACATATATACTTTATATATTTACAAAATTCCGAATTTCGCCGGTGTTTATAATATGCAAACACGCATGCTGGGCACTTCATGGAGTGTGAACGTTGTATGTGGGCAGACATTTCACAATTGTAATTCTTAGTTAGTGAACACATATTGCATAAGAGTGAATCTAATATATAAAGTTCAAATGTCACAGCGAGAATGAAGTAAATAAAGCTGTTGGAGCAAGCACAGTCGGATGTCAGATGACATACAGGTGTATTCAGGCCACAATTGTTATATCACATGCAGTTGTTTAGCGAAGGGTAGTGACATATCCTCTCCATTCCTCAGCAGAGTTAAGCCCTTCATTTATTGAATTCACCTTATCTATCCAGCGGCATTCATTCCGTTGGAGTATCTGAAGGATGTCACCTCCTCTTTCTGGAAGAGTGGCGATCTCAATTACTTGCCACTTTATTTCATCAGCAGTATGACCTTTTACATTGTAATGAGACACAAGTGGTGCGTTTTCAACTGATCTGCGTATACGGCTGCGATGTTGGCCAATGCGAGCCTTGACCGGTTGCTGTGTTTGTCCAATATAGTGGAAGCCACACGGACACCATATGCAATAAACAACATTCTTTGTATTGCAGTTAGAGAATGATTGTAAATCGTGTTTTACACTACCATGTTCAAATGTGTTGGTATTGAACGTGAAATTGCAGGAAACACAGTTGCCACATTTGTGGTGTCCTTTCATTTTGGGTAGGCCCCATGCAGTAATCAATGTGTTTGTCCTGTTGGTGATTAAGTCTTTAGATGACCTGACCAGATGATCTTTTATATTTTTTCCTCGTTTGTAGGCAAACAGAGGTGTGTCTATTGTGGGATCAATACTCTGGATAATATTCCAATTTTTGGTGATCAGGTTGCGGACTTGATTGGTGTGTGTGCCAAAGGTGGTGACACATACAATCTTGTTGAGATTAGGTTTCTCTTTTGTCTTGAGAAGTTCTTCCCTGGGGCAGTGCCAGGCGCGTTTGAGAGACTTTTTTTACAAGTCTGTTGGGGTACCCTCTTGTGACTAGTTTGGTCCTTAGTATCTCCGCCTCTCGCATGTAGTCTGTTTTAAGGGTGCAATTGTGGCGTATCCTAAGGAATTGGCCGAAGGGCAGTCCATCCCTTAGTGCACGTGGATGTTGGCTTTGGTATGAGAGGAGGGTGTTCTTTTCAGTGGGTTTCTCATGGAGGGAAGTGTATAGTCTCCCTTTATCATGATTGATGGTTAAATCAAGGAATGCGATGGTGGATTTATGTACTGTGGATGTAAATGTGAGATGGGTCTGGATGGTGTTAAGGTACGTAACAAAATTGCCAAAGTCTGTCTCACTTCCTGTCCAAATCAGAAAGATGTCATCTATGTACCGCTTCCAACATTTAATGTTGGAGCGGTACACATTGTCAATGTTGAGAGCAAATGTTTGCTCCACATAGTTCATATAAATATTTGCCAGATTTGGCGCAAAAACTGCTCCCATGCTGGTGCCAGAGCACTGCTGGTAGTAGTTGCCACCTGATAGAAAGTAATTACTCTGTAGGGCAATCCGTAATAGTGTGATGATGAATGTGGTCGGTACCTGGATGGGTCTAGGTCTACTTTCTAACAATTGTTCAATGATTGCTATGCTCTCAGTCTGGGGTATGTTGGTGTATAGTGAGCTGATGTCTAAGGTAGCTAACATGTCAGTTTCCAAATTGTATGGCATCCCATCTACCAGGTTAATCATATACATGGTATCTTTAACAAATGTTTCTTGTAGGGGAACATATTCCTTAATGAAGTAATCTATATAAACCCCAATGGGTTCTAGAACGGATCCACAACCTGATAGTATAGGGCGACCAGGGGGACTCGTCGTGCTCTTATGAACCTTGGGTAGGGTGTAAAGCACTGCAGTTCTGGGATTTTCAGCATTGAGGAATTCAAACTCTTTTTTGGAGATATACCCTGCTTCTTTGGCCATAGTAGTTATTTGTAAAATCTCATTGCGGATATCTGTAAGGGGGTTAGTGCGTAGTACTTTGTAGTGTTTTTTTCTCACTCATTTGTTTGTTGATCTCTGTTTCATAGTCATTGCGGTCTTGTACCACAATTCCCCCACCTTTGTCAGCTGGTTTCAGTATAATAGAATCATCATTTTTCAATGCTGTAAGAGCTTGTCTTTCTAACAGTGTGATATTGTAAGGGATAAAGGTCTTGGTTGTTTTCAATCTATCAATGCCTTGTATGACCAACTTCTCAAAAGTCAGAAGTTCAGGTGGCATCATGCCGTTTGAGGGATAGAAGGTGGAGGGTGGTCGTAGTCCTGTGAATGAGTCTTGTGTGTTGGGTTCTTTATCTTTGAAAAATAGTTTCAATCTTATTTTTCTAAAGAACTGAAAGATTTCTGCTTTGAGATTAAAAAAATTGGTTCTTTCTGTGATAACAAAGGACAACCCCTTACTTAAGAGCGATATCTCAACTGATGACATGACATGATGAGACAGGTTAAAAATGGGAATAGTTTCCATTTGGTTTACTTCGCAATTTAGTAGGGTTGGGGTCCCCACTGGTAGTGTTTCCTGCGTGTTTGTCTTTCTCCTGGGTATTGATGCCAGGTTTTGGCCTTCGCCTTGCCTCCGCGATCTAAAAAAGGCTGGCCTGGGTGGTTGTCAGATCGGCTCCGGCCTGGTTGTGCGTCTGAGTCGTCTGACCCTCCTGAAGATTCTGAGAATGTGATTAGTTGATTCCTTCTGAATCTGGCCCAGGTGTTCTGTCTATTTTGGTTACCAACAGTGGTGTAGTAATCTTCTCTCAGATATCCGCAATGAGATTTTACAAATAACTACTATGGCCAAAGAAGCAGGGTATATCTCCAAAAAAGAGTTTGAATTCCTCAATGCTGAAAATCCCAGAACCCCAGTGCTTTACACCCTACCCAAGGTTCATGAGAGCACGACGAGTCCCCTGGTCGCCCTATACTATCAGGTTGTGGATCCGTTCTAGAACCCATTGGGGTTTATATAGATTACTTCATTAAGGAATATGTTCCCCTACAAGAAACATTTGTTAAAGATACCATGTATATGATTAACCTGGTAGATGGGATGCCATACAATTTGGAAACTGACATGTTGGCTACCTTAGACATCAGCTCACTATACACCAACATACCCCAGACTGAGAGCATAGCAATCATTGAACAATTGTTAGAAAGTAGACCTAGACCCATCCAGGTACCGACCACATTCATCATCACACTATTACGGATTGCCCTACAGAGTAATTACTTTCTATCCGGTGGCAACTACTACCAGCAGTGCTCTGGCACCAGCATGGGAGCAGTTTTTGCGCCAAATCTGGCAAATATTTATATGAACTATGTGGAGCAAACATTTGCTCTCAACATTGACAATGTGTACCGCTCCAACATTAAATGTTGGAAGCGGTACATAGATGACATCTTTCTGATTTGGACAGGAAGTGAGACAGACTTTGGCAATTTTGTTACGTACCTTAACACCATCCAGACCCATCTCACATTTACATCCACAGTATATAAATCCACCATCGCATTCCTTGATTTAACCATCAATCATGATAAAGGGAGACTATACACTTCCCTCCATAGGAAACCCACTGAAAAGAACACCCTCCTCTCATACCAAAGCCAACATCCACGTGCACTAAGGGATGGACTGCCCTTCGGCCAATTCCTTAGGATACGCCGCAATTGCACCCTTAGAAAAGACTACATGCGAGAGGCGGAGATACTAAGGACCAAACTAGTCACGAGAGGGTACCCCAACAGACTTGTAAAAAAGTCTCTCAAACGCGCCTGGCACTGCCCCAGGGAAGAACTTCTCAAGACAAAAGAGAAACCTAATCTCAACAATATTGTATGTGTCACCACCTTTGGCACACACACACCAATCAAGTCCGCATCCTGATCACCAAAAATTGGAATATTATCCAGAGTATTGATCCCACAATAGACACACCTCTGTTTGCCTACAAACGAGGAAAAAATATAAAGGATCATCTGGTCAGGTCATCTACAGACTTAATCACCAACAGGACAAACACATTGATTACTGCATGGGGCCTACCCAAAATGAAAGGACACCACAAATGTGGCAACTGTGTTTCCTGCAATTTCACGTTCAATACCAACACATTTGAACATGGTAGTGTAAAACACGATTTACAATCATTCTCTAACTGCAATACAAAGAATGTTGTTTATTGCATATGGTGTCCGTGTGGCCTCCCCTATATTGGACAAACACAGCAACCGGTCAAGGCTCGCATTGGCCAACATCGCAGCCGTATACGCAGATCAGTTGAAAACGCACCACTTGTGTCTCATTACAATGTAAAAGGTCATACTGCTGATGAAATAAAGTGGCAAGTAATTGAGATCGCCACTCTTCCAGAAAGAGGAGGTGACATCCTTCAGATACTCCAACGGAATGAATGCCGCTGGATAGATAAGGTGAATTCAATAAATGAAGGGCTTAACTCTGCTGAGGAATGGAGAGGATATGTCACTACCCTTCGCTAAACAACTGCATGTGATATAACAATTGTGGCCTGAATACACCTGTATGTCATCTGACATCCGACTATGCTTGCTCTAACAGCTTTATTTACTTCATTCTCGCTGTGACACTTGAACTGTATATATTAGATTCACTCTTATGCAATATGTGTTCACTAACTAAGAATTACAATTGTGAAATGTCTGCCCACATACAATGTTCACACTCCATGAAGTGCCCAGCATGCGTGTTTGCATATTATAAACACCGGCGAAATTCGGAATTTTGTAAATATATAAAGTATATATGTCATTTTACCTGCTCTTCCCTATTTAGTACCCATCAACGGTATTGTGCCCTAATTCCCACCTATTAACAGAGTATTTACCACTGTCATTAGCGCAACAGCCCCACCTTGTGCCACACATTTTATTTCTTCACCTCCCACTGAGGTCTTTTTTCACTCTTTACCGATCACAGAAACGGAGCACCGGATTGCTCGGTGCAGCGGTTTTCCCTAGCTAGGTCTGCCGGTTTCCCTTGGCAAAAAGAGCGGGAAACCCTGTATATAACAATCCTCTCTGGATGAGGATCTCTGTCATTGTACCCGATCAAGCTGACTGACGCAGCTTTTTCTGAATCTACACGCGGAGCGCTGTCCCGCTTTTCCATTCTTCTACCGAGGTAAGAATTGGCACATCCAGGCCGCTCAGCACTTGCGCTCAGCCCTTAATTCAGTAATCTGACCCCTACATTATTTTAATTTCCAGAAATACTCTCAGTGCATTGTCATTGTTAATCCACAAAGGGATTCTACAACGCTACGGCTGTGGCGTATAACTAATTGAGCCCCTCTGGCCCATCTACATACCCCATTGGATTGACAGCCTGTCCTCACATTGAGGTAAGAACCTCGGTGTAACTTGTAATTGATTATACATAGCGCATTGTCCAATTATCAGTAATTGCAATATTCTTCTTTACTTCTTTTCTCACAATCACAGTACCCGGACGGATCCTCATGTGAGTAAACCTTTTCCTCTTTTCTTCACGTGTGGCACATCATTTTCACAAGGCTGCGCAACCATATATTCAGGTACCTTTTATCCAACGGCCTTCATTTTATTTTTCCTATTTTTCGCATTTGTGCCGGTATATGGGCCTTATGCTCTTTTTATTTCAATCCCATTTAGATGTCCCTTCATCAATAGTCCTGAGGAGACCCCACGTTGTTTTGAGGGTCGAAACGCCGTCGACAAACAGAAGAAGCGAACCATTTCCCCAGCACATATCATTGTAAATAGCTGCTGTTCACATGGAATCATTTTGATAATGGTCGACTTGTATAAACTGTGGAAACCTTGTATTTAATAATCACGTTGTCACTTAGGTTTAGGTTCCCTTTGTCACTTGGGACACTATGCACAAATGTTGTTTTGATGTATAATGTTTACTCCTAACTTTATTGTTTAAAAAATCCATAAAATATACTACACTGGAATCGGTGTGTTAGTGGTTCCTTCGCGCTCTGCCATTATCTAACCCTCTATATCGCGATTGTGCTTATGTATCATAACCTCATAGTATATTATTCCACAGGAACCATTGTTTTTCCTATATAACACTCTGTTAGTGCTGTAGCCTCTCCAGTCACACAGTGTTAGTACTACAGAGTACACGTTGCTAATACTATAGCCACAGTTCACAGACACACAATGCACATTCTCACACTTGATGTATAGATATACACACACAGCACTGCTGCAAGGTTGTCTGCATCCAAACACACACAACACAGACTGCTGGCGCTATCTATGGCTGGTACTAGGGTAAACACATTGCAGCCACACCCCGCCCTCCCCTAATGCAGTGAATGTAATCTTTAAGCACAGATGCCCAAACACGCAGCTCACACTGCAGACATGGCAAAGGTAACACAGTGGCAACTGTGGGTGATTACCAGCACAGTCCACCAGACTGCATGCACTGGTTACTGAGGTTGTATGCTTTCGCCTGCAACGTTTCTATAACCAATCCAAACCATTGAGCTATGTGTGCAGCTTGATCCCTGGCAGTATGGGGCATAGGATGAGACGGGTGGCGCAGAACTCTTTGCAGTGAGACTCTCCTAGTTTCATTTGTTGTTTTGAGGTGGCACCAGCCTGGGCGAAGAGTGGGTGCGGGCAGGTTATTCATGTTTTAAAGGGCAGCGGTCAGGCATTTCTCCCGCGCCCACGCTGCTACTCAGGAGCTGCTAGTAAGCCAGAAGAGCTGCAGCATACACAATATGGATTTGTTGCCAGTCCTTGGTTGACCAGAACAATCTTTACAGGAAACTGTAAAGACGTGGCTACGCTGCTAATCTGGTTCTCCACGTGGTGTGAGTACTACAGTATGTTTTTTCAGCTCTGGAATGTGTGCCATGTATAGAAACCAGTATTGGCACAGCTAGTAGGTCTTGCCTATGACACCTATTGGCGTTGTCAATGCTTGATTTTCATATACTAAGTTATCTCCCCCTTGCACAGGCACACTTATCTTCTGCAGATTCATTATTGATAATTTAAGAAAGCTTGTGGTATCAACAAATGGAGGGTGAACAGAAGCATTTAAATCCCAACTCGCAAATCTTTGGGGGGCGTGGCCAACAAGATGGCGGTGTAGAACGTGCAGCAACGAGCTCCGTCCTGTAGCGGCGAAATCCGGCAGAATCCTGGGGTGCTGCGCAGGCACAGACTTCACCTGAACTACATAGATGTCCTGGGGTGAGCACGAGACATTGTCTTCCCCGAGGGCCGATGCTACGGCAAACGGAACGAAGAGACCTAGGGACGGAGGCCGCCATCCTGGGAGACATGGCTGGGGACTGGGGTGCGGATTGGAGCCCTGAGGCATTGTGTATTGCGCCTATAAACACTCTTGGGGCGCCGGATGGGCCCACGGGGATACCGGGGGCTGTGGCTGACATCGCGGGCCCTGGCGGCCGTCTGGCAGAAAGTGCAGCTGGCGGCGATGGGCGCGGGGTCACGGGCCCGCGCGAGTTGATTGAGGAGCGGGGCCCGGCGCCGTAACTCAGGAGAAGTACGGAACAACGCGCCCTCCTGCTGAGATAAACGAAGCGGGGGCCAAATGGACTGGGGATCACTACGTACATCATATGTGAAGGGCGGTGAGGCCTACCGACGTGGCTGACAGTCTGCGAGGATTGCTGGTAGTGGCCCCATCACCCTGATTTTCTAGCAGCGGGCGCAGCCCCAGAGATACGACGGCTCCACTGTTTGAGGACTGAGGTAGCAGCAATAGTGGCTGAGCCGGGAGGCCTCGTGAGGCGTGAGGTCGAGGGGCCCAGATGTGAAGTAGATTCGGTGGGCGATGCCGACCTTGTGCTGATTTGGAGCGTGGCGGAGACCCTACTACAGCATCTGGGCTGTTCATCGGGGACCCCGGTTGGCATGGATGGGACCTATTAGCCTGTATAAGGCTGCACCGAGCTGGTGTGCTGGGTGCGGCTGGCGCCGCCGGTGCCTGTCGTTGGACCGGGAGAGGTGAGACATGGCCGGTTGGGCAGCTCGGGGGCCACGTGGCTGACAGCTGATTGGATCGCGCAGGGAGGACACCGACCCCCCGGCTTGAGTGATGAGTGGACCGCTGGAGGGACTCCAGGAGGGGCCCTGTGCGGTGGACGCATTGGAGTGGTACATGCTAAGGGCGCAGTGGGTGACCCGGTGGCGGACCCAGGTTGATTAGCCCTGTGATAGAGACCCAGTGGCATTCATCATGGGGAAGGACAAAGGCGCTCGAGCGCAAGCGAATAAAATTTCGAATTATGCCCAGCCTCTCCCGCAGGGTCCCACCCCAAGGGAGGTGCGAAATGGTGCGGATGTAGAGCCGGGGTCGGTTGGGGAATCAAGGGGTCCCTCCCTCAGTGATATCCTGGCGGCAGTACGGTCGACGAGGGATGAAATGGTGACCAAAATTGATGCCGTGGCGATCGATGTTAACCTCCTCCGGTGCGAACTGAATAAGGTCTCGGACAGAGTCACCACGATGGAACAAAATGTGGATGTCCTGCAGACCGAGATCAAATCCTTGTGGCATACAGTAATGGACCCCCAGAGGAAAGTGATCAAGCTGGATGAGAGGACCGAAGACCAGGAGGGCCGATCGCGGAGGAATAATCTGAGGTTCGTGGGGTTTCCGGAGCGTGCAGAGGGGTCATCTGCGGAGCTGTTTCTGGAAGACTGGATAATGAAGGCCCAGGCCCCAGGCTATCCGTCTAAATTCTTCAATATTGAAAGGGCGCATAGGGCGCTGGTCCGCCCTCCGCGCCCGGGAGCACCGCTTCGTGCCATAATAGCCCGCTTCTTTAATTATCGGGAGCAGGATACGCTGCTCCAGTCCACCCGTAAGAACTCGAATCTACATTATGAAGGGCACCACATCGCAATATTCCCGGACTATACACAGTGGGTGCAGGACCAACGACGTACGTTTCTGGCAGTGAAGAAACGCATGAGGGCAGCTGGGTTGAAATACAGTCTCCTTTACCCAGCCAAACTTCACGTGGAATGTAAAGGCAGGGCTCTCTTCTTCGGTTCGGCTGGGGAGGCATCTGACTGGATGGACAGCACGGGTGACCGGGAGGCTCGACGTTGCCCACAGCCGCAGCCGGATCATAATGGGGAGTCGTCGGACCGGACGGGACGGCGAAGAAGAGTATCTGAGGGATCTGACCGCAGAGACGCAAGTGACTCGGGGAGAGTCCGGGTGTGTGAGGATGGGACATTGCAGGTGGTATCAGGGTCCCCAACCTCAGACCTGACAGCATCAGAACTCGTACCAGACACTAATCTGGGTTGAATACACGATGGTCGGGGAGGAGTGGCTTGTGACCTGTGAATAATCAGATAAGTGATTCTGAGTGATTTTATCTGTTTAGAGCTATCTAGTAAAGTTAATTGGGTAATTTCCTATTGATAGGTGAAGAATGTACATATATGTGTGCCGCGGATGGGAGGGGACACGCCCCTCAGTGGCTGGACACCGCCCGGGGAGCTGGAGGCTTTGATCTCGCCCCCGGCCGGCGGTCCGACCGCTTGCAGGGCATCTATGTGGAGGGTCTGGATTTTGGCAAATTTATGACTAACCGGGAAGTAATAGGTTGTTTATGTGGGGGAATGTTACTGCTGAGATTTAAAGCAATACTCAAGAAACCCGAGGGGGGTGGTATAGGGCGGGGGTAATGCGGCTCATTCGTTACGCTGACGGAGGAGATGGTACTATTACACTGCCCAGTGGGTGGGGGGTGGTTGGGGAAGTTCAATGTGTTTCAAGTGTTATACAAAGTTATGGGGTAAGTTTTGGGGATCCATGTCTGGCATCTGATATGCAACAGTTTGTTCAGTCCAGGGGGGTGGTACCGGAGTGGGACCGGGAGGGGGGCGTCAAGTATATGGTTTTATGGCCCCATCTCTGATGAAAATAGTTACATGGAATGTCCGGGGGTTGGCGTCACTGGAAAAGCGTAGAAGGGTGTACTCCTACTTGAGGCGCTATATGATAGCTATAGCAGGATTACAGGAGACCCATGTTTGGGGAGACACACTGCCGTATATTAGAAAACGATGGTGTGGACAACTATATGCCACCTCCTTCTCTAGATTCACTAGGGGGGCGTTGATTTGGGTGGCTCCGGGGACTCCTTTTCAACACCTACACCACCTCCTTGACCCTGAGGGACGCTACGTGATATTGGTTAGATGGGCAGGAGCTATGCTTTCTAAATGTGTATGCACCTAATGTAGATGCTCCTTCCTTCTTTTATGAGATGCTGGTGGCAGCTACTCCATATATGGGTGGCGACATTATTCTCCTGGGGGATGTTAACTGTGTACTGGATGGGGGGTTGGATCGGGACCCTCCTCGAGTAAATACTAAACCAGGTATGACCGGGGCATTACTGGATGTAATGAGAGAGATGGGGCTTGTGGATGCCTGGCGGGTTAGACACCCAGGTATAAGGACGTTCTCATGTCACACTCCCGCTACTAATACGCATAGCAGACTTGATCAAGCCCTCCTGTCATAGAACCTGATGTCTAGAGTGGAGGAAATAGTGTATCTTCCCAGATACATCTCAGATCACTCGCCATTATTAGTAACCTTGAGTATGGCTCGGCCTAGGGCGGCGATTCCCACGTGGCGGCTTCAGACTGAGGCACTCACGGACCTGCCATTTGCAGAGAAACTGGAGGAGGAAATCTCTAACTACTTTATGGTGAACCGGGGCTCGGCATCCTCAAGGGGAGTGGGATGCGAGGCACTGAAGGTTGTGGTTCGTGGGTTTTGCCTTAATACGACGTATGGGGTCCTGAAGCAGCTCGAGAGAGACATTGAGAGGGCAGAAAAGGGGTTGGCTGAACTGGGGGGGCTGCCATTGCAGCCTGACTGGCGGGAGGCAAGGGAGGAACTGCTGGCGGCGTCGTGTAGACTCGAGGTTTCGTTACACCGCGCATCGACAACGATTACATGCGGAGGGGGATCGATCGGGAGCACTCCTTGCAAAGCTGATCCACAATGAGATGCCGATTTCTCCCATTGTCCAGATGAAGACCGCTGATGGTCACACGGTGTACAGCCAGCAGTTGATTTTGGATGCTCTGGCGACCATATGGCCGGGGTATACGTGGGTCGACCGGGCCGGCCCCGGAGGAGCTGGGACAGTTCCTTACGGCACTGAACCTACCACAGTTGGATGACGAGACCAGCCAACTGTTGGACGCTAGGATCACGAGGGGAGAAGTACTGGAGAGCATTAAGTCCCTGAAATCAGCCAAAAGCCCCGGAAGCGATGGCCTTTCGGCCGAATTTTATAAGCGATACGCTCAGGTGTTGGTAGATCATCTCCTAGAGGTCTATAACAAAGCGTTGCAAAAACATACACTCACGCCCTCCATGGGGGAGGCACTGGTGGTGATGATTCCCAAAGCAGACAGAGATGTACAATGTCCGGGGTCCTACAGACCCATCTCCCTATTAAATATTGATATGAAGGTCCTTAGTGGGATTATGGCAGCCAGATTGCAACCATATATGCCAAGATTAATACACTCAGATCAGGCAGGGTTTATCCCCAAACGTAATACGACCCTCAACTTACGGAGATTGGCTCATGTGTGGCACTCTCCCACGTTACAGCAGGGGGAATGTGCTTTGGCACTCTTGGACATTGAACAAGCGTTCGACTCCGTGGGGTGGGGATACTTATGGGAGGTGTTGCGGGTCATGGGGGTAGGGGAACAATTCTTGCAATGGGTACGGTTGTTATACTCGGACCCAAAGGCCAGGATTAAAATGGGAAGGTTGGTATTGAGGACGCTTCGGCTACAACGTGGTACTAGACAGGGGTGTCCTCTGTCGCCGTTACTTTTCGTTATGGCATGGAGCCCTTAGCGGCGCTCCTACGTAGTAATTTGGCGGCCTTTGGCATACAGTTGGGTGAGTCTAATCATGTGGTGTCTCTGTATGCGGACAATACTTTGGTATATGTCCGGGAATCTATATGGGCGATTCCGCTTTTGTTGGATGCCCTGGAGCGATTTAGTCACACATCGGGGCTGCGGATTAACCGGGAGAAATCAAATTTGCTCCCGTTGGGGAAACTTGCTGCACTTCCGGATGAGGAGCTTCCAGCGGTAGGGCTCATATGGGTATGGACCGCACCCCGATACCTCGGGGTCAGGTTAGCGGAGTCAGCTGAGCAATACTTGGCGCTTAATATAGGCAGGGTGGTGTGGAGGGGTTGCGTGGGTCGATACGCTTCTGGCGAGAACTGCCTCTGTCTCTCATGGGGAGAATTAGTTTGATTAAAATGCTGGTCTTGCCCAGGTGCCTATACGCGATGCAGCACTCTTTCTTTCGGATTCCGCGTCACTTTTTTACTATCTTGGATAAATTATTGATTGACCTCCTGTGGGGACCCAAGCGTAAACGGGTCAGTTTACTCACACTACAGAGAACGTGGCAGAATGGGGGCTTGGAAGTTCCTTGCCTGGAACATTATTATGCCGCCACGCAGCTACAACATGCAGTGCATTGGCTTGGCGGTAATGATAATTGGGAGAAGTCGCTGTTGGCGGGGACACTTGGGGGTAGAGGTCTGCCAGAGCTCTTAATGATGGGGGCGCGGGTGCCGGAGTCTTGTCCTTCTATTGTTCGACACGTGGCGGGAATATGGGAATTGATAGTTCGGAGAGTGGGGAAGAGAGCCCCGTATGCCCCGGACATGCCACTATGGGCTATCCAACCCTTCCAGCTGATATCAGAGACTATGTCGGTGCAGAGGTGGCGGGAGGGGGAATGTTTCACCGTGGGGGATCTCTATGTTAATAATCAATATGTGACGCGAGAGCAGGCAATGGTAACCTTTGACCTCGGCCCGGGACAGTTCCTACAATATGGGAAAATAGCACAGGTGGTAAGGGAGTTGTGGCCAATGTTCCCGGAGGAGCCCCCTGTATCCAGGGTGCTACAGACCCTATTAATGATGGCCCAAGGGCGCAGATTGATCTCGCATCTCTATCGGGCGATTCGAGAGGAAGGGGCGGTCAGGGCGCTCCCAGTACTGGGGAGATGGGGGGTCCTGACGGGGAACCCAATTGCTGAAAAAGACTGGGTCAAAATACATGAAGGGGTGAAGCAGGTGAGTGCGAATGTGAGGTTCAAACTCATCCAATATAACTACATACACCAGGTATATTTAACACCCAAGAGGCTGCATAAGATTTACCCGGAGCATTTGGGGTTGTGCCCTAGATGCGGAGAAGAGGATGCGGAGTTCATCCATATGGCTTGGTCTTGTCTGAAATTGCAGGGCTTCTGGACAGTTGTTTTACATACGTGAAGTGAAGTGACGGGGTGGGGGATAGCACGAGACATTCAGGTGGTGCTGTTGGGTTTGTTGCCCAGACCTAAAGGGAAAGGACTGAGTAAGAGATTTGTCCTCTTGGGGCTGGTATTGGCAAAGAGGCGGATTGCTATAGCATGGCTGAGCCGGCGACTGCCCACAGTGGTGCAATGGAAACGAGACATGGTGGAATGGGCGACGGCCGAGACACTCAGAATGCAACAGACTAGGAGAGATGAAAAGGTGGAGGATGACGTGCGGACATGGAGGGTGATGATAGGTGAATTGACGCATGACAATATGGATAGGGAACTGAATGAGGAAGATGGCCGGAATGCACAGACAGGGCAGGGGCCACAGGATACGCAGGAGGCAGAGGAAGTAGCACATTTGGATCTCTTGGACAATGAGTGGATATGGACTGTATGGATATGGGTTGTGTAGTTACATTGGAAGAGACTACACCAGACATGGTAAGGGGGGGGTGTTCGAAGTTGAGGGTGGGGGTAGTTGTGGGGTGGTTACATAGACAATGGCCAGCCCCAGACAGGTACCATTGAGGATAATATGGGATATTCCGAGGGGGTTGGAGTGCGATAAAAGAACATGTATGCCGCAGGGGCGTTTTTTAGAATAGGACTGGTCTGGCAGACAGTATGCGTTGTAACCAGATGAGACATGCTTTGTTAATACAGTTTTGCTGCTCCGCATATGTGTTTCCAAATATATCTGCAATGTTTTTGTACTGGTCCTGTAAAATGTTAATAAAGATATATACATTTTTTTTTTAAACTCGCAAATCTTTATTATGAGAAAAATAACTTTATGTTTTTGACCTTTAGCTATTGGGGATTCTGCTGCATTTGTGCCTTGTTGGAGCGATTGTTTATGAATGTCTTGTTTTTTTTCACAGATCTGTGCGGAGTGGCCAACTAGATGGTTTTTTTTTGTTTGTTTAACAAAAACCCCATTTTAAGATGACCGTTGTACATATGTACACATAAGCACACACCACCCGCCCACCCACCTCTTATCGGTAATAAAGAGAGGGGGAAGAAGCAGGGGAGACACACTGAGGGAGAGAAAATAGTCCTACATTCACTGCAAATCAAGGTTTTGACATCAGCAATGGACTTGTACAACTCAAACCAGTTGGGACAGTTTGACAGAAATGCTCATTAGGTGGGACAAACAGAAGAACAGAGAGACAAGAAAGTCATTGAATCATGAGTATTGTGCAGACACAAAACCAAGTCCAAGTCTATATCGGATACTGTAAGTCTGTTTGCCAACAAACAGCTGAAGACCTAACAAAAGAAGTGTATGTGTCAAAGGGGGCTATTACGATGTCGGTTGTAAGGCCTCCGACCTCAGGTCTGAGGCCTAACAACCAACATCGTCGGTTTCAATTCCAACCTGCTGATTTTGATTCAGCCGGTCGGAATTGAAACCGGCCGGTCATTCCGGCTGACTTCCGACGGGCTCTGTAATCCAAATGGACGGAGTTGTACGCCGTCCGGATTACGATGCACGGTTTCCGGAAGGGTTTCCATGCCGGCCTTTCCGACATGGAAACCCTGTCGGAAAGCGTGTTTGGGGGCCCCTAGCGGGGCCCCCTTTCCTTTGCGGCCTCCGGTTGGTGGCCGAGGGGGCACCTATGGTGCCCCCCTGTTAATCCCTGCACCCCGTGGCAGGCACCTTTAGGCGCCTGCCACGGGGTGCAGGGATTAACACCACCTCACATTTACCTATGGGAGCATGTACTACGGCCGTTTTACGACCGTAACACATGCTCCCATAGGAAATTCATAATGAGGCGGCCGGGACTGCCGACCGGAGGTCTGTCGGTCTCGCCGCACGACATCGTAATAGGCTCCAAAGTTTAAAGCGTGCAGGTGATATGGAGGTGTGCGTGTTACAGTCTGTGTATAGTAGTTCATGGATCATTGCATTAAAGGGTTTTTCACATGCTTGCACAAATTACATAACACATAAGCCCAAGTTGAAATCGGGCCTCAAAAAGTGGCAAATTGACAAAGGCACTCATGGATGTGCTTATTTACATAAGGAACTGCCAGAGCACTACTTTCACCATTTATGCAGAAAGAGGCTAGGCTGGCTACAGGTGAATTCTCTTCCATTTTGCGCACCAGGAGGATGCTCTTACTCCCACATTTAGAGTTGTAAGCGCACGTCACGCTCATTTCAGTCGTGACTGAGGAAGTGGCAATCTGTACTTTGTCCTGTGCTGCCACTTAGTAGAGCAGCGCTTGAGGCTTGAGTGCTGCCCCCAATATTTATTTTGACTCCTGCTGAAGGGATAAAATGTGCATTGCTTTTCTAGAAGGTGCAGAAGCTTTCTGTCTCTAGCAGACCACCAGCCCTGATTTACTGATGACGCCTCCTCCCTAGCCACTACTAATCCACATGCCTCCTTTAAATTTTGAATTTAGCCACTGTCTGCCAAGTGCACAGGTCTACGCATTGTACTGTGCATTGCTTGGCTGGCTCACAAGCATGTGTTGTTAGGTCCATAAATACTGAACTAGTTACATATAATCCTCCTCTACTGCTTTCTTGTGTCCCTGACTTGCATATCACTTTACATCTTGAAACGCAGGGTACAGTTCACAAAAAATATCCAGTGGCACATGCCTATAAATAAATATTTATTTGGCAATTAGGTGATAAGTAATTTAAAGGCCAGGACTTCACACACAGACTTGAAATGTGGCATACTGGTGCCAGCTGACTCATAAGAGAGGCATTAGCAGTAAGCGAAGCGAAATTAGTTTCACACACAGATGAATTTCAGTGATGCTGCCTACTCTTTGTAGATAATACCAAGGTTTCCTTGCCTCTTTGTTCACTTAAGTTTGAAGCCACTGGAAAGCACTCCTAAAATACATGTTCTGTACAGTAATGGTAACATACTAATAGTTTCTCAAGTATTGTATTGTATTACCTTTAACACATAATAAGCAGAGAGGTGATGGGTAGGCCACCATACGTCCCTCCGAAATATCAATGTAATCACAAAAATGAGTACGGCAGCACAAGGAGCGAGAAAAGAAAGATAGATTGTTTCCAATCAATTGAGAGTCCACACTTTGGACTCTCAATTGTTTCTGTAGGATTGGAAACAATCTATCTTCTATCTCTCTTTTCTCCTTTTTTGTGCTGCCGTACTTCTTTTTGTGATTACATTGTATAGTATTGCAACATTTATATAGCGCTTACTTCTCCTGTGTGGGGCTCGGAAGCACTTGCCTACATGGGCAGCAAGCCATGCAGGATGTTTGGTTGGAAGTGTGTTGTCTTTGTTTTGATCCTGTGTGGGAAGTGTTCCCATGTTTGTGTGATGACCCTGTGACCTGAATTAACTGATGCAACTTGATCCTAGTGATCAAGTGTTTGAGTTTACAGTCCAAAGATCAGTGTCAGGGCACCTAATATACATTTTTTTTTTTTTTAAACATTTTATTGATAACCATTGGCAGATACATCAGACATGACTTAATCAGCGCTGAACGAGCAGACAGTATGACTATAGGCGGTACCATTATCATTCCATCAGAAATTACATCACCTAGCTTTCCACCCAATACAATAACATTCGTGACGGTACTTGCATTCTACATTGGTTTGAAACCATGGGAACAGTTGCATGCTCTATTACACCTTCTAGTTCTTAATGCGTGCCACACAGGGATTAGGTCCCCTCTGCCCCATCCCGCAACGCCATCAGCGTCCTCCCATCTGTTCTCAATTCCACCGTGGGGGAAAGACAGATGTCCCCCCGATATTTATTCCATTTGCCCCATTTGCTGTCCCACTTCTTGGGGCATCCCCGCCCTTTGTACACTGACTTTTCCGCTATCATGGCATGGTCCATGTCAATCGCCCATTCTCTCACCCGTGGCAGCGTCTCTGAACCCCACCTCTGTGCTATGTTGCGTTTTGCGAGTATCCACCCCATAGTCACCCATGTTTGTTCCGTCTGGGTTAGGTCTGTGGCATCCCAGATATTAAGGAGGCAAGCCCTGGGGGAAGTCTGGAGGGGCTTACCGCAGGTCCTGTCGATTAATATCTGCCCAGTATGATTGAATTAGGGGGCAGTCCCAGATCATGTGGAAAAACGTACCAGTCTGGCCACAACGTCGTAAACAGAGTGAGTCCGTTGTTCTACCTATCCGGAACAACAGCGTTGCGTCAAAGTAGACCCTGTGGAGCACCTTAAGCTGGACCAGCCGGAGTCGCATTGGGATCGCCACCTCCCGAGGGGAAACGAGTGCATCTCGCCAGTCCTCGTCCTCTATCTTTCCCAAGTCCCTCTCCCAGCTCTCTTTCAATTTCAGCATTGGGTCCGCCCGGTTGTTGACTAGTTTCTTATATGTGAGGGAGATAACTTTACTGTTCATAGGATCTAACAACAAGCGATCCTCCAAGGGGGAGGAGTCCAGGAGGGGAGTCTCGCCGGGGAGGGCTGAGTCAATTGCATGGCTGATTTGTAAGTATCTGAAGGTCTCCGAGGGAGCCATGTGGTATACCTTTTGAAGGTCCGGAAACGTGGCCTTTCTTCCCTTGACCCATAGGTCCCCCACCCTGGATATCCCAATCAGTTCCCACTTGTCGAACCCCTGGCATGTACTAAGGTGACCTAAAATATCAGGCTCCCACAATGGTGTAGCCTTAGTGAGGCATTTATGCCACCCCATTTTGCGCTGAACCTTGTGCCATACTTCCACCGTGCGAGCCGTGGGGCCGGTGAGATTCAATTTACGATGATCCGTATAGAGCGCCCTGTTGTACCCCCCCTTCCCCAGTAACCAGCGGTCGGTCCGGAAATTGGGGTCATCGTGGGAACCGAACTTCCATCTGTTGATGGCTACCAGTTGCGACGCCTGATAATACAATCGTAGATCCGGCAGACCTATGCCCCCGTCATACCATCCCATAGTGAGTTTGGTGGCGGCAATCCTCGGGGACCTGCCGTCCCAGAGCAGCTCCCGCACCAACCCTTCAATTTGCGCAAAGTATGAGTCCGGGATCGGGTAAGGGGCATTCTCCAGGGCATAGAGAAAGCGCGGGAGTGCGAGCATCTTAAATAAGGAGGCGCGCCCTAGCAAAGTCAGCGGCAGTGACCTCCAATGCGTGACGTCTGACCTCAACCGTTGCAGTGGTTTCTTGAGATTCTGTTCATAGAAAAGCTGTGCATCAGGAGTAAGAAAAATGCCAAGGTAAGTAAAACCCCGATCAACCGTTGGAATGGCATACCCTCTAGGACTAGAGGGGGGGTCGCCCCGCAGGGCATACATTTGAGACTTAGACCAATTGATCTGGTAGCCCGAGTGGGCCCCGAATATATGAAAGATATGGAGAACCCGACGCAACGATCGTGGCGGAGAGGCCAGATACAAGAGGATATCGTCCGCATAGAGCGAAATCCTGTCTTCGTGATCGTGAGTCCACTTGAGGCCTCTTATTGCGGGATCTCCTCTCACCCAGACCGCCAGGGGTTCCAACACCATAGCGAATAGGAGTGGGGATAGTGGGCAGCCCTGTCGTGTACCCCGACACAGGGGAAAGGGGGCCGAACAGTGGTCATTGACCCGGACATGAGCCATAGGTTTCCCGTATAGCAACCTGATCCACCCGATCAGCTTGGGACCAAGACCCATCCGGGCCAGTACCGCAAAAAGGTAGTCCCAATCCACTGTATCGAACGCCATAGTGGCGTCCAGCGACAACAGGACAGCATCCTCCCGGATTGTGTCGATCCTTCCCAGCACCCCGTGGGCTCGGCGAAGGTTCCTGGCTGTGTTCCTGCCAGGCATGAAGCCCGACTGGTCCGGGTGGATCAAGTCGGGTAAGTACGGGAGCAGTCGAGTAGTCACGAGCTTAGCGAGAATTTTCGCTTCGACCGACAACAGCGAGATAGGGCGATAGGATTTACACTCTTCCGCCGGTTTACCAGGCTTATGAATCACCACTATGGCTGCATTGCGGATGTCCATCGGCAGTAGGCCTGAGTCATAACATTCATTATATAAATTTAAAAGGTGAGGCGCCACCCTCCCCGCCATAGGCTTAAGAAGTTCGATGGGTATACCGTTAGGGCCCATCGCTTTACCCGATCGGACCGCTGCGATTGCGCTTTGAACTTCTTCCACCGAGATATCCGCGTCAAGGACCTCCCAAGCTTGTGGCGAGATGCACGCCACCTCGATGGTGGCTAAAAGCTCCGCCGCATGTGCGGACTGCGAGTCCCGTGGGACCCGATAGACTTCCTCAAAGTATGCGGCAAAAGCCTCGGCAATCTCCCGGGGGTCCGTGGTCCACTCTCCGCTCGGGCGCCTTATCGCCTGTACCCATCTCGCTGCCTGATCCTTCCGTTCAAGCCATGCCAGGAGCTTACCCGTGCGTTCGCCCTGTTCGTAGATACGATGTCTTGTAGCTAGGGACCGCAAGGTCGCGTCCTCCATTAAGATTTGTTTTAGTCATGCCTCAGTACCCCTATACGGTGTTGTGCATCCGGATTCGGACCATGGACTAGGACTCCCTCCAGTTGGAGAATGTCGGATTCCAGTTCAACCACTCTTTTGTTGCGTTCAGTTTTATGGCCCACCATCATTGACAATGCCCTCCCTTTGACCACCGCTCCGTATGCGCCCCAAAGTGTGACCGCCGATCCAACCGACCCCACGTTTTCCACAAAATAGAAGTCCGTATCTCTCCTGAGCCCTTCCCTGATATGTGGTATCTTCAATCCCAGGGCTGTATTCTGATCGGGCCAGGGCACCGGGTTCGCCGCGCCGCAAAAACCGCCACCACGGGGGAATGATCAGATATGCCGCGAGCCAGTGTCGCCGTTTCCGTGAATTCCCGCACGTCTTGGGCGTGTGTGAACAAATAATCCAGCCGAGACTGGCTACCATGTACTCCCGTCTGGTGTGTGTAGTGCGTGTATTGAGGATGTGACCAACGCCATACATCCACCACCCCCAGAGCCTCGACGAACCCTTGGAGGTGGGAACCCTGCGGTGGATCAGGTCTGGGCGGGAGCCTATCTAGGAGGCCGTCCAACGTGAGGTTAAAGTCCCCCCCCCAGTATCAGGGAGCCCATCGGCAGGGCCAACACCAGGTTACCTATCTCCTTCAAAGTCGGGCGCTGCAGGCCGGGGGGGCATATACCGACACCACATTCACCACCCGTCCTTCCCAGAGCCCTGTGGCCGCTGCATATCTGCCCTGCACGTCCGTCCAGGTGTTTTGTAGTATGTACGGGGAACACTTGCGCAAGAGTATACCCGCTCCCCTAGACCCCGTTGTAAACCCTGAATGAACAATCATACGATATCCCTTCCTGTTGAGTGCCAGACATGTATTGCCGATCAAATGGGTCTCTTGCAGCAGCACTATGTCCAGGGCCTGGCGGTGTATATACTGCAGCACTATACCCCGTTTAATTTTATCGCCCAGGCCATTCACATTCCATGTAGATACTTTAATTCCCTGTCCAGGAGCCATCGGGACACATAAAGCAGATCATAACCCAGCCGTGTCGGACCACAGCACACATGACATCGCTTCCATCTTTAATGGTCCATCCAGAGCTAGCCTCTGAACTGTTCCCATCTCCCGCTATATCACCTTTGACCGTCACATCCCTGCCGCTCAGAACACCTTCGATCTTAGAAATTACACTGCCAGATGAACCCCCCCAACCCAAACAACCCAAACATTCCCCACCCCAAAAGAACAATCCCCCCTCCCTGCATCCCTGCTGGACAGGACTAGAACCGCCCGCCACCCCCAACATGCAGAGTGCCTGTCGCCCACCCATATACGACTCTTGGGAACGTGAGCTACCCCCCTCCCCACCCTTCAACTATCAGACCGAAGGAATATTGTTCCCCCGCCCGACCTCCCCCCCGAACCTAGTACGTAACACAGAAACGCCATTTGGGCCCTTCACTGACATTGCGCAGCGACCCGGGTCCGGAGCACAGCCCTCCTACACCCCAGTAAGGAAACAGCGAACAACTGATGGCTGACACATGGCGGGCGGACCCGACTGTCCAAGTCAAATGCGGGACCCACATTCGCCAGAAATAGTCCCCCGGACACTGGTCTTTCATCACACCTCTAGACCAGGGATCCCCTCGTCTCACGCCCAAGCAGTTGCACCGCCATCCCACATCAGGAGATCATGTGTTCGAGGCCCCTTGCGGGAAGGACCCACGCTCCTCATGGGGCCAGGACCAACCCCTTCCAGTCTTACCACGCCACAGCTCAACTCCCACCGGTGTGTCACTGGGAGTCTGCGTCTGAGTGTGTGGGAGAGCGCCGTTGTTGCCGCCAGTCTGGTACTTCGTCGGCCGCCGAGCCCCCCGTCCTTCTCTTCCTCTCGACCATGCGCCAGCCCTCCAGCCAGTCCCAAGCGTCCTCCGGGCGGGTGAAGAACCACGTTTTCCCCTTGGCTTCCACTCTCAATTTAGCCGGAAACATCATGGCATATTTGACTTCCTGCTCTCGAAGTGCCTTCTTCACATCTAGGAAGCTGCGGCGTTGTTTTTGGACGCGCAGAGTAAAGTCCGGGAAGAACATGATTTTACTGTTCTCGAGGGTGAGCGGTGGGGCCGCTCTCGCCGTCTGTAGTATCACATCCCGGTCTCGAAAATTGAATACCCGGGCCAGGAGGGGACGGGGGGCGCACCCGGCTTGGGGCGGCCACCCGGGACCCGGTGAGCCCTTTCGATGGTGAAGCATTTAGAGAGGCCCCGGGGCTGTAGATGTTTAAGGACCAGATCCTCGACAAATAGGTCCGGCGCCTGTCCTTCCGCGCGTTCCGGGACCCCAATTATGCGGACGTTATTACGCCGCATTCTCCCTTCATAATCGTCCAACTGTAGGGCCATCGCCTCATGGGAGGCGCGCAGTTCGGTGACTTGGGTCTTGAGCAATGTGGTTTCACTGACCAGGTCCTTTGTCGTGTGCTCAACTGCGGCCACTCTCCCCACCACCTTCTTCATATCTTCCCGGATCAACGCAACATCGGTGGCGACTGTGTCGATTCTCACCTCAAGGGAGGTCCGTATCGCCGTGATGGCCTCGAGGAGAACCTTATTCGAGGGCTCCGCCGCTTCTGCCGGGGCCGTTGTCTCCGTCCGATCTTCAGCTTGTACTTTCTGCCAGGCAAATTTATCCAGCTTGGATTGGGTCGGCGCCCTTTGCGAGCGTCCAGAGGCCATGTTTCCTCTCCCCGCTGCGCCGCTCGGATTCAAGGCGCCACAGCTATTCCCCGCCGCCTGCGATGAAAGGATTCACCCGGCCTGTCGGCTTTCGCCGCGATCACCCCTCCCCCGGGGTAGATGACCACACTCACGGCTCCTGGCTAAGGGCGACCAACATCAAAACCGGCCATCACGAGCAGGGCCCCCGGTTCACTCGTCCGCTCCTTACGGCCAATCCAGCCACCATGGTCTCACGACTGCCCGGGGCAGCCGTTCTTCCTTTCGGCGGGACAGCAGCCGCCACACTCTTGGAGGCTATCTCTGCCTTTCCCTGGCAGTGTCCACAGGAGTTGCCTTGACGCGGGATCCCCGGGGTCCCACAGTCTCTCTGCTAGGGAGGGTACCCCAGCCGAGCCGCACCGTCCGGCGGCCCCCCAAAGGCCCCCACCGCTAGTCTCCGGGACGGGCGTCTCACCTCCCAGTGGTGCTCGTTAGGCCCATCCCCTGGGACACCAGGCCGCAGACAGGACGTAAAGTTGAGGTGGGCCCCAATCGTTGGAGTCTCTTTCGGGGCTTCCTTCAGCCCGGTCTCTCACTCAGCAAGGAGGGGGCCACTGCAGTATCCGAATCCTTTCCCCGCTCAGCCGTATGTTCTGGAGGACCCCCGGCCTGTTGGTTCTCACTCTGCTTCGCGCTCTCTCTCACCTGGGACAGCGCAGGCCTCCACGTGTTCTGGAGGGGCCACGGCCTGCTGGCGCTCACTCCGCCGCACACTCACCCGCTCCCGATGCTGCGCGGGGAGCCGGCCTCCGTCGCCCCCGGGGCCGCTGGCGAATGCGCAATTGCGGTCCCTGCAAGTCGGGTGAATCGCGACCCCCGCTGGGTCAGATGCGACGCATTCCGCGGTCTTCGCTGGTGTAGGCCGGAGCCGCGGTCTCTCGTAGCGCGGCCCTGCCGCTCCGAGAGCACCCTCCGCGGGGAAGCGCTCCGCTAGAGCTCGGTCGTCGGAGCTCTCTCAGGGCACCATCGCCGATCCGCAGGAAACTTGGCCAGGATGGCGCCGGGCCCTTCAGCTCTCCCTCGCTATCATCAGGGGGGGTGCCAGGGCAGCGGGAATCAGCGATTTCAGGATGGATCGGGAGTGGCGCTCCGGAGCTGAGCTACCGAGCAGCCATTCCCGTTGGCGGTTAGCCACGCCCCCCCTAACATACATTTTAAAGGTCTTCCTGTTACATTTGAGTAATCTGGACATCAATTAACGATGCAGTTTACCCAAATAGGATTGGTCATCGGGGCACGCAGATGCAGGGACCACTAATCACCCCAAATGGGAGGATGCTGCTGCTCCCTGGCAGCCAGTACTCCAAAACCAAGAACTAGGTTGTTGCTCTCTGTATCTACCCCTCAGATGCTTGGGACATGTATGATGACATAATGCAACCTGTGGCGATTTTTGACATTTTAAGTCTTCCTTGTTGCTCTTACCTCAGTCAGATATGTCAGTGAGTTGGAAGCCCTGAGTATCAAACTGCCGTACATTTGCTTCTTTCCGAACAAGATAGTTCTTTGGACGAGATCATCTTTCCTTCCCAAGGTGGTGTCCTCTTTTCATCTGGGGCAGTCTGTCATACTTCCTACCCTTTACTCACCACCTCATCCAACCAAGGAGGAAGAAAGATTGCATCGACTTGATCCTATGAGATTCCAGCTGCTTCATTGATCACACAAAGGAGTTCAGAGTATATGATCAACTGTTTGAGGGATTTACGCAAGCCAAGAATGCGAAAACCATGCAAAAGCGGGCCATATCTCGATGGATCATCCTTTGTATTAAAATGTGCTATGCTCTAGCCAACAAAAAGCCGTTGGAAGGTCTTTGTGCCCATTCTACCAAAGCGAAAGCATCCACTTCAGCCCAAGCCTGATGTGTACCAGTTATGGACATTGTCGAGCGGTGTCTTGGGTGTCTCTTCGCACCTTTGCCAAACATTATTGCCTGGAATCTGAGGTGTGGAGAGACTTTCATTTTACACGTTCTGTGCTTCAACACTTCCTAGTTTGACGATACCTTCAGACCCACCACCTGGGAGGGTACTGCTTGGAATTGCAGCTAGAACTGTTCATCAGAAGAAAGAAATTTCTTCCCTTCTGTAACCATCTTTCTGGTGGATACTCTATCTGCAGATTCCTCACCAATCCTTCCCACCTCTCCATTCTGAAGGATGACCATTTAGGTCCTGCGTAATAAGATTCCAATTTAGATTTTCTGCACTGTGCTTCATACAAACATCATTCTTGTCTCAGCCTTATTAAGGCATGGAGAAAAGTGGACGGTAACTAACGCCAGGGCGCTGGGGGGGATGTTGTATGGCTCCAATGACATTACCAGGACACTGTATGGCTCAAGTGACATCAGCAGGACGCTGTTTCAGGTATCATCATGGAGCCAGCGCCCTCTACCGGCACAAAGTGCTGTGAAAAAATTCCTGATCTAGTCTGACACCTGGGGGACATCCACAGGTGAGGAGTCTGAAGATAGAGTATCCACCAGAAAGGTTGTTTCCGAAGGTAAGTAACTTTTTTTTAGGGCCACTAAGGCGTGTGGTGTTTTAATATCCCTTTGGTGAAGTGCAGTGTGATGAACTGGTGACTGTACAGAGCAGTTTTTGTTTTTTAATATCCCTAGGATTCTTTGTATTGTGATGTGTTGGACTCCTTAAGGTGCAATGTGGTGGGTTAGTGGCCATAGCATTCATTGTAGTGTGGATGCAGCTACTTGGATCCAGTGCAGTGGGTAAAGTCGGTAAAAGTGCCTCGCATGATTTTCATTGTGGTGAATTAGTGTTCCTGTGATGCAGTGTGCCTGGTGTGATGCAGTGTGTCTGGTTAGCCAGGCACACTGCATCCAGTCGTGGCTGCTGTATACAGGTGTAAGGGGCATGGCGCCACAGGTCATGGGAGGGGACCGAGAAGAGAGGCAGGAATACAGAGCAGCTTAGCACCACAAGGTCAGGCTGTTCCATTTCAATTAGCTTCTATATTGTTTTTTTTTTGCCATGTGGGAGCAACTACGCATGTGCCAGGCGAGGGGCTTTGTCGTCCTTTAGTCACAAGCAATGGCAATTACATCAGGTGTGAGGCGGGGCCTTGTTTCAGGCACATCAATGTTGATTGCCTCGGGGCACACACTTACCTGTTCCAGGGCATTGTTAGCAAACTCTGATTGAGAATCGAGGGCTGGGGCAGGATGGACTGGCTGAGTTAGGTAGGAGGGTGGGTGGTCTTTGGTAGTTGGCTCCTCCCATCCTTATGTTTTCATCAGTGGTTGGGAAGGAGGAGTCACCAGGAAAGCCAATCTGTGGTTCTGGTACATTCTTTGCACACTGACGGTATAGTTCTATTCCAGCACCAGTGGAGAGTCACTTCTTCGTACTGGTGAGTGCTTTAAACCTCAGTGTCATGCCTTCTCCAGTTCCCTTTGCTTGTCATCCGCACAAGTCAGTCATGCAGTTCACTGCTGCAGAACAGGTTATCTTCCCCCCCAAATGACTGCATATGGTGGGTGCAATGAGTTAACATTAAAAACAGTGCTATCTAAAGTATTGCGCTCCTTGCTGCTGCAGTCTTGGCGTTGGCTCATTGTCCTGTAATTATAGGAAAATCACTTAATCTTCCTTACCGAAAAATGAGTGTACTCTTGTGTAATATATTTCATGCACATATAAAGAGCTCTGATACCTTCAGGCGAGTTCGCACGTTCTAAAACAAAACAAGAACAGACCCTGCCACAGCGAATTGGATGGCTGACTGGTGTTTAAATGTATGTTTGTGCACGTTCCATCCCCACAAATAAAGTGAAGCCATCTGAAATAATGTGGAGCCCTCCCAAATGATGCAGCCTTGACGAGGGCGGGAGCCACACAGTGGGGGCAGGGGTCATCTTGGCGGCCAGGGCCCTGAGGAGTAGGTGAAGGAACCCTGGCCAGTGCAGTGAGCCCCAGGAAACGAGCAGAGATTGGAGTGCTGGTTGCCTGCCTGTGGCCCTGCTGGCATCAGAGGGGAAGGTAGGAGATAACACTACTGCCTATGCAAAAGGGAGGTGGGGGCAGTGAGGCGGAGTCCCCCCCCTCCCTACACACAAGAGAGCCCCAGGAGCTCAACAGGGCTGCTGAGGAAACCAAGAGAAAATCACTGCAGGAACAGGCTCGACTCGGGCTGAGCTATTGCCGGCCGGTCTCCAGGGAGGCAACACCAGACCAGAGAGCAGCGTGAAGCGGATAGGGGCCCTGACCCTCACTTGGGAGCTGGGTCAAAAGAGGGCCTAATACCTCACAGGGGGCACTCCCCCGACGGAGCAGTGCTGTAGAAGAGCCTGAACACAGTGGCGCGCAGCTCTGTAGGGCCTCCTCGCGCACAGGGACTGATGCATACAATGCTACCTGCAGAGCTGCTGCGCTGAGATATTGAGCAAGCGGCAACTCTGTCCTGGCTGGAGTCCTGATCAGATGCGCTGGAAATGGCGGAAGGGAGCCTGTGACTAACCCCTATGAGGTCTGAGGGCTGATTGCATCATCATAGACAAGCTGAGGCGGTCCCCCGGGAGTGCGGGGCTGGGTCGATTCTCTGTACACACAGGAGTGCCGATGCAGGGGAGAAGCCCTAGAGTCGATGCAGCAGTGTCCTACAGTACCAGTAGCGGCCGAGCTAGCTGAAGGCCCACACCATGTCCTCCGTGCGCTTCAAGAAGGACAGATCTCTAAAAGACATGCTTGTTAAGCCAGCGGTGTCGGGCGTGACACTTAAACCCCCCTCCCATGACACAGATAACCAAGAAGGGACAGAAGAGATGGACGGACCTGCCACACAAGCCTTTATGTCATCACTTTTCACGTCCCTTCGCAAAGACCTACAAACTATGCAAACGCAGTTCTCTGCAGACTTAAAAGAGGTGTGCCGGGACTTGGAGGAAGTGGGAGACAACAGGTGATGCAATGATGCAACAGGAGATCCTCCGGCTGAAAGAGCAGCAAGTGGAGATACAAGCACACAAGGAAGACTTAGAGAACCGATCACGCCGGAACAATGTGCGGATCCAAGGAGTTCCGGCACAGGCAGAAGGGACTGACCTGCGAGGCTTCGTAGGGGCCCTGTTTCGCCACATCTTGGGGTACACTGATGTAACAGAAATACAACTAAACCGTGTGCATAGTCGGGCCACCCGCACCAGCCACGCACCTCCTGCGGACATACTGACTTGTATCCATGACTTTCAAATCAAAGAAACGATTCTCCTCCGAGCTCGAGAATCCCATCCGATTCAATTTCGGGGTCACACCCCAACGTTGTACCAAGATTTGTCATCTATTACCCTTCATAAGCGTAGAGAATTCCACCCTGTCATGATGCACCTCAGGGAGAAAGGGATTCGTGGGGACACCCCTACCACCTAATTTTTTGGCACGAGGGCAAACTGTGGCGGCTGAGATCCTTAAAAGAAGCTCTGATAGTGGTGGGCCCGAAAGAGAAGGACCGGAGACAAAGGCCGATCATTGACAGAAACAGCACCGCTGGCGGAGAACAGGGAAAGCCTCTAGGAGTCACAAACCAGATACGGCCACCATGGCTAAAGAAGGCAAGCGGTACTTACTACTCTAACTGGCTCCCCAGTATCGCAGGGGACTCCCTGAATTCCCCACACTCACCAGGCAGGATGTCTGTTGAGAGGCGAGGTCGGAGAGATGTAACAATCACGCTACTGATCTGCCGTAGCCCCCTAGATGGGACAGGGGCGCCGAGTTGGCAGAGTACGAGACGTCTTCTCCGTGACCACACGGGCCACTGTCCCTTACGAGTGTGACTATTGTGACGGACTGATGTCACTCCATGTTCAAATGTTTGTTCCAGATGTTTTTTTTTCTTCTTGGGGTCCTAGCATTCGATACGGTCGACCACCAGACTCTGCTCAGGAGATTGAGGGAAGCCGGGATTGGGGGAGTGGCACTGCAGTGGATGACTAGTTTCCTCTCTAATCGCACCCAGACTATCAACTTGGGACCATACCGGTCCAATACGAAAGAACTGACCAAGGGAGGGCCTCAAGGCTCATGTTTAAGCCCAACCATGTTCAACATCTACATTGCCCCCTTGGCCTCACTACTGAGGAAATACGGGTTTATCCCGATATCCTATGCAGATGACACCCAACTTTACCTTCTCCTTCAATAAGACCTCTCAGACAGCCCAAGCTTCCTTCTCTTCTGGCATGCTGGCCATCTCACAGTGGATGAGAAACAACTTCTTACAGCTGAATGCCGGAAAGACTGAAATCATGCTCTTTGGAGAGGCCCCACTATTGTGGACACCAGACTGGTGGCCTAAAGAGCTAGGAACAGCTCCAGCACCAAAAACAGCGGCAAAGAACTTAGGGGTGCGTCTTGAACAGACTTTAACTATGAAAGAGCATGTAACACACACCGTTGGCTCATGCTTTCATGTGCTAGGTCTGCTGAGAAGAGTTTTTCCTTATCTCCCCGACTCCTTGCGAAAGACCCTCATCCAAACCCTGGTGTTGAGTAAATTAGATTACTGTAACGCCTTACTGATCGCGGCTAACGAGTCCTCTCTGACCCGCCTTCAGGTGGTACAAAACACTGCTGCACGCTTAGTCTTAAATGCCCCTCACAGATCAGCTTCACTCCCTCTTCTACAACAACTACACTGGCTACCCATGCGTAAACGAGTGAAGTTTAAGATCTGCTGTTTGACGCACAAGGCAATATGGGGAAATGGACCTACCTATCTGGCGGAGAGGCTCCATCAATATATCCCCCACAAGGACCTTCGATCTGGCTCGAAATCTTTTCTCAAAATTCCCTTGGTCAAAAAAGCACGGACAGGAGGAAAGGCCTTTTCATATCAGGCGCCCTCCTTATGGAACCAACTTCCTATAGCTTTAAGGCAATGCCCAGACCACTTGAAATTTAGGAAGGCTTTGAAAACTGCCCTCTTCTAGACCAGCCCACCGAGACAACTTTCTTTTGCAAGTCCACGAGCGCTGAGATACCCCTTAGGGGGTGATTCAAGCGCTATATAAGCTCACAAACTAAACTAAACTATGTAGTCTTTTTTTAATCCTCCGCACCAGTTCCTCCCGATACGGCATTGTATGCACCCTGCCACTCCCCCCAACTCCCAGTCAGGAATTCGTCTGACACTAGGCCTGCAACTGAAGCGTACTGAGCGCGCCACTCCTCCCATGGGCCATGGTTACGGAGCTAAAAATACTTAATCTTAATGTACGGGGGTTAAACAATCCCACAAAGCTCCATGGCGATCCTGTCCCTCTTAGAGAGTGCAAAGGGAGACATATGCTTATTACAAGAAACACACCTCCCCCCCAAAGATACCGCCCACATGCGCTTGTGTTGGTTCCCCTGCCAGTTGTGGTCCTCGGGGCCCGCAAAGAAGAATGGGGTAACTATCCTATTTTCGCAGAAGTTTAGTGGTATGCTGCTTGCCACATTTGCTGAGATTAAGGAACTCCTCTTAGCGATCTGCATACAGTGGGGCTCCTTGAGCTTCACCCTGGCCAACTTATATACCCCAAATGAACGCCAAGAACCCTTTCTCCTGATTGCGCTTGCACCAGTGCTTGCCACCACCGACTTGGCGGTGCTCATAGGTGGAGATTCTAACTTAGTCATGGATCCGACGCTTGATTGCTCCTGCCAGCACTTCTCGCAAACTGGGGCTTTCTCTGCGGGTGGCTTGCTGAGGGAGGGGGCTTTGCAACACGTGGCACCAGCTGCACCCATCCTTAAGGGAAAATACCTTTTACTCGGCTACTCACAAGTCATACATGTGCATTGATCATTTCTTTGCGACCTCATCACTTATGACTCGGGTGGGAGAGGAGACCATAGAACCACTTCTTTTGGACCACGACATGATCTCGCTGACACTGCGGACTGGTGACCCCCCCCACCCCCAACTAACGCCCGGTGGAGATTGCGTGATGTGTTGCTACAGACCCCTACCACTATGACAGTAATTCGCAAGGTGCTTGGAGATTACTTAAGCATAAACGATGTGGAGGGTACCCCCCTAGCATCAGTGTGGGAAGCGCTAAAGCTGGTGGTGAGAGGGGAATTTCGGCGGCAGAGAACCAAGGGCGACGTGAGAAACTACAGCAGCTGGAGCACGCAGTCACACAGCTAGAAACCATACATAAGCGCACAAGGGCCCCTAGGGTATGGTGGGACCTGGAACGCAAGAGGTTACTCTTGAAATGCCTGGACCTGGCAGAATATGTAAGCACAAATTCTTCCTCAGTAGTGATCGCTGTTGCCGTATGCTCGCGCATAGACTACGCGCTAAGACCTTGTCGGGATCTGTTGACTCGGTTAGACGGGCCTCGGGTACAGAGGTGCACCCAGAAGAGGCGATTGCATCCATTTTCAAGGATTTCTATCAGGCATTGTACTCCGACTCGGATGGCCCATGGGGAGACCCAATTCCCTACTTACGGGAAGCCCCAGTGACGCGCCTGCCGATTGTGGTAGCATCCCAAATGGACCAACCGATCCAGATCTAGGAGGTAATCGTGGCTTAAGCCTGCGAAGTCACCGGGACTGGACGGCTTTTTGGCCCAATTCTACAAATCCTTCTGCCAAGAAATGGCCCCCATCCTCACGCACCTTTTAACTCTTTTTGCTAATCTGTGTCGCTGACAAACTCAATGCTGAAAGTGTCCATGTCTGTAATACTTAAACCTGGGAAAGGCCCAAAGGAGTGTGGGTCCTATAGACTCCTCTCCCTCCTTAACATCGACGCCAAGATCTTTGCTAGCATTCTGGCCTCCTGTCTGAATCCGGTAATGGCGGGACTGGTCGATCCAGACCAGTCTGGCTTCATTCCTACGAGACAAGGAGGGGACAATACTAAAAGGCTATTACACCTCCTGGACATCACTAAGAGATCATGAAGGGAGGCGCTCTTTTTGTCCATCGACCCGGAGAAAGCGTTTGCTCGCATTCAATGGCCATACCCGTTTCAAATGTTTCGCCATTTTGGGTTTGGTGAGACATTTCTGAGGTGGATAAGTTGTTTCTGTAGTGCCCCCAGGGCGCTTGTCTGAGTCAGTGGGGTGTCCTCGGCTTCGTCCACGATCACGCGTGGCACCCGCCAGGGATGCCCCCTTTTCCCGCTTCTATATGTGCTCTTCATGTAACCCTTGGCACAACGCATTAGAGATCACCCGCAGATTACGGGTATCCGGTTTGGCGCAGAGATGCACACCATCAGCATGTTTGCTGATGATGTGATCCCCCTAATTAGCAGAGGCTACTAGAGGAATTGCAGAGCTTCGGCAACATCTCTGGGTTTAAAGTTAATCTGACAAAGTCCCAGATACTGAACCTGTCGGTCAGCCCTCCCCATGAAGTAGCACTCCGGGCCCACTTCCCTTTGACCTGGGCGACAGACACCATCGCGTATCTGGGCATGCAACTTGCTCCCACAGTGGCAAAGACCCTGGCGATCAACTACAGGGCCCTTTTAGAGCAGACAAATAAATCGTTGGCGCAATGGGGGGACTGCGGCTGGCTTGGTCGGGACGCATCGCAGCAGTCAAAATGACAGTATTGCCGCGCATTCTTTATATTTTTCAAACGACCCCGCCTCCTGCAATGCTGCATTTGCTACAACTAGCTATCAAAAAATGTATATGGGGCGGGAAGAGGCCACGTCTCCCAGTTCGCCAGCTGACGAGACCAAAGAGTGAAGGAGGGCAAGGGCTCCCCCTCATCAGCAGATATTATCAAGCCACGCAACTCAGATACGTGGTGGAATGGAATAGGCCCCTTTCTTAAAAGCACTGGTCCTTCGTGGATGAGACAGTAGCGGGTTTAAATATCTGGAGGGAGGTTTGGCTCCCTCGTAAATTTAGAGCCTGGGGACTGTATTCGTTGCTGGTCACGGTGACGACGATGAGGATCTGGGATAATGTGGCCCTTAGCAAGCGGCTGATGACGTTCCCCTCCCCGATGTCGCTGATAGTCGATAATCCTGATTTCCCTCTGGGCTGCAGGTCTGAAGTCTTCAGCCACTGGCAAGAGCTAGGATGCAAGTGCGTGGGCTCCATATTCGATCCTTCACGGATTATACCCTTTGAGCAGCTCCAACAGGAATATTCGCTGCCCGCCGCTGATGTGATCCATTACCTTCAGCTGAGACACTGGGTGACCTCCCCGAGTTATACGACAGCGACCTAACGTCCGCGCACCGTCTTTGAGAGATGGCTGGTCCGTAAAGATGACGATAAGCGCCTTATCTCGGAGCTTTATGCTATGTTCTCTGGGGTGGAAGCACCGGGCAAGACCAGAAGACAGGCGTGTTGGGAGGAGGAACTAGGGCGTACGCTCTCCTCCAGGGAATGGGCAGATATATTTTATAGAGCACACCAAACCACACCACACACAACATGGCTGGTACAGAGGCAGCCTACAAAATTGCATCTTATTGGTACTACACTCCAGTGCGTATTCATAAGTGGGACAAGGGGCGCTCAGAGATGTGTTGGAGGGGTTGTGGGCAGACGGGCTCTCTGTTGCATCTTCTGTGGCACTGCCCCAAACTGGCCAGATTCTGGGAACAGATGTAAAATCACATTGATGCAGCGTTTAACACTACTCTCCCGCGCTTCCCTTAATACACTATACCCGGTTTGCCGAATCCTCTAACTTTCCCGGTCCGCTTCCTGCGGGGACAGCAGATGGCTCTGGCATTAAATGCTGCGCGCCAAGTAATACTAGCACTCTGCGGCTCGGGTGTTGTCCCGGACCATACCTCCTGGCTTCACAGACTGTGGTCTGCCCTGGCAGTGGAGCGACTGTCATTGGCAAAGGAAAATAAAGCTGCAACGTACACAGAGCTATGGTCCCCCTTTATCCGTCTTCTCTCATTAGAATTCAGAGAAATGACATGCCCTAAATATCTACAGATTCTGCACCTGCTTCCTCCACCAAACACCGATTCAACAGAGCCCCTACCAGCGGGGCTAGGCCCATCTCGGACCACGTAAGGGGCTATAGGCGGTCCGGAAGGGATTGGGTACATGCGACTGGTGCGGAGGAGGGAGGGTTGGGAGGGAAGGGAAGTTGGCTTTAGGTTATTTGTTCTTATAGCTTTATTGTATGTTTGCTTTGCCTTCAGTTCATATGGGCCACCTATCGCTGCCGGCCTCCGGGTTGTGGGCGCACAGCTGTGTATCCCTAATTCTCATGACGTACGCTGCCAGCCACTGGTTGTAGGCAAAAGCTGTGTTATTGATGCTAACGTTTGCTATCAATAAACAGACTTGTTCCATAAAGTCACCAGCCGCCACTGACTGCATCACAGGAACACTAATTCACCTTTGACTCAGTCAGTCTCACTGATTCTCACTCATTATCTGACTCACTCAGACTCTGTCTCTCTCTTTCTGACTCAGTGTCACTTACAGAAGCACTCAGTTACACTCACTGTCATTCTTCCTCACTCATTTATTCTCACTCATACTCATTCTTCCTATCTCCCATTCTCGCTCACTGATTCACACGGTACTGACTCTCTCTCACTTTCACTCAAAAACACACACACACGTGCTCACACATACACACACTCAAAGACACACGGTCTCACCCACATGCGTACAACATTTAAAACTGTGCAGGTCCTGTTTGGCAGCCATAAAGCTCCTTTCTGCTTCCAGCTCTGCAGCATGAAACTGGAACCTCAAGACTGCAGTCGCAGATTCGAAATTTCAATCTCTGGTTTTTCAGCCCACTCATCCCCAAGTCTGTGACAAATTGGGAAAGGGTGGGTTAACAGCTGATTGGTATGTACCAATGGGGACTGCAGGGCTTAAGCCTTCAGCGCCCATTGCTACAATTAGCAGTCACACTTCAGCACTTCATAGATGGGGAGGGCAGTGACGCCTGCCAGTGTCCGGAGGCCAGGGCTGGAATTTTGCCAGCCCTCCCTGGATAATGTGTGCGCCTGCGATCAGACAGTATCACTAACTGCCTCCGGCTCTTGCTGAACCTGAAGTAGGTCGGATTTTTTTTTTTATACCAAGAGAAAATATTTATTCAGACATGGTATAATAAATTGAGGCCTGAACAAGGACTGCATAGTCCAGGAGCCCATAAGGGAGAGCTACACTGTTAGTGACCCTTATGCATAGTCTTGTGACTTAGGGGCCGATTACGAATTTGGCAGTCCGAAAGACCGCTAAACCTGCGGTGTGCCTCACTAGCCGTCTGACTGCCGATTGTGAGTTGGGTGGTCAAGCCATAGGATCGCTGCTACCGCCAGGGATCCATGATCCCTGGCAGTCGTGCAGCGGTCTGATGCCTGCAATATGCTGGTGGTGACGCTGCAGCACTGCCAAGCCTATTACGAGTTTCCTCACTGCCACAGTTTTCATGGTGGTGAGCCCACCATGAAAACGGTGAAGAAACTAAGGGGGCTAATAGGGTACCTGTTGCCTCAGGGCCAGGGGATGCATTCAGGGGAGCATGTTGTACCCCCCTGCATGCATGCACCCCCAGTTCCTGCATGGCGTGGACTTAAAAGTCCTTGCCATGCAGGAACGTGATGTGGCGCTCCCATCGCGATGCCATTCTAAGGGTCAGATATGAGCCTTTGAAAGGCGCCGCCGTGGGACTGCCGCCGCAGGACCGCTGCCGCAGGACCGCCCACCAGGATTAAACTCGTAATCCTGCTGGTGGTCTGATTACGGGTTTGGCGGAGTGGCAACGGGGCGCTTGCATGGCAGCCCGCTGCCACACTGCCAAACTCGGAATCGGGCCCTTAGTGTTCCAAGGATAGGGTGGAGTGGTTAAATCCTCATTGGAAGTAGTGCAGCAAGTGAGTTATTTTCCATAGGATGCAGGACTGGGTGGCAGATTAGTGCATCTAGGATACAGCACAAAGAGGTGGGTAAGTATTAGTAGGAGGGAGTATAATTTGTGCCATACAGCGGGGGTGTTGTTTAGGTGTGCTTAAGATGCAGCGTAGTGGGTTAATGTTCATTGAGTTCAGTTGATAACATGCCCATAGGATGAAGTGCAGGGTGATGCGTTATAATCCATAAAGTGCTTTGGAATGTGGTGCTTAAGTGTCCCTAGGATGCAGTGTAAGTGGGGGGGGGCTTGTCTTCTGATGATGCAGGGCACTGTGCTGGGTTGGCATCTCGGGTGCAGTACACTTTGTGTGTTTGTTTTGCTAAGATACGATAATATGTCTTACTGTGTGGTTTTACTGTCCTTTGGGTGCAGACCAATATGGCTGTTCAGTATGCCTAAGTTGCAGAGCAGTGTAAGGTGTTTGTGCTTATGTAGCAGAACGGGATGCGTTAGTGTCCTGAGGATGCAGTGGAGTTGATTAGTATCTGCATGATGCAGTGCAATGAAGTGGGTTACGTGTCTCTAGAATGCAATGTGTATGGTAGAGAATGGCATGATTTTTTGTAGGTTTGTGTGTATTGGGTACAGTGTGATTGTTACTTTTCCTCACAATGAAATGCACTTTGGTAAGTTGCTACGGTGCAGATTGATGGCTTAATTGATCTATTGTGCAATGGACAAATACTATTGGGTGCACTGCAGTGTGGTTGGTTTGTGTTCCTAGGTTTGATGGTGGTTTAGTGTCCCAAGGTGCAGTGTGTTAATGTCCCTTTGCTGCAGTTGATTGCCCTGTTTAATCGACCACAGGGTGCAGTTGGAGGATTAGTGTTCAGAATGTGCAGTGCAGTGCAGTGTGGTGGGTTATTGTCCACAGGATACTGAGCAGTGTTTTGGATTTGTTTCCTTAATGTGTATTCTGTTAGGTCATTGTCTCTCTCCAACGAACTCAGCGAAGTTCTCAAAGTATACACTAACAAGCATTGGAAATGCAATAGGTCTCGCATTTGTTTAAGTTTGAGCTTTTGGCTTTGCTAATGGTATAGTATTTTAGCCATGTGTTATTGAGTGTATGTATGTGATGTGATTGAATGCTTGAATTTATCTCAGCCAATGGTAATTACTTGGGCCACATGCCATTCCATCTGTCATAAGGTTTCTGCACATACACAGAGCTATGCACAGGATAATGGGACCCCGGTATATAGAGGTTTGCCTACCATATACCGTAGCACCCAAAAACCCCAACCCAACTAGCTTAGCATCCCATTAGCACCCAAGTACCAATGATTGGACAACCCAGAACACGGTATCTTTATCTCAGGACTCGCAGAAGCAAGAACACTCTTTCGTCACTCACTCGTACTTGTCCACAAGGTGCGTAGGAAGAGACACTGGATAGGTTAAAATGTTTATTCCAACTTACGTGCTCTAATGTACAGTACACGTGTCAGTACTAATAGCATAATGCATATGACTAATATAAGCAGCATGGTTACAATTCCATAGAATACAAACGGGGAAAGCATCTCAGAGCTCAGTGGATAAACGTATAAATAACATTACCACCCTCCCTTGCAGTAAGATAGTTTATTATAATAATAGAAGACCTCTGGGCTTTGACTAGCGAACCCCCATACCTCAGTCTCTAGATGCAGAATTACATCAGCAGGACATCATAGCTCTTCTCACTGAAAGGGATCTCTCCAAGTGTCTTAAGCGCTAGTAAACCACAGTATTAAAAGCACACCAAATTCTTCATGGCAATTGCACCTAATGTTATGTCTGGGTGCGCGAGACTGGCCATATCAGGAAGAACCAAAATACATTGTTATGTGACCTTGTACATGTTTGTGCAGACTGAGCCCAAAAAGGTGAACAACAGAAAATGCAGACAGTGCAAAAGAACTTGGCACGAGCAAAGGGCGAGGGAGACCCGGCTCAGTGTAACGTGCGCAAAGAAAAGCAGCATGGCAGCCAGGCCTAGGCCAACATAACAAGGCAGGTAACAATCCACAAGACACCCTCCCCTGGTCAGTCCGGCGGCCAGGACAGAGGCCCATCAGAGGAAAAACACAGCCGTTGGAGCACAGGGAGCGCCCAAACGGCGAAGGGCAGGTCAATCCATGAAAGTGTAAGTGCAGAGAAAAGCCATACCCTCCAAGAGTTCATCATTGGAATCGTCAAAAAACATAGATGCCATCCAATCCATGAGATCAAAAGAGCAGGAATGCTCCTCAGCAAAGGGAGCATCCAGAAGCAATGCGGGACAGCTTGCGTGATAATTGAAACAGCTTCGTTGTAGGAGATCCTGGGCAGCCGCCCAGATATCCCATTGCGCCAAAATCCCCAGTGCAGCCGCACGCGCCATACAGCCAGCAACGGAACAGTCCTGCTCATGGGCCTCTAAGGGACCCATCAACTGAACAAAATCCGGAACAGACAATGACGAATTGGAGAGGCAATAATCCAGAGTCCAGGTGAAAGGACAGCGGATACAAGTCATCACAGGTTGCACGCAAGTGAAATACGCAAAGCGAAATGAAAGAGTATATGACACACTCAGTGTCGCCAATGGCAAGACACCAAAACCAGCCAAAAGGCGCTCACGGAGCAGCTGGAGGCGTTCTGGATCGAGCAGGTCCCATCGGGGAGCAGCCATTGCGCAGAAAGCAAATTAAGAGCAAGACACCAGCCGCTAAAGCGAGGATCAATGGGAAACCGCCAAAGACACTGGAAAAAATAGAATGTATGAAAGCCGGGATGACACCAAAAATAGTTTGGAAGGAGGACACCAAGCCCGACCCCACGACCTTAAAAAAGTGTACTAGGCCTTCAGTGTTAGATGCGTTAAAAATACGATGTATTAACTCCCCAAAATGTTGGGGGAGATTAGTGTTTAAAAGGGCCTGTATTTCACTGTGGGTACTCGCCACCTGGAGAATGAATGTCTCCCGGGCGGACGTGAGCATAACTTCCTCGTTCAATAATAGTGCCTTTATTCTGCTCAGTCTATTGAAATCTGCCTCCATGGTAGGGATGGAAGGCCAAATAGAGATATCAACCTTGCCATGAGGGGGAGGAAAAAGCACATTTTTGCAGCAGACAACCCTGTGCGAAACTGTTACAATGTAAGGAATGCCAGCCTGCAGGCCACAACAGTTTTCGTTATTTAAAAGTAAATAACTACCATTGGAAAGGAGAGTGAAAGTAGGTGAAATAACAGGAGCAGGAATACCTTTCAGCACACAAGCAAGATTAGGAGCGGAAACGCTACATGAGCCATGCAATTTAATGTGTTTACAAATAAGCGAATGACCCATAGTCGAGTCGCAGTACTCCCCCGTGAGAAAGACTTCCTTGCCGTCCCGAAGGCATTTATACATGAAAGGCAAGGACCAGAGTTCATGCAGGAAAGCACTGCCCAAGGGCCGGTAACGGCCCACAGGATAATGTTTCATGCACGAGTTAAATTCAAACAAGGAAAAAGGTAAAGCGATAACCCCATGGACTAGCCATACAGCAGAATCGAGTTCTGCAACAGAGAACGGCAAAGGATCCATCTTTTCGATATGTAATAGAGTGTAAGTTGCATCTTTCATGGACATAAATTGCTGTTTGTCAGTTAAGTTAAAAGGTAGAAACAAGGCAGAGGTGTTCAAAAAATGCCAAGGCACTTTACCTAACTTAAGCGTTTGTAAAGTCCATGCAAACTGCATAACTGAGCGCAATTGATTCTGACCATGATATAACACAGAAACATCATCTTGTACAATATCGACAACAGAGGACACAATATTCTCTAAAGTATAAATGCGAGAAGACAGGGTATTAATACTATTGTCAACAACAGCAAGCACCTTTTCCAAATTTGCTTGATCTATTTCCCGAAGACGGGAAGCAGCTTCCATTTGTGATAGCTTCCAGAGTTCATTATATGTCTCATGAATGAATCTTTTAGGTCGGGGACCACGAGGTCCCAAAACAAAGTCGGACAGATCAGTATTGCCTGTAAGGAGGGACAAATGTTGTTTAACAGAATCAAGGGACGAATGTTGCAGCCATTGTTTGCATAATTTACCAACAGAATATGTAGTGACAGTACGGGAATCAGTAAATCTCGGATCAGGCCTATCCTGTGTGTAACTAGCTCCTGAGTCGTGAAAACGCATTTGACATGCATTTGATGATGTAGGCCATACCAACCAGGGTGACTGAACTAGCTCAGAAACATTAAACGAATTATTCTGTAACAGAGCCTGCAGGGACACGAGGGACATATTGAATCGTGAGCTTTCATTGGGAAAACTCGACAGGGATGGTATTGATGGAGTATTCAATTGTTTAGTGGTTGCTAAGCCCCAACATGTAGTCTGATAGATGGAGACATTGAGGAACATAATTTGTGTAGGGATGAGGCAAGCACGGTGTAATGCCTCGGTTCCCTGTACCTGCCATGGCTTGGAGCCCCAAATAGATTTTAAATCCACTGTATTATCCCAGTACTCATAACCACCCACAGCTAGAGCACTTAGAAAGGAACCTGAATAAAGCAATTTGGTGTGTGTTAACATAATTTTCTGAGTTGATGTGTTATTAAGTCTAAAATAATAGGATGCAGGGTTCGACCGATTAAAATCAGTAAAATAATTAAACTTATTTCGAAGAGTTTGAGAGCTACCTGGCAAGGGGTTTGGACAATGTTCCCATTGGGTATAGTTAACAGAACTACGCAGGGCACTGGGCTTATGGAGAAAATGAGTACCCCAATGTTGGTAACAATACAAATCGGCATAATTAGCGGAATTCATATATAAATCTTCAGCATTAAAAGATGCATAATATTTTAAATCGGCAAACAATGCTTCAACGGCATGCACATCCCAATCATCAGAATGAATATTATTTTGTACTACATCACCCATTGAAACACGAAGGACATTAGGTACATTAATAATTTCCGTCGGACCATGGATTTGATAGTTCACTGCATCCCATACGATGCCATCAGCAACTGGGAAAGCTGAAATGTTCACAAATGTGTGGTCACGCTTCATGATGTGAGACGAGGAATGAGGAGCCAAAGTTCCAGAAACATAGTCTACAGCAGAGCGTTCAGGTAAATAGTGACCATTAATTAGTAGAAAAAACACTGTGACAAAGCCAATGGACATGAACAAAAAAATCAAGAAAAGTACCAACCAGATGTATGTCCAGGGGGAATCAAAAAATTGTCTCTAAACCAGGATATAAAAATACTGAACTTGGATGGAACTTTTGAAGATGTGGAATCCGAATCAAAGGAATAACGAGTCGGGCTTAGTGGCGATATTGGTTGATGTGCCACCGATTCAGATGCAGGATAAGTATACTCGTCCTCGTCGATGTTGGTGGAGAGTTGGGGATCAATTATAGTTTCAGGCAAAGTAGAGGATTCAGGCAAATCAACCATCTCAATTACAGCATCAGCGATCGTTCGCGCAGATGGACTATGAACATATGTCCGATAAATGGCAGGACAAGAGACCGCTGGTGTGACACTATTCAGGATCGGCCAGGCGCTGTAGCTTGACATTTTCAACTGAGATGTATCTGTTCTCTTTGCGACCAGGAAGCGGTGGTAAAATGACTGTACGTGTTCCCTTCAGGCCAAGAACTGGAACCGGTGCACGAAAAGAGGGGCCAAATTCTTTTTTGTTTTCAACCTTCTCTCGAACCAGTTCTCCAACTTTCGGAAGCCAGCCGGCTACCGGAATCTGCAACGCAGGATCTGTGGCTGAAGGCAAATGTGTAGTTGCAAGTTTGTCTCGGGCTTCTTGTAAGTCCTGTAACATAGCAGAATGGTTATCTACATCAAACTTGGCGGATTGCGCCGCGATGTCTGGACCCTCAAGGTCAGGCACAAACATTCTTATGCCAAAGAGCATTTCGTATGGGGTCCGCCCACCCAGAGGTCTTCTAGGGAGATTATTAAGTGCACGCTGAACGGTATACAAATGGGCCAGCCAGTTCCTGCCAGTACCTATAACCCTAGCTGTTAAGGATTGCTTTAAGTCACGGTTCATTCGTTCAACGATAGAGTTGCCCTCAGGCCTATACGGAGACGAAAATTTCACCCGCACCCCAAGCGAAGCCATTGCATCCTTGTAAGCCCTAGAGGCAAACGCTGGACCTTGGTCCGAATGGAAGGTGCCGCATGCGAAAATTCCCACAAAGACACGCAAATCCCTGATTACATTTCGGGCGTCAGCACTCCGTTGTGGCCAGACCCAGAGAAACCGTGTGCACGAGTCCACTGCCACTAAGATGTATTTATAGGCAGTGTCTGATGAGAATGGACCGCAGTGATCCAAGTAAACACACCCAAAGGGTCTGTTAGCAATGCAGAGCGGTGTTTGTGGTGGACGTGTTACCGTGGAAGGCTTAATCTGTTGACAAACGTCGCAAGAAAGCACAAAAGCACGGGTGTCTTTATATAACCCACGCCACCAATAACGCTGCTGCAAGATGGAAACCGTAGCTGACACACCTGCATGAGCAGAAGCCATGCCTTCGTGTGCAGCTGATATCAAGGCACTCCTGCGGTCCGCGTTGGGGATCAGCCGATCTCCAACGTCAGGTATAGTTACATAAGGAACCTGATCGGGACTTAATGTGTAAGAATACTTGGAAGGGAAACCTGTAGGGTAATTATTACCTTCCTTGGTTGCAGCAATAGCTGCTAATATAACAGGGTCTATTTTAGACATGGACCTGGTAACCGCTGCTACTGAACACGTGACTACTGCTGAACGGGCAGCCTCATCTGCCAGATCGTTACCAATAGCGTGTGCGCCCACCCGCTGATGGCCTAAGGTGTGAACCACCTGTGTGAGGGGCAGACGTTGTTGCAATTCTGCCACTCGAACCCAAAGCATTTTATGCTTAATTGTGCTCCCTTTGCGTCCTTGTAGTCGTTTTTCGACCAGAAAAACAGATTGTCATTGTAAGACTGTACACAGTAGAAGGAATCACATACAATAAGAGTTGTCTCATCCTGAGAAGCGAACTCAAGTGCAAGTAGCAATGCATGCAGCTCGGCCAATTGTGCGGTACTATCTCCAAGTGTGCGAGTGTGCACTACAGAGGATTTGAACGTTCCGTTTACAAAGGAACCCGCAACAATAGCACATGCAGCTGAATAAGCGTGCTTGGACCCAGTGGCCGGTTGCGCCGAACCATCGGTGTAGATCACACATTTGTAATCCTCAAGCGGTAGTAAAAACAAAGGAGGAGGATGAACGAATTCATACTGCAAAAACTCCTGAGTCTGCAGAGAAGAATCAAAAACAAAAGTGACGTCCGAAGACGTCAAGGATGTAGCCCATTGTATCCAACGGGGATGCATTGCTTTTGAGTTCGGTACACTTGCCTTTGTTACTGCCTCTAGGGCAGGACAGGGTGTTACCACTAGAATCCGCTTTCCCTGTGCCAGTGCGCGTTCTTTTAGAATCGCCATTTGCACTGCAGTTAGAACTTTTTCGACAGATGTAAAGCGCAATTCAGCGGAAGTGTACAGATGTGACTTGTATGCGATGGGTACTGTATCACCTTCATTAAAGGTTAAGTATGTGAATCCCACCGCCCCGGAATTATTCTAATCACCAGGTTTGTGTGGTTATCACGAGTCAAAAGATATTTAGACTCCAATAGGTCTGTCTGCAAAGACTGCAGAATTGAGGTATGCTCAGGCAGCCAGCAAGACCTTGAATAAGTAGGTTGTATCAAAGCATACAAAGGCTTGATACGCTGGGCATATTCGGGAATGTAAGTACGCCCGAAATTCAGGAAACCCAGCAAAGACTGAAGTTTCTTCAGAGTATTTGGGGGGCACAAATGTGCACATTTTTCCAAGAAATGGGGGGCTAAGCCCTTACCTTCGTTATTGAGCTCATAGCCCAAGAACAGAACGGTAAATTCAGCAATGTGTGACTTAGCAAAGTTAAATTTATAACCCTGCTCCGCAAATTCAAGAATAATGCGGTCCACACGGGACAGATGCAGGAATAATTCGTCGTCTGTCAAATAAATGTCATCTACGTACGAACATGCATCTTGATCAAGGTCATTTAACAAAGAAACAACTCGGGCGGCGAATATACCCGGACTATTCTTGTAGCCCATGGGTAAACGCCGGAACTGGAATAATTTACCACCGGAAGTGAATGCGGTCCATTGACCACTTTCCGGGGCAAGGTTGTGCGTGTAGAAACCGTTTGAAAGGTCAAGAGTCGTTTTATATTTTTTACGAACAAGACTGTCTACAAGCGCAGAACTATGTGTATTCTGCACCGCAAAGTTCCGGCAATGAGAATTTAAATGCCGGTAATCCAAAACTAAGCGGTACGATCCGTCGGGTTTAGAAACCACGAAAAGGGGATTGTTCATTGGTGATACGCATGTTTCAATTACTCCCTGATATTCCAACTGTGTCAGAATTTCGGAGACGGGGCCTTTTGCCTGTCGTTTGATGGGATATTGGGGTTGTGGCTGCGGTAGTGACCGCAAAGGTATTGCATGGGGAGGTGATTCTTCATCCCATCCCACATGGTTGCGGTATAACGCTGGTGCCAGGTACACAGCCCACTCAGCTGCAAGTGCTTCAGCTTTGTCTTTTGGGACATGCCGTGAAAAGCTTGGAAGGATTACCTCCTCTCCTTTATGTGCAGCTAAAACGAATGGGGGTGGCCAATCCACCTCTGCTAACAAAATGTCATATGAAGAGGTTAGATTTTCCCAAAAAATCCCTTTTATTTCACGCGGTATATCACCTTCAATTTGGATGACTATGTTATATAGTCTGTCAGGGGGTGCCACTCTCGTGTCAGCCGTCTCTACAGTAACGAATGTTTCAGTTGCTGTCGCCTCCATATGAGGACGTAGCGCCTCCCGCACTATGGTAACTTCCGCGGCGCTGTCTAGGAGGGTCACTGCCCACGTCCAATTCTGGAGTCTCGTTCTCACGGTCTGAGGCATATTTCGCTGTGACAGCGGCAACTTTTTTCTTCTGAAATTGCGGTCGAGGAAGGTGAAAGTCTTCTGCTTTCCCTCTGACTTGTTGTCGAGGTTGGTCTCGCTCCTGGGGAGCCTCTCGGCCCCTTCCTCTATCCTGCCGTCCTCCTCCACCAGCCTGTGACGACGTCTGGGCCTGTGAAGAACGAGGAGAACGCGTATCAGAGCTCTGAAACCTTTCTGGTGATTTAATCCTTGACCTATCACGTAAATCATAAGTACGTTCAGAAGAAACCGAAACTGGGGAAGCGCCTCTCGACCCCGGCTTCTTTTGTTGCTTACCCTGTTTTTTCTGTCTCCAACTCTTTTTAGTGAAGACTGGTTTATCATCTTTCTCAGATGTACTTTTTGTTTGTGTAACTTGTGTTTGCGAGTGAGTTTGCATTTTTACAAAAGGCTTGTTGCCCAGGCTATTTCTTCCAATTGTTTTATAAGCCCGGGCAATAATTTTCGGTAATTCGCGGGGCCTGTCCAACTCTGGGACCAAAGCCAAAGCATTCGCTACTTGAAAGTTCATAGCATCGCCCTTGACATTTCCAAGGATCAGCTCAGCTACTACATCAAACACTCCCACTAGTCTCATCCCTAATTCCACAGCCGCTTCAGGGCCATGTTCATCCTGTACTTTTTTAATTACAGAGGGTAGAACCGTCATGGAAGGAGTTCCAAAACATTTTGAATAAACTGCTGCGAATACCTTACCCCAGTTTTCACATGATGTCAAATCGGGGATTATGTCTTTTGGCAAACTTATCGTGAGGATGCGGTGTTTATCTACTGGGGATGTATGGGGAAACACTGCTTCTATCTGATCGAACTTTTCTGCAAGCCAGTAAGGATAGTCGTCCTTATTTTGTGGACGTTTGCCCATCACAGAATTTACCATGACAGGACTTATGGTCACTCCAGCGGCTATAGCTGGTTGGCCTGCGACTACAGGAGCAGCTCCATGTAGGCTACCTGTAACGTATGTCACTAGGGCTCGATGCACTCGTACCAATTCGGTATGCATAGTGCGCAGTTCCGCAAGCGGTAATGCCAGATAATTTGGATGCGGGGTATACCCGGCCAATATAGGCCAAGTGGCCCCCTCAATAGATAAGGGGCCTAAACGAACTGCGGTAGTTGGTTGTGGTAGGGCGCCATTAAACCAAACACGGTGCTGCCAAGCCGTGAGAGGTACTTCAAGTTTAGTATAGGGTCGATAGGCAGCAGGAATAGCGGTGGGTTTATATTCATGAAACAGCTTATCACCTGCATCCACCGCCTCAAAAGTGATCCAAGTGTAAAACACTTCAAAGTGATAAGCCGCATCGGCTTGAACCACAAAGACCAACTCGACCCCAGTATCGGGCACTCCATACACAGCTAAGTGGTCTCGGAGTGCTCCTCGACTATGTGCAGCAATCGCCACACCAGCCATGACTAAACAGCTATATTCGACAACCTAACAGGGAGCACAAAAATGGGTCTGTTAACTAACCTTTTTTAATAACATCAAGCTTGAAAGAACCTATAAAACATTCAATATAGGAGGTATCACCGTCACATACGCCTCCGGAAGCGTACGCGAGGGGTTTGTGGACAAGCACAAGTACTACTCAAGCGTCTCGCAGTTAAGCAGCCCCACGGTGGTCGCGCCATGTCATAAGGTTTCTGCACATACACAGAGCTATGCACAGGATAATGGGACCCCGGTATATAGAGGTTTGCCTACCATATACCGTAGCACCCAAAAACCCCAACCCAACTAGCTTAGCATCCCATTAGCACCCAAGTACCAATGATTGGACAACCCAGAACACGGTATCTTTATCTCAGGACTCGCAGAAGCAAGAACACTCTTTCGTCACTCACTCGTACTTGTCCACAAGGTGCGTAGGAAGAGACACTGGATAGGTTAAAATGTTTATTCCAACTTACGTGCTCTAATGTACAGTACACGTGTCAGTACTAATAGCATAATGCATATGACTAATATAAGCAGCATGGTTACAATTCCATAGAATACAAACGGGGAAAGCATCTCAGAGCTCAGTGGATAAACGTATAAATAACATTACCACCCTCCCCTTGCAGTAAGATAGTTTATTATAATAATAGAAGACCTCTAGGCTTTGACTAGCGAACCCCCATACCTCAGTCTCTAGATGCAGAATTACATCAGCAGGACATCATAGCTCTTCTCACTGAAAGGGATCTCTCCAAGTGTCTTAAGCGCTAGTAAACCACAGTATTAAAAGCACACCAAATTCTTCATGGCAATTGCACCTAATGTTATGTCTGGGTGCGCGAGACTGGCCATATCAGGAAGAACCAAAATACATTGTTATGTGACCTTGTACATGTTTGTGCAGACTGAGCCCAAAAAGGTGAACAACAGAAAATGCAGACAGTGCAAAAGAACTTGGCACGAGCAAAGGGCGAGGGAGACTCGGCTCAGTGTAACGTGCGCAAAGAAAAGCAGCATGGCAGCCAGGCCTAGGCCAACATAACAAGGCAGGTAACAATCCACAAGACACATCGTTACTCTGCACACCATGACACCCCAGTTTGGACCCAGCTATAAGCAAATCAGTCTTGACCCTGCTCCAATGGGAGCAGTCCAGCCAAAACTGCCAGGCCAGTGTGAGAAGTTGGCCTGGCATATGCTGTCCACTAGTTATAGTGGGCACCTTGCACCAGTCCAAACGACCTTTATTGATGATAGGTTTAAAGACAACCTTTATTGAAAGCTATCCTAGTGGTAGCTATGGAGAGCAGCCTTCAGGCTAAGTCTTGAAGGAGTGTAAAGCAGCTTGGTTTACCAGATTGTAACCTCTTGAATGACCAAATGAAAGGAGAACCACACCAGGTATATATAAAATATATGTATTTATTTCTAAACACTCACTACTAATCATCTTTATGAGATTAGAGTCCAAGATACACAATATCACAGTATTAAAAAGACAGTAAATAGCACAATATACAATGGGCCCCAGGGGGGGACCAAACCATATATTAAGAAAGTGGTATAAGAACCACGACCTGACTAGACACAGTGCCTAGAGCACGTAGAATCGCTGGGACCCCAAGGAACCACCCAAGGTAGTGACACAGGAGTCCCACGGGGGACGTGTGCAGTGTGAGAACACAGCCGCGAGCGCCGTAGGATTCTATGAGGAAAGTCGCGGTTGGAATTTTAAAGCAAAAGGACACTTAGGAGAGGACTTTGAGCAAACCCCTTTAGACTTAAGAAGTTCTAGGGCCAACACCCACGGGAGCACCGGAGTACTCGAGTTACCTCACCCAGGGAAGCCGGGTGCATAGGTGTCAAAGGGTGTCGGGAATCGTCGTTGATTTCAATGGCGATCTGCTGCAAAGTGCTGCTGCCGTGAAGAAGAAAAGTGTCCGGGATGATCCAAGCCTGGATCGAAGATGTGAAGAACCTGAAAGCAGAGGGGACAAAGTCTGGGTCACTTCACGTGACCAGGAGCGGAGCAATCAAATGCCCACCGATGTCAGGTGCTTCAGGTGCGAAGAGGTGAAGCTTGACTCTGCAGCCACGGGGTCCAGGAGACGTCGATGACGACCAGGAGCCGGATTCGAGCTGTCCCACGAAGGATGTCGAGTGCTGGGGTGTCAGTGCTCGGATTGAACCCAACAAGCCTTGGCAACAGCAACCCATGCAGGAAGAGTAAAGATGCTTTGGTGCGGACCAGCAAGGTCCGGGGGACTCCCCAAGCGATGGAGAGTCAGGGCACGTCTGGAGCAACCAGGGTAACCCAATTAATCTTAGTGTTGCCTTCACAGGGACCCACCAGTCGACGGACCAGGGATAGCGAAGGGACCTCGAGAGAAAACACAGAGGGCCAGCTCACGGAACACTCGTGGAGTGTAGGCCGGCAATCTTCGGTGGAATTGCTGCTCGGGGAAAGGGCTACAAGTAACCCAAAGCTCAGCCTCAGAGGTCGCCTCAAAGCTGATGCTTCTGCAAATGGTCGCGGTGTCCAGGGGTTCGGGTTGCACGGTCTCCACGAGCGATACAGGCCTCAGACTTGCTGAGCACACAGATCGACCTCGGAGACCACGGGAACCCACCTCCTGTGTTGCAAAATTCTTCGGAGTCCTCAGGAGCTTCAGTAATGCAAACCGGACAGATGCGTCTTTGGTGCCTGCCAACCAGGGGAGTAACTCCTTTACTCCAAGAGAGATTCTTCGGTCGTGTAGATAGTTGAAGTGCTGGGATTCTGTAGCAGAGTTTCGTCCAGGTAAATCTAAAGTCCTGTAGTCAGGGGTTCCTACTTTATACCCAAGGAAGGGGTGGGACAAACTCTGGGGACCCACCTATGGGAGGGTCAGGAAAGAGGGGTGGCTACACCCATTTCCTTTGTCCAGTTTCGCGCCAGAGCAGGGGCTGGTAGCCCCTGCAACCGGTTTGAGCTGGACTATGCACAGGGACTCCAAATGTGCCCCCAGTGCAGACTTCAAAGCACTCTTGGAGTGCACCCACCCAGCCCCAATACACTAAAGCCTGTCTGGGAGGTGGTCACACCTCCCTGTGACAGGAAACCTATTGTCCAGGCCTCCCCTGCCGGAGTTTCGTCCAGCAGCAGGAGGGCAGACTCGTGTCTGTGGCTGCAGCATCCATTTTGTGATGCCAGGGTTCTGTTAAGCTGGTACGGGGTGTACCGGTGGTGCCATGTTCTCCCTCTAGTAGGGTGGAATCATACCTCCCACCCCAGTTACTGGGGTGGAGGTATGATTCCAAGGTGTTTGACACCAAACACGACATGTTTCCATGCAGCCATTCTCAAGTTAGCATTTACCGCGAGGTCATAATGCACTTAAGAGTATATGGTTTGGCTGCATCACAAACAACCCCGGAATGAAGATTCCGAAAGCTGCAGAGGGGCTCTGCTCATGCATGGGCACCCTCTCACATGAAACCCAGCACCCTGCCTTCAGGATTGTTAAGGCCTGCCATAGGGGTGACTGATAGGTTTACATGTGCAGTGATATGGAGAGATATAGGGAACCTATATCTCAGTAAGGGGTGCATACACCACCTTACACAGGCTGCTGTAGCAGGCCTGTTGTGTCATTTTGGATGGCCTCTCAGGGGTGGCATAATACATGCTGCAGCCCCTGGGAGGCCTCTGGGGTACCTAGGCCCTCGGTACATAGTATACCATATACTAGGGACTTATAAGGGTACCCCAGAATCCAATCTGGAGTGTACCTAAAGTACATGCAATCAATTTAAAGGGGAAGCAGATAGGCTGGGGTCCTGAATAGCAGGATCCCAGCCAAACTAAGTCGAAAACCAGCAGTACACCAGGAAAAAAGTGGGGGCAACCATGCAGTCCGATTCCACCCTCCTACAGCCAGGTCCTCCCTGAACTGGAACACATGTAGCCAAGACTGATTTCACCCTTATTAGGGCTCATCAGTTGGGCACAGCTTGGTTCCAGTGGCACAGTGTTGTTGCAGTTGACACACTGGGTGCACAACATCACTGTATGTTAGGTCACTCTGTGCACAACATCACTCTATGTCACTGGGCGCCACTTCACCTCGGTGCACGACATCCCTGGACGTCATCAGGGCACTCGGTGTTCAGGGTCACAGGACTTCAAGTCACTGTGCAAAACATCTCTGTACGTCACGTCACTCAGAGTACAAAATGACACCTTTCGGGACAGACCGATCTCAGCCCAAGCCACAGAGGACACAGTGATGCTAATTCTGCGCAGCACTATGCACTTATAAGACCAGCAGCCAGTTATCAGAAAAGTGCATCTAGAGAGCAGAGTGTCTAGTTCGGGGAAAGCAGTGGTCCGTCCTACAGGCAACGACCGGGCTGCATTGATAGACCGGAGTGCGAGACTCATATCAGGTGTGTTTTAGAGTCACGGCTGGGGCGCAGTTGGTGAGCTCTATCTGGACTTCAGCACTGGAACAGCAAGAAATACTAAAGGAAAAGATTGAGGTGCGTTGACAGCGCGGTGTGAGGACCCCATTCCGGAAACAGCAAAGGGTGCCGGGTAACTGAGGCTTAGCGCTACGTGTTGGTCTTAGTTCTAGAATTCCAGGAGGGTTGCGTGGCTGTGGAAGACTGTCCTGGAATAACAGGAAGCGCTGAAGGTCGCATTTAGATGCCGTCGAAGATGTATGTGGGGTCTTCGTCGTTCAAAGAAGAGCTGCAGGTGGAGCCTGTTTCTTTCGAAGAGGTGCGTGTGTCTGATCTGGGATGAAGAGGTCTGTAGGTCAAGAGTGAGATGACTCAATAGAGCGGAGTGATGGTCTTAATAGCAGGGATTGTGAAAGAATCTGTAGAGGGGCCTCAGCGGAGTTGTGAGTAGAAGGGTATGTGTGCACACAGATTTACTAGCCTCTCCTGGCACACTTACGAAGACTTCATTGGAGCATCTCAGATCTACACACATCTTATGTCACACCTACAAAGTTTGCACTTGCGCGCCGCAGATTTACACAAGACATACGGCACACTCACATCGACTTCAATGTGAGCATCTCGGATTCACACACATCTTATAGCACACTCATAAAGACTTGCACGAGTCGTATGACACGTACTCACAGTGGCTTTCACTGCAGCCCCTTCGATGTAAACTGGTTTCATGGCACACTCACATCGGTTTGCTCTGGAGCATCTTAGATTTCCCAAGCCTCACGTCACACTCGGATATACACAAATCTTATGGCACACTCAGGGGGGCTTGCACTGGATCATCTCGAAATCACACGGATATTATGGCACACTCGCAGAGATTTGCACTGGAGCACCTCAAATTTACATGCATTTTATGGAGAACTCACCAGGGTTTGCACTGGTAAAACTCTGATTCACACCAGCCTTGTGGCATACTCATGTCGACTTGCACTGGGGCTCCTCAGATTTACACACATCTCATGGCACAACGACTTATACTGGAGCATCCCCAATGTGCACTGATCTTATAGCACCCTCACGGAAATTTACACTGGTGCATCCCCAATTTGCATGGATCTTATGGCACCCTCACGGAGATTTACACTGGGGCATCCCCAGAGTGCACGGACCCTGTGGCACACTGACAAAGAGGCGCACTGTCTGGAGCACCTCATGTTTGCACGAATCGAATGGAAAACTCACCAAGACTTGCACTGGTGCAACTCGGATTTACACGTGTCTTATGGCACACTCAATCATCCACTTGCTCCACTCTGGAGATGTCTTTGGTCTCTTGGGTGCAAAAACTATATGACTACGGCTAAAGCCAGCTGAGCATCTTTTTAAAGTTCGAGAACAGGTTATCAGAAAAGCGCAATCTATTTCAGAAATGTTGCACAGAGAAAACAAAGCGATTCTGACAGAAATCACAAAGAGCTCAGAACCCCTCGTGAGCAGCTCCCTCCGATGACTTCTGTGCGAAGTCCAGAGGCAAACTCCTGCAGCAGACTCTGTGAGTGTCTTTGCGCGGGACTTTAATTTCAGATTTAGAGATTTGAAGTGGGATAAAACATAAGGGGGGGTGGATTACTAGCGCTGCTATCGCTCACTTTTGGGCATTTTCACCAATGCAATTATCACAAGCAAAAATCTGGGGCAGTGGTTGACGATTCTGTGACCTTTTCACCAAAGGGAGCCCAATTGGCTCACAGTGAGAGACAGTGAAGATGTTCATACTTCTCCAAGCCATAAAGCAGCTCGAAACTATTCAGTTCCAAGAGCAGCACTATACGAGTGCAAGTTCCTTCATCATTCATTTATTCATAAGAGAGACGCGACAGACGGCTGGGAGTGGAGGCACACATACATAGGCCCGAGTTAAATGAAGATTAAGAGGTAGCCATAGAGAAGGGCAGTGCGAGAGAGAGAGAAGGAGAAAAGAAGAAAGAGAGAGGGAGAGAGAGCGAAAGACAGGAGTTCTAAAGCTACAGGGGCGGAGGGGGGAGATAGATATGGAAAAATAAAGAAACTCAAGCAGGACGAGCGAGATAATTAAACAATGAAAGAAAGAGACATGGAGAGGGAAGAAGGAGATGGAGAGAGCGACGGATGGAAAGGACAAGACAGAGTCTGAACAACAAATCAAGAAATAGGGTTTAGTTGGCTATAAACAGGGAGACTTGCAAGTATGTGGCTAAAGATGACCAAACTATGCCACAGGCGGCATGTTCTATGTCAGTATTATTTACAGATGTTCCCATTTTAAGGCAGTAATGCTATGTGAGCACAGGGCGTGCTTTATGGGTAGCAGGTCAGCACTTGAATAGAGGGATCCGCAGTTGAAAGTTGAGCAGCCAACCCTACCACGCGCTTTCATCCTTTTGCACTACAAACATTTTACTTTGAAAAGTGCAAATTATGCAGCATATTGTGCGTCATGTGACGTGTGGAAAACCCATAATTAGGCGGAAAACACCATGGTCGTAGAATCGCCCATTCTAGTGGCCTTTGGTAAAAGAGACAGAGGCGGCAGCTAAAAACGGCCGTTAAAAACAGAACAGAGACAGACAGGACGTCTGCGAGAGGGAGCGTGACAGAGACGACGAATAGCTAATGATGCAGATTCTATAGACGGACAGAGAGAGCGCGAGGGGGGAGTTGGCTTAAGAGGAAGATCAGAGACGTTTTAAGGCATGGGCAAAGTGGGCTCTGGCCCAGGGCCCCAGCCTTTCAGGGGGCCCCCTGATAGAGGCAGCTCTGCCGCATTCAGCAAGGAAATGAATTGCAGCAGATAAGTGTCCCAGTGTGATCCGGGCCCTCAACAATGGCCGCACTTATTATCCGCATCCAAGAACAAGCATTTGCAATGCAATAGGTCCGATTTGCATTGCAAATGCTTAAGTTTAAAACTGAGCGTGGCGCCGCTTCACGGTCACCGCGCTCGGTTTCTTTATATATTTCTTAACTTTAACACTGAGCGCGGTGTCCTTGAAGCGGGCGCTGTGCTCAGTGTTAAAGTTAAGAAATATATAAATAAACCGATCCCGGTGTCCGTGAAGCGGCGCCGCGCTCAGTTTCAAAGTTAAAAAAAACAAACACAAACAGTGCGCGGTGTCCCTGAAGTGGACGCCGCCACGCGACTGTGCAAACGCACGCAATAGTAAAAGCAATGCATCCCACACGCAAGATATAGTAACAAAACAGCGTAGAAAAAAAACATTAAGTTAAAGCCACTAGTACTAAATGCATTCCACACGCAAACGCATGCAATAGTGAAAAACAAAGTGCAGAAAGTCAATATTAAACCCACCGTCTCACGCCGCCAGTAAAAGATCCAATCCCGCTGGGCGTGGCCTAAAAAGGACAGGGTGGCAACCAGGAGGAACTAAAAACCCTCCGGTACAATCAACGAAGTCTGTTCTGAATAATAACTGACGACAAACGACGCACACCAATCACAATTGCAGGCGGAGCTCAGACACGACTTCTAGAATCATATTGATTCCAAGAAGCCCTCGCATGGCGAGAGCAGCGCATGCGCCCTGCTAACGCCAGGCGAGACCTAAAAAGGCAATATGACTTCGAAGTGTGCTTGCGCCTCTGAAACGTTTTTGGTTAGACATAGACCTAGCTGCATTCAGTGCACTGAATCATCTTGAAGAAGCTCTTTGACTGATATATTTTTTGTGGAGAATGGCGCATATCATAAGACCGACTTAAAAATAGGCTGATGGAGGGCAATCTAAGAATTGTTCCTTTAAGTTGTATAAATGTTTGAATGGCCGGGGATTCATAAAATACCTTAGATTCCCATGAACCCTGTCGAAGGACTATCTGGGTCCAAACTGCCAGAATTAAGCCATCATAAACTCGGATGCATTATTACATTTGGAATACTTTCAATTCACTCCTATTCTTTACCCCTGGATCTTCCACACCTGTAATTTGGAAGATGAGAATACAGAACCATACATTCTTCCTCTTTCCTGTCGGCCCTCTGTGGGGTCTCCTCCGTTACTGTTGTTTACGTACCACTTGTGTTCTGTGTCATCCTGGGCCATTTCGAAAAGTTGCTCTTTTCCCAACACCTGCTCAGTGTAGATCAACCAGAAAAGGTGTGGGGGGGGTGGGGGGGGGGCTTGTATATTCAAGCCTTTCGGAGGGAGACTTTTTTTTTTTATAAATCTTCTGCTGACAGTTTATAATTTTTCTTCACATAACTTGCTTTGAGTTGGTATTTATGTTAATGTTTACAAAATGTCACACCCGTCTGCTGAGGGTTTAAGGTGACAGTAGCTGGGCTGGAGGTCATCGCAGTGGACCAGGCCACGTGCCTTGGGTTCTAGAGGTGTGTGGGCATGCCATAGGCCTTCCCTGAACGCATGAGCCTATTCAGCATGGCAGAATGCTACATCCAGTGGGTACTAGGGCACACTAGGCACAGGGAATGGCTGGAAGCCACACCCTCTGCCCAGACGCGCCCTGCCAGATGCAATCAGGCCTGGGGCATCGGGGTTATTTTAGATTTCTCTACACTTAAATAATTACTTAAATAACGGAAACTGAAAGTTTGTATTCTTTATCAGTAAATCCCTTCTGCAATCCCTAAAACCATCCTGGGTCAGTGTGTGTATGCATTTCATCCGTCGAGTACTTGTGGAAATATGTAATTTACAACGTCTTTTTTTCCACGGAACAAAAAAAATATGGATCCATTTAAATCCAACATTTAAAAGCTGTAATGTACCATTATGGTAACCAGACTAGTTAGTGTTTTAATATATAATTTCAATAAAGAATTGATTAAAGTATGACAATAAACATAGCTTTCCATATATTTTTATTTCCAATTCCCGTGGGTGTAGGTAATTTTCACTTCTGCTTGAGAACACATTTGTAATAATTGTACATATAAATATATATTTTTAGCCCACTTTTGTGATATTATTTTCCAGTTTCTCTGCTGTACTTCAAGGAAGTGAGAATGACATGAGATTTGTGTACTGTGCATCCTGCATTTGTTATATGCTTAACAACTGGTCAGGCATGGATATGAAGAAGGCCATCAGTTATATCAGGAATAGCATGGTAAGAGCAACTACAGACATCTGTGTTGTGAATGTATTTTTGATGACGCTCATTACAATCCAGTTTGTGTTTTGGCTGGTGGAGATTGCTGTTACATTTTTATGTTCAACCTGGAGGTTAAACCTGTTAGGTTTAAAACGCATGACTTCAGAAAGCTTAAATCGTCTTTCTTTCAGTTTATTTTATTTATTTGTTATTTTCATTTAACGCAGTGCATTATCGTAGCTATTATTTATTATTTATCCTCAACTATTAGAAATACCCACTTGCTCCTAGAGATGGGATAATCCATTTTCGACATCTAATATCATGGTTTTATCAGATTATTCTGACCCTACCACTGGTACCACCAGGTATTACAATATTCTAGAGCTGTCCATTTTCTCTACCTACCCTCAGTTCTACTTTTATGACTATCAAGCAGAAGGACTTTGCAACTTTGTCTAATCCTTCCAGTTTTTTTGTTTTTTTTGCGAAAATCTATTGTTCTATTTCTGCACGGTCGTCTCCTTTAAGAATTTCCAGTCCTGCACCTGGAGCACGTCTTTCACAGAATGTCATACCCGTTTGATATTATACCTCGGCAGATGCATAACCATTTCCTGTGCAAGGCCTATGGGATTATGAATTCGAAAGCCTGAAAAGAAAAAATATTTTTGAGTGCCAGCCAAAGAGATGTGGAGGAAAAGCAATAATAAGATGAACAGGAAATGCAGACTTTTGTTTTGCCAGTTGTTTTGTATGGCAAGTGTGCAAGCTATGGTTTGTGGAGCTAACCAGATCACTGACACAATATCGTTGTACCAAATCTCGTTGACAAAAATATTGTGTCAAAAATACTATTTACCACCATATCCTGTTCCTATACTTATAAGGGTAAGTACAAAAATAATGGGGAAAAATATCTTTGAAACGAATATCGTCCAAAAACATATACTTATATGAATACACACGTGTGTTCAGTTGTGTATATAGTGTAATGCAATTATTAAAAATATAGATTTTACATAATATTTTTATGTTTTAATATTTTAAATTTGCTACTATGTAAAGATATATCCGTACACACTGTACGAAGTCTACATTCCTCGGCTACCGCCCACTCCTGCAAATCCGCCCTCCATTTAGGGAGCGCCGGGGGTATGGGGCTGGCCCAGTGTATAGCTATGTGACTGCGTGCTAGCAGCAGGCTGAGCTGGGCAAATTTATAGCCCATTTTTCTTCCCTTCTGTGGTCCGGGGGCAGCAAACCCAATAGACAATGACTGATTGAGGTCTCCACAGCCACCTTTGTCACTCTACACATTTCTCTGTGTACCTCTCTGCAGTACAGCTGAAGCTGTGCACAACTCCAAGCCACGTGGCAGAAAACAGCAGGCGTATTCCCGCATCTAATGCAACCTGGTGTTCTCGTGGGATATGCTCTATGAAGTCGGGCCGGGTTCAGGTAGGATTGATTAAGAAAATAAAAGTGCACTAACTTAAAGCGGGCATTGCTTGCCACCTCGCGCCCAGCACCATTCAGTATCTGACAGTGGTATATCTACTTCCCTGTCCCACGCTTCCAGTCTCATGGCAGTCTCATGGCAACTACCGTCGTCCTGTCTGCCTTCAGCTCTACATTCAATCTGGAGATGATACCCTTATAGGAGTCCAGGTCCAGAATTACCCCGAGTACATAAGACTTCTGTGGCTCATCTGGAAAGGTGGGCCATATACCTCGAACAGTTCGTGAAATGCTTGCATATTGCAAGAACTGCCGATTGTCAACCCCTTAGTGTGCTCTCATTTCCACCAGATCCATGAAAGTACCATTCATAGACAGATCTCCCGCCTTCTCGCAACCCCCCATTATACAGCCCTTAACATTCATGGACTCGCGAATATGCAGGAAAGGGCGCAGCCACCACAGCGGGAGAAGCGCGTCGTACGGCGCTCTCTTAATAACTTTACAAATTGCCCTGTCCCATGCTCTCGCCACACTGGCAACAAAAAAACAGTGTCCGGCGGCAGATCCCTGCTGCACATCAGCAACCGGAGAAGCTGAGCAATACCAGCGGACCCCGACATCAAAGTTTTTCCCAGTTGGGTTCAGTATCGCACTATATTGCCACATATTGTGAGATTATTCTCACGGTAATCTTTTCAGTCCCGCTCCCCGGTCCACCACGGCTCTTGGATAGCCGATTGTTGTGGAGGGAGCTGGGAAAGTCAGGCAGGCCAGGCACCATTGGAACTAAGCGTGCAACGGCCGCCATTTTAGGTCGGTTGCCGCTCTAGTCGTTACACGGCCAGACAGGAAGGCTACTTAAGCTCCCCCTGAGGCGGACGCGCGCTGCCGGCGCGCCAAAGGCAAACCCGACTGCGCCCGTCCGCGCTCGTTCCGCGCTCAGCGCCAACAACGCTGCCGGTTCTTTGGACAAAATGGTGCCCCCAATATCATACACCAGAGGTGAGCTCCTGGCACTTTCTTACAGATCTCCTATATGTCCTGGGCCAATCTTAGGAGGCACTAAGAACACTAGGAAGCAGATTTGTCAAAACTGCAACCGTAGGGTCTCAGACATCAAATGTAAGCCTTGTGCTGATCAGGCCCCAACCAATATCCATAAAGGATTTTCAGTAGAAATAAGGAATGAGAATACTACCCCTAAGACTTTAAAACCGACCCAAGATTGTCTTGTGCATTAGTAAATGCACGGTCATTAATTAAACACCAGTTTGAATTCAGTCACTTTGTTGACTCTCATGCTCTGGACCTGATATTTGTCTCGGAAACCTGGGCAGATGAAGCATCAGGTCCCGATTTGGTGACAGCAGTCCCACAAGGGTTTGCAATAACCAGAAGGGATTGCCCTGGTAAAAAGGGAGGAGGTCTGGCAATAATTTACAGAAACCATCTGAAAGCGTCATTTAAAGACACCACAATAGACAAGGAAGCTGAGGTTCTTCTATTTAAGGTATCGACTAGTCATGTATACTCATTCAATGGGATGCTAGTTTATCGGCCGCCAGGTTCCAGAACAAACTTTTTACACACTATGGGCCAACTCCTGGAACATAAAGTAACAACTCAGAATTTTACCATATTGGGCGATTTTAATTTTCATTTACACAACTCCCTTGATAATGACTCTAAGGCCCTCCTTGACTTAATGACGAGCACAGGACTCGAGCAAATTGTGACCGGTCCAGCCCACACAGCGGGTCACCTTTTAGACGCCATATTCACAGACTGCCCATTGCTGAAATATAATAATACCTTACAACTTCACTGGACTGATCATTATGCCGTGTTGGTTACTCTTACTCCTCCTTGCCCTACGGTTTCCAAGCACATCCCAGTAAGCAGCGAATCACGCTATCAATGGCATAGGCTAGATAATAACGATTTTTCCACCCAGCTGAATAAAAACAAACTGTGTTTTACAAAAGACCCAGAGGTGGCCTCATTACAATACCATCACTGGATATCAGTAGCAGCTAGAACTACTGTCCCTCAAAGAACAGGGAAAACCAGCAGGACAGCACCAACTGAACCTTGGTTCTCTGTAGAACTAAAGATCTCAAGAAGACTGTGTCGCAGTTACGAAAGACGTTGGAGCAAATACTATGATCCTAAAGAAAAGGAATTATACAAGTCAAGACTGGCACATCATAAAGAGTTGATTAAAAAAACTAAAATCGGCTATTTTTCCGAAAAAATTGAAGGAGCAAAAAATAACTCGAAGGAGCTTTTTGCAACAGTGCTGAATCTCAGTCAAGTACAAGAGAACAATAACTGCACAATAGACCAAGCGTTCTGTGACACACTGGCCTTCTCGTTCCACAATAAAGTCTCCACTATCTATGACACCTTTGTCTTAAGACCAGTCAATCTCCAAGGTGTCCAATCTGTTACCACATGTTCGACCTCAGCCCAGCCTATTTCGACGACCAAACTTACCCAATCCTGCTTTTCTAAATTCACACCACTTTCTCAAGAACAAACATCAAAGCTTCTGTTAGCAACAAAATCCGGCTCCCCCCTCGATCCCTGTCCTCCGCGAGTAACCCACCTGTTAGTGGAGTCGGTTGCTTTGCCACTTACGAAGGTCCTCAATTTGGCCATTGAAACGGACTTTCCCACAATGTGGAAGAAAACATCAATTTTACCTTTGTTAAAGAAATCAAACCTGGATACAACAGAAGCAGGAAACTATCGCCTTATTTCCCGGTTACCCTTACCGGCGAAAGTACTAGAGAAACATGAATCAGGAACTGACGGTTTTCATTGAGAATAATCACATTTTGGATCCTACTCAATATGGCTTTAGAGCCCGACACAGCACTGAACAAGCCTTGATCACTGCAATGGAGGAAGTCAGATGGGCGGTTGATAATGGAGGATCGGCAGCCCAGATACTATTAGACTTATCAGCCGCCTTCGATACGGTGGACCACGGCATTCTAATACACCGGCTCCAGGAAGCTGGAGTAGAAAACTCAGCGCTAGCATTGCTCAGATCCTTTCTGCTCAACCGAGAACAATTTGTCGAAATAGGAGGCTACAAATCTAAATGTTTCAGGCTTCCTTGTGGGGTGCCACAGGGCTCATCATTGAGCCCCACCCTTTTCAATTTATATGTTGCTCCCCTGGCACGTATGATCAAATCCCATGGGTTTGAATTGGTATCATACGCGAATGACACCCAGATTATTGTATCAATCTCAAGCAACAATCCTAAGACCGCGCAGAACTTTAAGGAGTGTATGAGATGTGTCAGCGTATGGATGGCCGAGAATTGTCTTAAATTGAACTCAAATAAAACTGAGGTACTTCTCTTTGGGAAAGTCACCTCCTTCTGGTCCTCAGAATGGTGGCCAGCAGAGCTGGGGACCCTCCCAACACCAGTTATTAAGGCAAAAAATCTCAGAGTCATTATAGACACCACCCTTTCCTTCTGTCACCACGTAAACAAACTCACTGCTTCCATCTATTACATCCTAAAAATCTTGAAGAAAACTTTGCCCTTTATACCAACAGGATTGCAGAAAACAGTGGTGGCAGCCTTAGTGCGGTCTAAACTCGATTATTGTAATGGAATACTAGTTGGAGCAAACAAATCAGTAATTACAAAACTACAGGTTCTTCAGAATTCCACTGCTAGACTGCTCTTCGGTCTGTCCAAATATTCATCTGCTAAACAGGCCCTCAATACATTGCACTGGCTACCGATTGAGAAGCGAATTAGGTTCAAGGCATTGTGTATTGCATTTAAGGCCTTACAGAACTCAGGTCCCACTTATCTAATTAAACGCTTCCAATGGTATACACCAGTCCGCGCACTCCGTTCGGCCTCCCTGAAGCTGGTGAGGGTACCATCCTCCCGCCTCCAAAGATGGGGTGGCAAAAGCTTCTTCAATATCACCTCTAGATGGTGGAACAAGCTACCTCTTCATCTAAAAAACTCCACTGATCTCTTGTCCTTTAGAAAAGGACTGAAAACGTGGCTTTACACTCTGTAAATTGGGTTTCACTGGCTCCTACACACGCAGATGCTCTGTGGACTTCCTTCATAAGCGCCTAGACACCCCCGGGTAGTAGAGCGCTATATAAATACATAAATAAATAAAAATATTGTAGGAGACCTGCCAGATAGTACAAATGTAGATCTGGGAGCCTTAATCCACCCTCTCCTAAATCCAGCTTCAGCACTTCCAGGGGCACCCTGCATCTCTTCCCCGCCCATACCAAATCTACTAATAGCTTATCTATTTGTTTAAACAGTTCCAACTCAGTATACAAAAAGAGTTCTGCATCAGATAGAGGCAACGGGAAGGAGGACCATTTTGCACAGCTCCACCCTACCCATCACCGACAGTGACAGCATGAACCAAAATCGTATCGAGCGCTCTAGGCCCTCCAATATTTTTCCCATATTCAGAGCATATTGGAGGTTGCTATCATGAGTAATCTGGAGTCCGAGATACCTAAAGCTGTGTATTTCCCATGGCATTCCCACAGCAGGAAGATATGTCTCTTCCCTACCCGTCAACGCTGCCAGTGGATAAAGCATCATCTTGTGTCAATTAACCTGTAGCCCGGACGCCGCACCAAAATGTCCCAGAAGCTGCATGAGGAGAGGGACTGATTGCTCAGGGTCTTTCACATTCACCAGCGTGTCGTCTGCGTACATTGAGACAACATGACGATTGCCCCGACTGGTATGCTCCAATCTAGCAATTGGTCCCTGAGGTATATTGCGAGTGGCTACATTGCAAGCGTGAACAATAACTGGTACAAGGAGCAGCCCCTTTCTATACTAAAGGCCTCCGACACCTCAGTCCCCAATCGCACTCTTGCTGTGGGCAAGGTATAAAGCAGCCGAACCCACGACATATATCTGGTCTCCAATCCCATACAGGCCAGGACCTCCCACAGGTATGGTCATGACAGGGTATCGAAGGCCTTTTCTGTATCCAGTGATACCAAGGCAGCTCCAAAGTCACGTGTTTCGTGCATCACGTGGGATAACCGCCTGAGGTTCATGTGCGATTTCCTCCCCGGCACAAAACCACACTGGTCTTCCCTCACCAAGTGTTTGATGACCCTCCTCAGTTGTAGTGCTAAAACTTTTGCGAGTAGCTTTATATCAACATGGAGAGAGGTCTGTATGACCCCGGGTCAACAGGGTCTTTAGCCGGCTTAGGAAGCATGAGTATAATCGCTTCTCGCATTTGCAATGGCAGCTCGCCCCAGTCATGGGCTTCCAAAAGGGTTTCCAATAGTGCCGGGAGTATAGTGGCAGCGTGTGTCTGGTGATACTCAACCGGCATTCCGTATTGTCCCGGACGTTTCCCTCTAGCCATATCACGAAGCGCCTCCTTCAGTTCCTCCAACATTATAACCTCGCCTAACCCCTCCGCCTGCGTCAAACGAGGTAGAGCCACCCGGGCTAGGAAGTCAGCGGCTCCCGTATCCACCAGTTGTGACGGTGCAGTATATGTTTCAGCAAGGTGAGCTCGCAGCCGCTGTGTCACGGCCAACTGGCCCATGACCATTGTACCATCAGGTGCTCCTGGAGCGTATATTGTAGGGGAAGGGCATTCCCTCTTAAGCAACCATGCCAATATGAGCCCTGACCGATCCCCTTCCCTATGAAGCCTTTGGCGATAGTCCTTGTGGACATGGCAATCGACTCTATCCCAGATCTTCACCACCGCTCTATGTGCCGTTGTCAGCGCTTTCTCGCCCCCCCTCCTGTCCCTGCATTCGTCGGTGCTGCTCAGCAAGCTGTATTTCCTTCTCTCCCAATTCCCACTCCAGGTTCTTCCTGATGCCATATGTTTTACCCAAGCTTCAGTGCCTCCCATTCCATGCATGTGTGCTTGCCGTACCCCAGTTGAACTCGACAAATCTCCAAAGTACTTCTTGCATATCCATGGCATATTCGGGATCTCCTAGAGACTCAGGCCTGAATCTCCACAAAGGTATAGCAGGACGCCCACCCCGCACTCCAAAGAGTAGAGGTGCGTGGTCAGAAAGGAACTGCCAATCAATATCAATGAGAACTAGCTAAGGTAGAAGCTAATTGTTTGTCTGAGAGAAGAAAAAACCCATTGGTCTTTTATGAAGACCCTCACCCACCAACCTAGTTGGTGGCATGCTTCATCATCGGGTCCCACCCAAGGCGCCGAGTGCACCTCGGTGTGCTTCAACGCCTGTTTACAGCGTAGCGGGTTCTGCGCAGTGTGTGCAGTGAAGTGAAATGAGTGTAAGTTAAAAAACTGTCCTGAGGGTCCCAAGGATCGGAGAAATTTAATAATGGGCCCTTGGCAGTATTAAAAAACAGAAGGGCAGATATTTGTGGAGGTAAGTTATGTCTCCAATATCCTGTGCGGTCTACATGTTTCAGCCAGATTCCTGAATTAAACTGGCTTTCTTCTATGTGAATGAAAAGGGTAGTGGTAATCAGAATACTGTGTTATTCAGACAAATGTGTCGCACGCGCTAAGGTGCGTTATTTGTAAGAGGGGGTATTCCTCTATTTGCTCATTGCCTGTTGAAAAAGGAAGACAAAACAAGGACACATACAAACATAAACATTAAAAATTGCAAGCTTCTGGTTTTCACATTTGCTCATGTGACTAAATAAACGTCGTGTCCGTACACTATGCGGAAATATAGGCGGTAGTGGAACGGAACGTGACGCTTGTGGAAGGGTGGCTGCGTATAGAGGTCGAATTATGCGCTACTGTGCTATAAAATATAGCGTCAAGCGAATCAATCTGTTCAAATCAGAGTGATCAGCGCTACAAAAGAAAAGTTATGCTTACTCTGAAATTCTCAGAATGAGCCCCATGAATCCCGTAGAGGGACCTGACCTGTAGTCACACACTGTGTGTGCGAAGGGAGAGAAAACAAAAGAAATTGTTGCATGAAGCCCAGCCTCGTGTGGGCTTGTGTCCGCCGGATGGCTGACCGAAAAAGGGGAGGGAGACCCCCCCAAGTGCCCCACTTACTTCGTCAAGGTCACAGGTCCTCTGTCCATACCTACTGTGGCTGCTACCGGGATTCCGATGATATGGGCCGGTAGTTTTGAGGGCGTTTAAATACTCCGTGTGCTCGTCAGGTGCCGCGCATCGGGGCCGGTGTGCCTCATTATCCATTGCGTGTTTGTGAGTAGCGTTCAATCCCTGAGCTACTGAAACTGAGGACTGCCTCGTCTGTGTATATGCAGCCTTGCTATTATTTTGTTAGAGAATAAAGTTAATAGAAGAAAAAAATATATATATATACGAAATTGCACTGTTCGTTTTTGCATTTTGTGTGTTTGTGAGTAGCGTTCAATCCCTGAGCTACTGAAACTGAGGGAGGACTGCCTCGTCTGTGTATATGCAGCCTTGCTATTAATTTGTTAGAGAAAAAAGTTAATAGAAGAAAAAACATATATACGAAATTGCAATGTTTGTTTTTAAATGAGTAGGTGGTGTTCACAAGTTTATTGAAATAATTTAGGCTTGTCCCCGCTGCCGTAATGTGTTTAGGCTGATGAGTGGACATGGTAGAGAGACCGGATGTCCGCGGCCATTTAGAAGAGGCTGTGCGTGTGGCGCGTCTTTGATATCAAAGGGTGTTATTTTAAAAAAAATGTAATTAAAGTAAAATAACATCGCCGTTCTGAACAGATGGAAAGGGGTGAGTTATGGGCTATGCTAACTCCAGCGTATGTCAGGGGAGATGCCAAAACCAAAGCCCAGTCTGGGCATGCTGCCACCATGGTGGTGGGGGGCGTGGAGAATGCGTGTTTGAGGGCATATGTGCCCTTATCTGAGGATTGGGATCATGACATTCTCACACAGTGTGTGCGTGCCACCACTTGCTCATGTCATTGTTATAGTGGGTATATCTAGGTGAGTGTGTCCCACAGCTAGTTGGAAAAAGAGACCTGTAAATGGTCATGTGGTTGGTAATCAGCGGTTGCTGAGGGAGTTCCATCGGATATTGTCGTTGAGTCCTACTATACGAGTGGAAAGGCAGTAGATCCAGCGTTGTTCTTTCTGGAGAAGGATTTTGTCATCTGTCAGGTTGTTGGTCTCGATTTGTTCGATTACTGTCCACCTCAGGTCATTGGGAGTATGTCCTCTTTGGATGAAGTGGTCTGTCATCCTAGTTGTGTTTTTCTTACAGCATATATTGCTGCGGTGTTCTCCTATCCTTTTCTTGATTTTACGACTCGTCATCCCAATGTATCGGAGTTTGCACTGGCATTCTATAAGGTAAACCCCTTGTTGAGTTGCAGTTGGTGTGCTTTCTCTGGTGCCAAGTTTTACCCTCTTCCAAGTCGAGTGTTTTCGTAGCTCTGGTGAGGTGGCAAACACAGCAATTTCCAGATGGGTGATGACCCACTATGCTAGGTAAGCCCCATGCATTTAGGACATTGCTTTCTGATGAGGCCTTCGGTCTTTTGGGGCGGGTACAAGCCCACACGAGGCTGGGCTTCACGCAACAATTTCTCTTGTTTTCTCTCCCTTCGCACACACAGTGTGTGACTACAGGTCAGGTCCCTCTACGGGATTCATGGGGCTCATTCTGAGAATTTCAGAGTAAGCATAACTTGTTTTTTGTAGCACCGATCACTCTGATTTGAACAGATTGATTCACTTGACGCTATATTTTATAGCACAGTAGCGCATAATTCGACCTCTATACGCAGCCACCCTTCCACAAGCGTCACGTTCCGTATCACTACCGCCTATATTTCCGCATAGTGTACGGACACGACGTTTATTTAGTCACATGAGCAAATGTGAAAACAAGAAGCTTGCAATTTTTAATGTTTATGTTTGTATGTGTCCTTGTTTTGTCTTCCTTTTTCAACAGGCAATGAGCAAATAGAGAAATACCCCCTCTTACAAATAACGCACCTTGGCGCGTGCGACACATATTTGTCTGAATAACACAGTATTCTGATTACCACTACCCTTTTCACTCACATAAGTCCTGAAGAAAGCAGTTTAATTCAGGAATCTGGCTGAAACATGTAGACCTCACAGGATATGGAGACATAACTTACCTCCACAAATATCCGCCCTTCTGTTTTTTAATACTTCCAAGGGCCCATTATTAAATTTCTCCAATCCTTGGGACCCTCAGGACAGTTTTTTAACTTACACTCATTTCACTTCACTGCACACACACTGCACAGAACCCGCTCCGCTGTAAACAGGCGTTGAAGCACACCCGAGGTGCACTCGGCGCCTTGGGTGGGACCCGATGATGAAGCATGCCACCAACTAGGTTGGTGGGTGAGGGTCTTCATAAAAAACCAATGGGTTTTTTCTTCTCTCAGACATAAACAATTAGCTTCTCCGTTAGCTAGTTCTCATTGATATTGATTGATATTACCAGGGGAAGTGAACTAGTACGCTTTTTCCTCTCTCTCTCTCTCTCTCTCTCTCTCTCTCTCTCTCTCTCTTGATACATATAACAGAAAGGAACTGCACCTGATAAGATGCTTTCACAATGTTTAGAACTTCCTCACCAGCAATAAGGACTCTATCTAGTCTACTGTGTGTACCATGCGTTGGGGAGTAACAGGAATATTCCTGCACCGTGGGGTGAAGCTCCCGCCACACATCCACTAGTATTAGTCGGTACATGGCCTCCCACAATTCAGCCACCATGCGAGGTTTCATGCCCACTCGCCGCAGGTGCCTATCGAATAGCCTGTCCAACACACAATTGAAATCGCCCGCCCAAACAATCGGAGAGCCTGCATATGGCAGTAATGCATCCTCCAAAGCACCAAAGAACTCCTCATTGTCAATATTGGGAGCATACATGTTCATCAGACACACCCCGCGACCATCCAGCATACCATGTAGCAGTATATGGCGCACCTCCACATCCGCAGATTGTCTCTTCAACTGGAAGGGGACTCCCGGTGCCTCCCAATTCAATACCCCCTGGCGTATGACGAATAGGTAGCGGAGTAAAGTTGCATTCACCATTTTATACCAAGCTTTTGGGCTTCTGCCTCCATGAGGTGTATCTCCTGAAGGAAGGCAATGCTTACCCTCATCCGTCTAAGGTAGGTCTGTGTTTGGTATCTCTTAAAGGAAGTGAGCCCCCGCAGATTTCAAGACAGCATTCGTACTGCTTCAGCCATTGCTCAGCAACCCGCGCACACACAAACTCTGCCCTCAGCCACCCCCACCACATCCGCCCACCCCACCTATCCCCACATCTCCATAGGATTTAGTGCTGCCACAAACAACATAAAAACACTGTCTCTTGACTAGAATAAAAACCTGTCCCCCCCCCACCCCGGGTAAACACCCCCCAACTTAACTTGTGCCTGCCCATACATCTCAACCAACCCTCCCCGTTGACATCACTGTACCACTCAAATGTCTGAGTCCAGTGAGACCCGTCACGGATGTTACCTTATGAGAAAAAAAAACGCTACGGAATCAGATGGTTAATTGTAAATGACCCAGTCGCCACCCCACTCCTATGTGTCCCACCTTCCCCAGCAATTAGTGTGTGCGCTCAACAGTAACACAATATGAACAACTGACCGATTGGCCAATAAAAACAATAATATACTAGTCAAATAGAAAGGTAAAAACAAAAAAGGGGGGGTTGTTGGTAGGGGTTGGCGAAACGAAGCATGTCTGTGCCCCGTCAATGGCAGCCACACCGTGCAGGTATCCCAGTGACATTAATTACATAATGAAGGAACCAGCAACAACGTGCAAGAAAAATGAACACGTATCTAATCAAACACAGTCCCACTTTGTGGGCGAGTATGTCCTAAATAGTCCCATTTAAGGCATTGCCATTGCGAACACCACGCTCGAGGCAGGGTATATCTCTTACCGATTGTCGGTGGTGCTGACCCTCACCCCACAACCCTCCGACAACACTTCTCCTTCACACCTCTCAGACCTTTGTAGTGTCCAGTGGTGCACCCTCAGCCTTCTGCATCTCCGAGCTGGCACTGGAAGATGTCGTCAATGTAACCATCTCGGCCAGCATCCTGTCCTCCGCCCTCTCCTGCCGTTGAGATTCCAAGGAGATAGTGCCATCAGTCTTCACTACCACCCTCGCACCAGATCGTGTCCTCCTTCTCGGTCTGCTTCGTTTCCATGGCTGCGTTTCCAGTGCCGCCTGAGTACTAGTAGTGTCTTGCCTCCGCACGGCGTCCGCTGCTTGCATCCGGTCTCCACTTCTTATCTCCAGCCAATCCCACATTTCCTCCGGCATCGTGAAGAAGAAAGTCCGTCCATCATGAATCACCTTCAGCTTGGCAGGATATAACAACATATATTGCAGTCCCATGGCTGACAGTTTTTGCTTGACAGTACGGAATGATTATCTCTGTAATTGTACTGCTCTGGTGTAATCTGGGAAGATTCGAATGATTACATTGCCGAACTTCGATTCTCCCTGCTTCCGGACTGTCTGCAAAATTTCATCCCGGTCTCTGTAGTTCAGAAATTTAGCGATAATCGTTTGTGGGGGGGGAGCTCCTTGCTGGGGCAGCGGGGCCAGCAACCGGTGCGCCCTTTCCACAGTGAAGAAGCTGGAGAGCTTGGCAGACAAGCGTTGATTTTATCCGGTCCTCCCAAGAAGACTTAGGGACCTCCCCTCTCAGCTCCCTCCAGGAAGCCCACGAATCGGAGGTTATACCTGTGCGACCTCCCCTCAGCATCTTCCATCCTGGCCTCCAGTTTATTCGAGAGGGCTTCTAGTATGCTCACTGTTTTCTTTAGCTGGGAGACTTCTTCCTGGAGGTCGTTCACCTGGCTCTCCGTCTCCATTGAGCATTACAGCACCTTGTGTAGGTCCGCCCTCAACAGGTTCACATCAATCAATATCGCCTCTACCTTTGCCTGCACCACCAGGCCAGACGCCTCAATGGCTGCCAGTATCTGAGTTCCCAATGGGCCCAGTGCAGTTGGGGGCTGGTCCCCCTCCTGTAGCCTGCTAACCACTACTTGTATGCAGTGCAGTGTATTGATTCATTTTCGTCTGTTGCGTGGGGCGCGTAGCCTTGTCCTTGTCCATGATGCAATACGACGGGCTTGTTGGCCTATATCCCAAGTCTGCAGAAAGTGTCTCTGACCTCAAGCCAGGTCGGGCCAAAAGTCTAGGACTCGAGTACCAGCCGTAGTCTCAGTCCTGGCCCCCAAAGTCTTCTGTACCTAGCTGCACCAAGGAGGCCCCTGTCATATCAGTGACTCAGCCAGCGCCAGGTGAGTCCACGCAGCAACCCCATAGCACTTTTAACACTGTAAGGGCATGTCCATGAATGTGCCAACCGTATCAATATAGTAGACGGTCAAACGATCCAGTACCCCACCATTAGGTTGCAGGCTCTAGCGCCGAGGTCAGTCCCAACTGGATCAGCATCAGTACTCCATGAATCTGGCAAGCACTAAACACAATTGGTACATTTCCAGAGTATAAGCTACACCATGAAGCAGATCACGTGGACCGTGGGGAGGATGAGGCCAAGCGCACCAACCAACTCGTATGTTCCAAGGCCTATCCCAGGCACCAGCACCTCAACCTCACAGCACACTGGCCAATATCACTGCGGGGCCACTGGGTCCGGGCCATACAGCGCAGTCAGGGGAAGTCAGAAGCCCTTCACTGCCCGCATATCCAGGAGCGCGCGGGGGGGGGAGGCGCCAGAGCCTCTCAGCCACATTAATCGCCCTTGATGGGGCCTCTACTGTAGATGCGCTCTGGTGCTCACCGCTTCATCTGCAGCTCTCTCAGCCAGAGGCCGCCCTCTCTGCCGCTGCGCTCGCGGTCGACAGCCGCTCCGCTAACTGCGGGCCTACAGCTACACACGGCTGCCAGTGACAACCGGTCCTCGTCCACCTGCTGCCAATTCCAGCGCAGGGTCCAGGCCCATGGCTGTGCAGGGCCCAGGTTGTCTGCAGCAAGGTAGTCAGCGGATAGCTGCTCTCCAGGGCACACCTCCTGCGACGCCTTCACAGACGTGGTAGATCCCATGCAGGCGTATCTCGAGGGAGCACCACTACTTCTCTCCCAGGGGTGGGGGCACATCCAAGGCTCGACTCCGTTCTGTGCAGCACCTCCACCACTCATCTGAGTGCTCCCCGCCTTCCCGGATAGCGCCTCTCTGCACCACAATGGCACGCAGTGCGCCCTCCGAACAGGCTCGTATATCCGGCTTCCGGCGCCCCATCTCTTCCTCAGAGGCCAATTTCATGTCTCAGTTGGAGCCCCCACTCATCTGCAGGGGGTAGGCAGCATTCGGGGGCACAGGGCGGCAGGATATTGAAGGATTCATTTATTGGGGCTGGAGAGAGCGTTAAGTGCTGCCGCTCGACCATCTTGTTGGCCATGCCCCCACCCCAACGCTGCACTTTAACTATGTTTTTTAAGCGAATTTCTTACTTTCTCAGCATCTTACTCGCCCACACAGCTGAAACTCACACATCCACTTATACACCCATACAGCCACTTACACACCCATACGCACAAGGATGCAGTCACACATCCACTCACATATGTTAGAAGTAGTATCACTCAGTATTAGTGCACCTAGTTTAACTTTTGTAGTAGGTTACTATATATGTTTAACACCCATAAACTCTTAAACACACACTCACTTGGTGATGTCATCAGTGATGTCACTGACCATGTCATGAGTGATGTAATATGTGAGGTTCTAAGCAGTGCATTGCGGGGGCGTAAGATCTGTTAGCTCCGGTAACTGTAACTGCTGAATCTCATTGCATATATATATATCTATATATATATATATATATATATATATATATATATATATATATATATATATATAATTTTTCTCCATTTCCTAGTGTGTAAACCCAAATGAAAAAGCACTTGCGGGGATGAGTTCAAATATTTATTAAGAACTCGTGCAGAAACAGACGCGTTTCGGCTGTCGCCTTTGTCGAAGGTCAGCACCCTGCCTTGTACATAATCTTTGGCGTCTCTTTCTAAATTATCTTGTTTCCTCTGTTTGATTTTTTGTTCATAGTTGATTAGACGTTTCTTCATGTGTTCTTTAAGTTCCTCTTGTTTGGCCTTGTCTTCATCTTCGGCTATTTCATTTTCAAGCTCTTGGATTTCTTTGAGAGCTTGATCTCTATTACTCCACGCGAATTTGACTAAGACAGAGATAGACAAAGAGAGCACCCGTCCGCGAGTGCGCAGGCAAAGGTGGAGCGGAGCAGTCATTAGTGTTCCTGCGCACCACAGCTGAAGACTCATCTAACCTGTGCATACTCTACTGCAGCATGCCTCGCAGAGCGAGCAGCACATGCACCCTGCCGCCTGGCTCGACCTAAAAACTGTTTGGCATTGCCATATAGCCAAGCAGGACCGCTCGTAGGCAACCTAAAACTGGTGGACAAAGGGCATGTTAGCAAACTAAAAGATACAAGTGCAAAGGATAAAGCCTTTCAACCACACCCCTCCAACTGTGGCGTACCTTCGGTGGTGGGGAGTGGGGGTGTTTGGGGTGTTACACGCCCCTAACAAATGTATTTTCTGAGGAATAGTTGGTTACAGGTGCTTTCAGTCGGGTATGGTGAGGTGTATGTCTGAACTGGGGTGGTGAAGTGAGCTAAAGAACGATGATGGATTCAACCCAGATCTGTGACTGGGGGTGAGTGTCTGAAAAGTTTCAGTGCTCCATCCATCATCTCCTTGTGTTTGGTCTGTCAGAATTAACCTTGGATTTTTGCAAGCACACACTGACAAAAACACACACACTCTCTCTCATCTGTTTTGAAAGTTATAAAAATGTTGATTATTTTACAAAATAATGTGTTTTCTCTCACTTAGTTCTTATCCCAATCCGCATTCCTCTCCTTTCTGCTGCCCCATAAGCCCCTCTGATGCGCCCTGCTTGTTGTATAATGTATTTTAACATTATATGTCAGCGTGATTGTTGGAAATCTGAAGGTAACCCCCCCAATCTTACTGACCAAGCTACGCCCATGCCCTCCAATATGAAACCCTAACACCACACGTTGAGAGAGTACAGCATTGGCATTTTACGCAGGTACTAACCCCAATTCACAAAATGCATCCTGCCAGGACGGCTCAGACTCCAGTCTGTAATACAAACTGCAGGGCCGTTTGGAAAAGTGCTCCTACCAGCTGGCAGTGCTACGAGTCCGTATTAATGGCAAGCTGTGCACTATACTAATGACAATAACGAAGGACAGCTCCGACCCTATTAATGAATGTATCTATCTCGCGTTGGAACACAAAATGAAATCTTTAAGAATAAAACGCCCCTGGTTTGTTTGCTGTAGCTCATAACAAAGATGCAGCGCTGTGATTCCTCCATGCATTTCTATTTTGCCGTGCCATAGAAATTCCCTTGCACTTTTGTGATCAATGCACTAGCAGGGCCATATGACTTGTAGCCCAGGGCCCTTGCGTTTTTACTTTGGACATCATTAAACCCTAGAGTGCAAACTTTGTGGAAAGCGTTGTATCAGTTTGTGGTCGCCATTTGTAAATGTCTTCATGCATTTGTAAAGGCACGATGCTGTGGTCTGAAAGACATGCCTCCCGCGGTTTATCTGACCCGGCCAGCGATGGCTGCTCCTCTGTCACTTGTCACCTCAGCACAATGGCGCTTTGTTCGCATGCTTCCATTAATTACACAGGGAGAAACGATGGCCTTATTCCCCATGCTGTTTGAGAGATGGGGTTTGTGTCGCCACTTATGTCACCGCTGCGCACCAGCCCGGCTCTGTGTGGCTCGCATGGCACCGCGGCATCGCTTGTAATTGTTATCTCGAAGTGCGCAAATGGTTTCCGGTTACAGGAAGATTGCCTGGCCCCCTAATGTCCTGCAGCGAAGTCTGCTTGTTTATAAAACAGGTGTACGTGGTTTACCGATACTAGCAGTGCTTTCACAGAGGGCCACGCTCAGCTCGGCTTTGTGTCAGTATTTGTTTGCCATGTTTAAGGCTTGTGTGCCTCAGTACTATGACACTGAGCGTCTTCTTTGCGTGTATTGCATGAACATTGCCTTTTAAATTGAGGCGCATTTCATCCGATCTTTGATTGTAATATACATTCTATGCCGAATATTTTATTTTCACCAAAGTCATTACAATGGGTACGTATTGCTTGGAACGCTTCTAATCCAGAAAATATATTTACGTGTTTCATATAATAGCAGATTTAAAGCTCATTCGTTCATAAATCGATCCCAGGAATCTGAGTGATGGGTGCTCTGTCCTCTTTTGTGAATGTTGCCAGTAACCTATACCCCTCATTTATCTCAGTTGATCGTTGGAATGCGCCCCACTTGATATATAATCTTAACCATGTGGCCTTCACGCATTCGAGAGATTGGTGCCCCAAACCCCTCTAATTTTGCCTTGCACTTCTCTAAACAACTGACCGATTGGTTCCCTGCACCACCTGTGATGTGTGACCTACACCATGTATGTGACCAGCATATGAGAGCTTGGTGCCCCACACCCCCTGTGTGAACTGAGAGCCTGTACTTGATGCTTACAGCCTCACTGCCAATTCCAGGGCCATTTTGCTTAGCCTATGGAATGCAAGATGGGTCTGTAATAACAACCTTTTCAATACTGACCACTTTAAAACTTACCTTCACTGCCCAAACTGAAACTTGGATCGACCACGAGGACCTTGCCATGCTGGCAACTCTCCATCTTGGAAATGCCACCTTCCTTCACTCTGTCTGTCCGTTAGGGGTGGAGGAGGAAAAGGCCTGCTGGATAAGAGTCTGACAGAAAACTCCACAATACTTCACTAAACTACCCCACTATCACCGGCACACCTTGTTACAGCCACAACCCCATTTAATGCACAAAGTCTTATCTGACATGCACCTTAACACACCACATCCTTTTTCAAAAACCTTTGCAACATGGTTAATCTAATATACACCTCTACCTCTCATCTATGGGAGCAAAACCTAAATGTACAGAGCCATACAAATAGCACACTATTCTGTTAACTCCTTGCAAACCATGTAGGTGGCAATACCCACGTATTTCCCACTCACTCACATAACAAGCCACTAGACCTCATATTGGTTCTCCTGAACCCACTGTCCTCTTCTCATGTTCTCATCTACATGGTCCTTACATTACCTCTTCTTCCGTTACTCAGCATCAATGTATCAGTCTTCCAACAAAAATACAAGGATTGCCTCTCAATTTACCATCGTATAATGCACAACTCTCGAACTTAACCAAAGTCCTTCAGTGACCTCTGCAATACTTTACACTCAGTCATAGGCACACATGTCGTACTCTCTCATCACCCTGTAAGCAGACATGGATAGCTCCTGACATTTAATCCCTAATAACTGATATGTGGTCTCAACTATGCAGATGAAAAAGGTTTAACACACTGGAGCACCTGATAGTAACATTGAGAAGCAAGTGTTTGAACACTACCACAATTGATAATAGTACAGTTAGTTATTACCGGAACCTCACGGTATCTCCTGCTTCACCCAAAATGCTGTTCACCAACTTTACAATCACTGCTCACCCCCACTTCCTACCACATTCTTCTGGCCCACCCTTGCAGCCAACAACTTTATTTCTTTCCACTAAAAATATAAAAATAACTGGAATTGCCTAGCTATTCTTCTAGCTGCATGCCCACCCATCTCCTACACTCCCACACTGACACCTAGTGCTGTATCCATTACCCCCACTCTCCTAAATCCCCTACTGTGCTCTGTCCTTTCTGAACTCTGCTAGCCTCTCTTGTACTCCCACTGACTCTAAGGTCTCAAACCTACAGTTCTCCTTCAGGAGAATCTCTATTGAAATCATAAGCACTGAATAGTCCTGCCCACATATGGGATCCTGGAGCATTTCTTGCAGCCTATAAAATAGGCTATGTTGGTCAGTTCCTTAAATTTGATTTTAAAAAGGCCACAATAATATTAAAGAATGGAAAAGTTCACAGACATGAGTAACTGTTCCTAAAACCTCATTCAGAAACTTTGTTTTTTGTTTTGTTTTTTAAAGGAAATGGAGTTGAAGGTATCAGGGCAATGTAGACATACAGGCTGCAGCTACGTTGACATGAAAACGGGCACTGCCCCTTTAAGGGCCTACATCCCTCTAGTATCCCATCATGCGCAGCAGGTGGTGGTTATCTCAGTTCTTTTTGAGGAGAGAGTCAATGGATATCAATATAGAGAGAATATTACTATCTTTGACTCTTCCACCAGGGAGGAAGGACAGTTTCTTATGATTTGAATGGCGAGTCCCCTGAAGGAGAACTTGGATTGCAGGTTAGGAACACTTCCTTCTCCATCAGGGGATCTGCATTAATAATCATATGCCCTTAATAGAATAGCAGCCCATCCCTAAAAAAAAGTAGTGGTAGGGATACATCAGAGAAACAATTAAGCAAAGAGATTTCTTAAGGAGGCCTGTGCTGTCTTAGCATTTGTCCTAGAATCTGAATCGAGATAAGTGTCTTGTAAAAGTGTGACCAGACCTCCACATGGCTACTTTGCAGATTTCAGCAATGGGAATTTTTCTCATTAACACAGCCATAGCAGATTTACCTCTGGTACAGTGGGCAGTTGGATTACCAGTTAAGGATTTAATTGCTTTCTGATAGCATAACAGAATGCAAGAAACTATCCATCTGGACAGAGATTGCTTGGACGTGGCTCAACCTGTCTGTGAAGGGCCATCCTTTACAAATAAGTATTTGGGTTTACAAATTTCTTTAATTTTGTCAAGGTATAATTTCAGAACTCTTCTCACATCTAATGTGTGGAAACATCTCCGCTGGAGTGGTGAGGTTCTGAAAGAATGTTGAAAAGTTAATGGCTTAGTTTACATGAAAATCCAAAGCTTCCTTAGGTAGAAATTTCAGATGAGTCCTCATGACTACCTGTTGTTATGAAACACTATAAGGTTCTCAGGATGGGAAAATAAAGATTGTCTCTCGCTGACCCTGCTTGCTGATGTAATAGCTACAAGATAAGTGGCTTTCCAGAAAAGGTTTTGTCAGGAAGCTTTTTGGATTTGTGGGAATAGTGATCCCATAAGACCTCACAGTACAGTGCTCAACTCCCTGGGAGTAGATGGTCTACGTACTCATGGAAAAACTTTAAAGAGGACAACTTCTGCAATTAAATGCCATTGTAGTTATGTTATGAAATGTCATGGTAACATTGTGTACTTTTTAATGCACCTCAAGCGTAACACAATACACAAGGGACTTTCCTCTATATTTCATTCACTTCAGATGCATTCAACTTTGTAGAATGTCTGGGTTATCCCACAGGATTGGGAGAGTTGACCAGAGTCACTTGCTGTTTCAGGAGTGCTTGCACGCATCTGGGAAGAGTTGGGAAAATGTGGCATGACTTTGCACTAGGCATGGCAGCTTGCACTATAGGGTATGCAATGGTGTTCTTGATCTGAGTGGGCTAAATTTAAGTGCCACAAATATGCAGGTCAAGGTGGTACTGTGTTGCGAGTTTCAAGTCTGTCAGTGACCGAAACATCAGGGTCCTCGAAGCGTTAAACGTGCTTAGAAATCACATGCATTTGTGTAGCTAGAAAATCACCTCATTGCTTTTTCACCTATTGAAGGTCTTTCCTACATAGTGAGTATTTGCCAATCTTTGTCCTCATTCTTTTTTACCATTTCGAATCTGAAACCTCCTTTCATCTGAGGGAACAAAAGGGATGATAGGCAGATAGCAGATGAGCAAGCACTCCCTGTCCTGTTCAGGGATAGGAAGTTACCCGCTGCTCAAGTGCTCACTCTATGGTTAGGAAGGGTTTATGAACTCTTCCGGACTCTTCCAGAGATGGGTGTCGCCTCCAGATTCCTCATGAGCTAGAGTAAAGCCCCTAGACACAACTTTGCTCCAATGATCCAGTATAAAATGATGCACCAGGGAGCTGTTACTTATGTCAGTGATGGGAGTTTCTGGGTTATAACCTTACAAGTTGATGGACAGAGCTCACGCTTGCATTTGCTGTATGGACGTGTTGGTATTGGGCTGCGCTTCCAAACATCATACCAACACCAGCAAGGATGAACAATGTGGAAGATAGGTGTGTTCTGGTGAGGTTCTTGGGGGTGTAATGGGGTTGTCGATCATTGAGAGAAATCACACTTACATTGCAAGTGATACCCTTACTCCATTAAGCCTTTTGGTACAGGTCCTGTAACGTGTTTCTAAATTTAAATAACCATAACACTTATGGAATAAGAGAGAACTTAATTTTCTAGCTCTAAGTAGATAGAAGTCACTTCTTATATGAAGTTAAAGAGAATAAATGCTCCAAGTGGACCATTTGGCTTCTCCCAGGAAGACCCATAATGAGTGATCTGTCAGGAGAAGGGAGGAGAGGCCCAGTATGGGCCCCGTTTATTGCACACAATAGTTGGCACGTTTCCTACATGTTCCTTTCACGCAGAGTCTCCAACTCAGACTTTAGGTATTCACCGGCACAAAACGTATCCCGTTCATAGTTGTCAGGATGTGTCAAGATTTTTATCCTCAAGACACTTTCCCAATCAGAAAGGGTCATTTTGTCATAAAAGTAGGTGGGTTCTGGTGTTGAATTTTGGGGCAACTGTGTACTGGATTTACAGTAGTAGATTAGGTTTGCACATTTCAGATACCCTTGCTGGGGCCACTATTCATTTGAACTACCATCACGCTTAGTGAAGGAAGGAAGAAATTCTACACCAGAAGCAGGTTCTCCGTATTGGATCAGACACACTTCTAACTGTTGGGCTCCCAGGGCCATAGGAATTCGGTGAATGTGTCTATTGCCTGCCAGAAGCCTGTAGGCTTTTGAAGTGGACCGGCAATGAGGTTTTGAATCCCGCAAGGCTCCCTGTATACTGACAAATGAATGTTGACAAGCGCCTAGATGCTGTTTGCCAAGTGGTCACTGCCTTTAGTGAGTGACTTGAAGATCTGCAAATACTTAAAACAGTTTTTCTTCATGTCAAATACCAATGTCACCTGACTGGAGACTTCAACAGGATTGAATCACAGACTGGAACCTTCAAAGCCAACTTGCAGCATCCTTATAGCCGCAAGCTTAATGCTGAAGCCTCTGGCGCGAATTCCAGCATCTGGCTCAATGACACTTCCAGCTCAGACTGCTGCTAGCTCATACAGTCTTCACTGGCCATGAGACCCAAAGGCCTGACATGCCCTTGAACAGCCTGTACCCGAACCAGGTCTTGGTTGGTTACTGAACCAACCCTTGGCTATGAGCGACACCATAGCCATGCAGGGTATTTCAATCCTCTCACGCCTGAATCAAGTGCAAAACATACAAATCTGTTTTTGTGCTTTGGATGTATGAAAAATTGCCCAGTGCCATATAAAGCTTACCAGCACAATACCCTCTCATATAGAGTTAATGTTGCAATATAATCAAACTGAAAACTTAAAATCAATAACTGTTTATTCTTAGTCTATTTGCATTTTTTCTCATATATATTCAGTTTTCCATTTATTCATGTACCCGATAATCACGGTAGTAACCAATATAGTTTCACAAGCTGTCTCGCTTTTTCAAGACTAGAAAAACATGAGATCCAAACCAAATCATAACAGATAGGTCTGTGACATAAAACAATAACAATTGTCTATATTATTGAAATTGTTAACAATTTATTTTAATATTTTTATTAATAAAGGTTTATGAATTGATACTGCAATGTGAGTCGAGACTTCCTTGTAGTTTTATATAACGTAACATATGTAGTTGTATAGCATATGCTGCATGCTTGAAATCTCACAGTCTAAGTTCTGGCCAGAATCCCTCTGGTCACACTTTATTTGTTTAATAACGTACATTAATATATTTATCTTAAGTTATATTTCTGAGTAATTCTTGGTAATTAGTGACTCGCATTTATACTAAGTTTACAGTCACTTATGTAATGGGACAAATCTTCAGTTGTTGCCCCTTGCATAATTATATCAAAGTAAATGGTAGCTCTGTGACTGGGGGGTACACAAGATAGGATAGAGTGTTCAAATGGTTGGACTCTTTCACCAGTCTATAAGTTGCAATCTGTTTTAGAGTACCGTTTTTTTTAGCTTACCTCTCTCGTCATGAGCATGTTTGCCTTACAGAGCCAAGCCTGATTATTTTTATATACAGACCATTTCGTGCTCAAACCTGCTTTTGTTTTTGCTGACTACATTTCCGATCGCATTCCCCTGAAAGAATCGTCTACTATTTTGGTTGTTCTGACAACATTTGTCCCAATTTGCATGTCAATTATTTTATTTTCATGTTATGCAGAAAACGTTCTTAAAATTAGGGAAATAGTGTTTTTGTTCGGGAATTACGTGTCACACATTTAGTTTGTGATATGTAGAACTTTTTTGCCTCTAACTGCATTTTGTGTTTTTTTGGAAACCGATATAGGTCCGTCTCGATCCTCATTATGCTTGTGTCTCAAAATATATCTTATACTTACTAACAGGCTTGTAGTATTAAAACATAGCTAAACTATTTTGCCTTTCCATAGCGAATGAGCAAGGCCAATGGATTCCAATTTTTTTTATTAGCATAAAAATAAATCTATCCATGGTCCGTATTCAAACCTTCTTTGACGGTCTTGAGGAATATATCGGAAATGCTTTCTTCTCTCTTAGGATAAGTTCTCTCTTTCCACCTGTCCTATTTTTCTCCAAATGCATGACTCCTGTTTGTGTGTTTTGTAATTCTTACAGTTTGTGATATATGTTAAAAGGATCTGCTAGTTGGTATTTATCATCAGTATTCACAATGACCCTAAGGTGTTCTTTTAGCCTGATCTTCAGTGTGTATTTAGTTGAACCCTAGATAGTGTAAATGAAAGAAAACATTGATGAGATATTCACAATGTGTTGTGTTGCAGGTTATAAATTGATGTGTGGTGAAATCTCTAGTATTGTTGTGGTTACTGAACGTTGTGGTTGTATCTTCTACATGTGTTCTCTCATCTTCATCTCTTCTGTTAGGGGCTTTAAAATATTGTTTTTATAATTAGCAAAAAACAGTCTTTGACTCCATCTACCACGTATGCAGTTCAGGATGGGCTTCAAGTGGTGCACATAACGCAACAAGCAGTTCTTAACGGCTGAGCCACACAAACCCTACAATTTTTGTTGCAGGTACCTCCATCCAGTGATTTGTTTTTTTATATTTCCCATTTTTGTGCTTAAGTTCATCCAAGGTCTTTAAGGGATCATCTCTGTGAAATAGAAGGGACCGGTAGAAAAAGGGGATCCTTGACTTCTTTGCACAGCCACTGAGTCAGCAGCACTGGTACAGTCACCACTGTGTTCCGGATTCTGTATTGCAAGTAAGTAAAATTGAAATTCAGAAGTGGAGGTTAGCTTCTAGGATTCCTCCGGTGTCCTTCTATTTTCAGACACTCTAAAGAGCCCCATCGCTGCTTTGCCAGGGGACTGGAGATTGGGCAGTTCCAAAACGTGTCTTAGTTATCCAAAATAATATTTCAAGTACATATATCAGTTCAAGCTAGGCGGGAATTTTTTCGGTGCCAAAATAAAAAGTAAGGGAGGGGAGTCTCCCTGTACTCTCCATGGATCTTTCCTTTTCTTTTTTGTTTCATACCTTTTCATTGCTTTAAAGCGTTTGGGTTTCACCAGTATTAGGTGTCCTGCTCATGGAAAACACTTCTGATGAGTTCTATTGACATTGAAACATAATTAAGATTTGTGTTTGCACATTTAAGATTTGGGTGGGTAGTATTTTACTAATCAAACAGCTGTAGTATTGTGTCTTGAATGATATGATGAATTGTCTTGTCTTTTTCAGTCTCTGCGTGAATAGTAATATACAAATCAGTTGAGAGGAGAACACATTTATGGCCTACTATACATTACATAAGCGTGGCTCTAGGTACTGGTCAGTTAATTGCATGCAAGCCAAGAAGCACATTGGGAAGTAAGAGAAAGAGCCAACTTAAATCTAACAAAAGAATGTCACAACCTAAGGTCTTCCGAAAAAGAGTTCCATAACCATGTTCCCTGATGGGACCGACTGCCAAACCACCGAAAGGAAGTCTGATGCAGACACTCCTCAGCTGTGGATTTTACAACCCTGTCAGCTTGGATCAGTGGATGTATAAAGGTGCTGAACCATTAATCAATGATGCAGAGTGCATAAACCTTTGAACTAGACCCAGGTTTCAACATGCAGCTAGTATAAACATCTCCTAGCTTCAGTCTTGTGGCCATCCTGATTCCGCTGAGTGTAACTACTTTTAGTCTGTGTAGAAGTCCTTGATGATACGCAAATACAGACATTCTTGAATTGAACAGGGACTTTATCTTCACAGGGAAGTACAAGAGAAGTCTTAAGCTAGAGAGGGCAATTTGTAGTTTAACATCAGCAAGTGTAGAGCGAGCATAAGACTTAGACTCATTTTGCTGCTTTTCACTCATATTCCACAAGCCTTTCAAGGTCATTTTATGCTCATTGGTAAACATCGTTTATAACGATGTTTACACATCGCATGCCATTACAACGTGGTCATTACAACGACTGCGTTGTTACATCGCATGCCATTACAACGCGAGCCGTTACAACGACTTGCTGTAGGGGGCAGAAGGTGTTTGATTTTAAATCCAACACCTTCCCTACTATTGCACAGACTGGAGTTGGAATAGTAAATTATACTATTCCAACATCCAGCGCCCCCCCCCTACAGCAAGTTGTTGTCATGACTTGCGTTGTAATGGTCTGCGATGTAACAACGCGGTCGTTGTAATGACCGCGTTGTAATGTCATGCGTTCTAAACGCATCTGTTGTAACGTGGCATATTCATGCTCATTAGTTCAATTCCCAGCTGAAGCAGGGGTTTCATTTCAGCTGTAGCGAATGCTGTAGGATTCTAGGGCCAGATGTATGACCAGTTTGTTCATGCACAAAAGGGTTTGCGACCCGTTTGCGCATGCAAAAACCTACATGGCCAATGTACTAACACTATTTTGCGACTCGCAAAAAATTGCGACTCGCAAAATAGTGTTTTGCGACTCGCTATTAGGAAAGGGCGTTGCCTTCCTAATAGCGACTCACAAGCCATGTATGAATGTTGCGGTCGCAAAACACTCGCAATTTACCGCCCTCTTCAAGAGGGTGGTAATGGAGTCACAAATGGGTCCCCAGGGGACCCCTTCCCCTTTGTGACTGGCTCTAAAAATATTTTTTAAAGGCAGGCAGTGATCCCAGGGACCACTGCCTGCCCTTAAAAAATGAAACGAAAAAGTTTAATTTTTTTTAAAAAATGCATCCCATTTTCCTTTAAGGCCCAGCAGGCCACCATCCCTGGGAGGGCCAGCCATTCCCAATGGGGTCGCAAATTGCAAGTGGCTCATTAATATTCATGGGCATCGCTAACAGTGTCTCTGACACTGTTGTACATTGGCTTTTGCGACTCGCAATGTTTTTCAATTTGCGAGTCGCAAAAGCCAATGGTCGTACATCTGGCCCCTAGTCCTGGGAGTCCTCTTTGACAACATTTCTCCCCTCTGATCAGTTACTTCACGTCTTTGGTTGACCTGTCCCTTCCTACATGAGAATAAAGCTGGTGATTGAACAGAACTGTATTTGTCTAGCTATTAGCTGGACTAACCTACCCTTTCTGTTCACTGTGTTAAAATAACATTTTTACTCCATAACAATATGGAAATAGGTCGTAATAGATGTATATTCAGTTTTATACTAATTGAAACTGAATCTTTGTTATTGTTTTTACAGTCTTATGACAACGGGCTAGCCCAAGGAGCTGGACTGGAATCACATGGTAAGGAATGTGAATGTTAACATAATTTTAATGACAACAAGACAATTTATAATACTGCCTAGCATTAAAAATGTAGATGCTATCTTTTTTTGACTGAATGTATTGCTTTATGTGCATTTGCTAATTTAACTGTCAGGTAGAACAAAGACAAGTCAATTGAGAAAACAGGAGAATCAATTTCAACAATGGGTGGTGAAAGCATGTGCACTATAAAAAGTTATTTCTATCATTGTTCTTAATTGTGCCATTTTTGATTTTCACATTAACATCCAAGAAAGATACACTCTTATGTTGGATCTCATAAGTAAAACTGATTCGATCCTGTTTGGAATCTGGGACCCTAGTGTTTATCCATACATTTTCTGTCTGTTTCCAGAAGATATATGTGTAATCAGTGAAACTGTCCATTTGCTGTTGCTTAGTATGTGAACTTCCTCAAATTTGATCATATTTATTTATTTGCGGAGTTTTATAAAGCACGAACATGACCCTTCCGGGAATCATAGGTGATTATGTGGCTTTGCAGTATGCAAGAGCACATGGCAGTCCCTTTAATTTGCAAAAAGTACTGATTCTTCCCACTGAAATAGTTGTAAAAAAAAAAAGATGAAAGTGCAGTAGGCGAATGAGGAAGGTTTTGTCGATTTCTGGAGTATCGTTTTGCAATGACATCATTCCACTGCTTCAGTGCAACCACTGTGAGGTTCCAGCTTTAACTACAGTAATGAACAGCTCCTTCTCTATTGGCATTGTCCAGGCAATTGGAAGAAGACTGTTTAAAATTCCTTCATAACAAATCTATTCTAGAGGAAGATGAGTAGGTCAACTATCAACTCATTTCTTTACTGCTTCTAGCATCTAATTTGGCCGAAAACATTCCTGACTTGGTCGATTGCTGATCACCGTGAAGCCTCCAACTTTTTGAATTTTTCATAGCTTTGCTTTTGACCTGGAACTGGGATAGAGGCTACTCTACTGCATCATCTCAAGGCCAGTGTTTATTTGCCCATCTTGTATGCTTTATTCTTTTAGCTGCACCGGCTCAGGTTATGTTATGTTGATTCGTAGAGCACGTTATTCTCCCGTGAGGGTATCCCTGTGCTCAGCAGGTGTGTATGCAATGATTTTCCTGTATGCTAGTCAAAACTGTCGGTCTCCAGCCGCTTGTCGAAATTCAAGCAGAGAGGATGAAGCTCTGATGTGGTGAGGGAGGTCATTCCCTTCCTTAGGGGCGGTATATGAGAAGACACATCTGCCCGCCCTCCACTTGTGTATGTGGGGGATGTGCACGCGTGAGAGTCCAGCTGAATGCAGGTGTCTGGCGAGCTGATGAAAGTGTATGCGGGTGTTGAGGTATGTGGGGCCTGAGTTTTGGAGTGCTTTGTAGGTGTGGGTCAGGAGTTTGAAGTGGACATGTTTGTTGATTGGGAGCCAATGGAGCTTCTTGAGGTGTGGGATGGTGTGAGTATGATGTGGGATGTTGAGGACGAGACTTGCTGCGGCTTTCTGGGTGGTTTGTAGTCTGTTCAGGAGCTGCTTGTTGATCCTGACGTAGAATGCATTGCCGTAGTCGAGCCTGCTGGTGTTGAGGGCTTGTGTGACCGTTTTCCTGGTGTTTCCTGGTATTTATGTGAAGATCTTTCGCAGCATCTTCAGTAGGTGGAAACATGAGGTGGTCACTGTGTTGAACTGAGCAGTCATGCTGAGTTTATTGTCCAGGATGATTCCTGGGTTCTTTGCGTGCGTTTTCGGGTAGGAGCGGGTCCTATGTCTGCTGGCCACCATGTGGAGCCCCTTGGGATGCCTTGTTTTTGAAGACTTGCAGGTGTTGAAACTGGTTTTTGTTGTTGGGGTCTGACAGGGAGAGTATGAGGTGGGTGACATCTGCGTAGGAGAGGGTGTTGATGCCGTGGGAGCTGATGACGTCCACCAGTGATGTCATGTAGATGTTAAACATAGCTGGGCAGAGCGAGGATCCTTGTGGGACTCCACAGATGAGTTTTTTTGCTTCCAATGTGTATGGCGCCAAGCATACTCTGTGTTCTTCCTATGAGGAAGGAGCAGATCCAGTTGAGGGCCGTGTATGCCTCCTTCGTGGAGTCTTTTGATGAGGGTTGAGTGTTGAAGGCATCTGATAGGTCTGGCCAGATGAGTGCTGCTGTGTTACCTCGATCTAGGATCGTCCTGATGTTGTCTGTTGCTGCGAGGAGTGCAGTTTCTGTGATACGGTTAGGTCATAATTCTGATTGCAAGGTGTCCAGGATCTGTTGTTGTCGAGGTGGTTTGTGAGTTGCTTGAGGATCTTGGATAGGAAGGGAAGTGAAGGGTAGAAGGGAGATTGGTTGGTAGCTTGCCCACTGAGTTGGGCCTTCCTTAGATTTTTTTCAGTAGGGCTTTGACAGATGCGTGTTTCTAAGCAGCAGGGAAGGTGGCAATGGAGGTGCTCATGATATGGGTGAGGGTCTTGCTACAGGGTGTTGAGTCTAGATTGTAGATGTAGTGAGGGCATGAGTCTGTTGGGGATCTGGAGTGGACCGTTCTCATGGTGTGGGTAGTTTTGCGGCGTGAATCTTTTCTGGATTCACATGCTGTGCATTATTCCGCCATCTAGTGGTTGGGTCCGGAATTTTGCTGTTGGTGGGCGTCGACATACCACCATTTGGTGTCCCTCTGTGACGTCGACGTGCTTCCTCCGGAAGCTCCCACCTTTGGTCGCCATCTTCAGATTCTTTTTTTCCGCCGTTGGGTCTGGATCGTTACGGAAAGAGCTCCTGAAGATTGGAGAAAAGAATCGACGAAAATAACGAAAAGAGTCTACAGAACAGGAGAAGAAGTTCTTCGACGTACCGGTCTTCGAGTCTACGAGTCGAGGCGCAGCGAAGAAGAAAATACAAAACTTCGACATCATACGAAGAATGCGCATGCAGGGGGCTCCCTGTGCGAGGTAATGGACAAGACACCATTCAAGTTCTGCGGCAATTGTCACCAAAAGTACGCACAGAAGGATCAGCATCCGGTCTGCAACCTTTGCCTGCCGCTGGACCACCAAAGCGACGACTGCAATGCATGCTCGGCTTTCACCCCAAAAACTTTGAGGGTAAGAGAGAGACAGAGAAGAGCAAATTACAGCATGCAGGGTCAAGGCCCACCACCATCGCTTCAAGACCTGGGCCTCTCCAGTGAAGAGGAGGACAACGTCGCCGAAGGCCTGAAGGCGAAGAGGACGCGTTCGTCCCAGTCGTAGAGGTTGAAAAGAAAACACCGAAGGAGGTGAGGGAACCATCGACCTCAAAAAAGATAGGCGACTCACGAAAGAGTCACTCTAAGTCCTCGAAAGGAGCATCGGCATCGAAGCATTCGACGACCGCAAGCGCGTCCAAGGACAAGCAGTCCGTCGGTTCCTTAGACAAGGACTCCGAGACGGCAAAAGCCCTAGAAAAAGCAAAGTCGTCGAAAGACAGTCGCGAAAAAGACTGTTTGTTGAAAAAAGAGAGGGTAAAATAAGCTTCGACAGCTGCGTCGTCAAGCTCGAAAAGAAAGGCGGAAAATCTCGACGCCAAAACACACGCGTCTGAGATGGAAAAGAAAAAGAAGAGGCTCGAAGCCGAAATGGCGAGTATCTTGCAACGCAACAAAGATTTCGACGAGAAAATGAAGGAATTCAGAAGTCCGGCAAAGTTCGATCGGCGTCGAAAAGGAGGTCGAGGAACTACAGCCGCCAACAACTCCAGAACCGGTCGAAGAAGAAGAATACTTCTTCGAAGCCGAAGGGGATGAAGAGGACCAAACCTATGAGGGTTCGGCGACCTCGGAGCCTCAAGACCTACAGTGGCAAGATCTCGACGCCGAATCACCAGAAGAAGTGGTGGATATATATCCATCGAGGCCTTCACCACCAGATGACATTGGGATGTACAACCAAGTCATAAAGAAAGCAGCAGATACTTATGGAGTGCAATTGGATGAGGAAAAACCCCAATCATGTTTTCTACTAGAAACCTTGCTGCCCACCCAGACAAGGAGTCGATTCCTTCCCATGCTGCCAAGTGTACTGGACCAGGGTAAGGAAGCCTTTAAAGAACCTGCCACATGCGAAGCAGTCACACCAAGAGGGGAGAAGAAGTACAAGCATTCCTCTAAGGATCCTATGTACATCAAGGGGTCGGTACCAGCTCACTCAATCATTACTTCCACAGCTCGGAAGAGAGCTAATGTCCCCACCAATGTTGGTCCACCACCAGACAAGGAGAGCAAAAGAATGGATCTCATGGGAAGAAAGATGGAAAGAAGTGCAGCAATACAGTAGCGCATCGCAAATTCCAATGCATTGATCAACAGGCATGCATATCAACATTGGGAGGAGGTAGGAGAGCTACTAAAACACCTGCCAGACCAGTTCCAAAGAAGGGTGAATCACTTAGTGGAAGAGGGAAAAAACATGGCGAACACCTGTTTAAAATCAGCCCTAGACGCTGCAGAAACATCTAGCAGACAGATGATGATCGGGGTCACTGAAAGACAAGCCTAGCTGCGAATCTCCGGTTTCAAGCCAGAGGTACAGATCAACATCCTAAACTCCCCGTTCAATGGTGAACAGCTATTCGGAATTGTCGTGGACGAAAAATTAAACCAATTAAAAAAGGACAACGAAACAGCAAGGTCTATGGGGGCACTACAATTCAGAGGAATGCGTAGAGGTACACCCTCACGGAGACCAACAGGCAGGGGAAACCACCAACCTGCGACATCGCACCAAACCTTTTAACAGGGTTATCAAGGAGCAAGCCAGGGACAACAACATGATCAACAACAACAAAATTGGCAATACCAGCATGGAAGGCAATCCTTTCCAGGGCGCCCTCGAGGGAGAGGACAACGGCAAAGAGGGGGAACACAAACCACCTCTAAGTGACTTCACTGCAAAAGTTGGGCACCCTCAAGGAACAACGCAGAGGTGCTACAAGATACAAGCACAAAACAAGATCATGGTCCTATAAGCAAACAATTCCTCCAACATGTTACACCAGTAGGAGGCAGGTTAACATACTTCCTCCAAGAGTGGAAGGAAATCACCTCAGACAAATGGATATTAAACATAATACAGTACGGTTACTGCATAGAGCTTGCAAAACAACCTCCAAACAAAGGACCAATCAACAAAGTGCATTCAGCAAAGGAACTATCACAATTGCTCGAAGAAGCACAAGAACTTCTAAACAAGGAGGCAATAGAGAAAGTACCACACAAGGAAAGGAACAAGGGTATTTACTCCACGTGCTTCCTCATTCCAAAAGTAGACTGAACTTTACGCCTAATACTAGACCTAAGGTTCCTCAACAAATTCATAAAGACTCAAAAATTCAAGATGACAACTTTACAAGAGGTAATACCTCATATTCAAACAGGAGACTACATGGCAAATATAGACTTAAAGGATGCATACTTGCACATTCCCATGAACAGAAGACACAAAGGTCTATTAAGATTTGTGATCAACAGAACACACTACTAATTCAGGGTGCTAGCATTCGGACTGAAATCAGCACCAAGAGTCTTCACAAAATGCCTAGCTGCTGTGGCTGCCCACCTAAGAAGGCAAGGAATTCATGTTTACCCGTACCTGGACGACTGGTTAGTAAGAGCAAGCTCCTACAATCTCTGCAAACAACATATACAGCAAGTCATACAGACACTGGTCCAACTCTGTTTCTCAATACACTGGGACAAATCAAACCAGAGCAAGTAAAGGTGTTCTTAGGGGCAGAAATCAACACAATACTAGGGAAGGTATTCCCAAGCAGGAAAAGAACATTAGCACTACTGAAGGAGACAGATCTATACCACAAGGAGCAAGCTCTGACAGTGAGGACTGTGGGGAAACTGCTAGGAATGATGGCTTCATGCATTCATCTAGTCCCAAACATTCGACTACACATAAGACCATTCCAGGAATGGCTTCAAGAACAATGGTCACAAGCAACAGGGAGTTGGGAGGATCTAGTGGTTGTCACACAGGCAGTTCATCAATAGATGGCATGGTGGAACAGGAAAAACATAGCACAAGGGAGACTTTTCACACAATCAACTCCTACAGTGACCATCACGACAGATGCTTCCCAGGTAGGATGGGGAGCGCACATGAACGACCTCAAAGTAAGGGGATTGTGGACACAACAGGATGCGGTAAAACACATCAATTTCCTGGAGTTAAAAACAGTGTTCCTAGCCTTAAAAGCCTTTCAGAAAGAACTCTACGGGAAGAAGGTGTTAATACAAACAGACAACACAACCACCATGTTTTACATACACAAACAAGGAGGAACACAGTCTTTAACACTCTCAACCCTAGCCCAACAACTATGGAGATGGGCGATCTCAAGGAGAATAGACATACTAGCAATACATCTGCCAGGAAAGGACAATGTGGAAGCAGACAGACTGAGCAGACAAACTTCAGCATCCCACGAGTGGGAATTGAAACAATCAGCGATACAAAAGATATTCAACAAATGGGGAACCCCGCAAATCGACCTATTTGCAACTCCCCACAATGCGAAATGCCAACACTTCGCATCCAGGCAACCGTGCAAACAGTCCCTGGGAAATGCACTATGGATACACTGGTCAGGGATATTTGCTTACGCTTTTCCCCCAATACCACTACTACACAGGGTGATCAACAAATGCAAGCTCAGCCACATGACATTAATACTCATAGCACCTCAGTGGGCCAGACAGACTTGGTACTCGCAGATAATGGAGACAACTCAAGGATCAATGCACAGGTTTCCAAAGAGAAAGGACCTCTTAACAATGCAAAACGGAAAAGTACTACACCCAGAACCAAAGAGCCTAAGCCTGGTGGCATGGCTCCTGAGGACTTAGAATTCGCACACCTCAAACTTCCAGAGAGCACAATGGCAGTGCTCCGAGAGGCCAGGAAGATCACAAAGGAATCAACAGTTCTAAAATACTTAACGTATTTACTACAGAATAAACTAAGCTACACATCCATAAGAGTACACTTAGCAGCAATTGCAGCGTACACAAGAGGCGAAACAGCGAAACGTTTTTTCACATCTCATGTGGTCAAAAGATTTCTAGAAGGAGCGAAGAGAATAGCACCTCCAAAGAGAATGCCAGCACCTGCATGGAACCTCAATGTAGTGCTCGCTCAGATGATGAAAGCACCATTCGAACCACTCCACAAAGCGACGCTACAAATGCTCACATTAAAGACTGCATTTTTAGTTGCAATTACATCACTACGGAGAGTAAGTGAATTACAAGCGCTAACGCTGCAAGAGCCCTACTTCCAAATACATAATGACAGAATCGTCATGAGAACAGATCCACACTTTATGCCAACGTTGGTGTCAAGGTTCCACATAAACCAAACAATACAAATACCAAGCTTCTTTCAAAAGCCAAAATCACAAGCAGAAAGGGCATTGCACACTCTTGACGCCAAAAGGGCAGTCATGTATTACATGGAAAGAACCAAAGAATACAGAAAGACAAAACAATTCTTTGTATCATTTGCCAACAGTTTTCTTGGACGGCCAGTGACCAAGAATACAATTGCAAGATGGATTGCACAAGCCAACAGTTATGCCACAAACAGGCAGGTCAGACATTGCAAGGAGCCCCACGGGCTCACTCAACAAGGAAAAAAGGAGCAACAGTCACTTTTCTAGCAAATACTCCTAGTCAAGACATTTGCCAAGCAGCAACATGGTCTTCAGTGCACACGTTTACAATGCATTACTGCGTGGACATTCAAATGAATAAAGAGGCACAAGTAGGACAAAAGGTCTTACAACATATATTCACTAACCAGCGCTCATCTTCCACCCAACCACCACTAGACTAGCAAACCGCTACAAAGTCTATGCACAGCATGTGAATCCAGAAAAGATTCACGCTGCAAAATGTATAGTTTCTTACCTGTCGGTGTAGTTTTGCAGCTTGAAGAATTTTCTGGATTCACTAGCGAGCCCACCCGCCTCCGCCAGAAGGATGAGACTGGAGGAAATATATAAAGAAAATGAACAATAAAGACAACAAAAAAAATGAATCCGAAGATGGCGACCAAAGGTGGGAGCTTCCGGAGAAAGCACGTCGACGTCACAGAGGGACACCAAATGGTGGTATGTCGACGCCCACCGACAGCAAAAAAAAAAAAAAGAGAAGAAATACTACAATTCCGGACCCAACCACTAGATGGCGGAATAATGCACAGCATGTGAATCCAGAAAATTCTTCAAGCTGCAAAACTACACCGACAGGTAAGAAACTATACGTTTCCTTGAAGTTGATGGTGTTCCGTGTGGTTATGTTTTTTTCGTTGCCGTTTGTAGGTAGGCTGACGGTGAGACTGGGGTGGTCTATTTGGGAGTTGAACTTGTTCTGGATGGTCCTGATTTTGTCAATGAAGTAGTCTGACAGTCTGTTGCAGAGGTCTTGTGATGCAGTGATGTTGGAGCTGGAGGTTGATGTGGTGAAATCTTTGACAACAGTGAAGATTTCTTTGGTGCAGTTGGAGCTGTGTTCTATGCATTCCACCAGTGCTCTTTTCTTGGTTTCCTTGAACTGATGGTGGTATTGTCTGAGGGCGGCTTTGAAGGTGTCCTTGTTTTTGCTGTCATGACTGGTTCTCCATTTCCTTTCCAGTTGTTTAAAGTGGTGTCTAGTGCTCAGAGGTCATCAGTGTATCAGTCGGACTGTTTTCTGGAGCTTTTTTGTTGGTTGTGTTTGATGGGTGCGAGGAAGTCAGAGGAGCCAGTTATCCATTTATTGAATTGCAATTTGTTGCTTTTGAGGTTGTTGGGGGTTGGTTACGGACTTGCGTAGTGGACGGACCCAGTCTGCTTCTGTGATGTTACTCCTGTGCGTTGGGGCTAGTTGATGGTTTTTTGTAGTCTGGGATGTTTATCTGGAAGAGTACGATGGTGTGGTTGGTCCAGGGGAGGGGTGTGGTGGCTTTGAACTTGACCCTGTTTTGGGTGGCGAAGACTGGGTATATGGTGTGTGTGGCACCGTGGGTGGGTTCGGTGACATGTTTAGTGAGTCCGAGATTGCCTAGCCTCTACAGGAAGGCTGTGGAGTTGGGGTTGGGTCTTCCAGGTGAATGTTGAGGTCTCCTAGGAGGATGTAGTGCTTGGCTTTGATGGCGAGGGGTGTGATGAAGTCTGTGAAGTGGTGTGTGAAGTTGGCCCATGGACCTTGTGAAAAGTACACAAGCGTTCCTTTTGGGGTGTATTTTGCAGTGATGCTGAACTTGAAATGGAGGTGTTCCATGAAGGTGGTCATGCTCTCTGCGGTGGTGGAGCAATCAAGTGATTCTTTGTATATGATTGATGTCTGTCCTCCTGGCTTGTGTTGTCGGGCGATTTTGTATCCTGTGGCAATGTCTGGGGCCGACGTGGAGTTCATCCAGGTCTGCTGGAATTCATGCAGTGGCCCTGTCATTGTTCTCTTCCTACCTCAGCGGATGGAGGCAGACTTTAGCAATGCCTCCTTTTTGCTGTGATCCTTCAGTAGTTTCCTATGTAGTCTCTCCAGGCTCATTGGTCTCGGTTCAAAATATACATGAAGCTGATAAGGGCAGTCAGTCGGTCCATTGGAGTGGATTCTGTCTCTTATAAAGACAATATCAAACTTGTCCTGTTGAAGCTCAACACCACTAAAAGGAAGATTTTGGTTGTCGGACCAGCAAGGTTGTGGGAGCATGCCCTTTGGTTTGCCCACATGGGTTATTTACCCTCTCCTGTTTCAAGGTTAAGAGCATAGGGTTCTACCTTGATAAAGGGCTGAGACTGAGAGATCAATTGTGTACTGTTATAGCCTCCTGATTCTTTCAGATTAGGCTCTCAAGGAAGCTTCTCTCATTATTCCACATTTGCATTCCCTTGTGGTGGGAGCTGCAATACTTCTGTGGTTAGATTACACCACTGGGTGTGTAATTGGGTCGAACAAAGCAAACACAAGGAGATGATGGACGGAGCACTGAAGCTTTTCAGAAACTCCCCCCCAGTCACAGATCTGGGTTGAATCCATCTTCGTTCTTTAGCTCACTTTGCCACCCCAGTTCAGACCCAGCTATACGCAAATCAGACTTGACCCTGCTCTCCATGGGAACAGTCCAGCCCGAACTGCCAATCCAGGTCTTCCCTAGACCGGAAACAAGCATCCTGGGACCGGTTTCGGGGTAACACCCCTCATCAGCCAGGCTAGCTTGAATCCAGTGGCAAAGTGAGCAAGGGACCAACCTTAGGACATACCCTGCCAACTTAGGGCGAACAAAGCAAACACTAGGAGATGATGGACGGAGCGCTGAAACTTTTCAGAAACTCACCCCCAGTCAGAGATCTGGGTTGAATCCATCATCGTTTTTTAGCTCACTTCGCCACCCCAGTTCAGACCCAGCTATATGAAAATCAGACTTGACCCTGTGCCTCATGGGAACAGTCCAGCCCGAACTGCCAAGCCGGGTCTTCCCTGGACCGGAAACAAGCATCCTGGGACCGGTTTCGGGGTAACACCCCTCATCAGCCAGGCTAACTTGAATCCAGTGGCAAAGTGAGCAAGGGACCCACATCTGGGCATACCCTGCCAACTTAGGGCAAATAAAGCAATCACAAGGAGAAGATGGACGGAGCGCTGAAACTTTTCAGAAACTCACCCCCAGTCACAGATCTAGGTTGAATCCATCATCGTTCTTTAGCTCATTTCGCCACCCCAGTTCAGACCCAGTTATATGCAAATCAGACTTGACCCTGTGCCTCATTGGAACAGTCCAGCCCGAACTGCCAAGCCAGGTCTTCCCTGGACCGGAAACAAGCATCCTGGGACCGGTTTCGGGGTAACACCCCTCATCAGCCAGGCTAGCTTGAAACCAGTGGCAAAGTGAGCAAGGGACCAACCTCAGGAAATACCCTGCCAACTTAGGGCGAACAAAGCAAACACAAGGAGATGATGGAGCGCTGAAACTTTTCAGAAACTCACCCCCAGTCAGAGATCTGGGTTGAATCCATCATCGTTCTTTATCTCACTTCGCCACCCCAGTTCAGACCCAGCTATATGCAAATCAGACTTGACCCTGTGCCTCATTGGAACAGTCCAGCCCGAACTGCCAAGCCAGGTCTTCCCTGGACCGGAAACAAGCATCCTGCGACCGGTTTCAGGGTAACACCCCTCATCAGCCAGGCTAGCTTGAATCCAGTGGCGAAGTGAGCAAGGGACCCACGTCTGGGCATACCCTGTCAACTTAGGGCGAATAAAGCAAACACAAGGGTCATGACTCATTTGCATATAGCTGTGTCTGAACTGGGGTGGCGAAATGCGCTAAAGAATGATGATGGATTCAACCCAGATCTGTGACTGGGGGTGAGTGTCTGAAAAGTTTCAGCGCTCCGTCCATCATCTCCTTGTGATTGCTATATAATTGGGTCTCCATCTAACACACTGTACAAGCTTCCAACTAATTCAAAATATGGCAGTGTTAATGGTCTTCAAATCTGAAACAATTGACCATATCTGTAGTGCACATCCCTCTATATACTGGTTCCCAGTGGAGCAAAGGATTATCTTCAAGATCTTGTGTTTGACTCATCAAGTGTTTTATGAAATAGGGCCTAAAGGTATTCAAAGTAGGCTGGCTGGTTCAGTGCCCTCCTCAAAGTACCTCACATTCTGATACTTTCTTTTTTTATTTATTGGTCTTTGATTCAGGTGGTCCAGAACTGGGTTTGGCTCTGTTCTAGCCCCTCAGCTCTAGCAACAGCTACAGTTAACCGTACACCAAATAACCAATCATCTTAAATTTCAGAAGGCCCTTAACTCAAATTTGTTTTGCTAGTCACCAGTTGGCCGTCCACATCTCAGTGCTACTGCCAGGATGCCTTTGGGCCACCATCACATCTACTGTTACCACATTAATTAATTTGTTCATTTTTATCACAAGTGATAACATTCTGGATTTTTGTGGCGATCCAGTCTCTACTGAAAAAGTGATGGAGACGGGATGACTGCCAGACATTTCTCACATGAGAATCCTCTGTCACTGCCCCGCCTCCCTCCATGCCCACCCTAATAAAGACTTACTGTCCATGAAAGGGCCTTTGTACCCTCCAATTGCTCAGCTTGAGTGCATGGTTCCTGTGTAGTTCACTTTTGCCCACCTTAACCTTTCCTCAAAGAATCTGGACATCCTGATTGCTACTGGGAGGTCCTCCGCCAGAACTCAGTAACCAAAACAGAAAAGGTACTGTCATTGGACAGTGTTAAAGAAGATCAATTGCTTGCATGTGGATATTCTTATGACTTGTTCTTGTTATGTGGCTAAATCAGGTGTGCAGAACCTTCCCAGCTGCTATGCAGGCCTCTCTGAATAGGCCTGCAGAGTCCTTCTTCACAGCTAAGAAGAGACCCAAAAGGCACCTGATGAGAATGATGCACTTATCGTTTCCTATCGGGTACCCCCATGGTTTATTTGGATCTTAATCTGATTCTGTTCAAACTACCTTTTGAGGCTTTGGCTTCATGTGACCTGAAGTTCCTATCGTAGAACTTTTCTTTCTTGATGTCTACCATCCACAGTTATGAGAGCTGCAAGCTCTTTGACTCCTTAGAAATATTCAGAAGACTCGTCCTAACTTTTGTCGCTGCAGTTCTGTCATATTTCAGTTTCAATTAGGAGATCAACCTTTCAACGTTATTTACACAAACATGTGCCTCAGCTGAGGAAATACTACACAATTTGGTTATCAGGCATGCTTAGTGCTTTTGTTTGTGGTATGTGCTTCCACTGTTATGTTTGCAGGCCACCATCACCTTGCTCCTGTCACACACAGACTGTATCAGCAGAGACTGTACTTCGTAAGCCTCTCTTTCTTGTCCGCAGATTCAGAAGGAAGCTGCCAAACAACTTTTCACTTTCACAACGACGCCATCCCACCCTTCAAGCTTTCCTATTTCTGAGTATGGCACAGCATATTTTATTCAGGGCTCTTTGCATTACTCAGTGGGGAGGTACATTACACTGGACCAGTCTTCTGACAACTCGTACTTTGCAGTCATTGCTAAAGAAGGACTCTTGGATCCAGACTGACCGTGCTTCTGACAAGCTATCCTTTAGGAAGTCTTGTATTGGAGGTACATCTTTCTCAATACAGACTTAAGCTTTGAAGTGTCCATCTGAACCTCGTTGAAAACACCCAACACTTCCCACATCCGCCACAGTGTAAACTCACACTGTTCAAGCAATACACAATGCAGTATCTCAAGTGGCTGAAAAAGAGACAAGAGAGTGTTTCATTGCCTTGACTCTGGTGTGAAGTGGTATACAAATGCCACTGTGCAGCACAATAAAGTATTTGGAATAACAGACCTTTGATTTACCGACAAATCCAGTGTTTCCCAATCTGTGCGCTGTGGCTCCCTGGTGCGCCGTCAGAACTAGCCAGAGAGCCGCGCACCAAGCACTTTAATGCATTTAATGTTGAAGGGTTTGTTGGCTTCAGTTAAACTAATTAGACTTAAACGCATGATGTTGATGATTAGTAAGTGGCATGCCTAAAGCTGGAAACATAGTGCTTTATTGACGGCATGTCTAGGGAGATGACCTCCAAATTTCACTGCATCCCCACATTCCAACACTCCCAAAGTAAGCGGAAGACGCCTTGAGTTATTATGTTATACTTGTTGATAGTTTTGTTTTTTTCCAAATGCATTTTACACTAATGCAAGTTATCAAGAAAGTAAAGTTGTCCTGTCTCTCAAAAACACTTAGGGGCTCATTGAGATTTACCCACCGCCATATTAGGATGGCGGTGGGTATCGCGGCGGACGCAAAGTCCGTACGCCGGTGGCAATCGTACCAATTGCCTGGCGGGCGGAGCAGGGCCACTAATATGGTGGCGGTGCCTAGCAGGCACCGTCCGCCATATTAGGATGTGTGTGGCCAGGCGCATTTCCATGGCGGCGATGCCGCCATGGAAAGGCTGGCGGGGTTTGGGGGCCCGTTGCGGGCCCCCATTGTTTGGAGGGGGTGTCGCTGGTACCCCCCTGCATTTCCATGCACCAAGTGGCAGGCACCGCGTGGTGCCTGCCACGCGGTGCAGGGAAATGCGGTGCAAGCACTTTCAACATTGCGGACGGTGCTGCAGCCAGCAGCACCGCCCGCAATGTTGAAAGCCCAGGATGCGCCCGCCAGTATGGCGGGCGCATCCTACTGTAGTGGTGGGACCGCCGCATGTCTGGCGGGCGGTCCCAATCACCGCTACGGTGGCAGGCGGACCAAGTCCGCCCGCCATCGTAATCAGCCCCTAAGAGTTATTAAGTATTGACATGTGCACTTGAACCATAGGTACTTCCAGTACACATTTCTTCTAGTACACACACATTTCCAGACAGGCCTGATCTCTCCATGAGCACAGGAAGTAAAACACCATATACTGCATAATGCAAACATTTGTAAGCAAGAAAGAGGGGTGTTTAAAAAAAAAAAATCAGAGGAATTTATTTGGCTCGCATTGATTTGGAGGCAATTTTAGGGAGGAGACAGCTAAAATAGAGCTGTATTTGGTTTAAAAAAATCATGAGTCACCCTGCTGAAACATGTGTGTTGGCACATATGACATGGTTAGAAATAGAAGTGCATGCAAATATTCTTCAAGTGTAGGGACACTTTGGCCATGGGGCCTACATGCATAGAGGTGCTATCTAGTACTGTAAGCTGGATAAAAAATGTTTGAGAGGGTTCTCTAAAAAAGGCATGGGCAGAGAAGTGTAACTAGGAATATTTTATTAGAGGTGCCAACTTAGTAATACGAAACAACCTGTGTATAGGATTATAAAACCTTCATCAGCTACATCCCAATTATTTTCAGGGAGAAAAATGGAAGTACTTCAGAGGCAAGGCTTACATCCCCCTCACCCTCCAAAATAAAGTAACATAGTGGGGAGCCTTGGCCAACAGCCAATAAGTCAAGAGAGACGCCGGTTGAAAATGTTTGGGAACCATTGGACTAATCTTTCATGACATTAGGAGGCAAAGATCCAGCTGAATGGCAGCTAAAGCCCCTATTGTTAGTTGGATAATGCATTGGTTCACCCATTTCTACACTGTGCCTGGGGCCAAACATCTATTCGGTGTCAGAGAACAAGCCATGGTGGCACTCTCCAGGCACATACCTGTGTGAGACTTAAGCCCTGCAGTCACATGGGCAACACCAACTGTATTTATTTAGGTTTTGTAAATGATTTTCCTAGTGTGTGTACACCCACCATGCACAGAAGACACTATCCTAAAATTGCTATTTGTATCCATTGTAAAAGAGTTGAGCTTTAAGTCCTTTCCCGAAACTGATGTGGTTAGTAATGCAGCACATGTGAAAGAGGGAGTTTGTTCCACGACGCAGGGACCCAAGTGTCACATGATGTCGCTTCCTGTAATGCCATAGTGGTCAAACGTCATGTGATGTAAGGTACTCGGAAAGATACACCACCCAGTATGTGCCTTTAACCTGCTTGATGCTTCTTTCCTGTTTTCCTCTTCCACCTCCAGCAGATCTCTACCTTTCCTAAGTTGATCAAAGAATAGGATCATTTTTTAATTCAGTGTTTTATCTAAGTTTTAAACCCTGCCCCTGCTGACGTGAAACATATCACAGGTAAGGAGGGTGGAGCATTACTAATGTAATAAGCAAGAGGAGATTTGTTAAAATAAAGATCACTTCGTCTCTTCAATCGTTACACTATTTAACTTACAGGATATAGTAAACCAGTATCCTGTACGAGCAGTACATAACACAACACCATTTAGGTTATGACAGAAATGCTATATCTCTCTTATCTCGGAACACCGAGAAGGAGGTTGTCAGAATATCTCAGCCAATTTCATGTAACCTTAAATGAACGCCTGTCTGTAAGATGTTATGCATTGCTGTACTGATAATGCAGAGTACTTTAAAGTTATTCTGTTCTGTATGAGACAGGATGCTGCGAGAGGCATGAAGAATAGAAGTGGCAGCCTCCAATGTGTAACTGCATTATGGGGATTCTGCAGCAACTTCATTCTGTCCTTGGGGATCTCCTGATAAAGGAGATCCCTGCAATGCAACATGGAGCCCGCCAAGCAAGTGATGGTTTTAATTCTGCCTTCTAGAGTAAGACATGATAGGATTTGATGAAGAACTCTCATTTGGTGGAAAACAGAGGTCATTGATGACATCTTTGGTATTAAAGTTGTAAGAAAGATAAAATATCAGATATGTTACCACCTTGGACACCTTCCAGAGCACCCACAACTTCTTAATCCAGACTGCAGAGCTCCAGAGAGGCTCGCGTCTACCCAGCCTTTCACAGTGTAGTGTGAACCTAATTTAAGCAAGTCTCTTCCATCCATGACTTCAGTTATCCACTTAAAGCTCTGATTTATCAGCTTGGAAGTCTGTTTCCAGTTGCGCCAAGGGATTCTTAAAAGTTACTATGTGGGTAGAGCTGTATGAATAACGATTAACAGTCACCATTGCTGTAGATATCCAGCTACCGGCGGCTTAGATTTATTCAGACATTTACACCCACCCTTTTTAAATCATTTCATCTGGTTGTCTGTTGCTTCTATAACTGTACTGTTTTATTGACTATTGTTGTCATTTTTACACTAGTCCATCTCAATCAAGCCAATGTTAGTTGTGTATACTACGGCCACCTTCGATAACATAGAATGAATACCACACACACTTTGGGAATTATTGCAAGAAAAGGAATGCTACTTTGAATTTTTGCACGTTGTTGGTGTTAAATGTGATGAATTTTGGCCCCGTACCCCAAATAGTTGTTTGGCCAGCATGTATGATCTCACTGTCTAAATTGTCACCTTTCAAATCATAGTCGCAGCTTTCAATATTGCAGCAGGTGCTGTGTCACAGGTTCCCAGGGCATTAAGGATCCTGTCTTTTTCACTACCCACCTGGCAAAATGGGGGCCCTTCGAAGTTTCACTACCTTCCCGCGATGCTCCTTCCCGTATCTTATTGTCTCTATGCTCCATGATTCTCTCCTCGCCAGCCCTACTGCCTTCGTCCTCTCTAGTTTCACCGCTTCCCTCCTTTTCAACCCTGCTGCCTCCCTCCTGCCCTGCTGAGCTCCTCTTTTTATCTCACCTGCCGCCCCCTTGCTCCTCATTCCTGTTGTGCTCTTTTGCACTTCCCACCTGCTCCTCTGTGCAGCCCTCTCATCTGCTGATCTCTCCAGGCCTGCTGCACCCCTTTTATCAACCCCCTGCTCCCTTCAGCCATGTTGCCTTAACCAGGGGGGTGGCAGTGGCACAGGGGAGGGGTTTGAGGGCCCCAACCCCCCTTAAACTCCAGTAGTGGCCTTTTTAACTACTTACCTTGACAGGGGAGCGGGGCGGGAGGGGTCATTTCTCTTGCTTACACTGGGCTCCATTGCTTCTTGCTGCGCCACTGTTACAAATTGTAGTTTGTTTGCGCTATATTATTCAGCGTACATTGTTTTAAAAAGATAAATTACTTCTAATATGTGTTAAGTTGATCAACTACCCAGTTTTTAGGTTGAGCATTTGAGACCTCTTGTATATACTTTAGTATATACTTATATATTAGTATATACTTATATGTGTATGTACTTTGTGGGCTCTGGAGATCAGCCCTAGGACTTGTCTGTTTCCGCTTAGGGACTTTTTTCTGTTCAACTGCCTCTGTTTAACTGTCTTAATAGAAAAGGACCAGTAGAGGTCAGTAAAATACCAGAATTGCTTTCTGCAATTTTATTTTTCTGGCAACTACCTTTATTTAACTTTCTTGATAGAAAACGACCAGCAGAGTTCAGTAAAATACCAGAATCACTTTAGCATTCTCTAGATTCCAGTCCATAGAAATTGTCTTCCACGAGCACCCATAGACAATAATATTTTTTTCAAATCTTTTATTTTCAGTGATATGACCACCGAAGGCCCTGATTTTATATTAAAAACAGAGCTTTGGACTATACCATTTCCCGCTGAAAGCCAATATTTCTCTCCGTGTGTTCCCATACCTGGCTTGTCACGCAGTTTGGTGCTTACTTTCCCTCCATGTTAAAGAACAGTAGACGTTTCAGCACCCAGGCTAATGTGCTGCATAGCTAAATACATATAAGGTCCCAAAGGCGAGACCGATTGCATGCAAATGCTTGTTTCTTGAGTTTACGATTTCAAATGCTAGGATTTGAAAAGTAAAATTAAACAATGGGCAAGCAGCTGTCCGTAGCTGCAAGAAGCCATCAGTGGCGTAACGAAAGTTTAAGGGCCCCCCCTGCAATGTACACGGAGGGGCCCCCGCTCCGGATTTAATCCGGAGCGCTCGGGCCTGAGTACCTTGCTGAAGGGGCCCCCTGCAGCTCGGGGGCCCCCCGCACCGCAGGGGATGCGGGTGGGGGGGCCTGTGTTAGCCCCTGGAAGCCATTTCTAAAGCTCTTGAGGGGAGAGCTCAGAAGCTTAGATGATGATTTTCAGTTGCACATTTGTGAATGCACAACCCTGAGCAGCCGGTATGCAAAACTAGTATCAGCAGTAGGCATGGTAAAAGCAGACTCGTGTAAATGCTATCTTGCTTGCCAAAAGCAAAGTCATTATTAGAACACGAAATATATATTTATAGTGGTGTAAAAAGTGGAAAAAAAATCGAAGTGTAGTTTCTTAAAACGATATATGCAAAGAGATATGCTTATCTCGCTGCGTCAGAATCAGGGAGGTGAAGGGAAATCAGAGTAGGTGAACCTTAGTTGACATGCAAAGCGAGAACGTCAAAAGAGCTTTTCCATAAATCATTCACCGTCTTCGCAACTAAAAGACACCATGGAAACAGAGCCAAGTCAACAAAGGTGTGGGTCTGCAGGGGAGGCGGATAGAACTACATTTCTCCAAAGCACACGATCTCCATTTTCACTCTGCTCGCTGTTTTATTTTCTGAGGAATGTTTAAGACCGGCAGAGTAGGATTGGGGAAGGGAAAAAGTTTATGAAGATAAGTTCTGGGAATGTCCAAAGTGTATTTATTTATTTATTTATTTGTTAGTGTTATGAAGCATTGCATTGTTTGACAACTGGACTGAACACCTCATGTCTGGCAGATTAAAGTTTCTGCTAATCGATGACTGCCACAAACATAGGGTTTGGATGGTTCTAGCAACCTCCTAACCTAGAGCCTGACCCTGGCCAAGACAGTAAATGCTATTCAGTCTGCATGTAGAGCTAGATCAGACTACCAGAGAGGGCACAACACATATGCCTTTGTTTGGAAAGAAGACCTGCGAGCTAGAACAACTCGCCAGGATGTGCCACAAGTGATAGTGGCAGCTAGTGAAGCCCTGCATTACCAGGTACACTCACTGGATAGGTCTTAATAATCATTTAATGACTGCTAAGCCATTACTGTAACATCTAGTAAGGCATCAGCTGCCTTATTAATAATAGATTAGTTGTCTAAGGAGTTATGATGTCACTAGGTCCTTCCTTCATTCATCTTTATACTTTAAATGATCTTTCTCTTTGGAAACAATTACTACTTATATTTTGAATTTAACTCCTTGACTTAATGGGAAACCTTTAATTGGTTCAGTTATAACCAGAGCATGCAGGTCTTTGAATGGATAAATGCCAAACATGGCGGTTACTCTGGATCTTTGTGCATCTTGAGGGAAAGTTATCAGGTGCACCATTGTGGCTAACTTCCAGGCCCACTGGCTGTTCCTGTCTGAACAGTATTTGGTTTTGGCATTTGGCTACTCAAATTTTAGTTTAATAATGAGGTATTGCCTTCGCAGTGGATACCTTTTTCAGGACGTATCAAGTCGCGGCCAGCATGACTCGCGGGTGGGGGGCAGAGGGGATGCGCGTGAGTGGGGGGATGCGCGGGGGTAATTTAATAAAAAAAATATATATATATAATTAAACTTACCTTTCTGCCGGCCGGGTCCCGCGTCTTCTCTGCTCTCCAGGAACACGAAGCAGGCAGCCAGGCTCCCTCCCCTAAGCCAATCACAACGCTACAAGCAGCATTGTGATGGATCGGGACACCGCCCAGCCAGGGGCTTATGGGGACGCCATTTTCTCCATGTAGGCATTGCAGCCTGCATGGAGAAGGGCAGAGTGGGTATGACTGGTTTAGGCGGCCCCAGGGTGCCGACCAAACAGTCTTTGCGCACTTGGGAGTGGGCAGGCACACCACTAGTTATTACTATTTTATGTTTCTGCTTCTCGCACTGCACGAAAGCAGTGGGGCGACGCTCCTCCAACCTAGTGGAGGAGCCGCCTCTGGACATATCTGGAAGGCCAAACACCACACCTTCCAACTTAGGGGTCGATTACGATCTCGTCCGGAAAGCATTCCTACCGAATCAGTCCTGGAATGCTTTCCGGACGACTCTGATCGGGTGAGTCCGACCGAGCGATTTGGATGTATCCGGATGCTTCCGGATAGGATTCGGTCGGACTCCCATTGACTTCAATGGGAGCCTGTGTTCCGAACGAGAATACAGGCTCATATTGAAGAAAGGGGTGGCTGGGGAAAACCTTGCACCCTGTGGCAGGCACCCCATGGTGCCTGCCACACTGTGCATGGTTGGAAAGGGGGGTCCCTTGGGTACCCCCACGGACCCGATTCTGAGGGCCCCGGGTGAAGGGAGGCCTGTAGATTCCGGCAGCCGATTCATTCCGGAGAAACCGATTCGGAACGGCTGTCCGAATCGGTCATCGTAATCTCTCGCTTAGAAACCAAGTCCATAGAGCTGTACGATTCGGCTCCAAAAGGCGCGACCTGTCCGAATGCTATTCGAAGCCGTTCCAAACGACATCGTAATCGACCCCTTAGTCTTGGGTCAGACTCCTCAGGATGCTTGTGATAAAAGGTCTCAACCAATAGTGGAGCATAAATGATTAGTGTCAAGTTCCCACATCTAATCCTCTTTAGGCCTACAAAATCAAGCAACTGCTAACCTCCGAGAGCAAACTACAGGAGTTACCAGACTTCAAATTCATCTTAAATGTGTAGTTAGATTGGCTATGGCTTGGCCAATACAAGATGATTGTTATTGTTGACGCTGAACTGTTTGTAATTGAGAGGATTCTAATGAGATTCTTTGTAGTTAACCATGATAAATCACCTGAAGAATTCACTGGTGCTGATCATCAGTGTTTAGCAGCTAATCTTTTCATGTCTTGCTTTGCTCTAAACAAGTTGGCACAAAGGTCCTGGAGACAGTGTACATAAGATCTGACTTGTGAAGAGGTCATTGGAACTGGAAGCAAAGCTGGCATCCCAACTAATTCAAGGATGATAACATTTGTGCCCATAATATTGAGGAATCTTAGCAGCCACGTGCTAACTATTGCTGTGGATGAATCCAGCAAATGGTCGAAATTACACCTGATCCTTTTTATGAGAGTAACATTAAAATTGAAGACATTGCATGTTTCATTGACTTTTTTCTGACTAATTTTAGGGTGGTAATTTGTCACAAAAAGTGCAGTTCTTCATTTAACTAAGCTTGAAAATCCTTCGTAATTGATACTGAAATGTGGGTCCATGCTCTCACATGGCCAGAAAATGTAATCAAAATAAATAGGTCACACACAAACTGTGATTGACTGAATTGCTCTAGGTAAAGTCTGGAGAGGAACTAGATGGTTACTTTCAGCTACATCAAAATGAATCCCTGAGGCTGTGGTAGTTATGTTAAATATTTTCTTAAATTTGTATGCAGTAGACTTGAGAGTACTGAAAGAGGCTGTCTCACATATTATTACAGACACTTCATGATTTCAAGCAGCCATATCTTTGCAGCAATTCTAGACTTTTAACCACACATAGATGTCCAGCTGCGAGTAGATCATAACACAACTACAGAAGTATCTGTTACAGTGAGAGGTCAGAAATTCTGATTACATGTTGATGAAACATTAGTTCATCACATACTTAGATTTGAAGGTTCATCCTATCGGAACTTTTCAGAACTTTGAGTGTTGTAGGATATCTGAATCTGATTTGGATAATTCATCGTTAACACTAGTAATGGCCAACGGTTACTCTTATGGTGCATTGGTACTTTAGAGTTGCCCTCATAATCTGATTTGTGTTACATTTGCTAATGGGTAAGCATAAAAAGCATTGTAAAGTCAAATCTTGTGAATAGAAGTGCCCAACAATTCTTTCTTTGATTAATATATCTGACAGATTTGGAATAAAAATGTTCTGCTACAACAATGGGATGGATGCCTGATGCTTTTGAAGTGGTATAGCGTCCCATTTGGTAGTAGTAGCGTCCCGATGGGTCAGAGCTCCTTTACATAAATAGTCAAACTAAGTTTAGAGGTTGTCAAATTTCTCAAATAATAGGTAACTGGATATGAAATGCCAATAGCTGATTGTGTTTGCAAAGCAGTTTAACACAGGGATTTAACGGGCAGCATAGGCTCTCAATTTAGATCTTCTCTGTAAATCCGCTGTCTCTGAGCTGGTGTCCAGTATGGCCCCATACGTCTTATAACAGTGTTGCATGCAGCAGCAACCAGCACATTCTGCACTCCTCCAGTAAGTTGTAGCTACCATTGGCATGTCTTCTCCTACCATTTCATCTGCTAATTTGTATTTTTCTTTATATAGGGTGGAGAAAGTCCAGAGATTTACTTGGCACCTGTTTCAGTCTTACATACAAATGTCACCAGTGCAGCTCTGAGCCTGAATACAGAAAATCTTTGACCATTTTCAGACAGGGTTGCCAGGTGTGCTGTCTTGCATCATCTAAGTCATCTGGCAAGCTCACAGGAAGTGAGGCAGCAGTGTTATGTAAAAGGCCATCCATACCAGTGACAAGTTCATTTTTCTGGGATCTCAACCCAGAGCCCCTGAGTATTTAGTATTTTTGCTATTTTTGGGTCTTGTTTCCATAAGAGACTAACCCCGCTAAAATCTTGAGTCTTCCAGCCTTGGAAATTGTGCTGCAAGACCAATATTTTGAATCAAACCATGGATCAGCTGCTTGTGCTGTCTGGAACCTCCACACAAAGCCTTGGAGTGTGACCTCTACACACTTGTGGATCCCAGCACAATCTGAGAGAGGGAACTCAAACTGTAAATTGCAGGGGCATGGAGTGGATCGAGGTCTCCACCAAAGCCTTCCTGCCCAAGGTCTATGATGCCCTCACCTGAAATAATGTATAAACATTATAAAAGGTCCTCCTCACATCATGGCAAGAAGCTTAATAGTTTTAAAGAGAGGTCATCCTTATCTTCTGACCTGGCCCCTGTTCACCAATCTATTTTTACTATAAACGTTCTTCTTGTTGGCACTCCTGCTATCTAAATTGAAGTTTTTCAACCTACTGTGCTCAAGATATTTGCTTCTTTGACGCATAAAGTGGATTCTTAGTTAGTGACAGTAATTGCCCATCCATTGATGTTGGCGCCTCAGTCCTCATTTCACCCCGTCAGAGCCCTCCATCTCTTGTGTTGCAATTCCAGATACAACTTTGGATCTGAGGTTGATTCTAATACATACTGCAGAACGTGTGGCTTCGATGCCCGGTCCTCGCCTGAGGCATCATTAATGACATTGGTATCTATTTCAAAACCACAATCTCTAACAAATCAAATTCTCCAGTCATATTAACTTGAGGAGCAGAAGATTCATCAATTACCTAAAGTAACTTATCAAGAAACCTTTTCCACTGTCTGGACCTATTTTGGTCTAATTCCAATGCTATCTAGTTTCCTTACTTATCTGGCTATACTGTTGAAGATAATGACTGCAAGGAGGATAAGTGGTCTTGACAACTCACCAGAGGTGAATTTCTGACCCCCCAGAAAGTCCCGTTAAGGCAGAGCAGTTTCATTGTGCCATTGTTATTAAGAAGGCAACAGAGATGCTTACTATCCCATTACTTTCTTATACTTCCTGAATATTTCTGTTTAAAGAGATTTCGACCAAAAAAACAGCTATTTGATGTCATTCTACCATTTAATGAAGCTTTTATTGATCGTGCGAGTGTAGAATAAGCCACTATCATCCCTAGCTGTTCTTAGGGCTCCTTCCCGGAAATGTAATAGACTTGCTGTCTATTAACATGTGTCTTGACACTCTACTTATGAGAATTTAATTGCGCAATGCTTCATCCTGTAAGCTGGGCCCGAACAATATACTGTCCACCCCCCCATACAGGGAATCCAAAAGATTTGACTCTCTAAGGAAAAATGGTCTTTGAATCTGGAAGCCAGGCTCTTCATTCATTTAATGCCACCCGTTTGTTGGCATGTTATGCACATACTGTTTGCCACCATGTGCTTGATGGGCTCCAATGTGGTATTGAGAAGGCATGCCTGGCTGCGCACTACAGGATTTTCAGATACTGTCCACGCACAGTTACTGGATATGCCATTTGATCGGTACAGAGACCTTTTGGAGAAAAGTAGATTTGTCATTAGAGTGCTTTAAACAGAGTAGAGACTCCGCTTGGGTTCAGTCCTGACATCTCAATTCAAGGGAGTTGTTCACTGGAAGTGCAGAAATTGTAGTGGCTGTAGTAACCATCACCCAATATAGCAACAGCAAATGTGGCAGCTTTTTCACTCTTACAGGGGAAAAGAATCAGGCAGGGAATGCCAAGCTCAGACTCCATCCTCCTCCTCCTCAACTCCAACATCCACAAAACCGCTCTGAGCACTCCATCTGCCCAGAACACACAACTCCAGTGGAGGGTGGGTGGTGTCATGTCTCCAGCTACTGGCAGAACAAACCATGAAATAAATGGGTTCTGCAAATAGTTTGGAATAATTGCTGCTTCATTTGCTGCGATTGTCCTGGCAGCCAATCCCCACTTTTGCTGTATTCTCCAGACAAAAATCTTGATGGTACTCGAGAAGTGGAAGGACTCTTTTCTGTCTTGGATATGAGATTCCCCAAAAGATTCCTTATGTATGCCCAGTTCAAAATGGTCTCTCTCCTACAAGTTTAAGTTTGGTTGCATTAACAGGACTGTGAGGTCTCTTTGGACCTCCAGTATACTTATTTCCGCATCCCTGTTGCCAAGGATTACACATGTACTTGAGATTCATTGTGGGGAATTCCGTTTTCTGCCATTTTACCTGATCACAGCTCCTTGAGTCTTTACAAAGCTAAAGGTGGTCTCCTGTGCATACCTATTTATCCTTATTAGGACATTTGGCTTTTGAAGACTTCCAGTGTGGAGAGACTACTAAAAGGCCTCTATTCCATTACGCTCCTTTTGCTCTGTCTTGGTTCTTCAGTAAACAAACACTAGTTGTGTCTTGGGAATACTTCAATTGGTTGGTGTGATTCTCGACACATCAGATACATTTATATTCTGTGATGAAAAGGTTGCAAAGCATTCAAGCAATTGTACCAGGTTTTCGTCAAACCTAAGCATAATCAGCATTCTGTCCTGAGGCTGTTGATCCTAACAATATCTTGTATGTGCAGTCTTGATTCCAGGTCAAGGAAAATGTGAGAATTGAGATGCCAGTGAAATTAGTTTTGTGGCAGTGTGCGGGATGTCATTTATATATCTGTCTGCTGGTGGACTATTCTACTCAATCTTCTGAAAGGTGAACCGTTTCAGATTCCTCTTCCTGAAATGACATTAGTTACGGTTTCTTCTATGATGGGGTCAGTGATCTAGCATTCAACACTTCTTAGTTGCTCAAAGAGAGATTCATCCATATTATCTGTGTGGAATTGAGAGGTGTTGAGTTGGCTTTGAAAGTATTTCTATCTGATTTGCAGGGGTATCAGTGATAGATCTTCAAGAACAACACTACAACCATGTTTTATCTAAACAAGAATGGAAGTGCAGCCAATGATACTTTGCAAGGAACCTATCCTCCTACAGAACTCAGTCATACGTAGCGAAATTGGTCTCTCAGCAGTTCATCTATCTAGGAAGACCAACATAAAAGAAAAGCAGAACATCCGCCATCAATCGCAAATGGAAGATACAACAGAAAGACCTGGGTCAGATCTTTCTGCCATGTGGATTCCCAGAGCTTGAGCTGTTCGTGATGACAAAAAGCATGAAGTGTCATACTTTCTATTCTTGATAGTTTCCTTCGAGGTATCTGGAGGATGTGTTTGTTCTGACCTGGTCGTATGGCTGGCATGTTTCATTTCCACTGCCCTCTTAAGATGGTGAATCATAAAATTCACTATCCCAGATCAAGGGTGATAATAGCCCCTGACTGGACTTGTAGAACTTGGTTTGCTGATCTGTTATACCTCTGTTGTGCAGCTTCTATAGTCCTACCACAGCAATGTCCTGTTTTCTCAGAATCGATGAAGACTGTTACATCTCGGCCCCCAAACACTGCATGTAGTTGCTTGGAACTTGAGGGGTTAGCAGTGACTTGTCATAAATATCACTCTGATATTTTGGAGGAGCAGTTAGCAGGCAGCTGCTCTTTTAGTAGAAAGTCTGTTTTTAGGTCTTGTGTAAGCCAAGACCTTTTTTTAAGTAAATAAATAAATAAACAAATCGTGGTCTTTGGGTAAGCATCCTTCAGCCATTGCCTTCTTTCACTCATGGCCCATTGACTGAAGACATTGTCACTCACATCTTGAATCAGTAGAAGGAGTTTTTTTTTGTTTACCACCTTTCTATTGGCTGTTTGATATATCCTTTTGTTTCCACTGGGATATCTGACGGTCTATTTTGCATCTGAAAAGTGTGGTAATTTATCACACAGTCAGTATATTTTCCTTAAAAGTAGTGGCACATCATATGTTCAGTAGTTTAACACTTTTCTACTCTGCCAGTAGACCACTGCTCCCTCTCTGCGGCTCTTCTTCCCTGCTGATGAGGTGCTTCTCACACCATGAGGTCACCTGATGATTGCTCTCCCAGCTGCTTAGCTGTTTCCCTATGTTCCCTGGAGCTTTGTTTTAATCCCTGCTAACCATCATCTGTGTGACACCGCTGGAATGCTGTATATACAGTGATTGTGTATGGAGGCTCTTCTTCCCTGCCACCAGGACACTGCACACGCTGTGAACATGGTCAGCACCTCTTCTGGTTTGCCTCTGTGACATGGTTATCAGCTTAAACGCAGCCAGTGGCTCTTCTCCCCTGCTGCTGGGCATCTACTGCTGATCAGGAGATTGGCAGATATACAATTATGCACCATTAGGAACAAGTTGACATACTGTTCTAATGTAGTATATACAGCCACTTGACTTTAGCTGTACTCAGAAGAGTTGAAAATCTACCAGTTTCCAGATTTAACTTTTGAGTTTCCAATAGCACCCTCATCGCTGCCTCTTTGGCGTGTTGTTGTGTGATGTATTTTTTGTGGTTCTGGAACATTAAAGGTAGGTGATGTCACACTACTAGACAGGAGTGCACTACTGTAACTGCTCTGCCATAAGCTGGGATTTGGAATCAAGGCCCTTGCTGGTAAAAGCTGCAGATCAACCGATCCAGTGTGTGTTGGTGGGCATGATTCCTTGTCTAGGTTGAAATTGTAGCCAGGGGTTTGGTTGGGAGCAAATTGTGGGAGCTATTTTGTGCACTGCTAGCTTTCAGTTAGACACATGGGTTCATTCAAAGATGGTTCTGCTATCCCTTTTTCAGATGTGCACACAACAGCCTCTAGCTAAGTGCCTAGATCTAGCCATTATTTCCAGCAGAGGCTAGATGCTCTTTTTGGGTAGGTTTTCCCTGCAGCACTGGATTATCTAACAACTTGATACCTGCTGCAACAATGTTTCTGCAGCGGATGTAACCTCGGAAATCTTTTAAGGCATTTGTTTATTGTTAAAAAGCTTGTATTTCTTTTTAGGTCTCTCCTGCCACAGCGCATGCGCTGCATGCGCTCTTGCTTGCGAGAGATATTGTACGCAACAAGGGACTTGCAGACCGCCCATTGCTTAACATTAGTTGGCCTCATTGTCACTCTTATTTGCTGCCTTCTAATTGGCCAGTGCATGTTGGCTTCACTTCCTCTTCTTTCCCTGGAGCATAGACAAAGTACTGATTGCTTCAGCTTGATTTCTGTCCTTCCCCTAATCGTGCTGTGATTGAGGTACTACTTATACATTTTCTTCTTCCCTGTCTTCTTTGTTTAACCTCTTGCCATTTGTAGCTATGTTTTACTATGCCACACACACATCAAAGAAACCCATTTCTCCTTTGAAACTGATTTTTATTGGACACTAGATGTTAGCTGCTTTCATTGTGACAACAGATGTTTTCTGCTTCCAAATGTATTTTCGCTAAGACATGGACATGGGAAAATTACTTTCTGTATGTGATAGCATTTTTTTTTTTTTTCTTTTTCTTTTTTTATACATAGGGGTGATGAGTAAATGATTTGCTGGGAATCACAGTTGTGCCAATAGCTAACAAGCATTATTAGTAAAGCTAATAGGCCTCTCCTTTGAGGCTATTGGCTCTTCCGTTGCCTTTTTTTCATGCTGTATAACATGGGCATTGCAGACTTTGGCAATTATTTCTAGCCATGATGTATAGCTGCATGGCTGCTGTGCAGCATGGCTAAAAAGAATAATTAAAAAGGGACTATTATGCATCCAGCGCTAATGCACTTAAAAACAGAAAGCACATTAGTACTGGCTGCTTCATACCGCTTTTTTAAATTAGTTTTGGCCACAATGGAAAGCATCCGCGCTGCTGTTCAGTATTGCTACAAAACATTGCCGAAGCCAATGGCTGTTACAGGCAAGACCTATAGGCTTTGCTAGTGCTAGTTTATTTTCTTCCTCTGATCAGGGTGCTTACTACTGTGTAAGTATGTTTAAAACAATTGTATGATTCAAAGAACTGGAATTTCTAATTATTTTGGGATCTGCCATAAGACATTTGTGGCAATATAGTAAGTAGACTGCACTTCTTGTTAGAATGTCCCACCTAGATACGGTGTGAAAATATATTCTAAACCTAGTTTAGGAAGTTACATTCGTAAATCTTGTCCCCGTTCCCCCTTCCTCCAAACTAAATAATTTTCCAGGCCAAAAAAACATTTTTAATGGGCATAAATGATCTCACTGTTAATTTAACAACCTCTTTGTTCTCCCTTAGTATGCTTCGTCTTTCCACGAACATTTAAGTGTCACCCAAGACATATCACTTTAGAAAATAAATATTGCAAGGGTTGGAGTACAACTCGGGAAATCCTGGCTCTTTTTTTAAAGAAAAATATATACTCTTTTAGGGGATAGTAGGGCGTATTTAATCCAACTTTAAACAGTGTGTCAATCGGCTTCAGGAATAGATCAGATCGAAACCCATAAACAAATGAGTGCCATATTAATTCTGTCAGTCTCAGGCATATCCTAAACCCAGCTCCTCATGACAAATATAACTAGGTGGGCTTTGTGGACATCCCAGAAGACATCTGCAAAATAATTTTTTTTTACCTGAAAGGAAGAGGCATTTTGAAAACCCCAAACACCCACAATCTTGCAATGGTGATGCATTTACCTATATAAACTGTCTTCGTGTATTCAATAGGTGTGTTACTCTGTGCAGCGAAGTTAAAAAAAAAAGTAGCCCAAAAGAGTTGATGCATGATAACCTCCTGGACTCAAGAACATGAGTCCAATATTTACTATTGTCAAAAGGTAAACTCATATAGAAGAAGGAATAATCTCTCTCTCTCTGTACAACCTTAATAAAAATGTTTTCAGGCATGGTCACTAGAATAAGTTGTGGAAAAATTGGTGAATAATTCGAAGTCATCTTTGAAAGCAAAAGATCAACCAATAAGCTTCTTAAGCCTGTTTACAGTGCTAGGCATAAGAACAGAATCCTATGTGTACAATACAACTGGGATGGTGCTGTTGCCCACCCTATGAAAGTCACTTTCTTGAGACCCAGAGTTGCCTCTAAATTATTTGTATACAGTGTAAACAAGAGGGACAAGAACACACACTTGACATATTTTAATTAATGGTTTTATTGTGGTTGTCTCCAGGTGGTTCCACCTTCTGTGGCATTGCATCACTTTTCCTTATGGGAAAACTGGAGGAAGTGTTTTCAGAGAAAGAGCTGAACAGAATAAGAAGATGGTGCATTATGAGGCAACAAAATGGCTTCCATGGCCGACCTAATAAACCAGTAGATACTTGCTACTCTTTTTGGGTTGGAGCAACACTAAAGGTAATTTCTAACATAAAATAACACACCTATGTTATATGTAATAATAGTTAATACTATGGCGTAAAGAGCCCATTGTGTTACAATTCTCAACTTATTTTTTTGTGTGTACATTTATGTGACATGCTTTTTGTTTTGCTGTAATGTGTACCATACCGATTGCCAAATGCATATGCACTGTACAAGTACTCAGTTGACTTGCATGGCCTTGCATTTCAGCCTTGTTTTGCATTGTATTTTAAAGCGTGTACAAATACGATGAAGCATTGTAGCAACAAATATTCAGTTGCTGAGTGCTGATTCTTTGTTTTGGTTATTGTGAAAGAAGTAGGCAAGCCGAGTGGGAGACCTTGGTGGTGTGTGTTAGAGTGGACAAATGGGGCTGGCTTGAATGGATCGACTGAGGAATGCTTAACTCTTCTTAACTTGACCGATTAGTTGCAGCTTTTCGAAACTGCCTTACCTAAAAGAGCATGTTTAGGTGAAAGGACTATTGGATGCAGAACAACAGTTCGTAAATAGCTGTTGCTTTCATGGGGGGTGAAACGACAGTGCAGCTGTCTTATAATGGATCAATAACCTTTGTTACTGGTGTTGATGTTGCCTTTTGGGAATATGAGGTAGACTCTAAATAGTATGCCTGAAACTCTGACAAGACAGGATCATTTCCATTTCTACTGAAGGAATATTGAAATGGTCCAGCGGTGTAATTTCTAAGTTCATGTTTGAAAACTATAACTTTTAATAAATGTCTGTCTGTGCAGGATTTAATCTGATGTACTGTGGTGAAACGCTTTCATATGTTAAGGAAATACACTTTTTGAATTTTGAAGAGACTATCATATTTTTACCTTATGTGTGCTGAGGTCTTGGAGGTCTGAAAATCATCTTAGTGCCAGCTTTTCAGAGTTTCTGGAGAAGCTCCTCTGTGTCACTTCTGAGGCACCCAGGACCTCAGGGACAGCTATTGTGGACAAGAGCTTAATCCAGCAAGGTCAATTCTAGCTCTAATTGGTAATGATCAACTGGTCACATCAGGAGAAAGGAAATTGTAGCTCGTTGTGTCCCTGTAGCCACACATGAGGTCAGCCAACTGACCAATGGAGTCCACCCACTTCTGTCCTGGGTGTAAGGTGTAAGAGGGGGCAGGTCCAGTCCTTCAGGACTCCTCTCAGATCACAGACAGCAGGTCCAGTCCTCTTCTGATCTTCCACAGGTTCAGAAAGTTTATGGGTGGCATTAGTTAGTGGGTGGGGGCTGACTCCTCCCTAGACAATGCAGTAAAAGTTCTTGGGGGCAACCATACCCACTTATTCAGCAGATCCTGTTTGCTTTGCTGCAAATAATCCTACATTACCCTTCACTCCTAAAATCCAAGATGGAGTAACTCTTTCTCCCTTGTACAGAGCTCTTGTGTCTCCGTGGCCTTGGCCGGTAAAATGAGCTGTCCCCTCCCCTGCATCCACTTTAAACCAGTTCTGAGGGTAACTTCCCTCCTACTGGGTTCGAACCACCCTTGCTAGTGTGGGACTTGGGGACAAAGGCTTTCCCTTCTCAGATCTATGCTTACACTAACCAGTGAATGGGCATGCCTTACCTCTGTCCCGTTCTAGTTAATTAAGATCCTGGATACACCACAACTGTACTTCCCAGACTGATAGGGATCAAATGCTCCACACTCAGTCCATCTTTTCGCCAGGCGTAAACCACTGTTCTCTGCTGGGAGCACTTTTCATACCTCGTGAAGGTCAAGCTCTTGCTGGGCAGCTTTTGGCAGGCTAATGCAAATTAACTACCAGAAGCTTAAGGCAGTGAAAAGTTAACTTTCTAAAAGTTACTTTATCTAAATATTTATTAAAAATGTAACTTCACCAATGAATTGTAATTTTAATAAATATTAAATATAGTCTTGAATTACTATTTTAGCTGTTTCCTGTCTAAAGTTAAAGGTTAAAGTTTTTATAATCCGGCAATGTGTACTTTAACATTTTCTAGGATCCGCTACAGCCCTGCCAGTAAAAATAGCTTTCGGCATCTGACCATTAGAGGATCATGCCATATTTAATTTCACACATGTTCCATTTTTAAATACGGACACCCTACCTTATGGGTAACAAGGTGTACTTAGGGGTGACGTATTAATTTTTCTGCCTGATTTAACAGCAGGGTTTTAGGCTGCTGCATTCAGGAAAGCCATATTTTATAGGTCAACCCTGTGAATTTCACCATAGGTGTTCCAGTCAACAGGTGGCATTTAACTTCTAAGACCTATGTGTATTTCCTACGCCATTTACGATAGCCTTATAGGATGGTTAAGTATGTCAATCTGGGGTAAGCCAATTTCACCATATTTAAAGGGGGAGCACATGCACTTTACTCCTGTTTAGCATTGGTGAGGTACACAGAATTAAAAACCCAGCAAAAATAGGGTCCTGAAAAAGGAGAAAATCTGGGGTGACTGTGCAGAGAAGGCAAATTTACTACATTTAGCATTGCTGTTATCCCCGCTGATTTTTAGTTTTACAAAGTGTATTGTGCTGATACAAAATGACTCTAAACTACCTTCCTGGGAGCATGCCTATTTGACCTGGCCCTTTTTGCAGGGTTATCTCCAAACTTTTTGCCTTCCTCCACCTATTTTTCTGACCTTCTTTGTGGTGGCTTTAGGACTCTGGGCACTTTAACACTGCTAATCAGTGCTAAAGTTCATGTTCTCTCCTCTAAACAAGGTATGATTGGTTTACACCTGTTTGGCAAATCTGATTTACTTGTAAGTTCCTTGTAAAGTGGTCCCCCATATAGCGAGGGCCTGTAAACTAAATGCTACTAGTGGGTTTGTCTCAGGCCACCATCGTAGGGCCTCTGTGCGCAATTTACTGCCACCTTAACTTGGCATTTAAAACTACTTGCCACGCTTTAAACTCCCCTTTTATTACGCATAGGTCTCCCCTAAGGTAGGCCCTAGGTAGCCGTATGGGCAGGGTGCTGTGTAGGTAAAAGGTAGGGCAAACAGCCTATTAGGTTTTTCACTGCTGTGATGCCTACTCCTCTAATAGGCTAGCATTGGGAATTTCCTTATATACTTTTATGTGGTAATTCCTGATCAAAAAGATGTGGTGTTGCCATTTTTGGTTTGTTTAGAATAGTGGTGATAAAGCCTACTTACTGGTGTCGTTGGATTTTACATTACTATTTTAGAAATGCCACTTTTAGAAAGTGGGCATTTCTCTCTGCTGATGACTCCTTGTGCTTCGCAGCATGACTCCAATAAACATCTGGACTGGGTGACAGCTACACTTTGTGCATACTTTCTAGACCGCCACCACAGAGGAATAGCTGGGTGTGACAAGGGATACATCTGCATCCTGATGGTCTTTCTTGGCTGGGAGCGGTGGTTCACACTTATATTTGAACAGGTGGTGTCCTGACCTTACACAAAGGGCTGATTTACCCCCTACTGATCGTCTAGAACCAACGCTGGGTTGAAAGGGATTGTTGCACACTTCTAAGGGTTCCTTTGAATTCACCCCTTCATCAAAGACATTTTGTGTATAAGTACTGGGTCTCTGACCTCATGTTTAGATACACTGCGTGGGACTTGTAACTAAATGCTGCTGGCTCTGCGATCTGCACTTTGCCAGGAGTACTGCTGTGCTGCCAGGAGGAACAGCCATTTGGACTACTTGCTTTGTTGTGCTGGCCTGCTGGGCTGTAGGAGGGACTGCCATTCTGCAATCCTGACTTTGTGCTAGCCTGCTTGCTGCTTCCTTTGTGCCCCCAAGTGCTTGTTTGCTTGCCCCCTGTTCTCTCAAGGTCTCAGGGCCATCAAAGACCCTGTGGCTGCTTTTCTCCTACACTTCTGCTGGGAGAGCCCATCCTGTGAGGGCTAGCATTTCACCCGCACTCCCTTCGGTAGCAGGGTCTAACTTCGTGTTGTACAGGACAGCGCGGTGTGTGCCTACAGGGCAGCTCTCTGACCAGGAGAGGGCTTTGTGCCCCTGACGCTTGCTACTGGACTCTGCCAGCCCCAGGTCCCACTCAGCGTGATTTATTGCAGCGAGAACCAACGTCAGAGCAGAGCACCTGCACCAGTGTGTTTTGGTCCTAACTACGCACACTGGTGCTGGGTGACGGCCAGGGATCGCCGTGCCATCTGGCTGATTGCCACCCAGCGCGTCTCCCCGGCTCGCTGAAGCTGCCACTCCAAGTGTGGCTCCGTGCAAGGCACACTTTTAAATGTGGGACGGAGCCTTCGCATCAGCACGGTACAGCACGCCAAGGATCATTGTGCCTGCTGGCTGAGAGGAAGGATGTCCCTTGTGATCCTCGCCGCCACGCCACTGCTCCTGGAAAAGAGCTGCCTGGAGTCTGAACCCAGCGCCGGTGTGGGCCCGCCTAGCCTGACCCAGGAGAGGCTATTGTAACTACCCGGGAGAAATACGGGGTGGACCCTGAATCGGCCCATACAGATACTGGTTTCCTGATAGCTGCACCTTGCTCTCGTGGGCAGCTGGATTCAAGAACATGGAAGAGAGGAACTGAGGTAGGTCTCTTGCGCTCATCTTAAGCTTTTGACCCCCTCCCCCTTTTGCCTATCTACCCTATTCTGGGGCAGTGTTCTTCCCTATGCATTGTGGGGCGGAACCTCTGTGGAGGACCCCTAGAATGGTGTAGAGCAATCCAGGGAGACAAAGTGACTAAAGGATTCTGGCGCCTCAGAAGTACCATATTAAATATAGTAGGCGCGCAGGTGCTTCTGTGCCCTACGTTTTGTGCTTGATTACCGTATAAAGTTTATTAGGAGTGCAGGTGCACTGTGCCCTATGTTTTCATGATTTCACATGGTCTTGCTTGGATCAGGATAACCAGTACTATCTGGATAATGACATAATGTGCAAAGTATTTATGATTCATGTCGTCTTGGGGTTTATGCTACATACAATGTATGCAATTATTTTTATATTCCTGTGTGGAGTCTCTTTTTGTGGTGTGTCCATTGTGTTGCTGTGCGAGTGTGTTGCACAAATGCTTTACACTTTGCCTGCTCTGCACCAAGCTACCAGGGGTGAGCACAGGTTCTTTGGTGTGTAACTGACTTGCCCTGACTAGAGTGGTGGGTTCTGCCTGACTTGGGTGCATATCGTAGCCAACCAGGAACCCCATTTCTCACAATGCCACAATATAATTTCAATTGAGAACAAATGCTTATCATAATGTCTTTCCATTATTTTTGTTTGAAAAAATTACTTTGTCTATTTCCTTGAGTTTGTATTTCACATTTTTTGTGGCACCGTCATGTTTGCAAAGAAAATGATAACTATAAACAGGTACAATATTCGTCTTCATATCTACTTTATCTGGTATCTTTATCTTTTTCAGCTTTTGAACATTTTTAAATATATAAACATGGAAAAAAATCGAAATTATATCTTGTCTACTCAAGATCGTATTGTTGGTGGGTTTGCCAAATGGCCAGATAGTCATCCAGGTAAAGCTAATGTGTGTCTTATGTTCGGTGATGTAATTTCTGAGTATGTTTTAACATAGCGTCATGTGTCTACATTGTAAATGTTTTTGAGGCAAACAATTCTAAGTGCAGCTCCGGCAAAATATATCTGCATCAGAACATCATTGCACGCCACTGGTGCACAGTAACCATGTTGCTCTTGCCCAGTGAGCTAGGTGATTGAGCAAAAAGGTACCTACTTTAAATACCAGCAGAGCAGCTGGCTCTATTCCCAATTTTGCTTTTTGATCGAGGGTACTTCTGCTGAGTAAAATAATGCATAGGTTACTGTTCAATAAACACTGTTGTATATAAACATATATTTATTCACCACTACCGTACACAAGGCTGAGCTAAAATTTTTAGAGAAGACCAGAGAAAACATAACAACAATGCAAGGCAGAACTAAGCTGTTTTCAGGGTTGCTTTTTTGGTGCAGTTCACTGTGGTGTGCCTAGGGCCAAAGCTTCTGTTGCCTCATACTTGAGCTAACACCAGACTATCCTGTTTATAAATCGGACTCCAGGAGTAGCCGAGACTGATTGGCTGATTCTGGGTGATAATACTTCAACCTTAAACCAGAACAGAAATGCTAACAACAACATTTCAGGGCATATAAAGCGAAATACTGGAGCAGCTTTCTGCTTTAAAGCGACGGTCCCAAACTGCAACTTACTTTAAGTTAGCCATAGATCATTTTTCATCTTTGAGGAGCAATTTTCTAGCTAAACTAGTTGCAGCTTTTGGCTCTGCTTTACTCCAATAATTGTTTTTGGAGCAGTTTTTGCAATCTTGAGGCACGTATAAGTTTTAAGAGACTTTCATGTGAAGGGTAAGTGCATGTGCACTTTGGTCAAGTTTCACCCAGCTGTTCTTTCTGTTACTATGTCGGCTTTGATAAATGACCCTCCTGTGGTCAGAAAAGACAAACAAACACACTCCAATCATTCCTAGTCCTGAAAAACTCCATCTACACCAACCAAAAGGAGAAACTCCTTGAGAAGGGATCCAAATAGCATTCTACTCTCGAGCTGAGGCAAGTATTCTCAGTCTCTGTGTTCGATTCTTGTTAAAATAGTTCAACTTGATCACATAACATTTGATGAAGCAGTGAACATGGACGAAAATAAGCTAAAAAATGAGCAACTGTTCCCCTAATGCAGACATCCGTTCTGTGTTTGTACACTCTGCGCCCTAAACCCCTTTCAATAGCTCTATTCCTGGGAATATCAGAAAATTTTGAACCAACCATAAAGTATTATTTGTCACCATAGCCTTGCTGAAATTATTGAAACCAAAGAAGGAGAGGTACTATTGGACTCTCAGTTCTTAACAAGTACTGCCTCAGCCAATAGGTTTGGTTCTTTGTTAGAATGTTTGGTAATAGTTGGGTGACTTGGTGTATGTTTCTTTCAGCTGACCTCGAAAGAAAATCCTATAAGGAAGCAATGTTCGTATCCTCGAAGAGCAGTTCTGAAAAACAGTCAAATGTTGTTTGCGTTGTGAGTGGGGAACTTGAGTCATACTCAGCAAAATATTTAATTGTTGACAGTTTTGAAAAAATTGCCAGTATTTCCGTTGCATCTTTAATAAAGCCTTAGTGGTCATACATCTTTTCTTTGTGAACAAACACAATATGTAAATTCAACATATTGTCATGGCAGCAAAGTGAAACCAATGAATTAGTGAATTGCAATACTTTCTTTGTGATAAGCTGTGGCATCCAAACAACAACCACTCCCTAAACAATAAAGACACACTAATCAGCAATTGAAATATCACTATAACAGCAAATAAATATATCAGAGCACATACATTGATTCAGTTACAAACTACACATCCTGTCCCATCTGTGGCCTAAAATAAGAATTACAAGAGGCCTCATCAGCAAAACCTAATGGGACACTGTAACTGGACACTGTAACAATCCGTGAAATGCTGTGGCCTTAAATGGATAACCCATCAAGCAATGACAAAACCATAAAAAGACATCTATGCCAGTGCCAGAAAGGGCTTTGCCCAAAGCTCACACTCTAGTTCTTGTACTTTTTTGAAGAATTGATTAAATGAGGCCTTGAAGACATCTTTGTGAAGCCAGACCTAATGCTTGTATTTGTATTTGTATTTGGTTTTATATAGCGCCAGAATCGACTCCAAGGAGTATCTCTGCGCTTTGGACGCGGAACAGATTCAAATACAGTACTGTCAAACTTAAAAGCAAAACAAAGTGGTTTTAAGTAACTTTCTAAAGTGAAGATGGTTCGAACATTCTCTTAAATGTAGGGGGAGTTCATTCCAGTATTTCGGACCAAGATGAGAGAGAGCTTTTCCTCCTAATCTTGCTCTCCTAATTCGGGGGACCTTCAGCAGATGTTTAGTACTAGAGCGTAGGGATCTTGGGGGATGATAAAAAGTGAACTTTTCTGATAAATAACTAGGGCCAAGATTTTAAATTTTATCCGATGACGTATGGGTAACCAGTGAAGTTTTAAAAGAAGAGGGCGGGAGGCTGATCTAGGAGGCATGTTCAGAACCAGTCGTGCCGTCGTATTCTGAACCACCTGAAGTTTATTAATAGAAGTTTCATTGGCAGAGAGCAACAGACCGTTCAATAGTCTAGGCGACTCAATATGAGTGCCTGAGTCAGAGTCCTTCGAACAGAGTCTGGGAGCAAAGGAAAAACTGGTCGAAGTAGGCCCAAAGTATGGAAACATGTGCCTACGGTCTGGCCAATATGTTCCTTAAATGTAAGGGCACGATCTAAACGGACTCCTAAGTCCTTAACAGAAGTTTTAGGAATGGGAGGTTTTCCAAGATTAATAGGCCACCAATTTGGTGACCATAATAAGGAGCCTCTCCAAAAAGTAATAGCTCAGTTTTCCCAACATTACATTGGAGAAAATTATTTTTCATCCATTGGAAATGGCACTCATACCCAAAGAAAAGGTCTCTTGAACAGTGGGAGTGAGTTCATCGAAAGGAAAGAGTAACTGAGTATCGTCGGCATATGATATTGGAATAAACCCATATTTCCTTAGGACATTGGCCAAGGAGCCACATAGATGTTGAATAAAGTAGGACTCAAACAAGAGCCCTGTGGGACTCCCTTGGACAGTTCCATGGGTGCCGACCGATATGAGCCTAGGTTAACCGTCTGAGATCTACCAGATAGAAAGCTTGACATCCACTGAAAGGCGGAGTCTCTTAGTCCCATTTCTCTCAACCTTCTGAGCAAAATTTGATGGGAAACCGTGTCGAACGCGGCAGATAGGTCCAATAGCACCAGAATCATAGAATGGCCCTTGTCTAGAGTCATTCTGATGTTGTCCGTGACTACTAGCAGGGCTGATTCGGTGCTATATTTGGGCCTAAAGCCTGACTGAGAGGAGCCAAAATAAATATTCCATTCTCATTGATCCCTACTGCTCTGCTAGACAGACGTGCAGACATACTGATGCTGTGGGAATGAAAATTGTTGGATCTTTAGCCACTTTATTATGGGAAGCAAGTATGACAGCCTTGCTTGGTCAGTATGATAGATCCTAATGACATTCTCCAGAGCAGTTAATGGATGTTATATCCAATAGCAAAATCTATGTGGATGACAAGTTCCTCTTGTTGAAAGCTTAAACTACTAATTTCAAGACTGTGGCTGTGGTCCTTGAGAAAAAAAGAGTACTTTAAACCCAATGCAAAACCATAGTGTGAGTTCAAATGCTTTACTGGTAGAAGTAGCAACCCGAGCAATAATAGCCCTAATTTTAGCAAAGGCACCAGAGTGGACTGAGGACAGAGGAGGAAATTAGCCCTCTGCAGCTCTGATAAACCTCCCAGAAATACCAAATAATGAATACGTGACGCCACATTCAAACACCTAAATTGACAAAGCACCGCAAAAGCGAAAAGGTTGTTCAATATTTTGCAGAACATATATACCAAATATCATGTTCTGAAAGGCTTCTCATCAACACTTGCTTCCAGAACAAATCAGCTGCTGTACTTAGACAAACTGGTTCAGGAACAGCATACACACATAGACAAGCCAGCTGTAGAGAGAGAGACCAAACATCAAAAGAACACCGGCATTTAAAATATTTTCTCTGGCGAGGGATTGAAAGAGTAAGATACTAATGAGCGATTGAAAGAGTAAGCTGGTTATACTTAGTTAGCTCTTTATCAGTAAGCTTATTTTAAGGTTTAAGGGACTAAAAATCCACTTATTTTGTCCCTTCCACAATTTGGTCTGCTTGCAGATTTTTCTTTTTTAGCAACCTTTACAACATAATATTTTAACTCTTCTCTTAATAGCTGGTTTTCCCCACGTGGAGACTCCTTGGTGAACTAGTTATTTTAACCATTAGAACAAAGCATTCTTTCCATGTCATCACAGTAATGTGTACTGTAAGAGGAATCCCTTTTGCCACACAGCCTTTGTGCGCAAACACAGGAAACTTAGAGGAATAAATCCTACAGCTTCTTGCTCCTGGATGCGGTAACAAGATGGTTTTGGGGTAAAACTGTTTAGCAAGTAGTGAGAAGCCTTTAACGTGAAGTCGCCATGACACTTCTTCAGTTTGGGAAACTTCCCCCCTGCCCCATAAGTTTTAGTAGTCTGTATGACGGTGCTGGTCTTTCATTCCTCCTTGCAGTCGATTTTTTTACACGTTGTATATGTAACAATGTTATTCAGAAAAAGATGCTGCTAGACATTAAAGAAATATGAAATCTTAGGCATACCATCATACTCAGAACATTGACCTTAACTCATAAAGTTATGTTCAGTGAAATATGTTGTTTACAATCTGTTTCCACTAGTTTCCATATTGTTCAGGGTTAGGATAAATTATCTGTAAATGTCTCTGAGGATTTTAACTCCAGAAGTCATTTTCAAAATGAAAGTTAAGAAAGCCAAAAGATAGTATGAAATATTTAAGGGTTAAAAATTGAGCTGCTAAGTGACCAGAAGAAGCCCATAAGACTCATATTGGAATTTAAATCTGTAAACAAATTGGCAAAGAAGTTGTAGCTGGCCTTGTAAATCATCTACCCTGACAACTCATCAAATGGATGTCCACAATAGACACCTATGAAGCATATTACCAAATTCCATGCTCATTGTGCAGAGTGCCTCACTTTGGTCTAAAGGCTGTGGCATGTCCTAATATTTGTGTTCACATACTTTATATCATGGCATGATAGTAGGACGCCTCTCATGAATGAAGATGTTTATGTGCTGTTCCCGCTTGAACTTCTTCTGAAAGCAATATCACAAGGAACAGTTATGGACGTTTTTCAGGTGACCTCCTATCAAGTCATCACTTACCCTGGTGCGGAGCATTCAGTTTTCAATGGGGTCTTGGATGCAAGGGGAAGCTGTCTTGAACAAAGAATTACACAGAGTGTTTACCTGAGAGAGCAGAAATGCATTTACCTCAGAAATATCCTCCTTCTACTGCTGAACAGCGTCATACAGATCTCATTTGTACTCAGAGATCCTGGTACTCATTTTCATTTTGTCTCGTAAGCAGCTGCATAAGAGAGCTATACAAGATTGCTTCACAGACCAGTGGTCTGGAAAATGAGAAGACAGCCGCTGCTAGCAGCGAAATTTACTCCATCCCCAAGTGGTACCCAAGAACATGAGATAGATATATATATATATATATTTATATTTATATTTATTTTTTGCAAACTGCTTAATATTCCGTTTGATAATGATGAGCTATGTGGTTGGCTACGAAGCTCAGTAATCTTTCATCTTTGACATTGGTCTAATTTTATGTGGAGGCTCATGATTTATGGGAACAACCATGTGGACTGTTTAGTTTCCATAAAGTGCCCATTAGTTAACATAACACATTTTCAATCAAACGCTCAAATAAGATTTTTCAAAGTAAGAGTTTGTAATCTATCTTGGTAGCATTGATAATGTATTTTTGTTGCACACCCCTATAGTACTGGTCTTCAAGGTTTTAACTTTCAGCTTGCGCAAATCTGTTTGCCATATTAAAGACCAGTAAAATATTGATAGGCAATAGAGGCACATTATTTACAGCACAACAAGGCAAATGTGTGTACAAAAAAAGTTCAAGAGAAAGCTATCCAAGGGTCAGTAACAAGGAGCTGGGAAGCGAGTGTCCAGAGCAGTGGATGTTTGGGGCGGGGGTGTTGAAGGATGATGGTGGGGTAGGGCCAGGGAGAGGGGGGAATCTGCTCACACTGAGCACCAGAAGCCAAATGAAAATGGTGCCCTGATGTTAGCAATCACCTAAATAAATGCACAGTAAAAAAGAAATGCTCAAGCAAAACCGAAAAGGAGAGGAAAGCCAACAAATTAGAAGCATCAAACTAAGAAAGAAATAAAACTATCCAATCATGACCAGGGGACTGACTGAAAGCCCACTTTATGTATTAGTATTTAACACAATAGGTATTCCACAACACACAGCTAAAGCGGTCAGTTGGCAAGACCCAAGAATGACCAAAGCCGTCCAAAAAATCATGCTAAAATTAGCATTCCTAAAATAATACGTTTTGAAGAATGAGTCATTGTATTGCTCGGTTACTATATCAACTTCGGTGAACAGACATCCTAAAAAAGTAGCTTACACACTGCATTCCAGAACTGAAACTATTAGTCACACAGGCTGTGGAATTAGATTTATGACATCAAAATAAGCTCCAATATTTTGTTGCCAAGATACTGATTTTTTTGGAAGGAGAGTAGTGTTTATAAAAGTGTGGTGTTTGATCTAAAGGTTTGGCTTTCTTTGTGATTGTCTGCGTTGTCAAAGTTATTGCATGTGTTCTTCATGCATCCCTTCCCTGGTGTTTTATATGTGTGTTATGATAAGTGTTCTGAAATTATGATGGTCATTTTACTGAGATGGTTAAAGGCTGTAGTTGGCGGAGGAGGCGGGTGTGTTTTTGCTGTATTCACTGGGGTAATTTTATCTGTTATTTACTGTACAGCTTCCTTGCTATTCTAGGATATGTCTCCTATGAAATGTACGTTTTTAGGTGGAGCCTGAGCCAGGTCGCATGCGCTGCTCTGGCGATCTGCTGTAGTGGAGTATGGCAGAGAAGCCCTGCCCACTCCCCTGCCCATATTATTATTGGCTTGTGTCTTTGTCCTTCTAAATGCTTGCTTATGATTTGTAAATAGGCTTGTTAGTCCCTCCTTAGTACCGCCTTGTCTTCGTTTGTACCCTCTCATGGCCGTTTTACTTCGGTTGTTACACGGGACCTGTTATTTAGTCTTGTAAGCACTATTTTCTTCATTGAGTTTCTCCTACTTTATGCACGACATGCTTTCCTTACATTCAGCACGCCATGCGCGCTTTAACTTTCAAAGCAGCCGGGACAATGCGACCGTTTGTTTGCAATGCCATAGGTCACGCATTTAAATGCGAGACCTATGGCATTGCAAATATTTTTTTATTGCAGCGCGGTCCGCTTTCACTTTAGCGGCCGCACTTATTTATTTATTTAACTCACACCGGGCTTCTTTATTTAATTAATGTGTAGCGCAGTCCGATTTAACATTAGCGGCCGAGCTACAGAAACTTTTTTTTTTTAAGTGAAAGCGCCCCATAGCGCGAGAGCTATGCTTGTGTTTAAGTATCACATGGTCGAGACAGCATCAGTAAAACTATGAATGAAAGACCGTTGTTTTATAGCTGCCGAATAACATGTGCCCCTCGGAGAAGATTAAGCCTCACGTGCTCATACATACTGTTTCCAGCCCCTTCCAGGAAAATCACAGAATATTTCCGAAGGGATGTGCTTCCTCCTTGCTCAGTGGTATCAAAGGAGACCTTGGAACGCCTCAGAAAATTGCAGAAGGGAAGGGGTGCATTTTGGCCTCGATTCACACAATCAACAGTGACCTTCAAATTCCAAAGTGAAAAAAACCAAAACATTGTGGGTCTCTTTTCTGCCATGTTGTGCTTTCCACGCCATACCTCTGTCATATAAAGAGATATCAGTTTTTATGTTGTAATATCGAAAAATACAGACTTTTTTTCTCATTGTGACTCCCTGCCTAACCCAATCCCCTCCCCTACGCCCCCCCATCCCCAACCCCCCTTAATAAATCTACTCTTTGAGAGGTAACAGCCTGTCTGGACAACGCGCGATTTCTTTTTATTCCCATCTGCATCACAGACCTAATTTTCTTTCTTTCTGAAGCGCCGGGTACTGGGAGCCGTAGCCCATACAGTTGTACCTTTCATTCTGTGCTCTTGAGAGTAAGGCTAAACTCGCTTCAGACATGCAAGGAAATGCACCTATGTGCTATCTGCCTCTACTAAGAAGTCAGTAGGCCTGCTGTGCATTGGAAGGTCAGACTGTCTTCTGAAACAGTTAGTGACTCGACAACAGCTGAAAGAGCCAAACCTTTGACCGTAAGTAGCAATGCACCCATAACGGGAGGCAAAGCGATTTTTAATTTTTTAAAAGGGGAGTCCCATACACAGGGTCAGAAAACGATGTTGGAAGAGTCAAAAAGCAGATTTAGTTCACGCTGAATATGTTGTAACATCCCGACAGGTGGGAATTCTCAGAGAAGCATAAGCACACATTGAGTGAGATTGTGTGCAGCTGTATTAGAGAAGGCAGCATGCAATGTGTGGATCTTACACGATACAGTAACGTACTCTGCAGGTATATTTGTATTCTAGTCAAGCAGGCCAAATATGATGTCATCCTATCAATCCCAGGACAATGGTATTGGATGATGACCTCACCATTTTAGTCTTTATTGGCACAGCTGAATGGCTCGTGCTGTGCTGGTATGGTGCAACGCCAAGCCTCCGTTCATGCATGCCATCCGAGCCTTTGGACTTCAACAGCCAGTAATAACACGGCCCTCTCACTTTGTTCAAGCGGTATAACTGATATAAACAGTAATTAAAATAGTTGTGTGACTGAGATCAGCCAAGTGTCAGACACAGGTGCTAAGGATCCAGATGTAAAGCAGAAATAACTGTGCTTTTAATCTCTGGGGATGAATTGGCAAAGCCAGTAGTTCTCAACATTGGGACTAGCTGGCTTTGCCAATGCCTATTGGCCATGCTGTACAGCATCGGCAGGATGTTGTGCAGCATGACCAAAAGAAGAAACAAGCATTTGCAATGCAATAGGTCTCTAATTTTCGAAACTTTGACCTATTGGCATTGTAAATGACAATGTTTCAAAACACATAAACAAAGGCATTGTCATTTACAATGCCAATAGCTCAAAATCTCGCAAATGCGAGACCTATTGCATTGCAAATGCTTGTTTTATTATCTTCTTGGTTTTCTATCTAACTACTAAAAAGCTACCTGAGGTTGATTTGCAAATCTTTAAAATCGCCACATTTCAAAATGTAACATTAAGGATAGTCAAGACCTGAAGACTGACTTCTTGCTTGGTGCCCCTAGTACTACATAGGGGCCTTATTACGATGTCGGTCGGAGTTGCGTCCGACCTACACCATTTCAGGAAAGGAACTGCCCGATCATAGGTCAGCGGTTCTGTTAGAAATGGGATCTCTAGTTGGCAAGGGCTCGCGCCTTTGTCCAAGTAGGGACCCTTCTTCCTAGTCAGGGTAAGGGTTGTTACACTCGTGAAGTAACCCCTGCTCACCCTCGTGGTAGCTTGGCACGAGCAGTCAGGCTTAATTCAGAGGCAGTGTGTAAAGCATTTGCACATAACCAACAGTAATACAGTGTAAGCACTACAAACGGACACCACACCAGTTTAGAAAAATAACCAATATTTTATATACTCAAGACAAGACCAATTACGACAAAAATCCACAATACTATACTTTACGAATGAATGCTTGATACGTTAACTTCTTCTTTGCAGGAATAGCACAAAAGCAAAGTTCGTACGAGTCGGTAGCTCCGTCCGAGCCTACCGTGATGCTGAAAACCACAGAGTCTAACAGTTCCAGCCGACCGCGTCGATACAGGCCAGCAGAGTCGTGAACAGACTCGGTTACAGTACCTTTTCTCGTTGTGGCTGGTACGGAGTGTACGAGCCGGTCGGCGTTCGTCGCGGTTGCGGTGCAAGACGGAGCGATGCAAGGTGCGGTGTCCCTCGATGCGGTGCAGGCAGCGGCTCGATGAGCGTCGTGCAGACGGAGTCGGTGAGTCCAAGGCGTGCGATGCAGGGCGAGAAGATGCTCGATGCGGTGCTGACAGGTTGCGATGCAGGCGACCAAGCCGGAGTGCGGGAGCTGGCGTCGGACAGCGGTGCGAGTCGGAGCGGTGCGTCGCAGGCGTGCGGCGGTGCCCCAATTGCGGTGCGGTCTCGACTCTTGAGCCAGTTGCAGCGACAGTGTCGGTCTGGTCCGGCTGGCCCAGTGAAGCGATGCGATGCGAACTGCGGTGCCCACAGGTCACGGTGCAAGCAGCAGCTCGATGTTGGCGGCGTCTGGCGTCGCCCACGGTGAGACCAGGGTTGCGATGCGAAGCGGGGCGATGCGGTCTGCGGTGCAAACAGGTCACCGGCCAGGGATGGATTCGGTTGACGGAGTCGGTTGCAGTTCCTTCCTCTGTGGCGACTGAAACAGCGTTCCAGAAGCGGTACCCAGAGGCTTGTGAAGTCTTTGTAGTCCCTGAGACTTCTTAACAGGAGGCCAGCTCGGTTCCTGGCCCTTGGAGATACTCAGCACAAGTTTGTAGAAAGTTCAGTCCAGTCCTTTCACTGCCCAAGGCAGAAGCAGCAGCTGCAGGCCAACCCAACAAAGCAACAACACAGCAAAGGGGCAGTACTCCTCCTGGCAGCTCTTCCAGCTCTTCGTCTTGGCAGGTTCCTTGATTCCAGCGAGATCTAAATCCATGGGGTCAGGGCCCCAATATTTATATCCCAAATTCCTTTGTTCTCTGAAGGCAGAGAGGCCTTTGCCTAGTCCAAACCAGTTCTGGAGCACTTTGTTGACAAGTCTCCGTCCCTTCTTTCAGTGAGTAGGCCAGGGACATCAGACGCACCACAGGAGGTGGAGCCAGCATTGTGGAGGGAAGGCACTGTCCTATTCAGGGCCCAGGTGCGACCCCTCCCACCCATCTACATGTAGATCTTGCTATTCAGCCCTGCGCTGACTCACCCTGTCTCCTGGCATCCCCCAGCCCCTGTCACTCACATTCCAGACAAGGAATACACAACCTCGCAGAGGCAGGCTTGGATGGTTAGACAAGAAAATACCCACTTTCTAAAGTGGTATTTTCAAACACAGAATGTTAAAACCAACTTCACTAAAAGACGCATTTTATCATTCTGAGTCCAGGCATACTAAACTCGAATTTCTACCATGTTCCCGGGGTCAGTTAGGATTATAATCTGTAATAATCAAAACCGCCCGTTCTGGCCTAGGGGAACAGGTAGCCTTGCAATAGTGAAAAACGAACTAGGCTGTAATTCACTATCAGGACATGCCGCACACACCAGGGCATGTCCTACCTTTCGCGTACAACGCACCCTGCCCACAGGGGTACCTTGGGCCTACCTTAGGGGTGACTAACATGTAGCAAAGGGAAGGTTTAGGGACTGGCAAGTGTGTGCACTTGCCAAGTCGACATGGCAGCCCCAGGCTGCGCACAGGCTCTGCGTTGGCAGGCCCGAGTTACACTTTACGGGCTGTTTGCGTGGGTGGCACAATCCAGTGCTGCAGCCCACCAACAGCATTTGGTCTATAGGCCCTGGCACTCGCAGTGCACTTTACAAGGGACTGACAGATAAACCAAATAGGCCAATCATGGAAACACCAATCCATAACACATTTTATACAGGAGCACTTGCACTTTCCCACTGGACCGCAGTGAGGAAAGTGCGCAGAATCATTACACCAGCAAAAACAGAGTCAAAACCGGGAGGTCAGAAAGCAAAAAGTCAGGGGAAACACGCCAAAAGATGCCAAGTCTAACAGGTTCCAACAACCCCATTAGGATGCGACCACATATGTTGCTGTCGCAAACTTCCATTTTACAATGGGAGCTTGTGCGGCAGGCTGAAAACGCCCACAGCACAAGCTCCCATTGAAAAATGGAAGTTTGTATACATCCCTGCAGGATGCCTGCAACCTGGTGCAGAGATATTTAGGGGGAATAGTGCCCCCCCAGGCCCAAATGCAGAGGCTCCCAAAGACACTTTCCGACAGCAGTTTCATGCCGGATAGCCCGACATGAAACTGCTGTGTGAAAGTGCCATCATAATCCCGACTGCGGAAATACGGTCTTTAAGGAATTATGGTGCATTTCCGACTGTCCAACGGGCTGCTTGAGCCCATCGGATTCCCGTGCCGGTTTAAACTCCGACCACAGTCATCCAAATGAGGCGGTCGGAGTTTAAACCTACCATTTCGGTTGGAAAGCCTCCGACCAGTGACCAACATTGTAATGAGGCCCATAGAGTTTGGAAACATGCAAATATGTAAGTTTACCTTTGTGAATCAGGCCAGAAGAAATTATTTTTAAAGACAATAATTTTGGTAAGAACTTTGAGGAAAATAAATAAAGCACTGTTATATTGTACAGTTCTGATTTAATGACGATCTCACATAAGTTTCAAATTGGTTAACGTTTTTTTTAAAGGAAGCTTAAAGCGTTGGTGTATGCATGTCCGTATTGCTTCTTTTTGAGACCCAAGTTATATCGTTGACACAGCTATGTTTATTCTGGCACAGAAGTGCGTGTAATACTCTCTCAGTAAATTACATTATTTTTCTCTATAGGTTATCCTAATGCAGTTCACATTCAAAACTCTCTATATTTACATGCTTTTAAATCCTCTTTCAGATGCCTTGCATGCATACTTTGGGATCTGCGGCCTATCCTTAATGGGCGAGCCTGATATCCGTAAAGTTCACCCTGCACTGAATATCAGCTTAAGAACGTCTAATCGCCTTCGAGAACTCCATCAGATCTGGAATAGCAAAGACTATACATCGCTTTCAGAGTACCCGCATATCTCAACATGATGGATCTACAAGACACTTTGTGATGTAGCATATTTTTAGCTTGAGGGTAGAAGCCATGTATTAACCAAATGTGCTCTTTAAACTTCCTGGAGTCCTTTGTTAAAACACTTACTGGCCTCGCTGCTAAGTGGACTCCCTTCAGACAGTTAGTCTTCGAAGGAAACAAAAGCATTTCAAGTCTGTCAAAATATCTCAACTGTTAACTCAAGGTTGTCAGAGTTCTGCTGGTAGCTTGTGGCAACTTTCATGCTTCATGTATTTGGCCTTTTCTTCAACTGTGTTTTGTTTTCTGGTGAATGTATTAATTTTGAAGGAGGGGGGGATGACATTTGTAATGTCTTCAGTCCTCAGCTGGAAACGACAGGAATGCCACAAAACCTCCCAAATGTTTACATATCTCACAGCACTCTGTCATAGTTTGGGTGCTGGGTGACTGCTCTTCCTGTTCATACAAGTATAGCAATGTCCACCTGCAGCACCAGTCGAAGATGCAAATACCTTGGCAACTCGATGTGGAAAGCAAGGCCTACTTTCTGTGTCTGGGATAACGTCGGAGCAGTGGTTTAGAGTAACACACCCTCTAAGTAAATGAGCATTAAGGATTCAGTCTATAGAAACGTATACGTTCCAACATGAAACCAGTGTGTTGCCCTTGTGAAGACTGATCGATCATGTGTTGAGATTATCATGCCTAAGGCTGAACATTCTGCATATCTGATAAACAATTCATCTCGCCTTCAGATTCGAATCATTGCAAGTATGTAGTGCATTTCTCTTTGCAGTGCTGCCTGTTAGAAGAAAGGGAATTCAGCATTCTGTGTGATTTCATATATAGAAGAAATGATGCAAACTTAATAAACGTAAAACAATTAAGGTACGTTGAATACTGCCCATGTTGTATAATAGAAGATTGTTTCTTCTTCAGTTGCGTGTTGCGGTCATGGCTGTAATATCCTCTTTGAAATGTCTACTAGCTGCTGCCCTTGTGTTCTTCTGGTCACTCATCTGGCATGCACTGTTTCAAAATAATCTGGAAAAGCATCTGGACAAGACGTCAATGACTAGTGAAATCTGTTTTTTCACCTTGGAAAAATGAAACATCTTGGATGACTGGGTTTAGCGCAAATGATGCATTGGCACAAGAGAGAAAGAAAAGCTCACACATCTGGCCAGATTATATATATTCAAACGTTCTGTTGGATGTAATAATATTAGTTCTCCATTTCGTCTCACTATAAAATTATAATAAGAACCACTGAACAATTAGTTCAGTAATGGCAGTGTAATTTAAAAAAATCATTGCTAGATATTAACATCCCCTCTGAGGATCAAAAATGTGCGCCCAGCACGAATGCCAAATAATGATGTCATGCCAGTTAGGTTAATGAAGAATAGATGTTCTGAAATGTGGAGGGCATTCTTAAGCATGATAACAATTTACAAGTTGAATACTGACCTCTGGAAAAACGACTTATTCAACAACGAGTTTTATGTGCTAAACTTTTTCTTATGAGAATGCGAGAAACCATTTTGATTGTCATTGTGTATTACTGCATCTTACCTCCTACTTTCAGGCGGATCACATCCCTTCTCCAGAAAACTAGACAATCAAAACAAACGTTTAGTGAAACTGCGCAAATGGATACATTCAGCTGAGTCCTTGTATCCCAAGCACAGACCTCAATACTTGTTCATTTGCAACCCTGCATTTTGTAATTTGTCAACATTAAAACATCCCTTTCTAGTACTTTTTGTCTGGCGTTCTGATCTCTGCAAGTCTATGCAGTGGGCTGAAGACTGCAATGCTTTATCTGAGCCATCATAATACATTCTGAGTAGCATTCCATTTCTGGCCATTGTTCATTACTCGGAGGAGGTTCAACTAAAAATGTATATAAACGATGTATGAAGTATTAAACATTTCAACTGTTGCATTACATTAGCAAACCTATTAAAGCAATGTATTTTGTGTTCCTTTGCTGTTCTGTGCTCTTACCCTGACACTCTTATTTCTGCATGGCTGTATTGGTTTCTCCTGTTTTCATACTGCGCAGAAAAGTGATGTTGGGTATTCGCTATCCCTCATCAAACTTCATTACTGTCTAATCTTGTCAATTAGATGGCACAAATGTCCAAAGACGTCAAAGAGCATCTATAATCGTTGAACATCAATTTAGCTGTGAATATTACATCTAATGTTCTTGTATGTTAGGTTATACTGTTACCCTGAAGGATTGGTGAATTCATTTAGTCCAAAAGGTTAGCTTTTAGTAATTGCAAACCCCAAATGAATTGTGTGTGTTTGGTTCGCACCACAGAACCTGAATACCCTGCCACATGGATTTATATAAACGCCAGTTGAAGAAGCACACAAACCCTTGGAGACAAAGTCATCCGCATCAAGCCTTTTCCAATATTGACCAGAGCATGATCTACTCTTTGAGCTAAAATTGAGGTTTAATGAAGCAACGACAGAGAAGCAGAGATGGCATTGCTTTTATCTTGGAGTCCATCTGACTTAGAAAACAGAGGCGCCGTGCCAACACAGCTGCCAAAAGTGCTTTATTGTTGTTCTTTTGTTTCCATGAAAAAAATATTGATGCTGAAGGTAATCCAGAGTTGAAATTAGAGAAAACCCAGAAGTGAAATGTCATGGATGGCTTCTGAACTCACCTAATTTGGGGCTGCAGTCCATTCACCAAGCAAAACAATTGACAGCACAAAACTCTAGAGCATGTTCATAAAGCACACTTTGGAACTTGCCTTTTGTTATCAATTTTTTTCCTACACTTCAAATGACGCAGCATTCTTTAGTAAAGAACATTAAATCTTTGCTAGATTTACAGAGAAAAACTTTTGCTAAGTATATTTCAGTATAAGCCTGCATAGTTCAATGTATGATATGATCAGAAAAGCAGTCATATTACAGGATTCATCAAAGCAATTAACATTTTGGAAAAGATTGTTTGATTTTTACATTTCACCACTCGATCTTTGCCTACTTCTTGAGGAGTTCCCAAGCTTGAATGCTTGTAGGAAACTAGTATACAAAACACAGACTCATTTGTGAAGGACACCAATGAGACCGAGAAGGGATTTACAACTTTTTTCATTCACTATCTTATACAAGCCTACCTTTATGATATCATATCATTGCGGCCAAGAGATATTCCTTCTGCAGAAGAGATAAGGACATTTTCTGATTTGTGTTTTCTACCTGAGTAGTATCTCTTCCTGGTTGGAAGTGTGTAAGGACACCCCTCTGACCAGTCAGAGCCTGGGCAGTCCGAAATGCCAAACTTAAATTGTCTTCCCTTTGTCTGTTTTTCTTCAAAATGTCTGAGACACCAAACAAAACTATGAAGTCATTATTGGACCTTCGCATACACGAGGCAAACAAGATTTTTGCTGCTAGCCCACACCTGCAATCCATTCCTCCTTGTCCTAGCCCACCCAATGCCCCCTAAAATCCCTTCTACATCACAGGACTCTGACTGATCAGCACTCACACCCTCAGCTCCCTGGTACAACAGCACCTTGAAAGAGTGTAACCCATATTGCAAAAACATTGAATGGAAATGGAGAAGTGATTATGAAGAACTGCTAAATTATCACTTAGGGAAGCACTTTGTAGCTATAAAAAAATTAAATTAAAAGCCGAAGCAGACTTTTTTTTTAGCACTAAATTTTCAAAAGCACAGATTTTCACCAGATAATTATTCATTGTGTTCCGTTCCTTCCACATTCTAAAATGTCTTTCCAAATAAACCAGAAATCGCTCAAGAACGGTGCGATAATCTCTCTAAATTCTTCATCGAGAAAATCAATATCTGCCAAACTTTTTCACCAGTCTTTAAAGATACTGATCCTTATGCATACAGGGGTTCGTGCCGCATGGGAGCGGGGCCTTGAACACCCACTTACTGACTTCCAGTGGCATCACTGCTGTATGCAGACGGATGAGGCTGCAGCCAATGGGAACGGACGTGAGCTGAGGAGCTCCGACTGCCGCTTCCCCTGTAATTAATTATCCTGTACCCCGGACCCAGCTGGGGGCGCAGATTTGCAGACCGGGGGGCTCGAGATACTAAGAGCGAGTAGGGGCGAGCTCCATATCGCCCGAAAAGATATTAATGTACTAAAATTGGAACTGGAAGGCCTGGCGGCGACAGCAACAAGATGGTGCCCGCGCCGTGAAGTGCATCGGGTAACCACCACGGACCGCCAACGGAGAGACAGAGCCCAGCAGCGGAGCCCATCCTGCCCAGCAGAGGGTCCTGGGGCGCGGCAGGTGCGTCAAGGGAGCGGAGGAGATCAGCCGTACATACGCCGGCCCTGCTGTGAGGCGAGCGCGATACAGCGGGAGTGGCAACAAAATGGCGCCCGTGCAATAGAGGGACCCGAATGGCTGCCACGGTGGAAAGTCGAGATTCGGCGGCGGGGCACACCTTGCTTATTGAAGGTGCCTGGAGCACTGTAAGTCATTGAGGGAGACCGGGGAGCGCAGCGACGAATGTGGAGTGCTTGAGCTGCCCAAGAGGAATCCCCTAAGCTCTGCAGTTGAAGTCGGGCAGGTCCCTGGTAAGGTAATCAGGAAGGCGCCCGCGCGGGAGAAGGCCCAGCATAGCCGGAACAGGCCGCCTGATAGGGGACGAAGCCTGCTGGGAAAGATCGCTTTAACTCCCAAGGGAACACTGGACAATAAAGTGGAACGGAGGAGCCCCGGGAGTGCGAGGCGCCAATTGTGTCAGGGAATAGCCCCCAATTGTTGTAACAGGTCCCCTCCAGCGCGACAGAGTTGGCAGCACGATAGTGTCTACATCACAGTGAGGCCTATATAGCCGCTCGCTGAGCTACCTGGCATAAGCCACAACAGCGGCAAGACCTAGAGACGCGGAGGCGCCCAGTACATAATACGAGCCGACAAACAACGACAGTTCGCATGGCTGCGCAGTGACAGGGGTGCTTTCTGGGAGAGAGTGCGGCGGATGCACGCACTGACAGACCCAAGTACAGGAACCTGCAGTGGAGTACGTCACCCCCAGAAAGAAGATTGCGGTCATTTGAGGTGCTGCTAATATATTGAGCAATAGCAGCGCAAGAGGTGTAATACAGCCTGGGAAGGGGAGCGTCTTCCAGTCGTTCAGAAAGATTACGTATCTCAAGCGGACCACAGGAGGTGCGTGTCGTGGTGCTCCGCTGAGCCCCTTCCGCTGACAGAGACTCCTAAATGGCGGCAACTCTGTCCACGAAAGGCGGAGCTGACTCTGCGTGCTTCCCAGGGAGACTGAAGTGGGTACTAGGGAGTAGATAGAATACTGAAGAGATCACTGAGGCCGCGGAGACGGTGACGGCCTGGGAAGGTCCGAGATACGGCAAGAACGGCAAGCAGCAGCAATAGAACTGAACAGCCTTCTGGGTTACAAAACCAGCCGGGAACAGAGGAGAGGAACCAGAGCTTGCTCAGGAAAATGGGGAGAACCCAGAAGAGGATTTAGTGTCCTCAGTGTAGATGCCCCCGGGGACCAGACTGACGATGATGAGGAGGTGTTGGAAGCGAGTAAAGACTCTACTCCCAGGAGACCGACGTTGACGGACATCATGCAAGCGATCACAGCCTCCAGAGAGGCTCTGGAGGGGAAAACCGATGCAATAGGCACGGATCTGAGCCTCTTAAAAGATGACCATCGGAAGCTCAAAGAACGGGTGATAACCACTGGGAAGGAACTGGGGGGGCCTCCCAGCACAGGTGTCCGAGATGCAGAAGACGCTCTCAGAGCTGGAAACGAAAGTCAAAGTGCTGGAAGTTAGGGCTGACGACAGCAAGGGAAGATCCCGAAGAAACAATATTCGACTGATCGGAGTGCCCGAAAAAGCTGAGGGCGTGAATATGGTTCGTTTTCTGGAAGACTGGCTGCGAGCAGAAGTAGCCCCAGAAGGGTTGTCCTCCTTCTATGCTCTGGAAAGGGCCCATAGAGTTCCAGCACGACCGCCCAGGCCTGGGGCCCCTCCTAGACCGATAGTGGCACGCCTATTACATTTCAGAGATAGAGACCATATTCTACAGCAGGCCCACCAAAAACGAGGATTAAAAATTGACAATAGTGCAGTCATGATCTTTCCAGACTTTACCAATGAAGTCCAGCGCAACAGAGCATCCTTCTTAGCTGTTAAAAAGAAGCTTCGCCAGTTATAATTACCGTACGCAATGCTCTTTCCTGTGCAGCTCAGAGTCGCAGACCCTGCGGGGCCACAATTCTTCAACACACCCCAAGAGGCCTGGGATTGGCTGGACATGCGACGACTTCCTGAGCGGTGTGACTCTCCATCGGAATCGCCTCAACACAGCCCTTGCAGCAATAAATCAGGGCCCAGAGCCCCATCTCCCAGGGAGCTTAGTCTAGAGCGGAGGAGAGTGCTACAGGCGGTAGCAAAGCATAGCCACAACGGCTCCAGCCCTACTTCAAGTAAAAGTGGAATGGATGCAGAAAGGTCAGAAGGTTTGCCGGCTCCTAGTGACAATGATACCTCGGAGACGGAACTGCCAAAGATCACTCCTCAAACAGTGGATGATATGGTTTGAGGACTGGGGCCTGACTTTCCAAACGACAAACCCCTGGGGCGCGCTATAGCTTCCACTTGAAGGAGCGAGTAATGGACCCTGCTGGTAGCAGCATGGTAGCAAGAGACTTCAGATTGCGGGTCCGGAACAAACTAATTGGTACAGGTATTGGGGGGCGGTGGGTCGGGGTTTGGGGCCAGAACTGTTGGCTGATCACCCCTGTAATCACTAGTAGATGTTTACACATTTAGATATCGTTTGGATGGGGACTAGTTCACCGGTACCTGTCCTGGGGAGGGGGAGTTGGGGGTTCTATTTAGTTCATGGAAGGGTATGTTGGGGTAGGCGTGTCACTAGGGAGGAATTTAACGGGAGAAAGGTTACACTACTACAATGGGACCCTCACTAGACTTAAAATGTAGTTCGTGGAATGTCAGAAGGATGCACACAATGCTACGGCGTCATAAAATACATGCATATCTGGTCCGCAGGGGGGTCCAGATTGCACTACTCCAAGAGACCCACATAATGGCGAAGGAGGGAGTGGCGGTGCAGCGTCGTTGGCGAGGGCAGGTGTTCTATACCAATTTCTCGGCTTTTGCGCGAGTGGTCCTGATCTGGGTGAGTGCGGGAGTACCCTTTCAGTGCACAAAACAAATCATAGACCCAGACGGCAGGTATGTGATAGTTTCTGGGAGACTAGATGGCAGGGATATAATATTAGGAAGTATTTACGCACCCAACTCGGACCAATCCAATTTCTTCTCACACCTATCTAGGAAACTGGCCTCCATACTCACGGGATCGGTTCTATTGGGGGGCGACTTTAATTGCGTACCGGATGTTGTCCTTGACCGTTCTCATCCTCCACTCCCTGATGCGCCCACCCATAAAATAGCAGAGGTGAGGCGGAATTGGCAACAGAGGTGGGGTTTAGTAGACTCTTGGAGAGCCCAACACCCCGGAGCCCGGGATTATTCCTTCTTCTTGGCGATGCATGAACTACATGTGCGATTGGATGCCATTCTGTGCTCCCCTGATGTACATCAAGGAGTATGCAGCATTGAATACCTCACTCGGACGATATCAGACAAGTCTGCATTGGTCCCAAGCAAGGTCCAGAATACCCACTTGGCCTTTGAGGCCTGAGGTCTTAGAAGACCAGGTAATCCATGAAACGATAAGTACGGCTATCGACCAATATTTCCACGACAATGCTAACACAGCCACAAACTCATTGGTGGAGTGGGATGCGTTTAAAACAGTCATCAGGGGGCGCTGTATATCAGAAATGATGGTAACGCGGAAGGTACTCCTCCAAGACGTACAAAGAGCAGACCAACGTTTAAGGGAACTAGAACAAGAGAGGCCGGAGAACGCTGACAAGCAGGGGGAACTTTTGGAGGCTAGGGAAGAAGTAGCAGTGCAGGTGGAACGCCTTCGCTGCTTTGACTACAAAAAATGCTTGACTCGGGCCCATTCAGAGAGGGATAAATCAGGAGCCCTACTGGCCTGGTTGGCTAATCCAGCTAGGAGAGGTACAATCATAACAGAGCTTAGAGGGCAAGATGACGAAGTGAGATATGATCAACAAGGCATAAATGACTTGTTCCTAGAATACTACACTGAGTTGTATAGGAGCAGGGTGATCCTAGTAGAAGAGGACATGGATAGGTTCATTGCGGACGTAGAACTACCAGCTTTGGATGAAGAACTCGCAGGTACACAGGGTCGCGATGTGGAAATTGGGGAAGTGAGAGGGGCCATTAGGAATATGGCAAGAAACAAAAAAAAAACAGGAACAGATGGCCTACCAATTGAATTTTACCTAAAATACATTGATCTATTAGCCTCTAGGCTGGAACAGTTATACAATGATGCAAACCAATTAGAACACCTGCCCGTCTCGACCAGAGAGGCGATTATCATACCGTTGCTTAAGCCAGGGAAACTGCCGTAGGACAAAGCGGCATATCGCCCGCTTTCCATTCTCAATCTAGACTACAAAATCCTAAATCGTATACTAGCCACTCGGTTACTCCTGCATGTCAACACTGATCCATAAGGACCAATCGGGGTTTATTCCCACCAGAAACACAGCGCTTAACGTCCAACGACTTTTGCGAGTGCTGGGGGCAGACTCCTATGCGAAGGACTTGGCGACGATCTTTGCGGTGGACATAGAAAAGGCGTTTGATAGCCTAGAGTGGCCATATCTGTTCCATGTGATGAGGATGTTTGGGCTGGGAGACAAGTTTGTGGACTGGACTGCTCTCCTATACTCCGGCTCCACTGCTCGAGTCATAACGGGTAGACTAATATCCGAAGCCTGTGGCGTGGGGTGGGGAACAAGACAGGGGTGTCCCCTCTCCCCCCTACTGTCCGCCCTGGCGATGGAGCCGCTTGCCTTTCGAGCTAGAACAGGGCAACACTGTCAGGGCCTTAATGTTGATGGACAGATACACCACATTGCGTTGTACGCAGACGACCTTTTGATGTTTCTGGCGGACTTGGGGGAGGCGCTTCGGGGCACGAAGGAATTACTCCAGGCCCTGGGTGGAGTAGCGGGGTTAAAGGTGAACTGGGCAAAATCTTGTTTATTACCTACGAAAGATGGCAGAGTAGGCCCACAGGAAACTGAGGAAGTGAGGTGGGAAGACAGATGCTTCACTTACCTGGGCACCCAAATATATCACGCCCAGGGAGATCTACTGGAGGGCAACATAGGGAGAGCCATTAGAGGAACAAAAAGCAACGTTGACTTTTGGAGCAGTTTGCCACTCTCGGTAGCCGGCCGAGTAGCCCTACTTAAAATGGTGACCCTACCGAGATTATTATATTTCTTTGGAATCCTACCGATTTGGATACCACCACGCTACTTCACCCAACTCAGATCAATGGTCACAGGGTTTCTATGGGGGACAGGCAGGAGGAGGGTGGCGCTTAGCATTCTAATGCGACCAAGAGCGGAAGGAGGATGGGCGGTGCCCGACTTCGAGGCTTACTACCTGTTAGTACAGTTACATTGGCTCACAAAATGGGTGGCGGGTCGCCTTAGGGGGACGGAGGTAATGGGCGAAGACTTGAAGACCCTGAGGCTACTATCCCAACTTACTCTAAGGCTTCCGATCTGGAATCCAGTCCTCCCCACGGAGTTAGCTACAGCAAGGCGCTGCTGGAACAGGTATCTGCGGCGCGCCAAAATTAGGAGCCCTTATGCCCCAGAAATCCCGTTACTTATGTGTGAGGCCTTACCGCATGGGGGTAATTGGCAGAGATTGACGGCTTGGGCGGACCAAGGGTTGGCTACAATGGGAGACTTATATGAGGAAGGCGCCATGATCCCATTCAACGACCTGCAGGACCGTTATGACTTACCCAGGGGGGACTTCTTATTGCACTCTGCCCTCACTGCGGCCATACGAAAACACTGGGGAAGGGGTCTCACTGAACCACCAACGTCCTTGGGGTGCCAATATGTGGTGATGGCGGCAGGTACGTTTAAGGCAGTCACCTGTTTGTACAGGCGCATAGCGCGGGAAGCCTTACCCCCCCTTATCGGAGTTGCGCCTAAAGTGGGAGGTAGACCTGGGAGAAGATAACCCAGAGAAAACCTGGGCAGAGCTGGTGGAGAGGGCTTGGAAGAGCACCAGAAATGCCAGATTCCAACTGGTACACTTTTACATACCTCATAGGGCATACCTTACTCCGGAGAAAATTAATAAATACTTCACGTCCTACTCTGCGGCTTGCCCCCGGTGTAATAAAGAAAATGCGGACTTCAAACACATGTTCTGGGACTGCCCATTTCTGGGTAATTTCTGGGAGGAGGTGGTTACGGTGTCAGCCGACATCACTGACAGGGAAGTTGAGGCATCCTTCAAATACTGCTTGTTACACTGGTTCCCGCACACATCGAAAAATAAAGTCACGAGCAAATTTTTAGACATGGGCTTACTCCTAGCCAAAAGGGACATTGCCATGCACTGAAAAGCAAAACAGGGTCCAAGCACAGCCAGATGGAAGAAAGAACTCATTAAGTGGCCAGAGTGTGAGGGAATAATCAGGATGCAAATAGCAAAACGGACAGGGAGCGAGAGGGCTTTGGATACAGCGAGAGCATGGGAAGCTTTAGTTGTGTTACTTAAGACCCCAGATGCTGACCGGGAGGAGGAACCACTAGAGGAGCCCCCAGCAGGAATAGGTTAAAATACAGACACCAGAGTAAAACGGCATGGCCTCAGGGAGGTGGACAATAGAAACAGCACGACGACGCCCTTACTGTTCGAAGGGATCCTGTAGAGCTGCCTCAGTCCCAATGTGCAACCTAAGCTGGAGTAGAAGGGTATTGCAAGCCAGGGATTTGTATGCAAGTGACACGCCTGTGGGTAGGGTGTTTGAACTCAAGAACAAGGACGCATACAGTAACTCGAACACTAATTGACATACGACCATGGGGTTGCTACGAGGGGGGGCATTATGGGAATTGTAGCGATCACTTTTTTTTTTTTTAACCTACTACTGTATCATCTGTATAACAAATTGGTCAATTACGATCCTGATCAATGAAGTGTAATATGTACTGATGGCGTCTGGAATTTTATGTCAAACACAATAAAGTTTGTTTAAAAAAAAAAAAATCACTGCTGTATGCAGTCATGCCTGGTATCACTTAATCACCGTCATTAGCTGTTACATTTTAAGTTTTTATGGCGGGCTTACATTACACCAACTAAAGTGCACCGAATGGACCCCTCCCATCCCCATACGTGTCCCAAATGTCACGCACCATCCACCGATTTAGCTGACATGACATGGACTTGTGAGAAATTGGCTATATACTGGACGGCCATTTTTGTGGAACTGTCATGCATGGCACTTCAGGGGTTTGTACATAACGTCCGAAAAACACTGCGCCAATTCGTAGCCATAGTGCTCATGCTTGCTAAAAGGGAAGTGACCATACATTGGGGAAGTAGACACACACCCGGGCAAAAGGCATGGCTTAACAGCTTAATACATTGCACTACGAATAGCGAACTCTATGCGCATTTACAACCACCAACATCTAGACCACGCAACATATGGCAGCCGTTAGGCACATACCTACTTGAACTATCGGACCCAACAGACTCACAACCTGAACAATAATGTATGATTGCAGAGTCCAGAATGCATGGGGTAGACATTGCGCATACAGCCGAACAGAAGGCAACCCCCTCTGGACCTAAGGTTTTTTTTGTTTGGCTCTACCTTGTTAAACTGAATCTGCTGAGGCTTTAATATACCACTGTATGTAAATGGGATGGAATGAAATGATCAACATGTGATAAATGATTGATGAGTATGTACTGTACCTTATTTGCTAAAACGAAAAATAAAGTTTTAAAAAAGATACTGATCCTTACACCTCCACGGAACCTCCGACATTGCCACTTTCCCCCTAAGCTCACCATTTCACTACCATCTTGCCTGAAAATTTCCCTTTGCTCTTAACTTCCACCAAATCTGGCTCCCCACTAAAATTCTGCCCTACTATAATCTTTCAATCAGTGCGTTATGCCGATAGTACACAAATCCTTTTTTCCCGAGATAGTACCGTCAGGCATGGCTCTCCCAAATTCAAGGACTGCATGACACAAACCACAAGGTGGATGTCACATAACTCTCTTAAAATCAATACAGACAAGACAGAGGTGATGCTGATCCTCAGTCATTGTTCCTCACACTCAGGTCAACAAACTGGCATGTACCTGCTACCTATTTATATTTTTGTGAAAATTTCTCCCCCAGCTCCCTCGTTCTTCCCACCCAGTAGTAGTCCAGTCAGTCACACTTAGCAGCTTGGACTACTGCAATTTGCTTTTCCTAGGTGACCTGGAATAAGTCCTACATCTCCAGCGACTTTAAAATCTAGCTGCCAGATTGGCCCTATCCCTCCTCAAATGCTCCTCCACATCAGAAGCCCTGAACACTACATTGGCTTCCTATCAAGAAAAACTTCATGTTCAAAACACTTTGTCTGGTCTTTAGGGGGCATTCACGGCCTGGACCTAAGGTTTCTTCGCAAGACATTTGTTTCCTACAACCCTTCCAGGATTTTTTGATCTTCTTCGGCCAAATTACGATCTGTTCCCAGGTTTTACCGGACTGGGAGGCAGTGTCTTTTTGGTAACCGAGTCCTCCCTCTGGAGTACCCTTCCTCTGCATTCACAAACACCCCTCCTTCCCTTTCACAAGCTCCTGAAAGCCTGACTGTAATCTAATTAATCTCACTCCAATTAATGCAGCACCCCCCTTTCACACTAATCACTGCGCCAGGACACCATTCTTGGTAATCGGGCTTGTACCAAAAATACCACCTAACATAACATTCCAGATCACAGATATGTAACATCTTTAAAACATTTCAGCAAAAACTCTGAGGCAAGAAGCGAAAGTTAGTGTTTGCACTCAAATTACCACATTCTTCAGGTGAGGAATCAGTTTATTTTGTGGCTATTCCAACTCATTTAAAGGAACTACAAAAGGAAGCATTTAGATGTGGAACAGGAAGCGGATAAAAGATTGAAACGTTCGGGGCTGACCAAGGTTGCTCGAGGGAGAAATATACCATTGGCTCTTATTAAGCCTCTGAAATCCACCATAGTTGAAGACAACCTCCTTGATGAGGGTACCAGCCACTTGGTTATGAAATCGTAGTCTCAGTTACAGTCTAGCTCATGCAATGAAATTCCCTTCATTGAAAACTTCCCCATTTTCACTAACTCTTCATCTTCGGATCCTTCCTAGTTGAAATCCAGGCCATTGTCAACAGCATTCTCAACTAGCACTGTGCTGTCCATGACTCCATTTTGAATAAGGTATAGAATAACATCATCAGCTACTTCCTAATCTACAACTGCAACAGCTACCATGCTTCACAAGTGTGCAGTCATTGACCTATACCATCGTCCATTCCGCTTTGTACACTTGTTTCACCTGTTTCCAACTCTAACCAATGTCTCAAAGACTGTTCTGAAAACAAGTAAAAGCAAGAAGAGGAACCTATTTTTGGGACTAGAACGAAAAGATTTCAGAAGCAACTCTCATTTAGTATACGTTTTATAGCATCAGAAGGAAAAGGAGATCAATATCAGGGGAACAAGAGGACATACGTAGACCATATCACAAGCCTTTTTCCAGCGTCATCCTGAGTCTCCCCACTGGCCTCCTATATTTAGAGTATCTCTCGACTTTTTGAACTTCATGAAAACTTATATGCAAGACTTGCAACTGGGTTATTTTCCTAGTACCCCAATGAGAACATAACTCCAGTTGTAACAGTGACACCTCCAGGGCTACTACCACCACCAACTAGTCCATACAATTGTAAGCTTCTTGCCTCTGTTCCTCCAATTTCAGAGAATGTCAAATGAGCCTCTACAGCACCACTAAGAAGTCATAGCTGACCCATTCATAAACAATAGGCCCGTCAGAAGTAGAAGAGGACAAATCAGATTATTGCATCATTCATGATAAAGAACCTTCTGTACCACCCCCCCCCGCCCATCCTGATGACTTGCTGACCTATGACCTGGCCACATTTTTTTCTCTAACAGTGCATCAGCTGAGTTCAATTTGCCACTCACCTCTGTTGAAAATATACTTTCAGTTTGATTGAAGAAAAGTATTTAAGGCAATATCCTTTTTGGGTCACAAATGGGATGTATGGCATGTATGGTGTATAGTTCGTGGCAAGACCAGGATCAGTTATTAATGCTGCAGCCCACAGTTGGTTATGAAATTCAACATGTTTCTTTTGTTCCTTCAGATAGGAAGGCAGGCACTTAGATTTTAAGTGGTGCGCTTAAGCAGGGCTGATCAGGCATTTCCCTGTGTCAAGACGAGTCGTAAGTGCCCATTCAGAATAAAATACAGGCGCCCAGCAGCTTTGTTTTCCTAAAACGTTTCTGAGCTTATTGGTGGGAGTCGACATGGCCAGAGCCCCTGTATGACATTGACCGTAATCTCACAATGCCTATGTGTGTGCTCACCATGTTAAATTCTTTTTTTCCACCGTTGGTTATTGTATTGTAATTGCATTTATATAGCGCTTACTACCCCTGACGAGGCGTCATAGTGCTTTTTCGGCAAGTAGCATGCTACTCCGGAACGTATAAAGGATTAGTGGTGAATAAGTATAGTGAAAATATGAAAGTAATTTGAGTGGTGGGTATGCTAGTCAGTTATTTGGATTGAGAAGGATAGTGGAGGGATGGAGAAGTGAAGAAGGTTTGCATTTATATAGGGGGGGTTTAAGTGCTTTTTTTCGGCGAGTAGCAGGCTACTCTGGAACCCAGAAAGGATTAGTGGTGAATTAGTATAGTGAAAATATGAAAGTAATTTGAGTGGTGGGTATGCTAGTCAGTTATTTGGATTGAGAAGGATAGTGGAGAGATAGAGAAGGGAAAAAGGTTGCTACCCCTGATGAGGTGTTGAAGCGTTTTTTTTGGCGAGTAGCACGCTACTCCGGAACCCATAAAGGATTAGTGGTGAATTAGTATAGTGAAATATGAATATGAAATTCATTTGAGTGTTGGACATGTTAGTCTGTTATTTGGATTGAAAAGGATAGTGGAGGAATAGAAAGGAAGGATTTTGATTTTTTTGTTTGTTTTGGAGCTCATAGCAGTAGGAGGAGGCTTGGGATGAGTAAAAGGGAGGTGGAGGGAGATGAGTCAGAGGGAGGGTTTAGAAAGGATTGTTTTGGGGGATCAGAATAGTAAAAACAGGTATGAGATGATGCAAGGAGGGGTGGAGTAGGGAAAAGTCTTGAAAGGGTTATTTTGGGGATCATAGTAGTGGTATGGGGTTTGGGATGAATGAGAGAGTGGAGGTAATGGATATATTGATAGAGGTATAGGGTGAGAAATATGCGAGTGCATTGGAAAGAGTAGTAGAAAGAGGTTTGAGATGAGTCAGAGAGTTGAGCTAGAGGATACATTGAGAGCGGTGTAGGACGAAAAATTGGTAGTGCATTCGATATGCTGAATTAGAAGAAAAGTAATAAAAAAGTAATAAATTTATAGATCCAAAAATAATAAAGATATAGATTTATAAGTACATGGAAGGTATATAGATGCATAAAGGAAGGTAGTATATGTAGATTAAAGATGCATTAAATAAACTGGCTTTTAACTATCAGTAATATGTACATTTGTTAAGCAGAACTAATGAATATATATAATAATTTTTGTAAACAAAAGTATTCTACACGTTTATACAAAGCAATGCACATATAAAGGTGCATATATATAGTACAAATAATTGCTTATATACAGAGAGATATGCTGTATATTTCTATCTGTTTGCGTATGGTGGTTATGTGGGGAAGAGCCAATTCTTGAGTAGTTTTCTGAAGATATGGTAGTTATCGGTGGATCTTATGTTGGGGGGTAAAGAGTTCCATAGTTTGGCTGCTTGAACAGAGAATGTTGTGCCACCCATTGCTTTTTTCTTGTATGGAGGTGCATCAGAGAGGAACCAATTTGTTTTCAGTGGAGGTAGTTGAGAATTCCTCGAAGAACAGAGTGCTGTCAAAGGAATAACTGATCTCAGCACTCAACGCCGTAGAGAGGTTTTTCGAGGGTATCAACTTTAACCCCTTTCATGCTCATGAAGGAATGGTTCCGTCATGAGCACAAGTTCAAGTGTGCTCATGACGGAACCATTCCGTCATGAGCACACTTTTAAAAAATCCCTCTGCTGTAAACAGCAGAGGGATTTCCCTTTTTTTTTTTTTTTTTGCTTTGGGAGGCGGGGAAGAGCTTCCCCAACCTCCCGAGGCCTGTTAGGGGTTTTCATTGTAATGACGATCCCGTGCATGGCGCGCTGTCCTCATTACAATGACAACGAAACTGAAACTTAGTTTCAGTTTCACAGTTTCGGTGCTTGTGGGGCTGTCTCAGCCCCCCGAGCACCGAATAACATGGGAGAGGTATTGTTGGAAAGGGGAGAATTGGCTCAAAACTTATTTTTTTTTAAATGTAGCGCTTAGAATTGTTGGTGCTATACCCTTAATCCCTATGTTTTTGGCTCTCCCCAGTCACAGGCCCTTGCCCCACCCACACAAGTGAGGTATCAATTTACTCGGGAGACTGAGGGGAACGCTGTGGAGTAGGACATTTGTGCTGGCACGGTGATTCCACAGATAAATATGTGGAAAATGTGGGGGTTTTCAGCTAAATTTGAGGTTTGCAGGGGATTCTGGCTAGGAAAACGTTGGGGGATCCATGCAAGCCATACCTCGCTGGACTCCCTCGGGTGTCTAGTTTTCAGAAATGTGTGAGTTTGGTAGTTTCCCAAGATGGCTGCCGAGCCCAGGGCCAAAAACCCAGATGACCCTCCTTGCAAAACCAGGTTGTTTTCTGATAGGTAATTTTGATGTCTCCTCAATACGTTTTGGGCCCTTGCCTGTCGCGGGTACTTGACCCACCCAAGTGAGTGAGGTACCATTTTTATCGGGAGACCTGGGGGAACGCTGGGTGGTAGGAAATTTGTGGATCCATGCAGATTCCAGAACTTTCCCACACAGAAATTTGAGAAAAATTTGATTTTTTCAGCAGGGGATTCTGGGTAGGAAAACAATGGGGGGTACACGCATGCCATACCTCCCTGGACTCCCCCGGGTGTCTCGTTTTCGGAAATGTGTGGGTTTGATAGGTTTCCCAAGATGGCCGCCGAGCCCGGGGCCAAAAACCCAGGTGAACCCCTTGCAAAACTAGGTTGTTTTGTGATAGGTAATTTTGATGTCTCCTTAATACGTTTTGGGCCCTTGTCTGTCGTGGGTACTTTACCCACCCACGCGAGTGAGGTACCATTTTTATCGGGAGACCTGGGGGAATAATGGGTGGTAGGAAATTTGTGGTTCCACGCAGATTCCAGAACTTTCTATCACTTAAATGTGAGGAAAATGATTGTTTTTTTTACAAAGTTTGAGGTTTGCAAGGGATTCTGGGTAACAGAACCTGGTGAGAGCCAGACAAGTCACCCCATCTGGATTCCCCTGGGTGACTAGTTTTAAAAAATGTATAAGTTTACTAGGTTTTCCTAGGTGCCGGCAGAGCTAGGGTTCAAAATCTACAGCTAGGCACTTTGCAAAAAAAGGGTCAGTTTTCACTGTGAAAATGTAGTGTGTCCACGTTGCGTTTTGGGCCGTTTCCTGTCGCGGGCACTAGGCCTTCCCACACAAGTGAGGTACCATTTTTCTCAGAAGACTTTGAGGAATGCGGGGTGGGTGGAATTTTGTGGATCCACGCAGATTCCAGAATTTTCCACCACAGAAACATGAGGAAAATGTGTTTTTTGTTACAAAGTTTGAGGTTTGCAAGGGATTCTGGGTAACAGAACCTGGTGAGAGCCAGGCAAGTCACCCCATCCTGGATTCTGCTGGGTGTCTAGTTATCAGAAATGTATAGGTTTGCTAGGCTTCCCTAGGTGCCGGCAGAGCTGGGTTCAAAATCTACAGCTAGGCACTTTGCAAAAAAAAAAAGGGTCAGTTTTCACTGTGAAAATATGGTGTGTCCACGTTGCGTTTTGGGCCGTTTCCTGTTGCGAGCACCAGGCCTAGTACAAGTGAAGTACCATTTTTCTCAGAAGACTTTGAGTAATGCGGGGTGGGTGGAATTTTGTGGATCCACGCAGATTCCAGAACTGTCCGCCACAGAAATGTGAGGAAAATGTGTTTGTTTTTTTGACAAAGTTTGAGGTTTACAAGGGATTCTGGGTAACAGAACCTTGTGAGAGCCAGACAAGTCACCCCATCCTAGATTCTCCCGGGTGTCTAGTTTTCAAACATGTATAGGTTTGCTAAGTTTCCCTAGGTGCCGGCAGAGCTAGGGTTCAAAATCTACAGCTAGGCACTTTGCAAAAAAAGGGTCGGTTTTCACTGTAAAAATGAAGTGTGTCCACGTTGCGTTTTGGGCCGTTTCCTGTCGCGGGCACTAGGCCTACTCACACAAGTGAGGTACCATTTTTATCGGGAGACTTAGGGTAACACAGAATTGTAGAGCAACTGTTATTACCTATTGACTTTCAATGCATTTCTGCCTTCCAAATGAAAGACAATGTGTAAAAAAGAAGTCACTTTTAAAAATGTCCTATAATTCTCATGCTAGTATAGGTACTCACAATTTCGGAAATGTGCAAATAGCTACTGTTTCTAAACTCTATATTTTTGTTCCAATTTCAGAAATACATAGGTGTCTTTCATCCTGATTTTTCACTATATATATTTTCCCAAATTAATTGCTATATACCCGGTACATAATAAAAAAACATTGCAAGACGCTGCTCAGTTATTGGCTCTGGGTTCGTCGGGTTCTTGGTGAACCTACAAGTCCTATATATCCCCACAACCAGAAAGGTCCAGCGGATGTTATGGTATATTGCTTTCAAACATCTGTCATAATTAGAAGAAGTTACAGGTGAAAACGTTGGCACAAATGGCTGTTTTTTTCAACTCATTTTCAATTTTTCCTATTTTCAACTGTTAGTTTCTATAAAGAAACCTTGAAGGATCTACACAAATGACCCCTTGCTGAATTCAGAATTTTGTCTACTTGTCTAAAATGTATAACTTTCCAGGATCCATTATTGCTGTCATACCTATTTCTACCGTTAACTGGAAGAAGGTTGAAAGCACAAAAAATAGCAAAAATAGGGTATGTCCCAGTAAAATGCGAAAACTGTAAAAAAAATTGGTTTTCTGACAAAAGTCTGTCAGTCCCTGAAAGCTGAGAAAATTGTGATTTCAGCCCCACAAACCCTTTGTTGATAACGTTTGCAGGGGGAAAAAACAGAGACTTTCATTTGCAGCACTTTTTTCCCATTTCCCCCCCAAAAAATCAAAATGTAGCTGTATTTTGGCTAATTTCTGGGTCCCCTCCAGGGGAATCCACAACCCCTGGGTACCTTTAGAATCCACATGATGTTGAAAGAAAAGGACGCAAATTTGGCATGGATACCTTATGTGGTCAAAAAGTTACAGGGGCCTAAGCGCGAACTACCCCAAATAGCCAAAAAAAAGGCTTAGCACGGGGGGGGGGGAGAGACCTAGCAGCGAAGGGGTTAAGCAAATGTTATTTAGTCAAGGTTGGATCTCAATGGGACCGCTATTATAAAGTATGAGCGCACTCTTAAAATGTTGCCCAAACTGCCAGTGAAAGTTTGTTCTGAAAGACGCACACCCAACCATCTATATGTTCTGTCTCCACAAGACAGAGTACTGTGTCCCATGCTCATACTTTAAACCTAAAACTATGGTTCACGGAGATAAGATTCTGTGAGCGATTTGGAAAAATGTAGGGCCTATCTGGGATGGAAAAGCAGAGAAGGGGTGCTCTGTCGATGGAGTAGATGGGTTTCTCCAAAGATGAGGTAGAGTCAGAGGAGGCTCGAGGGAAAACCAAGATATCAAGCTTGAAGCATGCAAGTTCGAAAAACACCATAGAGACCCTAAACCCACTATGCCACATGCCAGTAAAATACCAGATATGCAGAAGGAAAAGACGTCCAAGCGTACTTTGAGCAAGAGCATAGAATCCCACAAAGGCAAACCCTGAATGCTGGAAAAACACGCAAGGAGTGCAAGGAACTTCTCATCCTACATGAAAAGAAAATCTCACTGGTCAGGATATGTCAAAAGGCATCGCCTCAACTTCCGAGGATATCTGAGCATGGAAAGGGAAGGAGGGACGAGTGCCCTTGAAGGAAAAGGCCCGTGGAGAACCTAAAGCATTCACCATCATCAACATCGAGAGAAAGAAGAGCGCTTTGGAGGAAGAAATAGAGAACTTGATTAAGAATAAAACGTTTGAGGAAGTTATGACGCCTCTGAAAGAAGCAAGACCAGTAAGGGTCAAGAAGCGGACACAGGATTTTATATCGACAGACCAGGAAGAAACACTTGAGGCAGGTCAGGATACAGACAAGGGAGGAAGAGTTCATTTTTAGCACTGAGCCCAAAGACATAGGGTTTGACAACCAACAGGAAGAAATGTGTGAATACGTCGAGGCAGACTCGCCTCAGCAGGAGATTAAAGCATATCCCTCAAGGCAATGCCCACTGGATGATAGCTCCACATACCATACAGTGTTGAAAAAGGCAGCAGATGCCTTCTGACTGGAGTTGGAAATGGAGAAAGAAGATGCACGATTTCTCCTATTAACACTAAGTCTGGTTAACAAAAAGACCCTGTACCTAGCGACCTACAATGAGGAAGAGAGCCATTTCCCTTGCATCCATGGTGCCCCCTCCAGATAAAGACAGCAAAAGCCCAGAGACTGTCTGAAGGAAAGTGGAGAGAGCCACAGCCACGCAATGGCAAATTGCTAAGCCCGAATGCCCTATTAAACCGGCATTGCACATTAATACTGGGAGGACGTGGAAGACCTTATGTTGCATCTCCCAGAAGAATACCACAAAAGAGCAAGAAGTGTAATTGACGGGGGGAAATATCAACAACTCCTCCCTGAAGTTGGCCTTTGAGGCTGCAGATGCATCAAGCAGGCAGGTATCTATGGGGACCGTCATGAGAGGGCATGTGTGGTTGCACATCTCAGGTTTTAAATATGAGGTGTAGCCCAGTATTAATTACAAGTCCCTTACAGGAAACTAACTTTTTGGACCAGGTTGAACCAAACTCTGGAAGAAATGAAAAAGGCAAATGAAACTGCAAAGGCAATGGAAGCCTTCAAAGTTTACATGCCCACTTTAAAAGAGGAAACTTTCCAGAGAGGAGGCCAGAGGAGACATAGTTTTGGCACACTGGGACCAGCCAATTCCCAGATCCTGCACAATTGCACCAGCAAAAACCTTGATGTAAAGTCCCTAAGATCTGACTTCATCTTCAATAGAGGAGGTCACCATCTTTCCCCTCTTACTCAATAGGAGTTGCCATAGTTCCTGATTTATGCAGAACCATTGTCATGTCTGCCATTCAACACAGATGTTGCCTAACCTTATCTTTCTAAGAACTGTGAAAGTGTCAAGCCATTCGATTTATGACACAGATACCAACCTCAATGTGACATTTGTCTGGCTCAAATATCTATTTTCCATCATGTCAAGGATAATTAAGAACACATACAGACCTATAACGAAAATAATATAGTCTGAACTGATGTCCTTTAACCTTATATGTTTGTAAGGAAACGTCTAGGACGCATACCTTGGTGCACATAATCTATGTCAGACATTCTTAAACTTATGTCAGAAATTTCAGTTTCTGATAAGTATCAATATACCACTTGTCAGAAGTGGTCCTTCGCCCACACTATCGCCCGAGATTCTGCCAGATACAGTCTCACCTACTGCTGGCACACTTCGCACTTTGCAGATGTTACAACTCGCCTGAAGCTGATGTCACTAAGTCCTGGAAGAAGACCGACTGACTGCAACGGCAGTGTTTGTCTGCCCTTCGCAGGGAATACTGCCTTCGTGCCTCTGTTGATAAAGACAGCCTTTGCTGTCAACAAAGTATGCAGTGCGTCTCTTCTCCCTAAGAAATTCTAGAATGCAATTTGCTCTGCCTTCAATGCACTCATAGTGTAGCATATAGCAGTAGATGTTAGGGTGGTAGGTACTAGATGACATTTTAATAATATTTTTAACAATGCTAGAAATATTCATTTTATTCTCGTCATTTATAACGTGCCTTGCTGTTATTATAATATTCAGTGTAGTTGTTTTGGAAGTACTGAGAAACCGATTGTTCCTGTAGTAATGAATACTTTTAATTCAAAAGTATTCATTCTTCTTAGTATAGTGTGTGATACTGTGAATAACAAAATATGGTTTGTCACATTTGCATGGTACCCTTTATCCCTTTATGGCATTGTTTGTAACCCAAAAGCAATACTTCTATGTCCATTACACATTGAATAGCGTCTTGAGGGGTGACAATAACTTGTCTTTCACATTCATCGCTGGGGCATTGAATCAAGTTCACTTGTGTCACCCGTGGGTGGGAAAGCATACCTCGTAGAGTTACGCCAAAGTCGTAACTTACGCAACAGTTGGCGCCCAATGTAGGGCCCATATTTTACGGTAACGCCTTGAGTAGTTTACATTTATATCACACATATAAACCATTATTACGTAATTACTGAGACATCCATAGTAATTGTGGTTACCTCCAATTGAGGATAAGGGAGCACCTATTTCCGTAGCTTGACTCTTAAAAGGTTATTCCCCATTCAGTTTTTTTTCCCCTAATTCTATGATTCCAAATTTGAAATTGAATCCATTCATTATGGCAGCGCCTATTGTTTTTGGGGTCAATTGGAGGGAAGCAGTTACTCATCACTCTAAAGCTTGAGATGTCCCCAAAGAGAGGGGGGCAGTTACTTTCATAATAGCTGCACATCCAGCATATGCCTTTGAGACTTTTTACTCCTGGTTGGAGTTCAAGCATATTGACGCTGCCTCAGGGCAGTTTCAAGAATATATAGCAGTTGACCCACCAGCACATTATAGTGCTTACCACGATTTGGAAACCCCTTTAACTTATCAGGAACACCAAAACTGGTTTGGTGGTCAATTACCACATATGCACAGACATGTCCGTTTGGGGCCTTTGAGCAATGACTGGGCTATGTAATCAGTCTTGGCTGGTTACACTTGTCCCTGATAACTTACCCCATGCAGAGGCAGTAGGGGTATTAAATTACACAGTTGCCTTATACAGAAGACTTGTACAGTTTGTACAATTAACTTTGAGCTCCAGACCTGCTGTCACACCAGGGCCTGCCGTTTCTGCACAAATACAAACTATTAGTCCACAGACTATTAACGCTATCATGGGAAAAGCCCCTGTGAAGCATGATGAAATGGCTTTCTGTTAGAAGCAGTGTATCCGTACCTTCCCCCCAAGATAATCATAGAATATTGACCATGTGTCTTCTCATGACATGGTACCTCAAGTCGAGGGGTGTAACTCCTGGGGAAAAACCTTTGCATGCATTTATACCAGTACACCTTCATTGGCTGTCCTCCCTGATGTACTTAAGACAGGTACAAAACAAGAACGGAGCTGTACCAGCACTGGAGTTAGGAATGAAGTTAATGGCTAACTTCCTTACACTCTCCTCCATCATACTAAGCAACATAAAAAGAGAGTCTTCAGTTCTGGCTATACTTCAGAGACTGGAAGCAGTTCCGGTTCAAGAGCGTGAATGGGAACGGCTGAAAATAATTGCAGAAGTTTATACTTTTAGGTAGCGAAACCGTAAGTACTCAGCCCTTTAAGCCACACTTAAAACCTAAAAATGACACTGAGGGTTCCGTTAAGGAGAAATGTGCAACAGAAGGGAAGCAAAAACAAAAGGACATAGATAAATGACGGATTGGATTGCCCACTTCTCGGGAATCCAGCAGCGGTGGTTACAACTTAAGAGACTGTGAAAAAATTGAAAAACCGGACCGGTATCAGTATTCAGATAGTCATTCTTCACGTTCTTTTCAGGACACTGAATGTAAAAGAACAGAAAGCGGGAGCCGATTCGAGTACCAAAGAAGAGAAGAATACAGTAGAAAAAGTGAAGGAGGACACAAGACTGATGTCAGCGTAAAGAAGGAAGAGAAAGGATTGGACTCCAGAACCCTAGTCAAAAAGAAGAAAGTGGCAGGACTTTCTATAAAACATGCCGAGCCAGCTTCGAGTCCTCCTGGGAAACGACTTGGGCGAGAGTGCTTCTAGAGAGCGCCACAGAAGTCACGATACTACATCAGACGCTTCAGAGGTTTCTGGATAAAAGTCCAACTGATGGCTTTATATAGATTGAGACTCCAGATCAACATTTAAATCGTCGTGATAGAGTTTATATTTTTAATATACAAATTTAAGAGGATATACCACTTGTAATCAAAGCAGTCTTCTGGACATAATTATCTGATGGCTATCACATTTCCTGGTGGAAGAAGACTGGCCTTCAGCCTTTATTAGGGAAGCATCCCGGGTTGAGAAAGTCACAAGAGTACCCTTATCTCCCATAGTACCAGAAGATATCAGGAAAATCCATGCCAGAGATTGGGCTGTGAGACAAGTTCCAGCCTTATACAGAAACCAAGTGGGGTGGGGCAAAGACTCTAGTCCACGTTATTACCCTACATAGTGAGCCACAAGTACAATATCCTATATAGCCAAAAGCAAAACATTGTATTAAAGCAATATTAGATCAGCTGCAGTATCAAGGCATCATAGTGCCTTGCCTCTCACCCATGAATACGCCACTTTTCCCCGTCTCTAAGCCAAACAGTTCCTATTGAATAGTCTTAGAATTTGCATACCCGAACATATGCAGTATAGAATTCACACAGCCCAGGATAATGACAAACCGGGTGCGGAAAAAATATAAAATGACCCTGGATATTTGCAAAGGGTTTTTCAGACAAAATATAGTGCCTGAGAGTGAGTATCTAACCACTTTCAGTTTCGACAAAATTTAGTTTTCATTCAGATGTTTGCCCATGGGCTACAAAAGTTTCCCGGCTTGTTTTCAATGTAAATCATGGAAATCTTACAACCAGATCCATAGGTATTGTCATATATTGATATCTACCTAACTGTCGATGACTTGAATCTAGACCTGACCAGAGTAGACAGAGTGGTGACCATATTAACATCACATGGGTACAGAATTAATTTTAAAAAAAATGAAGATTGCCTACCTGATGGTGACCTTCCTGGGATATGAATTATCTAGCTAGGGTAAGGGTTTAGCTCCAGACTTCCTCCAGAAGTGTGGTATCTTGCAACCTCTGGACACACTGAAAAATGTGCAATCCCTGTTGGGATTTCTTAACATTGGACATACCTATTTGCGATCACTGCATGTATAGAGTGAAACCTCTGTATGGGCTAAATTCTCCCACATTTTCGTCCAAACAGTGGCTGAACACACAAACTGATATTTTGAGTGTTCTACATGCAGAATATTTGAGACTAAATATTTACAAACGAGGGACAACCAAACACATCTAGTTAGCAGAGTCATACCCAGTCACTATGGTTACACCTATGTGACCTACAGTGAAGGCCAAAATATCCACACTGCTTACAAGTCACCGTTGTATTTCTTGGCAGATGCACATTTTGTTTTCAATGAGAAAATATTACCAGCCGTACAAACAGCTATTTTTAAAGAGTGCCCTTCAGGGCAGGGAAAACATATCATTGTTACTTCTCCCATACCATTAATAGAGGCGGCCACAAGGTCAGTATTCCTAATGCTCATGCCCCCCCCCATCCAAGATCGGTTCAGTAGGCCTCGTCTTTGAGTGCAGTGGATATAAAGCTTCAGTATGATCCTTCTCTTCGTACACAAACTTTTCTCCAACTTGAACAAGATACTCTTCTGACTCTAGACTCTTACCAGTTAAGTCTTTTCAGAGCATATTCTACACAGATGGCTCTGCCCAAACTGCAGTAGGAACCAAATGTAAGTACTCTGCAGTCTGCGCAGTTGTGCAAGGGGTAGTGAAGGATGGGGAATTCATCCCACCACACACCCACATCAAACTCTTAGGCGACAGTTCCACACAGCATGCAGAATTACATACCCTGCTAACTGATTTAAAAAGGACTGACTCGTCCATTCCCATACTCATTGTGTCCTACTCAACCTTTTGTGTACAAGACTACAATGTTGATTTGCAGCATTGGAGATTGACTGGATTCAAGGATTCAAAGGGAAAACCTATGAAAAATAAACAGCTTTGGGGAAGGTACCTGTCTTATAAGACAAGCTTCCATTGGTCCATGTGAGACACTCTTTGGGCCATCAGCGTAGTAGCCATCATGCTAAAGGGAACTGAGCAGCTGACCTAGCAGCTAAAGCTGCAATTCTGACTCCGAGTGGCAATCCTAACCAGATCTCAAATGAAGATCGAGACAGACCTTTTAACAGTCGTAAATGCTACCAAGCAAGCTGTGAAACCTCCTGTGAGTTTTCGTCCCAAATAGTTCTACATTCTTAAATCAGATAACATTCCTGTAGTTATGATGCCTGGGGTGGGAGACAGAATAATGCATAATACTCTGTCTAGATTAAACCTAATCAAAGAAGCCCTCGAGGGGTTGGCCTCAGCACATGCATGAATAAATGTAGCCGTAGCAGTGCTACGGCATCGCTACTGACAGCCTAGTTTATATAAACGGACTGGGGAATATGTTAGACAGTACGACATTTGTCAACAAATCAAACCTTCACTGTAAAAAGACCCTTGCCAACTCCCCTTATGATTACAAATATCCCCTTACGGGAAATTTACTTGGGCCATATTGGTCTCCTGAATTCAGCTAACTGATATAAGTACATATTGGTAGCTATTGATTCATGTTCTTGATTCCTATGGGTTTGGCCACAGAGAAATGCAATATGGGGCCCACTGAAACATTGCAGTTGCCTTTATGTGATAAAAGTTTTAATGAATGGTGTTATAATACTCAGTTCTATTTAAGATGATTGGGACTCGGAGACTGTTAAAAGAATTATGTCTGATTTACAGGCATATACTACTTTGATTAATGAAGATCCTTATTTGAACTCAGCAAATTACAAAAATGTATTGCCATCACTGTTATGCACATTAATTCATACATAGGACTAGATATCATAGAGCAATACACAATTATACACGATGGGAACATTGTGAGGCTCTGCCTCCTGAGAGCCACCCTAATTTCTTGAAGAAATGTCTTTACTTTCAGAGTGCTGAAAAATCACACCTCTCAGCCATCTATTATACACAGAAGCCTAATCACTACTAACAAGCAGATTTACTCAGCTGAGTTTCAGAACCTGGCTATTCAAGGATATGAGTATTGGAAAGCACATGTTGATGAGAAAAGCATTTGGGGAACCAGATTGTGGCAGATCCAAGATAAATAAGCCTTATTTTGATCCAGTATAATACCAAAAGAAATGATCTTTCTAAACAAAACTGTCCAGCAGACCACTTGTCTGGATTTCGTAACAATCAAGAACTTAAAGAAACTTTCTATTCCAAAAGCCAACCTGACCATGTTCAGTAATTGGCAATTTCAACTGAATGCGCGTGCACCAGACATTAATAATATGAAACAGAATGGAATTTATAATTCCACCTAATTTCCTGTTAAAGGTTTGGCCGTATGGCCCGATGATTCTGATACCCTGCATGCAGCGTTTCCTCTCCAACACTCCTGGACCCAAACGTGATTGTCCTGATCCACGTTACAATACACAAACACCTGTAGTGTTTACTACATACAGTGTAGGCAAGTTATGCCAATGATGGCTAGAACATTCTAATCTCTTAGCTGTGCAAGAACACTTCTCCATTAATGAAAACATGGATTTTTCTGATTTTCTTCTGGGACCCCAACTTAAAAGAAATAAACGATTCCTGGGGGGGGCGCTAGGTGGCGCACGACCAAAATGGCCGCACTGTAGTGAGTCTCTTGCTGCTCGGCGGCATAATCCGGCCATTTATCCTGCCTACAGACGACGTAATGTGCTAAAAATAGCGGATAATTGCCCGTTAACCACTCGACGATCCATCGCTCCACTTTTTGGGTCAGAGGAAGAACATTTGACACGACCGCGCCTTACTAACGTGCTGACGCCGGGATCGCAGAGAACACTGCTGGAGGCAGAGTCGGCTTCCGGAGCTACGCGAGCCCCGGGATTCCACGTGGCGACCGGGCCGCGCTGAGCACACCGCAGGTGGAGCGGCTGCAACCGCTGCAGAGGGAAGAACGGAGCCGGTCCTGCGCGGTATGCCCTCGCTCCATGATACTAAGGTGAGGAGTGGAAGCGGCAAAGGGAATAAACAAGCGCTAACGCCCGTGCACAAAGGCTCACAAGACTGGCATCCTCGCTCTAAAAACACCCCCGAGCATCCCGCACTGCACTTGAGACTCATCCCCTATCAGCCAGTGTCTCTATTAATCACCGCAATTACCTGATATGGCCGCCCTGCTACTCCGGAGCAAGGAAAGTAAACTTGCGAGGCCAGCATCAAGCAGGCAGTGCCCATGCCGACACACTGCTGTAGCCAGCAAAAATAGAAGCGTGTCGGAGCTGAGGCTCGGCCCAGAGACTCCATACATGAGGATACCCAGTGGATAACACTGGATAACATTAAGATTGGGGCGAGGGGGTATCGTGCTCGTCTGTTTTGCCTTGCATAACTGACTTTGGTTATCCGCTTGTGGCACAGGCACACTTCGGCCAAGCTGTCCTGGCGGCCGCGTTTGATACAGACAGTCAAGCCCATTGTAGCCGGTCGGCACTTGGGACACTGTGAATTCGCCTCCCTAAGCGACACTACTGTGGAGGTGTCCAGACATGACGTGTCATATTAGTAGCAGTCCCTGGGGTCGCAACGCCATTTTTACTTGAAATTGGTGGACACAGGTGCGCCCCGCACGGCAGCGATGCGCACTCTTCAGCTGCTCCAGGACCAAACCACCAAAGCTGCATCACATTTGTCCAGACATGGGTAAACCAGACGGCAAACAATCTAAACTGCCCTTCGAAGCAGCCAAAAAAAACATCACACGCTCCACTTCTGAAGAGCAGGAACATGAAAGTGCAGAACACACACACGAACCAATGACTTCCCAGGAAAACGATGTCAAAAATCTGTTGCTGGAAATGCGACACAGCCTTACCGCCATAGAAAGTAAAATGGACTTTATGACGACTCGCATGTACTCCATAGTTCTCAAAATCGACAAGCATGACGAGCGCATCAAAGAGACGGAGAGACGAATCTCGGATAACGAAGACACCACGGCACAAATGCAAAAACAGGTCGCCCAGATGGACAAGCTGCTCAAGTTAATCGCTGCTAAAAATGAAGATTTGGAAGCACGCAGCAGGCGCAACAACATACGCGTAATTGGTATTCCGGAAAGCACAAACATTGGGCGAATGGAAGATTTTGTGGAGCCTCTGCTACGGGACACATTCGGTGCGGAGGTCTTCTCATCTCAGATGATAATAGAGAGAGCACATTGCTCGCTGGGTCCAAGACCTCCCCCAGGAAGCAACCCCCGTCCGATCATAGCTCGTCTACTCAACTTTCACGATCGAGATACCGCCCTGAGACTGGCAAGAGAAAAGAGACATTTGCACTTTGAAGGTAATGACTTTACCATTTACCCCGACTTTACAGCGGCAGTACGAGAGGCGAGACGTAAATTCATGCCAGCCAAGCAGAAACTTCGTAAGGCACAAATTGACTATGCTCTCATGTACCCGTCACGCCTATGTGTTACACACCAGGGTAGGCAACACTTCTTTACAAATGTGCAACAGGTGGATGACTACCTCAAGCGTATCAAACGACAGACGTCACACCGTGAAGCGAAGGAGCACCCCTCCAGATCTACATCCCCTACATCGGACTGTGACTCAAGGAGGGGGAAAAGTGACTTGCGCCTTGAAACAGTTAAGCATATACCGGACCGTAAGATTACCCTCTCTCCTCCATTAGGACTAGGATGATGCTGCAATGCCTGAGGTTTGTTGCCCAACAGGCGAGATACAGCCCGTATTGACTGAAGAGAATGTGAGTATAATGCTGACACCGGATAACTGGTCCTAGTGCAAAGGAGCGGGAGGAGTTGAGGGTGATGAAGAAAGTGGGACTACAACATGAACTATACTGAGCACTCCTTCTCCCCCCCCGAATAACGGGAGACTATGCCAACGCCTGTTGGAGAAAGGAGAATCTCGTGTGCCTTCTAGTGCTCCCCTAAGGGCGTTCCCCCCAACAGTTTAGAAGACTTACATAGGTTTGTAATGAGTTGGGAAATCTGGGTGGTGGGAGGGCAATGTAATAGCATGATTGGGGTGCTGTTGTGGGAGGGGGTGGCACAGGGAACATGGCCACACATCCAAACAGGTTATGTTTTGAGATGGGTAGATCTGCTGATTCATGTACAGGAAAATATCGACAAGATTAGGTCTAACATGCAGCACAATGCATACAAAATACATGGATTATGGCTCAGGTAAATGACACATTGCAAATTCACCTTTTGACATGGAATGTTAGAGGTTTGGGGGATCCCCGTAAACGGAGACAAATATTGGCATATTTGGACAGACACCAAATCCACATTGCCATGCTCCAGGAAACACATTTCGGCCCGCGGCATACTCCCCAATTCGCCAGTAAATGGGCTGCACATAGAGTTTTCTCTTCATATTCGACATACTCTAGAGGCACGGTGATCCTTATTAAGAGGAATACTCCATATATTCCAGGAGGAGTGAGTCATGATTCCAAAGGAAGATACTGCATGATGTGGGGCAGGCTAGGATTACAATCGGTTACACTAGTATGCTGTTATGGGCCAAATACAGATGACCCGGACTTTTACACCACACTATGGGGAAAAATCCTTGAGGTAGGCTCCACGCAAGTAATATGGGGGGGGGTTTTAACACAACGCTCAATCCGACCAATGACAGATCTAACCCTCTCCCACATCACTATACCAAAACGCACGGAATACTGTTAGACATGTTCACACATAACAGCCTTTTGGATGCTTGGAGATACCTCCACCCAGCAAGGCAGGAGGGCACACATTATACAGCAATGCACGCAACATGGGCTAGGCTGGATTGCTGGGTCGTGACCCGGGGAGTGGGCCCCTGGATAATTAATACGGAGCATCTAGCCAAGTCATATTCTGACCATGCCCCTGTGCGCCTGGTGATATCCCCCCAGCTTTGTCCACTAATTCGAGGAATTGGAAGCTGGTACCAGAAGCACTATTGGATACTGCTTTCCAATCAGAGTTGGGACAAGAAATCGCAGATTTCTTTCAGAGAAATATAGGTTCAGTCACACATGTGGGCACAGTTTGGGAGGCCTTTAAGGTCACAATACGTGGTTCCTGTATAGCCAAAAGCTTTGGGGTCTTGCGGGACATCAGACGCAACTTGTGACAGCTGGAGGAAGAGCTGAAGAAGTTGGAGGGTGAGATGGGACAGGATGGAAGTGGTATGCTCCAGGTGACGTTCAGGGATAAACTCACAGAATACAAAGATACTGCCGAGAGAGAAATACGTTTCAGGGGGAATTATTTTGAGGGACTCCACTACGGGGAGGGAAAATGACCAGGAAAGGCCTTGGCGGAGGAAGTCCGCAAACCACGATTCTCTAACCACGTGATAGAGATCCTAGATGATAAAGGGACAAGATACAGAGACAGTCAGGACATCCTTACTATCTTTACTGCGTTCTATACCAATTTGTATAGCACTCGCAGACAACAGCCACCTGACCTGTCGACTTACTTAAAGACATAGCCATTGGTTGGCTGGGAAACACACAGAGGGAATTCCTCGCTGCTCCCCTCGAGAGCGAAGAGAAACGTACTGCAATCATGCAGATGAAGTCAGGGAAAGCCCCGGGGTCAGATGGTCTTCCTATAGTCTTTTACAAAACTTACATTGACCAACTAATCCCCATATTGAAAGAAGTCTATGAGGAGGCCCAAGAGACAGGCATTCTACCGGGCACTATGAGAGAAACTCTGATTACATCGCTCTTAAAGCCCGGTAAATCCGCGGACACCTGCGACTCCTACCGTCCGCTATCTTTGATCAACAATGACGCAAAGATTCTCGCCAAAATATTGGCTAACAGGTTAAGTCTGTTGATGGAGAAGTTAGTTTTTCCTGATCAGGCCGGATTCATCCCGGGGAGAGCGACATCTCACAATCTCCGTACGCTATTCTCTATATTACAAAATGTAGATCCCCAATTGGCCCTTGTGGCGGTCTTTCTAGATGCCACAAAGGCCTTTGATTCGGTTGAATGGGATTACTTATTTGACATACTGCAAAATATGGGGATACCTATAGGGTTCCTGTCATGGATGCGCCTTTTATACACCTCCCCGATGGCCAAGGTCCTAATCAATGGGCAAGCCTCACTACCTTTTTCTATTACGCGGGGCACCCGACAGGGGTGTCCGCTTTCCCCTCTACTATTTGCGCTAGCAATCGAGCCTCTTGCGGCCAAAATAAGGCAGCATCACCACGAGAAAGCGCTGCGTTGCCAACTACGCCCTATTCTCATCTCATTATATGCAGATGATATTACACTTTATCTTAGAAATCCCTTACAAAACCTCAACCCCATATTGAGAGAATTTGTCCGATTTGGGGAGCTTGCTGGAATACATATAAATTGGACGAAATCTCAGATCTTCCCACTTACTGCTTCGGTGACACAATTCACTCCTGACTTCCCAATAGAATGGTGCAACACAGAGGTGAAATACTTAGGGATATATATTACTAATGACAGTGCTGAACTGATGTGTTTAAACTATGGCAGAGCTCTAGAAAACATTAACAGTTCCGTCACAAGATGGATCTCACTCCCACTGTCTATGGCAGGACGTACCTCTCTCATTTAAATGATTATTCTCCCTAAACTATTATATTTATTTTTTAATATACCATATGACCCTGGCAGGCATTTTTTTACGACATTACGCACCGAAATGATTCGGCTCACATGGGGTGGCAAACAACCTAGGCTGAAATGGGATATGCTTACCAGACCTTACTACCAGGGAGGGTTTGATATCCCCAATCTAGAGCTGTACTATATTTGCGCACAAGCTCATTACGCGCACTACTGGTTTCATCCTCTTAAATACATGCCACAGGTGGCAGTAGAGCAATGGCTTGCGGACCCCATACCTCTGGAAGGGGCCATATTGAGCACACCTGGACCCCAAGACACTGACCCTACATTGGTTACATGCACGGTAAAAGCTTGGCAACAGATAGCCAAGCGTATGCAGGCTCCCATGCTGTACTCACCTTTACTTCCCCTAGTGTATCATCCAAATATGCCAGTATTACAAGAAGGGACCTTTAAAAAGAAAAAAACTAAGTTTGATATAACAAAATGGGGTGACCTATATTTAAACGGAAAATTTCGCACACTGCAACAAATGTTCACTAAATCGACACCCTCACCTATGGACATCTTTCTACATGTCAGATTGAGACAAGGTGTGAAAGAATATACACCTTCATATCCGCAAGAACCGCAGGAACTTACCCCACTACATACAATATTACGATGCGATACGGCTTCACATGCGGTATCTACGTTATATCACAGCATATATGTTAATCAAACTCCAGAACACTGCGCTGCACGGGAAAGATGGGCTACAGAAATTGGGCAAGAAATAACGTACAAGCAATGGTCCTACTGTTGTACGCAGACAGAGCAAGTATCCTCCAGCAGTCGCCTACGCATCACACACTACAAATTCTTACTCCGCACCTATTACACTCCTGTTAAAATGTACAAATATAAGCTGCGAGACAATGACAAATGTGACAGATGTGGGATGGAGATGGCAGATTTTCTACATCTTGTCTGGGAGTGCGATAATGTACAGAAATATTGGCAACAGGTATTTATGGCACTGGAGCAGATGACATCACCCCCAATTCAAGCATCACCTTTGATAGCGTTGCTGGGATACACGGAGAATATAGCAGTGGGTTACCGACGCTTTGTAGCTCTGGGACTCTTATTAGCTAAACGAAGGATAGCATGTAGATGGGGACGAGGCAGGGCACCCAAGTTTAAAGATTGGATCAGAGATATGATTTTTTGGCAGGATCAAACACTTACATATGCTGAACTCCTCCCATTAGCCTCACGACCCAGGGATATATGGGACCCCATTAAAGCATATCTCCTCGTGCACCCAGTAGACACTGTGAGTAATACGTCAATGCATTGACACACGCGGGGCGCAAGTAGATGTCGAGTGAAGGAGATGCGGTAAGAGCGCACAGCTGGCGGGACATATAAAATGTTGACTTTGATGATTCATGTTAAATTGTAATGGAAAACCAATGTGTCAAAACACCTTAATGTAGACCTATATTCACTGGGCTGTGATGAACACTGTCATGTATTTTATGTCATCAAACAGAAGGTATAAGTATGTATCTACCCATGTCATAAGTGTATTGTACTTGTTTTATGTTTAAGAAAATTCAAATAAAAAAAATAAAAAATAAACAATTCCTTGATACAGGAATATACGGTATTTATAACAAATTAAATAAAAATTCAGAAAAAGAAGCTGCAGAAAATATTAGACAAATAGATCAAGAGAACATGCAATCAGTTTTTAAAGTTATTGACAGGAATGCGCACACTTTCTAAAAGAGTGCACTCATTAAATCACATTTTTTCCTCCGCCCTAGACTTCCTGAAAGGAGACTTGAACTTATTACATGGACAGACGCAGTTAAGAGCAATTATACAACTAAATTGGACATTACAAACACTTATGTCAGGTTTTGTGCCCTGGCAACTTCTCAATGAAACAGCCCTGTTCGAACCACATAATTTAGCGTTTACACAAAAATTAATGGCTAAAAAAAAAGAATCTACATACACCCTATTAAGTATAGAACAAGTTGCAAATGCACGATTCACAGTCAGTTACACGCCACCTATTAACTGGTTAATACATGGTATTATTTCCTTACCTATAGTAACCTTTCATTTTCATGATTGTCAAAAGTATAAATCTATTGGCTGGTATCAAACTATGCACAATTCACAATTGTTCCATTCATGGAAGTTTCCTTTCTCACACACCGGTTTAAATGAAAATGAAGACAACCCTGTGTATATCAGTATGGCAAATTGTCAAAAGCCCCTTGGACACACCCTTTTATGTGACACCATATCATTGCACAGAATGTGTAGCACTTTGATGCCAGTGTTAAGTTGTGTTTTTTCTGTTTCCCCTCTTGCATTTATTCCCATACATCATGAACGTTTGAATAACTGCTCTCATTACTTTGTTACAAATGTTACTTGTTGTGGGTTGAAACACGGCCAGCCGGAGCTGATAACGGATTTTGAAACAATAGGATTGCAGAAGGACCTTGTATCATCTGCCTAGAAATATCATTAGGAACATCCCAAGGCCTAGTATAAGCATGAAATCTGTGCATTTTGGCGATTTGAACAAGCTATTGTCTGTTCTCTCACAAAAAGAAATCCCTTTGACTTCAGCAGTTAAAGTTTATAATCTACAGACAACCAAAACTGCTTCAGAAATTAAGAGGCTGTCACACACAAAATACCCAACGCATTTTCAGATATCATGCAAACGATATATACTTTTTCTGTAACAACTTCATCTTTTTAGGAACATTGGATCTGGTCTAGCGACTGGATTCAAAACAGTATTTGGACTGATTCCGTCATTTTTCAATTCTCTGTTCTCCAGCCTTTTTGGAGGTTTCCTAATCACCATACTGCTAATCCGCTGTGGTGTAATCATCCTTATCCTGCTCCGACAAAGAAATCAACAACATGGAGTATACATATCCAGCTGAGCAAAGCTGCAGAGAGACTAGCACGCTACATGGGACTTGCTTGGTTATCTGAACTCAGCGAGCACTGGATGCTCACCTTTCGCAAAATGGATGCTACATAAGTAAAACCTGTGTTATGGTGCCCGACTCACATAACAACATTGGACTTACACCTGGAGCAGCTCCAGTGGCTTATCTTGATATGGAAGTTATTCTTCAACCTCTACATGAGCACCAGAAACAATGCCGAGCAATGCATCTTTCCCTTCTACAGGATAATAACTATGAGAGAACAATATCACCAGTGGCACTTTTTTGGAGGCTTCCTAATCACCATACTGCTAATCCGCTGTGGTGTCATCATCCTTATCCTGCTCCGACAAAGAAATCAACAACATGGAGTATGCATATCCAGCTGAGCAAAGCTGCAGACAGACTCTAACACGCTACATGGGACTTGCTTGGTTATATGAACTCAGCGAGCACTGGATGCTCACCTTTCGCAAAATGGAAGCTACATAAGTAAAACCTGTGTTCTGGTGCCCGACTCACATAACAACATTGGACTAACACCTGGAGCAGCTCCAGTGGCTTATCTTGATATGGAAGTTATTCTTCAACCTCTACATGAGCACCAGAAACAATGCCGAGCACTACATCTTTCCCTTCTACAGGATAATAACTATGAGAGAACAATATCACCAGTGGCACTTTTTGCCGGAGCTCTTGATGAGTGGCTTGACTCACTATTATCTTTCAAGCCCTCTAGCGAGGAGCCGCAACTTCCATGGAGTGCCCAAGACGGGCAACAAATTGTTGGTCCCTCAAAGACACTGAAAATTGACTATGAACATGCTCTGTATGGGTTTCGTAAAGATCATACATATGCAGCGTGTGAACTCGACAATGTCGACATGTCCTCTGATGAGCAATGAACTTAATAGGTAAGTCGACAAACCATAAAAATTCTGTAAATATACCACAACAGCCTGAACGAACTATATCTTTTTTAAAGACTCTTTTTGATTTTATTTTTACCACATATTTTGTTTTTTAATTTGACCTACTCATATCAGCACTATGTTTTAATCGCCAACACATATATAACCCTATAGATTGATTACAATATATGGATATCATTTAGTTGAAACAGTGCAAGGCTTGAAATGTTTCATGCTTCGCTGCTATAGTTTTATATATAGCACTTCTGTCCTTTCACATATATGATGTATTCTTTATTTATTGTTGTTGAATACTTTTTAAATATCTTAGATCTCAGTGGTTTGAAAGTATGAATTTTCAATTACACTGTATAAATTCTTATTGGTTAGACATGCCCTTATGACATCATTCAGATGTACAAGCCAGGGATGACGTAAAGTCCCTAAAGTCCGACTCCATATTATGTAGGCCCTGACTCCATCTTGATTAGAGGAAGTCGCCATCTTTCCCCCTTACACAATGGGAGCCACCATCTTTCCCGATTTCTACAGAATCATTGTCATGTCTGCCATTCCACGCAGATGTCGCCTGAATTTATCTTTCTAAGAACTGTGAAAGCGTTAAGCCATTCAATTAATGACACAGATACGAACATCAATGCAACATTTGTCTGCATCAAATGTCTACTTTCAATCATGTCAAGGATAATTAAGAACACATACAGACATATAACCAAAATAGTGTAGTCTGAATTTACGTCCTTTTACCTTATATGAGGAAACTTTTGGACGCATACCTTGATGCACATAATCAATGTCAGACATTCTTAAACTTATGTAAGGAATTCCAGTTTCTGACAAGTTTCAGTATATATGGATGGCCACTTGTCATAAGAGGTCCTTCGCCCAGATTATCACCCGAGATTCTGCCAGAGACGGTCTCACCTACTGCCGGCATACTGTGCACCCTGCAGATGCTGAAGCCGATAATGCCAAATCCCAGAGGAAGGCTGATTGACTGCGACTGCAGTGTGTGTTTGCCCTTTGTGGGGAACACTGTCTTTGCACTTTCGCTGATAAAGACAGCCTTTGCTGTCAACAACGTATGCATTGTGTCTCTTCTTCCTAAGACACTCTAGACTGCAAGTTGCTCTGCCTTCCATGCTGTCATAGTTTAGCGCATAGAAGTAGACGTTAGAGTGGTAGGCTCTAGATGACATTTTGATAATATTCTAACAGTGCTAGAAATTTTCAATTTATTCTCGTTATTTCTAACGTGCCTTCTTGCTGTTTTTATATTCTATGTAGTTGTTTTAGATGTACTGAGAAACAGATTGTTCCTGTGGTAATAAATACTTTTAATTCAAAAGTGTTCATTCTTCTTAGAACAGTGTGGATGTGATACTGTGAATAGCGAAATTAGGTTTGTCACTGTTTCCACTGTACCCCTGATCTTTTTATAGGATTGTTATTTACCCAAAAGCAAAACTTCTATGTCAATTACACATTGAGTAGTGTCTTGCAGGGCTACAATAACTTGTCTTTCACATTCATCGTGTCACCCGTGGGTGGGAAAGCACACCGTGCAGAGTTATGCCAAAGTCATAGATTATGCAAGGCAGAGGTAAATCAAGAGATGGAAAGTCCAGAGTTTCTGCCTTCAGCTCCTCCAAGGGATTCGGACACCTCCACCCCCACGCACAAAACACTCATAGGTGTAGAATAAATGACTTCCTAAAAACTGGAAAGTCATTTCCACAGATAAGTGGGTTATAAATATTATTCATGATGATAATTGCATAGGCTTCATACAGAAGCCACCAACAAAACCACCAAAGCACCAGCATTACAGAAAGGACCAATTGCTAGTCATGCAAAAAGAGACTCAAGAGTTGAGAACGTGCCGCAAGAGGAAAGAAACACGTGTGTACTCCATTTACTTCCTAGTGCCAAAACAAGACCTAACAATGCAAGGTACATAAAGACACATACATTTCAAATGACAACCTTGCAAGATGTTATCCCCTTGCTATACAAAGGGGACTTTTTAGCTACAGTAGATCTCAAGTATGCTTACTTCTACATTCCCATTCCAACTGCACAAAAGCAGTATCTAAGGTTCGTAGTAGAAGGGTAACGTTACCAATTTAAAGTTCTGCCTTGGAATAAAGTCTGCTCCAAGAGTCTTTACAAAGATGCTGACAGTGGTAGCGGCTCACTTCTGAAGACTGGCCATACATGTCTACCCCTACCTAAATGATTGACTAGTGAAGGCAACACCTTTTAACTGTGTCAAGAGAACATGACAAAGCTAGTATCGCTACAACACACACACACACACACACATCAGGGTTCACAGTCAGCTGGGAAAAATGCTCTCCCATCCCAGAAACAAGTAAAAAAAATTAAGTGGCTGAAATCGACACGCAATTGTAACTACACAGAGGGTCCAGATCGTGCTAGTCCAAATTCACCTCTGCAAGATGTCACAATCTTTGATAGTAAGGACAGTGATGAAACTCTTAGGGATGATGGCCTCCTCTGTCCACCTCATTTCCAATACGAAACAACTAATTAGACCTGCACAAGAGTGAATGAACAATTAATGGGCTCAGACAACAGGCATTTGGGATGATTTAATGGTTGTAATGCAATGGGTCTTAACCTTTTGACTTCTGGGGACCCCCACTTAATCATTACTGGAACCTGGGGACCCCCACTGAATCATTTTTGGAATCCGGGGACCCCCCACTGAGTCATTACTGGAAGCCGGGGACCCCGGCCTAAGCATTGTCGATGATTTGAACCACTAAACAATACACAAAAAATGCAGAAAAAAGCAATTAATCAAACAAATGCACAAATGATGATACATTTTATTTAATTCGCAAACATATATAAATAGAAAAAAAATCAAAATGCTACTAGAAAGTTTGGAGCTTTCCTACATGCAATTGAGGCCACTCATCGTACATACTAAATTCTGTTTGATGCACCTGCACTACTCCCGCAAATCAATCTGAGGATACTAGTTAAATTTTTATCCTGCAAATTCCTACACATTTGCAGTACATTTTAACATTTTCAATTGTACATTTATCTTCCTTATTTATGTACACTTTATTGGATTGTTAATATTATTTAATTTACTAAGTAGTCGTAGACCCCCTGATGAGGCTTCGCGGACCCCCACGGGTCCCCAGACCACAGGTTGGGAACCGCCGGCTGTAATGAACAAAGTAAGTAAGGGATTCCCGTGGTGGAACATAGAGATTATGCTCCAAAGGAGACTCTTCAAGACATCATTATCACAAGCCATAATTACCCTGGAAGCCTCACTAGTAGGTTGGGGGGAGCTAACATGGGCACGCAAAAGATGAATGGGTTATGGTCAGCACAAGATGTGACTAGGCACATCAGCTTTCTGAAATTGAAGAGAATCTTCCTAGCACTGAAGGACTTCCAGAGCCATCTGTGGGGAGAAAACTGTACAAATACTAACAGATAACATAACATCAATGTTTTACATCAACAAGCAAAGGGGACAGTATCATAACCACTGTCACAATTAGCCTAGAACCTATGGAATTGCACCAATTCAAAGTACTTTTCTTTAACAGCAAATCATGTCACAGGACTGGAAAACATACAAGCCTTTGGGCTAAGCAGACAAACAAGTTACACACACAATTTATAGTAGACACACTATTCCAGCAGTGGGGGAAATCAGAGGTAGACCTCTCCACAACACCGGAAAATCCAAAAGACCAATACTTCGCATCGAGGCACTACCCTCTCCAGTCATTAGGGAATGTGAGTTCGAGAGCTCCAACATGACAATGATTCTCATTGCTCCAAGGTCGCCTTCACAGCCATGGTTCTCACACCTACTACAGTTGTCGAACACCAGTATGTCAAAATTCCCCTGCACAGGGAAACCCTAATCATGCAGCAAGTGAAAGTATTCCACCCAAATCCGGGGGAAATGCATTTGACAGCGTGGTTCCTGAAATAGCCCCGAATCTACCAAAATATAACAAAAGGCTACATTACATATCATAATGGCAGCACTGTGACCAGCCACTAGAAAAATGCTAAGCTTTCGAGTGGAAGAGATTTTTACCATGGTGCCAAACAAAGAAATGCAGCACATACTCCATCAACACACAGTCATAGTCCAATGCCTAACACATCTCCCAAAATGGAATCTTTCCTATGCTTAGGTAAGGGTACAAAGGGTACATTTAGCCATTGTGGCGTAACTAAAAAAGGGTTTCACACACAAAGCTTTTTTCAATTCTACTGATCAAAAGATTCATGGAGGAAGCAAATATGCAGTGGAATCTTAACCTAGTGTTAGCCAGGTTAATGAAACCACCATTTGAACTCACTTAGACATCGTACATTGAAAATGGTGTTCTTTGTAGCTGTCAAATTACCAAGAGTGAGATACAAGCACTAACGATGCAAGAGCCATATTTATCCGTACACAAGGATAAGGTAATAATGAGGACACATTAAAAATTCCCACCAATGGTAATTTTGACTTTTCACATAAACCAGACTAATGCTAGACCTGCCTTCTTCCAAAAGCCTTCTAATGCGGCTGAGAGGGCCCTGCACACATTGGATGTCAGGAGGGCGGTTGTGTACTACATGCAAACAATAAACAGCATCAGAAAACCACAGCATTTCTTCATGGGGCATTCTGCTCAGGCTCTAGGGACAACTGTATCTATGAATACTATTGCTAGATGAATTTTACAGGCTATTCAGCTGTTACACACTAGCAAACAAACCTTTGCTTCCTAAACCAAGATCACATTCTACAAGAAAGAAGGGGGCTACTATGGCCAACATCACTATGCAATAAATGTGCAAAGCAGTCATATGGGCCTCGAAGCATACTTTAACAAAGCATCACTGCATTGATTTACAATCACGTGGAGGTGGAAGTCAGGCAAGCTGTACTTAGAAACATTTTTGGTTCCGCTTCCTCTTCTACCCACCGCCACAATACCGCTAATACCACCACATAATCTGTGTAAAGCATGTGAATCTAGAAGAGATTTCATGCTGCAAAAGAAACCAGTTACCTACAATTATGGTTCTGCAGCTCAAAACTCTTCTAGATTCACATGCGTCCCTCCCACTTGCCCATTGTAGGAGGGTAGTTGAAAGGAGAAAGAAAAAAAGAATCGAACATGGTGGGCAAGCACATGAATATTGTGGGATTATGTGCGAGTGTTGTAATATAGCCAAGAAAGATTATGCGCACTCCATGTAGGCTGTATCTTCTGGTCTATTCGAGCAGAGAAACCTGTGTCTGTACAGCCAGACACCAACAGCCCCAACTCTTCCAACCGCCCTGGAACCCACCTAGGTCACAGACACTACATTCCACATGAAACCAGAAACAGCAAGGAAAGACTGTGGACTATAACACAGTATAACACATTCCCCTTCCTTCAACATAACTTAAAGAACACACATGCACACTCTGCATTGCCTCACCACAGGAAACCACATGAAACTATAGGACCCCCCCCACACGAGACGCCATACACCCCCACCCAACCCGGACATGACGAGCTACTCACACACAAAGTCATCAAGCCAACTGGGAGGTCTGGCACACCTTCTCACCGCCCTCCGAGCCACACCTCGCTCTTCTGCAGCCTCTGCATTGCCCTCCGCCGAGGTCGCTCGGAACACCTCATCCTCAACATTCTCACTGCAATCCGCCAAAGTTGCTTGGGACTCTTTGTCATTCAAACCTAACCAACTCGAACCTGACTCCAGCCGACCTGCCCCAACGAATCCACATTTCCACCCCTTTGAAATAAAGCGACCCTTCGCTTATTCCAGGTTTGCTCGTTTTCCAACCTTACCCAATTTCGACCCACCACCTTCACCTTGTAGGGACCTCGAAATTTAGACAAACCAGACCTCACACCACCTGGCTTAACTTTGACCCAATCATCCGCACCAATCCTACCACCCTTGACAGGGATCGAACCTGCTTTTACCGTTGACTTGTCACTTCCTTTCAACAACCAGGAGGGAAAAAATTTTGGGCCCTGTTTCCTGCCCCTCATCATCTCAAAGGGAGACTTCCCTGTAGCTGCATTGGGCTTAGGGCGGTATGCCCACAACATGTCTCTTATCGCACCCTGCACACTAAGTCCCGCTTTACCAGCCAATTCCATGGTACCCTTCACCAATCTGTTAATCCTTTCCACTTGACCATTGCCCTGTGGGTTATACAAGGATGTACAAACATGTTGCACTCCAACACGTGCCAAAAATGTTCTCATCTCACCCGAAGTGAGTTGCGTGCCATTGTCGGTGACCAGTTTCACCAGCACTCCTTAACTCCTAAAAATGTCTTCCAATAATGCAATGGTAGACTTGGTACTTACATTTCTCAAGAAAACCACCTCGAACCACCTTGACTTTGCATCCATGACCATGGCAGCAAACCGCTCGTGCTCCGGCAAAAACGTGAACGGACCAATAAAGTCCAAACTGACTTTCTCCCACACCAAATCTGCATTAGACATGTGCATATGGGTGTCTTGTACACCCACTCCGACTTTTAACCTCTTCTCAGAATTTTTGCATTCTACGCACTTCTCAACCCACCACTTGACATCCAAATCCTTCTTGGGCCCCCAGAAATTCTCTTTCAACCTTTTAAGTGTGAACGTTTGTCCCATGTGGCCTTCATGTGCCAATCGTACCAATTTGCTCCTTACTGCTACAGGAGGTACAAACCTTTCACCCCTGGCAATGAGTTGGTCCTTATTCACAGAAAGTTCCTCCACTACTTTAGAATAAGGTCTGACAGCACTGTAATATGTGCTTTCTCTTCTAACACCCCCTTTAATCATCTTTTTTTTACTGTTTTAAGCTCTTCATCGTTGTCCATGGATTCCATCCATTCCTCCTTAGACACCACAGTATTCAGGTCTGCTAGCACATCTTCCACACTGGCTACTACTTCTTCAGTGACAAGATCACCCTCCAAACAAAGTTTGCCAGGTAGCCTGGACAAACAGTCGGCAACTTTATTCTTCCAACCAGGTAGATATTCCACAGTGAAGTCACACTCCTGTAACTTCACTGCCAACCTGGCTAAGCGCGCCGAACAGTTCCTAATACCGTTAGGTGCTAACACTTTAAGTAATTGTTTGTGATCAGTCCTGAGGATCACCTTTGAACCCCAAATAAATGTGCGAAAATGGCTGGTAGCCCAAGCTGCAGCCAATGCCTCCCGCTCAATAATAGAGTAGTTCCTTTCCGTATCTGTCAATGAACGAGACGCAAAATCTACAGTCCTCTCCACCTTGCCATGGAACTGTGATAGTACAGCACCCATTACGGTGAGGATAGTTTTGAGATTGCACTGGAATGGTACCAGTAACTCAGTATTCAAAATCTCACCCTTTATTAAATCAAAAGCTCTTTGCCATAAACTCCCCCACTCAAATTTTCTTCCCTTCCTGATCAACTCTCTCAATGGTTCTGACTTACTTGCAAAACCTCTCACAAACTTAGCATAGTATTCTACCATGCCCATAAATGAATGCAACTTATCTTTGTCACTAGGAGTTTCTGCATTGACAATGGCACTCACTAGGTTCATTTTTGGTCTCACACCTTCACTTGAAATAAGATACCCTAGATATTCGACCTCGCTTACCAAAAACCTGCACTTGTCTTTCCGCAATGTCAGACCAGCCTCCAGTAATTTGCCTAGCACTTCACACAAGGTGTCATTGTGTGTGTCTACACTGTCTCCAAAAACTAAAATGTCATCTTGAAAAAATATGACGTTCTTGACCCCAGACAACACTTCAGAGATGAGCCTTTGAAACATGCTTGCCGCAGACGACAACCCAAAGGGTAATCTGTCAAATTGGAACACCCCATCAGCAGTTAGGTGTTTCGAATCTGGATGTAACATTACCTGATGATAGGCACTCTTAAGATCTAATTTGGAAAAATATTCCCCCCCCAGCTAGCAAGAAGACCAACTCCGTGATGTTAGGCAGTGGAAAACGATCCGTGACCACATTCTGATTTCAGCTGCGGAGGTCAACACAAAATCTCCAAGACCCATCCGCTTTTTTCGTGATAACGACCGGAGATAAGCATTGAGTGGCCTCTACCGGTTCAATGACACCTTCACTAACCATCTGATCTAATATTTGTTTACCTCCTCCCTCATGGCGACTGTTACTTTTCTGGCATTATGCCTCACTGGAACAGCATCATTCTTTTTTGTGGGTATAATCTCTGGCTACCCCTAACTTGTTGTTAAAAACTGGTGCAAACTGCAACAATAAGTCACTCACATCACCATCATCCATCAGCATGACCTGCTCCGACGCTCTTGGATTCACTACTATGTATAAGTCATATTGATGAGCCCATCCCAAAAAAGGCGGGCCCTCACTTGCTACATAAAGGTTCCCTTTCATGTGATGCTGCCGAAATTCAATATCAGCATTAAAAAATCCCATCACACCAATGTTAGCTCCTTGATAACCTTTCAAAACCACATCTGTGGTATTCATCAATCTGCCCGACCACACTTTATCAAAGAGCTCCTTCGGGATGATGGTATACCAGGAGCCGGAGTCCACCATCAAAGTCACAGCTTTATCACTCACCACAAAGTCTGCTCTAGGACGTAAACATCGTTTGGAACCTTCATGTTCCACAGAATATATTTCACCAATGTGCTCAGAGTCCACCATGAGAACCCTGTGCTCCATGACCTCTGCCGAGTCCTTAATCGATGCCACCCTTCCTCTGCTCACCTTGCACATACGAGCAAAATGACCTTTTCTCCCACAGGAACGGCAATCCTTTCCCAAGGCAAAACAGGACTTAGAATCCCCCAAATGAAAGTTGGTGCCGCATCTGCAGCAATATTGTGTAGTAGATCTGCCTTGGGTGGGAGCCATGAGTTTGAAACTTCCATTTTTGTTGAAGGGTGCAGTTGAAACCATTGTTTTTTTCTTCACAAGTGCCACCAACTCCAACTCACTTTCCACCTCTGACACCTCTGCGTTGCCTGTGTTGCTTAATTTTTGCATCTCCTTCATGCGCTTCTCTGATTCCTCAACTACTTTCGCTATCTTTATGGCTTCCTTTAGTGTTGGATCAGAGGCTGCCCACAGACGTTCCTGCATTTTCTTGTTGTTGCACTAAATAATCAATTGATCTCTAATAAGTTCCTCTGTCATGGGTCCAAACTTTCATTTTTATAGCCAATTCCCTCAATCTTGCTACGAACTCATCAATGGATTCGCTATGCCTCTGCGATTGCGTGTAAAACTTGTGCCGTTGCATAACAACATTCAGTGTCTTTGCGAAACGACTCTGCAGACGCAACTTGACTTCTAAATACACATCTTCCATCACATCCCCATTGTCCTCCAATACTTGCGGCAAATATTTGAAAATATTTTGACCTTCTGTGCTCAAACATCCAGTTAACAATGCTTTTTTTCTTAATGGTGCAAAGTTTTTTCCTCCTAGAGCTACTATATAGATCTCAAACGTTTCTATCCAGTTTCCCACTCGATTGGTGGCTCACCTTGTTGCATTAAAAATGGTGAAGGTTTTTGTTGGATGCTGTCCCTTGCTCAGCTGCACTATTGTTTCTTCTATAGGCCCATTGCATTATTGTTTCTTCCATAGACCCACAGTTTCAGAGTACAACTTTTGTTATCTAGAAAACTGTGACTTCCATTGGTTGCACCACCACCGTTCCTGGGTGGCCCTTCTAGTTTATAAGTACTGTTGATATTTGAGATGCCATTCTTTCCTTTGGTTGCACCATCACCGCTCCTGTGTGGACCTCAAAGTTTCTACATAATATTGTAGTTAATTGGGAAGCTTCCCTTTGCTTTTTTGTACTATTGCTATTCCAGTTTTGACCTTATATTTTAAGTAGTAGTGTTGTAATATGGGAAGCTGTGCCTTCCTGTAATTGCACTATCACTTCTAAGTGGACTTCATAGTTTCTGAGGAATATTTGTTTTATTTTAAAAGTCATTTGTTGCTCCTGAATAGAACACATAGTTTCTGGTAGGCTGGGTTTTCTTGGTTGTCCGTTCATCGCTTCTTGTTAGTTCTTAGTTTCAGAGCAGCATTGCTGTTCAGGAAGATTCACATTCCTTTATTTGCACCATTGATGACACTCATGAACGCTATAGAACCTGAGTAATAGCAGTCTAATCTGGGAGGCTTTCCTTCTGTTGGTTGCATCATTGCTACTCCTGGGTGACCAGATAATGTTAGAACAAATGTATTGCTATCTAAACTGACCAACAATTTCTTACATCAGATGAGTATCCACAGACCACTACCCCAACCCGCTACACCATCACTATCAGGGCTTAGACGTCTGGGTACCAGACACAATTGGCTTGCTTGAACACCAGCTTCCCTGATAGGCTCCTGTTAGACTTGGCTTTTTCAGCGGGTTTACCCCCCGACTTTTTGCTTTTTGGCCTCCTGTTTTTGACCTTGTTTTTGTTGGTTTTAAGACTCTGGGCACTTTACCACTGCTATTCAGTGCTAAAGTGCATATGCTCTCCATGTAAATTGTGTTTTTAGATTGGTGTTTCCATGATTGGCTTATTTGATTTACTACTAAGTCCCTAGTGCAGTGCACTGTGTGTGCCCAGGGCCTGTAAAGCAAATGCTGCCAGTGGGCCTGCAGCACTGATTGTGCCACCCACACAGGCAGCCTTTCAAAGGTGTCTCATACCTGCCACTGCAGTGTCTGCGCGCAGTTTTTACTGCCATGTCGACCTGCCAAGTGCACCCATGTGCCAGGCCAAAACCTTCCCTTTTCTTACTTGTAAGGCAGCCCTCAGGTAGAGCCAAGGTACCCCCATGGGCAGGGTGCAGCATATGTGAAAGATAGGACATGTACTGGTGTGTTTTACATGTCCTGATAGTGAAAGACTGTGTATTTCGTTTTTCACTATTGCAAGGCTATCTGTCCCAAATGCTGACATGGGAGTTGCTTTGTAACATCTTAAAAGCATATCTTTCCAGATAGAGAAATGGAGTTTAGGCTTCCTGAACTCAGGATTTAAAAATACATCTTTTAGTAAAGATCATTTTGATATTGTGTGTTTGAAAATACCACTTTTAGAAAGTGGGTATTTTCTTGCCTAACAAATCTATGTGCCCCTGCCTGTTGTGCATTCGCTGTCTGGGTTCACTGTCTGTCTGTGTGCATTCACACTAGTCAGACACCAGGGAGGGTTGAGGTGTGTCCTGCCTTTCCTGGGTGACTCATAGTCAGGCTGACTAGACCTGGCTGCATTTAGAGTAGTGGGAGGGGTTGTTGCTTGCATTTGAATGGACTGTGGCTGTACTCACAAAGCTGCCTCCACCTCCTGTGGTGAACCTTGCCTGAACCAGGCAGAACTGGATTATGTATGCTAGTGGAACTTTGTTTGCGCCAAATTCAAAGGGAAATGTGGTATAAATATTGGGGCCCTGACCCCAGAACTTTAGATTACTGCTGCACTAAGGAACCTGCCAGGAAGAAGGGATGGAAGAGCTGTGAGCAGGGACTACCACTTTGCTGTGTGATTTGCTGTGTTGGCCTGCAGTTGCTGCTTCTGTCTTGGGCAGGGAAAGGACTGGACTGTTCTTTCTGTCTTCTAAGTATCTCCAAGGTCTTGATGTAGAGCTTGCCTACTGTTGGAAGTCTCAGGGAAATCAAAGACTTCAACATCTTCTGGGAACCGGCTTCTGGAACTGGATGTTTCACCTGCCACAGAGGAAAAAGGTAACCCGACGCCGTCATCGACACCGCTGCCTGCACCGTGAACTGAAGGCACCGAGAGGGCACCACCACACTTTGCACCGTAACCCCGGTCTCACCGACGACGCCATCTGACGCCACCACCAAGCCTCTGCTTGCACCGTGACCTGTGGGCACCGCATTCCGCACCGCCTCGCTTTACACCGCCGCCCTGGTCTCACCGAAAACGACGCTCCAAACTAACATTTACGCCGCTGCCTGTAGTGTGGTTTGGGGGCACCGCTCGTAAGTTACAGAACGCAACGCCCCGTCCCAAACCGCAGCCTTGGCCCACCGACGCCAGCGCTGGTGCTACTGACTTCAAACTCAAGGAGTTTGACCTGCAATGCGTGTGACTTCAAGGGTCCGATGACTCCTGCACCGACTCTGGGAACAGAAGCCTGCCAAAGTCGCTCCTCCAGAGCTCACTGCAAGGTCTGACACCCTGCATCTCCAAAGGTACTGTTTTACGGGTCTCCCCGACACCGTAGCTGGCCCACGACATCGCGGTCGGCCAGAACTGTTGGATTTGTTTGCTCATGACGCCGTGATAGCCCTGGACGGAGCTATCGACCTCAAGGAACTGTTTATAAAGTCTATTTTTGCTTACTGAGTATTTTAAATAACTGTATGTTGAAGTTTTATAGTTTTGGTCTTGTTTTACACAGATTAATATTGGATATTTTTCTAAAACTGGTGCAGTGTCCTTTTGTTGTGTTTTTACTGTATTGCTGTTTGTTATATACAAATGCTTTACACACTGCCTCTGAGATAAGCCTGACTGCTTGTGCCAAGGTACCAAGGGGGTGAACAGGGGTTATTTTAGACTTGTAATCCCCTCATCCTGACTAGAGTGGTGAATTCTGCCTGGCTTAGGTGCATAGCCTAGCCAACCAGAAAACTCATTTCTAACAGCTCCCTAATCTGATCTTTCCCAGGTCTGTCCCTCCACTCTTCTACTGATTCCCTGTAGACCCTCAGTTATTTTTTTATAAAGACTTTTGCACCAGTCCTTTCCTTTCACACTTCCTACTCTACCCTTATTCGCGATTCTAACTATTCATCTTGCCAGCATGTCTCACCCTCATACACGCTGTTACAACTCTCTGTGCACATACAGTCCAGTCTCTCCTTTTGTTTGTGCCCTAACATCCTCTGCTAATCCCCAGCATCCCTTACATCTTCACATTTTACTTTCCTATACCCATTGTCTTCACTCTCCCCTCCACCTATACTGTTCTCCTCCATTCCCATTCTCTAAACCTGCTTCCCAAACCTACATACTGCCTCTTCTCTATCTCCACTTTAAAGATCATGCACTTCAAACACCTACTCCCCTCCCTCCATTTCTCACTTAGAACTCAACTAGATGTGCAGCCCTCTGGTTCCAACACCTATGTTTCTGCATCGTAGGATCCTCACTGATAGTCATAAACACAGAATATTCCCATGCATCTGCTGTAATCCCGGGAACACTTTATCTTCAAAGTTTGAGAAAATTATTTTCAGTAGGAGGTAATATCTCAGTTCCAATATTGTAGAGTTACCTCCAATAAGCCATGACAGGCCTGCTTTTTTGACTTAGATTTTATGTCTTGAAACATATTAAACAATGTAAAAAGACCACATTGCAGCACCTGACTTCAAGGCAACCACGCATTTCTATTGAGAACCTGCAGAGACAGAAAATGAAGTTACAAAGGGGCCTGTCAGGTCAAAAGTTCACTGAGTGTAAGAAAAAATACACTATTACTTTAAGGAGCCAGCAGTTTCCTTTCCCAGCATGCACTGTACTGGCAGTTTGCCTCACAGCCTCAGGTTTTTTTCCCGGCTCATGCTGAGAGGATCTCAGGAACTCTCTCTGGGTTACTTTACCCAGTTAATTTTTTTAACTTTTCAGTCTGAAAGTTAAAATTTCTTACCGCATTCAACATCTTTGAGGTTTTAGTACATTTTTCACCATTTTTTAACAACTTGTGATTTTTTCTTTAGAATGCCTTCACTCATTGTGACGTGACCCCAATGTGGGCGAAAAAAATTCTCTTCTGACCCACACTTAGTGTGCGTGGTCTGTCTGCCTGCCTCTATCTCTGTTAAGGAGTGTGAGTTTTGCCAAAAAATGTCTAAGAGAGCCCTGAAAGATCGCATGAGAGGAAAACTGGAAAACCTACGTCAGAAGGAAGAAAAGAAAAAACAAAGTAAAAAGGACAGAGAAGGGGCTCCTTCTTCTGCAGCAAGAACTTCTCACTCTTAGTACTCCCATAGAGGTATATCCAGTAAGATAAAACATAAAAAAACACCGTCATCATTCTGGGCACTCTCACCATTCAAGACACCGGTCGACGTCGAGGCAGCCCTCGGCACTGACTTGCTCACTGTTGAGGAGCACGACGACAGCAGCACGGATGACGACGACTCCTCAGGTACCACTAACTTTGCCTTTGACATCATTACCTGTTCCAGCGCCACAGCTGTCAACTGCGATAATGTGTACGGTGAAGCATTCGATGCTGACGCAGCACCGTTCGGCGTTGAGAAGATCAGCTTTCAGGCTATCGACGTCAAGATTGCCGTCGAGACACTTGACTTCAAGAAGATCGACATCGAGGCAATCAGAAATGTCATTTTTTTCAGTTTCTGACTCTTTACAACCAGATGATGACAGAGGGACTAGACCAACCTTGGTAATCCCTCAGGTTGAGCCTGCTCAGGAACACCTTCCTCCTCTTGATTTACCTCCAAGACCTATTTCACCTATTAATACAATGCCGCATCCTGTAGCTCCAGAACCAAGGCTTACACCAACAGTGTCTCCTCGTACTGAAGACCATCCACAATTTTCTACTCCAAGACATTCAAATCCAAGTAAATGTAAAAGACAAAGAATCCTTTCTCGGTCTCCGTCTCCTACTCAAAGTTATTCCTCTGACTCTTATGCTCCCTATACTCCCACTTCTCAGGCAGCATCACCTTTAAGAACTTCTCCGATAGATGTAGTTTTGACTTTTCAGGATGTGTTGGTCAGAGGTGCTCACAATCTGAACATACAATTGCAGACCACAAACCTCAGTTTCTGTAATTATGGAAACACTACAACCAAGGACTTTGCCAAGACCCACTTTACTCTTGGTTCTGGGGTTTGTGGAACTTTCGGAAAAGAAATATCTTTCTCCATTTACCATTAATGCGCAACTCCTCGTCTTTATAAGAAATACAAAGCTGCAGAACAAGACCCTATTTATCTAAGGCAAGAGCCTAAGCCTGATTCTGTTATTGTGTCTGCAGTAAGAAAGAAGCATCCTTCGGCTTCGGAGACTTCAGGCCCTCCTGAAAAGGAGAGCAAAAGATTGGATGCAGTGGGGAGAAAAAGTTGTAACTGTGCAGCAGTTACATTTAAAATCACGAGTGCGTCTGCACTTTTGGCAGATATGAGCGGGCCTTATGGGAGTGTGCCTTATTGGCTGTGTTTGCAAATTATCTACCAAAAGACAGGAGACAAGATTTCATGGAAACCATACAAGAAGGCCAGTCTCAAACCAATTTATTAGTGCAGCCAAAGATGAGGCGGACTTGGCAGTGACTCACTTCTGTAATGGAATATCTCTCCGTAGATTATCATGGTTCAGGCTGACTTCTCTTAAACCAGATGCCCAAACAAAAATTATGAAGCTTCCTTTCACCTGTGCTTTTCTTTTTGGTCCATGCACTGATGAGGAAATGGAAAGAATGAACAGGGAAGCAGAAACTCTAAAAGCAGTAGGCGTGGAGGAGAGGGAAAGATTGTTCCATCCCCCTTTCTATTGCAGGAACTACTGAATTCAACCTAGACAGAGAGTAATATCCCTTCAGTGGTCTTGCAATTCACAATCTCAAGGTTGCCAACAACAATATTAACAACAATTCGAATCTAGGATTAACCGAGGCAGAGGACAACAACAGCAACAACAAACGCCCCGGCAGTTCTCCTCCAAGACTAGACCGGCCTCTAAACAGTGAGGATCTCACTCCCTCTCTTCTGTATCCAACTCTGGTAGAGGGAGTATCACACCGCTTATCAGAGTGGAAAATAATAACCACAGACAAATAGGTTCTACAAATTATTCAAAACGGATACTCTATTCAGTTCAAACATCCCCCTCCTATCATGCCTCCAAAATCAGCACCAAAGCATAAATTGCCGCTATTTAAAAAGGAAGTGCTATCCTTACACCAAAAACAAACAATAGCACTAGTTCCATTTTTGCAAAAAGGAAAAGGTATCTATTCCAGATATTTTTTGGTACCCAAGAAAGGCAAACAATTGGAATACAGGCCTATACTCAACCTAAGGCACGCAAACAAATTAATCAAAATACAAACGTTCAGGATGTAAGCCCTGCATCAAACCTACCCACAATTGAGGAAAGGGGACTGGATGTGTTCTGTGGATCTCCAAGAGGCATATTTTCACATACCCATTGCGAAGAAACACAGGAAATTCTTACAATTCTTAGTAGGAAATCTCATTACCAGTACGAAGTCGTACCGTGAGGCCTAAATTGAAAGCGGTTCAACTAGCCTTAAAAGCGGTTGCACCATCCTTAGTGACCAACATAATTTTGATTCAAACAGACAATACCACGACAATGCATTACCTAAACAAGCAAGGGGGTACCAGATAAAAGATTCTATCTGAACAAACTCAGTCAATATGGAATTGGTTACTGGCAAGGAAGCTTTTGATACAAGCAGTCCACTGACCGGGCATTCAAAACACTCAAGCAGATCTGTTAAGCATATATTTAATAGAAAACCATGAATGGGAATTAGACAATACAGTTTTGTTAGACATTTTTCAAGACTGGTGTTTCCCCGGTGAAGATCTATTTGCCACAAGACAAAACGCTAATTACTCCAGCTTCATATCGAGAATGTGAGATCCAAACTCGTTGGGCAATGCCCTTTTGATCAACTGGTCGAAAAGTTTTATCTACACCTGTCCTCTGATCCATTTGATTCCAACAGCAATTCTCAAACTCAAGGCATCAGAGACCTTAATGATTCGAATAGCACCAGAATGGCCCAGACATTGGTGGTATTCAGATCTACTTCACCTCTCCATCAAGCCTCACAAAAGGTAGCCGTGCAAACACAACCTTCTGTCGAGGATGCAGGGAAAGATTTTCCATCCCAACATGCAATCATTGAATATAGAAGCATGGCTCCTGAAATCATCCAATATGGCCACCTAAATCTTCCTACAGACTGTATGACGAATCTTAAGGCAGCGAAACAGCCAAGCACAAGGACATCTTATGCTTTCAAATGGAAAAGATTTGTCATCTAGTGCCTTCAGAACAATAATGATCCAAAATAAATGCCAAGACAAATGTTATCTTGCCTTATTTGCTTCATCTGTCAAGTTCCTAATTACAATTCAACAATTCAACTCTACAAAGGGGCATTTAGCGGCCATAACAGTATATAGAAAAGGGCCGAATCACTTCACAAGTGGTTAAAAACTTCATAGAAGGACTGAAAAAGACGTTCCCTCCTATCCGACAGCCTGCTCCTTCTTTAGGAATTAAATTTAGTGTTATCTAGATTAATGGCTTCTCCCTTTGAGCCCATGCATAAAGCCTCAATGCAGCAGCTACCTTGGAAGGTAACCTTTCTTGTAACTATTACGTCAGCACAAAGGGTTAGTGAGCTGCAAACTTTATCTTCTGTGCAACCTTTCACTAGTTTTCACAAGAAGAGTAGTTTTAAGAACTCATCTTTCTTTTTTACCAAACGTTGTCTCAGATTTTCACATTAATCAAACAATTTGTGTTAAACCTGCATCTGCTCATGCAAGGACTCTCACACTACACACACACACACACACACACATGTTAAGCGAATATCCTCCTGTGAAACACTATTGGATGATCCCGACAAGTGCTTCTAAAAGCTATGCCTAAAGGATCTAGACATCCAATTTGCAAACAACACTAGCAGACACTACATTGCTGGATGCAAACATTGATATCTCACTTACCCCTTCCTTCATGTCATGAAAGGGCAAGCTAAGTTGTAGAAGACAAATTCACCATTGAGGCCCTCATAACAGAAGAGAGGGCACTTAACAGGGTATGAAATACAAGGATACGCTTCACCTTCAGCAGTACTCCGTGCCCTACAGTCATTCATCATGAAATCAAGGAGGATATGTTGTTCAGTCCACCTAATGGTATTAGCCTTTGCTCCAGTGGAGCACAAAATGCAGTCAGCAATGTTGAAATAGATGCCTACCTCAGAACAAGTGACTTTGGTGTGCCTTATCTCCCTCTGTGATGCAATCATCTTGGTACTGGTAAAGTCAGGTTGATTTTCTGAGCCAGACCTTGGATATAACGCCTGCCGTGATCAATCCAGGGTTTACCATGTTCAAATCGCAGTACCTAATTGTTGACAAAATAATATATTAGAACATTATGTTTACTTCGTTAAGTTCTTCTTTCCAACTTTATCAATGTTAATAAAAATGCCTGGCTTGGAAATAATCTTTCTCTTTTATATTTTTCCATTCAGCTCACTTTGCCTTAGTCTTCAGTGGTATTCTACGAGGTAAGCATAGGGATGGTTAGTCCGTAGAAATCTAAAAAACTAGGCTCTTTCTATTAATGTCATATTTATTTATTTTATTTATTCCTTAATTTATAGAGCATGCGATTAACCGAAGATTTCCTGGTGCTAAGAATGAAGCATATAATACATACCTTGCTTCATATTTTCCTGCTTCACAATCATGTAATCCGTTTGTATAATGAAGTTGATTTTCTTTCTTCCAGGTCTTTATTTGATGCAAACTGTCTGTTATGTCACATATTTCTCTCTCTTAAAAACTACTGTTATAGTTGTTGTCTATCTTGATTTTGTTGCATGCAATTTGCTTTATTTGCATGCAATTTGCTTTCTCAGTTGATGCCAAAATTATTCCTGTTACATTATATCCGTAAACATTTCAAATCAAAAGTATGCACATTTACATTTTTATATCTGGCAAACTATATGTTCTGATGGATGCTTCTAACCACAGGTTCCTCATCTTAGGAATATCCCCAGGCACCAGACCGGATCCAAAAACTTAAAAAAACAGTGCTCCTCTGTGCTGGAAGGCAGCGATGTGTGAATTTGCTCCAACTTTGTTCCATCCCAGAAAAGCCGACCAGAGCTGCATATAAGCACCATGCATGCGTACTGACATTAGTTCCTTTCTTTCTGCGCCTTCAGTATTGGGTCCAGAGCTCTGCTCTTTTTTTTCATCTCTTGAAGAGATTTTTTCTTAATTTTTTTCTCCAAATCTATCAGCATGCAAGGAAACATGTCACCTCTTAAAACTTCAAGGTTTAAACCTTGTAGGGACTGTCGCAAATAGATATTTGTGACAGAGCCCCATGAGGTTTGTCCCTGGTGTTTTGGTTTGACGCACAACTCCAAGGCCTGTGAGGACTGTGTCCAAATGAACTCAAAGGCCATCCAAGAATGCAAAGCTTTACTTTGTGAAACACCTCAAGACACCACACAGATCCTGTCCCTGGTCAACTTGCTCCTGCTCATGAAGACGTTCCCGCTGTAGGTCTTTATTGTGGTCGAAGTATTCGGGTAAGTCCAGGTCCAAGAAAAAACATCAGAAGTCCAAGCAAGACTCCGCTTCTTCCCACCAACCCCTTCCTGCTGCTCTTAATCACCAGAAAAGGTACAAGGGCATCACCATGCCACTCGGTCTTGCTCACATTTCAGTGAGGAGCGAATTCCAGACGTGCTCCTGATGCCACCCGACTTTCGGGTCCCTCGGTGATGTTGCCACAGATCAAAGCTTTTAGATGATACACATCTTTGGCATGCTTCTGGCTCCCTCTGGCGCATGTTTGGTCCCCAAGGATCCGCAGGGGCTAAGAGTCGGGATACCACCAGAGGATCTGTCCTCTGCGCCATCTCTGCTCCTTGAACCTACTTTGTGTTCCACACTGGCATCGGTGCTCACTTTGGTTCTGACACCAAAATCTGTGCTGGTCCCTTTGATGCCAATACTGGCACTGACGCCAGAGGAGGCTCCACAACCAAATTTGTAAAATGTGTCTTTCCTGAGGCCACATCCCAATGCCGATGTGGTGCAACCAATACTCAACCCTTACGACTCAGACATAATACCTTAACCTGACAATCGCACACAGGCATTGCACCAATGTTTTGGCTTGGACACCGACCAGTCAGCCATACGGAGACGATAATGGGGGTAATGGGGACGAGTTCGACCCACACTATGATGATGAAAACTGGTATGTGGAGATGAAAGATTCCAGTGAACTAGATACCTCACTTGATACTGTGTTTATCCCCTCCCCCCTTGAGCAGCAACTGAGGAAAGCAAATCTTTTGCCATGATCACCAGAAGAGCTGCTGAAGTTCTTGACAAGCTCCTCCCTACTATGGAGTTAAAAGCTAATGTCCTCACTGAGGTCATTTAGCCTGGCTAGGCACTGACTGACACTCCTCTGCCCTTCAACAAGGCGCTCACTAACACGCTATGGAACACTTGGGCTAAACCATGTTCTGGCCACCTGGATAATCGCCAAGTTACACATCGCCATAGACCTGCCCCAGGTGTCCGTGATTTTTTTTTTTTTACTTTTATTTTATTTTGTAGTTGGTCAAGATACATAGCAGTTGCAAGGATCAAATTTCCCACTATACAATACAACATCAATTTTTGGCATGTTCAACCCTTATAAAAGCAGGGATAAAATCAGCTTCCCCACCCCTTTTACCTCCCTCCCAGAGTTCCTGTCTCCCTCCCACCCCCATCTCTATTGGATTCATTGTTCCCCGGTATTGCATCCAGTCGCCCCATATTTTCTCAAACTTCTGCACTGTCCCCCTGGCCTTATAAATTGTCTGCTCAGCCTGCTGGCACCAGTCCAGATCTTTCTTCCAATCCTTTATCTTTGGGGGCCTATTTGCTCCCCACAGTCTTGCTATGTTACGCTTTGCCACCACTACCGCCACCCCCAGCCAGGTGCCTATTTTCCCTGGCCATTTTTCCTCAACAGATATCCCCAGCATCAGCCACTTAGCGTCCAGTGGTACTGGTATGCCCGCCACTTCTGTCAACATTGCTATTAGTTTGGACCAATAGATCTGTATTTCTGGACCATACCATGTGAAAGAATGTGCCCAGCTCTGCACACCCCGTAGGGTAGCAGGCCTACTCCGTCTGCCTCATTTTAAATATCCTTGTCCTGGACAGATATGACCTGTGAAGTATTCGTAGCTGCACTAATCGAAATCTGGCCCTTATCGCTATTTCTCGTGGGCTCTGGAGCGCTTCGCTCCATTCTTCGTCGTCTATTTCCCCCAAATCAGCAGTCCATGCCTCTCGCAACCCTCCAAGACAGTCAGGCATATTATTCATAATTTTCTTATATGTCAGGGATACTGCCTTACTGGGCATCGGATCTAATACGAGTCTGTTCTCTAAAGGAGAGTAGTCAGGAATCTGCTCCCCGTCGGGTAAGTGACCTTTCAGGGCGTGTTGTATCTGTCTATATCGAAACATTTCTGACGGTGCCAGATCAAACTCCTTTGTTAACGTCTCAAAAGTGACTAATGCCCCCGACCTCCATATGTCTCCTAATTTCTCGATGCCTATTATATGCCATTTCGTATACACTCTTAATTTCCCGACTTCGCTCAGCAGATCACTATCCCATAGTGGGGTTTCAGCCGTAAGCTTCCTTTCCCAACCTAGACATCTGGTAGCTGCCTTCCCTGCCTGCAAAACTGCTGACGTATGCAGTGGGAGCTGAGCTCGGCCTCTCCCCCTATTCAGGAGTGACAGGTGTCCCTGATTTTTTAACTCCGCATTCAACCCCTGAGAGTCTGGTGGTGCAGGCGTCCAACACCAGAGTGAATCCTAACATCTTTCCGACTACTCCGCCAGACAGAGACCAAAAGTATGAAGGTGTTTGGGAAAAGAATATTTTAATCTGCCAACCTTACCTTGAGGTGGGTCAGCATCAACTATCTGCTGAGACATTACACCCATGCATTCTGGGACATGGATGTTGAGATCCTACTGGCAATCCCGGAAGACTTACAAGCGTTGTTAGCCCAAACAATTCAAGATGGCAGGGATGCAGCCTAGTTTGTCATCTGATCAGGCCTAGACACCACTGATTGTTTAGTACAGGCAACTGGTACAAGCGTGGGGCTTGGTGTCATGCCATGCATGGAGGGGGTCCCCAGGCTTTTCCAGGAATACCTAGCCATCCCTAATGGACATACCTTTTGATGGATCCTGCATGTTTACAAAAAGGCGGACTCGGTCCTGGAGCTTTTTAAGGAGAGCCAAGCCGCAGCATGCTCCTTGGGCCTTCCTGCATCAGTTTGGCAACTCCTCAACAGTTTTGCCCTTTTCAGGGAAATGCCAGAGGCTTGGCGCATCGACATCAACAGGTTCTGCAGCCCGCACAGCAGGCCTCCCAACCCTTTTGAGGTCAGGGCTGCGGCCCCAACAGACAATGTCCAGGCCATTCGGGACAATGCACGTCTCAGTCCCCCGCACCTCTGGCACCAACCTCAAAACATCTTAGCGTGCCCATAGTGGCACACAACCAGGACTCGTCACTTATTCCAAAGGTGGCAGAACATCATGTCTGAGTAGTGGGTCCTTCAAATTTTCAAATAGGGCTAAGCCCTGCCATTCTTTTTTGAGCTGCCACACCATCCACTTATATCAGAGCGGGTTTTGCAGGACCATATGTCTCTTTTGTGTCAGGAGGGGTATGCTCTTGGCTAAAGGAGCCATAGAGAGTGTGCTGGCCTCATAATCAAGGACTGGATGTTATTCATGCTCATTCCTTGTGCCAAATGGCTGTTAAAGGCAGGCTCAACACAGTCATATTTAGGTCACCTCCAGATAATGGCAAACCTTTTAACAAAGTTTGGGTTCACTATCGAGGTGCCAAAGTCACACACGACTCCTTCACAGCAGCTCCTGTTCATCCGAGCTATCCAGGATATGGTTCTGTGCTGGGCTTTCCCTCCAGAGGAGACAGTCCAGGATATTTGGGCTGTGATCCTGCCATTTGGGCCTTAGTCATGGGTCTCAGTAATGATGGCTTTGAGGTGTCTTCACCTACTAGCCTCCTGCATTCTGCTTATTGACCATGCCGAATGGCATATGCGGGCTTATCAGTGAGATCTGAAGTCTCAGTGGGCCCAGCACCAAGAGAACCTCCTGGGCTCCATCCAAATTTTGGAGGAGACTGCAAAAGATCTGCAGTGGTGGCCGCCTGACTGCAATTGAACTAGCAGCAGACCCCTCTACCTGTCCCACCCAGAGCTGACTGTGGAGAAAGACATGTCACTGAGTTCATCAGGGAGAGGTGAAGATCAGTGGACTCTGGTCTTCGGAAGAGATCTACCTCCACATCAACTTGCTGGAGTTGTGGATGATTCGGTCGGAGTTGAAGGCCTTCCTACTAACCATCAAAAGTAGGCTAGCATATGTTTCCACAGTCAACAGTACTGCCATGTTGTATTACAATAAGCAGGGTGGGGTGGAGTTGGGGATCCTGTGCCAGGCTGCTCCACTCTTCTGGAACTGGTTGAGTGGTCAGGGCATCCCCATGGTAATGAACCACCTTGCTGGATCTTTGAATGTCAGAGGAGCAAACTTAGAGAAGCCTGCCAGATCGCGAATGGCAGATACACCCTGAGGTGGTGCAGGGCAACCTCCGGCATTGTGGAGATCCCTGGCTCGATCTTTCGCCACTGCCTAGAGTATGCAATGTCAACACTTTTGCGTGTTAGAGTCCCAAGATGGCTGTCTCTCAGAGATGCATTCTGCCTAGCATAGAGCATGAGTCTACTGTATCCCTTTCGGTCTCTACCTCTCCGGCCCCAAGTTCTGAAGAAGATCAGGAACAATCAGGCTCCTGATTGGGCCAATAGAGTGTGGTACCCGGAACTTTTGGGCTTGAGCCTCCATCCTCAAATCATGCTGCTGCTTTCGGAGGACCGTTTGTTGCAGTAGGAGGACCAGGTCTTGCACCACAGTCTGCACAATCTGCACCTTCATGTGTGGAGATTGAGTAGCGGCAGTTGATTTCCTTTGATCTTCCTTCCCAAGTCTCTGATTTGATCTTGGCAGCCAGGCACCATTCATTGAAATCTATGTACGCCAGACGCTGGGATAAGTTTGTGGCTTTATGCTGCACCTGCCGGACGGACCTGTTGCAGTCCAAACTGTGGGATGTGTTGCAGTTTGTTTATCTTTGCACAGCAAAGACTTGTAGTGGGAACTGTTTACGTTTTCCGGACCAACTGTCCTTTTTCAAATCACTTGTTGTGATGAGATTTCGTAAAGTTTTTCAACATATGTATCACCAAAAACCTTTGTGATGCCACAGGTGTACTTAAATTTGATTCTCACTTTCCCAATGTGTACCCCTTTTGAGCCAATGCACAGTTGTCCACTATGCCTCTTGGCCTTGAAAATGGTCTTTCTGGTTATGATAACATCAGCTCGTCGTGTGGGTGAGCTTCAGCCACCTTATACCACCTATTCTCCAGATAAACTGGTGTTGAGAACCCAAGCTGCATTCCTCTCTTAGGTTAGGAACAACTTTTCATGTCTAAAAAGCTATCACCCTTCTGGAATGCTTTGCTCTGCCTCACCCCTGCAAAGAAGAGGAGAGACTTAATCAAGTGAATCCCAAAATAGCACTTGATTTTTACACTGATCATACCAGAACCATCGGGTGGACGATCAGCTCTTTGTGGGAGTCTCAGGAGCAAAGAAAGGCAAGGCAGTACAGATGCGGACCATCTGAAGATGGATAGTCCTCTGTATGAAGATCCGCTACATGTTGGCTAAGAAGAAGCCTCTAGTAGGTCTGAGGGCTCATTCCACCTGAGCCAAGGTTTCTACCACTGTGTTGGTACACGGAGTACCTGTCCTGGATATCTGTCATACTGCTACTTGGGCACATTGACAAAGCGCTATAGCCTTGACCGTCAGGTCCATCAGGTTTGACATTTTGCTCTTTTTAGTCCTGTGTTTTGATCTGAGCCACTCCACAGACTCACCACCTTGGGAAGTATGCTTTGGTATCTATTCACGAGTTAAGGAATCTGCGGTTAGAAGTATCCATCAAGAGAACAAGTTACTTATCTTTGGTTACACTCTTTCTGATGGATACTTAACCACAGAATCCTCACCAAGTCCCACCTCCCCCTTTTGTAGAATAGTCTTTTTTCCATCTAAAATGGTCCCAATTTCAGAATCTGCACATTGGTCGTTCCAATTTGCTTATGGGCTCTGCGTCAGAGGGCATGGACAAGCCTGCAAAAGGAACTCTTGAAAACGAGCACTAGAGCCTTGTGGCAGGGCAACTACAGGCCCAGAGCAAAATCTTCCCTATATGGAAAAGCGGATTGGGAGTGCAGGATTAGTTTCTGTCCTTGAAGAGGCGAGGTCTTTACCGGATACCATCTGGAATGGCGTCAAGTCAACAGTTAACTAGAATGCAGGTCTCCTACTGCTCAAGCTCTCGTCAGCCCCATACTGTCTTTCATCCCACCCTTCTGCTTAGGAGTAAGGAACTCAGAATTATTTTTTTTTACTTTCTCTCTGGAAGGCCACAGACCATCTTGCTCCGCCGTACGCCTATCACCTTTCAACAATGGTAGAGACACAAGATTTTATCAATGCAGTCTTGCTCTTTAAGCTACCTCATTCCCCTCTAGGACATATGGCTTTACCTGCGACAAGTACATTCATAACACACACATCATTTAAGATATAAAAAGCAACTCAGAGGGCCTTGATTAATAATTAAAGCAGCAGACTCTCCAACACTGCATATGTTAATGTATTCCTAGAGCAACTCAAACCAAAAACTTAAACATTCACAGAACTCACAGCAGCCACAAATTCATCACCAGGAGATTTTGGTGCTGAATAAAGGTGCATAGAGAAGCCCAAGTAGCAGCTGTACATACATTAACAATAGAAGCACCACAAGCAACCACCCAAGAGGCAGACATTCCTTTAGTAGAACAGCATAAGGAATAGGTGTCGCAGTTAAATCCTAGGTAATAGAAATTGTAAGGTGCACCCAACGACTAAGAGTTGAAACAAGCAGCTTAAATCCCTGGAAAATGGCACCAAATGTCATGAACAGAGACCCAGAAATTGAGAGATGTTGTTGCATAAACTAAGGCTTTGGCTTAGTTCTACACGGTTTGACATTTCCACACTCAGATGCCTGAACGTGGTTCAGAGCACCAACGCTTGCGCGTTAAGATCCAGGTTGTTGTAGCCCCACACAACCCTCCTTAAAATACTTGTTGATGTGGTGTCCATGCTTTATGGGTCACTAACAGTCCCTTAGCAAGGGGTCAGTGACGCAATGGTAATTCAAACCCAATTTAATTCTTTAGACTATCACACACAAGTATTGCATTAAGAAAATAAACATTGGGCCTTATTTATGGCAACGTCACGCAGCGCATTAAGTCACCTTGCTGCAATGCGTGACAGCGAAAGGGCAGGAATGCAACTTATTAAAAAGAATACGGTATGTGAGCCGGTACTGGCTTTAATTGATCGAATCACTTGAAGCTTAGTGATGACAAAGATTTATTCTTTTTGAGTGGTAGTGCAAAGAGTTAACAACTGAGCTGTGAAGCGCATGCTTTTTATTGTAATTGTATTCATATAGCACTTACTACCATGATGAGGTGTTGAAGGGGCAGATATGCAAAAAATTGCATTACGTACAGTCTATTACTAACATCTAAATTTTGGAAGCACCATTTTATCTTAAACCTCTTTGCACATTTTGTAGCAGTCTATCTTATACTGTGTGTAATGCAAGTTAAAAAAATTACTTATCTATTTACAGTGCTCTCTGCACAGGCTGTGACCTTGTACCACTAAAAACACACAAGTCACTATTCTCCACTGCACCTACCAAGAATTATGTCTGTGGCTCTCTGGTTATACATAGACCTCTGCAGTGCATTAACTAATACAAGTTTCATAATGTACTATAGTGCATTTCCCACTGAGTAACATTTTTATGTATTTTCATTTAAGCTGCGTGTTATTTTATATGTAGCTGCCTGATGCCGAAAGACCAAAAAAAGTACAACATTTTTCTTGCCACACCTTTAACCCCGCCCCCACGCTCACTGACACCGCCCCCCCATTGCATGTAGCATCACAGTTCCCATACGTTTTTTAATGCAGTTCGACCGCTGCTTATGACGAACATAACCGTATCATTAGCCCCTGAAGTTTTGGGATTACTTGACTGACCATTCTGAGGGACAGTAACTTTCATCAGGCATTTGGTGGGTAGGTTCTGTAGAATTATGACGTGTGATAGCTCACTCTGTATGCATGTATCTCAGTGAACCTCAGAAAGCATCCAATTACCTCCGTTCTTTCTTAAAAATTACAGCGAGGAAACACTTGTTTGCTGTTTGTACTGTGATGTCGCACTACCCTGCGGGCGGCCTAGCTATTGAGAGCAGCAAAGACACACGGCCACACACCCAGTGATATTATGGGCCGGAAGTCCCGAGCGACCTCCGCCCGTTTATTTAAGCTCTCTGGCCACGCCTGGCCAGAGAGTGATACAATGTGTGGAGGCCCTTCCGGGCCAGGGGACTGGGGTCATCATTCTTGTGGCAGCTAGACCGCTACATATACCACTCTATCTGTTCTAGATATTCTTACTGTACGCTAGTGTTTTAAATTAAAATGTGACGTGGAATCTAATTGAAAAGCAGAATTGTACAGAGAAAGGGGAACATCATCTGTCACCATTGCCTCAAACCAGACCCGCCCTTTCCACCCGCCTCATTTGCAGCATGCATATATTAACGGGCAGGCAGAGGCACTTACATGAGTCAGCACAAATCCCCTTCCATTCCATCGTGAGCATTGCTCAATGCTTGATCATAAGACACGGACACACTTAATATGCCAATCCGAGTCAAATGAAAGCCAGGGCGTTGTTTCTTCCAGGGCAGACTGACATCTCCCGGTCATGGGCAGAGCTTTCTCATCAATAACCCTCTCACGCACGCTTCGACCCAGCTATCTCGTGTAACATATATCTTTAGGTAGACGTATGTGATCAATAGCTCAGAGCATTATTGATGGGGCCTTTGCTTACACTGAAAGCAAATCAATCGTCTCAGTTATCTGAGGTAACAAATACGCAGATAGTTGCTGAATGTGAAAGGTCCAACAATGGATTCTTGTAAATGCTCTTCTCAAGGCGAGGTGGCTTAGTGTAGAAACAACAAAGGCATGATCTGATCAGTAGGAACATGAGAAAGTGTCAAAAGCCGTAGCCTTGGACACCACATTCTTATCTGCGCCCCACAACCCAAAAAGGTTCAGTGCTGTAAAAGGAACAAATATTCTGGGAACTCAGCATGCCTTCTGGGGAGGAGACTGCACGTGGAGAAGCCATAGGGAGTGCAGGAGCTAGTAACAGGGCTAATGTGTTATAGTCACAAGAAGCAAGAGTGAAATCTTCTTCAGGAGCCCCTCCTTGTCGCTACCGTACTGGTGTCGGCAGATCCCAGTACAGTATTGCACTGTAGCTGCGTTTACATAGAGCTTCCTACTCCTACAGAGTGCTAAAGCGTGTGTGCAGAAAGGTACCACACTACTTGTGGGAATCCTTTGGATCGAAGAGCCTGTGTTTGCCAGGAGACCTACATGGGTAGTGTTTCAGTGTTGACTGAGGACCAGGCTTGTGATTTATTGTGTTTTTGTTGCTGTCTTGGCATGAAATTAAAGCAGAAGGAAGTGACGGATATGACGCTCTAGTATTAGATTCTGGTAAATTAATGGGTAGACAGTGTAAGTACGAAGTGGCCAACATGAGAATTGTTTTTGTGGCATGCATGTACGGCAGAGACTGCTCAAATGTGTCTCTGCAAGCACGTGGCTTTGCATACTCTTGTCTTTATGTAAAGTGGGAGTATAGCTGCATGCAGATACACGTTTCAAACAATTTTCCCAATATAGGAGTGTAGGGAGAACCCAAGAGTCCACTTAGGCTTGTGGTCCACTTAGGCTTAGTAGATCGCCGCCTCATTGGAATGGGTATTGTGTAGTCACCAATGAATATGCTCTGGGGTCCAACCAGGAGCAGCAGAGTAGCAACCCATAGAAATAGGCATTTTACATGCAGCCTTAGTATGCAGTCTGCAGCTCTACCAAGAAGTGTCAGAGGATCATTCCTGAAGAATGGGCATAATGCAGCGAGTCACCACCTATGGACCAGGAGTGAGAGAGGTGAAACCCATATGAACAGGGGTTACACAACCATCCATAGTGGATGCTCTGGTTGTCCACCTGGGAGCAGCCGAGGAGCAACCCATGGAAATGTACATTGTACAAGTAGCGAGAGTATCTGCTCTGGGGGGGTCCACCCAGAGCTGCATAGAAGAAACCCACAGAAATATGCATTACACAGTCAACATTAGTATACGTTCTTGGGCTCTACTGAGAAGTGTTATAGGAGTATTCCTGAAGAATAGGCACTATGCAACTAGTCTGCAAATATGTTTGGGGGCTAGCTCGGAGTGGGAGAGGTGCAACACTTACAAATGAGCGTTATAAAACTAGCCATAGCTTATGCTCTGGTTGTCTACTCAGGAGAAGCCTATTAGCAGCCCATGGAAATGTACATTGTACAAGTAGCCGAAGTATCTGCTCTGGGGTCTACCCAAGAGCAGCACAGAAGCAACCCATAGAAATATGCATTATACTGACACGATTCACTCCCTGTGCTCTCGTTCCCACCACCAGGGGATCGAATTGTGGGGCTTTCCAGTGTTCTAATATGCTTCCAGACACTCCCCTGTGTGCATATCCTGACTTCCAGGCATTTGGACATCATTTAGGAATTGACATCCATTCCCAATCCATGCCAGGTTTTATGGAAGCCAGTCTGCTCATGCTGGAAACTCCATTACCTATAATCCCTTGCTCACTGCTTTGTCTCCACCCCTGCAGGCCAAGGATGGGTGGAGGAATTCAGTTCACCTGTTGCCGGCTGCAGCTAGCCTGCTCACACCTGATGCACATGAGTACTGTGAGCTCTTTTAAGCCCCAGCTCCCTTCAGCCCAGGGTTGGTCATTGTAGCTGTATACCGGTGAGACCGAACCTTGTTTCCAGTGTTTCCTGAGCTTTTGATACCCTTGTTTCCAGTGTTTCCTGAGCTTTTGATATTCCTTGATTCCTGAGCAATAGTTAATCCTATTTCCTTGATTCCTGAGCTATAGCCATTCCTTGTGCCTGAATTAGCACTGCCTGCAGTGCTACCTTGTTTACTGAGTTCCTGAGCTATAGCTATTCCTTGTGCCTGAATTAGCACTGCCTACAGTGCTACCTTGTTTCCTGAGTTCCTGAGCTATAGCTATTCCTTGTGCCTGAATTAGCACTGCCTGCAGTGCTACCTTGTTTCCTGAGTTCCTGAGCTATAGTTATTCTTTGTTCCTGTTCCTGGGCTTCAGCTATTTCTTGTTCTTGATTTGCACTGCTTGCAGTGCTCTCTTGACTCCTTGTTTCCTGAGCTGTAGCTATTTCCTGTTTCCTTGAACCAGTACTGCCTGCAGTGCTACCTTTACTCCTGAGCCTTAGCATTCATTGTTCCTGACCTGCAGCAGTTTCCCTTCTCCTGAACTAGCACTACCCGCAGTGCTACTTTGACTCCTGAGCTTTTGCTCAATTCTTGTTCCTGCCCCAGTACTGCCTTCTATGCTAGTTTGTTTTCTTGATTCCTGAACCTGCACTATTCTAGTATACCCTTGTAGCCTCCCCTTCTGTATATCCTTTTCCAGTCCCTGCCTTTCTTCCCATTTCCTTGGTTCCAGTTCTAGTTTGCTGTCTTTCTATTCCTGGTGTCTTGCTTCTGTTACCTTGTATGTTTGTTACCTGATTTCTGCCAAGTGTGCCCTGTGATTTCCTTCCTTTCCTGTTAAGCACTCCTCCTTGCTAGCTCCTTGTCTATTGTGCTTGTGTTTAGTTCTACCCCTTTGCTGTTACTGCCTTGCGTGTTCCTGTTTGATCGCCAGGATCCGTGGGCACAGCTGACTACCTAGGTGGTGTTTCTTGTTCACTGTGAGTATTGTCTTTGAGTTACTGTTATAACATCACCATAGGTATAAGCTCCACAGACCCTGCCTTTGCATACATATCCTATATGTGGGTATTTTCAGTCAGTATCTGTAACAGCAATTGTGGGTGAGGAACTTACTGAGCTTCAGTCTTACCGTGTGGAGCTCCTGAGTGCTTTACCCCACATTCCCTTTATTGTTAATATTGTATTATATATATGTCTTGCACGTCCGTCCTGGGTGTAGTTAGTCTGAATGCCAAATTGCCTTGTGAGTGCCCTTCCTTTCTGAGTCTTAGCCATCTTGTACAGGCTTCCCCTTTGGATCCCTTTTTCTCCTCTGACTATATGTGTGATCCTGGGCAGCGCTGTACTACTCTTTCTGTGCACTGTACGTTTTCTACCCAGTCCCCAGTCCTTGCTCAAGTCCCTGACTCTGTTCCCGACATAGTCCCGGACAGTCCCTGACATATACAACCAGCCTTAGTGTGCAATCTGGGGCTCTCCCGAGAAGTGGCAGAGCAGTATTCCTGAAGAATGGACGTTACGCTGCCAGTCATCACTATGTTTAGGGGTCTAGCCAGGAGTGGGAGAAGTGAAACCAATAGAAATGGGTGTTATACAACCAGCCACAGTTTATGCTCTGGTTGTGAACCCAGGAGCAGCTGAGTAGTAACCTACAGGAATGTAAATTATACAACCAGCCATAGAATGTGCCCTAGGGGTCCACCTGGAAGCGACAGGGCAAGAGCCCATGGCCATGAGCATTATGCAAACAGCCACTGAATGTGCTCTTGGATCCAACCAGGAGTGACAGAGGAGCAACTCATGGGTGTACGCATTGTATAAACTAGCTGCATTCTATCCTCTGGGCATATAGCAGTAGAGGAGCAACCCGTGGAAATAGACATATACACCATGGAGTTTATGCTCTGTTGAGTCCAATGAGCAGCAGTACAACAGCATCCCACGGGAATGAACATTGGGCAACCAGCCACAAAATGTGCTTAGTGCAGTCTGTACTGAATACGCATTTCACCTTTATTTTTTTTAAAGAAAAATAACCCCACTGTAATTTTGGTGAGATGTACAAATAACCTACTTTGTGTCCATATGATTCTGGTTGTGGTGGCAGTTGAAGCCCAGCACGTGTGTCTCTGCCAGTCATCATCCAGCTCCAGGGATCGTGTATCACCTCAAGATGGCTGCCTGCAGTGATCCCTTGGAGGGTAGACCTTTCTGGGAGGGACTACACGTCTTGTCACCCCCACCAAGACACAATCTAAGAGGTAAGGTGCAACCTGAGGCCATAGAGCAGTATGGCTAAAACATAGGTGGGAGGACAAAACAAACACCCATGATGTAGAGGCCAGACAATGCAAATAAAGTAAGAGGTACTTTACATTAAAAATATATACCGTCATGCAAAACGTAGTTCAAGTTGAAAGGCTTGTGCACTGTTAAGACCAGTGTAGTCTGTACTACATGCACAGATCGCCGTGTTTTTGTTTTTTTAAAGAAACCATTCCAATGTTATGGGTTTGGTTACATTTGGAAACTAAAAACCTGCTTCATGGTTGTGACCTCAATGACATAGCTCAGTTGTGTGCCCGTCAATTATGGTCCAGGGGTCGCCATCAGCACAAAACTAACTAAACCCTCACCTCTCTCTACCTTGATTCTTCCTAAACTCTAGAACACACGTCTCCAGCATAAGTCTCAGTTGAACACAGTTGGAGTGATTCCATGGATAAATGTATAGATACCGGCTGAGAGTTGAAGGGTTTCCCCATTGCAAGAGGTGGGTTTCCAGGAGCACAACATTCAGCAGTGCCTGTGGCCACTGTTTACTAGACTGCTTAAATGTCTACGACAGGATGAATATCACTCATAAAAATGATCATTCTACCCGATTATCGTTGAAGTAGTCTGTTCATCCAAGGAAGACACAGTATCAGGAGCGTTTAACACAAAGTTTATTGGAGCATAGGAACCCCATGTCACGAGCACAGACTTAGAACCCCCAAGTATGTCATAGACCCCACATTCCACAGGAGACATGACACACAAGGTAAAGGCAGAAGCCAGACTAAGACACAGTATAACACATCTCCCTTCTTTCAATACATAACCTGGTAGATAAACAAACAGACACGATGAGCACACACAAAAGGAACCCCAATACAAGACACACCACCCATACCCACACAAAACAGGAAACAGATGAACAGAAAGCAAAAATGGAAACAATGAGGAAGTAAAATCATCGAGTTACAAAATCATTGAGCCACTTTGGAGAAGCCACACACCTCTTGCTTCTCTCCAATCTTCCATAAGGCAAGATAGCATTTTTATTATCACATTTCTCAGCTCCAACAATCTCAAGAGAAGGTACCTTAGAAGTTTTAGGCACCACAGCCGACAAAGGCAAATCTGAAACTGAAGGTGAAGAGCTGCCACCACACCTTTGAAACAAAGCAACTCTTCTCATGTTCCAGACTTGCATATTGTCCAATTTTAACCAATTGTGACCCACCTGAATGACTTTGAAAGAACCACGAAATTTAGAAAGACAAGCCTTGACACCACCAGGTTTGACTTTAACTAAGTCTCCTACTCTAAAGAAAACTTCTTTGGGAGAACAAAAGGTGTCCTTGGAGGGAGAGAGATTGACACTTTTCCACATCCAAGAAGGACATAACTTAGTGGAGAGTTTCCTACCTCTCATCATTTCAAATGGAGTTTTACCAGTAGCAGCATTGGGTGTGGTGCGGTATGCCCACAACATGTCTTTGACAGCACTTTGCACATTCTGCCCAGCCCTGTTGGCCAATTCCATGGTGCCTTTCACTAATCTATTTATCCTTTCGACTTGCCCGTTACCTTGTGGGTTGTACAGGGATGTACAAATATGTTTCACCCCCAGCTGAGTCAAAGAGGATTCCATCTCAGAGGAAGTTAGTTGTGTGCCGTTATCAGTGACCAATTTAAAAGGAACACCCTCTCTTCTAAAAATGTCCTCCAATAGGGCAATAGTGGTCTTGGTGCAAATATTCCTCACAAAACCAACTTCGAACTAGCATGACTTGGCATCTACCAAGACAGCGGCAAAGCGTTCTTGCTCAGACAGTACAGTGAAAGGACCAATAAAATCAAGGCTGACTTTCTCCCAAACAGAATCAGCTTCAGCCATGTGAAAAGAAATGCCTTTGAGAGAACCTCCCCCCAACTTCAACCTTTTCTCTGAATTTTTGCAAGCAATGCAGTTCTCAACCCACCTCTTAATGTCAGCATCCATTTTGGGCCACCAAAAATTTTCCTTGACTCTTTTAAGGGTAAATGTTTGCCCCATGTGACCCTCATGTGCAAATGCAATTAGTTTGGACCTTAATATGACAGGAGGAATAAAACGCTCACCCCTGACAAAAATGCTATCAGAGTTCACAGACAACTCTTCAACTATTTTAGAATAGGGTCTGACCTCATTGGAATACACACTCTCTCTCATAACGCCTTGATTAATCATCTTATGGACAGCGATGAGTTCAAGATCTTTGTCCGAAGCATCCAACCATTCACGTTTGGAAATGGCACCATGTGCACCAGAAAAAATTTCAGCAATACTCGCCACAACTTCTTCTGTGAACACCTCACCCACTTCACACATTTTGTCAGGAAGTCTAGAAAGACAATCAGCTACCTTGTTTTTCGAACCAGGCACATATTCAATAGAGAAATCACATTCCTGCAGCTTAACGGCAAGTCTGGCAAGATGAGCCGAGCAATTCTTGAAGCCATTAGGTGCAAGAACTTTCAACAGGGGTGTGTGATCTGTTCTTAAGGTGACTCTAGAACCCCAAATGAACGAACGAAAGTGAGAGGTAGCCCAAACAGCTGCCAAAGCCTCCCGCTCAATAACAGAGTACTTCCTCTCGGTGCTCGAAAGAGAGCGGGACGCAAAGGCTACCGTTTTTTCAATACCAGCATGCATTCGAGATAAAACAGCACCCACACCAACCGCACTGGCATCCACAGTGAGGATAGTTTCCAAATTGCATTGAAATGGGGCCAAGATTTTTGCATTAGAGATTTCATTCTTAAGGGCACAATAAGCCCTCTCCTGAGACACACCCCACACAAATTTCTGCCCCTTCCTAAGCAAAACACGTAATGGTTCAGATTTCGTAGCAAAGTCTTTCACAAATTTTGAATAATATTCGACCATGCCCATGAAAGAACGCAACATATCCTTGTCAATGGGTGTTTGAGCATTGATGATGGCACTAACAAGGTTGAGTTTGGGTCTAACACCTTCACTTGAAATGCGATAACCCAAGTATTCCACCTCAGTAACTAAGAATTTGCACTTTTCTCTGCGCAAAGTAAGGCCAGCTTCCAACAATTTGTGAAGAACAGTACGTAGAGTGTCATTATGAGACTCAATGGTGTCACCAAATATCAAGATATCATCTTGAAAGAAAATAACATTGTCAACACCAGCCAGGACTTTAGAGATAAGCCTCTGAAACACGCTGGCCGCGGATGACAAACCGAAGGGTAATCTGTTGAATTGAAAAACCCCTTTGGCAGTGACAAAGGCAGTAAGGTGTTTGGAGTCGGGATGTAACATGACCTGATGGTATGCACTCTTGAGGTTTCATTTTGAAACCCTTCCCCCCGCCAAAAGAAAAACCAACTCTGTGATGTTGGGGAGTGGGAAAACGGTCCATCACTACATTCTGATTGAGGCTGCGAAGGTCAACGCAGAACCTCAAGGAGCCATCAGCCTTTTTAGTGATTACCATGGGAGATAACCATAGGCCTGGGCGTAGTTTGCGGAGTTTTGCTATGCGAAACTCCGCGAAGTTACAAAAAAACTCAGCGAAGTTCCGCGAGTGGCGGAGTGCAGTGCGAACTGGAGTTTGTGCTGGTATTCCTGCTGCTCGGGTAGAAATTCTACCCGAGCGGCAGCTCGCGCTCGCGAACTTACCGTTCGCGATCGCGAGCTTACCGTTCGCGATCGCGAGCGGGGAAAATACTCCACTGCACATCGCAAAGCGGAGTTTTCTGCACTCTGCGAGCTCCGCGGAGTGCAGAGAACTCCGCAAACTCCGCGAACGGAGCGAAGTTCACCGCCCAGGCCTAATAACCATTGTGTAGCTTCAACAGGTTCAATAACCTCATCCAAGACCATTTGATCAATAATTTTCTTTACCTCCTCCCTCATGGCAATGGGAACCTTCCTGGAAGTATGCCTTACAGGAATGGCATCTTTCTTTAAAATGATCTTATGTGTATAGTCTTTAGCTACACCTAATTTGCTGTTAAAGACTGATGCAAATTGTTCAAGCACTTGGTTAACATCATCTTCACACACAACCATTACTTGCTCTGCAGCCCTGGGGTTGACAACAATATGCAGGTCGTACTGATGAGACCATCCCAGAATGGGTGGACCCTCAGTAGCAACGTAAATTTTCCCTTTCGTGTGACGCTCATGGAAGAAAATGTCAGCTTCAAAGTACCCAATAACACCTATATTGGTACCTTGATAACACTTAAGCACAACATTTGTATTATTCAATAATCTGCAAGGCCAAACTGTATCAAATAAGTCTTTAGAAATGATAGTATATAGAGACCCTGAGTCAACCATCAAAGTTACTAAATTGCCATCAATCTGAAAGTCCGCTTTGGGACGAGAACATCTCTTGACCCTGAGTCAACCATCATTACTTTATGCTCGAAGAACTCCTCAGATTCCTCAACTAAAGCTACTTTTGTTTTGTTGGCATTACACATGCGGGCGTAGTGTCTTTTCCTTCCACACAAACGACAGTTTTGGCCCAGCGCAAAACATAACTTAGAGTTCGCAATGTGAAGATTGCTGCCACAACGAAAACACATACGTGTGTTGGATCTGAGTTGGGAACAAACTGATGATCTTGGAGAAGGATTGCGGTTCAACGAAGATGCGGTAGGCTTCCTCTTAACGAAATGAACAGAATCCGAATCACAGTCAACCTCAGAAACTTCAATATGCTCCCTATTGCTCATTTTTTGCATTTCCTTCATGCATTTTTGAGATTCCTCCACCACTTTAGCCAATTTAATGGCTTCCTTTAAAGAGGGATCTGCCGCTGCCCACAACCGTTCCTGAATTTTCTTGTTGCTACATTGAACAATTAATTGGTCACGTATGAGTTCTTCCGTCATGGGACCAAATTTGCATTTAATAGTCAGTTCTCTTAGCTTTGCCACAAATTCGTCTATAGTCTCATTTGGTCTTTGAGGTTGGGTGTAAAATTTGTGACGTTGCATGACAATATTCAATGTTTTGGCAAAGCGTTTGTGAATGCGCAATTTAGCCTCCTTATAGACATCCTCCATTACATCACCATTATCCTCATGTACTTGCGGTAAGTATTTAAACACATGTTGGCCCTCAGTGCCAAAGCATCCAATTAACAAAGCCTTTTTTCTTATAGGAGAAAAATTAGAGCCCCCTAAAGCAACAACGTAATTCTCAAATATTTCAATCCAATCCTCCCATTCAATGGGAGGATCGCCTTGCAGCATGAGAAAGGAAGGAGGAGGCACAACAGCTTGATTAATACTCATTGTGGATATTGAATGTCAAGGAAAAAATAAACTGCACTGATATAAGGATTGTTGTTTGAAACTAAAGTACCAGTGGTGGCCACAGGGTGGCAGTGTTCAGTAAGCAGGACTATCCTTCTAGGCAATGTCACGCTCTATGGTGATATTCAGAGCGAGAGACTCGAGAGAGAAGGAACTGAGGGCACAGAAACTGAACACTAGGCAGTTAAGCGTTGACTGTAATAAGGATGCGGCCACAACGCTTTATTCCCAGTCACAAACAAGACACGCTTGTAAGAGGACGCGAACTCTCAGAAGGCAGCACAATGTAGGCGCGAGACAAATAGCACGAGCGGATGCGCATTCAAAGGTGGCACGAGCTCTCAGATAAGCTGTGGCAGGCACAAGCTCTTTAAAGACAGTGCGGAGCGTGGCAGACGGCAGGCGCGAGCTCCTTGAAGGCAGTTCAATCAGCGCCTGGCATGCGCGCGAGGCGAGCATAACGGGTAGCTTGCTTCTGAGCTCTTTGAAGGCAGTTCAATCAGCGCGTGGCATGCGCGCGAGGCGAGCGTAACGGGCAGCTTGCTTTAATTAAAAATTTTAAAAAACAGAGAAGGCAAAGTGGAGGTTGAGCAGGGCTGCAAAAGTAAAGAAAACAGTCTGAAATGAGGCAATCCTACCGCACCAATGACAGCGGTGAATCAACGTAGGCAGGACACGGGGTTCCTCTAGCAAGCTCCAGGGTCCAAGAACAGTTGGCAGATCACTGCTGATGCGGGGCACATCTCATCCTGTTGCCAAAATGAAGTAGTCTGTTCATCCAAGGAAGACACAGTATCAGGAGCGTTTAACACGAAGTTTATTGGAGCATAGGAACCCCATGTCAAGAGCACAGACTCCAACTCAATAACTGACTTAGCACCCCCAAGTATGTCATAGACCCCACATTCCACAGGAGACATGACACACAAGGTAAAGGCAGAAGACAGACTAAGACACAGTATAACAATCGTCTTTCACACACTTCATATATTATTTTGAACAACAGATATTCCAGGAGTTAAACAAGGCGTGGGAGGTTCAGTGGCGCAGTTACAACAGAGGAGGCTGTCGGTGACCTCTCATCACACATGCAGCATGTGATGACCTCCTGTCAGGTTTCAGTGGCTAGATATGCACCGCATGGCTATGAAGTGGGTGAACTTCACCAGTTGTGTTGCTCTGTTTCACCATGTCCTTGACAGTGAGACCTCAGACTTGGATGGGTGTCATAAGCAAGCTATCCATGGACACTGGTGAGGCACTCTCATGAGCGTATCCATGTTTGCTCTCATCCATGTCCCAGGCAGTTGTTTGCAGTGGTGCTGGCGTCTTGTTCATGCTCAAGCATGCAGTGTTCAATCCAGGGCACACCCTTCACATGTTCACTGCATGCAGAGGCTTCACTGTTGTATCTCTAGCAATAACGCTCACTGACCAATGACCTTCAAGTGCATCGAGTCTTTGCGTACTCCTCTGGATTTGGTACACCAAACCCAAAACCCTTATTACCCCGTGGGGTGTGTACTTAACAACCCTGCAACAGTAGGGGATCACCAGGCGCCTGATCCTGCTGCGTGCAACAACCATTCACAGACCAAGATGAGGAGCAGCCTCTGCACATAGTCCATCTTCACCATCGTCGTCGTTATGTGACAGAGGCATGAACACGGGGGAAGTGGCGCATCCTTTTACTTCGAGAACCCTGCAGAGTGTTTCGTCAGAAGCACCACCGACTCGGGGGCGTGGCTTGACGCTGACGGCAGATGGCGGTTCCCGAGTGAAGCTCCTCGGGACGACGCGGACTGCATCTAGCCTAACGATGTCTTAAGGAGTTTGGCGAGTTGTGGCGAGCAGCGGAAGCTGGGCAGATGCTTCCGAAACTCGCGGTGAGCAATTTGCTGACTGGAATTCGGCATATTTTTACTTTATACTTTAGCCCTCGCGAATCGTGGGAAGCGGCCGCCATTTTGTGCCGATGTTCTTCTGGCAGCCTAATGCGTGAGGAGAATTATTTGCCAGTTTGAAACTAAAAGGAAGGCTTTCAATAATGCGGTTCTCCTTTTAAACAATGAAAAGGCAGGTGCCAGTTGCTCAATGTGCTTGTCTTTCCCCTTATTTTTCTTCGTACTTTGAAACTTTATATTTGCAAACAACGCTATTGGGGAACTTGACTACAGCAGAGGCAGGCGTCTCCACCATTATGAGGGCTCTGCTTACTTTCTCTTCATTACACATAGCGCGAGTGGCCGTTATTTGCATATTCTACAATACAATTGGGCTCTAATTCGTTTTTTCTTTTTCTCTACTGCTTTATATGGGACGATTGAAAAAACTGGGGCCCCCCACACCGCGCTCCACGCAGTCCTTCATCAAGAACTCCAAAATATTTACGGGATTCTCCAGAATGGAGGACTCTATGGTTTCTTTCTCTAAAAGTTCTTCGCCTACAAGCTCTGTCCCCTCTGCCACGGGGAAAGCTACTACTAAGCGCTTGAAAAAAGACCCACCTACCCCACCAAAGCCTGCTTCTCCTGTTTCTTTGGATATGTTGTTGGAGGAGATACGAGCACTCCTTCCATTCATGGAAGAAACAAATTCCAAACTACAGTTTCTTACTGAGAATTGGTCTCAAATGAATGAACGACTCACAACTGTGGAACATAATGTTTCCTCCTTTGGTCCTACCATTGATAAAGTTAATACTCTCCATTCTCAGGTTTCTATACTTGAGAAACAGGTTGAAGATCTTGAGAATCGAAACAGGAGAAACAATATATGTATTTACGGATTGCCGGAAAAGTCAGAGGGTCCTGACCCCCTATCCTTCTTCAAAGCATTCCTTCCCAAACTGCTGCAGTTGTCAGAAGGAACATTACTCAATATTCAACGGGCTCACAGGCTTGGCCGTCAACAATCAGGTGTGTCTACTTCGCGGAGACCAAGAGGAGTTATCCTGTATTTCCTTGAGTATACGGATTTGCTCAAGGTTCTTTCAGCAGTCAAGTCCATCCAAAGAGTCACATGGTCGGGCTCCACTTTATTCTTCACTCAAGATTACGCCAGAGTCACAGCAAATAGATGTAAGGAATTTCTCAACATGAGACCTGATCTACGTTCTTTAGGGGCTCGATACGGGCTTTTTTATCCATGTCTGTTCAAGGTCACCTACAAGAACAAGACTACAACATATAAGGATCCAATAAAGTTGCGAAGTTTTATCAATTCATGTAAACCCGAAGTTATGGACTTTTCTGGAGCATCGTCATCTTAGAATGTTTGGATGTTACCTGACTTTTTACAGTGGTTTCTATTCTTCTTTCTTGTTTAAGAATTCTAATTCATGGTTTACTACTTCATAAATGTTTCCTACAACCTTGTTCAAAGAAGTTTATTTAGTCACTCTACTTTGTAAACTTCCCTTGTTTTTTATTAAATATTTTCTTCTCTCCCATTTACAGGATTGTTGATGTCTTCGTCTGCCCTACATCCCTGTCACTTGAGAATTGGCATGATCCTTTCTCGCCCCTCGTTGTGTTCGGTCCGAACGTGTCATCTCTTCCATGTGGGTTCATCCCCCCCTCTCATTTACGATGTTTTTAGGTATGTTGTGCCTTCTTTACTTTTTTATCCTTCTTTGTCCATTTTTCTATCCTTTTTGTTTTTCCCTCTCCTTTGTCTTTTCTTTCCTTCTCTTCCTATATATCTCTATTCATCATCTCTATTTTTCTTGTATTATTTAATTATTTCTGCATATAGTCGGATTGTTCTCTGGTGTGTTTTTTGTTGTTTAAAGATTTACATGGGTTGGTGTCTTATATACATTTTTGTTCCTATTTTATGTCTTTGAAATTTGTGTCTTGGAACCTCAGGGGTTTGAACTCTCCTATTAAAAGGCAAAGGGTTTTAACTCATCTGGCTAAATTGGAAACTGATATAGCTTGTATACAAGAATCTCACTTGACAACAGAGGAATCTTTAAAATTGAAAAGAAGTTGGGTAGGGGAGGTCTTTTTCTCACCAGGGGATGGTAAACGGAATGGGGTTTTAACTCTTTGCCGTAAATCACTTACTGTTAAACTACTTTCCCAATGTTCTGACGGTGATGGACGATGGTTATTCACCAAATTGCTGATAGGGAATGCTCTGATTTCTTTACTTAATATATACGCTCCCACCACTAGAGATTCCTCTTTTTGGACTTCCCTGGCTCAACAAATTGCACACTGTATTGATGATAACTTCATTCTTGCAGGAGATTGCAATCAAGTCATACATCCTTTTTTAGATCGTAACTCAATGGTCTCTTTTGTACCCCAAAAGGCTCAAACTTTTTTTCCAGACGTTCAAACAATACAAGCTTATTGATGCGTGGAGGCTTTGCAACCCCACTACAAGAGAATATACTTACTATTCTCCTACCCACCATACTCAATCTCGATTGGACAATTTTTTTGTTTCTCATAATATCTCCCAATCATTAATAGCTTCGGATATTGGATCTATTTTAATATCCGATCATGCTCCTACCATCATCCAACTCGATATTTTACAAAAACCTACTACTTCCAGAAGACGGCGTTTTAATAATGCTCTTCTTTTGGACCCAACATTTACCTCCTCTTTTATCTCCTTTTCCAATGAATATTTTTAATTTAATCAATCTGATACCCTACTTTTTTTGTTATATGGGATGCTTTTGAAGCAGCATCTAGGGATTTTATCATTGGTTATGTCTCTAAGAAGCGCAAAACTTCACGTGACTAACCAAGACCATCTTAACCAAGATAAAGAAACTGGAGCACTCCTACTATTCTTCAAAATCAAAAGATTGTTTCACTGAACTCATAAATGCTAAGTTTCAATTTAATAAGGATCGACAGATAATGCATCAACATATTTATTAAAAACCAGTGCGAAATGTTATGGTGGCCAAAATAAAGCGGGGAAATTATTAGCTAACTACCTGAAAGTTAAACATAACAAACTTAATATAGATTCTATTATGGATGAGCAACATACATTGAAATTTAAAGACACCGAAATCCTGGACGAGTTCCTTCACTTTTGTAAAACACTTTATACGTCAGAGATCCCTACCTCAGAACATCATATCTCTCAGTTTCTTTCTGGTATTCAAAAATCCTCCGACATTCAACCGGATTTCACACTCTTAGAATCAGACCTATCACAAACGGAACTCCTTACCGCCTTACAGACGCTCAAAAAAGACAAAGCACCAGGACCAGATGGTTTTACAGTTGAGTTTTTTTTACATTTTGCTCATTTGTTACTCCCCAAGTTGTACAATCTTTTAGATTTCTTCTTACACTCAGGCAGATCCGCTGGATCTTTTTCAGATGCCCTAGTCTGCCTTATTCCCAAGGAAGGAAAAGACTTAAAATACTGTAAACATTTCCGGCCTATTTCCTTAGTTAATATCGACTATAAAAAAAATTCAAAAGCCTTGGCCATGCGTCTAGAATCCTACTTACCTAAATTATTAGGAAAGGAACAATCTGGATTTGCTAAGGGCCATCTCATCACAGATAATACCCGCTTATTTTTTGATGTTTTGCCCAAATCTCCCAAGTTACCTCACTCTCTCGCAGCAATAGCCTTAGACGCAGAAAAAGAAGCGTTCGACAGAGTGGAATGGCCTTACCTTTTTCATACACTTAAGTGGTTTGGTTTTAGACCTAAAATTATATCTTTAATATCCATTCTTTACTCTAAACCACAAGCAGCTGTGTGTGTGCAAATGGCAACACGTCTCCATTTTTTGATCTAGGCTGGGGGGTCCGTCAAGGTTGCCCTCTATCTCCGTTTTTATTTAATTTAGCCTTAGAACCTTTTTTGTCCATAATCCGTCAGAATCAAGATATACATGGATTTGATTTTCAAAACACTCACATCAAATTGGCAGCATATGCTGATGATGTATTATTATTTATTTCACAACCTCAGTCCTCTATTCCTGCATTCCTACAAGAAGTCGATTCCTTTGCTTCTGTCTCTGGATATAAATTAAACAAGGACAAGTGTGAAATACTACCTTTAACAAAATACACTTTTAAAGATGATTTTAGTGTCTCAAACTTCACATGGAACCCAAAACATATCAAATATTTAGGTTTACATTTCGCTACATCCATTCCAGATACAGTCTCTTGTTGTATGGATAATTGTATACAAAGAATTTCCACATTGACAACCAAATGGCACCCCCTATACTTATCATGGTGGGGTCGTTTGGACACTCTAAAAATGATGTTGACTCCTATAATATTGTGTACAATTTCTAATATTCCAGTATCCATTTATTTAACAAAATTTAAGAAAATAAATTCTGTATTATCCTCTTTTTATGGAACAACAAAAAACCACATAAGTCATTATCAAAGTTAACACGTCCAAAATCAGAAGGCGGTGTCAATTCTGCTGACTTTCGCATATATCAAAAGTCCTTTTTACTCCATCAATCCTCGAGATGGTTGGCTGAGTCTTTAAGGGATTGCCCTTTATGGGTTGAACTTGAGCATTCTTTTCTTCCCCCTTTCTCATTTAAGGAATATGTCTCCTTTACACGCAAACCACAATCCCTGTCCACTCTATACTTAAACACACATGCAAAATTTTGGAATCCAATTTATCTTTAGCTCCTATGGATTTAGATTCTTTTTTCAAATCTACACTTTGGCATAATAAGATGATATTGGTACGTGGTAAACCCGTGTATTGGAGGTCTTGGAGACAGAGAGGCTTAATTTGGATAAATCAATTGTATGTACAAGATGAGATCATGTCCTTTACACAACTCAGTAGACTCTTTAACCTACCTACATCCTTTCAATCCAAATATAACTTCCTGAAACAGGCCATTCTAACTGCATATGCTCAACTTACATCTTCTAATGCTCCCACCTCTTCACCTATTAACAAGTTGCACACTCTTCTTTGTGCTAACCCCAAAGCTTCTGTTATTTATAAATATTTACGTTCTTCATGCACCATCAGAGACAAAACTAAAGTGGAACTTTCATGGGAACAGGATCTAGGGATATGCTGGTCAACGTCTTTATGGAAGTCCTCCTGAGCGGCAAACACTACGCAAACACTCTTTTTTATATACAACAGACTTCTTTTATGCCCGGTTACTTTAAATAAAAGACATACGACTCTTCCAGACACTTGTTGGACATGCTCCCTCCCACATGCGGATTTATACCATTTACTCTTTACGTGTCCTCTTGTACATAACTTTTGGAAAAATGTCTGGTCTCAGGTCAATTTAATCTTTGGATCTAGTCACCCTTTTTCTATCCCTAATGTGTTTTTGGGAAGTTTATCCCCTGTTTGGACCACTTGCATTTCTAATACAAAAATTATAGACCTGTTGATGGCAGTTGCTTTCCACAAATAACTAAAAATTGGAAAGATTTCACCAAATTATCTTATCAAGCATGGTGGTATGCCGTTTGTCATAATCACAGATTAGATACAACTTTTGTATACCCTATTCACATGGCTACAAAAAGATTGAATTTATGGTTACCTATTACATTGTTTATTGATGCCAGTGCTAAACAATCCTTTTCCTTAACGCCTACTCAACAAGAAGTTTCTCAACCTCCTTGACTTTCCTTATGTTGATGTTATATTAATTTGATTGTTTTAGACCTTCTGCTGCAATTTTATACATGAACTGTATTTTTCCTTTATTTGCACCAATCCAATATGTATATCCTTTTCGCTTTCTTTTTTTTTTAGATATGCTAATCTGACTTTTATACTCAATTATTTATCCATACGATTGATTTGTACTCATATGCCATTGAATGCTTTATTGTATTGTGAATTAATACCTTAAACTTCTTTAATAAACTTATTTTGAACTATAGAAGCACCACCGACTCCCAACTACCAGTTTACCAACTTCACCCCTTGGACCCAGGGTTGTAGGTTCCATGATTCAAGCAGTTCACGGTGAATTCAGCATTACCATAAGCACACTGCAATAACCTACCTATTTAAACATAAGCGCAATGATAAAGATGTGAGCACCATAATGCACTGTCGCTGATGAGCTTCAGTAGAGTTCTTTGTTGGGTGCTGGCGGCCTACTACAGTGATGTAACTCGTCCAGCTGCTGACATTAGCAAGTTGATGTCACCAGGGTTAATAAAGGTCACTGTAGAGTCATCATGCATTTCCCACCAATGAGGTATTTTTATTAAATGTCATCATATAATGTTATATTGTTGAGCCTGGAACCCAACGCTCTGCATCAAGCACTGTTAGAGAACGGCATGTAGTTGAGGAAATAGTATTTTACTGTGGAGGGATTTTTATTCTGACTCTTTCGAGTTGTTTTTCCTTCATCTATGTAGAGTAAACAAGATATGTTTTTCCTGAAAAGTGATATTTATTGGGAAATTGTGATAAGGTAATCTGGATCTTCTACCTCACACATCACACAGTGCGTGCTAGGCCTAACTGTGTGAAGAACATTACTTAAATGACAGCTAAAGTATAATTAATGTGGCACCGGGGTGCTGCAATGGAAACTCAGACACTCAGCCGGGCACGTGACGCTTTCTGAAATCATGGTACATTTGCTTCGTTTATGGTTTCAGTTCTCAGCTTGTCTGGCTTCTTAGAATAGTACATTTTTTGTAAAACATCATATGACCACTTCCCCAGACGCCAGGCGGAAAGGCACGCCTTCGTCCCTTTGCCACGCGCTGTTCTGGTTTCTTCTTAGAATAAAACCCAACACTGAATACGATACACTAAACAGAGGCTTTCAATGCGTAGTTAACAAAATAAGTAATCATTGAAAAGAAACGCTGCAGTTAGCATTCCAGTTTGTTGGTGTCACTCATTCTGTTTGAAATAAACTAATTCTCTCACCAAGCCATCACATTCGAATGTCTCTTTTCAGCTTTCTGACCATGCTTGGAAACCTTAGTGAGTATAAAAGTATCACTGTGGCATGATTACAGTCTTCGGTTATTGTGGTTTTCAGTGTAGGTGCGTTGGTTTGGAAGGGTTAGAGGAGAGAGGTATTTCTGGAAGCACAGTGCTTTGTTTACATGCTGGCACATTCTTCTTTTGGCAAAGCTTTCCTTAAATATTGGCTTTTCAGAACAGCATAATGAGGCAGCCTGGCGTGAGTCATCCTGGCAGGCCTGGATTCATTCGTTGATCGCTAACCTCACGCACACAGTTTTGCTGAGTTCCCAGTTGCACACTCGGGAGCTTTCATGGGACACTTCGTTTTTCTCTTGAAATTCAACTACTGTCAGCCAAAATGTACCTACTCAGTCTGAGTAAGTCTTGATTGTGATGAATGCATAAGAACCCCCACTAATTTCTGTATATGTCTTTTAAGTTATATTAGTATAAGACTGCAAGCAAGAAACACCATCCATGGATATGAATTATTCAGTATTCAGTAACTGTTAATACTCCCACCACCGGGGCACAAATCATCAATCCATTTCAGGCTTTTTCTGCAAACCGGCCCAGTGAAGCCAGCCTCCGCCTGTGCTGTGTCCTCACAAAAAACAGAACTTTAGGACTTAAAAGGTGAGCTGCGGGGCCATATATATACTAATACCAAAATTAAGTAAACAATTATTCTATAGGTGCATAAAACATTTTTATTTATTTATTAAATTCACTTTTATATTGTGCTATCTTAGACTAAGGGTATTATATTACTCTATAGGAGCACCAAATCATATCTGAACATTTTTCTTCGTTTTAGGCAGAGAGACTGAGTAATTTACCCAGAATCACAGGATGTTGCGCTGAGGGCAGGACTGGAACCTGGTTCCCCAGTTCCTAAATTGAGATTTCTGGCCATACAGCTACATCATCTTTCTTAATCTACACTATCTAATAAATTAAAATGGAGCATAGATTACTAAATACAATGAAACTAAAATTTTTCCCCTCTGCTTTCAGGTACTCCTCTTCAAGAATCCACGTTTGGATTCCCATGGACACTTTCTCCTCTTCCAGCAGCGGCACTTTCGTGAAGTCCTCCATTGGGTTCGACGGCGGTTTCCCACACCACTTCACACGTATGCACCCGGCTTCCCTGGTGTAGGTAACGTGGGTACTAGGGTATCCACGGGTGGGGTGGCTCTCCAACCTTCTGTCTTCCAAGGAGTTCTTCCAGGGTCCACTGGGAAGGGTCCTTAATCTTTAAAAATCCAACCGCGACTTGCACATAGACTTGTACGGAGCACGCGGTCGTGTTCACACACTGCACACGCTCTCCGTGGGGTCCCTATCAACTTACCTTGGGTGGTTATGTGGGTCCCCAGCAATTCTACATCCTCTTGACATCGTCCTGACTCAAGTCGTGGTTCTTATACCACTTTCTTAATATATATATATACCACTTTCTTAATAATACGGACCACTGTCTGCTCTTGAAAAGTGAAAAGAAAACTTTTCATTTTTCTTTTTTAAATGCAACCTATTTTCATTTAAGGAAAACAGGCTGCATTTAAAAAAAATTATTGCTTTATTCGAAAGCAATCACAAACACGATAGTCTGCTGACCCCAGCAGGCCACCATCCCTGTGATTTCAGCGATTCCTAATGGGTCGCAAATTGTGCACTACTTCATTAATTCATGAGGTAGGTTGATTTGCAGCCCACTAGGAATCTCTTTTACCTAATTGCGATTCGCAGAAAATTGCAGTTAGGTAATCGCTATTTCTAATATTGATACATCCAGCCCTTTAAGTCTAGAAATTGAGGTAAAAGGAAGTGTGGATCCACGAAATGAGGGTCATTTGACAGACCTGTAAAAGAAGGGAGGATTAGTGGGTGTGGGGAAAGAGGAGGGCCACGGTTTACTGTGACAGAAAGCAAAAAGCCCAAATGAACTGAATGATGAAAGATCTCTTGCAGTATTAATTCTACTTACGCTTTCATGAACAACAAAGAAATCGAGTCTATGTCACTCAGGAGTGACCAGGAGACTTGGAAGACGAATGCCCTCCGATGTCGGGTGCTTCAGGGAAGATGACGATGACCTTGACTCTACAGCTGTGAGGACCAGGCGACGCTGAGGAAGACCAGGCCCCAGTTATGGGCTGTCCCATGAAGAATGTCGAGTGCTGAGGGGTCGGTGTCCGGCGGGAGCACCAACAAGCCTTGGCAAATGCAACCCACGCAGGAAGTCGAGAAGGTGCAAAGTTGGGACCAGCAAGGTCCAGGGGACTCACCACAAGCATGGGAGTTAGGGCAGGCCTAGAGCAATCAGGGGAGCCCAAAGGTAACAAGTGTGACCCTCAAATGGACCCACAGGCTTGAGGTATTGGAGTCGCGAGAGGACCTCAAGCAGCTCACCAAAAGATGCAGGCCACGATGCACACAATGTGGTGTGGCTGAAGATTCTGGTCACAGGAGATGCTCGAGGTTGGAGCAACGTGGATCTCAAAGATCTTCTTGGAAGGAAGCCAACAAGCCTTTGCAGCTTCAAGTTGGATGCGGTGCACAGGGGTTCGGTTATTGCAACCCCCACGAGGGATACTGGCCTCAAACTTGGTGAGAGGGCAGGGCAGGCCTCGGGAGCTGTGGAAACCCACCACCTGTGTTGCAGAGCCCACGGAGTCCGGAGGAGCTCAGGATCTGCAGACCGGTCGACTTAGTTGCGATGCCTGCAAATGCAGGGGAGTGACTCCTTCACTCCAAAGGAGATTTCTTCAGGTGTCTTTGATGCTTCACAGGCCTTGGCAGGTTCCTGTATCATGCACAGGCACAGACGTTGCAGCAGACTGGAAGGGAGACAAAGACCGGCCCAAATGAAGTCCAGAGTGCCCAGACAGTAGAAGTGCAGTGGTGTCTGATCTGAATCTTATCCCACGATGAATCTAGGGACCTACACCCAGGTAAGCCCTTAAGTACCCTAGGGAAAGGGTTGGGAAGATTCAGGGGACCCTCCCAGGGGAGGGTCTGGACAGGGGGGAGGTTACTCCCATGTCCTTTGTCCAGTTTCGCGCCAGAGCGGGAGCCAACTGCTCCCAGAACTGGTTTGAGCTGGACTATGCATGAGGACACCAAATGTGCCCCTCATGCAGACTTTCTGGGGCTGGCAAGCGCACCCACCCAGTCCCAATACACTAAATCCTGTCTGGGAGGCGGTCACACCTCCCTGTGACAGGATGCCTATTGTTCCACCTTCCTCTGCTCGAGCTTGGCTCATGTCTCTGGTCGGCAGCAACCATTTTGTGCTGTCCGGGGCTAGACGGTTGGCACTAGGAACACTGAGAGCCTAACGGAGGGCTCTTCCAGTGCTTGGAATCATACCTCCCACATAAACGGTGTGGGGGTATGATTCCAACATGTTTGATACCAAACATGATAGGATTCGTTGCAGCCGTTTTCGACATGGTCATCGCGTAATTATGCAGTACCCCTCTATATAGTATATGGCTGCTCCACTGACAACCCGGGAGAAAGGACTCCGTACAGGGGTGTCCTGCTCATGCAGGGGCACCATCTCACTTAGAACCAAGCACCCTGCCTTCAGAATTGCAAAGGCCTGCCATAGGGGTGACTTATAGGTTTTAGGTGCAGTGACCCTTAGATATAGTAAACCTATATATTTAGTAAGTGGTGCATGCACCAACTTACTCAGGCTGCAATGGCAGGCCTGTAGTTCCATTTTGCATGGTCTCTCATGGGTGGCATAATGCATGCTTCAGCCTATTGGAGACCTCTGGGGTACCTATGCCCTGGGTACATGGGTACCATGTACTAGGGACTGATAAGGGTACCCCAGTATCCAATCTGGAATTGTGCCTAGGTACTAACACAACAGTTTAGGGAGAAAGCAGATAGACTGGGGTCCTGATTAGCAGGATCCCAGTCAGACTAGTCAAAAACAGCATCACATCAAGCAAAGAAAAGTGGGGGTAACCATAGAAGCAGATACTACTTCCCTATACAACCCCCCCCCCAAACGTAAGGAGATGAGACTAAGCTTGCCCAGTTGAGTCTTCATGTTCTAAGTGGAAATATCTGGAGAGTCCATCTGCATTGGCATGGTTACTCCCAGGTCTATGTTCCACTGTATAGTCCATCCCCTCGAGGGAAATGGACCACCTTAAAAGTTTGGGGTTTTCACCCTTCATCTGTTTTAGCCATAAGAGGGGCTTATGGTCTGTCTGAACAATGAAGTGAGTGCCAAACAAGTATGACCTTAACTTCTTCAGGGCCGATACCACAGCAAAGGCCTCCCTCTCTATAGCTGACCAACGTTTCTCTCTGGGTGTCAACCTTCTGCTGATAAAAGCTACAGGTTGATCCTGGCCCTCTGCATTTAATTGTGACAACACAGCCCATACCCCCAACTCAGATGCATCTGTTTGGACAATGAATGTTTTAGAGTAGTCAGGACTTTGCAGAATGGGAGCAGTGCACATGGCCTCCTTGAGGTCATCAAATCCCTTCTAACAGCTAACTGTCCACTGAACTTTCTTGGGCATTTTTTTGGATGTCAGATCATTCAAAGGAGCCACTATGGATCCATATCCTTTGACAAATCTTCTGTAGTACCCAGTCAGGCCCAAGAAAGCTCTGACCTGAGTCTGGGTAGTTGGAGCAACCCATTCCATTATGGTCTGGATTTTGCTCTGAAGTGTTTCAACCTGGCCTCCACCCACAAGGTGGCCCAGGTACACAACCTTACTCTGCCCTATCTGGCACTTAGTAGCCTTGATAGTGAGGCCTACTTTCTGCAGAGCCTCCAAAACATTTTTGAGGTGGACTAGGTCATCCTCCCAGGTGGAGCCAAAGACAACTATACCATCTAGATATGCTGCACTATAGGCTTCCAGACCTGTGAGAACTTTATTCACCAGCCTTTGGAATGTGGCCGGTGCATTTTTCAAACCAAAAGGCATCACAATAAATTGGTAATGCCAACTAGGGGTTTGGCATCCTCAGCTAGTCTGATTTGCCAATAGCCAGCAGTAAGGTCAAATGTACTTAAGAACTTGGCTGAGGCCGAAGTATCAATAAGTTCATCTACCCTAGGAATTGGAGAGCATCAGTCTTAGGACTGCATTGAGTCCCCTGTAGTCAACACAAAACCTCATCTCTCTTTTTCCACCCTTGGTGTGAGGTTTTGGTACCAGGACTACTGGCCTAGTCCAAGGGCTATCTGAGGGCTCAATTACTCCCAATTCAAGCATATTTTGGACCTCTGTCCTGATGCAATCTCTGACATGGTCAGGCTGCCTGTAAATTTTATTTTTAACAGGTAGACTCTCACCTGTGTCTACTTCATGGATGCACCAGGTGGTTTGACTGGGTGTCAAAGAGAACACATGCCTATATTGATTGAGGACCTTCCTGCAATCAATCTGCTGTTGGTCAGTGAGGCTGCCTGCCAAGGCTACACCATCTACTGACCCATCATCAGGGTTTTGTGAGAGGAGATCAGGGAGAGGGTCACTCTCTTCCTCCTGTCCCTCATCAGTTGCCATGAGCAAGCCCTTGTCAGCCCTGTCTACAAAAGGTTTTAACCTGTTCACATGAAGCACCCTAGAGGGGCTTCTGGGAGTGCCAAGGTCCACCAGATAGGTGACCTCACCCTTTTGCTCAATGATAGTGTGGGGTCGGGGGGGCGGAGCTAGCCAAGCCTGGAGATGGCCGCACTGTGAGCGAGCTCCTCCGATCGAGCCTAAATCCTGCAATGATCCTGCAGTCATAACCTACTAATCCTTACGAAAATAACCGTCGACACGACTTTCAGAGGCGGCCTATAAGAGGTTGTCTCCCTGCGGCCAAAATCAATCTGGCAGGCGGAAAATCATCCCGTTGAATACTCGACCGAGGAGCGGCCTGGTTATCGCAAACGTGCGCGCTGGGACGTAACCACTACGCAAGCCCCAGGCGCGACATCTGCGGCGGAGGCCTAATGAAAGAAAAGTCGAGAGCGGACTTAGCCGAGGGTGACCACAGACCTCCCACTTCTACAATCCACACAGAAGGTGAGCGGTGGCGAAACAATTACCCCGCTGAGCACAAGCGCTGTGATCCGATACTGCCGCGACCGGGTATATCTGGCTGGCCCCCGACGGAAGCGAAGAGACAGTTCCTCCATGTTACCCGTAAATACCCGCTCCCTATCCGCCGAACAGTGTGGCGTGCCCTCCGGTTGCGACGGTGGGCGGTTTAAGGCCTAATAGCACCCGAGCCAAAGCCTGCATTCCACGTGGGGGAGGTAAGCGCTGTGCTGGACGTAATTGGTGCAAACTGCGGGCAAAACGACAACTAGAGATGGTGCGCTGCTTGTTGCGCTGGTGATTTGAGCATAGCCTCTACATATGCACAAGAGCGAGAAGATATACCTAAGGCATAGAGGCCCCCCATCTGGGGTGGATTGCAACATCGGGCACCCTATATATCTTCCGCTACACCCATGTTACACAATAAGGCAAAGCTGAACATAGGGTAACCAAAACCAGAGGAGCAGCAGATTGAACTGCGACAGGGGCCCAAGCCGCAAATCTGTGTTATGGTGCACTAGACCAATGCTACGCATGCTAACATTATAACCCGAAGGATCCACGCGAGCAACATTCCACGTGCTCTGTATCTATGCTCCTGGATGATTAACACATAATATAATTTCCTAGACGAGATGCACGTGGTCACAAGCACTTAACGCTATACTTAACCGGCTCTGCATAGAAAACAGTTTGGTACTGTGCAGGCCTACGACAGCTACAACATCTCAGAATACTGAAAGACAGGCCGCGCCAAAACAACCCCCCACAGAACACTACTTGGACCTGTCTCAACACCTGCAAACATGGGCAAGCCGGACAAGAATCAGCCCAAATTACAATTTGAGCAACGCAAAAAACAAACTGAAAGCAGCACTGATAGCCACCCAAAGGAACAGGCAGACACAGCCACAACAGGCCCTGATGAGACCGTGGACTTCCGAGCGATGTTTAACACGATTCAATCAACGCTATCGAACATTGACGGAAAGATAGACTCCTTAACATACCGAGTCGACCGCATGTCTGAAAGATTAGATAAACATACGGAGCGTATCGACATGGCAGAACGCCGCATATCGGACGCGGAAGATGCTCAAAACCAACTAGAATTGAAACAAACAAAAATAGACAAGGCCTTATCAGCTATGATGGCAAAGACTGAAGATTTAGAGGCGCGATCACGCCGCAATAATCTGCGCTTGATGGGCGTGGCGGTATCCACCCGGACAGGCAATATGGAACGCTTCATTGAGACCCTGTTGCTTGCTCTTCTGGGAAGGGAAACTTTCTCCGAAGTATTCATTGTTGAAAGGGCACACAGATCCCTGGCGCCCCCACCACCACCCGGGGAGCGGCCGCGCCCAATAATCGCCAAAATACTGAACTACAGAGACAGAGATGCGGCGCTTCGCAAAGCCCGAGAACTGGGCACACTACAATATGAAGGAATTACTATTTCCATTTACCCGGACTTTACTTCACAAGTTCAAGAAGCACGGAAGAAATTCTTGGATGTAAAGCAGAAACTGCGTGAGAACAATATTACTTATGCTATGATCTACCCAGCCCACCTGAGAATCACTGTGGATGGGAAAAGTAAAATCTTCAATGAGCCAAAGGAGGTACTGAAATACTTGCAACTCAAACATCCGCAACCTACAAGGCGAAAATCCCCGAGAGGGGCGCAGGCAGAGCAGGAGAACACTTCAGACGTGGAGTAATGCGTCTCCTCTGTGACATTACCTGTAACTCCGCAGAGGAACGCACTAAAAACTCCAGTGGATGCCACATAAGACTCAGATAAGTTTTGAAAGTTAAGAATAGACACTTCAGTACGAACCACATTATGAAAAATAATACTGCATAGTTAAAGGCTAGAGACGCCTATGTTCACTATATGAATGATAATTATTAACGTCATGTTGGTAACTTGTTAACACCACCAGGTTATGCACAATGCATTATCCTCATTTTGAATGTTATATATTTGTGTATTCGATCCCCCATATGCTAGGCATTGGGGTGTACGGCTGGCAGTTTCCGCCACCTCGTGTATACCACAACTTTCTCTTTCCCTGGTAGGGAATAATTTGTGGGTGGGCACATTTGTTAGTAATCAATCGGGATTGTCTTCGCTATAATTGGGATGGCGAAGTGGGTGGGGGGAGGGCGAATGCAGGGGTTTGGAAATATGGTAATCGGATACATGTTGGTTTCAGATTCATACACGCTAACACATAACACATGCTTAATTACAACGCATGCAGACATGCTTAATCCTGTAAAAAATGTTGACGTCGCGATCTATAATTGGTATTCTCATGATCACACAAATGCATACAGTGACTAAACCTACACCTCTGAAACTCATGACCATGAACGTGAGAGGTCTTAATAATCCCAGAAAAATCAGACAAGTGTTTGCTTATTTAAATAGGCATAATATAGATATAGCACTACTGCAGGAGACACATCTACTTCAGCAGAAAGCAGTAAAACTTGGTAACAGATGGGCGGAACTGGTGGTGTCGTCATCTTACTCCTCCTATGCACGTGGGGTAATAACCCTCATAAGGAAAGGAACGTGTTTTATACTTGACCAGACAATCACAGACCCTCAAGGTAGATATGTAATTGTAACAGGCATATTACGGGGTACTAAAGTAGGACTTATTAACGTATATGGTCCAAATGTGGACGATCCCGACTTTATAGTGAATGTATGGTCCAAATTTCGTGAACTACCCCCTATGGACTTACTGTGGGGTGGGGACTTAAACATGGCACTGGACGAAACGCAAAACAGGTCTCAAAACACGACGGAACATCATCATCGGGCCGTTTCAGCTATACTAAATGGCATGACAGAATTCCGAATGTATGACATATGGCGGATGCGCAATCCAGCTATACAAGACAGCACCCACTCATCAACAGTACATAACAGCTGGTCAAGACTTGACTACTGGCTTATTACGGAGCAAGCTTGTACATGGACCCAGAACATCAGTCATCTCCCCAAGACGTTATCAGATCATAAACCTGTTTTATTGACTATACAAATCCCAACATATGTCCCTCCACCATTTGTATGGCGTTTCAATGCCGCTGCTTTATTAGACCCACTCTATAAAGACACTATCCACACAGCAATAGAAGATTTCTTCACTATGAACAAAGGGTCAGTAGATAGTGCGGGTACCCTATGGGAAGCCTTTAAAGCGACTCTGAGAGGCATATGCATTAGCACAAATGCCGGAATACTAAAAGACATTCGCACACAGCTTCAAAAATGCGAAACACACATTAAGAAATTAGAAGTGGAATATGACACTACCCACAGTGTACGCACCCTAAGTGAAATAAAGGATGAACTAAACCGGTATAATGACTTAGCAGATGGAGAAATAAAGTATATATCACGACGGCACACAGCACGCAAGTTGGGCGAAGGGGGCAGACCAGGCCGGATCTTGGCGCAAACTATACGCACAGAACATAAACAACACACCGTTTTAAGGATAGAGGATGATAATCAGATAATTCACTATGACACAGAGGGTATATTACAAACATTCATGGAGACCTATAGCACATTATATAAAACGCAAGATACTGCGTCTACACCAGAAATTTTACAATACATTGAAGACATAGCGTTAGTGTGGTTATCGGATGGCCAACGCGAATACTTAGAGCAACCCATGACTAAAGAAGAAATAGAATTAGCCATTAAGTCACTCCCTAACGGTAAATCACCCGGCCCTGATGGCTACACAGGGGAATTTTATAAAGCATATTCCGATTTATTAAGTCCATATCTCCTTGAAATGTATGACGAAGCCTATAACAATAAGATCCTCCCTCCAACACTACGTGAAGCGCTAATTGTTGCATTGTTAAAACCAGATAAAACTCCCGACAGAGCTGAATCTTATAGACCATTATCGTTAATAAATACGGATGTTAAGATTCTAGCCAAAATCATTGCCACACGACTACAACCGTTAATGTCCACTATAGTTTTACCAGATCAATCTGGCTTTATACCAAACCGCTCCACTGCACATAATATCCGCACTATCTTTGCTCTCCTACATCAGCTGGATCCAGACCTGCAAGCAGTGGCGGTGCTGCTTGATGCGGCTAAGGCCTTCGACTCCGTTGAGTGGTCATATATGTTTACTATACTACAGAGGATTGGATTGCCACCCATGTTTATTAACTGGATCAGACTACTTTATAATAGGCCCACAGCCCGCATTAAAGTCAATAGACACATATCAAAGGCTATACCGATACAAAGGGGAACTCGACAGGGATGCCCATTATCGCCCCTACTGTTCTCAATTGCATTAGAGCCTCTAGCCTGTAAAATACGTCAAAAATATACACAAACGGCACTGGGCTTCAAGCTGCGACCCATTGGAATCTCACTCTATGCAGATGACATGGTGCTGTATATTAGAGATCCCGACACGAATCTATCACTGTTACTCAGAGAATATATACAATTCGGTCGCCACTCAGGCCTTCAGATAAACTGGAGTAAATCAGCTGTATTACCACTAACAGTAAATACAAAACCGCCACAAATGGAATTCCGTCTGGTCTGGCAGGAAGATCCGGTAAAGTACCTCGGAATATGGATTCATCGCGATCCCGAATTAGTAATCCGATACAATTATGGCACAGCAATTGATAAGATAGAAACACAAATTGCCAGATGGATAACACTACCCCTTTCATTAGCAGATAGAATCTCACTGGTGAAAATGGTGATATTACCTAAACTGCTTTATCTCTTTACAAATATCCCGGTACACCCCCCCACCCCAATTTTTAAAAGAATACGTACAAACCTCATCAAATTAATATGGGCTGGCAAACAGGCGAGAATCAGTCTCGCTACAATGACACTCCCATATGCATCGGGCGGATTTACAGTACCAGATATGTATTTATATTATCTATGCGCTCAGGCGCAATATGCGCACTATTGGTATAATCCAGTGCCGTATATGCCACATCTTGCGGTGGAAGATGGGGATGCTGATCCTATTCCCCTTGCCAGTATATTACCACATAACCGGCTACATTTGTCTAAATACGAAATAAATACGATACGAACAACCTCCACAGCATGGCAACACATTAGTCAACTTACTAAAAAGGTTCCCATTTATGCTCCAGATATGCCTCTAGCACACCACCCTGAATTATCAGTTACGCAAGAAAAAAATAGCATGGCGCTCCTCAAACGAGTGGGTATAACAAAACTAGGTGACCTTTACCCCAATGGCGCCTTCATCGCACAGGATGACCTTGCATACATAAGCAACCAATCACTATTATTTAGATTTATTTACCACAGACTGCGAGCAGCTGTCAAGGGCCTCTATCCCACTTATCCGAACGAACCCCCAACACTAGAATCACTACAGACGCTGATTACAACTCCAACTAACAAGAATATAGTAGCACAACTCTACAAAAGGGTGCAGACGGAGATAGGTGCAAACACACACAGTGCCCGTGATAGATGGAATACACTCCTGGAGACCCCATTGAATGACGAAGATTGGACATCTTGCTGTGCACTTACCGAATTATTGACACCCAATGGTAATCTCCGTATTATCCATTTTAAGTATCTACACCAAGCCTATCATACCCCACTCAAATTATACAAATATGGATTACGTGACAATGCGCACTGCAAAAGATGTGGGCTCGATCAGGCTGACTTTGGACATTTGGCATGGCATTGTGGTAAGATTAAACAATATTGGGAACAAGTAATAGGTCTATTGGAAGACATCGTTCTATGTAAACTAAATTGCACACCGCAATTATGTCTTTTAGGCCATCAAATACCTCTGCAGTCTATTAACAAAAAATTTGCGGCAATAATGCTACTACTGGCAAAGCGCAGAGTGGCAATGTATTGGGACAGTAAACAAACACCTACTATACAACACTGGATCACGGACGCTACCTACTGCAGAGATAATTTTCTGCTATATACTGAGGAATTACCTACAGCTGCCAAACCATCTAACTTCTGGGAGCCTCTCACTACCTATTTACGAGAACATCTTGATGTGTTTAAGATGAACCCTTAGTGTGTACAACTGAAATGTCATTGTTATATAGATATGCTGTACTGATGATCTGCTAGCTAGATTAGACATCTTATAGAACGTCAACGGTTATTGTAATCTACCTGCCATGTGTATTACCGATGTTATTGATTCAATGTATTAATTAAGAAAATCTCAATAAAAAAAATAAATTAAAAAAAATGATAGTGTGGGGTCCACTCCACTTGTCCTGGAGAGCTGCTGGAGCCACAGGTTCCACCACCCTCACTTTCTGGCCTGGCTGGTAAACAGTCAGAACAGCCTTTTGGTCATGCCAAGCTGTTTGCAATTCTTGGCTGGCCTCCAGGTTTTTACTTGCCTTCTTCATGTACTTAGCCATCCTGGAGCGGAGACCAAGTACATAGTCCACTATTTCTTGTTTGGGAGGTTTGAGAGGTAACTCCCATCCCTCCTTCACCAGACACAATGGACCCCTAACTGGATGCCGAAACAGAAGTTCAAAAGGGCTGTAAACAACCCCCTTCTGAGGGACCTCTCTGTAGGCAAAGAGAAGGCAGGGCAGAAGGACATCCCATTTTCGCCTAAGCTTTTCTGGGAGGCCCATGTTCATACCCTTTAGGGTTTTGTTGAATCTTTCAACTAACCCATTGCATTGAGGATGGTAGGGTGTGGTGAATCTGTAATTCACTCCACACTCTTTCCACATTGCAGTAATATAACTTGACATGAAGTTTGTACCTCTGTCTGTTGTTTTTTTTTTTTAAATCGTCTTTATTGGTTTTTCACAGGTTATTCATAGTACAATCTGCCAGTTTCATTCTACAGAACAGTACAGTGACATTCACATATGTGACACTTGGTGGGGAACCAGGTTGTATAGGATGCTGGTGACAAATAACAGAAGAAATGAAAACCGTTTCTAACGTTTTATGTATGTCTATATGTGTTATCCACTACGTATTCATCAAATAAAACAACAGACTATCCTCGACTCAATATTTTCACACCAACCAATTCAATAAACACAAAACCATCCGATTTCAATTAACCCACAGGTACTATGTGGTTCGGAACTGCTTATGTGAATACTTATTAAGAACAGCGGGTGCAGCGGAAAAAAGGGGGAGGGGGGAGGGGAGGAAACGTCGCGCGCACTACGCTGTCGTACATTCACAAGGGCCAGAGGTACTGCCTAGTTCGGCCAGGTCATGCCCGAGGAGGGGCCCAGCCAGCACACATCTATATATTAGCGTATTGCTACTCGCACCTAAAGCAGGGAACCATCTCATCCCTGCGAGGAACTAGGTGTATTCAGTTTGCCTTCCACAAACGACAAGTATTCCTGCCATTGCAGGGGATTATGCTTTGGAGGCTCATGGGGAGCCTTCAGTGTTTGCGTCATGTGTTCAGCCACCAGCTCCCTGCGGAGGTCCGACAGCCAAATGCGTATGCTGGGAGCTGCACTAGATTTCCAGGACATAGCTATCCTCCGCTTTGAAAGTGCCAAAGCTAGGTCGAGAAATTTATTAAGGTTTTTTCGCAATGCGTTGCGCTTGGTGACACCGAATAAAAAGTGTAAGCCTTGCACAGGTACTGTAGTGTCAGTTGCTTCCCCCAGCACCATTGCAATCTCATTCCAGTAGGCACCAAGGCGGGGGCACACCCAGACCATGTGGAGGAACTGTGTGGTGTTAAATAGGTGTGATGCAAATAATTAAACTGTGTATACTTCAGCCTAGCGTTTGTGGATATTATTTTAGGGTACCCTATACACTGCGCCCACTGCTTATCAGTCATGGTCACTGATAACTCGGAATCCCAATATGTACGGAGCGTTACTAGGAGGGGGCTAGGTCCAGGCCGAAGGGAGCTGTATATCACTGTTACCGCATGTCCGCCCTTCCCATGTGTAAGCAGAGTCTGCAGCACCTGCGTTGTTTCCGGTTCCGACTCAGTGTTCCCCCATACTTGGTGGAACTGCTGCGCTAGTAATGCATACAGCATAAATGTGCCCTGCGTGATTCCGAAGTCCGCTATCAACTTTTCTAGGCTCTGTAATTGTGAGTCCACAAATAGGTTGCCCCAGGTATCCAATCCCACCGCCTCCCAGGGCTCTAGTTCTGGACTGTCGTGACAGGCAAACGAACCCGGTAGAATCTCTAGTGGTAGCATGGGTGCATATGGCGGTGCTTGTCTCTTAGGCATCACGTACCATAGCCAGCTACGTCTAGCTGTTGTCATGAGCAAATTACCCTGCTTCCTTTGCGTCGGAGTAGTGGAGCCTGACAGCCATTCTATTATGGCTGTACGTCGTAAGGGTATTGCCCAGCTGAACATCTCTGTCACCTGGGCACTCGCTAGCCATCTCATTGGCCACTGTAGCTGTGCAGAGGCATAATAATGTTCATAATTTGGCGCCCCCCGTCTGTGAGTGGCAAGTACAATTTACGGAGTGCCACTCTGGAGCTAGAGCCTCTCGATATTAGTGCAACTAAGAGTATTTCCAGGTCTCTAAATATATTCTGTGGCAGCCTATGTGGGAGTGTAGTAAAGAAGTAGAGGAGCCTCGCGAGTAGAAGCATTTTGGCGATGGCCACTCTGCCCATAGGGGCCAAGGGAAGACCGCGCCAAAACGATAGAGCAGCGCATGCCCTGGATACTGCCTTCCCCCGGTTCCCATCTATGACGTCTGCATTGGAATGATAGATCTGCACACCCAAATACTTGAACGTGTCGAACGCACACTCCAACAGGGTCCCAGGCATAGCCCTCCTCTGATCCACTGGGACCGCTTTCATGAGGAAAACCCCTGATTTAGGCCAGTTAACTCGAAGGCCCGAGGCCTGTGCATGGGCATCCAGAAGCGCCATCAGGCCCCGCAGTACGTTGCTGTCCCCCCGGAGGTAGACCAGCGCATCGTCTGCATATAGCGAAATTATATGCCACTGCCTGTCTACATGAATCCCCCATTCCAACACCTGTTGTCGCAGTTTGCAAGCGAAGGGCTCCATAGCGAATGCAAATAGAAGAGGCGACAGAGGGCAGCCCTGTCTGGCACCTCGCTCAATAACAAACTGTGGTGATATGTCTCGTCCTGTTCTTACTCTTGCCTGCGGATTGGTGTATAAGATACGCACCCAGCGTAAGTATTTAGGCCCAATACCGAATTTTCCCAACACTTCCAGCAGATACTGCCACCCCAGGGTATCGAACGCCTTTTCTATATCCAGAGCTGCCAACCAGGGGGTGTCAGCCTCCGCACGGGCCCATTCCAATAGCCGGTTTCAGATGTCGCAAGTTCAGGCCAGTACTCCTCCCAGGAATAAAACCATTTTGGTCCTCGTGTATCAAGAGGGGTGCCATTTCTAGTAGTCTATTGGCCAGCACTTTCCTCAATATTTTATAGTCGGCATTCAGTAACGACAGGGGACGATATGATGCCATCTGCAGTGGGTCCCTACCTGGTTTAGGCAGCACCACCAATAATGCTTCTCGCAAAGATGCTGGGAGCTCTCCTCTTTCATAAGCGTCTTTATATACGCTCGATAACTGGGGCACAAGTTGTTCTGAATAAGTAGAATAAAACTCCGATGGCCAGCCATCGGTGCCCGGCGACTTCCCAGCCGCTAGCTGTTTGATGGCGTCCAGTATTTCATCTTCTGTGATAGGTTCCTCTAGCGAGTCATGCTGGGGTTTCGTGACCTGCGGAAGTTGCACTGGTTCTAGGAACCTTTGTATGTGGGGGAGGCTATCAGTGGCAGGCGCCTTATACAAGGTAGTATAATATTTATAAAATGAATCATTAATTGCTGCCTGTGTGTTTACTAACGCTCCATCGGTATTGTATATTGCTGTAATTGGAGGTTGGGAGGCGTCAGTTTTCAAGAGCCAAGCTAACATTTTGCCCGCTTTATCTCCCTCTGTGTGCTGTCGGGCTAAATAGTGTTTATAATCCAATGAACATAGACCGTCTGAGGTCTCCTTATATGCTAGTCGAGCCTTGGCCAGCAGAGGGATCGCCTGGGGGTCTGTGGGAGCCAGACCTTCGCATCTCTGAATTTCCGCCTCATGTTTTTGCAGCTCTGCTGTCAGTGCCATGCATGAGCCATATGTTGTTTTAATAGCATGTCCCTGAGTGACCGTTTTAAAAGCGTCCCATCTATGCCTCTATTGGAGGCAGTGCCTGTATTCTCCTGAAAATATGTGATGATTGTCTATGATATGGCAGAGCGGAATGTCATGTCCCTCAGCGCAGCTACAGGGAGGCGCCAGGTCGGGATCCTAGCTCTGCGAGTGCCCCACGCCAGCTGCAGCTGCAATGGGTTATGATCCAACAGGGTTCGTGCTGAGTATTCCGTCTGTGTTACCCTAGCCAGTGCTTCCATGGAGCAATATATTGCATCAATCCGCGTATGCAGGTCATGTAACGAGGAGTAGTGGGAATATGTGTGCATGTCAGGGTGCTGGCTGCGCCACGCGTACTTTAGCTGCATGCGCTCTACCCAGTCTCTCAGGTGTTTGGAAATCTGAATGGATTGTGCTCCCAAAAGCGGCGGGCGCGAATGATCCAGGTCAAGATCGTATGTAGAGTTATAATCCCCTCCCGACAGTGCTGGTGCCATAGGGTCAGATAGCAGGGATGGCGTGAGCGAGTGTAGGAACTGTGCTTGCCCAGTGTTCGGGGCGTACAGGGAGATTAACGCCAATGGAGACCCATCCAGCAGGCCCTCCAGCGTCACATAACGACCCTGAGGATCGATTTGAGTGTGCACCTCCTTCAGAGACGTGCCAGGTGCCACCCAGATAAGGGCGCCTCTAGCGTATCCAGAATATGTGGTGCCTATGACCGAACCCCTCCAGCGCTTGCGCAATGAGGCTAATGTTTGTGTGATGAGGTGGGTCTCCTGTATCAGTGCAATGGAGACCTTGTGGGTGCGCAGATATGGGTATATTTTATGCCTTTTTACACACCTTGCCAGCCCGCGCACATTCCAGGTTAAAAGCGTATACCCTGTCCCCGGCAACTACTAAACTGAGACAAAATCCTAACTTTATGACTTTCGGTATTCACAAAAGGCATTTAGTAGTAGTAAAGTTAGGAGTCCTAACTTTACTACTACTAAATGCCTTCTGTGAATACCAAAAGTAGTAAGTTTAGGATTTTATCTCAGTTTAGTAGTAGTAAAGTTAGGAGTCCTAACTTTACTACTACTAAATGCCTTCTGTGAATACCAAAAGTAGTAAGTTTAGGATTTTATCTCAGTTTAGTAGTAGTAAAGTTAGGAGTCCTAACTTTACTACTACTAAATGCCTTCTGTGAATACCAAAAGTAGTAAGTTTAGGATTTTATCTCAGATTTTATCTCAGACTAAGTCAGAACCCAACTTAGAACCCAAGGTTAACCCTACTAATCCCTTGTTCCCTGAACCACCACTTGTACCTGTGCTAGGGGGGCGCAGTTGCCTTAGGGGCAGCCTCCTTTGCTTTTGGACAATCGGCATCCTTTGTCCAATGGGTTTTCACCTTACAAAAGTACCACCAAGGTTTCTTTTTGCCTTTCTTGTTGGATTGTGACTCCCCCCCCAGATGCAGGTTTTTGGGGCCCTTGAGAAGACTCTTTCTTGTCTTTGCCCTTGTCCCCACCCTTATCTTGAGTTTTAGAAGCATCTTGCTTCTTCTGGTCACCACCACTGTTCTGAGTTTTCTGCTTAACCCTGGTTCTGACCCGCTTATCTGCCTTCTTTCCCAATTCTTGGGGAGAAGTCAGATCTGAGTCCACCAGGTATTGATGCAAAAGCTGATTTTGGCAATTATTAAGGATCTGCTCCATCATAATCAAATTATACAATCCTTGGTAGTCATGTACTTTGCTGCCAAGCAACCAACCTTCCAGAGCCTTAATGACACTATCCACCAAGTCTACCCAGTCCTGGGTCTGTGCCTTCAGTGTGTCTCTGAACTTAATCCTGTACTGTTCAGTGGTTAAGCCAAACCCATCAATGAGAGCACTTTTCAAGACTGATTAATTATCAGCATCTATCAACAAAGAAGGAGGGACTGAGGGCGTTTTTGGAGGTCCAGCATACCAGCCCCTGTTGAGACAATAATGTTGAATGGAGTATGCAGTTCCTGGAAAGAGGAGGTAGTATAACAAGAAAGCTAGGAAGGTAATGCCCTGATCCTATAGTGGAGACAGGGTGTCTCCCAATTTGGGAAGTGGGGCTCTCACACACCCAGGTTGGGTGTCATGCTTCATCATCGGGCATGCTCCTTGTCCAGCAATGAGTTAATGTAAGCATTTTGCAAATGCCGCCTTTCTCTGCGAGCAATATGTCTAAAGCAAGACGGTCCTGTAAAACCATTGAGTGTATAGCAATTAGTTCTGTGTTCACTACCAGCAGAGCTCCAGAAGTGCTTGTTGCCATTTTGTCGACAGCAGTGACAGCTTTCTAATCTTTTCACCATTTAATATGATGCCTACAGGTGGAATGATTGCACCAAATATATCTCACACTAATTCAGCTCCAGTTTCTGCACTACGTTTGTGTCTGTGTGCTGGTGTCATTGTTAATGCAGCTATGCTATCTACATGGTACATTTTAGGAATTAGTACCCGTCTGTCAAGACGTTGGTCCTGACAGCCACGGAGGGCAACTGAAGGTTCAGGACTTTGGCCACCCTCCTCACCACCATAGCAAAAGTGGCACCCTCCTCTGCCAGTGTCTTGGGAGGTGTCTAGTCCACTGGCATCCACCAATTCCTCACGCCAGTCCATATTTGGGTCTAGGGGCTGGTATTCTTCAGTGTCCAGTGGACCCTCTTAATATTCCCCAAGCCCTAGCCCTTAGGAATAGAGCTCAGGCTTGGGCCTGGAGGGAATGGGTCCAGTTGGCGCTGGAATCAGCGTCGGATGACACCCCTATGACACTCCATGCCGGAGTCGGGGATAAGAATGGTGACGGCGATGCCAGAGGAGGGCGTCAGGAGCATTGACAGTGAGACCAGCATCGGGAAAGGTCAAGGCGGCAGGATAGATGCTTGTCTGGATCCATCTGCAGATCCATAGGACCCACTGGCGGTGAACCACTAGGGGCCCTTCCCGAACCCACGGGGCCTGAAAGTGCTACAGTCAGCAAGAAATAAGCATTTTGTCCACTAATAAAGTAAACTTCGGGAATTGCAGATTCTTCTCCCTGAAAAATGTGCCATGATCCTCCTGTTAATTTGAATGTGTGTTCACAATCACTAATCCCTACATGTCTATTTCGTTGGAGTGTTCTCCCTCTGTAAACGCACATTTTCCCTTTGTGTTGACTATCCAACTTTAATTAGCAGTAAACCATTTTCTTTCTAAATTCATCTTCCTTCTTCCAAACATTTTTCAAAACATCACTATGTTTATTTTTAGTATGTGTTATGTATCTTTCTTCTAAAGGCATTATGTAATTCTTCTGTATAGGTCTTATTAAGCAGGTTAAATTGTTTTTGTAAGCCTTAACACTATTTATAGGTCTATGGGGAAAGAAGTAATACCAAGCTGCATCCATTTCTTTTGCTTGCGGGTGTAAATGTATGCTTTCTATTAAAGGCACTCTTGAAAGTATAAGATCATAGTTAGAATAGACATATTCAAAATGTTCTTGCCTATAAACAAGTGAAAGCAAAATACTACAAGATATAGTATAAGACACTGGCATTTGATAATAAGTGACCTCTTCTGATGCAGATGTGGGTAAGTGAGCGCAAACATCTTTTGCATTTATAGCATAAGTGAATACTTGTACTAATCTAGAGTAAACGTTAGTGGAAAAATCTTCTTTATTGTAACAAGCAAAAGAAGCTTTTAATTAATCTTCATTAATGTATGCATGTAGTTTAGTTATATTCTTTGGTCTAGGCTCTACTTCTGATGTTAAATAAAATCCTACTAATACTATGGTAATCCTTATTACTGTTATTACGAAAATTGAGCACATAATATATATTTTTTGTTTAAATCTGTTTTATTAATTTTTTAATGAACAAAGCAGACGTTCACATCACAGGTTGCAGTTTGTTTAGATTATATCGCTTCTTTACATCAGACGGTTTTGACTTTTGTACAAAGCTGGTTTGTGCATAATAATAACATTGTACACATTAGGTATTCTGCCACTATATCTTGCTGCGTACAGCCCATTTGGCCCCCTATCCCTGGCATCAGTGAGGGTCAGCCGTTAGAGGCGTTCCATCTGCACTGCACTGGTGCATGAACTGTGAATCAGTCTGACAACTCGGGAAGCGGGTGATAACGTGTGGGACAACGTAAACAAAACTAGGGCAGTGGTGCTATTTAACTAGAACTAGAGCAGCCCCCGATCCCCAGCTCATTATGCGCGCACGTGCCTCATCATCTCAATCTGCAAGTGCACGGTACTAGGACTATATAAATTGTTGTCCGATTGTATTTCTGCTGACAGTCCCTCTACCATGCTCTCTTTGCTATTAGCGCATCTCTCCTAATTCACGCTGTGCAGTCATGTTGTTGACTAATGTGACAATGGTGTCGCTGTATGGTGCCTAAGGGATGCGGCAAACCATTTTGTGAGGTGCCGGCCCAGCCCCATAACCTGCAGGTATTGGATCGTTAAGTGTACTGCGGGTTCCTTGGTCACGTCGCCCCAGTGTTTGCTCAGTGTTGTTATGAGTGCGCGATGCAAGAGGAACTGACTCAACTGGAGCCCATATCCCTCAACCAGTGAAGCAAATGGTAGCAGGGTACCCTCGCAATATAGTTCTCCTACATTGTGGATCCCCGCCTCCCCCCAGCGGCGTAGCTCAAGCAACGTGATGGGTGTGCGGCCTCTGGGAGTGCCCAGTAATGGCAGCGTGGGCGCATACGGTTTCATGTTTCGTGTTATGTATAAGCACCTTCGGTAGCAGCAGTATGCTGTATTGAGCAGCAGAGGGGCTGGTGCCTTCCCCCTGTTGCATGGGTGAAACAAAGTGAGAAGGGCATTAAGGGACCAGGGCGTAGAAATGGCTGCCGTGTCAGGTAGCTGGCACCCAGAGAACCACCTGGCTATCCACTGCAGCTGTGCAGCAACATAATACTGCTCTAGATTGGGCAGTGCCAGCCCCCCCTTGATTCGTCGGTAGGTAGAGCTTTCGGAAAGCCACTCGATAACGTGAGACTCCCCAAATAAAGGCCGTCACCACAACCTCAAGGGTCCGAAAGAAGGGACAGTGGTATGTACAAGGGCAGGTTGGTGAAGTGATATAGGAGTTGCGGCAAAACTATCATTTTAATCAGGGCCACGCAGCCCTCAACCGTCAGAGGTAGCATGCCCCAAAATTACATCTGGGAGCTAATAGATGTCAGTGCTTTACCTAGGTTGACGTCAAATAGGTACGCTTGCTGGTGAAAGATCCTGACCCCTAGGTACCGAAATGTGTCTGTTTGCCACTCTATGCAAACATTGTTAAGCATGTACCCCGGGTTTGGACATGCGTTATCAAAAGGGTATAGACATGACTTTGACACGTTCACTTTCAGTCCTGACCGAGCAGCAGTCTCCTAGAGTGTGCGCCAGCGATGGGGGAATCGATTGAACATCCTTGACATATATAAGGAGGTCATCTACATACAGTGAGATTGTGTGTTTACCATTTCCCCACGGAATTCTCCAGTCAACACCCCGTGCGTGAACGGCCACCGCCATGGGCTTAAAAGCTAGCGAGAAAAGTAACGGGAACAGTGGGCAGCCTTGCTGGGTTCCCCGTTTCACCTTAATTGAGGCTGAGTTGTGAGGTCCCGTCTGCACTCTCACTATCGGTTCATTATATAAAAGCTTGATCATGTGGATGAAGGTGTCCCCGAGTCTGTAGCGCAGCAGCACAGTAAACAGGTATCCCCACTCCAGGGAGTCAACGGCCTTCTCTATGTCCAATATTAGGCAACCAGAGTAGGGCCATCGGTCCACTGAGTATGTGGACACCCTGAAGAAACATTGCAAATTCAAGGAAGTACTGCATGCTGGAACGAACCCATTTTGATCAGTGTGGACCAGGGATGAGACCAGAGGCGCTAGCTGGTCGGCCAGCAATTTCACCAAGATCTTGTAATCTGTATTTAATAGGGCCAAGGGGCAATATGATCCCAGCTCAGTTGGATCCTTATCAGGTTTGGGGAGCGAGACCAATCGGGCCGTGCATAACGACATGGGGAGGGCAGACTCCTCCAGAGCAGCAGCACACAGGGCATGTAAACGTGGGGTCAGAGACAAAGCATAGGTTTTATAATATTCCACAGGCAGCCCGTCGGGCCGGGTTTTTTTTACCCATCGCCAGCACCGCAATGGTCTCTCGGATCTCGCCGGGGGCAATCGGTGTGACAAGCGCTGCGCGTTGCTCTGGTGTTATGACGGGCAGGCGCACCAAGTCGAGAAAAGTGTACACGCGCATCTGGTCATGTTGGACAGTAGATTCGTAGAGTGTGGCATAGTGTCTCGTCATCTCCGCGTGTATCTCATGTTGCGTGTATACTGTATGCCCCGCAGCGGTGCGTATTGCATGTATGGGGTGTCGGGGATGCTCCTGGCATAGAAACCACGCCAGCAGCTGCCCTGGTCTATCTGACACGGCATGTGTGCGTGCGGAATGCGCCACATAATTTAGACATCTCAACCTTTCCAGCAGTTCCATGTGCTTGCTACGCGCTGCATCTAGTCACTGCATGTCACTCATACCTGATGCCATCCTAGTTTTGTGTTGCAATAACTAGCGCTCTACCCTACCTATGTCTTCGCTTGGCTGTTTGCGTATGTTCCACGTGAGTCCTATACTGTGTCCCCTGATGGTCACTTTGAAAGCCTCCCACTCCCGAAGAGTATTTTTATGGAGCCCTCATTAATGTCGAAGTATTCCATTGTGGCGGCTCTTGGGAGGCAAGGAATGCTGGGTCCTCCAATGCCACTGGTTGGAGGCGCCATGTAGGTACAGGTGGTGGACCCACATCCCAGCCAAGCTGCATGCATTAGGGGTTGTGATAAGAGTGTGTGCATCTTAGGTATTCTATCTGTCTGACAAGGGGCAACAGTGATGGTGAACTTATAATACGGTCCAGTCTGACATGTAAGTCGTGTGTGTAGTAGTAAAAGGAATATATGCCCATGTCTGGGTTACGGGCACGCCATCAGTGGGCGAGCCAGGTACTCATTGCTAGGGCATTAGATAGGGCTGTGGTGTGTGTCAGAGGGGGGAATGAGCAGTCTAAGGTGACGTGCAGTACAGAGTTAAAGTCTCCACCCAGCAACCAGGGGATCCCGCTCCAGCGAGCCAGGACAACCGTGAGTTGGTGAAGGTTATAGTGGTATCAGCTCCTGAGTGTCACGTGCTAAGAGCCATGTGTATCTATTGCCGTGCCTGTTGATACCTCCTGACCTCATATGGTCTGCTGGCCCCACCTCATAGCCATCTGTTACTTTGTCCCATTCACATGACCGGGTCCCTGTCTGTTCAACAGGAGCGCTTGGCTCAACCAGAGCGGGCCCTCCCCACCACTCACATTCAGGTCCATGACACCTTCGCTCAACCAGCCACCACCTGCCAGCTGCTCATATTGTATCATCAGAGGTCTGTGGCGTCACCACCAGCAGGGTCAGCGATTCTGGCCCCCGAGCCATGAGCGGGCGGAGTCGTCTTCGTTCATTGATTTAGGAGATTCTGTGTCTGAACTGTGCGTCTGGTCGCAGATTGCTTCCGCCACCTGCAGGGCTTCACGTCACTCTGTGATTATTTGCTTCTGATTGGGGACAACCTCTGCTGTGAGCAGTCGGGCTTCTCCCTTGCTCCTTCTGCAGTTTCCTCTGCCCTCGCGCGATCTTGTCTGAGTCTCCAATGATGTGTGCCCGGCCGCCAGCCCTTCCAGCCAGCCCCAAGTGACTGACGAGGGGAATAGAAGAAGTGGGTGGCACCCTTCATCACCACCAAAGCCTAGCAGGGAACAGTAGGGAGGAGCGCATGTCTAATTCATGCAGGCGGCGTTTCGCTGATTGGAAGGAGCTCTTGCGTCTCTGCCCTGTATAGTCAGGGAACAGCATGACATGTTCATTCTGGATTTTGATGTCTGCCAGCTTGTGGGTTTCTCTCAGGACAGTGTCTCTGTCTCTATAATTCAGCAGCCGGATCAGGAGTGGCCTAAAATTCGCACCCAGAGGCGGTCTACGGGCCGATACTCTGTGTGCGGGCTCCACTACAAATTAGGGTGACAGTGTGTTTTCGGGCAGCAGCTCTCTCAGCCAGTTCTCCACATAGGATACAGCATCTTGGCCATCCTCACCTTCCAGAAGGCCCACCACCCCCACATTGTTCCAGCGCAACCAGCCTTCTGCATCTTCCAGCCTTTCTTCCAAGGTGCTCACCCTATCTAGTAGGTTTTGCAGTGCGGTGGTGTTTGAGCGTGTCATCGGTTGCCGTTTTGCCAATGTGAGCTCATTGGCGTGTACCTTATCGGCGAGCTTGCGGTGATCAGCGTGCAAGAGCGTGAAATCTGTAGTGACTCTATCAATTTTGGCTTCCAAGGATGCATGTTTTTGGTCGAGGGTTGTGCCTAGTTTTTCAACGCACTCAGCACCGTATCTAATTCAGCAGCCAGTGTTAGTAGTGTCTTCTGCCTAGGACGGTCAATCTGTACTAGGTCAGGGTATTGTCTGTGAAGTATTTGATCGCAGTCGGCCCATAGCTAACTGTTGAGCTGTAGGCGTGTGATAGCTGTTCTTCAGGCTTCCGGTAGGAATCAAGTGCAGCCTAATCGTGCCTGTCTCACAATCTGGTTCATTCAGATCGTTTGCTGTCTCCCTTTCAGTCCCAGCTGTGGGGCAGTCACCGCTTCTGTGTCTCTGATCAACCTGGGGGGTGGCTTCCCGCACACCCAGAGCTCTCAGCCCCTGCCCCCTGCTCTATTGTCCTGTACTACACAGCAGTTTGACAGGAGTACTTGTGTTCAATCTGCGGAGTCCTCAAGGCCCTCGTGGGTCAACACCGTACCCCCATCCGATACACCTGTTATGCCCTTGGCTGTCATCAATAGTTCCTTCAGTGCAGGGGGTCGGTATCTTAAGTGCCGTTTTTTTCACTGTCCCGCTTAGGTCAAGGATGCACGGCGATCGTTCCTTCTTTACTTCCACGGTTATGTTCGGTGCCCCGAGGGCAGCCCAATCTCTGTTCCAGTAAGGGCCGACCCAGTCTTAGTCTTTTCCTGTGGCCCTGGGGTTCAGCCCACTGCTCCAGCCCATGCACACACCTCCGGCCCACGTCTGCACCAGATCGGCAGGGGTCAGCCAGGATGTCTCCCCGGCCATTCTCGCCGTGCGCTCACAGTCCAGCAGATCTCGCCAACGTGTGGGATCCTTCAGCCCTTAGTAGGCCGCAACTCCAAGGCCTGGGCCCAAGCCGGCCCCCAGACATCCCCCCGCTGCCTTCAACCCCAGATAGGTAAGTGGGCCATCAGGATCATTGCCGGCCCCCTCCTAGCTCCTCACCTCGTGGATTTCCAGGATTCGGCCTCTTCAGCAATGAGGCGCCGCGCCCGCTTCCAGCTCGCACGGGTCGCAACGGCGCTCACTAGTCTGCTTTTCCGTTGCTTTCCCAGTGCAGGAGGAGCCGCGGGTACACCGTCGTCTCACGATTCAAGGTGCCCGGGAGCCCAGGCCCGAAGCCGACCTGACCTCCAGGGCTCCGGGGGGCTCTCCACAGCGGCAGGGCCAGGACGGCCGAGGGCCGATTCTCCAGCCCAGGCCCTGCCCAGCCCACACAGCCAGAGTTTTGTGGTCCGGACCCAACTATGCCGTGCCATTTTTAATACGTATTTCGGGCTTGGTCTCCCAATGGCGCCCATGAGTCCATCTCCACTCACTGTTATTCTGTCCTCGACGCAACTGCAATCACCTGGTGACAGTTGCCCGGTCTCTGCTGCAGGGCCGTCTCCCGACTACCACAAGCCTTCGGCCCCCTCTCGGTCACTTCACCCCGCGGTGCTGCTGGGGCGATTCGCCTCACATCTTGGAGGGTCAGCTTTCTGGAGCGGTCTCGCCATCAGGCGATTAGTGGATGGCTGCTGGTTACCGGAGAATGGTCAGGATAACAGGGGCTGGACGCGGAGCTTCGTTAAGTTCCGCCTGCCATCTTGGCTGCCTACCCACACCCCTTGAGCACATAATATATTTACACTTGTTTCTAATGCAACGCATTTATCTAGAATCAAGCTAGGTAATGACATTTCACCGTTCAATGATGATGAATGTAATTTGCGTTTCAAGACAGTTAGCTTTCAACAGTTCAGCTACTTTTCTACTGCAGACTCGGGTCTCGGTTGATCATCTGTAAAATAAGAAACTAAAGTAATAAAGGTTTAATAGGACAGTTCTCGTTCATCAATCAGTTACTGTTTTCGTTTTTCAATTCCTCAATGCTTTTCAGTTATTCAGTTTCAACTTTCCCAATTTTCTTTTCAATGCTTTCATGGGGGTTCTTACAGTTCAGATCTCACATCACAAAATCAGCTAAAGTGATGTTTAGTACTTTGTCCACATAATATGACCACTCAGGTGCTGAATATGTCCGACAAGGAACTCTTGCTCTCTTTGATCTTCTTAGAGATTGTTGATTTTGTTCTATACCACTTTTATCACTTGACTCATTCTCTTCAGGTATAGTTGCTGGTATTTGATCAACTGATGTACTCCTGCTTAGTTTTTCCTTTTGATAATTCTGTGGCCACGCAGCTCTCTGGGTGACTCTCCTTATTCCTGTGCTTGTTCCTTCACCCAGATCTTCTAGTTGTACGGAGGAATTATCAGTATTGTTCTCATCTGAGGAGCAGTCTCTGCTTCTGTTTCGTTAGAGACTTCAATACCACTTTGTGTACCATCAGGCAATTGAATTTGTTCTGCACAGTGTGAATCTTCACCCCTTTCTTCCTCTGGCTGCTGTTGTGCAAACGGTACCACTGGTCTCTCAGGTGTTGGTACAGTCACCAATGCTCGTCTTTCAGGATCAAAGACCACAATTACTTCTTCTGGGTTTCTCACTTTCTTGATGTGAGAGGCATGGATCAAATTCGGAACTCCAGCGCACTTAACAACAGTATTAGTTACTAGTATTATTTGGAAGGGGCCTTTTTTATATCTCGGTTCCAAACAGGTCTTTTAAATGTGCTTCTTGATCACGACCCAATCATCAGGATTGAGGTTGTAGCACTGTTCTTGGTGTGGATCTCTTGTGGCAGCTGTAACCTGCTAAGAGACAGAACAGACCACATCAGCCAATCCTTTCCAGTAATCTAATATCATATCATCAGTGATGCTCAAGAGTGCATTTGCAGGTACCGCAGGCAGTCTCATTGCCATGTCCATTAGAATCTCATGTATTGATAAACCAGTCTTCTTGTCTGTGATACTTCGAATACTCATCAATACCCAAGGCAATGCATCTGGCCATTTCAGTGATGTTGAATCACAAACCTTTGCTAATCGGGACTTAATGGTTCAGTTGACCTGTTCAACAATTCCAGAAGCCTCAGGTCTATAACTGCAATGCAACCTTTGCTCAATCTGTAGTACTATACAAATCATCTTCAGCACTTCATTGTTAAAATGAGTCCCCCTATCTGATTCCAGAGAAACCGGCATGACATACCTCGGTATCAATTCTCGCAATAACTGTTTTTCTACAGTGAGGCTGTCATTTCTTCTGGTTGGGTAGGCTTCCACCCATTTCGAGAAGACACAATACTATGACCAGGATATATTTCAGCCCATTGTAAGCAGGCATTTTGATCAAATCCATCTGCATTCTGTTGAAAGGACCACCTTATCTCGGTATATGACTCGGGGTGACTGGTGTTCCCTACCCTGCATTTATTTATTGGCATATGACACATCCGTGGCAAACCTCTTCAGCTAGTGTTCTGAATCAGGAATTAAACCAGTTTTGCCGAAAAAGTCTGATCATTGCATCCCTGCGTAAATGTGTATATCTGTGATAGTACTGTGTCATTGGAGACAATAAACTATCTGGCAACACAGGTCTTCCATCAGCTGACATCTGTATGTCATTTGGATTTTTCTCACAATGGGCTTTAATCCAGCTGTTCTGTTCTGCTTCTGAAACATTTTGCTGCACCCTTTTTATTTTCATCCCAAGTATCAGTCACTTTCGCCAACAAGGTGAATGATGTTTCCTCTTCAGTCTCACATGTGAAATTTCCATTAAATGTACAGGCCAGCAAAACACAATACTGTGTGACTGAATCAGCGTATCTGTTTCCCACGGCAATGTAGCCAGTACCACTTTGATGAGCTGCACATTTAACTACTGCAGTCTCTTCAGGTAACTGCAAAACGTCCAACAAATTTTTAACGTGCATTCCATTCCTAATTGGGGTACCTGAGGAAGTTAAAAACCTCTTTGTGACCATAATTGCCCAAAATCATGGACAACACCAAAGCCATACTGACTGTCTGTAAATATAGTCACTCTCATGTGAGCAGTTAAACTACATGCTCTGGTATGGGCAATCACTTCTGCAACTTGTACAGAGGTAACTCGTTGAAGCCAGGAAGCTTCCACAACATCATTTATAGTGCACACGACATATGCTGCTCGCAATGTGCCATCATTACTTCTTAAACATGAGCCATCCACAAAAAGGACAAGGTCAGGCTCAATCAGGGGTTCATCCTTAATATCAGGTCATGGCTTGGTGCATAGGTCCATGACATCTAAGCAATCATGTTCAATTTAATCACAAACAACATAATTTACACGCAGAAGAGTTGATGGATGAAGTATATGACACCTCTTTAGGACCACATTATCACAGGACAGTATAGTCTGCTCATACTTCGTCAATCAATTGTGTGTCATGTATTGGGTTTTTGTTCTTGTCAATAAAGGCTCCACTGAGTGTGGGACCATAACAGTTAACGGATATCCCATCACTATGTTTTCACTCTTTTCCAGACTAGTGCCCACCGTGGCAACCGCTTTAAGGCAGCTGGGCAGACTTGCGGCAACAGAGTCAAGGGTGGTAGAAAAATAAGCCACAGGCTTTTGAGCATCTTGTTGCATCTCAGTCAGCACTGAGAGAGCGCAGCCCTGTCTCTCACTGCAATATAGTGTAAACTCTTTTGTATAATCCGCCATTCCTAGTGCTGAGGCCCAACACAATTTTTCTTTCAGTTCTAGGAAGGCTATCATATAGTCATTGTCCTATGGAATTGGATCAGACACATCCCTGTGTGTCAGCCTCAGAAAGGGTTTGCCACCAAGGAAATGTTTGGTATCTACTGTTTACAGTAGCCAACCATTACCCAAAAACATCCTGATTTCTTTTGAGTTCGAGGTGGATTCATTTGAAGAGTTGCTTCCACTCTCTCTGGCGACACTGTTCTAGCTCCTTTGTCAATTATATGTCCCACATATTATTGAACTTCTTTTTGACAGTACTGCAGTTTTCCTGGGGACTCTTTATGTCTGTTCTCAGCCAGGTGATTCAATAAGGCAATGGTATCTTGTTTACAATCTTCTTGTGTTGCAGAAGCTACAAGCAGATCATCAATGTACTGCACGAAAACTGATCTGTAAGGCATTTGTAATTACTTCAGATTTCTTTTCAGAATCTTGTTAAAGATGGAAGGATTTTCTGTATACCCTTGTGGGACATAACACCATGTTAATACCCTCTCCTGGAACACAAAGGAAAAAAGGAGTTGGCTTTCTTTTTTCCAAAGCCACTGAAAAGAAAGTCTGGCACAAATCAATAACTGTAAACCATTCTGCAGTACATGGTATCTGAAATAATATTGCGGCTGGATTCAGTACCACAGGACAACAAGGGACCACTATTTCATGAATCTAAGGTCCAGCACTACCCTTTGTTTTCCATTGGGCTTCTGCAAACCCATGATCAGACAGTTACATGGACTCCCAATCAGTTCCCTCAAAATTCCCTTTTGTGACATATCCTCTATCACAGGCATTATTCCTGCAATTGTTTCCGGAGGCAAATGATAAGGTGGTGTTCTGGTATATATTGCATTTGCTTTTATAAAAATACAGACTGGTTCTACACCTTTAATTATTCTATTATCTTTTCCTGTGAGATCCCAAACAGCTGTATTCACAGTGTCTCTCAAATCAGCAGGTAACTCTTCAACTGTCAATCCTGTAGCTGTCTGTTGTCGAATAATTTTACATTCCACATCCTCATCATGTATTTGGAAAGCTACCCCTTCCGGTGTACAGTACTAGTGCAGTTTAACTTGCACAGCAAATCTCTCCCTAGCTGGTATTTTTCCTCAAATGAACCTATTTTAACTGGGACCTTCTCTGAAACTGGATTGGAAAACTGTTTATTAGTCACTCCTACAACGGGGGGCGTGGCTAACCAGCCAAGACGGCGGATGCACTTTGAAGCTGCTCCACACCATGGCCCTGTTATCCGCCTCAATAACCCAGCCACTGGCATCATCCCCCAAACTGGCCGAGCTTTCCACACAGCCGATACCAGCGAAAAGCGAAGGGGCAAGCAGACATGCGCAAGACGATGGTTTGGACCCTGTGAGCACCGCTCTCCAGCACCATGCACACCGAGGGCCGCAGCCATCTTGAAAAAGCAGTGCGCATCGGCCCAGCAGACGCCGGCCTATACCGGGGAGTGAGCAGCAACGAGCCGCCGGCTGCTCCACTGCCGTGCTGCTACAACGTAGGAGAAGATGTGGCTATGGCCTTGCAGCCCGACTGTGTAAGCGCTGGGAAAGCGGCTGGCGGAGAGAGTGGAGAGCGGCCGAGTCTGTGATCCGGAACAGCGGTAAGAGGCATGCTTGCGGAGAGGAGGCATACGTAGCAGCAGGTTACGCTGCAGAGACGAAACCCCCCAATAAATAAAAAGAGCCTAGACGGCATGATACCTCGAGCTGTCACCGCAGGATAGTGCATCACATCCCGAGGGGGTCTGGAACCGGTGATGCGTGCCCCCCCCGCACTGAGCGTTTGGCAAGGCCCGGGGGCTGTGTCGAGCCTAGGCCCACCCACAGGCGGTACACCCTGGTGCGAGCGGGCAGATGTGAGAAGTACCCTGTGAACTAGCGGGGCATTGCCGCACCCAGAGAACACAACACCTGCAACGCGGTGCCGCCTGACACCCCGCACATAGTGCTAGAGCAGCGAAAGTGGAGAGAGGCCTGGCTCACGGCCTAGAGGGAGGGTAAGCAGTGTGATTGTGAGGTGCAGATGCGCACCGCAGCAGATCGCACCGCAGGGGACAACCCCAAATAGCCAGAGCACAGGAGACAAGGTACCCCAAGCCTGAGCTGCAAAGTAAAGCGCCACATCCCAGCCCGGCCTGGGGCTGGAGGCGCGCACCACCCCCACACTGAATGGCTGACGCAGCCCAGAGACTACACCGGGTCTATGCCCATCCGCAGGCGACGCACCCTTGTGGCAAGCGTGCAGGCTCGCGGCCCTGGTGTGCAGCTGTACCCAAAGAGAGCTAAGCACACAGTGTGAAGGCACCCGACCCCCCGCTCTCAGTGCCCCTGAAATGCGGGAGGGCACAGACGATGGTCCCAAGGCCTTGAGGAGCCCCATGCGGAGACTGGTGACTCCCAAGAGATGCGGAGGAGCCTGCGGGACACGGTGAGTGAGCCGGACACATCCAAAGCCCCTGGTATCGCGGCCAACGCCTGCGGGCAAGGCCCGATCGAACATAGCAAGCGCTGACAACCAGAGCTAGCCCCATGTGGATCCACTGTGACAATAGGAAGGACTAAGCAGCTGATTACCCGGGAGTCCCCTCTATAAAAGAGCTGAGCAGACGTGGCTCACCGTCATACCACTGAAACCTGTGGTGACAACTGCCCGCGCTGTGTCCATCGCCTGCACAACTGCAGGCCACACGCCATCGCACCAAAACCAAACTGCTAACCTGCCAACCTATTAGTGGTGGAGTATGGTGTAGATCACATCCCAGGAAACGCCTACTGCTTATAAACACAGAGCCCAAACATAGACATATCTGGCGAGTTCCGAACTGACCATACACCAAACAAGCAACGAATAGACGCCGCCCTCTCGAAGGGCTAAAAGATGGGCAGGTACCGCACCGGAACTGGCATGGCAGCCACACAACCAACTGCAACCACCAAGCAACCTGGACAAGACCACGAAGCATCAGAGGATCCTGGGGCCCTCACATTGGAATCCAAAATAGACACAGTCTTCCAAACAGTGGAACAGATTGGAGTCTCTCTGGCACACACTCGCACATCCCTAGAGGGTCGTATAGATAAGATTACATCTGACTTCACATTACTATATGCGGACCATCGTAAGTTAGTAGGGAGGGTCAACGAGATGGAGGCACAGATGGAGGAGGCCCTCCCAGTCATCAAAGCCACGTCCACCTAAGTGCGACACCTCTTCGCGCACATACACACCCTGGAGCACAGAATAGATGATGCCGAGGGCTGCTCCTGTCGTAACAACGTCCGGCTGGTGGGCCTCCCTGAGGGAGCGGAGAGTCGTGATGCTGTGGTATACACGGAGAGGTGGCTAAAGTCCCTGATGTTGGCAGATACACTCTCCACCTTCTTTGCAGTAGAGAGAGTCCACAGGGTGCCTTCGAGCCTCCCGCCACTGAGCACTGGACCCCGGCCCTTCCTGTTCCGCCTTCTCAATTTCAAAGACCGCGACACAGTCCTTCGCGAAGCACGCAAGATGGAGGAAATCAAAGTAGATTACTCATCGGTCCTCTTCTTTCCAGACTACGCCTTGGGGGTGCAGAAACAAAGAACCACATTTCTGGGGGTCAAGAAGCGAATGCGAGAACTGGATATCCGATACTCTCTCCTTTTCCCAGCACGCTTGCGAGTAGCCATAAATGGCTCCACTCATTTCTTCAACACAGCAGAGGAGACTTGGAACTGGCTAGAAGTAACAGGACATCACACATCACTGACTAGGCGCGAGAACAATCATAGGACTGCTCCAGGTGCCCGAGGAAGCCAGAGAAGAAATCGCAGGCAGCCCAGGAGATCGCCCACACAACTCCTTGCCGTCCCAAACCTGGAACAAGTGTTACAGGAAAGGCAAGAAGCCCTGCAAACAGCAGCAACGATGTGGAGCCACCAAACCAACAGAGACACAGATGCCTCTTCGGAGCGGTTCCTCAGTGAAGACAGCTCATCCGCAGTATGGCCACTTGGAGAAGGCTCGCAGAAGCCCCCGTCAGTGACGCCCCAAACAGCAGATGATATAATGTGACACTCATCAGGGACTCTAAACTTTTTATATGAGTGGCTGCATAAGTAAATACACCACAAGCCACTACAGCATAAGCAAACACGACATGCCACAACGCGCGCCCCTACACCCCAGCTATAAACATGAGCTTCAGCCATGACTAGCATAGTCATATTAAAATACGCAATAGTTGATGCACAGTGTGTCCACTTCAGTGTTGAATTAGGGCCCAGGTACATGCCAGCCCCATTTTCTTTTGTGGGCTCACGCCACCCCCCCTCCCCCCAGCGGAACACACAGCGCTTAAGGTCGGAAATTGCCACATGGCACAGTTAGTAGTTTGGGCAGTCACACGTTTTCCCACTGCTCTATCCCAGTTGGATAGTAAAATGTTTAACTCCCTGTTCGATGCCTCGCACATTGCAACTATGCAACCAAAGTTATCGCAGGCGTGGCTTCCGCCTGACATGCGAAAACATTATCACTGACTCGTTCCCAGTGATTTACACTTCCCGCACGAATGACACATGCAGCCTACCACCATATTCACCTGGAATGTCAGAGGCATGCACATACCAGCACGCAGATACGAAACTTACGCGTACCTCAAGCGTCATGTAGCCCATATAGCGCTATTGCAAGAGACGCATCTAGCGCAACCCGAGATCCGTAGGCTGCAACACAGATGGAAGGGGCAAATATTTGCCACAGGTTACTCTTCCTATGCTAGAGGAGCCCTTATATGGATCCGCCCAGGTACCCCTTACACACCCGAAGAGATAGAAATAGACACATATGGTCACTTTGCGGTGATGAAAGGCCGACTAAATGGGAGGTAAATAGTGCTACGATCCGGCTATGCTCCGAACACAGAACAGGCAACATTCTGGAACACGCTATCTGGAATACTATCCCGCTGGTGCGATATCCCCTGGCTGTTGGGGGGGGACTTCAACGCAGTAATAGACATGAATTTAGACAGGTCCTTTCCACCACTGCAACAAACCACTGCCATGTCCAAAGCTAAGACCTTAGGAGAGTGGGTGCGCCACTGGGGTCTCATAGAGATATGGAGGACGCTAAACCCTCAGACACAACTCTATTCTTACTACTCCACCCACATGGATTACATGTCCGCATAGATCGTTTCGTAGGGAACACAACACTTCTCGCTGACTGCACTCGAACAGACTTCCTAGGCCGCACACATTCGGACCATAATCCCCACACACTGCAATTACAAGGGGAGCGAGCAGAGCAAACCACCAGATTGTGGAGGTTGCAACCCACGTCGTTCGAAGACCCCCCTTTGTGGGCATCATTAGGTACAGCTATAGACACTTATTATGAAACAAACGCAGGGTCGGTCCCAGACGTAGGCGTAGTGTGGGACGCATGTAAAGCAGTAGTCAGAGGGCAGTGTCTGGGGCTCAGCTGGAGAATAAGACGTCAGTTAGACCAAGAAGCTAAACGCATTGAAAACACTCATTAACCTAGAATCAGTTGTAGCATGCAACGCTGGCACCTCACACGCTTTAGACACACTGAGATGAGAGCATACTGCAGTAATGGAAAGGCTCAGATGCCTTAATTATGCCGCACACTCAGCGTGCACCCATGCAACAGCTGAAAAAGCGGGTAGATTGCTAGCAAAACTGATCAGACAGGAACACGCACAGCAGCCGGTTCTTTCATTACGATCCACAACAGGGCAATTGCTAACTTACCAACATTCATCAAGAATTCACTGCCCATTACACCAGGTTATATATGTCGGCTATCCATGCAGATCACGCAGCGCTAGAGTCCTATCTGTCCCCACTGCCAATGCCATTGGTGTCTGCAGCACAGAGGGCAGAACTCAATAAACCCATCACACTCCTAGAGGTCCAGATGGCCATACAAACGCTGGCAACCGGTAAGGCACCTGGCCCAGACGGACTACCGGCAGAATATTATAAAGCATATCAGACAGTCCTGGCCCCACACCTGCTGTCAGCATACCATAGCTCGCAGTAGGCATCTATCCTCCCGGAGACACTCCATGAATCCCTGTTAGTCTCTGCCTAAACCGGATAGAGATCCGGAATTGCTAAGCTCCTACCGTCCGTTAGCATTATTGAACACGGACTACAAGATACTAGCCAAAATATTAGCAAGCAGACTGGCCCCAATAGTACCGCAGTTAGTAAATGCAGATCAAAATGGCTTTGTGCCTGCTCGCTGCACATCGATGAGCTTACGATGCTTCTTCCGGGAAGCTCAGTACTCGAGGGAGTGCTGGACACACTCTGGTTGCCTGGTGCTCGATCTAGAGAAAGCGTTTGACACGCTAGAGTAGGACTTTTTATTCCCTGCCCTCAGCAAGTACAGACTAGGCGCAAATTTCCTGGGCCTCATTAAACTATTATACACTCAACCCACTGCTAAAATTAAGAAAGGTCCTTATGTGTCTAACTCGATCACAATTGAGCGTGGTGCTAGGCAAGGTTGCCCGCTTTCTCTGTTACTGTTTTTGCTAGCCCTTGAACCACTGGCTGAATCCTTGCGCAAAACAAAGGAGGATTGGGGTATTCCTCTGGGAGATGGCACGCACGCAGTTTTTGCTAATATACCTTCAAGATATCCATGAGCCGTGTGAAGCAATAGAAAGGGCATTATCGGAGTTCACCTCTTTATCAGGGCTTCGGGTAAATTGGTGGAAATCATGCCTGTACCCATTCATCGAGACAACCACTGACCCAGCTTTAATGGTTGGTGGCACGCCGGTGTACTGGCAACAGTCGGCATTACGCCACCTCGGTATCTATATTTACCGTCAACCGGAGGGCCTCCTGGAGGGTAAGCTCACATGCGCCATAACAGCGGTAAGGTCACAGATGTCATTCTGGTGCACCCTTCCACTGGTCACCATGGGTCGCACTGTGCTCCTAAAGATGGTGGTGCTTCCAAGGCTACTTTACCACTTCACCAACTTACCTCTATGCATCAAGCCTTCACTCTTTCGCATGCTCGAGCGAGATATGCAGCAGTTCATATGGCATGACACGCGTAGCAGAGTGGCGCTGGCTAAACTCGATTTGCCAATCGACCGAGGAGGGTTAGCTGTGCCCAGTATGGAACACTACTGCTTAGCGGCACAGTTGCAGTGGGTGGCCCGCTAGGTTAGCGGCCTGCACTCAGCAGACACCGCTTCGCAACAACCAGGATACACTCACCCTCAAATCATAACTTTGTGCCACCCCAGCAGGAAAGGGGCAGCACCTACCCCACTAATGACGGCAGTCACTTACAGCTGCTTCTGCCGCAGTCTAAGACTCACAAAAGCTGTTGTCCCATACGCTCCTTCCCTGCCCATCCTTGGCACACCTAGACAGCATCACACAGTCACTACCACAGAGCTTACTACCTGGGAAGATGCAGGAATACAGACTCTGGGAGATCTGTATCACGACAAGCAATTGATGTCGTTTGACACACTAACTGAAGAATGCGACCTACCACAAGGTCAATTCTTACTACACGCCTCGCTGGTACAGACATTGCGAACATTATGGGGAGACGTGACTCAGGAACCCACAACGCACCTCGCAATTCAATACCTGCATGTGATACTGGAAGGCATCTTACCAAATGGTTCGCAGAATCACTACGGACACATGCGGCACACCCACTGACATCACTCAGGCATCACTGGGATACAGACTTACAGAGACAAAGCACAGACCGCAAGTGGATGGCCATCCTAGAAGGACCCACACATATCCCAAGGAACGCCAGGTTCCGTCTAATACAATACTTTATAATACAAAGGGCTTACCTGACACCAGCTAAGATTAACCAATATTTTGGCCAAAATGACGCCCAATGCCCCAGATGTAGATTAGTAGATGGAGACCATTTACACATGTTGTGGAACTGAGCAGCAATTGCCTCTTATTGGGAAATAGTCAAAATGCAGTTATCACAATGCACTGGTTGTACAGTAGAGTGTACCTGGGAGGTTGACATAAATTGTAATAGGCAGGGACTCAAAAAGACTTATACAGCTTAGAATGGGTGTTTTGTCCTTCTTTATTTAGAGTATTCATGTGCCAAAACAGTCTCTTAATGGTTTCTCTTCTCGTCTCCGTCTTCTTTTTCAGGGTCTTCTATGTCAGTCCATTGGGCGGAGTCTTCCTGGCCAACAACCTCCCTCGGAGAGAAGAAAGGCTCAGGTAAGTGTTTCTGGGTTTTTATCAATGAGTATTCGGGGAAGGGAGTGGGGGACCACCAAAAATCAGGAAAAAGAAAAGGAAACAAGCCAGCCAAAAGTGACAGGGGGGGGGGGGATGAATGTGACTAAAGGAGAAGGCGAAAGCATAAAAAAAAAGGTATTTAGTACGCTTTCAAAAACGCCTTGCTTCAGGCTTGTGTCTTTCCCCTCGTTCCCCTTTTTCCTTCTCGACCCCCTTCCGCCTCTCCCCGCAGATATCCCCGCAGACGCCCACGCACCTGGGAGAGCCACGACCCTCCAGGGCCGTGGCAGGACTCTTCCGCTCGGTTCAGGGGCGACCAGACACCTTTGTCTGCTCCACCGCGTGGAACGCCCGTTCTCCTCTCGCCGTCTTCCTCCTTCCAAACGGGGAACTCCCTCTGCACGAAAACCACCTCTCCTCCTTGCTTCCTGCTCACCAGCGTTTTTCGCTCCTCCTCCTGCTCTGACTCACGTTCTTCCTCCGATTGTACTTCCTCATAACCCACGTGCCTTCCTACGTGGGCTGCAACAGAGGTGTTCTTAAAGGGCCTGCATCCGTCGTTCTCGTCTCCCGTGCCGATCGAAGGCACTTCAGTCACTGCACTCCACATGGGCTGCAAGTAAAGGAGGGGAGATATGTGAGACGGAATGGAGTCCTTGCCTTCCGTCTCTGATATTCCCTCATCCATGACAGGGACTTCCTGACAGAGGTCTGTCTCTTGGGCTTATATTGGAGGTCCAAAAAGCACAAAGTGACATCCCGATTCATAGATCTTGGACTCATCGTAGCCAAGCGCCTAATCACCAGGCGCTGGAAATCTCCAGAGCCCCCAGCTACGAAAGCCTGGCTTCAATCACTAGTGTGCTGGACCCAGGCGGAAAGTGTGGCGCTACATCGAGAAGACGCCCTTGGGTTGCAAACATTACCACTGGCAGCGGCATGGGATGCGGTACTGTTAGATCTCTGCAATTCCTGGCAGGGGAGTCCAGAAACAAATGAGGCTTCCCAGGATATAAACGAAACACAAGTACCGATAGCTAGCATAGAGTAAGGCGGACACCGTTACACGACCCAAGCCCAGGGACTTTGCAGTATCTTCATCGTTGTGCGCCTCACATGCATATCCAGGACACATCACTGTCATTCAAAGAGTCAAGACTAGCATCACACACCCCTAGCACATAAGTAATATGCAGACGCGGAAGCAGTACACATCACTGGAGGGCAGCGGAACATCGAGTCGGACGAATGTTTACACCCCGCCATGTTGTTTACCACAGCCTTGCCCCTGTTCTTAGTTCCCACCTATTAAAACCTTATCACACTCGGCGTCCTATGTGTAACACACAAACAGATTGTCACGCATGTTTTAACTGTGTAGCAAACTTCAATTTATGTGTCTCTCCTGAAATGTATGCATGCATGTGATCACTAATGATGCCTGTTAAAGTAAAAAACTGAATAAATAAATTTAAACACATTTTTTTTGTCACTCCTATAACTTGGATATGTTTACCCGAGAGAGATAGGTCTGAGACTTCCAGTGTTCTAACAGTAGATTGGGTAGCACCTGTATCAATAAGAAATTATATGGAGTAGCCATACACTTCAGCATCTACATTTGGGCCATTCTGGTCCACCTCTAGGACTGAGCCAAGTACGCAATCTTCCTCCCCTCTCAGGCACCTTCATTGAAAAACATCAGATCTTGAACCATCATTTTCAATAAGGGATACTGCTGTAATGTGTTCTGATTTCGATTAGGAAATTGTTGCATTGAATTCTGAAATGTATTAGTATTAATTTTGGCATTTGATTTAAATTAAATCTGGGATTTCCCATGCTTTGTTGGCGGGACTGGCATCATTGGAACTTGTCCTTGCATAGGCACCTGCATCTGCTGTGTGGGTATATTTTGCATCTCCACCCCTCTTTGCATTTGTACATTTCCATTAGCATTATCAGGATTATATTTACACTCTTTCTTTCAATGCCCAACTCTGTGACAGATGTGACAAGGAGTAACCTTTTTCATAGCAGCAACATCTGCTCCTGAACCCGCATTAACAAGAACACCTCTACCTTTACCTTGAGACACATTGAACCCTTCTTGAATGCCCTACCCTGTAAGCCAACTTGCAGAACAGCAACACCTTGCATACCTCTTTGATTTCCTGTAAACAAAGGAATCTGAAAACCTTTCTAAGCCAATCTTGTCTGTGCCGACATAAATTTCTCTTTTATCTTTTTCTGCTTTATTTCCAATTTATCACAACAGTATTTTACATATCTCAGGACTTCATCAAGCGATTTCTTCTGTCAGCAGATCATGCTTTGAGTTATGTGCAAACTGATCTCTGGTTTCAGCAATAAAACAAACTGTAACACAGAAAATCCCATATCCTTTTCTCCAGGATACTCTTGTCCACTATGCTGCTGGAACACCTTAAACAGCCTTTCATAAAACTCATGAACCGACTCTTTTGGTTCTTGGGTCATCCGGATAATTTTGACCCAATACAAATCTTTTGGTGGCACCCTGCCTTTCAGGAAAGTAATCACTGCCTCATATTTCTCCATAACTACAGGAGATGGTGCCTTACTACTTGCATTCCTCACTGGTTCTTCACATGGCCATTGCACAGCAGTCTTACACTCAGCCCACAAGTCAGTAGGTACTACAATATCAAAGAATGCATCCACAACAGTCCACAACACCTTCAAAATCATTATAAACCTCTCTACTTGTGAGTACCACTGCACAGGTTTGTCTCTCAATTTTAGAAAATTGTTCATAAATGCAGTAAGATCGCCTCTGCTCCAAGGTACATGTACATACATCCCTCCTGCTATTTCCCTTAATGGATAAGCTGTAGTCTCTCCCTCATGTTCCTCATCTTTCTTTCTTGCCACCTCAGCTTCCTTTCTTTTTCTTTTCATGTTTCTTTGATCACTTACATTCCAATTTTTCTGTTTCACTCCATTTACGAATGCATTTTACCAATTCCATAATATGTAAATGCATTCTTGTAGCACACATATTTTCAATTGCTCCATCATCCAATTAAACCCTATAGCTTTTCTGCAAGTGAACATTTTCAGAACTATCAATTTCATATTTCTGGACTAATTCTGTCAATATATCATGTATGACAGCTGCTCGTCATGTAATTTCTTTACACAAGTAAATTAATTCTTTCTTTTGATACTGTCCTAAATGTTCTAGTTCCAAACACCTTTTTATTATTTCATCCAATTCCACCTTCTATTTAGTAATGTTTAAAGGTCTTTCTTTTTCAGGATTTAAATTAACTTGTGAATCTGGGCTTTCCGTCATTCTTAACCCTGCCACTTCCTCAAACCAGGGTGGAAAAATTCCATCCTCAGTTGAATTTATTTCTCCTGGTGTTATAGGTGCTGTAAAAACAAGTGTTCCTCCATCTATGAGTGCTTGTACTGTCTGAGGTGGTCTCCACACCACAATCTGAGAATTCTGTGATGTATGAACAAATCCTATCGCAGGTGTACCCCTGCACCTCCTTCAGCTTCTGGCATTAAATTAATATTTTGTGGGGCATTTGTAACTGACCTCTGTAAAGTTTGTACATTTTCTGGTGGTGTCTGTACTGTACTATGCACAACGGGTGTACTAGTCACAGTAGAAACTGGAACTTGTGATCGAGCCACAACTGATGGAAAAAATTGGAGTATCTGCATAGGTCTTTCAACCTGTACTACACTCGGTTCTACAGGGGCAAAAGCCAATGTACTCTCAGTACCTGTACTTGGTTCACTTGCTCAATGGATGCAGCAACATGTGGAGGTCTATCAACCAACATCTCTTCTAAAATATCACCCACTGAATCACTATCGGTCTCTTCCTCCTCCTCTTTCTTCTCTTTGCCGTTCTCTGTTGATTTTCTCTTATTTCCCTTTTTTGATGTTTCTGTTTTAATAACTGGATACAATCTAGTTCCCTCAATAACAGCTTTTCTCCATCTACGCTGTCCTTCATCCCATTGAGCATCTGCATAATTACGCACTGCTCTCTTTGTCCTTCTCTGATATCTTTCCTTCTCTTTATCTCGTGCAACTTTCTCCCATAAATTCAAAGCCTCATATTGAGCAGGTTAAGGGGGTGGTTTCATTTCGTACATTTTTCCTTTCAGATTCTCAAGAATTCTGGTTTCAAATGTGCCATAGTTTGGGAATCTCAATGAACCCTCTTTCATCTTCTACCATTAAAGAAGCCAAAAACATGCATGCAATCCATATTCTGTTGTCATAATGTATGCAGGCGTGCCCTCCGGAGGTGCCTCTTCGCCTTTCATTACTGAAATCGTAACATCTCCCTTCACCAAATTCTTAAATTCTTTAAAAATTTCATGATCACAATAGATTGAAAAGCAAAACACACTTCAATTCCATATTTTGATTTTGTTCTGGATACGTCAAAACTCTATAATCCAATCCTGTCAGTTAGTATTTCTCAAAATGTTGCCAACAAATCTCAATGCGGTAGACACTCAAACACTGACCAATCTCAGTGTGACACTTTGAAATCACCAACCAATTCTAGGGCGAAAGCACACCAACCAATCAATCGCAGCGCAGACCCTTTGCCGTATGCCTTTACTCCTCACAGCCTTTCACTCTCCTTTACAATTCTCTTTGTTTTTGCACAAACTTCAACAAAAACTTTCAAATGACACAAAAACATATATCAATTCTTGCCTGCTCTACTAAAAGAAACAACAGTATTACAATTGTTCAAGAAAACCCACATACACAAGTGAAATCTCGACCAGCGCAAAATCGCCCTAATCAATGGCGTGTCACCCTTTTCCGCAACTAGGCTCTGCTAACATCAATTAATGTTAAACAACCACAACAATGTTTTAGTATCTCTTTTCCAATAATATAGGTAATGGACCTCACACTCTACCCCTCAAACCGGCAAACAAGAAATATCATACGACGATGGCTTTTAATTTTTATCAATCTATCCCGGTATCTTAGACTACAGCAAGTCTGAAACTCTTGAATCTCTTTACATTTAAGATAAATAACATCTCCATTCATCTACTTATTCAAATCCAAACCACAATTCATTTCCATACAAACAACAATAAACACAATTACAATAGACAATGCATCACTCTATTAATACTCACACCCCCAAACAACAACCGTCTTCGAATACTGCCGTGTCAGATCTTCAGGTTCTGGGCATTGGATTTTGGGATTTGGGTAATTTATTCTAACTTGGAAATTATTTTATAGCTCCGTTGAAGGTGTGAACCATACTCTGCTACCAGAAAACTGATAGAGCGGAAAGAGTCCAAATTGTAAATATCAGTATCAGTTCAATCTGTAACTTACAAGTATGGGCTCCAACTCTGTGACAAATTCTTCTTCTAGGTGACAGTTCTTTGCTACCATTTGTTTCATAGAAAATAAATCAAATCCTTACTAGTCAAACATCAATTTAATCAGTACTTAAGCTCAGTCAATAAGGAGACTTTTGGATTGGGTTTGAAAACCTTTATTCTCATAAAGAGATTAGTAAATATCTTTTTATCTTTATTCAATTAGTAAGTACAGAAATTTATCAAGCCAATATGGTTAGATTCAGCAATAATGCAAAAAGGACAAGCGTGCTCTGTAAAGGAATTATTTCCTATTCTAAGTAAAAGGTCAGAGTCAAAGGTTATTAGAACCCATAAAGAGTTCAAGAAAAGAGTGAGATCAATGAAGCAAAAGAATTAGCAGTAGAACTCCTCATAAAGAGCAATTTATGAAACTCAGCCAAGTCTCAACATTAAGGTGTATCAGCATACAGTTTCAGCAGCAATCCGTACAAATAAAACCTCAATAGGGAGACAGTTGCAGCAGTAGCTACAACCATCAAAAGCTAGGAACAGGAAGGTTGAGAGTCTGGGATCATCACCTCCGAAGTGTCAGGTATCAGCAACAGCTGTCAGCAGTAACCACCAGCAAAGTCTCTCCAGCAGTAGTCCACAGCGGATCTCCAAAAAGCATTAGCCTCAGCATCAACAGCTCATTTCTCATCAGCCTAACTAGCTAAAAACAAGCACTAATATAAAAGACAAGAACACATGTAAATACAATGTTTAAGGTTAGATCACATCCATCCAATGAAAAGACATCTTTCGATGGTGAGCAGTCTTCGTTCTTCCTTTCCCACAGAACATGGAAGCATTAACCTTGTTTCCCAGGGAAGCTTGCTGCAAAATCTATTCTACCATTTATTCAATGTTTCACTGCGTAACAATGAGCTATACTAAAGACAGAAACATTTACTTGCCAATTTCAAGTTAGTTAATGCTTTTTGTATTTCATGTAAGTGAGAGTTATTGTCAAATTATATGATTTTTTTATTCATCATTATATGAACACGAGATAGATAGTCAATTCAAGCCTAGTGCAAAAGTGAACATGTTGCTTAAGAAAGATAATTTAATATAAAATCTGAACATTCTACAGTTATGATCAAATTCTGAGCAAGTCACATTAAGGTCAAGCTATCAAATACATTTGTGCATGGTTCGGCAATTTCTAAAGCTTTTATTTGTTAAAGGGAAAGCTAACTGCGGCCTACGATGGAATATTGCTGCTTGGTGCGTTTTGCACATTTCCTACATGGGGTTTCTACAGTACGTTTTCAGGTTAATGTCTAGGGCAAACTATCAGGTTTAATTTGAAGGTTTTTTTTTTTTTAATGCCTAGCGGATCACAAATGGCATCTCCATTCGGAGGTGGTGCAAGGTCTCCATTAGACATGTCATCCTTAGGGTGGTCTTCCCCCAACTTTTTGCCTGCTTACCTCCACTTTTTACTTTATCTTGTTGTTGGCCTTAGGACTCTGAGCACTTTACCACTGCTGATCAGTGCTAAAGTGCATGTGCTACTCCCTTAAAACATGGTGACATTGGTATATAACTGATTGGCATATTTAGTTTACCTGTAAGTCCCTTGTAAAGTGGTATACTATATACCCAGGGCCTGTAATTTAAATGCTACTAGTGTGCCTGCAGCACTGATTGTGCCACCCACACAAGTAGCCTTTCAAACCTGTCTCAGGCCTGCCATTGCAAGGCCTGTGTGTGAAGTTTACTGCCACTTTGACTTTGTATTTAAAACCACTTGCCAAGCCCTAAACTCCCCTTTTATTACACATAGGTCACCCCTAAGGTAGGCCCTAGGTAGCCCTATGGGCAGGGTGCTGTGTAACTAAAAGGTAGAACATGTACTTTTAAGTTTACATGTCCTGGTAGTGCCAAACAGCTACATTTGTTTTTCACTACTGTGAGGCCTACTCCTCCCATAGGCTAGCATTTGAAATTCCTTAAAACACTCTTAAACTGTAATTCCTGATTAGAAAGGAGTAGCTAAATCATGTTTCATATTTCTGGAATGGTAATGATAAATCCTGTTTAGTGGTAAAGCTGGATTTGAAATTACTATTTTAGAAATGCCAATTTTAGAAGGTGGACATTTCTCTGCTCTAAAGTTTGCTCTGTGTGCCTGAAGCCTGTCTCCAATACACGTCTGGGCTGGGTGACAGCTACACTTTGTGCATTCCCTCTAGACAGCCAAAACACAGGAAGTTGAGGCTCATCTGCATTATGAGCCCTCATCTGCAGTCATTTGCATTCTGATGGGTCTTCCTGGGCAGGAAGGAATGAGAGGGACTGACACTTACACTTCAAGAGCTCCTTAGAAGTCACCCCCTACATTAAAGGCACTTTTGGGTATAAGTACTGGTGCTCTGACCCTACCAAATCAATACACTACTGGACCTGGGAAGATCTCTGCTGGAGTAAAGACTACTGTGCTGCAAGGACTTCCACTTTGCCTTGACTGACTGTTCTGAGGAACTGCTTCTCTGCTTTGCTGAGATGCCCTGTTGCCTGCTGATCTCTGCCCTGCTGAGGACAAGGACTGGACCCATCTCTCTTCTCGTACCCAGAGTGACTCCAAGGTCTTGCTGGCTTGCCTCCTGTTTTCTGAAGTCTCAGGGTCACAAAAGACTTCCTGCAATCCTGATGGTGCTGCTGGACTCTGCTATCTGTGAGTCCTACCCTTGCCTGAGGTGCCCCCTCCAGTCCTTGGCCTTAGAAGTGGGTTCTGCAGCTGATTTCTGCAAAAACCAACGCATTGACTCGATTGCTTGAGAAATTCCATGCATTGCCCTTCGAAACCAATGCAGAGGCTGCTCGAGAACAGCGGATCCGCAGCCTGCGCAGCTCGACGACGACGCTCTGTGTGACTCGATGACAACGCATTGCATTCACTTTAACGGAGCTCGACGATGACGCAGGACCCCCTTTGCAAGGCTCAACTAGGACACAGTAAGCTTTCGACATCAGCACTTTCTCCAGCCAAGGTATTTCTTCAGTGGGACCTATCCGGGTCCTGTAGCCAGCCTGCCCTCCATTTCGGTTGGCCTGAACTTTAGATTTGTACTGGTCCCACGCGACCTCAACTAACCTTTTGACCGCTAGTGACCTCTAAGCACTAGCTTTGGTTTATTCTTTAAAAATTCATATCTCAACTTCTACTTATTGGATTCTTGTTGTTTTGGTCTTGTTTTACTCAGATAAATATTCTCTATTTGTCTAAACATATATAGGGACCTTTTGTGATGTTTTCAATGTGTTACTGTGTGTGTGTTGCACAAATACTTTACACATTGCCTCTTTACATAAACTTGACTGCTCTTTGCCAAGCTACCAAAGGGTGAGCACAGGTTATATTTTAGTGTGTATCTAGCTTAAACTGACTAGGATTGTGGTCCCTACTAGGGCTGGGTGCAAACCTTTGCCAACTAAAGACTCAATTTCTAACAGTCTCTTTCGGCAGTGGGAAGAGCCTTGGTTAGATCTGTTCACCATCATTGAGAATGCATGTCAGCAGTTTTGTGCACTGGAGTTTCCAAGGTGGCTCTTGCTCAGAGAGGTTTTTCGTCTCGAGGGAAGCTCAGTCCTCTGGAAAGCCTTTCCACCCAGAGTTCTCAAGAAGATCAGGAATGACCGAGCCCAAGTCATCCTTGTGGCTCCTGACTTGGCTCAGAGAGTTTGGTATCCCGAGCTGTTGAGCATGGCCATCGGTCCTCCTATCAGGCTAGCCCTTCCGTATGATCTTCTGTCGCAGCAGCAGGGGAGGGTTCTCCACCAGAACCTCTCAATGCTCTGCATTCATGTGTGGAAATTGAGCAGCAACAGTTGACAGCTTTCGACCTTCTGCCAGAAGTCTGCAATGTTAAATTGGCAGCCCGGCTTCCCTCCACCAAGACGGCATACGCAGACGTTGGAATAAATTTGTGGCATGTTGTGCCGAAAAACAGATTGATCCCTTATCTGCTCCCCTTTCCCCATATCTTTCGTTTATTCTTACCCTAGCCCAGCAGGGCTCTGCATTAGGCATTTTGAAGGGTTATTTATCTGCCATCTCCGCCTTTCTGCGGCTGCCAGATCAGCCCTCTCTCTTCAAGTCCCTTATTGTAAATAGGTTCCTTAAAAGTTTATAACACGTTACCTCCAGCTCCCCTTGTTATGCCTCAATAGGACCTTAACTTGGTGCTTACTTTTTTAATGGGCACTCCCTTTTAGCCGCGTCATTCTTGTCCTCTTAGGCTCCTCATCATCAAGACAGCCTTTCTGGTGGCAATTACTTCTTCCTGGAGGGTCAGCGAGCTACAGGCCCTGTCCTCTCAGCCTCCCACCATCTCCTTTTCCCCGACAAACTAGCTCTTCATACTCGAGCAACCTTCTTGCCGAAGGTGATCACCCTGTTCCATGTAGGCTAGTCCATCACTTTGCCTACCTTTTACATTCTGCCTCATCCCTCTAAGGAAGAGGAGAGACTCCACCGACTGGACCCAAAAAGAGTGTTGCCATTATATCTTGATCGCACAAAACTGTTCCGGGTGGACGATCAACTCTTTGTGGGGTATGTGGGGGCCAAGAAATGGAAGGCCATGCAGAAGTGGGCCACCTCCCGATATATCGTGCTCTGAATTAAACTTTGCTACGCATTGGCCAAAAAGCAACCCCCTGAAGGTTTGCGTGCTCATTCCACCAGAGCCAAGACTGCATGGAAAGTCGCGAAAAGAAACTGACATCAGCGTGCTGGGGTGGTGCCTACATAGACACCTCACAGATCATTTCCGGCACAGGCGACGCTGACGATGCCTCGCGGACCAAACAACGGCACCTACCGACACGCAGGGGTATTGCGCCCGAAAAATTTCCGGATCCAGTCTGATGCCTGGGGGCAATTCTAAGGTAAATAATTTGTGGCTAGATAGAGTCTCTACCAGATAAGGCGTTACCGAAGGTAAGTAACGTGTTCTTCAGGACAAGTTCTAGTACAATGAAGAAAATGCATTTTGCTGTGTGATCATACATACAAGTCAAATTAGATAAGCTCTGAAGAACTTCCAGAAACAGGAACGAAAATTGTTGGCTGTGGCTGTTTTTATGATCAAGACTAAATAAAAGAGGAACAATTGGAACCTATTTTAGACTGAAGTGTTTATCTTTTGTGACTCGAATTTAATGCATTTCATTTTAGGTTTTTGTTTGCGAACTGTTTTCATGGTTTGGTTTCGTGTGGCCAGGAAATGGTGGATGTTCACCAATAAATACACAATGAGGCTCATTGGAAGTGGGGTTTCATTATAAAAACTGATGCTTTTTGTTAAATATTTACTCAATATTTGAGACATTCAGGGCCAAAAGGTGGCCATCCATAGAACAATATTACTGTTTCATAATGTAGACAATCCTTAACATATTGTGGAATTCATTTCATAATTCTGCCTATCCCTGATATAATGATGACCATGGCACAATGGTGTCCATTCTTGACATATTGTAAGCATCTGTGACATAATTGTCATAAACATATGAATCAGAATCTACTTGGAAGTGGCAGAGTTAAAATATTAAACGAAGTGTAATGTAGAAGTGAAGAAAGATGCTATATATAATATAAACTCTTCTGCAAAACAAAACATTTGCCAACATTTCTTTTTTTTAAATTCTCAGAGTGGTGGCAACCCCCCCGAAACCAACTTAAAATAAGCGTGATTTGCCGTCTCCTCTCGCTCGGTCCATTCATTTGATGAAAGGTATTTACACCCCACCACTTTCACATTTTACAAGACATGACTGACTGCACTGTAGCTATTGAAATTTGCTATTCATAGAGTGGACAATCTAAACTTTTTATGACATCGCAGTGAATTTGGTCGTCTGGGGATAAAAAAAGGTTTCAAAGGTTCCAACACAGATTGGACTCATTAGTAATACGGTTCATATCATTAAGATTTTCAAGACTCCGGGTATAAATTTATTGTTTGATTTTTATACATTGTCTCGAGCATTTATTTACCCTCTAAACCCTTACACAGAAGTAGAAGTTCAGTCATCATTTTAACATTTCGTTTTTATTTTATTTTTCCAATAAACATACAGAATGTTTGTATGTTTGCCTTCCTACTTGGATCTACCTTACCATTACACCTCAAAATATCTACACACTTCTTGCAGCTCCCTTCCGTCACTGGAGATCATGGTATAATGTGACATTATCTTGGGCTATGCTAAAATTCTTTAAATTGTGTTAGCATATTTTGAAAATGTGTTGTTAAATGTTATTCTGCTTCCTGCAGTGTAGGGTCTGTTTTGGTAAGATTTGCCCTGGGCATGAGGAGGTCACTGCTTCCCATGCAAACTTTAATAACCATTGTGTTCTACATTTTTAAAGTGTTGTCTCTGAGTGGGGCCCAAGTTTTTGGTACATTGATGAAATATAGAATTATGTACATTTTAATTTTTGATTAATTGTATTTTTGTATGACAAAATCAAAATAAATTGAATACAAATATTTTGATAATACTAGTTTTGACACAGTTACTGGTGAAACATCTATGGCAAAACCAAGTCTGGATAAATTAAATTGATATTATAGATACAGAGTTTAAACATCAATACATACATTGTTTTGGGAGATATCCTAGTTTCCGATTAACCAAGTTGCCTTACTGTTGTTTTACTAAGCTACACATAGAACCCAGTCATGTACTTATGTATGCATATGGTACTTGTGATGGAGCAAGGACTCACAAATGAGACTTGCTCGGATGCAATCTTCTCAAAGTATTAATGTATTAAACTTGTATTGTTTGTACTAATAAATACACACACCAACATGAGTAGTAAGGAAGCTTGCCTATGTGTTTAAACTAACAAATAACGCTTGTCTATTCTAAAATGGCCGCTAAAACGCGGGAAGTTTACTGCGCATATCTCAACCATATCACATGGTGTGACGGCTTTCTTTGCTTGGTGGGAAACTCTTGCTTCTGCGCAGTGTGCATTAAAATGGCTGCTTCATGTTTTCACGTGCTACAGCTTGCTCTTGTGTTGTAATTAAACTGTGGTATTCTAACGCTACTAATGCGGGATAGAATTTATAATTAAATGGGAATAGAGTAGAAAGAGTGGGTATACAGTGAAACATTTTATTTGTGATTTTAATATTTTCTTCTTTGACTTTTATTAGTTTGTAAAATTGGGCCTGGGGTTGGTGAACTGAAAACTCGTGTGACAATGGTTCTGCGCATGCTCCCTGAAGGCTGCCCAGAGAGAGAAAAGGATGAAGTCAACCTGGACGTCGTCCAAGGCCATGACCTGATGGCCAATATTGCTGTACATAAATGTCCTCACGAAAATGTAACAATGTACCTGAAGAATGTATAACACTTTGTCGTGAGACGGGTGGGAAATAAAGCAAATGTATTAAAATTGATGGGCGGTATTTTAAACAAAGAGCTTTCAGAAAAAGAATTAAATCAATATGGTGTGAGGATCCCTGTCCAATCAGAAGTAGTGGCCCCATAATTCTGCAACATTTAGGGGAGGTACATGGGCGTAGAAGGGTATAATAGATATAGAATTACTTAATTAGTTAGAGCTTACTCTCAGAACGCACAGAAGAGCTCCAGACCGCCAAGCTGATCGATTGCAGACTGAATCCCTGTCCAGAAGAGGTCCTGAGGAGGGGGCGGCGGAGTCCATTAGAAGGGAGACACGGGAGAATCAAGGAGAAGCCGAGTATCAGAGAGGGGAACGACGCAGGCGTTGTTGATAGAGAGGTCACCGGTCCTGTCCTGATCCGGGAGGAGGTCTTTTCTCTTCATCCTTCCAGGGTCCTATCTTTTCCAACTCCTTGGCCAAGGGGTTTGGTTCTCGCACTTAGGTAAATATAAATGCAAACCTTAGTTGCACTGCTATCTCTATCTTCTCCTTTCCTAAGGTACCGTCATTAATCGATAATTGATTATTATGCTTCACCCTTGATATGCGATTTAAGTATCCTGTGGTTCTGTATTTTACTCTGCTAAATCTTTAGATAAACATTTTAAAACTTCTTGACTCAGTGATTATTTCAGGATTATGAATAGTAATGAACGTCACTCATTTTAAACTTCCCAATTAGCAAAGGATTCATTGGTAAGTCATTACTCTTCAATCAGAAAAGTAATTGGTAGCAGGGATTTTGATAAAGAGTACCAACTGACCCCCCAGCGGAAATTGCTAGCGTAGTGTGAATGTATGGGCCCAAGTGAGTATTTTGTGTATGAATGCTCGTTGCTAGTATCCCGCTGGATCAGTTTTCTGGTTATCAGAGGATGGTTGCACTTTGTTAATTGGGTAATGAGAATTTTATTTTTATGAACTAACATCCGTGTGTTTTTAAAGTTTGTTTTATGTTGTCCAGAATCCCCGGGGAAAGAATAGCGGATGGTAAGTGGAATCCATACTGCAGTGAGGTTATCTGTCAGGCAGAAATAGTACTGAAAAGTTAAGTAGGGCTATCAGTACTTGTTAGGGACTCTATGCGTGTGAGTGACAGCCAAAGAATATGCTAGTGAGAATTTGATGTTATATCACCTAGAAAGGGTAACATTGAAGAAGAGGCAGGTATTTCGGAAGCTTGTGTGAAGAGTAAACGGAAGGGTTTTACTCGTAGTATATGTATAGTAAACGGAAAGGTTTTACTAAGTGTGAGAGAAAATTATCCTTTTCAATTTAGAGAAACTGACACGATAGCGAATGTTTTATGTTGTTACTGAATTTTAAAAAGAAGCGTAGAGAAAATAAGGTTTTGCATACGATTTTGTAGAGGGAGGGTCAGCTACCGGAGAGGAAGCTGACGTCACAAAACGCCGCGCTGGGATTGGTTGAAACCGTGGGCGTAGAAAGACTCTTGTAAAGGAGGGGTCAGTAGTCAGGAGTAGTACTGACTTCACACGTACCGCGCTGGGATTGGTTGAAACAGCGAGGGACAGAGAAACGTAGATTGTAAAGGAGGGTTTGACAGAAAATACGTCACTGAAAGGGCGCTAGGATTGGATTAGAGACAAAAGTTAACTGGAATCTGATTGGTTGTTACCATAGAAGCTGAAATCCTACTGGATAGTGGAGATTGTATGATAAAACGTGATCCAACTTTAATAGGAATTCGTCCGGATAGGAGATTCCTAGGTTTTGCCGAATATAATTTCATAAATAGAGATTTACCCAGAATGTACGGAGAGAAGAGGAAAATGTCAGTTCTACAAAAGATTAAGAATTATTTTAAAAAGGATAAACCAATCAAAACTAGAGAAGGAATTATCATTCCACCAGCTAAAACACCCGCTTCATTTTTGATGATGGAAAGAGGTTATCATACTTGTATATGGATAGTAAATTGGATGGAATATACCAAAAATGATGGAATACTAGCTTTTCCCGAGAATGGTACTTTCAATGGGAGAATTCTTCAAAATTTGAGATTAAGAATGAATGACCTAGAACCCAGACCTAGATTAACTCAATACGAAGCCTTAGAAGAGTGGGAAACCGAGGCATTTGAACGTGACCGATCCAGAAGTAATAGGGGTTATCGGGGATTTTTTCCTAGATACCAAAATGAGTCGAGGGACGGTCAGATGAAACAGTGGAGAAGAGCTATGCTCACAGAGGGTCTGTATCCCATATTAATGGCAGAAGAATCATTAGGGAGTAAATTCACAGAAAGACAAAACACTTAACTAGATTTGGAGATTCCGAAGATGAATTTATGGAAGATATATTAAAGAATCCACCACCATATCAGGAAGGGACAAGTGGATGCACCCCCAGTGCACCCCTGCTAAAGACACCCTTGGTACCACAAGTATTGCATGATTCGCCAGTTAGTAGAATACTTCACGATAAGGAAAAAGAAGCAATAGATAAAAACAGAGCAGAATTAATTGAGAAAGTAACACAATTGGGTATTCATCCTGATTCATTGACCATACCTGTAACAATTGGTCCAGTGGTTCCATTGTATGGTGACAAAGTAACTTATCCCAAGCCTCTAGTTATGCCTACACCTGTGAATGTTCCTAAACCTGAAGCAGTAGTAATGGTTGAGGATCACTTTAGTGATTGTGAGTCTATGATTTCATTGATGGACTTGCCCATTCAAGATTCTATAAATAGTACTCCAAGAAGAGTAACACCTGGTTGCTCCAAAGATGTAGACATAATAACATCATCAGGAACGAAAAGTGCCACAGTAGTTAGCCCAGAAGACTTAGAAAGATGGGCACAAGGATCAGAAAAACAGAGTTCACCACCAAAGATCATGGACATTTATAAATTAAAAGTTGAATTAGAAGAAATGATAGCAGGAAATGTAGGAGTAGATCGCCTAAATACCTACGATGAAGAAGAATTATTGTTCGTATGCAGAAGCATCACAAGAAATGCAAAAATATTTCATGAGAAATTATCAGATTTAGCTCAACAGATGGGAATTGAAATAGGGAAGTCAAAAGTATTACAAAAACCCTATAGAGCAGAATTTTCAGATAAGGATTTGGAAAACATGAATGCCTCTGGAAGAAAATTACAAATAAAGGAATTAATGACAGTCTTGCAGAAATGGGGAGAACTAGATAAATGGAAGGTTAGGTGGACAAAGAAAAAGGAAGAGGCCCGGTACAATAGAACAACTTCTGAATATTTAATGAAGGAAACAGGGAAAGGAGATCATATGTACCCGATGCGAGAAGTTCCAGGAGGGGGATATGTACATGTCCCATTCAGCAGACAGGATATTTTGTCATTTACGAATGATTTTCCAAAGTTGAGAGAAAAGCCGATTGAATGGTACAAGCAGGTTGAGAGGTTTGTGAAGGTGTCAAAGGTATTGTTGAAAGATTTAGATGGTTTGTTCGACATAGTGGTACCTGCCGATTTGTGGACAGATTGCAAAATCACAGTTGATTGGCCCAGTGAAGAGTATCCTAGAGATCCAAAGACAGGTGCCCCGTCAAGCGATGTCATGAAAAAGTATCAGCAGGTGATAACATACCTGAAAGGGAAAATACCACCAAAAGAAACAGATTGGGTGAAAATAGATAGAACTACCCAAGAAGCCAGTGAATCGGTACACGCCTACTATGAACGTTTATTGCAGGTATTTAAGCAGTATAGTGGATTTGAGGATATTGGAGATAAAAACATGAGTCAGTTTGTCTACCGATTTGTTTACGGTCTGAAGCCAGAGATTTGTCAGATGATTAAGCAGCACATGTTGTGTTGGCAAGGGAAGCCCATAGACGAGATTCTGAAATATGCAAAATATTGTGGAGATGACATTGAGGATAGGCACAAGAAATTACAGGAGAAAGTAATGTGGGCTCAGGTGAAAATGGCTGAGAAACAGGGAATCAATTTGGAAAATCCAAGTGATAATCAAGGAAAAGATTCTGGAACGAATGGTGACTCTGGGAATGGAGGAAAATTGAGAGGAAGAATGAGCAGAGAAGAGGCTAAAAAGAAGTTTCCTTGTCACGGGTGCGGAAAATTAGGGCATTGGAAGGATGAATGGAAAAAGATTCGGAATAATAATGGCCCAAATCAAAATTTAAATCCACAGACGCAGAATGACTCACAGCAGGGTGTAAATCCTCAGAGTCAGTTGCCACCTGCACCTATACAGGGTAATGTAAGCAGAGCAAAGCACGGTGCAGACGTCGGATATCAAGGAGGAAGTGGTAAGAATGATTATGTAACATCACAATTTCTTTTACAGGACGATTTTTGTGCCTATAACAATTGACGGTGCCTAGGAGAGGGGAGAAGGAGTGCATACTTGGTGCATCCTTACCGGTAGATCAGTCAGGTCCATATGTTGAAGGAAATGTGAAAGGTAATGATATTACTTTCCTTTTGGACACTGGTGCTACCAGGTCTACTGTGAGAACAGCAGACATCCCAGACCTTCCTCTCTCTGGAGAAGCTATCCAAGTTGTGGGGGTGGCTAATCAAAAGATTAGAACTCCTCTTACCGAACCAATGGAAGTAAAAATCGGAAACTTTAGAGAAATGCATCAATTTGTAGTATGTGATTCCGTCCAGTAAACTTATTGGGCCGGGATTTGTTGTGCAAAATGAATTGCACAATTTTCTGCACGCCAGATGGTGTGGCAGTTCAGACCCCAGATGAAGACCATGTATATAAATTTATGATTGCAAAGCAAGGTACAGAAGTAGATGAGATGTTTTCTTTGATAACAAAAGACGAGTTACCAGAAGAACTGAAAACTACAGTGAATTCCATGGTATGGGATTTCACGGGGAAGGAAGTAGGACTTATGGCCAAAATAGACCCAGTTAAGATTACTGTAAAAGAAGGGGCAATTTTCCCAAACACCAGACAGTACAAAATGAGTGCAGAAGTAAAAGCAGGAGTCATTGAAGAAATAAACAGAATGGTAAAACAGGAAATATTAAAAGAGGTAATGAGTAGCCCTTGTAACTCACCAATCATGGGTTTGAAGAAACCTAGTGGAAAATATAGGATTGTTCAAGATCTGCGCAAAATAAATAAGATTGTGGAACCTTGTTGTCCTATAGTGCCCAATCCTGCCGTAATTTTATACCAGATACCTTGGAGTGCAGGATGGTTTACTGTGATTGACTTATGCCAAGCATTCTTTTCGATACCCTTGCATCCAGATAGCCAGTATCTATTTTCATTTAAATTTGAGAACAAAGTCTATGTATGGAATCGTGTTCCTCAGGGGTACACGGAAAGTCCTTCCATCTTCAATCAGATATTGAAAAAGTGCCTAGAGAAACTAGTGATGCCAGGAAGCTCAGTTTTAGTACAGTATATAGACGACTTACTGGTGGCATCTAACACCAGAGAAGACTGTGTTGTTGACACCATTGCATTATTAAATCATTTAGCTGAAGAAGGGCATAAAGTTTCACCTGAAAAATTGCAGTTCTGTACAACAGCAGTTAAGTATCTAGGACACCAGATTGAGAGGGGCAAAAGGAGAATAACAGCTGAAAGAATAAAATTAATAAAGAAAATGCAAATGCCTGTTTCTCAACGAGAAGTGAGAATGTTTCTTGGAATAGTAGGTTATTGTCGACAATGGATACTAGGATTTTCACTGTTAGCAAAGCCCTTAATACAAATGACGAAAAAGAAGGCAAAGGACCCAGTTGAGTGGGAAGATGAGAGTGTAGGAGCTTTTGTAAAATTAAGAAATGCTTTGTGTGCAGCACCGGCCCTAGGCATGCCTGATTATAAAAGAAAATTTGCATTATTTGGTCATGAAAGAGAAAATTGTGCACTTTCAGTCTTAACCCAGAGACATGGTTTAGACAGACGTCCGATAGCATATTTTTCTGCTACATTGGACCCAGTGGCAGCCGCATTGCCAGGCTGCTTAAAAGCAGTAGCGGCTACCTGTTTGAGCATTGAACAAAGTGAGTCAATTGTAATGGGACACCCTGTAAAAGTGTTTGTTCCACATGCGGTTGTGATTTTGTTGACAAGAACCCGAACTCAGCATCTTACTCCTAGTCGGCTGACTAAATATGAAAGAATAATACTGGGTGCTGAAAATGTGACCATTGTAAGGTGCACGATCGTAAATCCTGCTACCTTACTACCAGACCCATATCATGAGGAAGTTAAAGATGATGAAGAAGAACATGATTGTTTACAAGTCACAGAGTTGTGCACGAAACCACGTCCTGATATTCAGGAACTGCCCCTCAGGAAGCCAGACAGGGAACTGTTTGTTGATGGTTCATGCCAAAGACATGAAGATGGAAAACTAACTGCAGCATATGCAGTGTGTGAACTAACTGGAATAGTCGAAGCATCCTATTTACCGGGAGTCAAATCTGCACAAATAGCTGAATTGATCGCATTGATAAAGGCTTGCAAAATTGCAAGGAATCAAAGAGTAACTATATTTACAGATAGCCAATATGGTTACAGGGTTGTGCATGATTTTGGCCAACTATGGATGCAGAGGGATTTCATGACTTCTTCAGGATCACCCATTAAAAATGGACAGTTCGTAAAAGAACTACTGGAGGCAATACAATCACCAAAAGAATTGGCTGTGGTGAAATGTGCTGCACACCAGTCAGGAGATGACTGGGTGGTAGTCGGCAACAGATATGCAGACCTTGTGGCTCAACATTGTGCCAAAAACAGATTGTCAGTTAATAAAAGGGTGGAAAGAATGGGAATCAGCTGCCAACTTATGCTGTATGCACCTCCTGAAACATGGAATGATGTGAAAAGATTGCAAGATGATGCCGATGAGAGTGAAAGAAGTACATGGATTAAAGTGGGATGTTCTCAGAGGGCAGACGATGATGTATGGATTTGTGCCGATGGCAGACCAGTCATGCCTGACTGTCTGCTTTCACAAATGGCCAGGATGTATCATGGAGACACACACGTAGGGAGAGATGCAATGATTAGGCTCTTCCGACAAAATTGGTACAATCCAAGGTTTAGGGCGGTAGCAGAGAGTCTTTGCCAGAGATGTTTAACTTGCCAAATGCATAATCCAGGAAGGAAAACAATAATTGGGTTTGGAAAAATTGGAAAGGCAGAGGGTCCATTTATGAGATTACAACTTGATTTCATCCAGTTACCACCATGTAGAGGGCTGAAATATGTACTTGTCATAGTGTGTCTGTTTTCAAAGTGGGTGGAGGCTTACCCTACTAGGAGGAATGACAGCATTACAGTCGCAAAGTTATTGCTACGTGAACTCATTCCTAGATTTGGTTTTCCAGTAACTTTGGAATCAGATAGAGGAAAGCACTTTAACAGTGAAGTGATCAAGATAATCTGTGAAGCATTCCAAATTGAGCAAAAATTGCACTGTGCATATCGTCCAGAGGCTTCTGGAGTGGTTGAACAAATGAATGGCACAATAAAATCCAGACTGGGAAAAATGTGTGCATCAACATCATTAGATTGGCCAGATGCATTGCCTCTTGTTTTAATGGGACTCAGAAGCATTCCTGATAGAAATACCGGATTGAGTCCGCACGAGATAATGATGGGAAGAGCAATGAGACAAGCACATGTTCCCACAAATAAACTGCTGAATATATCTGATGATTTGGTTCTGGATTATTGCAAAGGATTGGCTGACCTAGTGCGTTCTGTCTCTCACCATGTTGGAGAAGACGCAGTTTCTAGGCAGCCAGAACAAGAACATGATCTGAGTCCCGGAGACTGGGTGGTAGTGAAGAATCACACCAGAGAAACGTGTCTATCACCTAGATGGGGCCAACCTTGTCAGGTCATACTGATTACGAACACAGCAGTGAAGTGTGCAGGATTTCCTAATTGGATCCATGTAAGCCACACCAAAAGAGTACCAGATCCTGAAGAAGAAAATCCTCAGACAGTATCAATCACTGAGGAAGCTGAAGGTTGCCCAGCTGAAGAATCTCAGGAGCAAGATTCGAGGGAAGCTGAAGAAGAACAACCGAGCACCAGTCAGGACTGGATACCAGTGGTGGAAATTCCTGAAATTTACCACAGAACAAGAAGTCAAACAAATTTGGAAGAAATTAAAGAAAATCAGATAGGTGAAGAAGAAGCAGCTCAGGAAGAAGAAGAAGACACAATAAGAGAACCTGAGCAGGACCAGATAGGGAGAGGAAACTGGGCTCAAATTAAAGAAGAACAAACAGACTTTGAGCAGGGACAGACAGGTCTAGAAGAACACGGTCAGGCTGCAGAAGTACAAAGTGCAATAAGCCCTGATCAGAACCAGTTAGATCAAGAAAAGTACACAGAAGGAGAAAATCTTGAGAATGTCGAGCATGGAAATGTAAATAAAGAACAAGATCAATTACTAGAGACTCACAGTGGAGCAGCTGAAGAGAAACAAGTAAGACCTGAAAAAGAACAAATAGAAGAAGAAACTGAAATTGAAGAAAAAGAAACTGTAACACCACCTGAAAATAAAAGAATTTCTGAAGAAGAAAATAAAGAGAAAGCGCCAACAGAGAAATCAAGAAAAGGTGATCATTGGCCAAGTGTCATTAAAAGAGTAAAATACCACATAACAACCAGAAGTGAAGATCCAGAACAAGTAAACGAAGTAACAAGCCAAACGGGACAGAAAAGTAAAACCGAAAAACGAAGAAGCAAAAGACTGAAACTTGTGAATAACAAATTTAAAGGTCCTGAGTGGACTTATATTATTCTCGAAGATTACGAAAGCTCAGAATCTAGTGAAAGTGGTGACGAAGGAACAAGTACAGAGCTGATTTATGAAAAAGAAATAGAACCACCTTGAGAACATAAAGAAACTCGAAGAAAACGATAAGAAGAGCAATCTTCCTTGTCAAAAATGCCTGACGATAGAGTTACTGGGAGACCAAAGCAGAAAGGTTGTAAAAGATGCTGTGCTATATGCATATGCAATCTGGTAGTGATGCTTATAGTATGGTTAGTTGTGATCGTAGCAATTCCTTACCTTATGATAATAGATTAAAAGATTAACAACGAAACAAAGGAAAGGACAGATAACTTGAAAAGTAATAGAGTAGAACCAAAGGCAGAAGATGAACCAGAATTGCATCATGAAGTAACAGATAACGACACTAGTCTGAATGTTTTCACAAAATTATTATTTCAATATGTAGATACCATGGAAGTTAGTAATTGTTATGTCTGTATGAAACTACCTGAATCAGTAGCAGAAGGGTTAACGTATCATCACTTGCCATTAACCTATGGCATATCATGTAGTGTACTGACTAGTTTATTTTATAGAACAGGGCAACTTCAGTATTATTATTCAAATATAGATGTGATATTTTCTGAGGTTCCGATTCGAAAGATTATGAATCTAGTGCTTAGTAGTAAAGATGCACAGTTTATGGGGGAATTTTTCTTAACAATGAAATCAATAGACATAACACATGCACATAGAAACAATTTAACATGTTCATTACATGAAGAAGAAAAGATATTTTTGAATTTAGTGGAGAGTAGAAGACAAGATTTCCAGAAGAAAGCTTCTGAGCATAAGGCTCATCTGCCACCTTGGGCTGAGAAAGAGGGTATTTACACACCTGGTAAGGCTCAAGCTGCTATGGCTCTAGATTTTGTAAAGACAGGGAAAATTTGTCTACATAGGTTAAAGACTGAGTATAACAATATTTTCATCGGTACCAGTGAATGTGAACACAATTTCTTAATTCTTGGAGGTTGGGGACTCAAAGGAGGAATAGATTCAGTTTTTCCTGGAATCTATTATGTGTATGGGAATAAGGCTTACTTTAGGCTTCCTGCACGATGGTATGGAAGTTGTTACTTTGGAATAGTATTTCCGAAGATATACCACGTAAAAAGAAACACTGGCAGCAATGAAAATACTAGTGAATTAACACGTAGAAAAAGAGCTAGTTTTTCAGAAATTGTAGGGGATATATTTGGTGCATTGATACCTTCAATGGGAATAATTCTGAACTCAAGGAAAATATGTAAATTATCTACAGTGGTTGATCGTTTATCAACTGACACTGCTGGAGGATTTCTAATGATCAATGCGGAGATGGTTGCGATTAGATCTATGGTAATGCAAAATCGACTTGCTCTTGATATTTTATTGGCAAAAGAGGGTGGAGTCTGTAAATTATTGAAGACGAAACACTGTTGCACTTACATACCTGATAAAAGTGCAGAAATTGGAACGTATATACAGAATATAACTAAACTTGAGAAGGAACTGAAACCACTGGAAGTTGATAGTGTATGGGAAAGATTGACCAATAATATTAGGTCAATTGGTACCTGGTTTGCTAATGTAGGGAAAGGACTTATAGGTCAAATATTAGTACCCTTAGCAGGGATAGCAATACTAGTACTGTCAATAACAATATGGTGCAAATGTTGTAGAAAGAATGAATCGTATAAAGTAACAGGAAAAGGAAAGAAGAGAAAGTTTGATGAAATCGAACTTGAAGACTTAAGAAGTGAATTATACAAGAAACTGAAAGGAGATGTGAAAAATAGAAGTGTAAAAATGAAAGTGAAACTATATTATGTTAAAAGTTGGCAACTGGTTGTGGGTAGTAATTGATGGCTCAGAAACTCCATCAGAGAGGGGATTGATGGAGCAGGGACTCACAAATGAGACTTGCTCGGATGAAATCTTCTCAAAGTATTAATGTATTAAACTTGTATTGTTTGTACTAATAAATACACACACCAACATAAGTAGTAAGGAAGCTTGCCTATGTGTTTAAACTAACAAATAACGCTTGTCTATTCTAAAATGGCCGCTAAAACGCGGGAACTTTACTGCGCATGTCTCAACCATATCACATGGTGTGACGTCTTTCTTTGCTTGGTGGGAAACTCTTGCTTCTGAGCAGTGTGCATTAAAATGGTTGCTTCATGTTTTCACGTGCTACAGCTTGCTCTTGTGTTGTAATTAAACTGTGGTATTCTAACGCTACTAATGCGGGATAGAATTTATAATTAAATGGGAATAGAGTAGAAAGAGTGGGTATACAGTGAAACATTTTATTTGTGATTTTAATATTTTCTTCTTTGACTTTTATTAGTTCGTAAAATTGGGTCTGGGGTTGGTGAACTGAAAACTCGTGTGACAATGGTTCTGCGCATGCTCCCTGAAGGCTGCCCAGAGAGAGAAAAGGATGAAGTCAACCTGGACGTCGTCCAAGGCCATGACCTGATGGCCAATATTGCTGTACATAAATGTCCTCATGAAAATGTAACAATGTACCTGAAGAATGTATAACACTTTGGGGCCGATTCCGATCTCGGTCGGAGGCGCACCCAATACTATTCGGTCGGGAAAAAAGCCATGCGAAAGCCTGTTTCCCGACCGATCCGTACAGCACACCGAACGAGCAAGTACGATGCGCACAACAGCAAAAATTCCGGCCGAGCCGTACTCACCCAAACCAGGTCCTGTTCTCCGACCGAGGCGAATCCGGAAACGCCGAATCGAGTCGCACGGAAGGGAAAATGCAGCCCCGTCCGGCCGGACAAGTACGATGCGCTTTCCGTACGCGCCGAACCCGTCGCTACGCACGGCACGTCAAAGCATCCGGGAGAGGCGCACATAAGCCCCGAATCGCGCCACAACACGATCCACGGCTACGAGACGAACACGGCACAGACGAGGACGACGCGAAGCGACGAGGACGAAGCGAAGCGACGAGGACGAAGCCAAGCGACGAGGACGAAGCCAAGCGACGAGGACGAAGCCAAGCGACGAGGACGACGCGAAGCAACGAGAAGGACGAACGACACGAACCAACCATGAATCCCTTCGTCCCGATCATACCAATGTTCTACATCTACTACCGGAACAGGCACGGACGCGTACGGCGCAGAAGGTAAGTCAGACACCAACCACAAAACACATACAACACGTACACCACACATCACACACATACACTGGGAATCTGAATATACTTACACCAGCAACAGCAGCACCATAGGGGCGGGATGCCCATCACCAATGCCACATATGCACACAGGGGCCTGAATGCGCGCCACCACCCCAACCCAGGGGGCTGGATGCCTACCACTACTACCACCCTCACCCAGGGGGCAGGATGCCCACCACTACTACCACCCTTAGCCAGGGGGCAGGAAGCCTACCACTTCCACCACCCTCACCCACGGGGGCAGGATGCCTACCACTACTACCACCCTTAGCCAGGGGGCAGGATGCCCACCACTACTACCACCCTCACCCAGGGGGGCAGGATGCCCACCACTACTACCACCCTCACCCAGGGGGCAGGATGCCCACCACTACTACCACCCTTAGCCAGGGGGGCAGGATGCCCACCACTACTACCACCCTTAGCCAGGGGGGCAGGATGCCCACCACTACTACCACCCTCACCCAGGGGGCAGGATGCCCACCACTACTACCACCCTCACCCAGGGGGGCAGGATGCCCACCACTACTACCACCCTCACCCAGGGGGGCAGGATGCCTACCACTACTACCACCCTTAGCCAGGGGGGGCTGGATGCCCACCACTACTACCACCCTTAGCCAGGGGGGCAGGATGCCCACCACTACTACCACCCTTAGCCAGGGGGCAGGATGCCCACCACTACTACCACCCTCACCCAGGGGGGCAGGATGCCCACCACTACTACCACCCTCACCCAGGGGGCAGGATGCCTACCACTACTACCACCCTTAGCCAGGGGGGGCTGGATGCCCACCACTACTACCACCCTTAGCCAGGGGGGGCAGGATGCCCACCACTACTACCACCCTCACCCAGGGGGGGGCAGGATGCCCACTACCACCCTCACCCAGGGGGGGCAGGATGCCTACCACTACTACCACCCTTAGCCAGGGGGGGCTGGATGCCCACCACTACTACCACCCTTAGCCAGGGGGGGCAGGATGCCCACCACTACTACCACCCTCACCCAGGGGGGCAGGATGCCCACCACTACTACCACCCTCACCCAGGGGGGCAGGATGCCTACCACTACTACCACCCTTAGCCAGGGGGGCTGGATGCCCACCACTACTACCACCCTCGCCCAGGGGGGCAGGATGCCCACCACTACTACCACCCACACCCAGGGGGCAGGATGCCTACCACTACTACCACCCTTAGCCAGGGGGGCTGGATGCCCACCACTACTACCACCCTTAGCCAGGGGGGCAGGATGCCCACCACTACTACCACCCTTAGCCAGGGGGGCAGGATGCCCACCACTACTACCACCCTTAGCCAGGGGGGCAGGATGCCCACCACTACTACCACCCTCACCCAGGGGGGGCAGGATGCCCACCACTACTACCACCCTCACCCAGGGGGCAGGATGCCCACCACTACTACCACCCTTAGCCAGGGGGCAGGATGCCCACCACTACTACCACCCTTAGGCAGGGGGCAGGATGCCCACCACTACTACCACCCTCACCCAGGGGGGCAGGATGCCCACCACTACTACCACCCTTAGCCAGGGGGGCTGGATGCCCACCACTACTACCACCCTTAGCCAGGGGGGCAGGATGCCCACCACTACTACCACCCTTAGCCAGGGGGGCAGGATGCCCACCACTACTACCACCCTCACCCAGGGGGCAGGATGCCCACCACTACTACCACCCTCACCCAGGGGGGCAGGATGCCTACCACTACTACCACCCTTAGCCAGGGGGCTGGATGCCCACCACTACTACCACCCTTAGCCAGGGGGCAGGATGCCCACCACTACTACCACCCTCACCCAGGGGGGCAGGATGCCCACCACCACTACCACCCTCACCCAGGGGGGCAGGATGCCTACCACTACTACCACCCTTAGCCAGGGGGGGCTGGATGCCCACCACTACTACCACCCTTAGCCAGGGGGGCAGGATGCCCACCACTACTACCACCCTCACCCAGGGGGGCAGGATGCCCACCACTACTACCACCCTCACCCAGGGGGCAGGATGCCCACCACTACTACCACCCTCACCCAGGGGGGCAGGATGCCTACCACTACTACCACCCTTAGCCAGGGGGGCTGGATGCCCACCACTACTACCACCCTTAGCCAGGGGGGCAGGATGCCCACCACTACTACCACCCTCACCCAGGGGGGCAGGATGCCTACCACTACTACCACCCCCACTCATAGGATGGACAATGCATGACACAACAAGCACACCACAACCTAGGGAATGCAAGATTAAGACATCCCCCACCACCATGACAAGCGTGTGAGCAGGCTGTGTCAAATGCCTACAACACCGAACATGACTTTGAACATACAATGTGACCCCTAGCACATGTGCCACACATATATGTGTGTGGCACCCACAATGCAAGCAGCCCATGACCATTGTGGCAATGGGGCCTAAACCCCCATCATCACAGTGACCAAAAGGTAAGTGTGGGGTCCATAGCTGAAGCACATTTTGACCATTGTGGCAATGGGGCCTAAACCCCCATCATCACAGTGACCAAAAGGCAAGTGTGGGGTCCATAGCTGAAGCACATTTTGACCATTGTGGCAATGGGGCCTAAACCCCCATCATCACAGTGACCAAAAGGCAAGTGTGGGGTCCATAG